>CP113884.1:0-1278704 GCA_030370665.1 Hanseniaspora meyeri | reverse complement strand
ACCTGACTTTGCGCGCTTCTTTCGCATCTCTTTTTTTTTGCTGCTACTGATGTTGTGCCCTCTGCTCCGCTTCGCTACACGGCGGCCACTACTCGTGCTTCGCTCTCGTGATTTTTTTTTTGCTAACCAAATTTGTTTACACCTTCTCACGTTTTTTTATAGATAGTTTACATTTTAAAAATAATCAATTTTTTTACATTTATATATTTAACCAAATTCAAAATAATTAACCTGGATTAAGATGCAGAAATTAAATGTAAACAGCATTATTGGAGTGTTACAATAGCAAGCAGGGTTTTATTGGTATTATTGTTAGGCACACATACGCGTTTTCAGTTTTTGCTTCTGGAACTACTATAATTGATATATTCTAATGATACGCTATATCTCCTTTATTCTTGGTATTGTATAATCTCTTTTACATCTACTTATCAATGCTATATCACCAATATATGTTTGTTACTAACAACAGTTGGAAATAGACTCTATGCTTTACTTTACTGTCCTGCGCTGCAAGCTCTACATGTGAATACCTTTATTTGGAGCCTGCTTTCTTTCTCATTAACAACAGCAAAACAATAATTTTAAAAGCTTTTTCTTATACCACCAATTTTTAAATAAGTGCCAAAAGTTTCAGAAAACCCAACTAGAGGATGAGAACTTTAATTTTAAAAAAAGATACTCTAAGCTCAGAAAAACAAAATTAAGGAATTGCAAAGATGTGATGAAATACAGACAGAATCACCAAAAATTTTGAGATCAGTGTCTTAATAATTTTATAAGCATTTCCTTCTTGATAAACCAACATCCAGACTTATTTTACTGCAAAAGTAAGATCTAAGAATGTTTTAAAAAAAGATTTTGCAGGCCACTGCTGAGATAACACCCAGAGAATGTTTTTTGTTTTTATTTGAAGTACAGTCTTAAAAATTTTTTTGTTGATACATGTATTGCCAATATAATTTTTGCTCTGGAATTTAAAACAAATAAATTTTTAAGACACAAAGATAACCTCTTGAAAACTTAACATGGGGAGTATAATTGAAAAACTATACTGTAGCATTCAAAGCTTTATGACAAGAACATAGTTTTACTGACACTTTAGAGAAAAAGCCAAAAACCGACATCTCTAATATTTTTCGAATAAACTTGCCAAGAAATGCTTTATTAAAAATCTGCATTGAGCTAATTTATTCCAGAAAAAGTAGTGAGCAAGTATTTTTTCTGAAGTATTAACAACAAATAATAATATTCTGTTAAATAAGCAGAAAAACTATTTTTGGGTTTTTATAATTTCACTTCACCAGTTTCATATGTACTGAATCAGCGGATTTTAAATACAGAATTACGTTTTAAATGATTATGGCCTAGATATAAACAATTTTTTAGAACTGTTAAATAAAAAAAATTCCATCGTATATTCAAGATATGCAATCTTTCACTTGTTTGAAGGTTTTTTTCTCACGATTTCTTTGTATTAGGGATATAAAGGAGGAGCAGTAAAATACGTATCTTAGTAGAAGGTGTAAAAAAAGTTGAATATGTTTCAGAATACTCGTCAATCTGGAAAATCTTTCTTAATTTTTCTTAGAAGCTGGAGTATCATTCACAGCAGCAAAAATGTTGACTAAGAAAAAAAGACTCTGGGCACTGTTTGGTAAATAAGCGGAATTAACTATTGGCTCATTCGGGGTGAAGCAAAACAAAAAAAACACAATCTCAGCAAGAATAGCTTATGTGCGAGGTATTGTATGCCTCTATTGTGTTTTTGTGAGTCAGGAGTTAAAGGAGGCCATTCTTGCAAACTTTTGTCTTTAAACATTACTGAAAATCACATGTTTTTTACATGATAAACAGCCCTTCAACCTAGACAGAAATGAAAAGAGTATTTCTCTATTGTTTATTTTGATCTGGGACAACAAAAAAAAAAATACAAATCAGCAAGAGAAAACTGTGGATAAGTTAGATTACTCGAAGCGTCCAGGTCCGTTGTAACTAAAAAAAAGTGTGGCAAAATACTGCTTTTCGATTTTTTTTGCAGATCTTCAAAAGAAAAAAAATAGGGTACATGCCAATTCTGCAATGATTGACTTGGACACTTACATGTTCGCTCAATGAAAGTATTCTTTTATGTACTTTGTTTATTGTGTAAGCAAAGCCCAAATCTTTTAATAGCATTAAAGCCAAAGTTTGTGTTTTGAATTTACTGAATACCCAGATCTTCGAGTTTTTAATCTTTTTTACTTTTATATCCTTTTATATTCCTTACACCCATATTTGTTCACCTCTAATTTTTTTATTTTCCATGGCTCAATAAAAAAAATGCGCAAATTTTTGCTTTATCAATATTGGAAAACAGAGGTTTCATTGAGGTAATGAATAAGAGAGGTGGCCAGTAAAACAAGTAATTTCAAGTTTGAAATTAGCTAATTTATAAGTAAACAAAACTACAGATTGAAAGAGCAATCAAAGAACTGTTTTGATTAACCGATATAGACATTCTATTTCTAATAATTAAATCCGACTAACACAATCTTTTAAAAATCGTTAAATCATTGGTAGTCAAAAATCTTTTCTAGTGCATAATTCTCAATATGTTTCTTTTATTTATTTAGATAGATGGAAGAATTTATCTTGATGCTATAAAATCATATGATTCTATGCTATAGGGATTCTTGCATATTAATTACGTTAGGTCAATAGGGAACCTATAAACAGCGATTTGGAAAAACAGATCAAGAAAAGTGGGTATATTTTTCAAATATTTATTGCTTGGAGTTACTGTAATAATTCTTTTAATAAAAACAAAAGAAAATTCTATCTTTTACTTTTTTTTTCTTATGACACTGCGTACGTCTTTAAAAATAAATAACAAAAATCTGTAAGAGTCTTGGTTATAAATTTTGATAGGTGTTTTTTTGTTTTACTCAAAAAACATTCTATTTATTTATTTGTATACAAAAAAAAAGCCTGTAAATATGAATGTTTTTCACAGCTGTTTATTATGAAACGTTGCCAGGTTTTTCTGCTTACGTATTGTTTTAAATTTACAACAGTTGTGCGAGAATTTTTTTCAGAGAACAAACTGGAAAAAGTGAAAGGTTTGGCTCCAATTTTCAAACCTTTTAAAAGGTATATAAATGGAATAGATTGATCTTGTTTTTAATTTTCAGAGTTTTAGTTTAAATGTAGTGCTTGTATATTGGAAAATCAAAGATGAAAAAAAAAATTATGCAATTTTAAAGAAATTATAATGCAACCAACTCTGAAAATATTATTTGCAAATTAGCTTGTGCAGGTATTTAATGCTGTTGGTCAGCAAGGTTTTTATATTAAATTGGCTGCTAAATAATTAACAACAAGGAAATATTTTTTGAGTTGACTATTAGTGTATATTAATACCCATGGCTAGACTACAATGTTACCCAAAATAGTTGGAGTAAAAACCAAGTTCTGTACACCATTAAAAAAATACTTATTTGGTGGCTAAATTGGTAATAATTCTATCATGACTAATAAACATATCAGTTATGCTAAATCTGGATTTAATGCTTATAAAGTCACAGCTAAATTTTAAAAACGATATTCCATTTACAGTCAATGGTATCTGTAACGCCAAATTTTGGTTAAATTTGATATCTTTTTAAATTTAAAAAAAAAAAGGCTTTTCAGTTGGTGTTTTTTTCAACACAGGTTGCTTTTTACTTGAATGGTTACATTGTTTTAAAAAAGACAAGCACACACAAACTTACTCTAAACTGCATTAATGATCTAGCAATTATCAAAATTGGGTCTAAAAGATTTGACTCTTCAAACCTCCAAGTAGAAATGATAGCGGTAACAACAAAATAAAAGTTACTTAACCAATTGAGTTGTTGAATTTGCTAGCAATGCACATTAAAAAGTTTAATTATTTATGTTACTACTAATATAAACAAGGAAAACAAATTTATAAGAAAAAACCACAGACACCAATGGTTCAAGTGTAACAAGTTCAACGGTACACGCTAAAACTCCAGAAAAAACTATCACTAAACTGTGCACTGGTAATTCAACTTATACTAAGTATAATAGTATTTTGTTAAAGACTTTGCAGGAAGTACTACCACTTTTTAACAATTATTGTTAAGGCACCAGAGCTCAGAATAACAGTTTTATAAATCAACACATATGTCTTTACAACCAATTCAACTAATTTTCTAACTGGTACTAATGGTGAACAAACATCATCCCCAATTATTATTGTTGTAACACCAACATGAAACATTACAACCGCTATCTTATGGTTGGGCCACTTTACTAGTTTGCTTATTACTGACGTTGCTATTACATTCAAAAAAAAAAATCATCTACAATTTATACCATTGTTGTTGAAAGCTTAACTCACTCTGGTTGAAACACCTCAACACTGCCAGCAAAGTTTAGCATTTATTTTTCAACCACAATTTAAACAAGACTAACCAAGATTGTAAAAACTAATGGTTGTACCAAGTATAAATGTTTGATTCAAAGTTAATTTAATAGTCAAATTTCAGTATCTAGATTTACTCTAGCATTGAAACTCATTAAATTATTTATTTTCAAAATATTTGTTTCCAGCACGGTTTTTAAACCGTTGCTTTGACTAACTTTAGCTGTTTAGCACAAAGGCCCGCATATGGTTCAACTTTAGCACCTAAATCTATGAAAACATCTAGCATTATTGAGCTATTAACTTTTGTGACTACAGTTATAAATACCGTGTCAAAGACAGTCTTTTGTACTAATTCTAGCTTTTTGCTTAGAGTTGACTATTTTGTTCAACAGCTGCATCTATTAGTACATCAGCATTTAGCACTACCACAGCATTTGGCCCTATAACAGCATCTGGCCATACATTAGCATCTAGCATTACATTAGCATATAAACTTACACCAGCCTCTGTTTATGCTCAAAAATCAAATACTGCTTTAGAATATGGTTCTATGCTACCATAAAGACTTACTGATTGATCTACTTTTACAACATGTGCTTTTAACACTCACTTAAAACCCGCTAGTTGTAATTGTTTAGTATTTAGCTTTGTTATTTGTTAGAAGCTACACTATCTAATTAGAACAGTTTTGAAAATGCGCATGCACTGTTAACTCAAGCATTGTAAAAAAAATTTTTTAGCATAAATTTTATTGGCATTTTTAGAAACACAGCAACTGTTTTTAGTACATCAAGTGGTTTTTTTAAAATCAAATCTAATTGACATCTTTATTAATTAAAACTTACGATGTCAAAAAAGCAAGCACTTTTCCAACAAGTAGCTTAGCTACTTCATTGTTACAATTTATTTGAATTGTTGCAAAATGTTCTTTATTTTTAACTGCATATATATTACTTTACTAGTACCCGAATTGTTTTTTCTTTTAAACTTTGATTACCTAATATTGCTATCCATTTTCCATGTTACCGGCATGCAAGTCGTTTAAAACAGCTCTTGCTTCTTCATATCTGCCTTTGGAGACGTACCATCTAGGAGATTCTGGAACACACAAAGGAACTAGAATCAATTGAACAAAGGAAAACAAGCATTGGCAAATAGTTTATATTTTCCAGGACCAATGGTGTTGAACGTTTCTTACACCAAATGCAATCCAAGCGGCTGTGACAGCACCTAAGTACCAACTGGAGTTGTAGTAGTTGATTTAAACAGATTTGGCAGTAGGCTCAGGGTAGGCAATTTCAGCAATTAATGCTGGAGCAGAGCTTTGGATGACACATGAACCAATACCAATAATAATTCTTGCTGCAATCATTGTACCCAAAACATTTCTTTTTTTGTGATTCTCTGGGTATCTGTTACGGTTCTAAGTACCAGCAATAGATTGGACCAAAACACCGAGAATCATGACAGCATTACAATATATTAAGCACTTCTTTCTACCAAACTTATCGTTAAGCTTAGCGGAGAAAAAATAAAAGAAAAGAACCTAAGAAGTAACCACTTATCAAAGTTACCGTACCATATCAGTGTTATGTTTTCTGTATTATATCTTTGGTCTTATATTATACCAAACTTATACTATTATCATTGATATGGCGTTTTTTCTTTAGAATACTCGGAATTTGCCTCTTATTCTATTTTTTGTCACAAATATTACTATTTCTTGATTACTTAACTGTTATTACTCTGTACTTCATCTTTTCTGTGTGTAACTTCCTCGTTCATTTTTCTCTCTCCCGTTTCTCTTTTTTTTTTTATTGCTACTCTGCCTGGATACACAGCGAGCACTACTCCTGCTTAGCACTCACATTTTTTTTTGCCTAGTTTGCTTACAATTAATTTACATTTTAATAATTTGATAAACGTTTTTTGCTCAGTGTGTTTTTTCAATGTCCCATAATATATATTAACTTAAAGCTACTAAACACTAAATGTAAACTGCATACTTGGATAATTCCAAGCAATAATATAAAGTTTGTTGAATTACAAATACGCGATATTACCGCCAATTGTGCTTATATAATCCATATTGATGTTCTTGTAAGTATAAAGTTCTATGGAGTTGAGAATCCCTGTTTTTTATTTTTATTACTGTTAAGTGACATTCACCCCTTATAATTCAGCTTCTTATACTTAACTTTGATGGGCTAAAAATACATTTTAGCTAATGCTGCGCACATTTGTTTTGTATTATGAACCAATAGAATGCCACATTAAATAATTACTACATAGGTGTTAGACACAGATGCTACAAACTTGACAAATGCTATGCTTTGTTTACTTTACTGCACTATAAAAAATACTTTTATTTTGTGATGGTTTTAAGAAATCCATTTGTTGTTGAAGCACTAACAAATTTATGAAGACAAACCTTTTGAGAATTTTAAATTATGGTTTTATAAAAACATTAGAAAAACAAAAAAAAAATTCAAAATATCACCCAAATTTGTGCTTAGCTATTTGTTAATAGTATTTATTTAATTTCTCTTTAAACAATGTAGCCATTGGGATCATTTATATATATACGCCAGCATTAGTAAGTGCAAATAAAAAAAATTAGTATTCAGCTACAGCAGCATACCCAGAACATTTTTATTCTGTTGGAAAAAATGTTTATTTGATGTTTGTTGCTGAACCTATACCCAGAGTCATTGATTTTATATTGCGTATGCTGGACATTCTTTTTGTAACAAGATCTCCTCTAACTTAGAAATAGACAGAAAACAATATGACCTTGCGTTAGTACTATCAAAGCTATTATCACACATATCAGCACTTACACTTATAGTTAATATAACTAGAATGTGTCTCTAGTTTTTTCAAAACATAAATGGGTTTTTCTTTTGATTAAATTTCTAGTATTCAAAGTGCTTTAAGAGACAAAGATGTGGAGCTCAAACATTTTTCTAGTATTGAAAAACTGTGTAAACTTGTTACATCATATATCGGATATTGAAAGTTTCTTTACCTAATCATGTAACAAATATGCATCCTAATTAGATTTTTTGACAATCACATCTTTTTTTGGTCTTATAAATGCAATAGCCAGGAAATTCAAACAAAAATTTTGTTTTTTGCTCTAAAATGCTAAAAATAACAAGAAAATTTAACAAATAATATCAATAATATGCATGACTTTATTTTATTTGTTTTGTAATGCAAGTCTTATTTGCCTAGTGTGGTTGGATAATTTAGTCTTTAGGCAAAAATATGGGTTTTCGTTTTACTTTTTGATTCTTAGATAGGAATGTTTAATCTTTCTTCAAATAGACAACAAATAGTGGCCTTTGCATTAACTATTGGTTTTATAATAGATAGGCTATTTAGCAGTTTGTTAAAAAAATAAAAAAAAAATGCACTGTATCGCAAACAAAACTAAGCCAAATTTACTGGAGAACATACAAGGAATTACTTGATTTTCTTTCTTTTAAAAAAGGCCTATGGAGACTGCTCCAGGAATATAACCCCCCTTCCCCTTCTCCTGTATGGTTTTGCTTTAAAAATAGAGTAAAAGTTTACATAGTTGGATTTTCATAGATTTGCCCCATAATTGCCTATGAGCAAATTATTGTTGGCCTTTATTGTCTTTTGTAAAAAAAAAAAAGAACCAGAACATAATTGATGATTTCTAAAAAACTTGCATTTGACAAAAAATAAACAAAAACACATGTTATCAAAATGATAGCCTTCGTAAACAGCAGAAAACAAAACAAGAATTTTTTTTGAGTTTTTTTTAATTTTCAATCAGGCCAAAAAAAATTGTAAAGATAAAAATTAATATTGTTAAAAAAATGTGACATGCATAACTCCTTAATGCTTTGGCGTCAAGATGGGACACAAAATTGTATGAATACTATAATTATTAAAAACAACACAAACAAAGAAGCGTTCCAAATTTAAGGATTATAGGGCGTGTTTTCTATGTACTACCTGTAATAAACAACCTATAGAAAGATGTTCAATTATTTTTTTGTTGATATATTGGTATGCCATTCAAATCAAGGTCAAAATCTCGTAAATACATCACCACATAATTTTTATTTATTTAAAACTGTTGCTGCAGACCGCATTGCAGAATCTTTAGTCGACTATTGATGTGTTTGCAAATTTTTTTTACATTTGTTATCTTTACATTTAGGTATTATTTACTGCTTTTTCTTTATAAATTTATTTTATGATAGATACTAATCTTGGGTCTTGTCAGAATTTTTTTTCTTAAAAAAACTAGATTGCAAAAAATGTCCAGAATGTTTTTGGTAATAACGTTACATTTTGGTGCATTTATCGTAGAATCAACATATTAACATAAATATTTTGAGAACAATAGAGAAACTGTAAAACCATCTAATGAAAAACAAAAGTAAGAGGTTTTTTGCTCGGGGAAATTTGTGTTTTTTTACCTTTGACAGAGCAAAATAAAATTTGACAAAAGCAAGTTTCATGCAATAAACACTACTTGCACTCTGAAAACCGTTGAACAAATATATAATTTTTTTGATATCTGCTTAATGCATTTTTTTTAAAAAATATACTCTGGCTGCATTTGCAATTCTTTTGTTTGAAAGATAAATTATTTAATTATGCATGTTTTCACATGTGAGATTTATGCAGCATTAACAGGTTGTATTTCTAGTTTATCGTCTTGCCTAAACTCCAATAAATTAAAAGAAACAACAGTTTACCAATCTGTTTGCTCAGTTGCATGGCCAATGTTTTTTAAAAAAATAAATGGTATAAATAGGTAGCTTTGGCTTAGCTTTAACTCTAATTATATTTGTTTTTTAATTCTACTGCTTTTGATGTATTAATAATAAGAATTAATGTATGCTAAAACCAAAAAAAAAAAAAAAAAATTTTACAAGTTCTCAATGCAATCAACTTTAAATCTATTAGTGGCAATATTATTTGTAAAAATTGCTCATGCTGTCGGGCAAGCAAGTTTCGACAGTAAAATTGGTTGTCAAATCAATAACAACATGGAACTAGTTTCTGGGTTGAAAGGTAGTGTTTACTATTACCCATGGTTGTCTTACAATATTGGTCAAGACAACGGTGTCCAAAATTATGAACTTTATACCACAGAAAGTTACTTGTCGGGAGGATATGCTGGTGATGGCTCTATCATTACTGAAGATCACTCTGTTTATACTAGTCCAGGTGTTATTGCTAACGACGTCACTGCTTCTCAACTGTACTTTGAAAACGCCAACCCTTGTGCAGCTGATGGAAATTGTAATGGGGAAATTTGGTTAGACTTGGATTACTTCACTAACTCCGACGGTTCTCCAGTTAGTGTGTCTTTCACACAATTTGCCTTTCACGTTAATGGTTATATTGTTCCAAATGTTACTGGCCAACATATACTTGACTTAAGCTACATTGATGATCTAGCTATTATCAACATTGGGTCTAATGGTTTTGATTCTCCAAATTGTTGTAACAACTATTCCCCTACTGGTGATGTTAGTGGTAACAACACAATACAAACTATCTGGACTTCAAGTGGTCCTTCTGGTATCAATAAAGCTGCTATAGATTTGGTTGCTGGTGTTGCGTATCCTATTGAAATTTTTTATGTTAACAGAGGTGGTCCAGCTGGTATGCAATTTGAGTATACAGATCCAAATGGCGTTACCCGTACAGATTTTGAGGGTTTTATTTACCACTTTACCTCCGAATCCGTTTGTAGCTACGTTGAAAAGCACGTTGTTACTATGGAATGGGACCAACCAACTACATCTTACTCTGCTACTACTTCTACTGAACTTGTAATTCAAACTAATAGCTACTTGACTGACGAAGCTATTACATACACCGGTGATCTAATCAAGGAAACAGAAATTGTTTATGTTCCTATTCCTACTGTTACAATCTACTGGACAGACACAACCACCTTAATAAGCACTTCATATTTAACAACTACCGATACAGATGGCTCTTCAATCACAAGCTCAGTTATTTACATTAGGACTCCGGAAAAAACCATTACCCAATTATGGACTGGTGATCATGATTATACAACCACTAGCAGTGTCATTACCACTGATTCTGCAGGAAGTACAATTACATCGCCAATAGTGGTTGTTGAAACTCCAACATTAACCACCACTGTACCATGGACCAAAACCTACGTTTCTACGATTACTTCCAATGTTGTTACAACCGGGGCCGATGGTAGGTCAACAACATCTCCAATTGTTGTTGTTGAGACTCCAGAGTCCACCACCACTGTACCATGGACCAACACTTACGTTTCTACTACTACTTCAGAGGTTGTTTTCACTGGCGAAGATGGTACACTAACCACATCCCCAATTGTTGTTGTTGAGACTCCGGAGTCTACCACCACCATTTATTGGACGGGTGTCAATATCTCAACCACCGTCTCCAGTATTGTTACTACTGGTTCAGACGGTAAACTAACCACATCCCCAATTGTTGTTGTTGAGACTCCAGAGTCCACCACCACTGTACCATGGACCAACACTTACGTTTCTACTACTACTTCAGAGGTTGTTTTCACTGGCGAAGATGGTACACTAACCACATCCCCAATTGTTGTTGTTGAGACTCCAGAGTCCACCACCACTGTACCATGGACCAACACTTACGTTTCTACTACTACTTCAGAGGTTGTTTTCACTGGCGAAGATGGTACACTAACCACATCCCCAATTGTTGTTGTTGAGACTCCAGAGTCCACCACCACTGTACCATGGACCAACACTTACGTTTCTACTACTACTTCAGAGGTTGTTTTCACTGGCGAAGATGGTACACTAACCACATCCCCAATTGTTGTTGTTGAGACTCCAGAGTCCACCACCACTGTACCATGGACCAACACTTACGTTTCTACTACTACTTCAGAGGTTGTTTTCACTGGCGAAGATGGTACACTAACCACATCCCCAATTGTTGTTGTTGAAACCCCTGAATCTACTATTACTGTTCCATGGACTGGTGTCGGTACCACCACCGCTGTCTCCAGTATTGTTGTCACTGGTGATAATGACAAACCAACAACTTCTCCAATTGTTGTTGTCAAAACCCCAGAGTCTACCACCACTGTATATTGGACTGGTGTTGGAAACTTCACCACCCAATCATCCGTTGTTACAACCGGTGCCGATGGCAAACCAACCACATCCCCGATTGTTGTTGTTGAGACTCCAGAGTCCACCATAACCGCTCCGTGGACCAACACCTACGTTTCTACTACCACATCAGATGTTGTTTTCACTGGTGAAAATGGTAAGCCAACCACTTCTCCAATTGTTGTTGTTGAAACTCCAGAGTCTTCCATCACTGTCCCATGGACCGGAGTTGGTACTTTAACCACCAGCTCCAGTATTGTTACAACTGACTCCAACGGTAAAACAGTTACCTCCCCAATTGTTGTTATTGAAACCCCAGTGTCAGAAACTACCATCACCACCCCATGGACCGGTACTTTCACCAGCACCTATACCACGAACACCGTTGTTACTGGTGTTGATGGTTCCACAACTGAAATTTCAAAGGTTGTTGTTGAAACCCCAGAGTCCACCATAACCGCTCCGTGGACCAACACCTACGTTTCTACTACCACATCAGATGTTGTTTTCACTGGTGAAAATGGTAAGCCAACCACTTCTCCAATTGTTGTTGTTGAAACTCCAGAGTCTTCCATCACTGTCCCATGGACCGGAGTTGGTACTTTAACCACCAGCTCCAGTATTGTTACAACTGACTCCAACGGTAAAACAGTTACCTCCCCAATTGTTGTTATTGAAACCCCAGTGTCAGAAACTACCATCACCACCCCATGGACCGGTACTTTCACCAGCACCTATACCACAAACACCGTTGTTACTGGTGTTGATGGTTCCACAACTGAAATTTCAAAGGTTGTTGTTGAAACCCCAGAGTCTACCATCACCATACCATGGACTAATACCTACGTTTCCACCACCACATCAGATGTTGTTACTACTGACTCCAACGGCAAAACAATTACTTCTCCAATCGTTGTTATTGAAACCCCAGTGTCAGAAACTACCATCACCACCCCATGGACCGGTACTTTCACCAGCACATATACCACGAACACCATTGTTACTGGTGCCGATGGTTTCACAACTGAAATTTCCGAAGTTGTCGTTGAGACTCCGGTTTCTACATTAATAACTACTATTCCATGGACTGGTACTTTTACTAGCACTTACACCACCAGTACATTTGTTATTGGCATCAACGGCTCCACAACTGAAGTTCCAGAAATTGTTATTCAAACTCCAACTTACTCTGGATGGAACACCACAACCCCATCTAGCATCAAGCCTTCAACTTTGGTTTCCACCAAAGTTGGTACTGTAGTAGAAACCGTTTTATGCACTGAATACAGCTGTTTGGTCCAAAGTC
The DNA here is from genome assembly GCA_030370665.1 of Hanseniaspora meyeri. Taxonomy (NCBI): domain Eukaryota; kingdom Fungi; phylum Ascomycota; class Saccharomycetes; order Saccharomycodales; family Saccharomycodaceae; genus Hanseniaspora; species Hanseniaspora meyeri. Next base: position 1,265,827 of record CP113884.1, on the reverse strand, counting down.
AATCATCTGCCTCTAGCTCTATGCAAACACCTAGCTTACCTTCTACACTTATCACCACCACTATTGGCAGAATCACCGAAACTACTACTTGTATCGAAAGCAGCTGTTTGGCCCAAGGCCAAGCAACAAGCTCTGCTACTGCTCCAAGCAGTATTCAAACATCCAAAATTCCGAGCTCTGCTGTAGGTGCTAGTAATTTAAGTGCCACTGAAACTGCCGGTATTCCAAGCGCCACTGAAACATTTTCTAGTGAAAGTAATGTTGGCTCATCTGCAACCATTGAAACTATTTCTAACACTTTAAGCGTTGCAACATCTGCTGAAGTTTCCTTCTTACCTTCAGTAATCACAACTAATGCCATTAACAAAGCTAACAATTTGGCTATACGCGGCTTAGTTATTTTGTTATTGCATTTCATTTAAATTGCAATAATATTGTTCTTTTATAAGCAATATGTATATTTGTAGATTTTCTATAGACGTTTCGTATTCAGTTTATATATCCTTACAGGTACTAATATTAACCTTTTTGTTCTTTAACTTCAATTAAAAAATATTTGCATTAACTGGATATTACATTTGTGAATTTATATCTGTCGGGTGTTGCAAGAATTTAAAATATTTTTTTTTTTTTCGGAAAAGACCTTAAAATTTTATGTAAATCAAAAAGATACTAAAAAAAAGTATAAAACGTAATTGTATCTTGAAAGAGCAAAAATTGAATGGATATATACAAACTCATTTATTCTTGGTGGTAGTACGGGTAGTCAACGTAACCTTTAAACTCTGAAGTATAGAAAGTGTCTCTGTCATATTGATTCATAGGCAATTCCTTTTCTAGTCTATCAACTAAATCTGGGTTAGCAATGAAGTATCTACCGTAGGCAATCAAAGTTCTGTCGTTTTGCTGAACAATCTCTTTGGTGAAATCATTACCTAAAACCATATTACCAGCTCTTACAACAACACCGGTAAAGCTATCAAATATGAAATCATTTGAGACGCCCTCAATAGCACCGTCATCCTCAATCTTGGTCATGTCGGCAACTCTTGGTTCCATCAATGAGATGTACGCAGGACCTTTGTTTTCCTTCTTTCTCAATTCAAATTGCTGGTAAATGTAGGTGTAGAGACCAAGGGTATCCTCCAAATTTTTTGAGCCACTCATACCATTAAAAGCCCCGTATGGGCATAATCTCAAGGCCACTTTATCAGAGCCGTACTCCTTGACTAGTGCGTCGTAAGTTTCAAATAAGAATCTTGATCTGTTCTCGTAAGATTGAGGGCCGTATTGATCAGTTCTAACGTTGGTGCCCAAATCTAAGAATTGGTTTATTAAGTATCCGTTGGCGGAATGGATTTCAACACCATCAGCACCAGCCTTAAAAGCCTTGCCGGCAGCGTTGACAAAATCCTTTGTAAATTGTTCAATTTCTTCAATGGTGCATCCTCTTAGTAGGTTACCGCATTCTAAGGCAATGTTCTTAGAGTCGTAAGGATCGTTAATCTCGTTATAGACATCAGAAGCAGACAAGTAGGCTAAGCCATCTTTTTGCAAAACAGAAGGAACGGCGGCTCTACCCAAGTTCCATAATTGAACAAATAAGTACGACTTGTTTTCGTGGACAGCATCAACAACTTTCTTTAGCTGCTCAGATTGAGCATCGGTGTAGATACCAGGGACGTTCTCATAACCACCTGCTTGTGGAGAAATAAACATGGCCTCAGAAATAATCAAAGTGCCAGGTCTTTGGGATCTTTGAAAGTAGTACTCTTCGACCAAACCTCTGACCTTGTCACCAGGTTTTGTTGTATGGCTTGGAGATGTATTCTTTCCATTCTTCAGAGGAGGTGTAGTCAGTTTCGTTTCTTAAGATATGGTCGTCATCAGCTCTTACTCTGGTTAGTGGAGCCATGACAGCTCTGTGTTTTAAAGTGACGTTTTCATTTAGCTTCAATGGCTTGAATAGGTTGGTACTTTTTAGTTCAAGAGGAGTGTATCTTTTGTCAATCATAATGGATTATTTTTTGTTTTTGTTTTGGTTTGGGTATGCATAAATGTTGTCTTTCAATTTCAAATCTCAATGAATCAAGCAACTGCCTTTTATATGTCAAAGATTTGAATTTTTCAAAAACATTTTTAGTTATGGCATTTGATCTTTGAAAAATCTGAGAAAAAACATAAATACACATTACTTTTACGTAAAACACAATAATAAGCCCAATAAGAGCCTTCAACCATGGTAGAAAAACCCAAACAGTTGATTATCACAGTTCTTAAAGGGTAAGTTATTAGGTAAACTTTCAGCTTTGTTTTTATCTAACAGGAGATAAGACAACCTTTAGGTAATCTGATGCTTATGATTATGGACACTGCGGAAATAACCTGTTATATTTTTTTTAAACGAAGAACTACATGAAAGGCAACTTAAAATTATGGATATGCTATATGCAAGTAACTGAAATTGAATATCAAGGGACCTTGGCAAGTTTACGGATTATGATACACTATAAAGCTTTATTAATTTGCAAAAAAAAGTTTTAGTGGAGGTGTCATTTCCCACGGGAATACAGAGGAGAAAAATAGAAGAAGGAAAATTACGGAAAAATATTAAAAATATGCATAAAAAAAAAAAATTATACACCAAAAAGGGCAAGAGATGTAATTACATAAGCATTCACGCATAAATGTAAAAAGCAGATGACAAACTCAACATGAAAATGGGAATAAGAGTGCGCTCGCATGGAGAGAAAATTTATCTTAGCCCCATTTTTTTAGCAGAAAAAAAGAAACTTAAAATATTAACTTTTTTTTTGCGATTAACACTAAACCCACTTTAAAAACCGTTGAATAAATAAATATATCCTTTGATATATCTTTTAGGTAATTTATACTAAGCAACTTCAGGTACCAATGGATAGTCTATAGCAAGTTTGATAAATTACATAAAATTTTTTGACAAAACAATTATTGTAGTGTGTGCTGGTAATTTAACTTGTACCACACTTTGGCAAAAACGCAGCCATTTCAAGCTGCAATAAAACATTCATAAGCACAAATCCTGCTATCTTTTCAGGTTGCACAGCAATTGTTTTTATTGGATCAAGTGCTGTTCCTTCAACTATGATCTAATTGTCAGCTTCATTAATCACCATTAAAAATGCCAGAAAAGCTAACTCACTGACAATATACAATTTAACTGTTGTATCATAACCGTTCATATATTTTGTTACCTAATCTTCTTTGTTACAACCGCATACATATTACTTGATTTTTTATCGCTACCATTTGTGTTTAAATCTTGAATTTTTTATTTGCTAAAAGTAATATTAAATGCTTTACAGTAAGCCCATTTTCAAGATTTGCCAAACCTCATCCGTAAAATATTAAACTTCTCACAAATTTTTCAACCTGTTATCTCCTAAGAATTTACAAAAAAAAATGTTCATTAATAAATATCGTTAAATCAAATTATAAAATATTTTATTCTACATATTCGGCATTGTCGTTATGCTTTTTTCCATCGGTCAAAGCAGCTATACCCGATACTGCGCCCAACCCTTTGATACCATCACCAAATACATCAGCAACTTCCTCAAGTGTTCTTCCAGATGTTTCAATAAAGGTAAAGCTGACAAAGAACTCAACAAATAGAATACACACATATACAATGTAGTATTTCCATTGGATTTTATCCATTGCAATTGAGTTTACAAATCCGTTGTAAATATGCAAGGTAAATTGAACAACCATCAACACAGAAATACCCTTGGCTCTTATTGTGTATGGTAAAATTTCAGTAACATAGGTGAATGGCAAACCGTTTAGACCCAAGTTGTAGAAGAAGAAGTAAATGAAAATGAATGCTAAAACAGTTTTACCCATAGCCTTATTTTTGAAATCGGTTTCTTCAGCCCTAGCAGAAAGAATAGTCCAGATCAAAAGAGAAACAAACATACCAGCAACAGATGTCTTAATCAACAAAACTCTCTTTTTGACTAGAGAAATGATCCAGAATGATTGGATAATACTACAGCCCAAGTTGTAAATCATTAAACCGGCATTGATAATTAATTGCTGAGAGGTGGATGTATAACCTATAGAGTTCAAGACTTTACCTAGGTAGTATGACAAAATACCGTTACCCGACAATTGCATGAAAATACCAATCCAAATAATAATCCACATTCTTTTCAAGTTTGCACTGGTCTTGAATAAATCAGAGAACTTTGTTTGAGAAGCAAGGCTTTCTTGTTCAATAGCTAATTGAATTTCAGTCATTTCGTAGTCGACCAATTCTTGTCCATTTTCCATGTTACCGGCATGCAAGTCGTTTAAAACAGCTCTTGCTTCTTCATATCTGCCTTTGGAGACGTACCATCTAGGAGATTCTGGAACACACAAAGGAACTAGAATCAATTGAACAAAGGAAAACAAGCATTGGCAAATAGTTGGGATTCTCCATGACCAATGGTGTTGAACGTTTCTTACACCAAATGCAATCCAAGCGGCTGTGACAGCACCTAAGTACCAACTGGAGTTGTAGTAGTTGATTTGAACAGATCTGGCAGTAGGCTCAGGGTAGGCAATTTCAGCAATTAATGCTGGAGCAGAGCTTTGAATGACACCTGAACCAATACCGATAATAATTCTTCCTGCAATCATTGTACCCAAAACATCTCTTTTTTTGTAATTTTCTGGGTATCCGTTACGGTTCCAAGCACCAGCAATAGATTGGACCAAAACACCAAGAATCATGACAGCATTACAATATATTAAGCACTTCTTTCTGCCAAACTTATCGTTAAGCTTAGCGGAGAAGAAGAAGGAAAGAAAACAACCAAAGAAGTAACCACTTGTTAAAGCACCTAGAACTGATCCTTTGACATTACCAATGGCGTTCATAAAGTCTTTTTCCGTGTATAGAGAGTTAAGCAACGAACTATCAAAGCCTGTGTTACATGATGTTAAAGATATGATAAAGATAACCCACATTAATTTTTGGAAGTGTCTTAATCTGTACCACTTCTTATCATGAACAGGAAGAACAGTGTAGATGTTGATATCATTTTCGTCAGGCAAGTTGAAATCTTGAGGTTCGCTATCGTTTTTTTGAAGAACCGTTTGGTTGTTCTTTTCAGCAATAACTGATGTAGACTCGCTAGAGTCGTAATTGTTAGTAGACATTTTTGTTATTTATGGAATTAGTTTTTTTTTTTTTTTGGTCTTCATAATATCTGTAATTTTATCAATAATATACCATTTGCCAAGCCCTTTATATACAGTGGCATACTCTTATCTGATGGAATTGATATCGACGTATTAGCAATTAGAGTTGATGATAAACTCATCGAAGTTATCTGTACCTGCGGGGTAAAATGATGTAAATGTGAAAAATGCTGATTAATTCAAATTGTTTACTGCGTTTATTTCCCTGACGCGTTCACCATTTGAGTGCTCCAAAAAAAAAAAAAGCGGTCCCCCAGGCTGATTATTTCCCCAGATTTGCATTGTGCAAAGCGCTTTTACCCTACAACCCTACAACGAAAAAAAGGGAAAAATGGAAAATCCCCAACACCGCAAATCGCAGATAGGCTAAAATCCTCGCTCACGGTTTGGGGGATTTTTTTTTTTCGAGGATGAATGGAGCACTTTTCACGGTCCGGAACCTTGTTTTCCATTCATAACGGATCAGTGTTTCCCGAGGAAGTCCGATCTTATTCTTGAAGATATGTAATTACCAAATTATGAACCAAAAGAACGAGCAGCTCCCCCCACCGCAGTTTGCTAAATAGATTAGAATACCAGATGAGGGGGCTGCCATATCTGGGGTAAGTGTTTTCCATGAAGTTCTGCCGTATTTGTTCTGTTGTGAGTTACATATCAATTTGAAATAGTGTAGATACCACAAATAAAGTTCAAGAAGAATATGACAAACAACCACACCTAACTTTCTCTAATAAAAAAACATGTAAAATTAAGTAAATCTATATACTTGCCTGCTCTTCACCGTGCTCTATAAATGGGTTGCTGAAGGTAGCATCAGTGGTATCGGTACTTGCATTAGTCTCTTCTTGTTCAGAAACATGCTGGTCTATTTCAAAGCTGTTCAATTCTTGATCATTATCCAAATCGAAGCTATCCGGCTCTTCATCATCCAGATCAAAACTTATCTGTTGCTCGTCACCCGATAGGTCGTAATTGCCATCAGACTCGTTATCTATTATATCAAATTCGTATGCTTCGGCTCTCAATCTTTGGAATTTCTGCTTCTTGTGCACAAACAACAGATAATACAAAAACGATAAGATGAATACCAGCATGAACAAGCCTAGGTAGTGGTGGGCCTTGAGCAATCTTTCACCCTTTTTCAATGTTTCATGCTCCGTTTCCTTGTGAGTTTCAGTTGGCGTAGCCACAGATGTTGTTGATGTGGCACTAGCTTCAGAGGTAGTTGTGGAGCTAGGCTCAGAGATAGTGGAAGTTGGTTCATTGGCTCCGGAAGTAGATGAACTAACAGCTGGTTCCTCATCTCTTTTTTCTCCAAATATCTCAAACTCCCAGGTTTTTAGCTTGAAAGTGTTAGCGTTTGAAGTTACCCTACTCTTCAAAGTCCACTCACCTACAGGCTGGGTACCCCAATGAACGACGGACATAAAGGTCCAGTTAGGGAAGCCACCGCCTCTCTTGTCCAGCTTTCTGGGTATGGCTAGATGCGAGACGGAGCCATCTGGGGCAATCAAATCAATTTCAGTGAATCCTCTCATGTTCGCATCAGCATCTATGGTAACAGTGAGGTGTTCCAAGTGCTTGAAGTCTTGCACATCCTCCTCCGTTATGTTGAACTTGCTTTCTATGTACTCATTATCATTGTTTGTTGACTGATCGACAGCTATTCTGTCAAACTTCTTGCTGACTTGTTCATTCACGTTTTTCCAGCTTTGTGCTTTGTTGACAATCCCAAAGGCATCTATTTTTCCAAACCCATACATGTGGGAGTACTTCTTATTGAAATAGTTTGCCGGTTGCTGCCATTTGGATTGGTCCTCGCCATCATCCACAAGAACACTTGTCTCTACAGTCAAATACTGCATGTCTCTCCATGTTAAGTTTGGATTGGCTTCCAAGACTAGGGCATAGATACCCGCAGCCAAGGGAGCCGCAGCAGAAGTACCACCGTGTTTGTCAGAGCACACGTTATTTATGTCTGTGGAGTGAATGTATTCGTTGGAGCCGGAGGAGTAGGTAACGGTCAACAATGCAGAGCATGATTCTGAATATGGTGAGTGCAGCCCTTGCCAATCAATGGCACCTACAGTTATTGAGTATATGCTATTGGTGTAGCCATCGTAGTTGCAGTTGTCACCAAGGTTGGCACCGTTACCCGAAGCAAACACATAAATGTTTCCTTTGTTGTTTCTTCCTTCTTGTGCACCTTTGACCATGGCTTGTGATACCAGCTCTGAGGGTCTCTCCATTTCTCTCCCGTTGTCCGTAGGCCCCCAAGAACAAGAGTAAATATCATTTTCGTTCATTTCATAAATCAACGAGGCTGCTTCTTCTTCAGGAGTGACCTCACCCGAAAGAATTCTCAAGCCTGCAACCTTGGCATTGTATGCAACACCCAAGCCGCAATAGTCGTTGTTTTTAGCAGCCGCAATCTCACCTGCACATCTAGTGCCATGGTAATCATCAGCCAGTCTTGGTTTTGGGAGGTTGGTTTTGTCGTTGAAGTCATATGACCCTTTGGCGTTGAAATTGTCTTTCAAGTCCATGTTTTCGTAGTCCAAACCATCATCCACAATCGCAACAGTCACACCATTTCCTGTGATGTTCATATCCCACACTTTCAATATGTTTAGATCGTTTCCTTCATGGACAGAGTTGAATATGTGCCACTGTTTCTTGAACAGAGGATCGTTGATCTGGTAATCGTTCATGACCTTTTCTATTTTTGACTTCTGCTCATCGCTAAAGCCTGACCAATCAGGATCAGCATTTTCGTGATCAGAAATGGTTGTGTCTATGGGCACAGGGGTTCTCTTGAACAATCTAGCTTCAGGGTTCAATGGGTGTATCTTTTTGCTTTCAAAGAATGTGTGTGTCTCAGGCAATGCTCTTTTGAATAAATGTTTGGGTACAGATATGACTTGGTGGCTATCTTCAAACCCATATAGGCTGTTTTCGTACTTGTAGCCAAAGTTTGCATTGGTCTTTACAAACTCAAACACGTCATCATAGGTGCTTTCTATAACGAAATAGTTGTAGTTGACATGGTCTTTGATGTTCCTGAACCCGTTCAGAAGCTTAAAGCCACTAAAAAAAACAAATATCCATAAGAGAGAAATCATCTTGGATCTTAAATGGGTATGTTGTTTGGGGTTATGAGTTCTATGAATCCTAAGAAAGGGTTATAAAAAAAAAAACAAAACAGCATGTCCAAAAATAAACATGGAGAAAACACATTTCGGAGGTGACGCGGGAGACAAAAAAAAAATTATAATGCAAACCATTGCTGGCCTAAAGCGGGAATTAGCCATAGAGGATAACCAGCAGAGATAATAATTTTTTTAAAAAAAATAATCAGAATATCATATAATAAGTGAATTAATAAATACTTTATCTACTTTTTGCAACAAGAAGATGTTTCTTTTCCGGCAGCAATATCTTCGTAACAAACTATCTTATTAGTTTCTGCAGTGGCAATTGGTAAGTCAAGGGCTGGGTTCTTCCAGAAGAAGCATACTGGAATGATGGCGAACTCAACCTTATCCATGGACATGACTGGGAATTGTTCAGTGGATGGGGCATGGGATAGACCTAAGGTGATGTTACATGACAACTCAGCGTTTCTGATGGATTTGCCGCTCTTGGCATCTTCTTCCAACCACTTGGCTAAACCAGTGTCTTCCTTGGATTGGTTGGTCAATTCACCTGCAATGTAGTTTCTGTCATCGCTTGCGTGGTAAGCCCAGAATTGCTTGGTGGCGAACTTGGCTCTCTTGATGTTTTGGGAGTTTGGACCAGCCATCATCAGTTGATGGGCAGGGATCTCGACTTTGTAACCAACTGGGGTCATGGAAACAGGGTTGATGACGTTTTCATTGATGAACTTGTAGGTTCTGTTTGTGAATGGGGATTGCTCGATGTGACCGGATTTGTCCATCCAGGTTCTCTTGGCTTTGAAACCAACCATCCAATCTTCTTCATTGTCTTCCAATGGGACGAAGTCGTCGTAACAGACAGAGTTCAAGTCACCATCGAATCTTGGGTCCAATCTGAAGGAGAACAAGTGCTGGTGGTATTGGGCATTGACACCTGGAGCAATGACAGTGGAGTGGTCAGTCTTGGTGTTTGGCTCGATAGCGGTGGTGGAAAGGATACCAGTGGCTCTGACCTCAGTGGTGATGGCACCGTTTTGGTCCAAAATGATTTGAATGATGTATTCGTAGTTGGCAACAGTGGCAACAGTTTGCAAAATCAACTCTCTTCTTCTCAAGACCAGCTTGTTGTTTTCAGTTCTGTAGTTCTTGTGCAAGCATTGGACACCGTTGTCAACTTCGTGCATACATACTTGGTTCTTGACGACAATTGGCTTACCCTCAATGTCAGTCTTGCAACCATCGAAGTACTTGATGTAACCCAAACAACAACCAGAGCCTAATGGGAAAGTTGTGTTACCGAAACCAATTTCAGAGACGTCAAAGGCCATCTTGGAGGCCAAGGCGTTTTTGTGCTTTTCACCTGGCTTGGTGCTCATTGGCTTGGCTGAGTATGGAACAATCATATCGTTTAAGCAGTACTTCCAGATCAAAGGTCTGCCCTTGAAGTAGATGTTGTTCATGGAGAAACCTTCTCTGACATTTGTTTGGACGTAGAATTCCCAACCTTGCCATTCAACCTTGTTGTCGTTAGTGACGTTGTAAGAAACACCTTCTGGCTGGTTGATTGTCAATGGCTTCAAGTCCAAGACTGGTTCGTAGTCAATTCTGACTTCTGGGTAGTACTCAAACTTGTGGATATCTTCGGGAATGACCCAGTCATTCAATCTGTCTGGAGTGATTGGAGTAGAGTCATCGGCATCCATGGCCAAGTAAACCATATCGATGTATTCACAGGTGAAGTAGTCAACAATGACAGTGAATGGCAGAGGCAAGGTATAGTGATTGGATTCAAGATGGTCCAGCTTGATGAAGAAGTAGATTTGGGCCTTTGGTCTCAAGTGGTCATCTGGCTCACCTCTGTTACCGTACATCCAGGTCTCGGAGATAACATTGTAGCCAAGCTCACCCAAGGTAGGGTGCTTGAACTTCTTGTTTTCCAGGTTCAATCTAGCAATGTTTTCCTTGACTTGAGGGATATCGAAGACCTTGGCATCTAACTTTTCAATGAAGTCACCTTGCATAGGACCTAAGCCTTCTTCTTCAGTGGTGATTTCAACGGTCTTGGTCTTCAAGTTGACGATGGACTTGAACAAAGGAACTTCATTGTTCTTGTAGAATAGGACGTAGACTTTAGGGTCAATGACAGGCAAGCCTTCAGTTTCGCCTGCTCTTAACATATCAACAAGCTTGGTGGCTTGCTTTCTTGGAGGGTTTTGTCTGTCAATTTGAACAAACTGGACCAAGTCGTTGACATTGTTAGGATGTTTCTTGATCAACTCAGAAGCCAAGTCAACGTCAGCAGGAACTAATGGGGCAAAAATGTCAGTGTATACCATTATTGTGTTATAAGATGTATTGTGGTGTTATGAAGTGTGTTTTATTATTTGTTCAATTAGAATATACTAAGTTTATTTGAGGAGAGACTTGTTTATATATAATTACAAAAAAGAACAAAAACAAGCGCTATCAGCTTTTGATTGATCAAGGCATTAAGTGAAGAAATCAACATCTGAAAGGCCATTACTAAAAAAATACAATTATCCATAGAGTTAATTTTTCAAGATAAAAAAATAGATGGTCGCTGAGTAGCCGCAAAAAAAAACAAGATAGAATTTCGCTTGTGCTGCAGAAATGGTCCGATAAGTGTCGCTTAAAACACAGTAAAAAGTGATTTGAGCTTCCTAATTAGGCAACTCAAATCAACCCTCCAACAAAAAAATAAAAATAAACAGCGAGACCCTATGGTCCCTTATCCACCCGAGCCAATCGTCTGTGCACAGATGGTCAGGAATGGAAAAGACGAGATGATTAGAGATCATACTGTGTGAGTGTATTTTATTTTTTATAATCGCATCATTAAGTCGAAGGAGTACATCTGATTAGTATCAAATAGAGGTTTACTGAAGTATTCAGCACCTTGGTGTGATCATTACATTAACTTTTTTCTATCACCCTTGTAGAGTCTTTCAATCCATATCTTTCTACTCATTTATATATAAACAGCTTTTTTTTATGTAAACGAAGATATCCAATTTTAAGAAATCACCTCACTTTTTTTTGTAAGCTGTTGCACAATCTGTAGTTTATGTCAAGTCAATAGGGGCTGTGAACTTACATAATAGCTTTGACATTTTGCTGTTATCCGTAAAATCCTGATAAGACACGGTTTGGTCATGTGACCGCTCATGACCGGCAAGACTTGCCGCTACCGGGTGCGTTACACCAGAAAAAAAAAAGGGATGACCAGAGCAGCGACAATTCTCCTTTTTTTTTTTTTTTCAAATTTTCATTACCAAATATTTGTCTTTAACGAGGTAAACCAATACAAAAACCCCCCATGAGCTCTATTTTAAGCAAGGAAACCCTTAACGATTTTATCACCCCTAACCAGGTGTGCATCAATCCTATCAAGAACACATACGAGAAAAACGACGACGAGGTCATAGAGGTTGGGAAAGAAGACGATGTCCCCACAAAGGTCAACATCACTCTGCAGGATTGTCTAGCATGCTCTGGGTGTGTCACCACCAGTGAAGAACTGATCCTTGAGCAGCACTCCTACGAAAGTTTTTTCAAAAACTACAACGACACACTGGCAAACAACGACAAGCTGAGTCTGGTGATCTCGATCTCACCCACATGCAGAATATCTCTTCTGAACTACCTGAAGTTTGACAGCTTGAATGTCGTTGATGAGTGGCTACTGCAAAGCTTTGCGAAGATTTTTGAAAAAAAGCACAGCTCAAACCAGCTGCATGTCACGTCTACCCAGATTGGGAAAGAGCTCTCGAACATGGAGATGAACAAGCACATGATACCATTGAACACCCAGGAAAAGTCCGAGTTGGGGCCGAAGTTCACTGCCGTGTGTCCGGGTGTTGTTCTGTATATTGAGAAGCAGCACAACTCCCTGACCACCAATTTTGTCAAGATCAAGCCGGAAATGTCGATGCTGGGGAATTACTTGAAGAAGAACGTATTTTTGGAAGACTATAAGGAAATCTACCACCTGTCGATAATGCCGTGTTTCGACAAGAAACTGGAGAGCTCTAAGAACGGCGAGGAGGACCTTGATGTTGACTGTGTGTTGACTCCGAAAGAAATCATCAACATGTTCATCGACAACAGCGTGAGCTTGAAGGCTCCGGAGGCCCCTCTCAGCAACAGTGAAAGAATGAGATTGATGGATGTCTACAAGAACCAAGGACCTGGCCAACCTGGCCTGGATGATTGATGATGTTGAGATTGAGGCTGAAAACAGCAGCGGTGGATACGCGTACAGATACATCAAGGAATACAGAGAGTTTTTGGAGCACGAGAACAGTGCTGCTGAGCTCGCAATCCAGATAGAACACGGGAAGAACAGTGACATGAAGTTCTACAAGCTGGTGGACAAGAACGACGAAACAAAGGTCTTGGCGAGCAGCTGTGAATTATACGGATTCAAAAACCTGCAGAATCTGATCAGAAAATTGGATAAGACCAGCAGTGGGTTCATGAAGAAGAGAACGATGCTGATGAGCAGCCGAAAGAAAAGAACGGTTGAGGGCAAGGAAAGCTTAGACCCGAAGGACTGTGACTTCATTGAGCTGATGGCGTGCCCTGGTGGATGCATGAACGGTGGTGGTTTGCTTGTTCCAGATGAAGAAGCATCCTCAAACAGCAAGAGAAGAGCGGAGTCCTTGGTGAAGCTGAATGAGATCTACTTGCGAGAGTTTGCCAAGAAAAGCAGCGCCCAGTCCGATTTAAATAAAACCAGCGCGTGCGGACAACAGCCGTCCGCGTACATAAAAAACACAGTGAAGACAATCAATCCACATCGTATGGACACCAGGTACAAGGTTGAAAGAAGAAAGGAGGAGGATGCACCTCCCGCTGACCCCTCAACTGCTGTCTTCGAAGCGTGGTAATAGTGTCACTACTTCTTTTTAATATCATAGAAACACAGCTTTTTTTGTGTACTCATATATTCTCTCCTTTACTTATTTATTTTTTTTTACCCTGATGACTGTATTACCTAAACTCCTTGTTAAAAACAGCCCTTGAGAAACGTAATTATTACCTAAAATACGTTTGCCCCTGTCACCTCCGACGGCCTCTCACACCAAAAAAAAAGGGAAAAAAAAGCGTGCTAGATGCGCTTAAGCGAGAGCTAGGCGTAAATCAAAAAAAAAAAGGCGTACCCTTCCCATACGCAATGTGGTGGGAAAAAAAATTTGAAAACTTTTTAAGTTAGGTGAGTGTTTTTTTTTTTAAAGGTGCAGTTTAAATACCTATCATATAGTGATTTATATCATTTATACAAGTACATCATAGGAAGAACAGTTATTTCCTGATTGTCTACATTTATAAATAGAGATTTTGTTTATCAGTATAACCAGAAAAAACACAGCTAGATACTATGCCAAGCAGCCCACAAAACAAAAAACAAAAGATGACTGAAAAATTCGATAAGTACATCATCACCGTTTTCGGTGCCTCTGGTGATTTATCCAAGAAGAAGACCTTCCCTGCCATCTTCGGGCTATTCAAGCAGGGCGAGATCCCTAAGGACGACTGCAAGATCGTTGGTTACGCCAGAACAAAGATGAGCAGCGAGGAGCTAAGAGACAGATTGAAGCCGTTCTTGCTGAAACAGGTTTCCAAGGAGTCGAACGGCGAGCAGATCGTTGATGACTTCCTGGCCAACGTCACCTACGTCCAGGGCCCATACGACACCGATGAGGGCTACCAGAAGCTTGGCGAGGCCTACAAGGAAATCGAGGAGTCCCTGAACAAGGGCTCCCCCGTCAACAAGCTGCACTACCTAGCGTTGCCACCAAGTGTGTTTGGAGCCGTTTGCGAGAAGATCAAGAATAACATATACATCAACGAGGAAAACGCCAAGACAAAGATCATTGTTGAGAAGCCATTTGGCCACGACTTGGAGTCGTCCAGACAGCTGCAAAAGGAGCTTGCCCCGCTGTTCACCGAGGACGAGCTGTACAGAATCGACCACTACCTGGGCAAGGAGATGGTCAAGAACTTGCTGATTCTGAGATTCGGGAACATTTTGTTCAACTCCGCATGGAACAAGGAGAACATCCAGAACATCCAGATCACGTTCAAGGAGCCTTTTGGCACTGAGGGCAGGGGTGGCTACTTCAACGACATCGGGATCATCAGAGACGTCATGCAGAACCACTTGCTGCAGGTCCTCACCTTGCTCACCATGGAGAGACCTGTTTCCTTTGACTCCGAGGCCGTCAGAGACGAGAAGGTCAAGGTCCTGAAGGCAATCGCCCCAATCGACCACGACGACATCATCATTGGCCAGTACGGAAAGTCCGGGGACGGCTCCAAGCCATCCTACCTTGATGACGAAACCGTTCCCGAGGGCTCCAAGTGCATCACCTTTGCCGCCATGAACTTCAAGATCAGAAACGAGAGATGGGACGGTGTTCCGATTGTGATGAAGGCCGGGAAGGCCCTTGATGTCGGGAAGGTTGAGGTCAGAATCCAGTTCAAGCCCGTTGCCAGTGGTATGTTTGACCAGATCCCGAACAACGAGCTGGTCATCAGAATCCAGCCCGACGAGGCCGTTTACCTGAAGTGCAACATGAAGACCCCTGGTCTGAGCACCACCACGAAGATCACGGACCTGAACCTGACCTACGGAGACAGATACGAGGACTTCTGGATCCCACAGGCATACGAGGCACTCATCAGAGACGCGCTGATCGGCGACCACTCGAACTTCGTCAGAGACGACGAGCTGGACGTCTCATGGGCCCTCTTCACCCCGTTGCTGGACTACCTGGAAGGCAAGGACGCTCCGGACCCTACAGTCTACGAATACGGCAGCAGAGGCCCACAAGAGCTGAACGAGTACATGCACAAGCACAACTACAAGTACATGCACGGCGACACCTACCAGTGGCCAGTCACCAGACCAGACGCCGAATAGACCCCCTTTTGGTATATATAATCTTTTAAACACACCTGGGAACCAAATAGTAATAGTCAATTGTATTTTATTTATTTATTAATAAAATTGTTACACTTATATACACTTAAATTATACTCTTGCTCTTCAAGTAGTCGTTGATCGCGCCAAAGTCGGTCGGCAGCTTTGCGTCCAGAGTCTCCTTCAGCAGCTCCATCAGGTTTGCAGGCACACACACCATCTGCTCATTCGATCTTATCAGGTCCTCAACAACCTGGATGGCTATCCCCGAGTCGGCATGCGTGTTCTCCTCAGACGAGTACAGGATGTTTGGTGCAAACACAGTCCCCAGGTTGTGGATGTCCATCTTCGAGCCACTGGAAAACGTCGACACATACTTCAAAAAGGAAAACAGAACCTCGCAGCAGTTTCGGTGGTACTTTGGCAGCAAGGCGTATGCAAGCTTCATTCGGTCCATGTCGTGCATGGAGCCAGTCCACAGGTTGTACAGAGTCGTTGTCAGCAAGGGCTCCGGCAGCTCTCTGAAGAACTTCTTCAGCAAAGCCGCTAGCTGAATGGCGTTTTCCCCTGAAAAGTCAGGCACGCTTCCAGGGTTGGCGTTGATCTCCTCGGTGAACTCCCTTAATTTTCTGATGTTACCATTGATTCTGAACAGACCCTCCATGGACAGGTCCAGCTGCTTCAGAGATGCTATCAGCTCGTCCAGAACCAAAGGAATCCTGATTCTGTTCGATCCCAACGACAAGTCACTGTCAACACCGTGTGCTTCAGTGAGCTTGTTCAGAGATACCCCAAAGACCTGGATGGGCTGCTCCAAGGCAGCCTTGGCTTGCTTGCTTAAGTCAAAGTCCTTGTTGTTTCCCAGCTCAGGACTGAACGCACGCTGCTCTGGTGTTGGGCTGTTTCCGTTGGAAATGCCAGCATAGCTTTCATTGGATGCATTTGGATCAAAGTTGTGCATCTTCTTGTTGTGTGACTTCAACTTGCTCCAGAACTTGTTAGAAAGAGTTGGCGATGATATCACAGGATTGGCGTTCTTTTTCAGTAGTTTCAAAATAGAGTCCACATCGCCGATGGTCTTCTTTTCAGCATTGCTTATTAAAAGCGCAAGGGATATCAATTGGATCTTGTACAAATGGTCAGACGACAGATCAGAGTAGTAGATTTCGTGAGCCTCTTCCTTCTTCTCATACTTGTTGTAGTGCTTGAAACCTGAAGATGGATTGGGGGTTTTCAATTCCAAATCCGGAGACCTGCTTCTTGAAACAGACTTGCTGCTGACTTCAAATGAGCTGTTCATCTTCTTCAATCTTGAAGGCATGATAGGAACAGAAGACGTGGCCTCTGCCTTCTTGGTATCTAAAACATTGCTTACACTCTTTGATTTTGGTGTTGCTGGTCTGTTTGTAGTTGGAGTCTCAACACTGCCGTTTCTTGATTGCTCCATAGCAACAATTCTGGAGATGTCGTCCAAAGTCAAAGTCTTGCTGTTGTTGAATTGGTGGATTGTTTCTTGGGAGTGGTTGTATTCTTTTGAAGC
This sequence comes from Hanseniaspora meyeri, assembly GCA_030370665.1. Classification (NCBI taxonomy): domain Eukaryota; kingdom Fungi; phylum Ascomycota; class Saccharomycetes; order Saccharomycodales; family Saccharomycodaceae; genus Hanseniaspora; species Hanseniaspora meyeri. The sequence continues at coordinate 1,248,957 of CP113884.1, read as the reverse complement.
AGCGGCTGGTCTCTTGATGTCGTCCAAGCTCTTTTCCGAAGTCTTCTTGATCTTCATGCTATTTCTCTTTGATCTGAAGTTCTTGATATCATTCAAGGTCTTCATGTATGATTGCTCTTTGAGCATGGAACTGGTTCTGACCTCATTGGTAATTTGCTGGCCACGCATTTGTATGATCACAAGGGCTCTTGTCTTGACCAATGCTATTTTCAACAGGTAGGTCAAGTTTGTCAATCTGCTAACAGGAATGAACCCGGACTCAGCATTAGGATCGCAAGTGGAACACAAAGGACACAAAACCATTGAAGTTCTTGGGTTGTAGTTTGCATCCAAGATATCGTATCTTTCAATCAAATTCTTGCACTTGTCACACTTCATGCAATTAACATGCCATCTTTTGCTCTTAAACACTATACATTCCTGCTGTATGTACTTGCCACAGCCTTCACAAGAGTCTGTTGAATCAATGTTCACATCCTTGATGAGGTTGAATGGCTTTGTGGTGTATTGGGAAGACTTGTTGACTTCTCTTAGGAACTTGTCAAGAGCATTAACTGAGTGGGCATTTCTGTTGTACTCCAAAACATTGCAAACCCCAAACTTTATTAGTAATTTCAGGTAATGAGACAGACCATTTATTATGGACATGGCGCTTGATCTTATGCTTGTATCGTCATTGTCGCCAGCCTTGTTGAGCTCGTTTAGGTCGTACTTCCTCAAGAGCTGGAGATACATCATTATTCTTGAAGAAAAGCTCTTTGGGTATTTTTTGTATTTGGTATTTATTGATTCCTGGGTGGACTGTTGAGTGCTCTCGATGTCCTCGTTCTCATTGTTCACCTCAGAAATGTTTTCATTGCTGTCCGATTCTATTTCTTTTTGGGAATCTCTATTTCGATTAAAGCCACTTGAGACTGATTGGATGGAGTCTATGGCTTTGAACAGACAGTTGACTTTCAAGACCAGCAGGGCAGCTGCGTCTGTACCCTTTGTCTTGTCCTCGTGGGTCAAGAATTGCAGCATATCGGAGATGCAGGTGGCAGATTCCTCCTCAAACTTGTATAGGATTGACCATGTCTTGTAGTTGTACTCTTGTGATATATTGATGGAACGGCTTAGTTCACTCTTTTCTTTTTCTGATATTTTTTCCTTGTCATTTGAGTCTTGGGAGAACTCCGGGAGTGCTAGAACACTAGGACGCAGATCTATGTGCCAGTATCTGTGGATACCGTAGCACTCAGGGTGCCATCTGTAAGTCTTTCCTGATCTCTCAAACTCAAAGTGCTGGTCTGTTATGGGGTAATCACAGCCTTTGCATTTTTTGGAGTAAGACTTTAGATAGTGGAATTTGCAGTACAGGTTGCCCTCGAAGTTGAAGCACTCCTGCAGAGAACAGGTTTCCTTGCAGATTTTGCATGAGAAGTGTTCTTCGTCGTATAATCTTCCAAATGCGTTGTAGTATGTGCCCTTCAATAAGTTCTTGCAGACATCGCATATCAGGTTGTTTCTCTTGAAGTAGTCGTTTTGGCAGAGGGGGACTTGTTTAGCTGAGTTTGTAGACTCATCTGTGATTGTGAATGGGAAGTACTTTGGCTTGCAAACGCTTCCACAGTCGAAGCACTTGAAGCAGTCCTGGTGGTATATGTTGCCGAGAGCCTTGACAGCGTGTTCGTGGATGGTATTGTTACAGTTGGTGCATGTTTTTGGGGAGGCATCGGATTTTTCCAAAGATGAAAGGGTAAGTGAGGTATTTGAGAAATCTTGATTTCCATTAGAAACCGCTACATCGATTTCTGAATGATCAGTAGGCACTTCAGACATTGAATGATTCTGTTTTTAGTTAAATGTTGTTGATACAAAACTGTACAAAAAGAGGGTATAAATGTATGGCTGTTAGTGACTGTATAATCTGTGGTGTTTCACTCTTCTTTTTGTGTGTGTGTGGAGAAGCCATGTTTAACTAAAGCTGTTGATATAAAAAAAAAAACACAAAAAACCAAAAAAAAAGAGAGTAGGAAAAAAAAAGAAAGAAAAAAAAAAATAAAGAGGCATAGATCACAAAATGTGTATTTTGGCCCCTTTTTTCCCGTTGTGTCTTGGGGAAACAGCTGTTACCCGGTCACTGTATATGATGAAGATAAATATATATATAGATATATATCTGTAATATCTATACAGGGTAGTGCTAAAGAATAAAGTATATATATGTATTTATATTAAATAACTGATTAGACTATTAATGTATATATATATATAACTACACTATATATTATATCTAACACTCAGTACTAACACAACATCATTGATTACTTACAGCCTTCTCTCTCTTTCAAACTGTTTTTGAGGTTCTTTCTTCTTTCTTCATTTTTTCTTCACTTGGCTAAGAGTAATCGATTTCCCCCCGTTGTGGAAAAAAAATACATACACCAAAATATATGTGTGTGGGTGTTTTTTTAATACAGACATTCCCCTATGCGCAGATAACAACAACAGAGAAAAAATACATCATTTGGACGTGATGCTCTTTAAACACACCATCTTGTTCTTATACCATAACTCATACATAATAATAATTACCACTCCCCTCTCAAACCTTATACTTGTCCTCAAAGTACAGCCTCGTATAGTGGTTCATCTCGTCATCCTGGAGCTCTCCCTGCAGTCCCTGGAAGCTGCTGCTCACCGCACCAGTCGCCCCTATCAAGGGCTTCAGCAAGGTTATCCCAAGGTTGTTGATGATCACCTTGCCCGCGTCCTTGTTGCTGTTTGTTCTCTGTACCTCCTTGCCCGTGCTTGAGACTGTCTTGTAGGCCTGGCCAAGGTTGCTCCCAAGAGACGTATATGCCAGGTTCAATCCCCTCCTTAAAGTTCATCGGCTTTTCCCCAGACGCGGTCGGAGATAGGTGCTCATCCGGAGCCTCGTTGCTGGAGCACGGGTCAAGGCTATTTTTGCGCCCTGTTTGGCCTATGATGCCGTCGTCGTTCGCATACACTATGCGCTTCGCATCAGTGAAGTTGTTCTTGATGGTGCTGTTGTTTGTCATGAGCATTGCCTCGGTGCTTTCCAGCCATCTCTGGGTCTGGTGCGAAATGCTCACTCCAAACTTCAGAAACTCCTTGCCAGAGACCTTCCCCAGATCAACAAGACTGTTCTGGAGACTTCGTGATACATCCATCGAGGATGCCTGGAAGAAGGGCTGCTCAACCAAGTTCTTCAGAGCAGTAGGAGATGTTCATTGCGGAGTTCAAAGGCAAAACACCGCTCATCAGGGCTATTCGCTGCGAGTTCACCACATCCATCACCCATCTCGCCTGGATGATGCCGTTGATGTCCGCAAAGTCATCAATGCCATACATCACCAGGTGTTTCAGCTTCAAGTCACAGTTCTCTACAACAACAAGCGACTTCAGAGTATTCAGGAACTTCGAGCGCACCTTCTCACTCTCCTCCGGTTTGCTCTTCTTCGACTGGAAATCAACACTCACATTGATCCCCATTATCTCCAGCTTCTGGATGAAGCTCTTTTCCGGGTACTCATCCACAAGCTCGAACCGGTCGTCCTTGAATGCAAAGAACCGCATCAGAAAATCAATGAAGTCCTCGTTCACATGCATCTTCACTGGCTGCAGGGCAAGTTTCATCCGGATCTCCGTGGCCAGCAAGTCAGCATCTGGCTTCACGGTCTCCAGCTCAAAGCTCACAAAATCTCTTTTTTCTCTGAGAAACGAGTGGTCAAGCTCAGGGGTCTTGTGGGGGGTGAGGAACTTGTTGAAGTCCGACTCCTTCAGACTATCAAACACCTCCAGTTCCTGGCAGCATACCCTCATCTTTGTCTGCACGACCTGGTTCACAGCCTCGAGTGTGAGCTTGAAGTTCTTGATGGTGAGCTCCCCCGAGTGGTCCTTGAGCCGCTGCAAGCTGAACTCCGGCAGGTTATTGAAAGTCTGCGTTTCCAAGTAGTCATTGCCTCGGTCGTCTTGTTTTGCGGTCCGGGGCACGTATATGGAGTTGAACAAGACATCGTGCTCTGATGCCCCTTGCTCCTTCAATTTCGACGCGATGGTGTTCTTGGTATAGTTGAAGTGGAACCCATCGTGCATCTTGAATGCAATGCCTCTGATGCGGAGATTGAGCATGAACTGCGAGTCCGGACCGCTGCGGAAGCCAAACAGCTGTGTGAAGTTGTTGAGGTCGTTTCCATGCAGCTTCTCGATCAATGCTTTCAAAAATCTCTTCTTGAGTTTGAATTTGTTTTTTCGTGGTCTTGGTCTTTGAAATAGAACCCAGAGTCCGCGGGGTTCCCGTTCGCAGCAAGGTTGTCTGGAATGAAGAAGTCATCGCCATTGAGAATATCCGAAAGGTCTATCTCCTGCTCAGTCTCGACCTTGTACTTCAGGTGATCAGGGTAAGTCTCCGTGTAGAACACATCAGCTGCGGTTTGCACAAAGCAGTTCAAAGAGTCTGCACACAGGTCACCAGAAACATCATCGATGTCAACAAGAAGACATTTGTCCTTGAAGGTAAGACTAGCAGCATCGACAACCACAAAGTTGTTGATGATGTTCAGGCTCTTGAAACTCTCAATCAAACTGAAGCTGAAGGTCTTTATGACCGCTGAGAGCTTCGACTGCTGCCAACTGCCTATGATCGATGGGATCTTCAGGATAATCCCCGAGTTGATCCTGTATGCCTTTGTCACAAGCTCCACAGCCGTTAGTTTGAAGTCCACGCCAAGGGTCTTCTCAGCATTGCCCTTGTTGTTCTTGAACACCACTGAGAGAGCCTTGCTTTCCGTCTTGGACTTCTTCGAGCACAGGTTCAAGTTTTTGTGGGATACCTTGAACCGCTCAATCTCGAGGGAGTCCGAGGCAATTGAAGTTCCGTTCTTTGCCTTTGTCTTGATGTAATTTCCGTATTCGATGTTCGCAAGCTCGACCTTGTATCCCTTTGCATCGAGCCCAGGATTGGTGATCTTCAAAATGAGTTCGTTCACTTTGAATATGTACTTGTGTATGTTCTTTTTCACAAAGATGTTGAATGAGCTGAACGCAATCTCCGTGTCCTCGTGCTTCACTGAAAAGTCCGACACCATGATCTCCTCAGGCATCAGCTTGCTGGGGTCGTTGTTGGACATGAAGTATATGGAGATCTCCTCTAGGTAGGTGGAGTACTCTTTTTCCTTCACGCAGGGCACTCTGCTGTCCCGCATGAAAGAGTTGCCAAACGATGATCTAGCACTGACAAAAATGGAGTTCTCAATGGGCTCGGCGAGGTTCTCTTCTTCGTACTTTTGAAGACCCACCCCAAACACGTCTATGTATCTCTCGTTCCCACTGGACTTGGCCTCAAAGGATTCAATCTCAACAATCACCTCGGAATCCAGCAAGATGATTCTTGTATCAGTGAGCTTTATGTTAAAGTTTGATAGGACCATATCAAGGAATTTTGTTTTTGAAAGAGCCCATCAGTGATCCTGCAGAGCCTTGTGCATCGTCGTTATCTTCTGTTTCAATATCATCGCTGTACAGAGGCTCCTTCTTTGACACACTCTCTTCTGCATCCACATTGGCAAAGCTGCCGGCTGATGTTTCCGTGTCCGAAGTTCTGCTGAACGAGCTGCTCCCGTACTCGCTGTAGTCAAAGCTATCAATGTTGTTTTTGAGCAAGTGCACTGACTTCATCAAGTCCTCGGTAATCTGGTTCACATCCAGCGACGACTGGCCTGTGTCGTGCACAATGAACTCGGCTCCCTCGATGTTAATAGTCAGTCCGCTGCTACTAATTTCAAGCTCAATGCTTTTGATGAACCCGTCCACCTCGTTGGCGACCTTGTCCCCCACAGGTGTGCGGCGCACCGTCCTTGGCACTGTCCAGTCTGTGGTTTATTCTGGCATCCGTCAAGATAATTTTGCCATCCTTGCTTTTGAGCTTTTGCTTGTCCACCAGAAGCGGAGACTTGTCTATGAAGTACAGAGCAAGCTTTTCATAAATACCAGCTTTACTAAACCACGACATGTTCTGTATTTTTATTGGTTTAATTCAGTGATTGTATTGGTGCCTTGACACTCCTTCTTTTTTTTGTTCCTGTCGATAAACCCATATCTTATGGTTATCTGTTTTTTTTAAAGGATGATCTTTTTTTTTTTTCCTTCGTTCCAAATTGAGAATAAACCCGCGTTATTTACACTCAGTCACGTGAAATAACTAATCAAAACCAACCAAAGTTTACAATTACAGTACATTTTGTATTTCCAAAAAGGACTATCACTAAAGCATTCATACACATACGCATAGGTGTAAACATTAAATTTTTTTAGTACACATAAATTACATCATTATATATCGAATATATCTTAGAATAAATTGGCTACACAACGCTTGATCATGTCGGCACCTGTGATAACAACGGTCTTGTACAGAGTCTTCACGTCCAGGGTGGAGAAGAAGCTGTCTGCGAATCCAAATGGCAGCATTCCTGGGATGAACCCTTGGGCCAGCTCAACAGCAAAGCTCTCTGCTGGCATGGCGTATTGCTTGACATGGCCCTTCTTCAAGTGGTGGGTCATTCCCGGGTAATAGATTTCCCTGACGAAGCCGTTGTCGTAGGCGGCCCATTGCTCGCCCTTGATGATTGTGAAGTAATCGTCGGAGGTGTGGACCCCTGAGTGGCCCTCGGTCCCGGTGGCGGACCCAAAGATGATCAGGTACTCGTGCAGAGAGGCATGCAGGATCAGCATCTGGCCCATGGCCCCACCGGCATTGTTGAACATCCACTTGGAGTCGTCGTATGGGTTGATCTGCTTGTCGGAGTAGACCTTGGCCAGGGAGTCTCTGATGTCGATGAAAAGATCTCTGGTTTGGTCGTGGGTGGTGGTGTTGGTGTGTCTGGCAATGACTTCGTTACAGATGGTGTTGATGGTGATTGGATCGAAGACGTAGGTCTTGGAGGTCATCTTGAAGATGCCGTAGAAAATAGCAGCAAAGGCAACTAGAGCAGAGTAGAACTTCATTGTGTATAGTATATTGTTATCTCTGGTTATATAAATATTTATATATCGATGAATAAAGAGTCCTCTAATGAATATCTGTAATCTGTTTATGCATTTTTAGAAAGTAAAACTATGTGCAAAAATGTATGTAAGAAAAATTTTCTAAGTAATAAACATATTTTTTTTTTTAAAAAAAAAACATCAATGAGAAAGTTTCACTCATGGTATTTTTTTTATAAACGACACGGCCAAAAAGAGCGGAGCTTATAAAACGAGTTAGGGAAACTCGCCAATAGCCTTTTCACTGATTGTGTTGCCTAAAAGTCATATGGGGCCACACAAACTTTGAGCTTGAGGTAAATAGCTATAGTCAATTTGTGAGTTGTAGTACAAAAGACTTTCAAAAAAAAAAAAAAACTAAAAAAAACTCCTTATTTAATGAACTAACTTTTTTACGGTTTTAAGCTTATTTAAAACTACAAATCAGGATGCACGTACAAAAATATTATCATATAAGTATTAAACAGCATCGGTGGTTTAATGGTAAAATTCAACGTTGCCATCGTTGAGCTCCGGGTTCGATTCCCGGCCGATGCATTTGTATTTATTTTTTGCTTTTTTTGTTGGATTCAACATCAAAAAGCCAAACTTCTTTTTTTTTAATTCGTTATTTACTCTTCATTCTCGTAAGGTAACGTCTGCAACAACATTCAATAGCTGTCATAGTTTTCTAACAATCTCCTTATAACTGTGTGCTTTTTCCTGTCCCTTTTTTGCTTAGAAGCCACTTAACAGTTCTTACATGTCCAAAATCCACCATATCACTTCAAACCTAATCCACCGCCTTTAACTTTTTCCAACTTTTTTTTTTTTCGCTTGTTTAAAGTTTTTTTTTTTGATTGTTTTTTTATCCAAAACCAAACAACAATATCTGACATGAGTTACTTCTACGATCAACCTGTTTCTTGGTCTAAGTACGGTATCATCCTTCACAGCGATGGTCCTAATGTTGGATTGACATACTTGGAGAATCTGAATGGTAAGAACTGGAGAATCGCCCCTTCAAAATGGTACAAAATTAGCAAGAAATCAGATGCTACTAATTCTTTAAAAAATGAAGCTGATCCCTCCAGTGCATTTTCCAATACCCTGGATATATCCCACATCCAGTTCAACAATTGGGCAACTTTACCTGGAGAAACAGCAGCTGTGATTGATATTGCAGGTAACGTTACTTTGGTGACTTTAGGGTACGAAAAAGAGAGAGTTTGCACCTTTGACAATTTGACCATTTCATTCCAAGACATAGCTTTTGAAATTCCAGGAAGCAATGATCCAGTGGATACAAAATCAAACGGGTCGACCTACTATGACCTGAAGTATTTTGCAAACCAAATATCAAACGGTTATGACGGGAAGTACATTTCAGGAATTCAAAATAGCATAAAACATGAAAACTTGGATACTGCTAATATCCCTACAAGCATTTTGTCTTTCCAATGGGTTGCCAACTCCAAAAAAGTAATGACAAGTAAACTGCAAGCAACTTGGAAAAACAGCTCTAATGGAGACAACAACTTGTTGAAGAAATCAGTTCAAGTCAACAAACTCCAATTCAATAACCTGCCTTTGTTTGGCTGTCATTACCCTCATTACATAAAGCATGTATTTTGTGCTGTAAGAAAGAACTCCGACTTTGTCTTGTGGTACAATTTCTTGAATTCCAGAACGACAAGAAAGGTAACTTGCAAATTAGACGAGGAGCTGGGAAATATTCTGTTGGATGATTCCCAAATAGCATACTGCCAAGAAAGCAACTGCTTTTTGATCAGTACATTGGAAAAGAACAAAGGTGAATTGAAGATTTACAAACTAACCATTGACTGGAACTTGAAGCAGTACCAACTGCTGCAACAAAAACAAGAAGAAAACCATCCAAATATAAATGCCAACGAGCTGCCTCATCCAATCTTAAAAAGTGAGCTTTTGCTTACCTTCAATTTGGATACACAAATCAATGGCATGGACTGCGACTTTGTCAAACATTACTTCTTGAACAGATCATACGATGATTCATGCTCTCCAGATGCCGAACTGGTGATTCAATACGAACTAAAAGATTTGTTCACAGGCTCTGTTGATACCGTTTTGAAAAGATATGTTGTCAAGAAGCTCTCACCAACAACATTATCCAACAATATTCCATTGGGCCAAAACGCCAATTTCAAAATGACCAGATATCAATTGACCCATATTGCTGACACTGAGTTTACCGGAAAGAAAGTTCTTCAATTGGATTTCCATAGCATTCTTGAATTGATTACCATCAGATTTGAAGATGGTGACATTGAAACTCTGAAAAGATCGACTTGGCAAAATACTTCCAAGAAGTTGGATTTGCTGAATGAAGGCGGCGGCTTAATAAATGGCAATCTGGATATAAGCACTCCTTTGGAAACCGGGTTCAAGTTTGAAAACTTGTTGTCTGGCAACCAATCGGAAGAAATTGAGTGGTGCATACTGTCTCCACTGGCAGCTGGGTTGCTGTATAAATTCAAAAACAATTCTGAACTAAAGTATACTTCCTACTCCCCAATAAACGGCAAGTACGATACGATATCGGAAATACAGGTAACAGCCTTAGCTCACAATTTTGTTCATTCAACTACACACCAGCCTTGTGGTGGTGAAGATGTGACTTTGGCTATTTCAAGTTTCCTTAACAACATCCCAGATGATGCTAATTCTACCAACACTAAGAAGGACATTTTGTTTTTGGTCTTGAAGACATGTTTCAAATTCTTTGGATTTTTGGCCAATTCAGATACTGACTACATTCAGAAGATTTTGGTCACCAAGCCGATGCAGAAATTAATACTGCTGCACTTGGAGTTATCTTTATCCGTGCCTAATAATGAGAACTCCACGGTGATGGTCAGAATTTTGCTGCAGCTAAGAACTTTTTGGTTTGCCATTTCTCAAGTGAGCAAAACAGTAACACAAGCAGTCACAAACATGAACAATATACAGCAGCAGCAGGACAAGAGCAATGGGGACAACATCTCCATTTTGTCATTAACTTTATCTTATACCAAACAAGACTCCATTGAAAGTATCTTGACTTTCAGCGAATGGTTTTTCAAACTTTTGAATCTGATCAACAAGGAGCTGATAATGCTTTTGAATGACAAGAAGGACAAAAACTCCAACTTTGTCTTGGCTGTTCTAGGTTCAAAGCTGACCAGATCAATGCTTCTGGCCAATATAACTGAGTTGAAAAAGCTATCAAAAATAATCATCCAGTTTAAAGAAACAAATGTACCTATTTTGCAGCAATCTTCAAACATATTTTTAGACATGATCAATGAGAACTCGAAGTTATTGGCTACCATTGAAGGTTACTTGCTGAAATTGGATGAGGGTCTGAAGAAAAGCGAAGCTGATGAAGTTGCCAACAGTAACAACAATGGAAATGGCGATATAAAGCTGGATGGCGCATTCAAAGAAACATTAATATTCAGTAAAGGGGAAATCCACAAGTCTTTTAAATTCCATCATATGATTGTATTAAATCTATTCAAGACTTTGCTGCTGCCATTCTTGGATATTAACAAGGTACTATTTGTAAATGACGATAAGGATCTGAAGCTTTTCAGCGAGGAGTTTTTGACAAACAGAGAAGCATCGATAAAGAAATTTGAAAACATGAAAAATGGAGTCTTTGTAGAGAATTACAACGAAGAGTTTTATAAGAATTACAGCTTCAAAATAGATGATATAACCAAGGAGAGGATCTTTGATGCGAAGTACAAAAAGCAGTTGAAGCAATGTAACAGATGCAACAGTGTCACAATATCATCATACAAGTCTCCAAGCAGACCTGGGAAACCCTTAGAGGAGTTTGACGACGACAACTACTACTACTTCAACAGACACATGTACAATGGGCTGTCTCCAAATTTGATTTCCAGAAGATGGAACAGCACGTACTACCAAATATGCATATGCTCTGGGGTCTTGAAGACTCTGCCAGACCATTGAATTATATAACCAAGCCCAACACAATTAATTTACTATAATATAAACTCATCAAAGTTAAATTTTAAAAATAAATAAAAAAAACGTGATTTCTCTGACAGAATGTTTTAGATTTTCAGTTTCATTTGTTTCTCTCACGCGAGGAAAATTTTTCATTTCAGGCCCAAGCGGCTTTCCCAAAAACAAAAAAAAAAAAAAAAACTAAAAATAAGAAAGGCAGATTTGGAATATGGAACACCAGCACTCACATACACATTTTTTTTTTACTGCCAAAGACCAAAACACATTGGTGATTAAGACTCTGTCCAGTTGATCTTTGTGACTACCATTGCTTTTGCATATAACAGCTCCTATTAATAAAGAGATCTTTTTTAATCTTTGAGTCCTTGTAAACAACAGAAAACTCCTATTAATTAAAAGCAGATCAAAAATAATAGTAAACACAATATAGACACAGTAAGCCTGAAATTTTAAACTGGCAAACAACTAAAAGCATGGAAAACAACAGCAACGTTAATAGAAACACAAATAAGAGATCTGTTTCTGAGATTAACAAAAGATCTAGAGACAGATCTAAGCGTTACTCAATGTTTTATGAGTCCACAGAAAATAATGTTGATTTGAGTAATTCCTCTGAGAAGGAAAATCAGATGGTTAAATCCAGTTCACTGAGCGAAATTGACAAGAATAACAAGAATGACAGTGATCTCTCTTTGAGACATGCCAAGAACCTCAGATCATCTCTTTTTTTAAACAAGGACAACGATATGGTCCAGTACATGAACGATAAGTTTGCTGAGAAGCAGAGCAGAAGATCCAAAGGCAAAACCTCAAAGAATAAAACAACGAGCGAATCTTACAAAGAAAATCACTTGCAGAGTTCTGATGATGACGAAAACAATAATGATGATAATGCCAATGAAATCACAACTATGAATATACAGTTCAGCAGCAGCCCCTCATTGAGTGCGCTTGCGGGGTATCTTCAAACAAAAGATCAAAAGGCTTCTGAAGCTTCTTCTGCAAATGATAAAAACTTATCGTTATTGAGTAAAAAACCTTATAACATTCCAATGGAGAATATTTTTGAGAAGGAAGAATACGAGGATTTTGAAACCAAAAGCAAAGCAGACTCAAAGGCAAACCTATCCAAGCAATCGTTAGACAATGCATCGGTGAAGAGCTCGCAGCCAAGCTTTAAACAACGAAGCTCAGTTTCATCGTCTATAACAGTAAAGAAAAACTCTAGTGTGCCTATTAATAAACAGCAGATAACAAGAAAAGTCTCTGAAGACAAACCAAATAAGAAATCTTCAATTTTTTCCATATTTAGAAAAAAATCTGTCAATAAAAAACCATCTGAAAGTAACTACCTGCCTGTATCTGAAACATTCAGCAATAGGTCTGCTTTGAGAACAAGTCTGATAAAAGATTCATCCGGGAGATCACACAGCATTAACGACCTGCGACAAGCTGGTAACCCCAAGATACCATCAAGGGAAAACCTACCTAAAATCAGAAGTCCAAGTGACAATGAACCCATCCAACGAAAGGATGTGGGATCTTTACATGACAGCAAGAAGATATCTGTGTCCAATAGCGAAAATTCTAATATGACAGCCAAGTCGTCTCCAAAGATTCTCGGAGAGGATGTGTTTCCTAAACACCTGGACTTATCTGAAATATCCTCTATCCACACTCTAGAAAAAGCCAAAAGAGCATCCTTGACATTGACTCCTAACAACAAGAGAATATCGGTGACAGATTCGATTTCAGTTAAGCAGGAAAATGAGGGTATGTTTGTTGAGTACGAGTCTAATCTGCCTATCCATACTCCAGATCTGTCGAAGTCGCCAACAAGCAGTATTCTAAGGTCCGGGAGATTTGAAAATGGAACTAACAGAAACTCCATGGTTTTGAGTGACAGTGGGAGATCCACTAACAGAAACTCCTTGATTTTGAGTGATACAGGCCGAAGATCAAATAGAAACAGCCGTTATGAAAACAGAAATAGCATATTAAGCAACAGCAATAATAACAATAACCAAACGAAGCTGATACCTGAAGTAGAAAAGAAAGAAGCTCCGTTGTTGGATATAGACTTTGACTTTGAAGATTCGGAATACATTTCAGAAATAATGGAATTCAAGAACATCATTGACTTTGGAGACTACATCAACCTAGACCTGAACGAGGGAACAGCAAGTGATTTAGGATTGAAAGACACTTCTTTGCCTGTTAACGACAACTTGGTGTTGAGTGGGTTAGGGATCTTGCCAACAAATAAAGACTCTGAAACAGAAGAAATCAAGGACGAAGCCAAGGTTCAAACCCATAAGTCTTTGGCACCACCACTGGCAACCAATTTACCTGTGGCTGAAAAGGATCTTTCACCAACACCTGATGATCCTTACCTACCTGCTGTTGACCCGGAATCCCCTGATACACCAAGAAAGATGAGACCTTTGTCGATGTCCTTCAAAGGACTAGACATGAAAAACAACTACGAGAACGTATTTGACACGAACGAAGAAGTTTCTGAAGAGCAAGAAAACTTTGCGAGTGGGCTTGAAGAATCCGAAGGCGACGTGGAAGAAGAGTCTTATCCCGAAGAAGAAGAGGAGGAAGACTTCAACTTTTACAACTCTGACGAAGATGGGTACTTGGATGAAATAAACGATTATGTAGAGCAAAATTTCCCAATAAGAAGTGCAGGAACAAGTCAATACGGGGACTTTGAATCTACGCCAAGAATCAAAAAGAAGAGTGTTTCGTTTGCCTCCAAGATCATTCTGTTTGACACGTATGCTGCAGAAGAATACGACAGAAGACCAGAGCTTGCCACCTGCAACCAGCTAACACCAGAGCTGGCAATGTTTATCAGAGAAGAAGTAAACAACATGAAGAGCGAGATGGACTTCCATGAAGACTCCATACAGTACATACATTTCCTATAGAATTCTAAATTTTGACCGAGTGTCTTATGTCCGACATAAAAAAGTTGCTTTTTTTTCCATTTATTAATGCTACTGATATATATAATTTTTTTCCTCTGGTAGAGATGGCAAATAAACACTTAAATAGCACCAATAATAATACATAATTATCCTGAAGACCACTGAAAAAAAACACTTCTATACATAAATGTCAGGAAATAGCATTTTGAGCTCTTTGATAGAAAAAAAAGATACTTTGGTTTACCCAGGTGACTTGCTTGCACCATTCTACGATGTTCTTTCCAACGAGAACAGCAAAAATACCATTTCTGTCTTCCACGAAGGAAACGGAACACATGTTGATGATTATACCCATGATAATAAGAAGCACCAGGTGATAGTGGCTTCTAGAAAAGGGTATGTCAAGCTGACCAAATACGAGCCACCGAAGGTTTCTTCATTGCTTGATCCAACCCAAGGCGAGAGCAGCCCACAAGAAGAAGAGAACAAAGAAAAGGTTGATTCCCAAGGGAGAAACATTATAGAATACGCAATCAACGTGCTGCCATACAACTATGACACCAGCGTGAACATCGACATGCAAGAAAACCTACCTAAAGAAGGGGACATTGTTCTGGCCAAGATCATGCAGATAAACAGCACCAACAAAGCCATACTGGAGATACTCGCGCTTGAGCAGAATGTAATATCAAAGGACTTTGGAGTTGGAAGCAGCGGTAACTTTACCTCAAGCACCACTGGGGGAACCTCGCAGCTGTCGTATTCGGTTTCCAAGATAACAGGTGATTTGGGTGAGAAGTACGAGGCTGTTTTGAATGGAAAAGACGTCAGATCAACCGAAAGAGATTCCGTCAACATAGCTGATTTCTTCCAAATAGGAGACATTGTTCGTTGCAAAGTCTTGTCCATTGGAGATGCCAACTTTTACTACCTGTCCACAATGGCTGATGACCTGGGAGTTGTGTTCACCAGATCCCATGCTGGGGTCGGTGAACTGATGTACCCACTTGACTGGAACACATGCTTTGGCCCATACACAGGTGCACAAGAAACCAGAAAGATGGCCAAACCATTCTGATGTTGTTCTTAAGTGCAAATGTTTAGCTTTTTTTTTTTTTGTTAATTTGATTATTTCAGGATTTTTCAAAAAACTTTTATATATATATGCTGATCTTTATAACTTGACTCTTTTGATCTTGGGCTGGTTTTTAGACGGTGATTGTTTAACTTTGTTTCCATTTGTCTTGAAAAATGTTTCCGAGGGTGTGAATTTTTTGATTCCTATTTTATGTTCATTCAGAGATTTCTTGTACAGTTTGCTTCTATTCACTTTCTTCTGATTGTTTTTATCCTTTTCGTCTTCTATGCTGTCTAGCAAGACAATGCCTTTCATTTGCTTGTTTTCATTGAGTTTCTGTTGAGACTTTATCAATATGTTCTTTGCCTTTTTCTTTTTATGCTCTATGTAGTTTAGTTTGTTGAGGAAAGCTATTTTATAGCAACTGCCTTCGTTTTCTATAAACAAAGCCAGCTTTCGCCTTAGTTCCGTGGATACTGGTGATTTGTACTGGCCATTGAGTATTACGTCTGCGTCCTTATTCCCTGAGTTTGGGACTTGATAGTGAAACTGTGAGTCAAGATCCGATAAGAAGTTTTTCCAAATGTGGTTGGTGAAGAGCATCAGCATCGGGTCCTCCTCCTCCAGCCAAAGCAAAATTTTGTACTGATTGTCTTCTTTGATTTGTTTGTAAGCTTTAAAATTGTCTATGTGATAAAACTCTGTAAGAATTTCCAGCAGTAACTTTCTGTATGATATAATGGCCACGAAAAAGGCAAACAGCGATTTCAGAGCATATCTCTTTGACTCTAACAGTCGAATTATGTTTTTCTGGCATATAGACTTGAGTGAAGAAACCATTTTTGTTTGTTTCTTTCTTTGCCAAAATGCTGTTAATGAATTTTGGTTTTGTCGTTTGTTTAAATGGAACAATTACCAACTATTAAGTCAGGATTAAGAATGTTAACTCTGTTTAAACAGGCATTACCAGCTTAACCTGACCTTCCTTTTCCCCATCACTAGGGGGAAAACATGCACCGAACATACAAAAAATGCTCTGGGGCGAAGAAAAAAAATAAATAGTCGTAGATCTCAAAAACTATCTGATGGATTATCAAAAGCAAAAAAAAATTAAATACGAAATATTATTATATACACAGTCATCTACTCTCCTCTCAAAGCCTTTATAACAGCCTGTCTTCTCATCATATGCTTGGTCCATTTGTAGACTTCTGGGAACTCAACTTTGATGTTGATACCTATTCTATCGACAACATTGTTCCAAGGAACAAACGATAAATCAGCCACTGTGATCTTGTCACCAACCAGCCAAACTGGGTAATCAAAAAATCTAGAGTTTGACAAGGGTGTTGTTCCCGAAGAGTATGACTGTGCGTTTTCAGTATCCAAGTCCAGGATCAGAGACTCTCTTTTCTCGGCCAAGGCCATTTCAACAACCCCATAGACACGTCTTACTTCTTCGATGTATCTGTCTATAGCTGATTGAATCTTTGTGGTGTGGAAGTACTTGAAGTGCAGAGCCTGTCCAATCATAGGAGCATGACCCGATGCTTGGAAGAAAATCCACGAGGTGATTTGCGATTGCTCTGCCAAGTCATCTGACCACAGCAATGGCTGGTTGTACTGCTTGTAGAACTTGTTGACCAAGTGAAGAATTATGGCACCGGACTCCCATATTGGGAAGTTATTGAGCTCATGGTCAATCAAAGCAGGGACTCTGGCATTTGGGTTTATGGAAACAAACTCAGGACATCTATGTTCTCCCTTGTTGAAGTCCAAGAAGAAGGTTCTGTATTGCATCGACAGTTCAGATAGAACAATGGCAACCTTGAACCCATTTGGTGCGGATCTGTGTGAGAACAGGGTATATCCAGATGTGGGCTGGTAAGAAAAGAACTTCAACAGTCTTGAGTTATCGATATCTGGAACGGCTTGTGACAGTTGGTTTGTAAAGTTTTCCTGCTGAAGCTTGGTTGCGTTTTCTCTTTCTTCAAGGGCCTTTCTGGCACTGATGTTTTCGTGAATGACTTGTTGCTGAAGTCTGGAAGGCTGTTGCGGAGTATATGAAGAGTTTTGTAAAAATGATGGGGCATTGTTTCCTAGAGAACCAGCTCTTTGTTGCATATAAGTTGTTGTTGGCGAGCCATTGTTTCTAAATAACGATGGTGATTGCGGGGATCTAGATGTTTGTTGCTGAGGAACCCTGTTCAAATGTGTGTTCAAACCAGGAGTGTTTGGGCTTACTTGTTGTTCTTGCAGCTGCTGTTGGTCTATGTTACCAAAGTCAATGTATGACTGATCAGTAGTGGTTATGTTGTTGCTGTTTATGTGGACTGACTTCAAAGCTGTTGACAAGTTGGAGACATTGGAGTTCCCAGTAGGAATGTCTTCATTACTTTGCTGCTTATGGTTCATGTAATACTAAGGTGGGTGTGGTTATTTTATGGGTTTTATCCATCTACTAACAAAAACATTTTATGTAATGATCATCATACATCTGTTATAATTTTTCCCCCCTTCTCCCAAGTAAAAATTTTATCCAATTTTGCCAAACTAATTCTCAAATGGACGGCCACCGAAAAAAAAAAAAGAAAAACAAAAAAAATAATAGCCGCGTTTTGAATACGGAGATAAGACTTTATCTTTTCTTGGATTTATATAACGCTGTCTTCAAGAACGTGTGGTCCTTGTGGTCTTTGAAATGCTTGAAAAGACCGTTTCTGGATTCAAAACCGAGTAAGCATGTCCCGCACTGGTGCTCGTAGTCCACCTTTTCAGTGCTTGCTGGCAATTCTTCTTTCAATGCTGGCTTAGCCTTTTTGTCCTTTTTGTTGACAGCAGATTTCTTCTTTTTGGACTTCTTGGAGCTGCCCCAATCATCATCACTGTCTTGGAATGAGCTTTGTTCCTTTTTTGAAAGAGAGTTCAAAAGCTGCTCAAGTTCATTTACTTCGGTCTCTTCAACAGCCTCTTCAATTATCACAGCAGCTTCTTCTGTCTCCAACTCATCATCCTTCTCTTTTTCTTTGTTCTTCTCTCTTTTCAGCTTATTCTCCTTTTTCTTTTGTTTCTTGGATTTGCTGCTCTTCTTTTCAACTTCAACAGGGGTACTCTTCACAAAACCATCCATTTCCAGTTGGGCATTGATTTCCTGAAGTTGTCTTTCTAAGTCATCGATATCTTCAACGTCATCTTCCTTGGCACTGAAAAACTGATCTCCACTCTCCAGATTATCTATGTCCTCATCTATCACTTCACCCTTATGATTCAATATAAACTCATCTTCAATCATTTTTCTCTTTAGCTCTTCCAGCCCTACTTTGTGTACTCTGCTATTTTCATGGTTGTCTAGTTGCTTTGCGTTTTTGAAAAACTTGTTACAAACATAACATTCATAAACAAAATCGTCATCTTGATAGTCTTGCCCTTCATCTCGGCCAGTATCGTCACTGGCATCAGACAAAAACTCTCTTTCTAGCTTGCTTAGTTTGTCTTCATCGACATGCTGCCAACTTTGTTCCAAGAACTCATTTTTGGTCTTTTCAGCAAGTGCTTCTTGCTTCTGCTTATCAGTCATCTCTTTCATCCGCTTTAAGTTTTCCAATTGCTTATTCTTAATGGCATCCTGCTCCTTCTTCTTGCCTATTTTCAATCTCACATCCAGCTTCTTTATGAAGTTAACAAACTCTTTAACCGTTTTGTTGTACTGGTTTCTGTGCTCATTTCTTATTTTTTCATTTCTCTTGTTCAGTTCTCTTTTTGTTCGTCTGTCATAGTTTTTGTTTATTCTATACTCGTTTTTCCAATGAAATTGCTTGACAGTTTGGAAAGAAGACCATTTCTTATAAAACTGCTTCAAATCAGCATACGAAGTCCCTGTAAACCCAAACAGTGGATATAACAGTGTTTTGCTCTTGAAATCACTCAGACTTTGTATGTATCCGTTGCTGGCAGCATAGCTCAAAAAGGAGTCATCAGTGCATTTTTCAAACTCTTTCATTCCATATCTTTTTCCAAAGAGCAATTCATCCTTGACAATCCTCAAAAATACCTTCGCTGCCACTTGGTACATCCCCGCAACAGAATCATCATTTCTATCAAAGTATTCTCTGTTCATGAACGCATGTATATCATCTGCATTGACCCCGCAGTCGTTGACATAGCCCTCATCTTCGTACTGATTTCCAGAGCTGGAGCTGTTTCCATCAACAGTGTCTTTGTGGGAGTCATACCAGGATCTTTCCTGCTCATCAGAAAGCGTTTCATAAGCAATGCTCAGCTGTGCAAATATTTCAGTGAACTCCTCTATACGATCGGGGTTCTTGTCGGGGTGGTATTTAAGTGCAAGTTTTCTGTATTGTTTTTTGATGGTTGCCTGGTCAGCATCTACAGACACTTCCAGCAGGGCGTAGTAGTCCTTCTTACTCATTGCCTTCTATAAGGTACTAGTGTTGTTCGGTTTAACTCATCTTTTATTGCTCTTCAAAAAATTACTAAGTGAAAAAAAAAAGAAACTTATATTAGGCTTTTTGTTTTGAAGCGAAAAAAAAAAAAAAAACGTGAACATCAATCAAGCTTAATACTATGTCAGAAGATGCAATTTAGGAGCTATATATATCATTCTTTAGGGTCTCACGTGTTTCATTTCCCCTGATCTATGCCTTTGATTCATCATCGGCTGCATTTTGTTGAAGTTGACTACTTTTCTAGTTGTGCTGTAACCATTATACTTTATGCTGCCGTCGTTATGTCTGTCTTCATAGATCTCTTCGCTTTGTTCACCGCTTTCGTCTTCAAACTCATCATAGCCATTTGAACTGTTGTTCGCATTCTTCATGATTTCATCATACTGGAAAACCTTTTCATATATGGAGTTGGCAATATCTTCCAATTGCTTTTTGATTATGTTTTTTCCAGCTTCTTTAGACACAACTTGCGATAGTTCTTGTTCAAAATCCAATTTGGCATCAATGCTGCTGACACTTTTCATCAACTCTGCAAAATTTATTAGCAAACCACGTTCATGGTGCACTATAGCATTGATTTTCCTAAACTTTTGAACAACATCATTGAAGGTAGTAAATTCAATACCAGTAGCATGTAGAATATACTTTAGCAAAACCTTTAGGAAAAGCAATGTTTTGCTTTCAAGATCTTGTAAGTTCAATTCTTCAACTCTAGAAGGAGCTATTTCCTTGTTGAAATCCTTTGCAAAGATTTGATCAGACTCACTTTCCAATAGAGCCATCATAACTGATATCTTCTCCTCTTTGCTTTTAATGATCAGATCTTTGTCCTGGTGATCCAACAACTTCAGTATATGGTTGTTCATAGCTTTGAAATTTGACAAACTCATTTCTTTTAATTCTTTGGCATTGTCAATTAATACTGGAATAGCATCCATATCTGTTTGATTTTTAAATCCATAAATACCCAAGTTCTTTTCCAAAAAGCCTTTGTAGCTATCTGCGGTCATACCTTCATTAAACATTTCCAAAAGAAATGGTCCAACTTTTATGTTGAAAAGCTGTAGATTATTCAAAAATTGACGCATGTCAGCCAAGTTCTTTTCAGTTTTTGCAATAGCTTTGGTTTCATCCGATGAAATAATCCTTGCTGATAGCTTACTGGAGCTAAGCGATTCTTCGAGAGAAGGGGACATTTCTTTTTTATAGCTTTGGGATTTACCTTTAAAGATTTCCTTTAAGGCCATATTTTGACCAGTATGAGTCTTCTTAAAAACTAGGATATTACCAAAAAACTCAAGTTGTTCTTTTGATCTGTCAACTACTGACTTTATTTCTTCACATTGCTCTTTCGGTTTAGTTGCCTTTAAAGACAAAGCTTTAGAAACGCCATTAATACACGCTTTTATCTGTTCTTTCTCTTCAGCTATCCTATTTATTTCATCCTCAGAGACTTTTACTTGGTCTTTTAAGAGCCGCTTTTCTTTTTCAAAATCAGTGATTGTTGTATTCAATTCTATTATTTCTTCTTTTGTTGCGTTTATTTCCTTTTCTAATTTTCCAAAAAACTGTTCAACAAACTGGCAACTGTCATCAAAACTTTTCATCAAGGCACTTGTGTCTATTTTATCAAGATCTATATCTTCGATTTGAGCATCGATTGACTCAATATCTGGTAGTTCTTTTAACACGTCTATGTTATCACCTGTAAAAAGCTTGAATTTATCGCTAGTGAGGATCTTGAAGTTTTCAAAAAAAGCCATATCTAGTTTCAGGTATCTTGGTGTTTGAAACTATAAATGATCATCTAAGATTGTCAAAGAGAACTGCTGTAGTAGTGCTTGCTAAAAGCAGCAGAAAACACGACTTTCCACAAAGTTGATTAAACGACTTTTTTTTTTTTGGTATTTTTTTTTTCGAAAACTCGGTACACAAAAAAAATTGAAAATTTGGATTGTTCAGGCTGAATGGCCTAAACCCTTTCTGCCTTTTTTGATAACAGCCTTAACAGGTTCTTTGATAGCATCGATGTCTTTGTTTCCTAGTGCCATTCCCTTTGACCAGCCCATTTTGGATAACATTCTGAAACCCAAATTTTCGCTCGTCAGCTGTTTTGCCCCTTCGGCAACAACTGCACCGTCTTGCATGCTTCTTTTGACTTTTTCAGTTTCCAGTTGCTCACCATTGAATCTTATAGCCAGATCCCTAGGCATTTTGACATCTTTACGCATAAAGATTTGTCTTTGTCTGCATAGAAGATCGACATGCAAAAAGTTGAACTCTTTTTTGATTGTGTTTTTTGTTTTTACCAGTTGGATATAGTGCCTCTGCTTAGAAACAAGCTTCTTGTGATTCAAGTTGAAGTGTTTTCCAAACTTGATGACTGTTTTGTTTCCGCTTGTATCAAACGATGGAAATGATCTTTTGGAGCCGACTAACCATTTTTTGTGATTTGTGGCAAAGCTTTCAATCTCTGCTCTAAGAGACAGAACATCTATTCCATATGGGTACTTCAAAAGAAGGTTATCTGAAGCAGCATGCTCTTGCGCAACAAACCAATCCTTTTCAACTCTCTTGTCAGCTTTATGTTTGATTCGGATTTTGTATTTTTCCTGAAGCAATTGCACGATTTCTGGACCAAATTTGTTTTCATCCATAATCAGTTTCCTCTTCTTACCTTTCCCTTTGATTTTATACTTGCTTTCTTGAATATCTTGGGGATCAATATCCAAAGTCCTTTGCTTATTCATATTTTGTGCAAAGCTTAGCATGTCTTGCAAACCGTCTTCATCGTCCTCCTCCAAAACATTTTCAATCAGGTAGTCCAAAGATTCGCTGATTTCACTTTCACTCATGTCCACATTATCACAGAACCTGTTGAAAAGGGATTCATCAGCATCATCTTTTTCTTTGATGAGCTTATTGTATATGTGTTGGTAGAAAGCAGCATGCCTGGTTTCATTGAAGCCAGTATGGATAACCAACAAATCCGATAGTTCGTCGGTGTTTACCCAATGGTAAGAGTCATCTCCAAAGACTTTGAAGCATCTTATGTTGTATCTGTTATGACCAGCCCCTTGTTGCATGTTTACAATTTCATAGTCCAACTGTGTAATAACGTCGTCTAATTCGTCATCGCCAAAGGCTATTAGATCTTGCTGAGTAGTGTCCTTTAGTACTAGCTTTTCTGTAGTGTCAATTATATCCGAAATGGTGTTTTTGTCTGCTGTATCATCAAAGTCGTTGTCATAGTTGTACAGCTCAACTTCATCTTCATCCTCAGTATCTTCAACCTCGTAAAACGAGTCTTCCAAATCAACATCAGATGTGGCAGATGTGTCAGAATTGTGAGATGAGGAGATGGATTCTTCAACAATTATATCCGGTTGTTCTTCAGCAGATTCAACATCTTCATCGCCAACAGCTTCAACAGCTTCGACATCTTCATCGGCAACAGCTTCTACGTCTTCATCGTCAGCAGTTTTCTTTTCTTCAAACTTGTTAAAGTATCCCTGAGGTTCCTCGTTCAAGTTGTACTCGCACTGAACAAACAAAACTTTTCTTTTTCTCAGAGGAATGTCAATGTTGTCGTTGTCATCGGCTTCTGGACCTGATTCAATGTCTCTATCATGTATAAAAAGTCCACGTCTTTTGTTGCTTTTATCTAGCCTGTTGTTTTTGCTATTGTAGTAGTTGTAGATGTCCTGCTGGTTGTTGCTAATAGCCAAATTATCGTCGTTAACGTCTAGTAGCTCGTTGTACTGTCTGTTGTAGTTGAAAGACACTTTTGACTTTTTCTTGGAACCCGATGCGTTGTTTTCCTGTTTTTTTTTGTTTTTCTTTTTGTTCGCCATAATCTTGGCATGATTGTATGCTTTCTTCTTATTTCTAGACATGTTCCAGGTTGCTATTTGGGGAAAGAGAGTCTCTTAACTATAGCTTAGGTGTGGTTTTCTTCATTTTTTTTTAAAACAAAAGAAAATAAAAAAAGTCTTTGATTGTTTTCCGTGCACGTGTTTTTGATTTAAAAAAACCAAACGCTACACAAAGCATATCCTTATCTATGATTGAAATTAGCAAAAAAAAAAATAAAATAATATGGCTCACACACAGATTTTTTATTTCTCAACAGCAATATGATAAAAACAAAAGTGAAATGAGCACCAAAAACCAATTATTTTCCTTAACCAGCATATTTCTATGGACACTTTTATACAGAAATTCAACAATATCATCAGCAGTAAAACACTGAGCGAAGATGATCTACAGAAATACAAGCATTTGTTTAAGATATCGTATAAATCAAATTTTCCGTTGCTTGAGTCAACATCTAGTAACAACTACTCGCTAAATGTTTTGTATACAGGCGGAATAAGAACTTATGTGAACAACACAAGCAATGCTGAAAGGGGGTTTTCAACGGACATTGGCTGGGGGTGTATGATCCGCTCCATGCAGACGCTATTGGCAAATGCACTTAGACTGGAGATGCTATCCCTGAATAGTCTACTTGACAATACATACAAAGAAAAAGAAGAAGCCACAGATTTATATATAGCCGGATTATTTAAAGATGAGTGCCAATACCCCTTCAGCATCCACAATATAACAAAGCTAGGGTTTGACCTCTTCAAGGTCAACGTAGGCGACTGGTTTGGGCCATCCGTAGGGGCTCAATGTTTTCAGAGGATCATCTCCGAGCAACAGGATTTTGTAATTGGTAAGTGCGTTGTCAGTGTGGACTCAGGAACAATATACGAGGACGAGCTTGAAGCTTATTTTGACTCAGACACTACAAAGAGCGTGTTAGTTTTGCTGTGTGTAAGACTCGGACTTAATAGAATCAATGAGGAGTATACCGAGTCTTTCTACGATCTCTTTGATAGCGGCAAGGGTTACAAGTTTGTTGGGATTGCTGGTGGGAAACCATTCAAGAGCTTATATTTTTTTGACAAAAAAGAAGATTTGTTGGTGTACTCAGATCCCCACCACGTAAGCAGCTATGCTGATTTGATTATGCAAGATAACATAGTGAGCGATTTTAAGGAGAATTACAAAGTAGATACAACTAGCATAGAAGAGCTAGATCCATCGATGTGCATAGGTTACGTAATAAATAGTGCTGAGGGGCTGAAGAACATGAAGAGTAGAAACAAGGAAAGCAGAATCATAGAGTTCAAAAACAAAAAAGACGAGATGGACTTGCTCAACAACCTCGACATTGAGGCTTGTTATTGATTAAACAGAGTTATCTCCGAAACAGTGGCTATGGCTTTTTCCTTTTTTTTTGTTTTTTTCTTTTTTTTTTTTTAGCACTTTTTGCTGTTTGAGAAAAAAAAAAAATAACGCTATGGCGACACGCAGAATGTCGTAATCTGCATACGTTATTTTTTTTTTGTTATGTTGGAAAACATTGTACAACTCAACAGCATAGTATTGGGATTCATGGTTTGTCCAGAAAAATCGGGAAAACGAACACCAAAAGATTCTAAAAAAAGGTAATTACGTAGAACGGATAATTTATTATTTACTTCAGTGTATATAATATAAATTGTTACAACAACAAAAAGAAGAAGAAAGGATAATTCTCAGAAGTTAGGTAGAGAAGAGAGATAGACACCAGGCAAACTATACAAAGTTTTTTGCTATTCGACCTAGAGAATATGACGTTCAATGTATGCACTGTTTGTTCAAGTAACATGAACAGATCGATGGAAGCCCAGAAAGTGTTGACAGAGGCTGGTTTTAGGGTATCCTCATACGGTACCGGAAGCTGTGTTAAGATTCCAGGGCTGACCAAGGAAACACCAAACACATTCCAGTTCGGTACTCCATACACAGAGATATTGTCCACTCTTAAGACCCAAGAAAGCACTGTTCCAGAAGAAAAAAGAAACTTTGCCAAGCACGGCCTCTACGACATGCTGGAAAGAAACATCAAGCTGAAGGAGTGTCCTGAAAACTGGCAAGCTCAAAGCACAAACAAGATTTTGGAAAATGATGTCGTGGTATGCTGCGATGAAAGGTGCTATGAGATGCTGCTTGATGACTGTGCCAGAAGAGGCATCAGAAAAGGAAAGCCCATAATCATATTCAACATAGACGTTGAGGACTTCCACGCAAAGAGCTTGGAAGCCGGCCAGGCTATCCTGAGATTGATAAAATTATTGGAGGAACTGAAGGAAAAGTCCGCCAAGGAAACTGATTACTATGACAATATCAGTACCGTGGCTGGCACATGGCAATTGGAATACCAACACTTGCCAATCCTTTACAAAATTCAATTGCTTTGAGCGGCATGTGCTCAGTATGATGTTGATATTTCCACAGATATGAAAAAGAATTATTATAGAAGAAATATCGATACAATTTGCTAAATATTTCAACCAAACAAAAAAGAATAAATAATTGATACAGGTAAATCTTTTTTTACTATGATCTTCAACCAGAGTTTTGTATATAAATCAAAACAATAAGCTATATATTTAGAAAAAAAAAAAGAAGAAAAAATAACAGTATTCAAATTGCAGAAAATAACTGTCTATAAGGCTAAGAACTGTAATCGTCAATGATCTCTCATATTTTTTTAAAAACTTTTTTTCACAATATTTACTTATTTTACTTTAAATCCATCAACCCATACGTATTTAGACTCTCTATCATCACCCAAAAATACCCACTTGTCAATTGCGTCTTGCCACTTGTCCATAAAGTCTTCCTCACTGTCAACATTTTCTCTCGGAACCTGCCATTCAAAAACATCCACATTGGTACCATACCCTATTTGGATAAGTTGCGCATCAAATGACTTTCCTACCTCAAAGGTACCAATTTTGTTGTCAAGGTTTAAGACCTCAGCTCCACCTTTGGTAGCCAAATACAACACCTCATTGGTGCTCAACTTGTCTCTATCACCAACCTCATCAGAAGTCTTCATTGCGACATGTCTGCTGACCAATAGACCCTGTCTGGCTGTTTTCAATATGGAGGGAGAGTATCCACCGGACATGTCTGTACCCAGACTCACCTTTATGCCTTTTTCTAACAACCATCTGACTTTGCACTCACCAGATGTGATTGAGGAGTTGGAAACTGGACAGTGCGAAACACCAGCATTTTTTTCATGGATCAAAGAAGCTTCTTCTTCGGAAAGGTGTATGCAATGAGCTAGCACAGTTTTATCAGTTAGAAGCCCGTATCTGTTGTAAACATCTGTGTAGTTCTCACATTCAGGGAATGTGCTCATGACCAAGTCAATCTCGTTAAATGTTTCACTTAAATGGGTTTGGATTGGAACATCGTAGGTCTTTGATAGCTCACTGAGAGACTTCATTGTTTTTTGCGAAACCATTGGCGCAAATCTGGGAGTGAGTATTGGCTCAACAAACCTCTCCTTGGAGTATTTTTTGTTTACTTCTCTTATACTGGTGATCAACTCTGTGTTGTCTTCGATACAATTGTGATGTGTCTCAGAGTAGTATTCTGGCGCGTTCATATCCATACAGACCTTACCCACAAAGGCTCTTTGGCCCATCTCCAGACACAAATCCGCTAGCAACTGTGTTGATTCCTTTCCAATGGTTGCGTAGTAGGCAATAGTGGTTGTCCCATTGTTTAAGGATTTTTTGATAACATTTCTATATACAAGCTCTGCCTTTTGCAAGTTTGTAGCCAATTCATGTTCCAACGGGAAAGTGTATTTGTTTAGCCAATCCAATAAGGTTGTGTTTCCAAAAATACCGATGTTGGGGTACTGAGGCGCGTGGCAGTGCGTGTCCACAAAACCAGGGAAGATGAACTGAATTTGGTTTGTGTTTGGGTTTGTTCTGTAATCAAGCGCGTCTTCATAACCAAACTGATAAAGACTTTCCATAGCGGGATTATCAGCTAAATCAACAATGTCGTGAATTTTACCATTGTTGATAATTAATAAGTGGTTTGTTCTTATCCTTATTTTCCCAAGAGTCGGGGTGTCAACAAAGTTTCCTTTGATACAAAATGATGTTGTGTTATTTATAAATGTGCTATTTTGCATTTTCTTGTAAGTGTATGTACGGTGTTATTTTTACAACATTTTTTCAAACAAATCTGATTACAATTAATTCAAGTTTGTGACTTCAACAGCCATTAATACGTTCTTCTTATACGTCCTAAGTGTTTCTTATCGTGGATAACACTAAGCGCCAAGTTCCCGGGGGATTGCGCTTTTTTAGTCGCAATTTGCAGTACGGACGTGTGGCAGTTTGTGCATGGTGCACTTTTTTTTTTGGTTTTTGCTACAAAATCCGGAACTTCCGTTCGTATTTTACGGTTTCAGACGCTTTTTCTCTCTCCTATTTCCTATTTGGGTATTTTTTGGCAGCAGTTCGTTAAAAACACCAGTCCGGATCAGCCGGTCTAGCAAAGTGACGAGTATGACGTTAATCATTACCTCCCCCTAAGGAAGTTTATTAATAATAAAAAAAACTACTAATATGAATCATCCATACCAAAACAGGCCTAGCTGTTTGGCAGAACTATCATCCGGGTTTCATCATACAAACTCCTTCAATTGGTTTTTGTTCCTGATCGGAAGTTCCTATATAGTATTGTCCTTATTTATTTTGTTATTATTATATTACAACGAACGAATATTGACACCTTTTTTTCCTTTTTTTGGTATCAACTTCTCTTTCTTTAACATTCATTACAAATGCTCGCGTCATGCTTTCTTGCCTGTTTGACGTATATATCATGGCTACTAAACACTTGTTGTTATAGTTATGGTTTTTTGCACTGTTGACGTAGTTGTTGAGAATATCGTTGAAGATACGTAACTTTCAATTACATTGGATATGTCATCTGTTCCTACATACTTCTCATACTGTGTAGCGGTTGGTGTTCCGTTTGTGTCGTAGTAGACATCTTCAAAGTAATATAGCTTTGTTGTTCCGTCTTGAACTGTTGTCATATAGTATGGAGTTGTAACATTTTCAAAGTAAGTTGCAGTTGTGGATGAAGCTCCAAACATTTCATTCAATAGCTGAGAAGCATCAATGGAGGTAGTTACTCTTTTATTGCTGGCACTTGTTGGTGACAATGTAGTTGTGCTTATTTGAGGTGAAGATGTGGATGATGCTTCAGTAGTAGCAACTGATGACGATGATACGGCAGCATATGTGGTTGGCGTGACTAATGTTTTAGTAGAGGTGAAGTCGCCTACAACAATGGTACTGTAATGGGTCATAACAGATGTCCAATATGATGTCCAGTAAGATGTTGAGTAGAGAGTAACAGGAGGCAATGTTGAGGTCACAACAAACTCATTGTATACAACACCATCTATGGTGGTTAAATCTCTCTTGTTTTTATGGTCTCTATGGTTTTTCTTTACATGCTCAGCAGCAATGGTGTTTTCAAGTGCACACCAAATGGCACACACAATAATGATATTCTTTAACATTTAGATGGTTCTGTGGGTTTCTTTTACTTCTATTAAGGAACACTCTTGGTTTCTAACGCCTTGTCTTACAAGATTCAAATGACGATATAATAATAACTTGAAAATCTTTAAATTTCTGAAGGCTGAACATTGCTGCCTCAAAAGCTGAACTACAAACAACACTTGAAACACATTAGTTAAACCACCTTAAATAAAATGCATAAATTCATAGCTTTCTTTATATACTCTCACTTGTTTTTACTAATTCGACCAGCCATATCTCAATTATTTCACTCAAATCAAAAAATGCCCTTCTTCTCCCTATGAGGTGTTCTTATTGTCGTTTATGATCATGATGTATAAGTTTTTAGGGTAATTCTTGATAGAATTCAGCTTTGGAGTAAACAAGTTTTGCAAAAGTGGCCATGAAAACAATACTAAAACGTATGTTATCTCAATAAATTGATTCAGCAAAAACAAACAATTATTTCTACCAAAGCTTTTTCTTTTTTTTTTTGTTAATAATCACAGTTTCTCCACTTTCAGTGCTGTATTTAACTTTTTGACCTAAGCAAACCCCATATAAAGAAATTAACCTCAAAATCATTTAAGAAGCAGCTAAAGATAACGTCAGTACATCCACCTTTCCCCATTTGTAAAAAGTTTCCACAAAAATGAATAATAAGCCTTGTAAAATCAAAACTCTCTCATAAGCTGATATCTAAAAAGACTTTCTATTATACTTATTCAAGGTATTGTAATATTTGTTTATTTAGAAGCTGAAGTTGAAAAATCATTTCAGCCAGTTTCACTGAACAAAAAAAACGCGCTGAACAGAAACGTGTGGCTGATTATTTTCAGCCGTACATAAAAAAAAGAGTTCAGCGAAGGAAAAAAAACGTGAAAAAAAAAGTTTGAATATACTGATAACCTAATCCTTCTTCAATGTCTTTTGCTTTTGGCCGTCCTTGACAACCTTGTCATCAACAAACAGACCCTTTCTTCTTCTGATGTCGTTCATGTGCTTTCTAGCAATGTTTTCTCTTTCAGCAAACTCACCTAGCTCTTCCAGCTCCTCTTCTGTTGTTGGCACCCAGAACGGATCTAAGTCAATCGGCTCGTATCCTTTAAACACTAACTGTGGTAAAGCAGCACCCGAAGATCTTTTTCTGATGGATTCTGAGAAACCAAAAGCTTCAACAACAGGTACATTGCACACAATTTCAAAAAATGGCGTACCCTCCTTCATCTCTTCAGAAACAATTCTACCGTGTCTTTGTTGAACAACGGCATAGACTTTACCCAAAACCTCCAAGGATGTCTGAATTGTACAAGTGTACATGGCCCACAGTAATCTTGGAGACCAGTCAAGGAATGATTGGTGTATAGCGTTTTTAGTGGCTGTCATTAATCTACCAGACATATCGGCTATTTGAGTACCTGATTTGGATTCTATTTCTTCAAAAGATTCTACGACTACTATCATTCTTTGCACCTCTTCCTTGGCCAAAGGACCTTCGTTGGTGGCCAGTTGGAAACCGTTGATAATAGAGTCACCGTATGGAATCACATCTTTGCTATTCTTGTTATGTAAGACTCTCAACAAATTATTGTTAGCAAACAAAATGTTTGGACCGTATTTTTTCCCTCCAAAAGCGGCAATGTTCTCAATGGACAATCCCTCAGGTAGCAAACTTTGCAATCTGTTGTAGAATTGCTTGTGCTTTACCCTGTGAAGAGCAATTTTTTTGATCAGATCTTCATGTTCAATCAAGAAATCCGAACACTTTTCAGGCATTTGTCTGGTGGATAGTTTAATCTTGTATTTACCCAAAACAAAGTCAAACACACCTCTCTCGCCAACAGGAGATTTTGTTGGATTCATTTCATCATTGGAATAAAACGATTCTTTGTATGGAATAACAGGATCACTGCTTGTGATTTCAATTTTTGAGAATCTTTCTGTTAAATCCTTTAGGCATCTTTCCAAGTGCAATTCACCAGCTGTGCACAGAATATGCTCACCATTTTCGTTAACAAATGTCTCTACACATGGATCACATTG
Organism: Hanseniaspora meyeri; assembly: GCA_030370665.1. Lineage (NCBI taxonomy): Eukaryota > Fungi > Ascomycota > Saccharomycetes > Saccharomycodales > Saccharomycodaceae > Hanseniaspora > Hanseniaspora meyeri. The sequence goes on along the minus strand of CP113884.1, from coordinate 1,217,942 downwards.
GTTTAACATTCTTAAACCTTTAACAAGCTTACCAAATTTCATAGGGTTAACAGGTTCAATAGCAACTCTGACAATAGGTTGAGAGTACATGACACTTCCGGCCAAGTTGACACCTTGTAAGTTGTTTTCAATTAAAGTACCGTTCTTCAATAGTCTACCAGCTAAACCACCAATACCAATGATGTTACCACAAGGAACTTCCTCCAGAGGCAATAAGTCTCTACCCATGAACAAATACAGATCAGTGATTTTAACATTGTGATGGATGTGCTCAGTTGGTGCTAATGGAGAATACTTAGGCTCCAAAATAGTCACTAATTGGCCAACCTTTAAAGTACCACTGTAGATTCTACCAAATGCAATTAAGGCTTCGTTGTCATTGACATCATCGTCTTCTTCTTCCAATCCATAATCACCGAATGGGTCTTCGTCATCGTACTCGAATAAAGCAGCCAACGGATCAGAAGTGTCAATTTCAGGTGGCACATAGTCCATCATGTTATATTCTTCATCATCATCGTCCATATCATCATATTCTTCACTGAAATCTAGTTTGGTTGCTTCACTGTTAGACTTTTTGCCACTAGGAGTGGATCCAAAGTTAATGTCAAAGGCAGGAGCCATTTCTGTGATAATCCTGATTTCATCACCTTTGTCAGTTTTGATGACTACGCTGTTGTCAGCTTCAGCTTCTTCTTGAACTACTTCCTCCGCTTCGCTCTCGGCAGAGCTTTCTTCAGAGGCTTCCAAATCAAAGTTTTTGGTTGATAGGTTTAGTTGCTGAAGTTTTTCCTCTATACTTTGATCGTTGCTATTTTCTTCAGTCTTTTCGTCTTGAGTGTCTTTGTTTTCTTTACTAGGGTTGTTAGGCTTTTCAACAGTTTTTGCAGCGTTTATAGTTTCCTCTAAACCAGGAGTTTGCGGTAACTCGTTTCTTGGTATAGACAGCATCTTCGAAACGTAGGCAGAGACAGGACCTGTGGAGTCACAATTTTCCATAGCAGCTTTAATATCAGCGTCCAATAGTTCACTTTCAGGTGTATTGGCTAATAGGTTATCTAATCTACTCTTTTGAGCATTCAATGGAGAAGGAATCTTTTCAACAATTGTCAAGAGGACTGCTGTACTTACCGGTAGCCATTGCTTCATAACTGTTCTCAACAGATTTTTGTAGTCTTTTGTTCTCAAATCCCTAGGGGTTAGTTCAATGTTTAGCACCGAGCACATCTTTTTCAACTTATCAAAATCAGGCTCTTCCCCCTGATCAACTATACATGTTTCGTAAAGTTTCCAAATATTGTCAAGAATGAATGATACAAATAGTGGCTTTATAGATCTTCCTTTCAAGTTTTTCTTGGTAAGAATTTTCTTATTCTTGGCATCAAAATAGAATTCACCCCATAATACCTTGTTCAAAATATCTCTATTCATACCAAGCTTCTTTTCGTAAAATTTGGCAATCTGGCCTATGTTGAACCCCCAGCCATCAACTGCAGATGCAAAGATGACATTATTTTTTTCAGGTGTAAAGTACAAATCACTGTCATCATCGTAAGTTGCAGCGGTTTCATCATCATCGTTGTTTTCTTGCAAGGCCCTGTCAGACTGGAAAAATGAACCTATAACCGAATTGACATTTTCTATAACTCTTTGTAAATGATCGTAAGCTTCTTCGGCTGAGAATTTTAATTCTGTAACCAATCTATCTATTTTGTTCAAAACCAAAATAGGCTTTAAATTTTCGGTCCAACATTGTCTAAGAACAGTGACAGTTTGAGAGCAAACACCCTCAACTACATCAACAAGAACTACAGCACCATCACACAGTCTACTGGCTGCGGAGACTTCGGAGCTGAAATCAATATGTCCTGGGGAATCTATAAGGTTTATAAAATTGTTACTGGCTTCTACTTCACCATCATCTTTCTTTTTTAATACTCTGAAAAACAGAGAAATCGCAGATGATTCCATAGTAATACCTCTCATTTGTTCATCCTCTCTGGAGTCTAAAAATCTAACTTTACCAGCCAAATTGGTGGATATGATACCGTTAGATGCAAGTAATGAATCCGAAAGAGATGTCTTACCGTGATCAACATGCGCCAAGATACAGATGTTTCTTATGGAAGAAGGGTCTTTTTGCAGTGTATTGCAAGTTTCAGCATTAATCAACCTACTCATAATCGCTATATGTGGGCTAGTTGTTGTTTTTTTTTGGTGTTTAAGTTGATTATTTGTTGATAACATTTACTTTGTTTATAAAAAAAAAAGAGATATTAGCGATGTGGCAAAAAAAAAAAAAAAGAAAAAGTAAATCATAAAGGGCTTGTGTAGGAGATAAACGATCTAACGGCTTATTGATAACCTGCGACATATAATTTATTGTAAAACAACACACACAGATAAATCATCTTAGTTTAACCTTATATTTTTTCAGACTTGAGATCTATTGCTTCTTCATAAGATGCCATGTTAACGCCAAACTCCAAATCCTCTGTGGTGGATATGGCCCATGATTTGTACACCATCATGATCGATAGGAGATTTGACAAAGCCATGGCAAACATCCCATCTAAGTAATGATTGGTTCGTTGGCAGATTGGCACGCTGAAAAAATGTGATATCAACTGCCCAGCTAGAAAAAATATTAATCCCAAGATCTGTGCTCCTATCATCCAGTAGTTTTTAACTATAAATATGCTAGTCAAACACTGGCAAATCACATAGACTGCTATCAACACAGCATTTATAACGTAGTCGGTTAGTATTATAGTGGCATTTTTGGCTTTCAAAAAGAATAAAGTATCATTTTTTAGTGTATGGTAGTGGTACACAAATGAGCAGGTACCTATAACGGCAGCACTCAGGCTAAATATTATTGTTGATACCCAGGAGCTATCCTCCCAGAGCTTCAAATTGACAAGACCTGTCAAGGCTAGCACAGTACAGCATACAGAGATACTGGCCATCTGCAGACTCAAAAACAGTGGATATTGTTCAGAGCTTTGTCCTATGACTCCGTTATCTACGACAATTGACAAAACTGTGAATATCAAAAAGTTATAAAAAAGAAAGCATATTTCAGATCTTCCAACTGCGGTGTACTTGTTTTTTATGGAGAAAAGCAACAGGATTATGGCAATGAATGTGAGGATGTTCAATGTTAGGCTGCCAGGCTGGGAAATAAAAGAGTTCAGAAGAGTAAACGACCTGGAGTAGCATTCAGGAAGCTCACCAAAATTGGTGGAAGGAGATTTTTTGGAAAGGGTGTAGCAGTAGCTCAAAGAAGCTCTTTTGCATACATCATTTAAAATGGCCATTAAATTATTGTTTTCAATATGTACTGAGTTGGACTTTTTTGGTTAGGTTCATTTTTTCATACGTGAACTACTTTAGCTTTTTTTTATAATTTTGGTTCTTGCCTAAATCTATGAAGTCAATTTTTAGCTTTAATAGTTTTTTTAATCAAATATTTGTGTGTGTATCATGTTTAATTAATTAAAACCCGTATTTTTATTTTTTTTGTTACAGTTTTTTGATAAATGTTTTTTTGTTTTGATAAATCCGCAAGTTTACTTAAATGTTTTTTTTTTAGTCAGAATCTCCCGTTATAGTAATTTTTTACAAGAATTGTTTCAAAAAAGTAATTGCGTGCGAATGCTACTATTTTTTTGAGTGGGAAAGCAAACTACGCTCAGAAAAAATACCTAATTAGTAAATCCAGATTTCATTCAGTTTTTTTTTCCATTTGGTGAATTTTATTTTTTACGCCTAGCATTTTTTTGGGTGGTGGTTTTTGCTTACTCACAGTATTTCCTATTTGGGTATGTTCTTTCTCACGACTGAAATTTTAGCTAGGGATTTGTCGAATTTGGTGTGTTTCTTGGTTTCTTCATGGTGCGTCTAAAAAAATTAAGTAAAATAGTAAAATTTCATTGGGATTTTTGATATAGGCACATTAATTTTATCAAAAGAAAGAACATTATTAGAAAGATATCCTTAAAAACCACTCCAATTAACATATAGCAACAATGGGTATGTACCTATGATAAACACCATGTTAACGTGATTACTAATGATGTATAACAGACAAATCTACGCTGGAATTCAAAACAAAGATACAAAAGCAGAAGAAGACATATGACAGGCATAGATCATCAGCCATGAAACAAGGTGGCAGGCCTTGTATACAATCTAAAGATGTGAATTATAAAGTATAGCACATGCAGGCATGTTACATGCTGAAAATATGGAAAAGATAGTATTTAAAATGAAAGAAATTATACAGTAATAGAGGTATATGGGAACCACAAAAAAGGTAGTTAAAGACCTTTGAAGCTGCATTTACACCTAGGCAAAATTAATTAACAGGGTATATTCATTTGAAAGAAAAGAAATTGAGACAATCATAGCGTCATAATGAAATACAAAGTATAGGAAATGAGTTTAAGCACACAGAGTTGTTTATAAATGTAACCCATGTTGAAATAGATGATTGCATCATGTCCTGATGTAGTTACCATCACAATGTACCATGAGACTTTGTCTTTATTCCCATTATGAATTTTTGTCAATTATACACCATTAAGTTATCAGAGATTACATCCACAAATTGAGATGTAACCACGCCCAGTTTTAAGACCATTGATTTTTTACTAACAATTATCCAATATTCTGTTTTTTAATCATCCAAAAAAACAAAAAGAAATAATGAACACTAAAATTTAACAAACAGTAAACGTTCCAAAGACCAGAAAGACCTATTGTAAGGGTAAGCAATGTAGAAAGCACACTCAACACAAAGTTACTCAATACAAAGCTGGTAAGGCTTCTCTATACGCTCAAGGTAAGAGAAGATACGACAGAAAGCAAGCCGGTTTCGGTGGTCAAACCAAGCAAATTTTCCACAAGAAAGCTAAGACTACCAAGAAGGTTGTCTTAAAGTTGGAATGTGTTGAATGTAAGACAAAGGCTCAATTAGCTTTGAAGAGATGTAAGCACTTCGAATTAGGTGGTGAAAGAAAGCAAAAGGGTCAAGCTTTACAATTCTGAGCGTGTTGCAATGGAAAATATTATTTTTATTTTATTAACTTTATTACAACTACAATTATACAAAAAATACAATTAAACTCTCAGGAATATATTGCAAAGATCTATATGAACCGTTATTGATCGTTGAATGAGCAAGGCTATGTCTTTGTTTTTTTTGATCAATAATGATTGTTTGGAAATCTCCTTGGTGCTCTCCTTTTGGCACTACATACAAAACAAAACTTACGTTAAAGGATAGATTATTAATTTCATTATGTACAATTTATATTAAATTCTAAATGAATTGCAGAATCTATGATTCATTAATCGAAAAAACAAAAACTATAAACAACAGAAGTCATTGAATGGCTGTTTTGAACCTTTTCTTCTTTCTCAATCGCTGTCTTTTGAGCCATTCGAGATCTTTGCATAATGATTATGATTTAGTGAATTGGTGATTGTGTAGCGTTGTGGTTTACCTTCGTGGACAAAAACCCTCAAAAAAATTTGCGCCTAACGAAAATCCTAAGTTTGTTAGATACGTGAAAAAGGACTTAATTTTTGATTTGTTTTTGCTAGTGGCAACCATATAGTTACAGAAACCAACACTAAAAGAATCAACACATTTTTCTTTTTATATAAAAACCTCCTCTTACTATTAACTGAAAATGGAAAACATGTACTCAGTACCTAATCATTCAAACCAATCGGTTGAAAGATTGAACCAGCAACAACAAAATGCATACATGAACTATAACAAAAATGCAGCATACCAAAATGGAAACATGCAATATGAACAGCAAAACCAACAAAACTTCTATCAAAGCAGAAGCCAAAATAACTCACAGCAACAAAGCATAAACCAACAAATGCCAGCTTCAAATACAAACTCTCAAACATCTTTTCTGCAACAACAAGCACAAGACTCCTTCATGTATTTCGAAAGAAGACCTGATTTGATGACAAAGGCCACCCAAGACCAGGCTGCTTCTGTCAAGTTGAGAATGGAGAACTACTACCAAACAGCAGTCAACTTGGCCATTGAAAGAAACCAAAGACGTATAGAGTTTGAAAATAAACTGCAGTATCACCATCAAGAGTGGTCTGATGAAAGAAAGTACAGAGAACTGGCCAGCTTGGGTAAGAAAGAATCCCAGTTCTTAAGACTTAGAAGAACAAGACTGTCTTTGGAAGATTTCAAGACTGTTAAGGTCATAGGTAAGGGTGCTTTTGGTGAAGTCAGACTGGTCCAAAAAACAGACACTGGTAAGATATATGCTATGAAAACACTGCTTAAATCGGAAATGTTCAAGAAGGATCAATTAGCCCATGTCAAGGCAGAAAGAGACGTATTGGCTGGTGCTGACTCTCCGTGGGTTGTTTCTCTATACTATTCCTTCCAAGATGCACAATACCTGTACTTGATCATGGAGTTCTTGCCTGGTGGTGACTTGATGACCATGCTGATTAGATGGCAAATATTCACGGAGGATGTCACAAGATTTTATATGGCTGAGTGTATTTTGGCTATTGAGGCTATCCATAAGCTTGGATTCATTCACAGAGATATCAAACCAGACAACATTTTGATTGATATCAAGGGCCACATCAAGTTGAGTGACTTTGGTTTGTCAACAGGTTTCCATAAGACACACGATTCTAACTACTACAAAAACCTACTAGCTCAGGAAAAGGAGTCTGGCACAAATAGTGGCATGATGAATGGTCAGCCACCACAAACAGAAAAGCAAAAACAAGACTCGATTCATATGACTATGACCAACAGACAACAAATGCAAACCTGGAGAAAAACCAGAAGACTCATGGCCTACTCCACTGTGGGTACACCTGACTATATTGCCCCAGAAATTTTCTTGGTTCAAGGTTACGGTCAAGAGTGTGACTGGTGGTCTTTGGGTGCCATTATGTACGAATGTTTGATTGGATGGCCGCCATTCTGCTCAGAAACCCCACACGAGACGTACAAGAAGATTATGTCCTTTGAGAGGTCTTTGGTTTTCCCTGATGATATTCACATCTCTTACGAAGCCGAAGATTTAATACGTAGATTGTTGACCCACTCTGACCAAAGACTGGGAAGACACGGGGGTGCTGATGAAATCAAAAGACATCCGTTCTTCAGAGGTGTTGACTGGAACACTATCAGACAGGTTGAGGCTCCTTACATTCCAAAGTTGTCCAGTATTACCGACACTAGATTCTTCCCAACGGATGAACTAGAAAACGTCCCAGACTCGCCAGCAATGACACAAGCTAAGAAGGAACACGAAATAATGACCATGAACGGAAAAAACAAACAACAGCAGCAAGACTTACCATTCATTGGTTATACTTATTCCAGATTTGATTATTTAACAACCAAGAATGTGTTTTAGATCGTATATATATTAAATGTTTGAATTTATTGCAACTTTTTGGTCTTTTTCTCTTCAGGAATATCTTTTTTCAGCCATTGAAGCAGTTTCAAGAATCCAAACCCAATGTTTGTTACTGCTATCATAACCAAAGTCTTGTAAGGTTCGGCAATGTCTAAAAATGGGTACGGATACTTACCAGTTTCAGGAATCAACATCTTCAACCAGCAAATGTAAGCGACACCAAAGACATAGCAGACAGATAGCACGACTTTGTTCTTCTTGATAACAAACTTGCCTTTTTTGAAATAGAAGAAGTTGATCAGCATACCAATCAGTGGGAACAAGTGTAAGAACAGGTCTATGTGCAGTGGCAGGTATTCTTCTCTCTTTTTGTTGGCATAGTTAGGGTTTTTTTGATAAATCAGATGGGTGAAGAACAGTTTTAAAGGCCAATAGACGGACGTCACAACTGACTCTAGCACTAATGCCACGGGTAGCAGCAACTCCTCGGCAGCATACTTGACTTTCTCATTTTGACCACCAAAAACATTGCAGGAGATAACAGTGGTTATTTCCTGAACTATGCATATGAACAGGGAAATGTTTGTTAAGAACTGCTTGTGGCCAGCTTCCATAAGATTGGGAGGCAAGATGATTGACGTACATTTGTACAATCCGTATATCCCAGTAAAAGACAGAGCAATATTGAACAGGCCTTGAGGCTGTGTGTGCGCCATTTTGAAATTGTGTTTGGCCAAACTGCTTCCAAATCTAAATATTTTTTTAATCTATCAGATCTTTTGCCTTTTTCTTAAGGGAGAAGGTGGGGGAAAAGGAAAAAAAAGTGCACGAGAGGACTTCACAGCTAAACGCATACTGCGGTAAATCTAGTGATTTCAAACATGGTGCAGCATTACCTTCACTGTAGTTGACTAAGATTGGGGATAAGGTGAAGTAGGAGTACCGGGAAAGACAATATAATTACGTTTATGACTTGCTATAATGTTATTTTGAAAGACGTATTCAACTTCTACTGTTTTTCTTTTCTAAACGTTGAATTACCAATACGCTTATTACTCTAACCGCGCTACCCCTAAAAAAAATAAAAATGAAATATAATTTTTTAATTAATTGACATTGTTCTTTAAATAACAATTTCACAATCATTTGTTAATTATTGCTCTGGCAGATAAGTTTTTTAAAGTAATCTAGATTTGCTCTATTTTAATATTATTTTCTTTTGAAGGGGCCTTTGCCGAAGCAAGCGATTTATTCCTCACAATTTGTCTAAACGCCTGCCTAGCAGCAGGTTATCTCGCAATTGTTTAAATTTTTACGTAGGAAGTGTGGTTTAGCTTTCACAATGGGGAGTCAAAAGTTTTTGAAGGGTAGACCGTTATTAACTTATATACCAATTTAAGCTGCTGCCAATGTCTTTTTTAAAAAAATAGGAAACTTTAACAGATTCAGTACTTGTAAGAAACCAACGATCACTACAATAAAAATGTTCTACACTACATTAATTAAAATAACTCTATTGATTACTCACATATCACAAGCCTTCTACATTCCTGAAAAAAGAGGATTTGGAGATGCTGAAATATCTGCTGATTCCAAGAACATGACCGGTGTAGTTTACACTGGAGGTGAATACTTACTAAACATCAGTAACTCGACCACTGGGAACACTACTGTATATGCCCCTTACGTGAACACAACCAACATCACTATTTCACAGTTAGCTAATGCAACTGCTATGTTAAATAAGACTGACTCTTCTAGCAAGTTGACTGACTTAGTAATAACCGTCGGCAAGGACTCGTTGGAAAGAGCTGGATTCTACTACGCTATGTCGTTCCCTAACCAAACAGTTGTTGTAACTGAAAACACCACTAAGGGTTTGTTTGTTGCTAACAACACCAACTCTACTGGACGTGGTGGTTTGATTGTTGACTGGGAGGGTATAATCTACTCAGGTATTACCTATCCAAACTCAGTCATTGGTGCTGTTGACAAAGATGGTAAGGTAACATACTTCTTTGAACCTGCCCTGCCAACATTGGCTAAGGTGGCTGCTGATTATTACAAAAACAATAGTGCTGAAACAATCACCAGCCTTTTGACCAACGCATCTCAAATTCCAATCGTTAACGGATCTTCTTCCAGCAAAATGAGCAAGACCTCTTACAAGGCCGCCAAGGTACCATCAATGGAAGACATTACCGTTGTAAACGTCTCCTCAACCAAAGAGGTTTCACAATACGTCAGCAAAGCTTCTAACTCCAGTTCCAACTCATGGGTCATCCTAGCTTCAGACAACTTGACTTTCATTCCTCCAAAGGTTGCTGGTTCAAGTGACTCTAAAGTCCTTGGTGCTGGTATCTTGAGTCCAGTCCAGGCTAGCGTACTGGCATCTATTGTTAAAGCTGCAGGTATTGGCTTTTTAGTTCCAGTTTTCAGCGCTTTAGGTTAAAAAAATAGATCTTTTGATTAAAGACAATTATGTAACATAATATACCCATAATGTATATACCCCCAAACATAACTCTCATCCTACATGAAATTCCAATTAGCTCAAGTTTTTTTTTTTGTTTATGCAAGCAAAGAAAGTATAAGTCAATGCAGTTAATAGGATTTGTTTTAAAAATATGAAAAAAAAAGGTTTAATAAAATATTAGACTTTGAAAAGACAAAATATATAGTTTATTAGGGTTGGTGTAGAAAAATTAGGATTGCTTGGGAATGCTAATTTATTCTTGCTTTTCTTCTTCAACGTAAGACTTGATGTAGAAGTTTTCGATGGCGGCTTCTTCCTTAGCTTCGATGATTCTGACGGCATCTGGTAAGGCCTTTGGACCGGATCTGTTGGAAGCTGGGTCTCTCATGATTTTAACCTTGATACCCAAAACACCTTGTCTCATTAAAACGTGTCTGGTGGCAGTTTCGATGAAGTCGTTGACTGGTTGACCGGAGTGGATCAAGAAACCTTCGGAGAACTTCATGGCCTTGGCTCTGGCAGCTCTTAATTTACCGGAGATGATGACTTCACAACCCTTAGCACCGGAGTCCATGGCGAACTTGATGGCACCGTAAGCAGCCTTTCTCATAACTAAACCGTTCAATAACTTGTACTTGATAGCTTCGGCTTGGGCAACAGCAGATAAACCAATTTGTTGGACTCTGTCGGCGTATAAGGCTAAACCACCTCTTTCGATACCGAATCTCTTACATAGTAAGAAGGTTAATTCGTTGATTCTTCTACCGTGTTCACCTAAAACAGCTTGGGTCTTGACGGCTCTGATGACGATTTCGATCTTGCTGGACTTCTTGATTTCACAACCGGAGTAACCTTCTTCGGCTAATTCTCTGGCGAAGAATTCGTTAACTTCAGCGAAGAAAACACCATCGTTAACAATCTTTCTGGTTTGGGAGACTTCAGTCTTTTTGGCGAACATATTTATAATTTATTCTGTGGTTTTACGGGGTTTTTGTTGTATTATCTTTAATTAGTTATGAAAAGTTCATTAAAAGTCAGTAAAACGTGCGAGTTCCTGAAAGAGTGAGAAAATAAAATGGGCATGAAATTTTCATTCAAATTTGGACATGCTCAAGAAAAAAAAAGGCAGAATCATTGATTTTTTAAATTTTTTGGTCTTTTTTGGCTGTGGTTATTACTAGCCAATATGTGCAGAACGTGACCACCTTCTTTTTTGAGTAATCCATGTTTTTTTTCAAAGAATCAATCAAAAAATCTTTTTGAAAAAAAAAATATTATAAAAATTATTCCTATTTCCCAATTGGGAAGGTGTCTGTTTCTGTAACAAAAAAATTCAAAAACAATTTTTATCCGACTATGAAGGTCGGGTAACCTTCTTGAATTACTTATTTTGGTAGTTTATGCATTGAACCCTTCATAAATGTGGATTCTTTTGAATAAGCAATTCAAAAACTTATTCACAAATGTTATTAAAGCTATTTATGCCGCCTTAAAGACCATTACTTGCCTTTTATTAGTTTTGTTCATCAATTTGTAGAGATTTTCGGATATAACACGGCAAAACCAACGTGGCGAATGTTTTTTGCGGGTGTGAACAAACCACATTTCATTAATGTTTATTTTTTTTTTTCCAGTCCGCCTGTGTTTTAACCTGTGTACGTGTTTACTTTACAAACACGTAGAAATGACAAAGAAGTTCTTATACTCAACCCAAGTAATACTACTTAGATATACATTATACAATGTTGGTGAACGTGAAAAGTATTTTAGTAATGCTACTGTCTTTATGGACTTTAGCTGTTGAGTGTACATCTAACACGCAGTTGCTGAAGGCTGCTAAAAAAGGAAACAACAACATTATCAAGTTAACCGATAGCAACTTCAAGACCATTTTGAAACCAACCAGAGACTCTCATATAGTTGTGTTCTTAACTGCCACACAAGACGACATTGGCTGTACTTTATGTCAGGCCATGGAGGAAGAATACAATTTATTGGCTGAGTCATGGTTCAAAACTCACCCAGACGGTTTGAACAATATCGAAACCACTGGTGAAAAGGGTATGTTCTTTGCAAAGGCTGATTACTCTGATGGTGGCAATACCCTAGTGTTCCAACACTTCAAAGCCTCTCAAGTCCCATTGTTATACGTCTTTGGCCCAGAAAGTGATCCAAATGCTGATATTAACACTTTCCAACAACTTAACATACCATCAACTTCCACCCCTGGCGATGAAAGAGTCAAATTGTTGATCAATTCTTTCACCCACTACTTTGAATTGGAAAACTTCAAGCTTTACAAGCCAGTCGACTACGTCTCCAGAGCCATAACTGTAGTAAGTATCCTGGCTGTTTTGTTTTTGATCAAGAAATACAGCAACATAGCATACATGATCATCCAATCAAGAATTCTATGGGCCTGTTTCTCAACATTTTTCATAATCATCATGTGTAACGGATACATGTTCAACAAAATCAGAGGGTCCCCATATGCTGGTAAAAGTCAATCAGGCATTGAATACTTCCAAGGCGGTATGCAAACCCAGTACGCCATCGAAACCCAAATCGTTTCCGTCATCTATGGTGTCCTGGGTCTGTCTGCCTTGTTGATGGCCAAGTTGATTCCATACTCATACACATACTTCATGAAAAAACAAAAGCAGTACAACGCTGCTTTGAGTTCTGTTATTCTAACATTCCTATTCTTGACCATCATTTTCTTCTTCAGTAGTGGTTTGATGTATGTCTTCAGATTGAAGCACGGTGGCTATCCTTTCAAATTTTTGAAGTAAGCATCTATATACAGCATGTCTTATAAATATACTTGTCTATTTTGTTTGTTTGTTTTTTTTTTTTAACAGTTTACAATTGTTCATATATAGTTTACTTTTTCTTACCAAAAATACCGGTTTTCAACTTAGCAACTGAACCCACAGCTGTACCAACAGTGGTGATACCAGAGGTGATACCCTTAACAGCTAAGTTCGTGTCCACTTTAGATACATTTAAGATAAACTTAGGCTCAAATTCAAAGGAAACATTGACCTTACAGTCAAGAGGTTTTCCTGAATCTGGATCTAACATTTCAATACTAAATTCATTACCATTGGCATTATCCGGATCAATATGATATAATGGGAAGATGGCCTCACCCAATAAGTCGTCACCTGATGCGACGTCCTTGTCATATAATTTAACATATAAGTAGTCGTTGACTCTGTTTGTCACTTGGACTGTGCCTACTTCGTTCCATTCAGGATTCAAATTCTTCTTGATGGTTTTTGTTTTCAAGAATGCATCAGAAGACTTGTTTAAGATGTTCATACCCAAAGAGTTACTCTTATCGCCACCTGAGTTCAGGTATAGCTTCACGTATGGGTCAGAGAACCCGTTCAAGTCACTGATTGGAACATTGGAGGCATTCTTAACATTGACCTTCAGTTCACCAAAGTTGGTTATCAAATCAGATTGAGGTAACTTGGTAGTTAATACTGGGAACCATTCAGCCTGTATCATCAACTTAGATATACCAGAGCCAGTCAAAGTCAAAATACCCGGTTTGTAGTAACAGTTCTTGATTATTTCAATTGTTGGAATTACCAACTCAGAAATATATTCTTCAGCCTTGTTACCGTTTTCCTTCTTGACAACTCTAAAGGTGGATACAGACCATTCCAATTCTTTGATGAACTGGTCAAAGACGTAAGGTTGTTTAACACTCTTGGTCTTCAACTTGTGAGAAACAGATCTAGCATAACCAGATTCATCAAAGAAAGCTTGAATGTAAGTGTTTGGAGAAGCTACTTCACCGCTTAAAACAGTTATGGCTAAAACACCTGAGTTATAGTTCAGCAATTCGTCTAAGTCTAGCTTCAATTTATGAGAGTATAAATCTTGTAGCTCGCTGATCTCGTTTTCCTCAGCCTTGATAGCGTCTCTTTCTTTCTTGTCCTTAATGCCCTTTTCTAAATCAATATGGCCATACTTCTCCTTGTATTGTTTAAATCTTTCATTAAGCATATTAACTTCTTGAATTTCTTCCAAAGACAAAATTGGCAAACAAGGATAAAATGACTCGTAATAGGTAATAATACCTCTCTTTTTAGCAGTGGTTTTCTTTTTCTTCTTGCTAGAGAAAGCAGACGTTGCCTTTGGTCTGGAAACCAAAGTTGCAGTCTTAGGATCAGTTAGAATTTTTTGAGCCCACTTATCACTGTTGGTTTCCTTAGTTATCAACTCATCATCCAAGGTGATTGGAGTGTAGCCAATATTTCTGTCCTTACCAGAGTCTTCACTATCAACAACATCGAATGTGATTCTTTGATTAGGGGAGTTAATTGGGGCATAGACAGCTTGGTTCCAAATTGGGCTGGTTGTATTGTCGATGGTATTTGTTCTACCTATTGTTTTACCATTTAGTTTAACAGAACAATATGGATCAATAGTACCAATGGTTTCCAAATCTTTCAACTTTTCGGCCTTGTTCAAGAAAGTTCTGATGACACCAATAGGAGGTTGGTATGAAACTGCTGCTGTGCCTTTAACACCGTCATGCAATTCCACAGATTTCCAGCCAGCAACAACTTTCAATTTTAATTCAGAGATTTCCAAATCTTTATCTTTAATGGTCATAGGTATCCAAGGTCTGTCAACTTCAGTTCTGTCGACTAGCTCAGCCAGAGATTGAATACTAGTGGCAACGATGGTGCTCTTTTTAGCGGTACCATTTCTGACAACAAACTTAAATCTGGTTTTTGGTTTATTGTCAACAATGAATCTTTCCTTAACAGATAAGGCAGGGTACTGTGTACCTTTCACAATACCTGAAGTAGCCAACAACTTACCATTCTTGAAGATTTCTACAAACAAACTTAGTTTAGCAGCTCTTTTGTCTTCAGGTTTCTTACCAGCAGCAGCACCGTCATATTCACATTCACAATCTTCATCATCGTCGTCGTCATCATGATCGTGAGTAGCCTTTTTATCTTCAGAGTCTTCCTTGTAAACAAAGGTAACTTCAGCCTCAGAAGTACCAACAGCTGTGATACCAGTGTTCAATTCTTCAAAGTCTTGGTCTTCAGTTAAACTAGCTTCTTGAGCATCAGGAACAATTGTTTTTTGAATAACTGGATGGTACTTCAAGTCAAAGAATAGATTACCAATAGACTTGGCGTTTCTCATAATGCTGGCCTTGATGCCTTGTTTTTGGGTGGTCTTAGATGCATCTGAGGATTCACTAGCAGAATCAAACAATGTGTTCATATCAAATATGACTCTACCAATTTTCAAATCTTTAGCAAGAGAACCATCAGCCAAGTCCATAACATCAAGAATCAAAGGATCAGTTAAATTATCAACAATCATAAAGATAGTTTCATCCCACACAGGGTTCAATGAATCCTTGACAGTGCTTGATCTGGCCAAAACAGTATCGCCAGTCAAAGGAGCACCAAACATAAAGTTAACATATGGGTCAACAGAGGTGTCTAATCTAGAAGATCTCTTAATGTCAGAAGCCTTTCTCAAAGTAATTTCTAAGACACCAACACCACTGACATTGTCACCACCTTGCAATAACTGAGGAATGTTCAGTTGGAAAGAAAATGGAGGCATAACAATTGGACCAGCATAGTACTTAATTAAACCATTGACAAAAGGCATCAATCCTGGAATAAACCATGGAAGGTCCCAACCAAAAATAGAGTTGTTTAGCAACTTGGCATCGACATCAATTTGAGGAACATCTAACAATTGAACATTGACTGTTTGCATATGAGGGAAAGCAGACATCAACTTGAATCTTAGTCTTATTGGAACGGAGAAGGCAATATCAGCAATGCTGGCAACTGGAATAGAAACAAACTTTTGACCTATGAAAGACTTAACAACAATTCTAGTGTTGACATAACTCTTCAATTGCTTTGAAGTCAAATCAGTGGTATCATGGGGAGTAAAAGATAGGTTCCAATCCATAACAACAACATCGTTTGCAGTGTTTCCAAAAGTCTTGACGTTTTCGATTCTTGGAGGTTTGATACCAAGACTGAATTCATCGATCCACAATTTCTTGATCAAAGGAACAGGAATGGTGCCTGGAGTACTCAATATATCATTGACTTGCTCAACAACCATTTGGCACACTTGAGGCTCGATTCTTGGCCAGAACTTGTCTAACAGGGTATTCAGCCATTCCATAGACTCGTAATCATCTTCAACTTTTTGAACAACAATTTCCTTTTGAACTAGCTCTTTGATTGATGTTCTGTATTTTTTGATCGAGGCTCTGTAGTAGATAGAAAAAAAGACGATGATTATGAACAACGGACCCATAGAGAACTTGCACTTACCGACCACGAATGACAAAATAGAAGCCAGGCCCAGCACTCCAACCAAGTGGAACCAGTCACCATAAGCTTTGTCAGGCAAAAGTCTGCTTAACATTGTGTGTTCATGGGTTTCATCCAGGGAGTCTTCAATGCTCAATTCATCTTTGTTTTCATAGCCACCAACTTGTTTCCAACCAACATATGATGCCTCTACATCAAGGTAGTCGTCAACATCCTGGTTCTTTCTTTTTCTTTTTTTGTGCTTGTTTTTGTCATCTTTCAAAACAGTAGCTTTCGTTTCCTTGATTTCCACTGTATCTGTTTTTTTAGCCTCTGCGTCAGGAGCCTTTACAGCGTTTGCAACCATACTTGTAGAGATACGTGAGTGATAAACAAAGAAGATATACTCAAATGCTATAATGTATGGTGATGAGTGATAGTATCTGTAAATCAAAACTCCCAAAATCTGAGTATACAAAACAAAGAAAGGGAGTAAAAAACTCATTGCCCCTTTAACAAAGGGAAAGTGATGTTTTTTTTTCCTTTTTTTTTTTTTCCAAAGCTTCCCTAAATTCTGCGTTTATCCCAAAAAGAAAATACATGCAACCAAATGCGCTTAGGGAAAAAAAGAGGAGCAGAGGGGAATTTTTTTTTATGAAACAAAGGGCGATGGATTGATCTTCTATTGCAAGTTTATCATAGGATCTTAGAAGCTCTCAATATATATATCTCTAAGGAATGTACTCCTCTTCGGAGTCTTCAGCTGACTCTGATGAGTTGCTGTCGTCATCACTTGGTAAGGTGTACTTCGGCGTGTTGGCAGATGCTGATCTTCTGCTACTGTTTCTCTTGATTGTTGGAAGCTCAGCTATTTCAAAGTCCGAGTCATCAGACAGGTCGACCTCATCATCCTCAACAGCTTTCTTTCTGCTTTCAATGGCCTTCTTAGTTGCTACTGGTTTGACCTTGTTGTCGCTGGTGACAACCTTGGCTCTCTTGGTGACTGTTACTGGTTCGTCTTCATCATCCAAATCAACCATTTCGCTGTCTTCTTTCTTGGCTATCTTTGAAGGAAGAGTGGATTGGTTCTTTGTCTTCTCAGTTGCAGAGGTAACGGCTGTAGTGTTCGATTGGGAAACAGCACTGTTAGCGCTCATCTCCTTTTCTTCGTCGTTTTCCTTCTTCAAAATTACTTTAGGAGCAGCTGGTTTTTTGGTTCTGGCCTTCAACTCTTTCAAAATAGTCTTTTCATTGACTTCTTGCTTGATCAATGCCGTTTTGAAAGCGGAAGTGTCCTTCTTGCCCTTCTTAGCAACTGGCTTCTTAGCTGCTTTTTTCTTTCCTGACTTGGTGGCCTTGTCAGGGATAATATTGCTTCTAGCATCAGTGTCATACTCAATGAACTTGTTATATTGCTTGCCAAATTCTTCCAAATCTTCTTTCCATAAGTCTTTGTTCGTCTTATTTCTCAAAATTTCTAGTTCCGCTTGCTTGTTGTTGATATCTCTGTTCAAGGCATTGTACTTTTCGTAGGTTAAAGACCACAACTTCATGTTCAATAAGTAGTCAAAGGATCCAAACTTTTCTTCAGCAGAGTTGTTGACAAGGTTGTCCTGGCCACCACTTTGGCCATCCTCATCCTGTTCAAATGGATTGATGTTAACAGCCTCGCCGTCTTCGTCTTCATCTAACATCTCAACGTCTTCTGATTGAATTCCAGAGAAGTTGAAGTCCCCATTCTTCGTAATTCTCGGGAAGTTTAATTTTTCCAACTCTTCAACCAACATACTCTTCTTTTTGTTACCAACCTTCAATTCACCGGTAATTACAAGGTTCAAAAACTTGGCTTGGAAACTCAACTTATCAATGATCTTTTGCAAATGAGACATCAAATGATCTTTTCTGTCTTGGTACATCTGCAGTCTAACATCAAAGTATTCTTGCAAGATTTCTCTAGGATCTTCATACTTTTTGATCTTTCCTCTATGGTCGAAGCACACCAAATTGGTCAGGGAAACTGGGGCAACCAACTTAAATCTTTCATAGAAACCAATTTCTTTTGTTTTCTTGAATTCTTCTTCAGTTAAGGTAATAACAAATCTGATCGTGGCACCGTGCTGTTCTTCCATGTCTTTAATCCAAGGTTTAACCTTATCAGTACCACCTAGCCCGGCTAACAAATGCTCTTTGATTGTAGCAATCCAGGTAGTTGGCGGCAACTCGGTGATTTCAATGGTGGTTGGGCCTGTTTGCTCAATTCTACCATATAGTCTATATCTACTACCATCCGATGCAACAGGTTCAGAAATACCGTTCCAACCTCTGTACCAAGGAGACATCTTTACCATTGGCTTTCCATCCATCAAGTTGTAAATGTTGGCAACAATATCATCCGGATTGAAAGGCGGTATGTATGTGCTCCAACCTGTACCAATACCTTCACCACCATTGACCAAAATCATAGGAATCACTGGGGCATACCACTCCGGCTCGATAGTCTTTTCATCTTCTTGCAAGTATTTCAATAGGGCATTGTCATCCTTGTGGAAAATAGACGATGTTAGTTTGTTCAAATGAGTGAAAATGTATCTCGCAGCAGCAGCATCCTTACCACCGGTTGCTCTGGTACCAAAGGCACCCTTAGGCATCATCATGTAGATGTTGTTGGTACCAACAAAATCTTGGGCCAACCCAATAACAGTTTGAACCAATGAAGCATCACCATGATGGTACTCAGTGGCAGCAGAGACGTATTGGGCAAAGGTGGAAACCTTCATATCTCTGACAACATTGTGTTTCAAAGCACCATAAATGACTTTTCTTTGAACAGGCTTGAAACCATCCATCACATTAGGAATGGATCTGATATTATCAGCCAATGAAAACAAAATTAATTCCTTGTTGATAAATTCTTTAATAGGAATGACATCTAAAGTAGGATCCAAGAAAGTACCCGGCTCATGCTGTCTCAACCATTCCTTTCTATCATCGGCTCTTTTCTTAGAAAAGGCTAATTCAATCAACTCATCCTCATCTTTTTGCAAAGCATGGAAGGATTTGATATGTCTGTCTAGATTAGAGAAGTATTCTCTCATTTCTTGTTGAGTGGAAGTACCCAACCCTTTGTAGTATTTGAAAGACCATGTGCAAGTTTCACCTTCAGTTTCTCTCCAACTCTGGTATTCTGGAATGTTAAAGAATTGAATGGCCTTTTTGGTTGGTTTTGTTACAGTGACCTTGATAATAGGAGTAATGAACTCAACCAAGAACCCTGGAATTTCCAATAATCCTGGGAAGGAAGTCTCTAAGAAGTTGATTAGCAAACCTTTAATATGGGAACCATCATAATCTTGATCGGTCATGATCATTAAATGACCGTATCTCAAAGTTGTAACATCCGTATAAGTCTTTTTATGTTGCAACCCCATGATTTTCTTGATAGCTTGAATTTCTTGGTTTTTGTTGACTTGATCAGCAGAAGCATCTCTGACGTTTAACACTTTACCTCTTAGCGGATAACACCCGTAGTAATCTCTACCAACGATGGATAGACCAGCAACAGCCAAGGACTTGGCAGAGTCACCTTCTGTTAATAGCAAGGTACATTTATGGCCTTCTCTTGTACCAGCCTTGTTAGCATCTTCTAGCTTGGGGTATTCTGTTAGTCTGCTTTTCTTGGAACCATCAGACTTCTTCAAAGTCTTGTTAGCATTTTCATCCGCGATTTCAAAAATTCTATCGGCCAAGTTAGTCTTCATGACCTTTTTGACAAAGTCATCAGAGATATCACACTTGGATCCAAAGTCTTTGACTCTGGTGGTCAATTGTTCTTTAGTTTGAGAAGTGAAAGCAGGATTCTCAATCAAACAGTTGACAAAAATGAACATGTTGTTTTTTATTTGGAAAGGCTTGACATTCTTTTTCTTTAGATTACCAGAGATTTTTTTGATTAATTGATCAGTAATGTAGTTGACATGTGTACCACCAGAGGTAGTAGCAATGGAGTTGACAAATGAAATTTGAGAAAATGAGATATCGGACACAGCAAATGCAATTTCCCAACGGTCATTTAATCTTTCATAGATTATAGTTGGTGTTTGAATGTTCTCATCCGCATTATCTTCACCTGATTCAATCTTCTTCATCTTTTCCAAAGACTTCAAGTACAACTCAACGTAGTTCTTAAAGTTTCTTATCTTTAGATTTTCTTTGTTCAAAGTTACTTTGATATCTCTAACAGAACCGTTGATGTCAAAGACTCTTCTCTTCATGATGCTGACAATATCGCTTTCTAATTCAGTCATGCTGAATCTTTTTAGATCAGGCTTGAATGTGATCTTTGTGTATGAGTTTTTGTTGGAGTAAGCAGTAATCTTAGGTGGGTGGCAGGTTTGCATATTGTTTTCCCACTTTTGGATATACTTCTTACCTTTCTTGGCATCAACAGTTTCTAAGATAAATTCAGTAGAGAAGATGTTACACAACTTAGCACCGTAACCATTTCTACCACCAGTGACTTTCTTTTCTTTGTCGTCGTAATTGGAAGATGTTAGAAGGTGACCAAAGATCATTTCTGGAATGAATATTTTTTCAGTGACATGCATTTCAACAGGGATACCTTGACCATCATTCAAAACAGAAATGAGGTTTTCCTCAGGTGTGATCGTGACATCAATCTTACTCATTTTAGGGTCTCTGACTTTATTATCAGCAGCATTGACCAAGATCTCATCAAAGATCTTGAACAAACCAGGAACATAAGAGACTTCTTTTTCAACCATGCAGCTAGTTTCCGAGTCGTATGTCCACATTTTGTCAACTTGTTGTTCAACAGAACCAATGTAAGTGTCAGGTCTTTTCAAGATGTGCTCCAATTGGGAGATCTTTTGATACTTCTGAGAAGCAGATTTTTCAGCAGCGGTGACCATTGTTGAATAGTTCAATTTATAGGTAGTAGAGTGTTTTAGTTTATTAATAAAAACTGTTTTTAGGTGAGGGAATATACTTTTAATAGGACTAGTCCTCAGATACATACACTACCAATAACAAGTTTGATACACCAAAAGAAAAAAATGGAAACAATCAGATGAGCTTAACAAATTCTTTTTTTTTTTTGTATTGATACTAATGAGTGAATGTTATGAAGTATAGTTTCTCAATAGTGTGCAATTAATTAACACGATAGTATGTTTTTGTTTGTTTTTAATTCTTTGGTTTAATTCTTCTCATTTTCATTCTAATCAACATTCAACAGAAGAAAAAGTACAGAAATGTTGATTCATCAAACTTAACGTGTGTGTGTGATTTCTTTCTTTTTTTTTTTTGGATCAACACCATTCAACCGTGTTTCCCTTTGGCGAAGAGAAACAAAAAAAAACAAAGAAAATTTTTCTTAGCGAATACAAACAAATTTTACGCGTCGCACTCAGAGTATACACGTGCCATGTGCCTTGTTGAGACTGCCTAGAGACAATGTACATCCTGGGAGGAAAAAAGCAAGGTTTTTTAAGAACTTACATATATAAGAAGTTAGACCATGATGTCGTCTATTTGTTCAGCTTCTATTCTTTTGATGAGATCTGACTTTTCGTACTCATTTACAGTGGCAGAGTCGTCATTGGCATTGTTACAAGCACTCTTGGTAATCTCAATGAATCTTTTCAAGACTGAGTACTCCTTGTCTTTGACTACATCAAGGATCACATGCAAGTATCTTTCGTGGATGTACTCACCAAGGACAGAGAAGTTGTCTTGTGCAGTAACATTCAATTTATCCTCGTTCATGTCATTCATCAACTTACAGAAATCTAAAACAACAGACTTGATTATGCCGTTGACCTGTCCGTATTCTTTGAACAACTCAAAAACACCATCAAGCAGGTTTTCGCTTATTATGTGGCCAATGTACTCAGAGTCGTTGAAGGAGATGATACAGGTGAACAACTTCATGCACTTGATTTTGTTTCTGAAAGAAGTCGTGGACGATCTCATTATTTCAGATACTTTGACCAAAATGGACTTTTCAGCAGATAAAATGAAATCTCTTGCAGTCTCCTTGTGTTCACAGATCATAA
Source organism: Hanseniaspora meyeri (assembly GCA_030370665.1). Lineage (NCBI taxonomy): Eukaryota > Fungi > Ascomycota > Saccharomycetes > Saccharomycodales > Saccharomycodaceae > Hanseniaspora > Hanseniaspora meyeri. The sequence continues at coordinate 1,195,636 of CP113884.1, read as the reverse complement.
ACTTGACAATGTCAAACAAATAAATTAAGTTGTTATTGTTGAAGGCGGCAAGGTCCAGCTTTATTATTGGCTCAATGAGAGAGTGTGCGATTTGCTCGTAGAACTGGCTCAAGAACTTCACTCTTACAGTTGTTTGATAATCAGCGGTATCGTTACAGTCTTCCTCGTAAAACTCAGCCTTGTCGAATTCATTTTCTTCGTCGTCTTGTCCGTTTTTGTTGTTGAACATGGCAACGTACTGGTCTAGGTTGAAGTGTCCGGTTTCGATTTCATCGTTTTCCATGTTGAAGTCGTCATCTTCATCTGCAATGTTCATCAATTCTTTTTCGTAGAACTTCTCGTCTTCTTCGTCGACAACAATATCATCTTCGTCCACGAGAATTTCATCCTCCAGCGACGGATCCTCATGTTCTTCCACGTCACAGTTTTCTTTGCTGTTGGTTGTCTCAAACTCATCCTCGTCCATGTTGTTTATTTGCTTGACAAACATGGTCAAAGCACCTGACTTCCCCATTAACTTGAAGTTGTTGTTCTCTTTGTTCTTGATGTCGAAATCAACGTCGTATTCCTCTCCGTTTGCATGGTCCTCGCCCATTTCTTTACTTCCAATTTCATTTTCAAAATCGTCGTCCTCCTCTTCATCAGTGAAGAAGTCATTTTCATCATCAATAATTTCAGTTACTCTGTACTCAATGTTGGACAAAGACTGGGTGAAGAAGTCCTCTACTCCAGTGGATCCACCAATGCTCAATAATGCTAGCAATGCATGCACAAGTTGTGGTTTTAGGTATTGGCATTGGTCCTTGATCAGAAGATTTGCTAGGACAGAAATCATGGACAAGTCCACAACCTCGCACTCGGAGTTTTCTCCTTCAGTTGTGCTCTTGTCAACCATGTATGCCGCGGACAGACTGGATATGGATCCGCATTCGTCTTTCAAAGACATGATGTCGTTTTCTATGATGGCTAGGGAGATGTCCGTGGCCAATGATTTCAGCTCTTCTAAGGACTGCAGCTGACTCTCGTTTTCACAAGCAGTGTTGGCCAGACCCGTGAAGACTGTCTTCAGCATCTCGAATATTTTTATGTCAACCAGCTTCTGCATGAAGTCTGTGCTATCCTCCGTGTGGGTGCTCAAGGCTGACTTGGCCATTAGTATGCATTCATGCAGCATTTTCATGTTCTGTAGTACTTCGTCGATCGTGAGTTGCTGGCTTTTGTATTTGGTGGAAATGTCGCTGACAATTGTGTCCAGAATATTCAGCTTCTTGGTGATGAAGTCCAGGAGTAAGGTTTGGTCTTCTTGCAGAACCTCCTGGATAACAGGGAAGTCATCCAGGTATCTGGCAAAGACAAAGTCCTTCAAGAAGCTCAGTCTTGCTAATTGGCCAACCAAGAATTTACAGTTCTCAGCCTCGTCGTTCTCGTCTTCAGATGTGAAAGAAAACGGTTCAGAGGAAGAGTCATCTGCATGCAGGTCTTGGTTTTTGGAGAGAGCTTTCAAAGCCTCGTCATTGAACCACAGTTCCTGTTTCTTCAAAGCAGCTTTCTTGAACTCTTGGTACAATTCAAGGTAGTTGGCCTTCATTGTTGGGTTGTCTATGTCGTACTCCAGTATTTCCAAGCAACTCTCGTAGAGATCGTTTTCCAGAATTCTATAGATAATATAAGCTTCATTGTAAGCCAAGATGGACTTCAGTATTGAGCTTATCAAAATCAACTTCTGCCAATCATCGTTTGCCTTGTTCAAGGTGTAGTTGTGTATCAAGCAATTCAGGTAGTCTTTGTCCAGGATGAATTTCTGTGTGGTGTTCTTCATGAACGGCTGGTTCATGTTTTCGTTGATGATTTTTAATGATTCTATAAGGTCGGTGGCGGACTGCTCCTCTTCAGTGCTAGGTAAAGCCACAGGACCAGCTAGTAGCTCAACGAAGTTGTTGTTTATATTATTATTTCCGATTAAATTGTTGCTGTATGCATTGCTCATGTTTTGTTCTAAGCTGTCTATGTCTAGGTTGTTTATGTCTCCTCTTATGGCAATGAGAGAGATTCCAGGGACTGAGTTGCTTTGTATGTGCTTTATGAACTCGCAGATGTGGTCACAGCCGCTTATTTCCTCGAAACTCAAAGCTATGTCCTTTCCGCTGCAGTCTCTCCACACAATAAGAGTCTCCTCTTGTCTTTGGTATTCGATGTCTCCTTCCAGCTGCGACATAATAATGCTGTCGGTTGGGGAGTTTTCATCAACAACAAGCAGGAACGGCTTGCTTTGCTCTTCTTTCAAGTCCTGTTCCAGTTCCTCAGGAAGAAACTTCTTGATTCCGCTGACATAACCAGTTCCTACATCTCTCCAGTCGCCGTTTTCCAGGAAGTATACTTTGACACGTTTTTTCATAGTCATTGGCTCTATTTCGTTGTCGTTGAAGAACCCGTCGATGTTGTCTGTTTCCGGAGTTGTTGGTTCCATGTCTTTCTTGGCTTCGTAGGCAGCGTCTCTGTCCTCAAAGTATGAGCCTTTGTAGTCATTCGCGTTATTTTCTGTGTCGTCGTTGTCTGTTGTGGTGTAGAACTCACTTTCACTTTCAATGAAACTATTGTTCAAGCTGTTTATCAAAGGCTTGGGCTCAACAAGCATTGGCACCTCCTCTTTGTGGTCATCCTTAATCATTTCCATGATGCAAAGTATGGCTTTTTTATTTATTGTTTCAATGTAAAAAGTTTGAAGAAAAAGTATGTATAGTGGTAACTTTCTAATAATTTATTGCTATTTGTCTGTACACGATAAATAGTTTAGTATATTTTGTATAAGAATTAGTTAAAGCTGTTGTTTTTTTGTTGTAGCTGTGATTTCTTTCTTTTTGTGGGAATTCAGGAGTTGCAGTTATGATTGGTATTTGGTTTGGTAAACAAAGCTTGAAACCCAACCTGAAATCTCTATAAACATCTGTATTTTTTTTTTTCTACCTTTGCAATATTCCCAACAAAGGGTTAAACAAAGACTAATCTACTTGCTCTTTTCTTTTTTTTCCCCCCAGAGAGAAAAAAAGAAAAAAAAAATGGCAAAAGTTTCTTTTTTTTTTTTTTTCGACTTTTGTTGTTATTTATTTTATATGAGCAGATTGTTTTACTAAAGAAGAGCGGTTTCCTAATCCGTAACATTTTGCCTAATTGGGAGCATGACCTGTGGAGTTTTTTTTGGCGCCATCCTAGCCTAAACAACTAGCCGCGTCCCAGTCGCCAAAAAAAAAGGAAGGAAACCCCCCTTTTGGTGAGGCGTTATCGGAAATCCACCTTCCCCTTGTGTCCGGAAACATAAAAAAAAAAATAAAGGTGTGTGTGGCTCGTTGTACCCTCCCATGTGACTAAAGCTTCACCACCAGGCTGCCTTCTGGGTAGCTCAGAGGAGTAATCCCAAACTCACTGGCAAACTCCTTCGATATGAACCGTCCCCCGCAGTAGTGGGTCGCTGTTGGCTTCAGCTTTCTGGAACACAGCTTCGGGTACGTCAGGCTGATCAGCATGTCTGGGTCCAGGTACCCCTCCGTTGCTGGGCCCTCGTCCACGTCCCAGCCACTTGGCGAGTCAATGCTGATCACGTGGAGGTCCTCTCTAGTTTGCTGGCTTCTGATAAGGGCATCCACGATATCTTTGTAGAGACCCTCTTTGAGCGGTGGTTTGAAGCTGAACCCAAAGATCGAGTCCACAACACACGTGTGCTGCTTCAAAAGAACCTCCAGCTGTTGGTCAGTGAGAGCATCAGTGACCACACGGACCCCATACATCTTTTCAAGAGTGGTGACGAGGTTCTTGTACAGAGGTTGTTTGGCGTATAACTTCTCAGCGTTCGGGTAGTACACCGTGGGTGTCCACCCAAGGATCTTCAAGTGGCGGGCACAGACCAGCCCATCGCCGCCGTTGTTGCCAGGCCCGGCAACCACGAGTATGCTGGGCTTGCTTTTGTATTGCTGGTCGATTGCAAGGGCGCAGGAAAGACCAGCCAGCTCCATCAGCTGCTCCAGGGTGTAGCCGTACTCGGGCGACATCAGCTTCTTGTCGATCAGGGCTGCTTTTACAGAGTTTAAAAGCATGTTTTTGTTGTATCTATTTAATGGTTTTTTGGTTTTGAGAGACTCAACAAATAGAGTTTATCAACAATAATCTGTAAACGAAGACCCTCAAGTGCTTTTCTGATATCAACAAGGATTTACTCTTGTAATTTTTTAAAGGGGGAAAAAATTACATCAAAAAATGCAGCATTGATCCCGCGGGCAAAAAGCCTCCCTTGCCCACACAAGGGGCGTGGATGCGGCTAATTAAAGCAGCAGTCCTTAAACCCCCGACTCAATACAGCCAACACCACTTCTAAAAATAAAAATAAAGGTTGATAAGGCAAAGTAATATATATCACACAGCCAGCTTGTTGTTGGCCTTCTTCATCTTGAACGCGAACTTGAACCTGTTCGGCTTGTGCTTTGCGGCCTCGTCGCTGACGAACTTGTCGACGCCGTCGTCGTGCTTCATCAGTGGCTCCAGTGGCGACTCGCTGCTGGTTTTCTCGCCTTTTTGTGGCGACTTGTGGATGGACTCGTCCTTGAAAGTTCTGATATCGCTGGCCACAAGACCACGCAGCCACTCAACCTCGTTCTTCATGGTCTCCATCTTCCCCTCGAGATCCGCGATTTTCTGGTCCTTCTCGCTGAGCTTCGCCTCCAGCTCGCGCACATATCCATCGTCCTGCTTGTACTCGGAAAACCCATACGGCCCAAAGCCCGATCTCTTGTTGAAGTCCATCCCATTCACCATCCGTGTGTTGTTGTTCAGGTGGTTCAGGTACCCCATCACGCTTGCGTAGTTGTTGTTGTTCAGGATGGCGTTCTTGGCTGCTTCCAGGGACGAGTTCGAGTCCCCGAGCCCGTATGTGCTGTAGTCCTGCTGGGCCTGCTGCTGCTTCCTTCTCTGCTGGTTCTGCTTGAGCTGTTTTTTGGTCACGAAGTTGAACCGGTTGCCGCTGTTGTTCTTTGTCATGGGGGCTGAAATGGTCCTGTTGAACTTCTTGTTGTCAGCCATCATGGCCTCAGGCACAGAGTGCTCAGGGATGGTGTGTATGTCATCAGACCCAAAGACTTGCTTGAACTGGACCGGGGACGTGTACAGCTTCTCAGAGGTGTTGTCGATGATCTTGTGGCCATGCTGTCTCTTGTAGGGCATTCCGTTGATGGTATTCTTGAGCTGCGCGTTCTGGTAGGCTTCGTCCGGGTCAGTCAGCAGATCAGCAAACCTGTCGAGGTTGGTGTTGTCCTCATACAGAGAGTTCAAGGCAGCATTCGACATGATCTGTTCCTGTATCTGCCTCTCAATGTCCGCATCGTACACACCAAAGTCTGGGTTCTGCTGCTTGTTGTAGTGGTTCTTGGTGCTCTTGAAGAGGGTTTCCAGCTGTGAGTTGGGTGTGTTTGGCTTCGCAAGCTTCCCCTTGAAAATGGTTGCTGACCTGTTGCTGATCTTCTTCAGGTTGTCTATTTGTTGTTTGTAGATGGAGTTCTTCATGTCGTTTTTGTCTCGCGCATTGGATGACGCACTCCTTGTGAACTTCTTGGAGTTGTTCTTCTTGTTCACTTTGTTCTCCATCAGCTTGTCGCTGTCTTGCTTTGTGAATGTATTGCTAAAATTTTCCGGTTTCATATAAGATCTTTGTTGCAGCTCCTCCTCGTCAGTGACTGCCTGTGAATTGTTGCCAAAGTCCTGGCTGGCTTTCAGGCTCATCATATCATTGTCGTTTAAAAAGTTTGTTTGCTGTAGGTTCATCAATGATGACTGTATCTCGTTGATGGCCTTTGACCCCATGAGGTTGTTGGGGTCAGAGAAGTCAAAGCCTGAGGAGCCTGCAATGGAGGGTGGCGGCGGGTTGTGGCTGTTTCCCCTGCTGTTTGAGCTCGCAAGACTGTTTCTCTTGCTGTCGTTGTTTTTCATATCAACAGCTAGCGGCAGGTAATCGCTGTTGTTGCTTCTGTGTATGTTGTCATTTGTTAGAAAGTTGTTTATCCATGATGGCGAGGTTGGTGTTGTGAAGAATCCTCTGTTGTTTAAATTCTTGTTGACTGCTTGGCTTGAGACAAAGTCAGGCTTCTTGATGTTTGAAGCCTCAGGCTCGTCGTCTTCGTCGTTCATGATCATATCATCGCCCAATATGTCCAATAGGTTGTCGTTGAGTGTATTGACATTGAGCTTTGATGACTTGTAGTTTTTTAGGAAAAGAGAAGCTATGTGTGACCAGGACTCGTCTCTTCTGAGCTCCAGCTCTGATTTAAACTGGATGGAGTCGTGGGACATTTTGATGAAGTACTTGGAGTAATCGCAGTTCTCGTAGTCATTGATCAGGGAATACAGGATGTTGTAGAAGTTCTTGTAGACCAAGTTGAAGTCTGAGCTCTTGTTGTTGAACACCTGTCTGTATGCCTGGAATATTCTCTCAAAGAGGTTCTTCGAGTCCATTGAGTTCTTTTCGAATAAATCGTCAAACTCATGATCCTTGATGATAATGACCTTGTCGTTGAAGCTCTTTAGGTTGGCGAAGTTCTCTGTTGATATGTTCTTGTTGAAGGTGCTTGGCTTGTTGCTGCTTTGATTATCATTCTGAGTAATTTCCATTTGCATCTTTTGCTGCTGGTTGTCCTCGTGGTCTAGCAGAGAGACGCCTTGATCGATTAGCTTGAAGCATTTCAAGGACTTCAGGAGGAACAGGTTCTCGTTGAAGTCAAACACATGATCAGGAATCATTGACATGTTACTTGGATTGTCTATGTGTGTGGTTTGTTGTTGTTATGTTTGTTTTGTTTTTGCTGGTTTTTTTATGTCTTCCAGTAATCACTTATCTGTAATATAAGTCAATGAGTTTCTTATAAGCCCTGATTAAAAAAAGTATGAGTTGATGTTGCCAAAGGGGAAAAAAAAAACACAAGATGGCTTTATAAAAAAAAAAATGGTATGGTCTCTTTTTTTTTTCCACGTTGCGTTTACTAATTATCAAACCGCACCACTAATTCGATTCTGAGAAAATTAAAAAAACAGATCAGCTATTGTCAGTGAGTCTTTTTTTTTTAAATTAATTAATTGTAATTGTTGATTGGTGTTTGTTGGTCATCAGATAACAAAAAAAAATAAGAAACTGTTGATTCAACAAAAACCCCAGAGTGAGAGTGCTCTATATACTTATACTGAAACATTCTGGATGTGTTGAATAAACCCATATGAAAAAAAAAAATCAAAGGTTCAAAAAATAAAATAGAAGGTTTCTAGAAAGAAATTTAAAAACACTCTCTACAATCACAAGTCGGTACATCTCATTGGCAAGTGAAAAGGGTGGCATTAAAACAAAGCAGAGGGGGGTGTCCGTTCATCAAAAGTCGATCAGCAGATACCAACTGCTGGCATTCCCTTTTTTTTTTTTTCCAACTTTAAAACATTTGTTTGTCAGTGCAATTGCAGTCAGCCAACAAAGATTACGAAATTATTTTTTTTCATTTTTATTTTTCCTTATTGAGTAGGTGTCGATTACTGAGAGTTAATCACAAGGTTGTTGATGAATGATACACCCAGTAATAAAAAAAATATATAAAACAAAGATGGTTGTAAGAAAGACCAACAATTGATGTTACTGGTCATGGCAAATAATCACCATGGCGTGTTGCATCTCTATTGTTGATGATCAGATTGTATTAGTAAAAAAAAAAAGAGGCTGACTGATGATTTTTTTTTTGATATCGGCAACAAAAAAAACTCTATTCTGCCGACCACCTCTTACTTTTTTTATATTTTGCAGAGTTATAATATTATCATAGAGGTTCATAGTAAGATGTAATATTGCTTAGCCATCCTCCATCCCCAAGGAATGTAGTACCTTGAATAGTGTGAACTTAGTATCCCAACACTCGCTTCTAGAGCAGAAATCACAGGTTTTAAGGAGCAAAAAAAAAATTTGCTGCCTGTTTTTTTTGCCCTGCTGCATCGAGTCCCTCTGCACGTTGTCTCCAGTGTGTTATTTTTTATTTTTTTTGTTTTTTTTTTATCCCTATGATTACGATCATCATTCAGACGTGCACTTATAGATAACAAAAAGACATCGTAACCCATATATAACATAACAAAATGAGTAGTGCTGATTGGAACGTTGACCCTGACAACAGACGTAAGCTTCTGAAGCTGCAGAAACTAGACGGAAACAAAGAATGTGTCGACTGCAAAAACCCACAACCACAGTGGGCCTCGCCAAAGTTTGGTATCTTCATATGCTTTGAGTGTGCCGGTGTCCACAGAGGCTTGGGTGTGCACATCTCCTTTGTCAGATCCATCACTATGGACCAGTTCAAGAACGACGAGCTGAAGGCCATGGAGCTCGGTGGTAACGACAAGTTCGATGAGTACATGCAATCCCACAAGATCAACACAAAGCTTCCTGCCAAGTTTAAGTACGACAACCCAATCGCTGAGGAGTACAAGAAGAAGCTGAAGGCCGAGGTGAACGACGAGGAGTATGTCGAGGCAGACCACAAGGACTTCGACCCGTCCTCCCTGGATGCCGCTGCTGCAGCCTCAGACGACACCTCCAACGGAAATACCATAATCACAGGCACAGGCGACGTCATCAAGGGCTCCAACACCTCTAACAACAGCAGCACTGCCAGCTTCCTTGAGAAGATGGGCAAGCAGAACTCAGAGAGACCTGAAAACCTTCCCCCTTCAAAGGGCGGCAAGTACTCAGGGTTTGGAAATACCCCTCCAGCCGACGCCGCAGAGACCAGCAAAAAGGGGGCTTCGGTTACCCTTGACAAGCTGCAAAAGGACCCTCTGGGCACTCTGACCTCAGGCTGGAACATCTTCAGCAAGGCCATCAACAAGACTGTTGTTGATGTTCAGGAGAATGTGATCAAGCCACACGTTGAGCAGTACAACAACGGCGAGCTGCAGGAGGAAGCCATGCGTGCTGCGCAGCAGTTTGGCAGCAAGCTGAATGAAACCAAGCAGTTCGGGCTCAGTGCATGGTCGTCATGGTCCAAGACCCTCCAGGAACAGTATAATGATATCCTGGGGGACGAGCATGCCGAGGGCGCTGCCAACAATGAAGGCAGTGAGGAAAAGAACCTGAAGCAGTTCAAGTCTGTGAAGAACAAGGAATACGAAGAGGAGTCATGGAATGACTTCTGAGCTGTGTTTCACAACACTTTATAAACTAAGCTGCTTACGTTTTTCTTTTTGAAAAAAGATGGTAATGACATTGTAAAAAAAAATTAAAAACACATACATCATATATACAACAACGGCAAACAACCTGTTGCATTATTACTCTTTCATGTTTTTCAAGAAGGATGAAAGCTTCAAAGATGGTATTGGCTGTTGCCTCTCGCTGCTGTGCTGATTTTTCTTTGCGTCGTCTGTGTGCGCATCGTTTTCTTCCATGGCCCTGTCCTCGTTGTCCTCATCAAAGACAAACTCGCCAACGTCCTTGGAGTTCATCCTCGACGACAACGACTCCTGGGACACTTTGCTGAGGAAGAATCTCCGTGGCCCAAACGGTTTCAAGTACAAAGCATCGTTCAACGCGAATGGTCTTTTGTAGTACAACCCCAACGAGGCGAGGCTTGCGGCCACCCCAATCGCATCCCCAGCCACCACATCCGTCATGAAGTGTCTGTGGTCAGATACTGATGTTGCATTCACCACAAGAATCATAAAGATGGGGATCCCGTACACGAACGCGCTCACTGAGTCTCTGGCCTTGAATACCTTGAAGTTCTTCGCCAAGAGCACAAACACCATCACAAAGTTCGTGGAGACCACTGCTGCATGGCCGCTTGGGTATGACTGGAAGCCCTGCTGGAGGATTCTTCCGCGCGCGTTGTTTCTGCAGATCGACACGTCTGCGGTCCGCGAGGGCGTGGGCAACCTGATGTTGTAGTCCGGACTGCACCTTGAAATGAAATCAGGTCTGGGTTTGCCCACAAGGTTCTTCAAAATGGAAACCACAAACACCTGCAAGGAGTTCGCAGTCAATGTCGAGAGACAGCCCACGTGGAGGTTCCAGTACATCTGCTTCTTGGAGAAGACCTGCTGGTTGAAGTACGTGGCGGCGATGTTTAGGCAGAGAGGCAATATGATGGACGACAAGAAGAGCACAAAGACGGGAAACGCGGTCAGGTTGTTGGGGTAATGTCTCTTGCTTATCTGCGGGTCGTTCAAGGAGAAGTCCTGGATGCGTGGCTGTCCAAACCGGCGCCACAATGTGCACACGGTGATGAAAAATATGTGGAAGATCCACTCGAATATGTAGGTTATGGCCGTTGGCACAGACACAGAAAACCCGCACATGTCAACGTACATCTCATTGGGAAATAGAGTCTCGATAAGTAGTCTCATGTTTGCTTAGAAGGTAATGTTTTATTTGGGGTTTGTTCCGTTTATACTGTTGTTTTTTAGATAATTTTGTATGTTTAAAAGGGCTTTATGTGAACACAGTGATGGCCATTTGCAAATTGTCGATGAATTTGTTTTTGTTTTTTTTTGCAATTGATTAAACTTAGGTGTTTTTTTGTTTTTTCCATTTTTTTAATTAATTGACTGTTTCTCGGACATAAAAAAAAAAAAAAGGCATCAGCTCACTATAAATACTGGGAGACTTCTCAAAAAAAAGTTATTCTATACTGTATATATCAACACTAAAGCATGCGTTCAAACTGCTTGGACTTTCTATTCTCCTTGATCTTATCAAACTGGCCTGTGAATATGTTTATGAAGAACTCGAAGTATTCCTTGCACAGAACAATCAAGTGCTTACCCATGCTTTCCATCTTCTTTGTTTTGTTTCCAAAGGTTCTTTCTGAGTCGCTGTTGAACTTGGCTCCCTCATTCGCCAAAGGCAAGGCAAAGTCGTTCGCACTCAGACTTATGAATAGGGCAAATGGCACCAGCCACACTAGCAGGCCGAAGAAGGATGCGACTTGTGGGAAATTGTACTTCGGACTCACTTTGTAGTTCGGATCGTATCTGTACTGCGGAGGAATGGCCTCAGGTTTGTTGAAGAACCCAAACCACAGGTAATGGTTGATAAAGACAAGGATGATTGACAAAATAAAGTAAATGTTCGACAGGCTGATCAGTGGGAACTTGTCCAGGTTCTTGTAGTAAACCATGTGTGACACAATGCTGAAGAGACAGAGTTTGATTGGCAACCCATCAATGACCATCAACAGTGCAAATGTTCCTATGATACCAAATACCAGCTTTGATAGGACTTTCTTGGCATACACTGTCTTGCTTTCTATAGTCTCACTTATGTAGTAGAGCCCAGATGCCAGAGATAGGGTCAGGAAGACAAACCCAAGGATGGTACCTATGACTGCTAGAGTATTCAGTAAGAGCATTAGTGGTGTTTATTGTTTTGTTTATGGTTTTTATAAATATTTGTTGTTTTTGTTTTCTTGAGAGACTTACTGGAAAAATGATCTAAGTGCTGTTAAGAGAGTAAAAAAAAAAAAAATAGGCAAATAAAATACCCTAAGGGAGTATTCGTATTTTATTTTTTTTCTTAGGCTGATTTGCTGCAGCAACAAAACAAACAGTGGCAACACGTGACAAACAGGTTTTGAACGCAAAAAAAATATGCCTGATACCAGATTCGAACTAGTGATCTTCGCATTACAAGTGCGACGCCTTGCCAACTTGGCCAAACAGGCAGATTTTACGCTTTATAAAAAGTTTCAGATGTTTAAATTTCTCAGCTAATTAATTCATTTATTGTGTGGAAATGTAAGCTTTTGAGCTATTTCTGCTTGTTTAATGTTCATTATTAGCAGAATTTAAACGTATGGCTAAATAAAAAAAATTAGATGTTGTCAAACAGTTAAAATCATTAACATCTGCGTGTATTATTAACAGAAATACTCTTTGTACTAACACCTAAGCTGTAATATTTTTTGTTTTCCTGATGAATTGCATGATAAGAATACACAGAGGGAAATGCTGTATCTACTAATTAAACTGAGTAAGTATTTGCAATTAAGAAAGCAGCAATTTTGCTACGTTGCTTTAGCAGATGCAAAAATTGTAACTTGAAACATCTCTTATCTACTACAAATCAACAGACTGAGCAAAGATATTTCGAAGTAAAGTAAATTAAAAGTATAAGAAACTCTTCTTTAATCTAATGAATCAAGAATGTTTCTGTTTATTTCATTTTCTCCGTTCTTTAATATTTGTTATTCCTTAAAGATTACATTTGTTTTAAATTTATAGTAAGTTATATATTGCAAAAGTTTTTCTAAATATTTTTTTTACCACCATATATTTACTTATTTGTAAACTTTTTAATAACCTCACGTGATTTAGTATAAATAAATGTTAACACCGGTTTTAGCGACTACCGGCATTATTTTTCTCATGTTTTTTTTTACTACCAGATGTTTTTCTTGTTTAAATTTTTTTTTTTTTAAAAAAACAAATAATCTTTTTCGAAAGTTTTTAAAAAGAACAAAGGATCATCATTATCACCAGAAACCCGTACACTACATTTTACAAAAACAAACTACCATCTGTGTTATATTTAATAAAACAGAAGGCTACCAAAACAAAACTATTATTAAAAAAAACTTTCAATTCATTTATAAATCATGCTGAATGAAGCTGTAATCGAAAACGACAATCAACAACTCACTGGCAGCACTGACGTGCATAAAGATGATCAGGTAAAAAAAATCGAAGTAGCACCAATTGTCAAAAAAGACTTATCAGAGTCACTGGCAGTTTCAACTAACGAAAAGGCCTTGAATTCATGCGATCTGTGTAGAAAGCTAAAGAAAAAATGCTCAAAGGATTTGCCGGCATGTGAAAGATGTCTCGAGAAGAAAATCGGCTACAACTGCTTTTATCCTGGAAAAAGTAGAAGAAGAACAAAAGTTGAAATGGAGCAATACAGACTAGATCACCCTGAAAAATTGACTAAAAGACAAAAAATTATTAAGAAGGAAGCTGCAGAAGATCATTCTTTTGAGCATCATGCCCAATCTTCGGGCTCTGATTCTAAACACAGCAAAATAGAAACAGGAAGCAGTGCTGATTTTTCACCTTTATCGGCAGTGAACGGTGAAAATAAGATGAATCCATTGCAGGGCATGACTTCGCCAATCACATCACATCTTTATAACTCGTTGCTCAATGGCAGCGATTATATCAAAAACAACATTATTCAATTCAAAGATGTCCGTCCAGTAGCTTACTCTGGCGCTCCATCCCACCTAGAAGCAAAGAATCTGCTCTACAAAAAACCACCACATGGAGCATCACCAATGCCATGGGGTTTGCAAAACTCGGGCATCCAAGGTTCTCCAAATGTATCATCGATTCCTATATCCGCTGATAGCATACAATACGAAGCCGTTAAGGCGATTTTCAAAGGAGGTGTTCCTAGCCAGCCTAGTAAAAAATACAACATCACTAAGGAACTAGCAACAATGGCCATCATGGCCTACTTCAAACACAACCACAGGACCTACCCCATGATAGACAAGCTCAAGTTCCAGGAACGTGTTTTCAAGATTGACGACTTTGAAGAGCTAGCTGTGGTTACCGACAACGACGAAAACGAAATTTTCAAGTTCATGGTATACTTCATGATGGCCATAGGATCAACAACTTTACACAGAGCAGGAAATCTGGAGGAACAGTTCCATGGTGTTGACGAATACTTCTCGTGCCTGGGGATGCAGAGATTTCAAATAGTAATGAAATACCAAAGCATGGATACCATAAAATGCTTGATTTTGCTGGGAGTCTACTCGTTCTTTGAGCCAAAGGGAATTAGTTCGTGGACTATTGGAGGCATCATTTGTAGACTGTGTATAGGTTTAGGATTGAACAAGCAGTTAACAGGAAAAAAGAAGATGTCAAGCTCTGCTTATGAACTTGAACTGAGAAATAGATGTTATTGGTCGACATACTGTTTTGAAAAGCTAGTTCACTTGTCATTACTGAGAGGAGATGGTGGTCTGGATGTGAATGATTGCAACATACCATTGCCAAAGCCTTTGTATCCAGAAGTTGAGGAGGAGGATATCAAAGTCAACAACATGATGATCAATCTAAGAATATTAGAAAACAAAATCTTCCAATCTCTCCACACTATAAAAGCAGAAAAACAATGCCAAGATTACACCACGGAGCAAAGATTGAAAGTAATCAGTGATTTGCAAAAGGAAATAGACGATACTTTCCAGTCTTACAAGAAAGAATTCAAAACCGCAAATAATTCACCTATAACGGTACCGGCAACCGAGATGGGCGATGTTTCTTTTCACAGATCCGAGCTGTGGCTGGTTATGAGATATGAGCAATTCCAGATCCTTCTTTACAGACCATCACGTGTAATCAGAAGACTGCTACCTGAAATGCTGACAAAATTGGGTTCTGTTTGCTTGTCCTCGTTAAGACACAACTACATGCTGTACCAACAAAAGAAGATGCCATTCAACTGGGTGACTTTGTTCAGAGCGCTGAATGTGTGTAACGCCACATGCGTATGTCTTTACAATTGGTCTATAGACTTGAATGACTGTGAAAGGGAATTCAAGCAAATTATCGAAGTGTTGAATAACTTTGGACCAAAGTGGTATGCAGCAAGAAACTTTGCAAAGGTATTTGAAAAGATCTCTCAATCATTGCTGCAGTTCTCTCTACATGTGAACAACAACAACGACGATGATCTGCAGCAACTAAACTTTGCTTTGTTTGGTCCAAACAGTGAATATTACGATATCATGGATGAAAACGATGTTGACATATCGTGGTTAGAGTTCATTAAATAAATGTTTGTATATATATTTATATTGCCGATTAGTGGCATGCTAATGATGAAGTCAAAGGCGAATTATTGAAACAAAACTTGTAGTACCCAGAAATAGCTCCTAAGACCATAGCAAGCATCAACCATCCGTTATAAGTCATGAATACCAACATTAGCATGAACGAATAGAATACTTGGAATCCATAGAGAAGTGATTCAACTTGACGGGTTCTCTTTCTGCTTTCTTCACTTTCAAGGGCTGTGCTCTTTTGTAGTTTGTATTTGTTGAACTTGACCTTGAAATACTCATAAAGGTAAGCACTCATGAATATGATAACACAAGATAGCAGCATCTGAATCTTTGTTTTTATGTGCCATTTGGAGGTGATAACACATGTGTTTTTGTAGTTCCATGTGAACAGCATGGCCATTGAGCACATCTCGTCTGTGTCTCCCATACCTGGCATATCGTGCATTGAATGATCCATATTGTGTGTGTAGTAAATTGGTGGTTGTTATCTTTATTTGTTTTTTGGGGGTTTCCTTCAAAGATAACGATTGTTGTTTATATCTACGGTATCAAATCAGCTGAGAGATATCTAAACTTTAATTCCCTCATAAAATATCTAGGTGCAAAAAAAAAAAAAAAACGAGAGAAAAAAGGAAAAACAAGAGAAAAATATAAGAAAAAAGGTTATTTTTAAAAACGATCATCACGATATCTTGTTGTTTTTGTTTTTTTTTTGTTCATTAAAATTCTTAAAATTTGGAAGACATATCTTACAATATATAACTATATGTAAACTTCATAAATTGTGTGTTCTTTTTTTTTGTTTATATGGATAGAGAAAAAAAGGGGTCATACAACTTATAACTTGTTACCTTGGTGGAAGTTCTTACCAGCGAAGACAGCCTTGTCACCTAATTCTTCTTCAATTCTTAACAATTGGTTTAACTTGGCTAATCTTTCGGATCTAGCTGGAGCACCGGTCTTGATTTGACCAGATCTTAAACCAACAACTAAGTCAGCAATGAAAGTATCTTCGGTTTCACCGGATCTGTGGGAAACCATGACACCCCAACCGGCGGCGAAGGAGTCGTTAGCAGCCTTGATGGATTCGGTTAAAGAACCAATTTGGTTGACCTTCAATAATAAAGCGTCAGCGGCCTTCTTTTCAATGGCAGTCTTGATTCTGATTGGGTTGGTAACAGTTAAGTCATCAGCAACGATTTGGACACCGGCGGATGGGTAGAAGTGGGACCAAGCTTCCCAGTCATCTTCAGCAAATGGATCTTCAATAGAAACAATTGGGTACTTAGCGATCAAGGACTTGTATAATTCAGCTAATTGAGGACCAGTTAACCACTTGGTTGGGTCGGAGTTAGGGTTCTTGAAGTCTAAGTCGTACTTACCGTCCTTGAAGAATTCGGAAGAAGCACAATCTAAACCGATGTCAACCTTACCGGTGTAACCAGCAGCAGCAATGGCGTCAGTGATTAAGTCTAAGGCTTCTTCAGCAGTGTTGATATCTGGAGCAACACCACCTTCGTCACCGACGTTACCGGCGGAACCACCGTATTTCTTCTTGGTCAAAGACTTTAAGTGGTGGTAGACTTCAGAACCCATTCTTAAAGCTTCAGAGAAGGAAGAAGCACCAGTTGGGGCGATCATGAATTCTTGTAAGGCTAAAGCACCACCAGCGTGGGAACCACCGTTAACAACGTTTAAGAATGGAACTGGTAGAACTAATGGACCCTTGGCTTGACCGTAGGCTAATTCGTTTAAGTGAGCGTACAATGGGACACCCTTGGCAGCAGCAGCAGCCTTGGCAACAGCCATGGAGACACCTAAGATGGCGTTAGCACCTAGCTTGGCCTTGTTTGGAGTACCGTCTAATTCGTTTAAGAAAGCGTCAACCTTTTCTTGGTCAGCAACGTTGATACCGGACTTGATCAAAGCTGGGGCAATGACTTCGTTAACGTTGGCAACGGCCTTCAAAACACCCTTACCTAACCATTGGGTCTTGTCACCATCTCTTAATTCTAAGGCTTCGTGGATACCAGTGGAAGCACCAGATGGAACAATGGATCTGAATAAACCTTGGGCGGTGGAGACTTCAACTTCAACGGTTGGGTTACCTCTGGAGTCGTAGACGGATCTAGCGTAAACTTTAGTGATGGACATTTTTGATAGTATATGATATAGATTTAATTAGATTAAATTATCTGGTTTTTATTATTGTATTATTTTGATATTGTTAATATTCTAATTAGTTATAATCTTAATTAACAGAGAGGTGCTTGAGCTGCTGCTTATATAACGAACGAAATTGTACACATCTCCACTGAAAATTTTTATGGTAAAAAAAAAAAACACTAGTTGTCAACATATTTATTTTTTTGAAAATGATTTATAGGAATCTTTCCACTGGGATTGACCAAAAAAAAAAAAAGAGGTGATGTGTGGAAGCAGTGTGCCCACTCGCTAAACAGACCCTTGAACGCCTCTGGGTGTTTAAAGTTTCCGCAGTAGTGGATTCCATTAAAACATTTTTTTTTGTTGCTTCCCGTTTTGGCACTCGTAGTGGAACTTCATTTTTCTTTGCCACAGGTGGGCTGTTTTTGTTGCTGTTTCCATCACGCGGGTTGGGGTACAAACCATAGAATATGTTACTTCACACAGTTCCCTTAATTTTTATTTTTTGAAGAGCAAAACCTCCGCACCTTTGTCTGCAAAGATCACATGACAGTTTGGACAGCACATGTCTCACGTGCTACAAGATTCTCAAAAAAATTTTAATCATTTTCCCCATTGTGGACTCCTAAAATGTTAATATATTCTCAATGTCTTTCAAGAACTTGGTTAGAAATATGCCATTAAACCCGGAGTTATCATTGAAGTTCGCTCTGCTCTCTTCTTTGAGCTTTTCAAACTCAACAAAAACACACTCGGAATACAACTGCAACCATTCATTGAAGGAATCATTGTATCTCTTGTACTTGATGTGTATGCTGGCTTTTATTTTCTGCGCCTCAATGCTGTCCCCTTCCAACTGGATTCTCTCTAACTTCAGCCTCAAGTGGGTTATAAACTTGCAGTACTGAAATACAAGCTGGAATATGTTGAACTCACAGCTGGATATGTCGATGTTTGTCAGCCACATCTTCATCATAATATTGGTTAACACATTGTTCAAATCAGAAGTGTAGTCTTTCAATACCATCTTTTCAATGTCAACAATCTCAGGTATTCTGTTGAGCTTTAATACCCCATTGCAAACATACTCGTGAAGACCAGTGGTGAACAACTTCATTCTGTATTGTAGCTTCTTTATCAGCAAAATGTCTAAGCTTGGATCATTCAAAGACTTGATCCAGTACTCGTTCTTGTTAATTTCCAAAAATATATCAAGCATGATCTTCTTCATGTAGTAGTAGTTCATCAGTTTTCTTTGTATCATTTCTAGTTGCATAATCAGCGTCTTGTTAAGGACGATGCTCAATGGAAAGCTCACTTCGAGTTGCAACTTCATGTAGTTAGCACTCACTAGTTTGTTGCTTTTTCGGTCATTAAGTGGAATACTTACTTGCAAATTTCTTACATCGCTTTCAGTGTTGGTAACAGATGGCAAGACCATTTCTTTGAAGTCTTTGAAGTTATTTGAAATACCGGTTAGTCTATTGGTACTATTTATCATCTTAGTATCTTTTTGTAGTTGGTTGAAGTTGTTAATGTGGTCCAATAAGGTCTTGTCATCAAATACCGGCATTATCATATTGAAAAATTCCAACTCATCCTTTTTAACAAAGGTCTTATACACAGCTGCAAACCTATTTTGCAAAATAGTCAAAATATCAAAGGTTGGGTATTTTGTCAAATCTAATAACGAGTTGTTTAAGAATAGCAGCAAGTTCTCATCTTGGGCATCTACCTTATAGACGTAAAAGTCGGTTAGTTTGGGTATCAACTTGGAAATTAGATATTCTTCCTCTAGAATCTTGAAAACCACTTTATTGCTGTTGGCATAATGAACTTCAATGAAATGCTTAAAAGCACTTGCATCTTCAAAGATGTCACTTGTTAAGACTGGCCAATCTAGACTTTCGGCAAAGCTGCTTATAGTTTTAGCAGTTTCAATGTTTTTTATTTTTTTAATTTTCAGTTGATAAAGTTTCTTTAGTTTTCCGATTTCTAGGACTTTTTCTAGCATGCCTTTGTCATTGAATAGCGGCTGTACAAATCTTATAAAGTCATCCAATCCATCCTTCAATACATTATACTTAATCTCCCAAATTCGCTCAGCATCCAACTCCTGGTTTTCACCGAGAACATCTGTGATCATAAAATCAAATTTAGATATGTCGTCACTTTCTTCATTTATAACACTACCATTAATCAACCATGAGTTCATTAAATATAAGAACCTATTCAAAACATTGGTGCCGGGAATATAACATACCTCTTCTGATTGAACACTTTTATTACTATTAATCGATACATTGAATGAGCTTTGCACCACTCTCTTTTTGTAAGGAAGCCTAGCGTATCTCCAAATAAGAGCCAACACTGACATTCCTTGTGGCGTATCTGGGAGCCTTGTATCGTAACTTATCCAGCCATCAATGTCAACATTGCTTTTGTTTGACACATTATTCAGTTCAAAATCTATGTTATTGTCAATCGTTTGCATAAACAATTGAAACTCAGCAATGTCTCTGTCGGTATTAACACTCATTGTAAGCTTAACGATGTATTCTTCAAGGACCTTTACCGCGTCCTGCAACAAGTAGTACTCGCTCATGTTTTTTATTTCATTCTTCAAATTAGATAACACCACGGTGTAGTTATAAAACTTGTTGGTTTCTATAATATTGTTTATAAGATTGTTGATTTTGGTAATGTATTGAGATAAAATGCAATTGACAATTTCAGATTGACAGTAATCAATAATTATTTGGCCAATTTTTTTGGCACTGATCTTGCTGATTATCTCAAATGTGTTCTGTAAGAATATTACCATTTTCCCTAGTGGAATGTAAAAGCTGTCAATCAAATCTTTCATGGATGTCGTTGTGCTTATGTATGTTTCAGATAAAAATTGGACATCGATGTTCTGATGATTTTTCAGGAGCATCAAGTTACTAATATTGAGATTATCATATTCATTTTGAACCATTAAGTCCGGTCTTCTGCTACTGGCCAAATCATTTCTGCTCTGTATTTTGTACTGAAAAAAGTTGGTTTGGAATCCTTGAATGAAAGTTGTTATATCCATGAAAAATGAATGATAGTTGGTGTTTTGTGGTATCACCATGGCTTGTTGTGACTCAACATTTTCTGTGTTGCTATTTGTTTGGAAGCTCACATCCATGCTATTTGAAGTATTAAAAAACCTGTTGTTATTCATTGATTATATGCGCTGGCTTTGTTTGGTTGATCGTATGATTTAAGATGCCATTTGCTTTTGTGTACTGAAACTTGTAAATCATCATTATCCATTTTCCAAAAAAAAAAATAACAGTAAGCATGTACATGCTTGTGTGTAGCGCTTCAAAACAAAATAAAGCTTTTTTACGCGTTCCACGTGATCTATTAGTTAAGTCTCCGCTTTACAGCTTTATTCAAACAGAAAACAACTCTCTTTTAAGTAAAGTAAAACATTATTCATGTATCATGGTCTCTAAAAAATAACAAATGAGAGAATATAAATGATGTAATGATAAATTAACCTGGGATTACCTTTGCATTACCATTACTTGATGATAAAGCTACAGTAGGGCAGAAATACAGAATATTACCCAGGTACAGCCATAAGCGTTTTCCTAATCGGGAAAGTGCTAAAAACTACATTTTCTTCTTTTCTTTTTCTTTTTTTCTACCTTCAACACTATATCTCTTTTTTTTTTTTTTTGGTTTGCCACTTTTTCATTTTTACTTTTAGATTTTCAATTCTTTAACAACTTATAAAAATATAATAAAAACCATACTTACCTTGAGATTAAATTTGGTTGGTGTCTAACGACACTCGCCATAAATATTTTCAGAGGACAACTATGTTTCTAACATTGGCAATGATCTCCCCATGTTTATAATAAGCTGTTTATCAACTGTCTTATTGTCTCTTCTAAGGATATTGTATCCACCACTTTCGAAGATTTTCACATGGTTTATTTTTCTTCTTTGAGGACATTTAAACCGAATTGATTTGAGGTGTTGGATACTTATACAAAGTCTAATTATTGTGATATTAAACATTGTTTTTTCACATATAGATGATTGATTTGTTTTCAAGATTTATTTCTTGGCCTTAGTTTGAGTATAGGTTTTTGTATTTTATACATATAAAGGATACTAAAATCCTGTTGATCATTGTAGTTGTTTATTCAACAAACATAGATGAGCCTCTGCTGCCTGATTTTTAAAGATCATATGATTCAATTTCTGAGATATGGTTGTTCAAACATAACCTTAAAAACACCATTCAATTGTGTGTGTTTGGCATTTCATATTGAGCACCATTAATTCTTTTATCAACTGGAATATGATTTTTGATGAAATTGATATTAAGCATTGAAAAGAAAGATTGGAGATTAGGAGATGCATGTTCTGATTTTATTGTTAATTAATTATCAGCATCGTTGAAGCTTTATCTGAAGTACTTTTAGCTTTCTTTGGACTTTTTGAGCTCAAGTCTTTTTGAGTTTATTGTGTCAATTTTTTTTCGAAAGAATACCTTCAATTCAGAATAATGCTACTGCTGGAACAGTTTTGGAAACATTACTTGACGGCGGTAAATTTGTTCATTTTTGGAACCATTTTTTCTTTAGAAATGCGACTGATTTACAAAAGAAGATAAGAGCTTTTTAAGAAAAGAGTTTTGGCTGATTGCATTTCATTAAAGGGTATTGCTTCTGACTTTGTTTGGTAGTTTTTTATAATGTATTATCATTAAGGAATGTGGGCTTTTATTTTCTGATTGATTTTTGATATGTGTCTATTTTGTTAGAATGATTGTTCACTACAGTTTTTAACTGAAGGTGCTTGATAGTCAATACATACAAGGTGCTTTGTGGTTGGTTTGAATGGCCATATACACTATGCTTGATTCCGCTATTACATTTTTCTCCGAACTAATCAAAATGTACTAGAGGTTTAAGAAAACTTGAGAAGAATGTTTTTCCTTTTCGGAGGATTTACTAGTACTTTCATTTTTCCTTTTATCTTAATACGGTCATTAATGGATAATGGGTTTTGAATGATATTTACTAACATTTTTTGTTAAATAAGGTTTTATCATCGAAATTGAGAGACTTATAAAGCATTTGAAGTTTTTTCGATCAACATAAACTTTTGTGAAAGTAGTTATCGGCTTCTACATGGTGCTTAAGTCTAATGGAATTGTCAGGAATATACTGTGTAGAGAAACAATTTTTGTATGTCATTGAGTCTGGATTTATCTTTGATTCTTTACTTGATTATTGTTTTTTGAGAGTATTTTTTTCCTAAATGGAATGCAAAGGTGATATTTAATAAAAAAAAAGCTAAACAACCTGTTGTTGATTAAAGAGAATTTTTTCTTTTTTTAACAGCTTGTTTTTAGTGAAAAATTAAAAAGTTATGATTTATGGTTTGTGATTATGGAGTTATGAGTTTTGCATTTTATGAGACCTCTTTTGATAGCAGCTTGTCTGTTGTTAATATGTTTTGTGAAATGCATAAGCTTCATAGTCTTCATTCTCGCTCATTTTTCAATAAAAGTGAATGTTGCTATTTCTTCGGAAATTTCAACAAACACGGGCTATAAAACAATGAGTAAATGCTGAATACTTTGATTACATCAATCGAGCATCTTTAGTCTTATTCTTTCGGGAGTATGATGAGCCGTAGAATCAGGATACAGTGTAAAGAGCAAAGAATTTTTATTAATTTGATGCGGCTTATGGCTTACTGTTTTCTGCGATCATGCTTGGCTTGTTGTGGTTTTAGTGTTTAGGTTTATTGCAAGGTTTTTTTGCTTCTTCGGAGGCTTAAATATCTTCGGTAAACTGAACGTGTGTTTTGTTTGCTGGTATTTATATCAGCTTATGAAGCATGTGATAGCATCATTTTAGTTTTTGTGCCTTTTTTCTTTTTTATTTGCAGTATTTATACTGCATCTAGGGAGAAGTACAGTTATTACAATATAAGCCTTTGCATTGGAAATAGAATCGATCTTTAACATATTTCAGCAGCTTTTTACAAGTTGTTGACATATGACCAGGACAGGTCTCAAAATTTTTGGAACTTTTTCTTCTTTTACCCACTCTTCTTTAATTACTCTGATCTAAAAATCATACAAACAGGTGTTTGTGAGTACATTAAAGATAATAAGTAGTAAATTGATTGTATTTGAAACAGACACAAGTCACGTGATATATACACTTTATTATTTCTTACCAAATGTGTTAACGCCAAAATCTCATAAGTGGATTTTTTTTTTTTTTGCCACCTTCAAAGATATTTATCATGGTGCTAAACACATACTTAAATAAACCCCCAAAAAGAATAAGTTTTCAACCAAAACTTAAAAAAATAAGAACCACACAAATATGTTTTTAACAAGATCTGAATATGATAGAGGTGTCTCTACATTCTCTCCGGAAGGAAGATTGTTCCAAGTTGAATATTCGTCTGAAGCTATTAAATTAGGATCCACCGCCATAGGTATTGCTACATCTGAAGGTATTGTATTGGGTGTTGAGAAAAGAATAACCTCTTCATTACTGGTATCAAACAGCATTGAAAAGATCATGGAAATTGACTCGCATATTGGTTGTGCCATGTCTGGGTTGACTGCTGATGCTAGATCCATGGTTGAACATGCCAGAGTCAGTTCTGTATCTCATGACCTATATTTTGATGAACCAATTGCTGTTGAAGCTTTAACCCAATCTGTTTGTGATTTGGCTTTAAGATTTGGTGAAGGTGCCTCTGGTGAAGAAGAAAGATTAATGTCTAGACCATTCGGTGTTGCCTTATTGATTGGTGGGTTTGATAAACTAAAAGGATACCAATTATACCATGCGGAACCTTCTGGTACTTTCTATCAATATAAAGCCAAGGCTATCGGATCTGGATCTGAAGGTGCTCAAAGTGAACTTCAAAACTTATACAAAAATGATTTAACTCTGAAAGAAGCTCAAAAGATCGTCTTGAAGACTTTAAAACAAGTTATGGAAGAAAAACTAGACGCCACCAATGCTCAAATATGTACAATCACCAGAGAAACAGGATATAAAGTATTCACAGAAGATGAAACCAAAGATATTGTTGACA
The DNA here is from genome assembly GCA_030370665.1 of Hanseniaspora meyeri. Classification (NCBI taxonomy): domain Eukaryota; kingdom Fungi; phylum Ascomycota; class Saccharomycetes; order Saccharomycodales; family Saccharomycodaceae; genus Hanseniaspora; species Hanseniaspora meyeri. Next base: position 1,171,493 of record CP113884.1, on the reverse strand, counting down.
TAATTTATAAAGAAGACGAAGAAGAAGAAAAGAAACGTCTAGAAGAAGAAGCTGCTGAAGAAGATGATGACGAAGACGAAGATGAAGACGATGTTGACATGAACTGATGATTGGTTATTAATTGTTTAAGATATTGATATAGTTTTTTTTTTGCTCTTTGGTGCTATTTCCAGTTTCTTTACAAAGAAAAAAAAATAAGAAATTTGTTATATATAAGCTTAACACTAAGAATTTTGAGCAACTGTTGCATTCAAGTCCTTTTTAATCAACTAAATGAGAATACTCTGGGAATTCTTTGACTTTCTTCTCAAAAAACTTCTCTAATTTATTGGCGTATTTGAAATAAGATGTGGTTTCGTTGTTGTAGGTTCTACAATTACTGAATATCAATCTAACATCTTTTATAAAAGATTCAAATGTTTCGTACTTATTATTTTCCAGTTTCAGTTCAACAGTACTCAAATCCATAGGTTGTTTGATGAAATCATAATAATCTTGTACTTCATCTTTATTGACAGGATGTAGGAATGGCCATGCTGAATTGTTGTTTTGAAGTTCGATCAATATACTTTGCATTGGTGCAAAATGAGGCGATCTTTTTGGTCTTTGTGCAAGCAAGTCCATTTCCTCTGACCATCCAGCCTCTTTTAAACCAGGTATATCTCGAAGTGGATTCAGTGGTTTGATATTATTTAAATCTTTGAATTGGTCAAGCCCTTTTCGCACAACATTAGTCTGTGATATTTCTGATATTTTTTGTCTTATAGCAGCTTCTTGGAGCAGAAGAATCTTACCGGAGTCTAAGTATCTAATTTTACGGACCATAGGGCAATGCATTAATGTACCACCTTCATAATCTTTGATGTACCCCATCCACACTCTCTTATCCAACCCGCTTATGTCTTTGGTAAAGCCTTGTTTTTTAAAGTATCCAATGGCATAGTTATCTGCATATGTCAAAAAGTGTCTTATAGGAGAAGTGTTTTTGACATAATCTTTTAAATGATTCATTAAATGTGCACCATAACCTCTGACTTGTTCATCTGAACTTATAGCACAAAATACAATTTCCGCAAATTTTCTCTCGTTGAAAGGTTTATAAGTAATTCCACCCAAAACCTGTAGAGGATGTCTAATGATTGCAATAGACAAATGTGATCTGTCAAAGACTAATCTTGCAATATATTCCTTTGGCATTTTTGGCAGCTGCTTTTGAAAAATGTTTTTTAAACCAGTTAAAACAATCATGTTTTCAGGATCATTGTCACAATTCACCACTCTGAATTCTATTTTACCATTTTTCTCCTCCATAACAGATGACCTTTCTTTGTATTTGAGTTTGATACCGTTGACAAGTAAGTTTATACTGTGGTCCTCTGGGTCCACTCTTATTTTAGATGTTAATAAATTCTTCAACGCATTCATCTTATCATCTTCATCTGATGACTCGGAGTTTGTCTCAATCTTTTGTTTTTTAGCTATATGCTGATCGGCATCATCTTGGTCTATATCAGCGTCATTAGCTTCCTCATCTTCATCCTCATCTTCATTTTCTATATCCCCGTCTTTGTCGTCATCGTCTTCTTCCTCAGACTCATCATCATCTTGGTCCTCAATTTCTGCATCCTTTTCTGCATCTTCATCATCTTCAGCGTCCTCAGCTTCTTGTTTGGATTCTAAGCTTACATCATGTGTACCATCTTCGTCCTCATCTTCTTCGTCGTCTTCATCTTCGTCATTTTCGTCGTCTTCGTCTGGTAAATCATCTTCGACGTCTTCTCTAGCATCTGTGAAAACATCTTCTTGCTCTTCATCCGAATCAACATTTTCAATAACTTCTTCTTCTTCATCGTCATTCTCCAAATCTTCCTCCATTTTGTGGGCGATTCCAATTTTTTCCACTTCTTCTTCTATCTGTCTTTGCTTTCTGGTTCTTCTTTTTGGTGGCATTACTGTCTATTTTGCTTCGACTTAAGAAGTATACAATCTATAAAACACAAAAATAGTTTAAAAGCAATTATTTTGCTAAAAACAATCAAGAAGTTTAGCTATTACTGGTAATTGTTTGGTGGCTAACAACACGTACTTTCTTTTAAGGTGAATATTTGTATGTTTATAAACAAAGAGAGGGAAATTTTTTTTTTCTTCAAATTTAACGGTGTAGCGAGTAAAATATAAAAATATTGTGGCACGTGACTATTAAAAAAAATTAGCCGCGTCATTCCTAAAACAGCGAAGTTAATCAAAAGAAGCAAAATTCAGCAGCAACTAAAAAGAAGGACCTAAATCGTCAATAAAATAGACATTTTTCATTATATTTAAACAAAAACTCAGTAACAAGAGGTACCAATTAATCATTTTTTTAAAGTTTGTGCTTTACTGATTGGCTATTTTAGCAAACCCCATGTTTATAATTTGATAAATAAAATAACTTAAAAACTTGAAAAAAGTCAAGTATTTAAAAGATTGTTGAAAAACATCAATAAACATCTTTTAAAGCAAAAAACTACAGATTTGAAAATTAAATTAAAAATCTATATAAACATATCTTCCATTTCCTCCAATAACTGCTGAGCTTCTAAGTGTACTTTTGTTAAGCCGGATACATCTTCCAAATATTTTGTGCTGTGCAATGCTTTTTTAACAAACAGCCAGTTTTCTGCCATATAGGCATCAATGACGCTGTCAGAGCAAGCAGAACAGTACTTGTATCTTTCAACAACATTGCTGATCGAACCAAAGTCATTTAAATTAGCTCTGACTTGATTGTGGGGTAACTTTCCGTCCTGAATATACGATACAAATAGCTCTACTGCGGTTGAGGACGCAAGCATTGCGCAACCTGGTCTGGTTACTGTGCACATTTGGTCTAAGGTCTGGTTAGTCATCGAATCAAGGGGTGCCACTATGTCCGAGCAGTAGTAACAACCTATTTCTTTGTCTTCATCCAAATCACCGTGCTTCATCACTACATACGAATCAAAGCCAATAGCAGCATTCATAACAATTTTGTTTTCTGCTTTGGCTATCAGAGTTGGCAACCATCTAGACTCCCTTGAGTCCATTAATAAAAACACAACATCGCAATTTTTTATTTCATTTTGCAAAGCTTTGTAAGCTTCTTCATCTACAGAGTCAAGATGTCCAACCATTGGAATTTTCATATTGACATAGCTTGAATTGCATAAAGGATAAATCTTTTTTAAATTTTCGCTGGCAGCTTGAGCTTTAGGCTTTCCGATATCATCAAATCCAAACAACGATTGTCTGACAGGATTTGAATGTGAAACTGTTCCGTTATCAACAAAAGTTATATTGTAAATCCCCCATCCCAATAGGCACCTGGAGACATAACAGCCAAGAGTTCCTGCACCTATGATAAGAACTTTTTGCTGAGATATTTTTTCTAGTTTCAAATCTGGCTTGATTCGCCACTTCATCAACTGTAAATTCAAATTTACATTCTGTTTGTTTAACTCGACAGGATCAAGTAAGTTTGAAAAGTTGATTACCTTGGGCATTAACTTGTTTTCTCCGTTTTTTTCCCAGCCTGAAACTAAAACATCTTTCTGTGTAAAAGGGGCTGCATCAAAGATCTCATCGTTGTATAGGGGCACAATTTTATAACTATCTGTGACAGAGTTTTCAGTTACTACATGTAGCAAATATTCAGAAGATTGTGACAGGCTAATTATCTCATTGATAAGATAGGTTTTGATAAGATTAGGCACAAGCATTGTCTCACCACTCTGGGTAAGTAATTCTTTGCTCATGAAGATAGAACTCTTTTTTAAATAGATGAATTTGCTATCATGATATTCTTCAGGAACATGAACGTCATTTGTACACATTCGTTCCAGGTGAAACTTCAAGTTTTTAACTTTCAGAACTGGCATATTCACCCAGTACACTAAAACATACTTTTTCAAATCAGCAAATGAAATAATGTTAAAAAAGTTAAATTTGGTGTTTTCATTGAAAGCACATTCTCTGATGTATTTCACTTTATCTAATTTTTTAAACTCTTCAACCGTATTAAAATTCAATAAACTAGCTGCTATACTTTGAGGTTTTTCAAAAGATTTGCTAGATAGAGTGATTGTTCTTTTGGCAATGTTTATATTGGACCCTGGTAGGTCAATGATATCTGAGTTAAGTTTTTGATGATGAATTTTGTAGTCTCTTAGCTGTGAGAAGAAGGATGTATCCAAAAAAACTTTAAAATCCTGACTAAACTCTAAATCATATATTTCTGTAGTTTCAGTCATGGTTAATATTTACTTGATGGTTGTTTGGGGGTGAATGTTTGATATATTTGTTCTTCTTCATCGTTATCTTAAAAAAGAAAAAAAAAATAGGAATTCACACGCACACGGTAACTCTTGAATGATTAGATAAGATAATCAAAAAAAAAAAAAAGACCAATCAAAGCAAAAATGTTGATATTGAGTTTCATTAACAAGTACATATATGCAATATGATGTTTATAAGTATGATTATCCGTAAAGAGTTTATAAAAAGGATTCAATAAATTCCTTATAATTCAGACTCATCTTCCATTTCTTCGTCTTCACCTAAGTCCATATCGTCTAATTCATCTAATAATTCATCCAAGTTGATTTCATTTCCATATTCATCAAATTCAGGTTCGGCTCCGGTATCAGCAGTGCTCTTGTATAAGTTGACACCTTGTCTCATTTCAGCATCTTCTTCTAGTCCTTGCAAGAATAATTCGTAATCCTTTTCGGCTCTTTCCATTTCTTGCTTTTGTTGTTTAGAGGAGTAGTCGTTACCAGCATCGATATCCTTATGTTCTCTGGCCATTCTCTTCAACTTCCAGTGTCTGTTACCTCTTCTAGCATATTGCTTCTTGACCAGTACTACATCAGGAACGTAGTCTTGGTTCAAAGAGTCGAACAATTCACTGTTATAATTGGAGTTGGCTATGAAGTAACCCATGACAGAGTCACCTGGATGTAGAATGGCACCCAAATGGGTCTTTGTGTAGTAGACTTGGTCATTAACACCTAAATCAGAGGCTCTGGCTAATTGGATTTCAGCTAGAACGTATTTACCCTTGGTGATGGTTGTTGGCTCAGCATCTAAAACAACAAATTCAACTAGTTGGGAAGCTTCAGCTAATGAGACAAATGGGTCTCTGTAGTAGACACTTGATGGCAAATCACAAGTCTTCAAGGTTGTTGGGTCTAAGAATTGTAGAGAGTTGGTAACCTTGCTACAGATGACAAATTGACCAATGTTACCCATTGATCTGGCCAATTTCTTTGGTAGGACAACCAAGTCATCTCTACAAATAGGAGCAATTTCAACAGAGTAGGTAAACTTGAAAGTGGAAGCACCAGTATGGGTATCTTGGGAAATCAGTTCTTCAGACTTTTTGTATTTTATAGGAACAAGACTGTTTAAGAAATCAATCATTTTCACAGCGTGATTTTTCTGGTTATAGAAGAAATCCAAACCATCTGTACTTTCCTGAATGGATATGGTATCGATATGAGCGTTGTATTTCAAAATCAGTTGTTCTAAGTACAAGAAAGTTCTCTTGTGGGGAACTTTTTGTCTGATTTGGACAGCAGCTCTCCAGGTATGTGTAGTGTAGGATTTAGCACAATCGGCACATTGCATAGCAATAACGATATATTCAACTTCAAAAGTTTGTTGGATGATGGTATTTGGCATGGCTTCACCTTGGACAGTCAACTTGACTTTGATTCTTCTAGAGTGGGGTTCAGTCCAAATGAAGGAGGCATCGACCAGTCTGATTTCTTTTGTAAGACCTTTTAATCTTTTCAAACAGATGGCTAGCAGTTCTCTGGATTCTAGTTGACAATGCACCCATTGAGTAGGAGGCTGTAAGAATCTTTCACAATTTCTACAGAAAGACAAATGAGCTTCTCTAGGAATGTTGGTGGTAATGTCACATGTTAACTTGATACATTCGTAACACATAACTAAACCACCGGACCCATCCATTGGGGTACCACAATTACAACATAAAACAGTTGCAACCTGGTCGTTGTTGTGTTGATGAGAAATAGGAGTATAATTCATGTTTAGTATATAAACTGGTGTATTTCAACTATGTTTTGGTTTTGTGGAAAAATGAAGTATCAAAAGCAGAATAAGCACACTAGATTAGCCAATTACTACGAGCATCTATCTTTTCTTTTTTTCTTTAATTTTTTTTTTGTCTTTTCCCTTTATGTCGCTCTTTGGATTTCATGATTTTTTTTTTTCAGTGTGTAGGAGCTTTCCACAGAAATTTCCTAATTGAGTAATTACTGACTAAGCGCACTTTGCCTCACAAGGAGATAAGACCCATTCGTTTGGCAAGAAAAAAGAAAAGAAACACATGTCACGTGTTAGTTGCGCTTACTTCTTGTTCTTCTTTCCAAACTGCAAAGGCATATGCTTGTTCTTTTGCTTATGTGTTTTAGACTTCATATCATCATCAGAATCACTGTCATCATTGGCACGTACAAAACTGGTCTTTGACTGTGTTTTGTTCACTGAGCCTTCTGTTTGCTTTCGCAGCTTCTTTCTGCTGTCGTCTCTCATTTTATTCTTGAAAGCAATAGTTGCCTTGTTGTCGTTTTCTTTAGCATTCAGGTTTGAGTTTGCGCTGTTGTAGTTTTTCTTCTTTGTTAGCGATGACACTTTTCTGTCTCCCTTCAAAAACTCACCTATAGTGCCAATTTCTTTTTTATTATCAGCTGTTACTCTACTGCTAGTCGCGTGACTTAGATTCAATAAAGAGCCTACAGGCATAACAGGTAAGTTCAAAAAGCTGTTTTTATCTTTATCTTGAATATTGCTCTCTTGTGATTTGTCATCACCTAGCCAGCTCATCACTGTTTGCCTTTTACGACTGAAAACTAGTGCTAGTTTAGCTTGTAGTTGTTCTTTTTCTTTTATTTCCTTTGCTCTGGACATTGTCTTTTTATCTTTAGTTATTTGCAAAATATCTTGATCCAAGTCTTATTCTGGTATGTATCGGTTATTCTCTTATTTATAGTTTGCGATGATGTATTCTTGAAACATGTTAGCGATGGGATAACATAACCATGCACCAAAAAAAAGAAAATGAAGAAGAAAAAAAATGAAATACTCGCTATGGCTTTCTTTCGGATTTAAACAAGTTCATTAATTAAATAGTCACATTAAGTTTGCGCCAAAAGTTTTCAGCTTGCAAAGGGTTCAAACAGTATATAAAACAATCTAATTCTTTCTGAAGCTCTTACCATTTTCTTTTTTGTATGATCTCTTCATTTCTTGTATCTTTCTCTTTTCACCAAAGCCATCTTTGTCCATTTCTATCAAGGATTCCGCTCTAGCAACAGTGACCTTTTGTAGTACCTTTCTGATAACAGCAGTATCGTGAACCTTATCGAACTCATCCATCTTTAGGTTTATTCTTTCTTCAATGGCATGTACTCTATTAACATCATTTGGAGTTATGAAAGACAAAGCCTCACCCTTTTTACCAGCTCTTGCAGTTCTACCGGATCTATGGATGTATGTATCAGGATCTGAAGGAAGATCGTAGTTGACAACAAGTTGCACAGCTGGAATATCCAAACCTCTGGCAGCAACATCAGTGGCAATCAGCACTCTTGCAGCCTGGGCTTTAAATCTATGAATGGCATTGGTTCTTTCTTTTTGTGGCATTTGAGAATGCAATGAGGTTACTCTGATCTCCAGTTTTTGCAAAGTTCTTCTCAATATCTCAGCATTTATTGTTCTATTTACAAAAATGATACAGTTTTTATCTTTATATTCTTCTGATGCTAATATGGAGTACAAGTATGCTTCCTTTACATGATCAGGCAGCAGCAAGTATGTAACTTTCAGAGTTGATGGGATAGCAACATCATCTAATTTATCCGTTTCGTACATGAAAAACTTACTTTCTGCACTTTCTTGCAAGCTTTTAACTTGATCAGTCATTGTGGCGGTGAAAAGCAAAGTCTTTCTGGCATCCTTTGGAGGAAGCTTTTCAAAACATCTCTTCAAGTCAGATGAGAAAGTATTGGTCAATAGCATATCGGCTTCATCAAGTACTAAGTATTTTAATCTCTTCAAGTTGTTGACAAATTCATCGTTTCCTTGTAATATATGATGGGCTAGTCTACCTGGAGTAGCAATAATAAAGTGTGGTCTTCTTTGCAAATCCAAAGACTGTTTAATGATATCCTCACCACCAACACAGATACTGATTCTGATGTTCATGGATGAACCCAGAGCGGAAAATTGTTCAGCAATTTGCATTGCTAATTCTCTGGTAGGTGTTAAAACAATACCAAACATACCACATGGGTCTTTACTCCATTCAGTAAGCATTGGTGCTGCAAATGCAATTGTTTTACCAGAACCGGTTTTGGCGCCACCTATACAATTTTTACCTTTTAGGATTTCTGGAATACAGTTCTTTTGAATTTCGGTTGGGGTAGTGATCTTCATTGCGTTTAAGGCCTCAACAAGCCATTTTGCACAACCTAATTTGCTGAAATTGGAATCCATGCTTTCTATTTGACTTTTTTTTGGGGTTAATAATCACTTTTTTTCTACACTTTCATTGAGATGATTATTCAAATAAAAATATGTATGGAAAATCGTTTTTTTTTTTAAAATATATATTTTCTGAAATTTTTAAAAAAGAGCAAAAAAAAAAGAAACGCGCACACGTGCAACGCTTCATCAATATGTTATATTCTATGTACAAGTTATTCTATAAACTACTCCACTATTTTCCTCTTTTTCATTGTTTTTTTATCAAACACTAATGCGGACATACTTCTCTTCAACAGCTGCGTATTTTGCTTGTTTTTAGCACTTATAGGTATAGCATTCCAAAATATTTCATTGTCTATGTCCTCAGGTGTATCCTTCTTGCTCTTCAAAAAGTTTTTGATGCGATTGTTTTGGGCATCAACAAATTCTTTGACTATGTTGAACTTTTGCTGAACTCCATGTGTGGTGTCATCTAGATCACACTTGTTACAAACAACCAAGGCTCTTTCAATATTACTTATACCGTGTTTATCTAGTTCACTCATTAAAACCTTCAAGTCACTAGTTGGGTCTTTTCTATCCATTCCTAATACGAATACAATACCAGAAGAGTTTTCAATGTGTTTTAGGAACTCCAATCCCAAACCTTTGTTTTCACTAGCACCTTCAATGATACCGGGAATATCACTCACAGTGAACGAGGGACTACCTGGAGGCATCAAAACATTACCCAGAGTAGGAACTAAAGTAGTAAATTCCCAGTGGCCGACTCTGGGCTTAGCGTTTGAAATCGCACCAAGTAGAGTAGATTTACCTGCATTAGGAAGCCCTACTAGTCCCAAATCAGCTAAAAGTTTCAACTCAAAAATAAAGTTTGCCTCTATCCCTTGTCTTCCTCTTTTCGCAAATATTGGGTTTCTACAACCATTAATTTTGAAATGCATATTTCCTAAACCAGCTGTTCCACCTTTCAACAGTAGTAATGGATTCTCAAAAGGCTTGTTTAAATCAAACCCCATAATAGGAAATTTGTCAGCACCAATCTCGTTTAAAGACAGTCTGAAATCATAGGCTCTGAATTCACTTCTTAAGGCTTTAAATCTTGGCTCTATTTTAAAAATTTCTTCTGGATTATCCGTGTAACTATAACCTGCTTGGAACTTCCAAGTGTCATCTATTTTGGGCTTATTTCTATGCAGCATAAAGTATTCTGGCTCAACATCCATCATTTCATGCGACAAACACTTCATCTTCACAGAATAGGCATTTAGGGCCTTTCTGACCATATTTTCATCTTTAAGATCAACATCATTTTCAAACATAGTTTTTTTGATCAGTGATGGGTTTATTGCCAATCTTATGTGGGTACCAACAGGAACTTTAATTAATATATTACTACCAGATTTCCCATCACACTGGTTGGATTGTCCGTTGTCACCTGCTGATGTTTGATAAACCGCCTTAATATCACTAAGAGAAGTCATATTCTCATCAGCTTGAACATAGATATCACCTCCTTTACCACCATCACCGCCAGAAGCCGGCCCTTTTAAAGTTGGCGATGGATCAAAACTGATGTTACCATCACCCCCTTTACCAGTTTTCATTTTCACAAAACGAATATCAGTAAATGCTTCCTTAGCTCGCTCCTGCATGTGCTGATATTTTTTGTAATTCAGTATACTTGAAGATGTAAAGAGTGATAAAGGAGCAGAGCATAAAAATCTATCACCTGAATTTAGGCTGTTCACACCATTTTGCCTTTCTTTTTTCGTGATCGAAGTTGGTCTATGCAGTACTTTTAAAAAATCATATTTCTTTTTTTTTATAGAGTTTGCTTGTGATACGTTTTCTAAGTCTTCCAAAGGAACAGGTTCAATCAGTGGATTCAAATTGGTAATAGCAGCATCCTTTTCGAGGAGCATCTGTATTTTATTTACACTGTTTAGGTTTCTCGCAGACTTTGCAACATTACTGTACCATAAATCACTTTGTTTACCATTGGGCACATTCTCAGAAACGTCCGTTATAGATATTTTGCTTTTAATTTTAGAATTCAGAAGAACTCTGTTATGTCTGAACATTTTCGCTAATGTTCGTGTGGGGTTTTCATCTTATCTTAACGAAATTGAAATCATCAAAGTCAAAGTAATTTCAAATGATATTACGCTTTTTTTTCTTTTTTTGGAAAACATATTTTTTACTGTCGGGTAACTCGTATATATCCTAAGTGAAGTATTTTGAAACGCTTTAAAAGCTTTAATTAAATCAAAGCTCGAATCAGGAACTGCCTGACCAGTTTGCTGATGAAGTTTTTGAACCTAAAACAATGTTTTTGATCTCCTAAAGTAGCATATTATTATTTTGTTACAATATATATATTCACGTTAGCTACATCAAAAATAGATCTTCTTGGTCGTCTTCTAAATATTTCCCTGGATCGTCTTCTACTTCAATAACATCTCTGAATTGAGCAAAGTGAATTGATCTATGAAGTTCATCATAATAATGTAAAGGAATATCTAGCTTCAAGTTGTACTTTAAGTTTTCATCATACTCTGAACCCATGAATGCATAATTCCATAGTTTTCTGCTTGGAACCATGAAGTTACCTATAATCTTGTCAGACAAAATCACTTGAGCATATTCCGAGAAATGAGGCTCAAACCCTTCGGGGTCTTCCTGCTGTAAATTATTGTTGTTGACTCCCCATACAAATCCTTCTTCAGTTAGAGTATACGAACTAATAGAAACTGAACCCATGGATGAAAAGACAGTGATATCAATACAGTCCATGTCTATAGAAGCAAACATTTTTGCATGAATACTTGCGTCTTGGGGTGACATGAACTTCAACTCTTCATCTGTGTAAGTGTGTATCCAACCTAGCAATTCCAGACCATTTTCATCCAAGAACTTGACATCTTCTGGCATGTTTTTAGTCATAGACACAAATCTTGAGTTACCTAATTGTGGCAACATAACCATTGTGCAGATTTCCTTAATGTTGTTTTCCTCATCAGACTTACCATATAATAGAGCACCAACTTGAGATTTAGAATCTGATACTTCTATTAACTTATTAAGAATATTTCTTGGTAGAATGTATACAGGTTTTTCTTCTATAAATTCATTCTCAACAACAACAACATTCTTCAACCTTAGTGGTAAGTAGCTATTTGCCAAAGCACGAGATCTCCATTCATCCTTCGAAGAGAAACTCTGTGTTTCATAGTTGGCTGAAGCAACAACAACGATTTCTTGGCCTTGCTGATTAACAGTTGTTGTTTTTATAAAACCGTCTTCTTCGTTTTCATCATCATCAATCTTGCTGCTTTCAATTTGTTTCTTTCTTTCCTCTTGAGCCAAATTTTTAGATTCTTGCATCTCAACCAGCTTTTGTCTCTTGACAGATGGCGCTTTGATGTTTTGACCCAAGATTAAATCTTTTATTTCTGTTTGGGTTAAAGCTTTGACATTAACATGATACTTTTCACCAAACTCAGCTAAAATCAAATCTCTGAATTGAGATTCAACTTCGATCCATTGCTCTTCTTCAAATGAAGGCCACAAATGATTAGGATCTGTTTTGACATTTTCATATTGACTTAATATCAATTTACCTTTTTCTTCGTTCGACTTTAATCCTCTTAGTAGTAAAATCAATCTAGAAAAGGCAGTGTATGGAGAAATACTTTCCAACCAGTTATCAAATAAGTTCAGCAAAACCATCTTTGGTTCTGTTGCCTCATCAACTATCTTCAAGACCTTTTCAATGGACAAAATGGCAGAGAATGGCATTCTCAATTCAGTAGGTCTTATACCTATGTTAGGGAAATCTAACATATGAACCTCTAGCGGATCAACTATAGTTTTTCTGGTAACAATAATTTGAGAAGGTTGTTCTTCCTTAGGCAAAGATCTTATCAAAGATGTCATTTCTTCAGCTGTTTTCCATTTGGCCAATTGTGCAAGACGAGATTGTCCAGTCCATGCCGATGTGTGGATGACTCTTAAAAATAGTTCACCTGTTTTAGGATCAATGATTGTAACACACCCATTGATAGGAGTGTTATTAACATGACCGTCTCTGTTGCTTTTAACAGATATTCTATAAACGTTAGTATCATCAACAAACAGTTTTTTAGAATCATTGAATAGTTCGGGATAGTTTGTAGAATTTAAATATGGTTCTTGTGTCTGTGCTTGATACAGTTGTAAACCTTTTCTAACTCTTTCCCTTAAAACATGCAAAGCAGGATTTGCTTTCATAATAGTAGCCATTGCTGAGGAAACCAAGTTTTTCATACCAGGAATCCAGTGACCAAAAGCATCATATGTGTTGTATGCCAAGTCAATAACAATAATAATACCTGTTTGAGATGGATAGCTGCTTACAGAGTCAGAAGTATAGTCAACAAACTTTGTTTTTGTATAAGAAGCTATATCATGCTCATCATAGTCACCGTACTTCAGTTGAACATCAATCCACAGCTTGCTTGTTTCATTTATAACACCGGTATAATCTTCTGCGGTAGAGCTCAATGAAGAAGCTTTACTACATTTCCAAACTTGATTGCTGTAAATTGTAGCATCAGCTGCTGAAGCATTCATTCTATAAGATTTTCTTGGGTGTATAACTTCTTTTTGAATTTCTGAAGCATGAATAACATCTATTTGATCATCCAAAATCTGGCACAAATCAAACACAACAGATTCGTGTATCTTTTGCCATAAATGTGCTCTGAATATTTGAATTAACGATATTTTCAATGTTGGAATTTTTCCATGTAGGAAAATACCTGTCAAGTCCAACTGAACCAGATAACCAACGTAAACATCGGCTCTATTGATAGTTGGAGACCACCACAAAGTGAATCTTCTATTAGGAATTTGACTTAAACCAGTTCTTTGTGCATTGGTCAATTTTTGCATTTGTAACGAATCTTCAAACCCAGCATTTTTCTCCCAGAATAAACCTTCCCAAGATGAAAAACCAGTTGCTCTGAATAAAGAGTGCTCTAAAATGGTTTCAACACCTCCTAAAGCACTAATTACATCTGCTCTATAAGAATTTAGGTTCCATAGCTTACCATCGTGGTTGTTATCAGTCCACCAGAATTGACCAGAGAACTCCGTATTATACTTCTTAAATTCGCTTCTTATTCTGAAAAACTTATCGTATACTAAAACATGTCTGTTTTTTTGAAATAAAGTACTAATACGAGGTAACCCACGATCCCAGTATTCTTCAAGTTCTTCAAAAGATATTTTTCTGTTTTCCTCCAAGGCAATTTGTCTTTTAATGGCATAGTCATTCCAAACCCTTTCAGAGTCCTGGAATTCATTTTCCCATGGTGTTATGTATCTGAATATGGTTGGAATCATTTTTTCTTGTTCTCCATTAGACATACCAGCTCTAAAGAAAGTGATACCAGTATCAGTTTGTTTTGAGAATACCAAATCTGCAGCTGGAACTAAAATGTGAGAGGCACTGATCATACCCAACCCTCCCAGCTCTTTGGGAGCATAAAATACAACTGGTGGGAATCTGTTTGGCATTTTGGAATTCAAACCTAGTTTAACTCTTGTTTGGATTTTGGTTTCTGCTTTAACAAGCACATCAATTAATCTTTGAGTCGATATTATAGCTTCTCTGTAGTAGGTAAATAGAGCAACCACAGCATTGTTCCACTTAGCGGCTACCTTCGTAAATGCACCTGAACCAACAGACATCAGCAAAAATGTTATTCTTTTTTCAAAGATGTCAACATTTTTGTCTGAGACTCTTAGATATGCTGTACAGGTTTTCTCATTCAGCTTCTTATTTTTCAAATCCCAAACAGATTCAGTAGTTTGCTCAATTTCTAAAACTCTTATTTTAGGAGTAAGTCTTACTTCAAAACCACACATTTCAAAGTGCATGTGTGGGTTATTCTTACTGTAAATGGAAACAAAAGTTTTTTCCCATCTTAAGTTTGTAATTGACTGAATCAATGATGCAGAAACTTTCCAATGAACTGCTCTGCCCAAGTCAACATCCCTCTGCATCAACTTCATTCTCAAATCTTTAGGCCAACACAACTTTGACGGATACTTGTTAAGCTCATACTGACTGTCTGCATTGTTGTTTTTAAATCTTGCAATCAGTTCATCAGCTTCCTGAGAATCAAATTTGAAAAAGACGTAAATCTTATTGAAGTATCTAACGTATGATCTCAAAGAATGCTTCTTCTCAATGTGCTCATCAGCAAAAGACATAAATCCATTCAAGTTGTTGACATCACCTGCTAAATCAATTGCCCTTTCTGGGCCCAATATATCTAGATCCACCATCAACCCACACAATTGATAAATAAAGTTAGCAAATTGCAAACCCTTTAACAAACCTCTTTTGTTGATATAACTCATGTCCTTGAACATTATGCTTGAGTTGTTTTTAGAAGTCATGTAATCAGCCAAGGTAGGATCCACAATTAATCTCAGGAATCTATTCAGCAAATTTAAGTCAATTTTAGAAGTGAAATCTTCCAAATCACCACTTAATAAAGCATTCATACTTCCATCCTTACACTCCCAGACTTGATCCAAGTTGTTCAAACCAGAGGCAAACTTGTGAACTAAAAATTGCGGAATTTCACTGTCACTTGGTTTAACCCAGACTGGGAATAAGTTTCTTTCACTAGATTCATATGACAAATATTGGTCCAAATAAGCATCAGAGATTTTTTCCAATGGATCCACAAAAAATCTAGGATGCAGCTCATGAAGAGTATCTGACATTTCAAACTGGATTGGCTTAAAGATTCTTTGGGTTAGGAGTAGCTTTTTCACTCTATTCAAAGATTCATGGGGGTTTTCAAAGGCTTGTTCAATCAAAGCAAGTTCTTCTCTTTCAGCAGCAGTGAGTCTTGACTTTGAGCTATAGTGATCTTTCAAATTTTCTAAAGCCAGAGCAAAAATTTTGTTATCATGCTTGTAGTTTACTGGTGGGAATGGGATAGCTTCGTATTCTCTACTCTCTAGCCATTCAACCAAGTTTTTAAACATAGAAGCAGCTTCATCAGCTGTCACTGAGTCGCTTTGATTTGAAATAATTTGGTTTTGTCTCTGTTGTTCTTCTTTGATCCATATTCTTGTCATTCTTCCGGTATTTTTTCTTATTTCAGTCTTTTCAACTTTTTTACCTTGTTGAATTCTTGCTCTGGTTTCTTTGGCCGAGTGAACCCAACTTTCAGCCTTCTTTTGAACGTACTTCAAAATCAGGTTATTGATGGGCTCAGGCATTCCAGGAACACTCCATTCAACGTTAGCTTTCCAGCATCTCCAAGCTTCACTCAGGTGCTGTAAAATGGTTTTCATAGTTTTTTGTCTCAAGTTGATTGGAACCATATCAATGACATCGTTCATTATACTGGTTTTGAGTTCAATGTCAAAGTAAGCATCAACTCTTTGTTTGGTAACAGTTTTGACTTTTTCATTGTTTCTTCCTTCAAATTGCCTGTCAATCAGATTACCTAGCCAGTTCTCTAACATTGGAATTGTACCCTTGAAGAAATGAATCCATACTCTCCACTGAGGCTGCCAGAACCCACAGCCAGGGCCCTTACCAATGTTTTTATTGAACCTGTGGTAAATAATGTGCTTCAGGTCTTTACATTGTTTTATTTGATGCATGACTCTGTACTTATATCTATAAATACCAGTTAAATGTCCGACGTGATTGAATATGTAGTTTATTCCATCCGCCAACTGGAAGCAGTCAATTCTGCCTAATCTGAAAAGAACTTGGGCATCAGTAATCAATTTCAGCATTTTAAGTAGTTCTCTGATAAGATGGAAAGCATGCCCAAATCTTGACTTTTTTCTCTCCTTGGTAGACAAGGTCTTTATTGGCTTCAAATTGAAGTTGTAGTCTAGATGCAAGAAAGCAATGCTTCTCTTTTGAAGCATCAGATTCAACATGTTGTGGCCTTGTTTCAACAGCTGCAAAGAAGCTTCTAACCAATCAACATTTGTTTGTTGGAAGAATTTAGTGTCTCTCAAGACACTTAGCAATTTAGGTTTGCTCTTTTTGAATTTTTTATGAGTCTTCAAAGAATCTTTTAGTTTGTAGTGCAATTTCTTTTTCTGTTTCTTTGATCTCAACTTGGTTCTGATTTTGTTTTTCAATAGTCCTTGGTATGATTTCTTGACTTTGCTAGGGTACCGTGGATTATCTGGATGCTGCGAGACCCAGCTTTTTAGAAGATTAATATCATGTGCTCTGGCTGTTTCACCAGATTTTTTGTTAAATGGTTTAGGAGCCTCTAGCAAAGTCAGAGCTTCCTTGACTGTACATTCAGGTTTAGCTTCAATGCTTTCAAATTCAGTTATTTTAATATCAAATTTACTTTCTTCAGTATTACCTTGAAGCTGGTTCTCAAAGTCTGTTTTAACTTCATAGTACATTTCTTCTTTATCTAAGATCGTGTTTAATTGATCACTAAAACCTAAAGCAAAATCGGCCTCAGGAAGACTGCTAACATCAACAGCAGAACTGATACTATTACTTAAGGCAGGAACCATCAATTTTCTAGGTCTTATGTTGTACAGATGCGGATAGTATATTTTGTATTCTGCCCTTTCATGGCCCCTGTTGATAAATCTATCAAGACTATTAAATTCCGTGTAGTCTTGCATATCTTCATCGTCTTCTTTTCCAAACAACGGCTCAAATTTGGCACCGTCTCTAATCGAAACGTTCAGCGCTTTGGCATTTTTATGTATTTTTATGTTGAACAGGTTGTAGTAGTTGGAGTCTTTGATATCGTTTCTCAATGATTCGGAGAGGTCAAACAATTTCAGCAGCTCATCATTTTTGAGCTCCCATTTTCTATAAGAATCGTTGACTACTTTGGTATCATCATATCTAAAAGGATTTTTGCTCGTCAAGCACTCATGCTCCAAAGAAATAGATTTTGGAATTGGAAGGCCTTCAATGTCCTTTTCGTAATCGTATATTTCCATATCATCATCAAACACCGGGAACTTCAATCTTTGAACAAAGTTGTCTCTTTTGTTTATTCTCATTTCATCGTACATGTTGCTCCATTGTGCAATGTAGACTGGTGGAATGACTTTGGGAACCTCGTTGATGAATGTAATTGCCCCTGATGTGTGGTAAAGAACTTTCACCTTCTTCGTTGACTCCCATGGCTGTGGCATGTTCTCAATAAGCTTTAGAATACCATACGGCAGATACTTCAAAGCTGAAAGCTGAGTCTTTTTTGTGTTGTTGAAAAACTTCTTTTCATTGATATTCTTGTTTTGTTCAAAAATTCTCCTTAGATGCTCTTTAGGAAGTTCTAATTTGTGTTTATTGATGTTTTGCTGCTTTCTCTTTGTATTGACAGGAGAGTTGCTCTTTTTGGCATTGGCAGATTTCTTCTTCTTCTTTGTAACAGACTTCAAATTTTCTACTTCCACGAACTCTTCTCCATTGTCCGATAGACTTCTTTTCTTGGAAAAAGTATTGCTTTCTTTAGGAGGTTCTTCTTCTATTATACTCTCTGCAGCAGCTGGGGGTGGTATAAGATCATCTTCTTCGTCTGACTCCAAAACTGGTGCAGGCAGTGCAGCTTCTGTGCTAATTTCATCTTTTTTGGACAGCTTAGCAGGCACATTCTTGGAAATTACAGGCTTTTTCTTATTTGCATTCTTTTTTGGCTTAGCATTAGCTTTGTTTTTCTTGTTATTTGCGGTGTTCCCAACATTGCTTTGCGTTTTCTTTGCTGCGGCCATATTATTTAGTTATATGTAATAAGTAGCTTGCGTAAAGTTATATCTCTAAATCTTAGGGTTGTTTTTTGGGGGTATATTTCATGAAGCTTTTTAGTTATCATTTTCTTGAATTAAACAAATGCCAAAATATGTGTTAAGAGAAACAAAAAAAAAAAAAGAAAAAGAAAAAATGTATGCAAACGCGTGTGTCAATTCACGTGACCACATCTTGCTAACAAGCAATGAACCTAAAGCAGTATTTAATTAAATGGCTGGATCTCCAAACTTCGAAAGCTCCAAATTGGCAGCCTCTTGGGCTCTACCGGTGTTTCTATACAACTCAGCTAACATTTCTAGTGCTTTTGTATGATACTCATCAACCTCAGGGTATTGTATAATAGACTTGAGCCATTCTTCTTGTTTTTCCACATTATCCATTTTCTTCAAAACATTTATAATTTCTTCTACTATCGACATCTTCTTTGCTCTGCGCTCGCTATATTTATAAGCATTTTCCAACGCTTTGTAGGCAAATTCTAACCTATCAATTTTGATGTATGAGGCAGCAATTGAGCTCCAACCCCTTGGATCCTCGTTTTTCAAAGTAATGCATTGGTTGTAGTAATAGATGGCAAACTTTGGTTGGTCTAAAATATCGTATGCAAATCCCAGGCCCATCCATGCTGCATAGTCTTTATGGTCTTGCTTTATTGCGTTTCTGTACGCAAATACTGCAGCATGGTAGTTTCCAAGCTCTACAAATTCATGACCAATGAGCACATATAGCTTACACTTTTTTGCAAAATCCGTTTTTGCAAGCTTGATCGCATTTCTGAAGTGAAAAATTGCCTTTTCATTGTTTCTGATCAATGATTCCAAATTTCCGTGTATAGCTTGGTAAGCACAGCTCATTTCATTGACACTTTTAGCTTTAATCATTAGTTCTTTTAACTTTGGGTAATCTTCAGTTACATACAAGATGTTGGAGTAGTTAAACATTGTATCCAAACAAAATGGGTATCTTTCTAGAAGCTGGTCATACAAAAACTCACTTTGTGGTAAGTCATTGAGTTTGTAGGCTAAGTCTGCATTTTTGGTAAGTAAAAATTTGGATGTAGGAAACATGTGGAGTGTTGTTGTAAGCAATTCAATGTAAAACTCAGCATCTATTGATTCAAAAAACTCATCCAAGCATTTTATTTGGAAGAAGTCAAACAAAACTGTCGGTTTGACTTCTTCAGCCAAATGCTCACTAAGAATTCCAACTTCATTGGGGGTTGATATAGACTTTATAATTTCTTCATAGGCTTCCCAGTTGTATGGGTCATACTTAAGTGCTCTAGTAAGCTTGTCAACGGCATATGCTTTCTCATTTTTCATTAGGAGTAATTTTCCTGATAGCGTGTAAAGAGCAGATAAGATGTAATGGTTTTCTTTTTTATCCAAATTCAAAATTAGTCTGGAGATTTTTTCCAAAATATAAGTAAGATTAATTGGCTGAGAGGAGCATCCAAACTTTGTATCAGCGTCTATAAGATTATAACTGGCTGTGTTGATAAAAGAAAAAAAGCCGTTGTTCTTAGAATCCGTTTGGTAGTCGATATCATCGTCAAACGACAGCCCATCGTTCAAAATACTTGAGAAGTTAATGTTATCTATCCAAAACAAGAATATTGCTTTTATTTTTATAAACTCTAGATGTGGATCGACGCGGTTTTGGAAGCTAGTCTGCTTTTCGAATTGCTCTATAAGGAATGCTACTTTTTGATATTCTTTTTCATTAAATGATTGCTGAATATTGCCAAAGAGAATTTGCTCATTATAAGTGCAAGTATACTCTACGTTTCCTGTCATTTGGTCTAAATCAATGATGTTGTTTGCACTGATTATATCATTTTGTATGAAGGAATAGTTGTAGCTATTGATGTGCGGCATTAAGAAATGAGATTTCCTAGACTGCTGAATGTATTGAATAGCATCTAACACATAATCTTCATATAAATTTTCTTTGGTAGCTGCCATGGTATTCGTTTGTTTTTGTTGGCCATTTTGATGATGATATTATCAATAGATATGTGCCAGATGAGTTAAACTTCATCAAGTGATAGACTGCTTACACAAAAAACCCAAAATGAAAAAAAAAGAATGATTGATGGTGTTTGTTTGTATGTGCACGTGACGTGTACATTTGCCATATAAAGATCAAGATTTTCGGGTTTAAGATATGGGTTTTCTCTTTTTTTTTTTGCGCTGCGTTTAGTTTCCCCAAAAAAAAAAACAAAGGCCGAGATGTTACCTTAAACAGATGATTCCATCGATTTTACATCGTTAATCAAAGATTGTTAAGAGATGGGCATTAAAAACAACAACAACATCTAGTTTTTATTTTTAAGTAACCAGAACACAAACCACTTAGGTTGCTTTTGTTGTTGAAGGCTATATTTATTATCACTGTATCATTAAAAACAAAACAAAACAAAATGACAGAACACTCCAACAACGACAGCATCTATCGTTTACGTAACAAAGACGCTGACAAAGATGTTTTGACAGACTTACAAAACAATTTTTTGAACAAGATTGACACCGTCAAAAAAGAAAACAATATTGCTGATCACAAAATTGATACACTGCCTACACCAAATACACTATTCATACCAAAAAGAAGCAGAAAAGGCAATGGCCAAGCAATTGATAACACAAATAACAGAATGTCATCTGTTATACAAGACAATCCAGACGAAGCAAACTATACATCTCCTTTTGGTAACATAACCAATACAATTAACAAGAAGCTTGATGGCCACCCAACACTTTTAGATCAGTCACAAATAAGAAAACAAAGAGACGCCTCTACCCATGATATGTATGCTCCGCCAGTGTATGAAAAGAAGAGAAACGTATCTGCTCCGATCATGCTTAGACACATAAGCTCCAGTAATAGCTCTGATGCTTCAACAAGAATTTATAACTCAACAAACCACTTTTCACCAACAAATGAGTACAACAACAATCTGATCTTAGCTAACACTCAGTACTTGGATAATGTAATAAATAAAAATCTTGTCATTGATGACGATAAGAACCTTGTGATACACACAAGAAACAATGAAACGATTGAATTCCATAGAAAAGAAATCATAGGAGCAGGGAACTTTTCGGACGTGTACAAGTTTGTTAATATAGAAACAGGAAAGTTCTTTGCATGTAAATATATCAAATATCCAATTGAGCTGTTGAAATCTATGAAGAGGGATAAAGGTAAAGCTGATGATATGTTGATGAAGCTAGAGTCATCGTTGCTGAGAGAAATAAAAATATTGAATCAAATTGGTCTTTTGAATACTCAAAACACAAACACTGAAAGCGAAACAGTGGTTCGTGGAGGAAACAACATCATTCAACTGATCGGTGTTAACGATCCCAATCTTTTGACAAATGATTTCTACATTAGGGACTTCTACCAAACTAATAAAAAATTGCCTGAATGCTACATTATGACTGATCTGTGCACAGGTGGCAATCTGCTAGAACTGGTAAAGGAGTTCAAGTTGAGTATACAGATGACTCATGAGATTTTTTATCAAACTTTGCTTGCTTTGAATTTTTTGCACCAAAACAACATCATACACAGAGATGTAAAACTAGAAAACATACTCCTGACACTTCCAAGCTCAGCCATACTTGACTTGTTTGAGAAGGACATGCCCATCCCAACAACGCTTGTTAAACTTTCAGATTTCGGACTATCTAAAATGATAACAGCTGAGGAACCGCTGTCCACCACGAGATGTGGCTCTCCAGACTACATCCCACCAGAAATTCTGTTGGGCTTACCCTACGATGGAAGACTCACTGATGTCTGGTCCTTTGGTGTTTGTTTGTATGCCATATTGGAAGAGATGCTACCGTTTGATTCCAATGCTGTGATGGAGAGGCAAAGAGAGATTTCTTTGAAAAATGGGAAAGTTATTGTTCAAAAGAGAAGAGGGATGTCAGACTCGGCCAGAATCAGCAGATGTGACTGGAAGTGGTACTACATGAACGATCTTGAGAATAATGATTTGGCTGAGGAGGATCTAGTTCTTGTCAAAAAATGTAAAAGTATAGTAGAAAAGTGTTTGCTAAGGAGAACTGAGAGGTTCACCGCCAAGCAGCTTTTAGACATGGATTTTTTTATGTAGATAAACGTTATATAATACAAATAAGTGTAAATGTTTACATAGTTGATATTGCAGCTGTATTAAATCAATAAAATGTAAACAGTATAAAGAGTTTTTGTTTAGCTATATATTGTAATTTAAAGACAAAAAGAAAATTTTATCTCCTTTTTTACAGTTTTTATCATAAGGCATATTGACATCTTAAACAAATTAGCAATAAGAACTACTTTGGTGCCAATTAATTGACTTTTATGCTCGTCTCATTGGCTATTACTTAGGGATAGTCCTCTTTTACGGATTTAAGAATTTCTAATATGCGCATCCTAAACATTGCTTTCTTTTTTTCTTTTTCTTCTTGAGGGGCGAAGGGGTAGAATATCTGCAAAAAAAGTCATTATTAAGGTGGTAATCTTGATCATATGAACATTTGAAAAGCACCAAAACCAATTTAAAAATATGTCTGAATCTAATGAAAACAAAGAAGCTGTAGTAAGAGTCCAAGAAGGGGACAAGGAGATCATATATTACGACAATAACAACGCTTCCTCTGCATACGATTTAGATAATGAGATTGTTAAATCGCTGAATATAAATTACGAGGAAGATGTTGAACTGAACATCATTCACCAAAAGCTTAAAACCATTGAGGCTTTGGAATTGTTCAGATTTAAGCAACTTAAGTTTTTAAACTTGAGAAATAACCTGATTTCAAGTATTTCTGACTTGGAAGGACTGACTGAGAATAACAACAATAACTTAGAGTCTTTGGAATTGTATGATAACAGAATAACCCATATCTCTTCTCAAATTCAAAAACTGACCAACTTGACTAATCTGGACTTATCTTTCAACAAAATTGAAAAGATCAACAACTTATCTGAACTGAGAAACTTGGAGGAGCTTTACTTGATTGAAAATGGAATAAAGAAGATTGAAAACCTAGACACCTTGACAAAGCTTGAGGTCCTAGAGCTTGGGGGTAATGAAATTGAAGTCATAGAAAACATTGACCAACTCCAAAACTTGAGAGAATTGTGGCTGGGTAAGAACAGAATCAGAGAAATGGAACTGCCATTCCTGTCCAACCTGAAGATATTGTCTTTGCCATCCAATAGACTAACCAGAATCCCTGAAAGCTTGATGAAATCTTTACCTAACTTGACAGAGTTGCATTTGCCCAACAACAAGATTGAAAAGATTGAGAACTTGGACACCTTGGAGCATTTGGAGATTATTGATTTGTCTTACAACAAACTGACTGCAATTGAAAACATAAGCCACCTAAAAAACTTAACTGACATATGGCTAAGCAGTAACCAAATTGACATAACCTTTGCTGAACTGGAGCAAAACATTGCTATGTTGCCGTTGGATACCATCTATTTACAAGGAAATCCGATACAGACCAAGAATAAAACTTCATATGTAAGAAAGATCAAGTTGATTATGGAGAAACAAGGCACCTTGAGCAAAGTAGATGCTGAATATATATCATACTGATTTAATTGCGTTTCCTTAGTAGCTGGTTTTTTTAATAAGAAGACTTTTTGCATGGTGAAATGGTCTATCCACTTCCGAATCCTAATCGTTTAAATCCGAGTTGAATTTTATAATCAACGTTTTAAATTTTCTCTCATATTTTTTTTTTGTTTCTTAAAAAAATAATCGTGAATTTCAGTTTTGAAGTTTGATTTGGATTTTAAGCAGATAATATTATAATTACCCCAAAGATATCTTCATAGCGCATCTTATACACATATGCTAGGCTCTTACAAAAGATCGAATTTATTGGTCAAAAGACTTTGTTCTAACCACAAAAAACCAGAGGCCTTGAAAGCCGTTCGTAACCTAGGTGCTACTGATACAACCAACAAGCTGACAACATCATTGGGTACACATCAAGAGCTGTTTTTTGTTGATGGGGTTTCTAAGGGTTCCATTTTTTTTCAATCCAATGGTAAACATATCTTTGAAACATTGAAAAACTTCATAACTGCCCAATCAGTCTACAAATACGGATTCCAGCAAGTCGAGACTCCTTTGCTGTACAAGCAGGATCTATGGGAAAAGTCTGGGCATTGGGAAAACTACAAATCAGAGATGTTCAAAGTTCAGGGATACAGACAAGTGAAGCAAGGTGACGTCAACGAGACTTTTTCATTGAAGCCAATGAATTGTCCCGGCCATGCTATGATCTTCAAGAAGAGACTTAGATCTTACCAGGAACTGCCATTGAGATTATTTGAGAACTCCCCTCTGCATAGAAACGAATTAGCTGGTGCCCTGATGGGGCTGACTAGACTAAGAAAGTTCCACCAAGATGATGGCCATATTTTCTGTAGACCAAATCAAATCGAGTCTGAACTGAAAGGGTGCCTAGAATTTTTGGATTTGATATACACCAAGGTATTCAAGTTCGATTATGAATTAGAAATCAGTACAAGACCAGAAGAAAACTATTTGGGTGAATTGTCCGAGTGGGAGGTAGCTGAAAGTGCATTAAAGAATATACTTGACACCATGAACAAGCCATATACGATCAACAAGGGAGATGGGGCCTTTTATGGACCAAAAATTGATTGTAAGATCACCGACAATAACGGAAAGAAGCATCAGGTAGCCACCATACAGTTGGATTTCCAGCTGCCAAAGAACTTCAAGTTAGAGTATGTCAACGAGCAGGGGGAGAATGAAAAGCCTATAATGATTCACAGAGCCATCTTTGGCTCCATTGAGAGATTCATGGCCATTTTGCTTGATCATCACAAGGGGGATTGGCCCTTCTGGCTGAATCCAAAACAATTGGCTGTGTTGCCAATAAAGGTCAAGGAACCTGAGTTTATGGAACATGCCAAGAAATTGAATGACTTCTTAATCAAAGGTGGTGATACCGAGCTTGTTAAAAAGTCTGATTACCACTTCAGAAGTTATATAGATTCTAAAGATATCAGAATCAGTGGTAGAATTAGAGACAACATCGTCAACCAAAGGGTAGGTTACTTGGCTATCATTGGTGAAAAGGAAATAGCTGAAAACAAATACTCCTTCAGATCTCGTCAATCTAGAGATTTGCAATTATTGACCAAAGAGGAGATCTATGAAATTTTGAAAAAAGCTGAAGATTCATTTGAATAATTTGATGTCAAAATTTTCAGTTGTATTTTGCAAAAACAAATATAATTGGCTATTATTTGAATGTTTAGATTACTTCATGTTGTTTCTATTCAAAAACAAAATTGGAAAGAAACAATTAATAAATAAGTTCTTGTATATATTGGATAATCTGAATACGTTTAACCTATGACAAACTATTTATTTTGCGTAAAGTGTTTACAAGCTATTGACATGAGTTGATTGTTTGTTTTTCTTTTATTAATATTTAATTCATAGTTTAGTCATCAGAGTTTACCGGTAAACCTTCTTCAACTAGATGTTCGATATCTTCTGGGGCTATGTTAGAGTCTTCAGTCTTAGCAAGGATTGCTTCAACCTTTTCTTCAACTATTGGGGTGATTTCTTCAACTGCTTCGTTGACAACAGGAACGATTTCTTCAACAACAGCAGCTGGCATATCACCGATTAAGATTTCTTCAACAACAGTTTCCGGTTCAGAAGTGGTTTGCTCTTCGACTGGGTGGGCGTGTTCGGCTTCATCGCTGTCTCTTAGTTGTTCAGCGTATATTTCTGGGTGTTCCTTGAAACATTCTTGCATGCCTTGGAACTTTTCAACACAGTCAACACCCTTTGGTTCAGCTTCGGAGTAGATGAAGCAAGAGAAGGCGGTCTTGAATTCCTCACCACATGGGCCGTGAGCCATACCACCTAAACATGGACAGTCCCAGTTGATTTCACCGGTTTCTGGGTTGTAAGCTGGGCCGGCAGTTGGGTCAACGGCAGTTTCTTCGGCAGCTGGTTGGGCTTCCTCCTTAGTGGTTTCTTCGGCAGCAGCTTCTTCTTGAGCAGTTTGTTCGTTAACTAAAATTTCTTCTTCAAGAATCTTGGTATCTTCAACAGCGTTTTCTTCTTCCAAGGCCAAAGTTTCGTTAGCAGCTTGGTCTTCGGCGTTCTTGGTGGCAATTTCTTCAACAACTGGGGTTTCGGCAACAGTCTTTTCTTCTTCAACAACAGGTTCAGCTTCCTTGACTTCTTCTTGAACAGGTTCAGCTTCCTTGACTTCTTCTTCAACAGGCTCGGCCTCCTTTACCTTCTTTTCACCAAAACAGGCATCTAGAATATAGTAAACGGTGGCCAAGGACAAACCGTAGGCTAGGACATCTTCGACAGAAACGTTCATGAATTTGTCATCGAATCTGGCACCGTTATCGTTGTGATCAGATGAGTACGATGATTTGGCATTGACCATTGGTTGGATGAACTTCATCTTCAAAGATAGAGAAGCAGTTTTGACAGCATTTTGCTTGCTGATTAGAGAAAAGGATCTCTTGTTCAAAGATTGCATAAGTTGTTTTCTCAACATTTTGTATGTATTATGTAATATGAATGTATAAACAGAGGGTGGTTAAAATACAGTGATAAAGTGCAACAATTCAGTTAATTAACTTGAAGTATCAGTTAGTCTATATAAATACGATGGTACTGTTTTCTGTATGGGTTGTGTGTATTGTTTCAATGCTCCATTTCAATATTTTTTCATTTCAATATTATTTTTCTTGAGATTCCCTTAAGAGAGTCCAATTTACGGAATACGTTTATCCACTCCGAGAAACCAACAAAAAAAAAATTTTTTTTCTTTGGTAAACGTGCACGTGACATAAGAGAAGGCATCTTTTTAATTCTACGCAACACTCTTTGCTGATGAATCACTACATTGGCTAAACACACATATAGTCTAGCTGATAGAAAAACAAAGCTAGTTATTAACTAATTAAGCATGCATTAATCATACTTATATTCTTTTGTTATTGTTTCAAAATTTACAACATGTTTAAATAATATAATTGGGTTTGTAACAAAAAAAAAAAACACTACATAATGACACAACAACTGTTGGTCTTCTTGGCTTGCTTGTAGAACATCTTGGAACTGTTGGTCAAGTCATGTGACTTGTCAACCAAACTATCAAGCTTCTCACCTCTTTGCAATACGGACTCAATGGTCTTGTGCAAAACAATCTTTGTCTCATCCAACTCGTTCTGAACCTTCATGATGGAGTCAGCGTTCTTAGGGTCTTGGTATTTGGTTATGTAGTCCTGCAAGTTTGTGTTTTGGAACTTTTCAAAGCTGCTGACATCGTTTTCTGTGTAGAAGTTAGGGTACTGAACAATGAACTCGTCCAAAGCCTTGTTTAGCAATGTGAAGACTGGTCTGACTGGGTACTCTTTATCAGTGATGATGACACCGCTTATTTGGGAATCCTGTCTTGTGTATACGTGCCCGACGTAGTTGTCACCTTCTTCTATGGATTGTCTCAACCCCTTGTCGGTTCTGTAAGCAACGGTGTTGGCAAAGAATGACATGAACTGGGATACAGATGATCTCTCAAAGAAACCAAACTGAGATAGATCCTTGACCTGGGCCAACTCAACACATTCGTTGCTGGAAGGGTCTTTCTTTAAAATACCAATGTAGTAGACTTTCATTATGTTAGATATGTGTATGGGTGTTGTGTTTATTTAGGGTGTGTTTGTGTGTCCTTGTTTTCTGGTTATCTGCAAATTAAAGGGAGCAAAAGCAGCTCCCAGTGCCACCAAAAATCTGAAGCAGCGTTTCAAAAAAAAAAAAAAAAAAAAAAAACAAAAATGAAGCATCTGTTGTAACAGATACGATGTTATTTCCGATTTTTCTGAAATTATCTTTATTTTAATTAAAACATATCTACATACAGTTAAGTATCAACTACTATTTGATGCTCTTCTTCTTACTCTTCTTTCCTTTCATATGCTTATAAGGGTCGGTAATAAACGGTAGAGACTTCTTGTTTTTGTCAGAGCTAGTCTTGGCCTTTTTTTTAGGGACAGCCTTCTTTACAGGTATTCTGTACTCGTCATCGTCTTCTTCTTCTTTTGGATCACTCTTCACAGTATTTGCAGGAACAGAAATCTTATAGTCGTCGTCGTCTTCTTCTTCTTCGTTGGATGGTGGGGCTATCTTTTGCTTCTTCAACGGCTGATAGTCATCATCTTCATCATCATCAGATCTTTGAGTCTTCATTTCTTCATTCTTCTTTCTTTCTTCTCTCATTTTCTTGTAGTTCCCTATGTTCATTTTGCCTTTGGAAGGCACCTCATCTTTCTTTTTGATGACATGACCATCTATTCCAAAGTCTTTGTGATTATTGGAAGCAGCATCCATCCCTTCATCAACGTAACCTATGTATTCATCTTCGTAGCTTTCTTTGTTGTAAAGCTTGATGTCTTTGTTATCATTGAACATGACTTTCTTCTTTGGAGCACTGCTGCCCTTGACATATGCTTTGCTTGACTTCAGTATACTTCTTCCATTATGCTGTGCCAAGTGATTAATGTTTTCATTTTCCGCTGGCTTAACTGCTCCTGTTGATGAATCGTGAATATAGATTCCCGGTATGTCAGCTTGTTTGCTGTTTTTAGAATCTTTTGCTTTAGGTGGTTCTGCGTTTGATTTTTTGGTTTCGACCAAGCTGGTCTTTTTGACTTTTTTGGCATTCAAATCGCTTTCTGAATTGATAGAAGAATCCAACTTTCTTTTAGTAATTTTCGGTTTGCTTTTGGAAATGTCATATACATCATCGGCCTTCTTGGCTTCACTGATGTAATAACTGCTTGGTTTTTGGAAAATAGCTTCACCTCCGTTGACAACTGCTCCTCTTTCTTCAGCATCTCTGATCAAGGAGCCCCATAACTTGTCTTTAACCAACATGTTGCTATTACCAACTATCCACATATTGCTTTTACCTCTTGTCAATGCAACATTCAATCTTCTGTAGTCCTTTAGGAAACCAATGGAGGTTGAGGTATCTGAAGATCTAACACAAGAGAAAATCATGATTGCCTTTTCTTGACCTTGGAAACTATCAACGGTTTCAACTGCAACCGTTTGAGAGATCATCGAACCAAATTTCCTGTCAAACAAGCTTCTTATCAATCTCACTTGTTCTTTATACGGGGAGACCACACCAATCTGGTTTTTGAAAGAGATCTTCTTCATTTTACCATCAGAACCTTTTTCGTACTCGTTGGAATATCTACTTAACAAAGTCTCAACCAACTTTACTACAAATTCCGCCTCTATGGTGTTGGATAAAGATAATGCAGCGGACTTAGATTCTCTTCCATCAGTGACAGAAAAGAATTTATATGGCTTGAAAATTGGATCTTTAAACCATGGTTTATGATTCAAAGTGTCCATATTTGGGCCATCTTTTAACTTTGATTTGTAGAATTGTTTCGATGGGAACTTACTGATTTCAGGATGCATTCTGTATTGAGTATCTAGCAAATACGGAGTGTTGCCCTTAATAAGTCTTGAGAACAAGGACTCATCATAATTCGCACCGGAAGCTACATTGGAAATAACTGTTGGTGGTAATTGGTTAGGGTCACCAACCATGATGATTTGCTTTGCACCATATCTCAAAGGGACTAAAGTGCTCAATTCAGTACATTGGCACGCTTCATCAATGACAACAGTAGGGAAAAACAACCCTAGACTTTGTAGCTGTTTTTGTGCAGACCCAGATAGAGTTGTGCAAACAACATCAGCCTCATTTAATATTCTTTGAGTCAAATTCTTCTTTTCAAATTCAGATTTTCTTCTGAAGATGTTATTGGTTTCTCTTATAGAGTCTCTCTCTTTTCTCATAATATTCAAAGTTTCATTACATTGTGTAAGCTCAACTCTTAGCAAGTCCAGTGTCTTTTGCATATCAATGTTCTCTGAATTCTTAGGATCATTCTTGATGACCTCTAGTTTATCCCTTATGCCATTTCTTCTTTTAATTTCTTGTTGGTACTTTTCGTGATCAATGGTAATCAATTCAGGTTTCTTCAGCTTGCCTTCGATTTGCTCACTCAATACCAAGTGTTGCACTTTACTATTGACAGCATCTTTTCTACCAATTCTGACCAACTTCAAATCAGTTCCAGTTGACAATCTAACCATCAATTCATCAATAGCAGCATTACTAGGAGCACACAACAAAATTTTCTTTTTGGAAGTAGGCATTTCTGCAAAATTCAAGGTCTTGGTACTCTCCTTTTGGCTAAAGAAGAATTTCATCATTGAAACAATGGTTTTGGACTTACCTGTACCTGGAGGACCTTGGATCAAGGAGATACCTGAAGAAGTGGTTACACATGCAATAGCTTCAGCTTGCGACTGGTTAACGTCGTATTGTTTTCGGATTCTTGAAACCTCATCTGAACTGATGGTTTTGCTGGTGTTTGTAATCTTGGGGATCAAAATGTTTTTCAAAAGGTTATAATCTTGTAGACCATACAACGTGGTATATTCTCTTTCAGATGTCACCAAAGACGTCAACTTAGTAAGCAAAACTGTTGTTCCAGGAGACAAAAACTCGCTTATTTTACTTTTCAAGCTGATTTTTATGGAAACTTCCTTCATATCACCTCTTGTGTTCTTGACTTCATCGATTTTGGCATAGTTGACTATATCCAAAAGCTCAAATGATCTTGAGCTTCTTGGAAGAGCAGCAGCAGAAGCCCCTCTGTTTGTTCCTATACCACACAAATCAGCTTCAGTGAAGCCACCGTTTTCCCATAGTTTTGCAGGAACAGTTGCATAAACCAAGAAAAATCGTCCAACGGTCACTCTGTTGGTTACATCAATAGTAATGACCTTTGATGGGGAGTCCAGAGTTTTGGTTTTGACAATTTGCTGCCAAGTTTCTAGGAGCAACAATGGGCCCATGATCTTTTGGTAGTCTTCTGAACCCGAGTACTGCTGCTTGGTGTTTTCATATTGGAAGTTGTCGTAAGGGTAATCACCAGTTCTTTTGTAGTCCCATTGTAAAATTTCTTCAAAGAATGGATTGACATCAACCTTCAATCTTTTTTCAAGTTTCATTTTTTCCTTCTTTTGTAGTTCTTCTATACTTATCTCCTTCTTACGTGATGGTTTGACCATCTCATTACCGAACTCATCAACCATAATTATACCTTCTTTCTTCTTTTTTGGAGCCAAAGTATTTGCCTTAGCATCACCTTTTGTTATGCCAAACATAGCTTTAATTTCATCAACAGAACTGTCATCGTCGTCACTTGAGGATGACAGCTCAACAGAAGCTTTATTCTTTGATCCAAAATCGTTAAACCCACCAGCTGATGCTGGGTGAATTACCCTTCCAGAACTAGCCCTGGCCTTTCTTAATTGCTCTTCTGCTTTGTCTTTCGAACTCAAAGTCAAATTACCAAATCTGCTTCTAGTACTGGATGGTCCGGACAAGTCCATGGATATTCTTGAAGTTCTCATTTTGATTGGCTCTGATTTTACCTTCGTTATATCAACCACAGCAAACTTGGTTAACTTATCACTGAGTTCCTTCACATAAGTGGGGTTAATTTCATAAATGCAATCAATCAACTTCTTTCTTTGTTCGTCATTGGTTAAAGTTTTTTTGATTTTGCCGGTCAAGGGATCCTTTTTATTGGCAACGCTAAAGATTTCATAGATGATGGCATTCTTAATACTCACCGACCAGTTACCAAAAGCCATGTTCAAAGTGTATATCAATAAGTTTATACATTGTTCAACCAATGGCTCATCATTTAGTTTCAGCCAAGGTGGGAGCATTGGCAAAACATCTATGATCGGAGCCAAGAAGACATCTTTTTTCTGAATGTCTATCAACTTTTCAAACCATGAAACAGATTCTATAGCCAATTTGTTCAAATCCATAACCGTTTTACAGAACTCTAGCAAAATGTCTATCTTCAACATAGCTGACCATTTGTAAGCTGAAGAATACAGCAATTTTATGAATACCCAGAACTGATTCCAAAAGTTTAGAATGTGTTTGTTTTCAGTGAAAGAGTGTTTTTTGATCAATAAAACCGTTGCATCAATTAAATCTTCTAGAACCGTCATACCATAATGGCAAGGCTCAAACATTTGCTTGTGGCACAAGTTGCTTAAAATCGTAGATAGCGTTTCGAAGTTGTTTTGGATGTCTGTGTCCAAAATCATCAAGAAGTTCTGGATTCTGTCTTCCTCATCAAAACACGAGTACAACAACCCCACGATCTTGGAGTACAACTCTCTGTTATCTGAGAACATGCATGACCAGAACCCGTATAATGCATCTTTGTTGGTTTTCAAGGCCTTTGAGAAAAAGCCGTAGTCATCGGCTTCAATCTTGGAGATGACAGTGGTAATCTTTTTCATCAATTGAGATACATTTTTATTGATTACTTCAATGTTTTGTGGGGTTATTGATGTATAGTTAGATAAGTTGACCACTAGATGTATATCTCTCAAGTACTTGAAAAGCTTGCTGGTAAATATCACCTTCTGGCTTTCTGACAAGCTATAGAAGTTCAATCCATCAATGATACTGTCATACACTCCGGAGTTAAATGCTGGAATATCAGTTGGCTTTACTGATTTCTGATCTTCTTGGAGGAGTCCGATTTTCAATAAGTAAACATTCAAATCGATTTGAAAGCATGTAAACAATAGATTAAATATAGGCTCGCTGATTTTTTTCAAAAGATCATCATCGTTGGTTCCAATGGTGCTTTTGCACTTCAAAGAAAAGCTGATCAAGGACTTCAAAAAATCTGGTTTGTTGATAACCCCTCTGTATGCCATGACATCAGATAACTTATTCTGCAGCAGTTTCAAATCATTGTTTCCAGTAACCAAGCCGTCATCAATAGACAACAACTTATTCAAGTACACACAACCTGAACATGTTAGAAGACCCTTGGCTACGGGAACTAGCTCAGCGCTGTCGGAAACAAACTTCAACACAAAGTTGACAAAACTTCTGCTGAATCCTTTCTGATCTAGTGATTTCGACAAGGAATTGTAAAAAGTATCAATCCATTGTAGGAAGTCGTTAAGGTTTGGGTCTGAATCAATGTAGCTTTGGTTGATATTTTTTTGTGATACTAAAATTTTTTGTTTCAACAAGGTTTTCTTGTCTGAATCTTTCAAAATCGAAATGAAATGTGTTAAGTTGTAGTCTAACAACACTTCTTTCCAAATGGCATCTTTTTCATAAGCACTGAATATAGTGTTCATGGCTCTCAACAAGACATGGATGTAATCAGATTTTGAAGAGCCAGAAGCGTTTAGATCAGTGATTAGCTGCGGAAGCAAGGCTTTGTATTCTGGGTATTGCTTGTTGATGCTCTTCACTTGTCTAATATTTGCAATTTCTCTGACTTGTTGAGGGTTTAGCAGTTTCATTATACACGCCATCTTGAAGTAGTAGTCCTTTGCAGAAATCAACAAAGTTGTCAATCTCATGCTTTGGTAGATGACTTCAAGAACATTTTGGTTCAACACTTTACAGTTGGCCGCATTTAGTTCGAAGCCTTCTTTTTCAGTAAGACCCTTGATAAGCTTGAATGACCAATGGTTTGGGTCATTAGTAATAAAGAACTGATTAATTACCATTGGTGTTAGATTATTCTTTTTGATAATCTCATTTTCGTTGATGCAGTCTGGTGCTTTGTCAATGATGTTCATAAATATGAATTTGAGTTCGAAAGCGTTTTTCAGTAAATTCGGGTTGAGAAGCATTTCATTGACTAGAAGTTGCTGGTTCTGGTTTAAGGCAGCTTTTTTTGTTTCTATAATTTTTTCCTCGTTGTCTGATTCTATGTCACTATCAAGAATGATAACTTCTTCATCCTTCTTTGGGGAGACAACTGTGGTTGCTTCGATTTGCTCTATATTTTTCAAATCATTGCATTTCTTGTATGTATTAGCTCTCCAAGTATCTATGGAATCAAAGAACTTCTCTATGTTACCGTGATTCATTCTTAGAATGGTGCTTAGGTAATAGTACAAGTTGATTCTTTCGTTATAGAACCCTATTAAACAAGATTGACAGTTGAATATGCTGTCCTGAAGGGTGCTGAGCAAGACTTCGATTTTGCCGTCTGTTTCATATGACAAACGGGTCAATGCCAATGTTGATATTTTGTGTGTATCCTGATTACAAAAAAAGTGACCTTTGTAGTCGTCTTTATGATCTGTAATATAATCCAAACATTTTTTGGAAATCTGCTCACCCTCTTTGGCAGTATACCCACCTTTGTATAGCATTTTAATGCTATCTTTTAATTCGTTTATATCCATTGTGTTAATTTTATTTTGTATATAGAAGAAGTGTTAGGAGAAACGTATTCAAGGGAACTGGAAATATGGTATAAGAGGTATACTTCCAGTAGGTATTGAATTTAGACAAGAAAGATGATAATATCGGTACGTTGTATCAACTAATTGTTTAAAAATGAGAAAGAAAAAACAAAAACTTTAACAAAGTTTTATCTTTCAAAAAAATAAACACTGTTAAATGGTTATTGGTTGGTTACTTATTGATGTTTTGAGTTATAAGTTTGAGTGTTACCTCAAAATCATTCAACAAGTATAAAGAAAAAAGAAAAAAAAGAAGATGGAAGGTGTTATTTTTTTGTAATTCGTGTTTTTTTTTGTTGTAAGGGCAACGTTTGTTTTTGTTGGTATGCTCTTTTGAACAAAACACGTGACCAATCTAAATTAGTTCAAACAAAGCAAAAAAAAAAAGAAGGGCAAAAAAGAAATATAATGAAATTAACACATTGTAACAACATCAACAGAAATTCAATTTCTACATATATACACATAATTACTTCTTCATCAGTTCATCAACCTTGGCCTCAAGAGCCTTCAATCTTTCGTCTTTCTCCAAGTTGGCTTCTTTTAACCCTTGAATAATCGTAGTCAGATCTAATACCAATCCGGACAACTTCTCTACAGACTGCTTGATTGACATAGTTTTGGTAGCGCTAGCAGTGGATGGAGTGCTTTCGATGTCATTTTGGGGGTGTTCTGGTTCCTTAGCAGCCTTTGGTGTGCTGATTTCTACTGTCTTGGCTGCTGGTTTAGTCTCGCTGGTGCTTTCTTTAGCTTCTGTTTTCATTGGAGATCTTAAGCTAGTCTTGCTTTCAGGGGTTTTAGCAGCAGGAGCTTCAACTTCAGGCTTGATCTCAGGGGTCTTGGAAACAGCTTGTTCCTGCTTTTTGACTGGAGTAGCAATTTCCTTGTTGGTGTCAATGATATCCCACTCATCATCATTGCCGGTGGAGTTATTCTTGGATGGGTCTTCGGCATTGTTTATTTCATCCAGAGAAGTAGCCTTGGCCAATAGCTTGTTGATCTTGTTGTCCTTCTTCAAGGTTCCATCTTCTTTATCATCATCCTTGATCAAATCTCTTTGTTTAGGTGCAGGTGTTGGTGTTGATGGAACAACTTCTTCTTTCTTCAAGTCCTCAGTCAAGTCAGCCTTTGGTTCTGGGGTGTTGGCCTTAGTGGTAACGACTACTTTCTTTGCCTTCGGAGTATTCAATGTGGACGATGGAACAGAAGAAGCGGTGCTGAAGCTCAATTCATTGCCCTCGTACAAGTCCTTGAAGCTGAATACCAGTGGTAGAAGTTCGCCCCTTGATTTGTGAGCAGTCCATTCGTCAGCAGACAGAGTTGGTTCAAAAGAAGGACCATCTGGATAGATGTCTTCTTGGAACTTATCAGTCTTTAAAGGACACTTAAAAGAGATTTCCTCAACGGCCTTGTCATTCAAAGTTCTGTACCCTCTGAATATTTCGTTCTTGTGAACATCAGTATTGAATGAGAATCTTGGACTGATGCAGAAGCCCTTTTGCGGCTCATTGGAGGTGAAATCGGTCAACAAGTTCAATTCTCCGTTTTCTAATCTTTCGTATAGCTTGATCGTTGAGTCACCTTTACCAGCAAGCAACAAGATGTTTAGGGATTTGTCAGCAAATGGCAGCATGACGCTTGGGGAAACATCAACGTTCATGAACCCAGTGTATGGTTTAGCCCCGTCCTCTTGTTCTTCAACATTCCACAAAGCAAACTGTCTTTCAGGACCATTGAAACCAACAGTCATGACCTCGTTCATGCCAATAAAGCAGCACTTGGAGTTCTTTGGAGATGGGTGGGTTGGGAAGGTCTTTATCAATTGTGGCTCGCCTTCTTTTTCAAATGAATATATTCTCAACTTCTTATCTTTGGAACAGGTGGCTAAGTACTTACCGTTGTAGTTGAAGCTGATGGAGGTTACCCATTCTGGGTGTTCCAAAGAATAGATGGCTTCTCCGGTTTTGACGTTCCAGATTTTGACAGTCTTGTCCATGGATGTAGAAGCCAAGATATCTTTGGCTACTGGATGGTACAGGACTTGCAATACCTTCTTTGTGTGGTCTTTCAAAACTCTAACTGGTTCTTGGAAGTCTGGATCTTCATCAGTCTTTTCAAAAACAGAGAAGTCTTCTGGAATATCCCAGACGTATATGTCCGAGTCATTAGAGCATGAAACACATCTTTGCTGGTCAAAGGGGTCAAAGTCCACATCTAAGACTTGGTCCTTGTGGCCTCTAAACAGCGGGAAGATATCTGGTAGCTTGATGTTTAGGTCCTTAGGGTTCTTTGGATTGGTCATTGGAATGATGGCAAATGCACCACCACCTCTTGAAACCCAGATACAGGACATGTATTTACCATTTGACTTAACAAGGGTCGAGTCTGGGGCAGTGTTGGATAGCTTTAAACCAGTGAATTTTCTGTAGGCCTTGGTTTCACCGTAGACGTTATTGAACTTAGAAACCTTCATGCTTAGTGATTTGTATTAGGATCTTGTTATATGGGAGTTTCGAAGTTTTATTTTTGGTTTGGAGCCATGTTTATTAATAGATAACTGTTTACCTTACACGATATAAACAAAAAAAATTTTTTTTTTTGTAGTTGTTTACGGTTGTAATTTTTTCTTAGCGGTAACGTGACCGATAAATGAGCCTGTCAAATTACAATAAGAAAACTCACGTGAAAATTATCAAATATCTGTGTCAGATTTAAAAATACGGTCACGTGAAAGTCATTGACTATTTGCGACATATAAGAAAAAAAAAACGTTAATTGAAGATGTATTAATTAAAGGTGAAGCTGTTTTGCCAAATTAAAGCTGCATAAAAACCAATATTTTTGCTGTGTTTCACCATATAAGTTAGATTTAACTAAGTTCACTATTAAGAAAACGTCATCAACCCTCTTTTTTTATAAACGACATTGTAGCCAGCTGTTTGTCTTGACTATTAATTTGACAGAATAGTTAAAAGGAAAGGCTACGAAGAGTACCCACCTTTTTTTTTAAAATTTATGTTTCAATAGCTAAATTTGAGTGATTTAAAAAAACAAAAAGATATGTTAACAGACAAAAATCCTTTCTTTAATGAAGACAGAACATCAAAAAATTTAATGGGTGTGTTTTATTTTTATGCAAAGTGATTTTTAAAAACGAAGTGTCTTTTTTTTTTTTTTTTGTATTTTTCACAATGGGAGCATCGTGTTTTCAGCCGGCTGAGGATTTTTTCTTCTGCCTTTTGTGTTCGTTCCACGTTAGGCAGAAAAAAAAAAGACAGCTTTAATCAACTACCCCTCTTAAATTTAATCATTTAATATTACTCAAAATAAAAAACAAAACAAGACATGATTGCACTAGATCACTAAGATTTTTTTAAGGGGAGCATCAATTACAACCCAAAAACAGAAAATGTAGACATCAATTGCACTACTCACCACGATTTCTTGTCTCAATTTAAAAATTTAAGGGATGCTTCTATTACTAATTATTTGATTTTGATGCAACGTAATATAGCTCAATATGTTAGTATTATTTTTCCATTAGTTATTTTTGCTTGTATTTTTTTTCATTATAAAAAATTCAAATTCAGATCAACTCTCAAATGGATTACTATATAAGAAGAAGAAATTATCAAATGAACTTTTATTAAATTCTTATAACTTTTAATTAATTAACACATTTGTTTATTTTTAAATGTAAAATAATGAAAAAAAAAAAATAAACCATTGACTACCTGTAACTTAAGTATTTCAACTTTATTTTTTTTTAATTGCTACAATAATAATTATTTGCAAACAAAAAAAAAAATCAAATTTTAAATACTACACTTAAAGCTT
Organism: Hanseniaspora meyeri; assembly: GCA_030370665.1. Taxonomy (NCBI): domain Eukaryota; kingdom Fungi; phylum Ascomycota; class Saccharomycetes; order Saccharomycodales; family Saccharomycodaceae; genus Hanseniaspora; species Hanseniaspora meyeri. Next base: position 1,132,872 of record CP113884.1, on the reverse strand, counting down.
CATTATTCTTATTTATTAATTTTTCCTCAAATGAACAATTTAATTCCTATTTCTGCAATCAATGGCTCTCAAAGTGTTACTGCAACTCAAGAAACCAACATGACAACCACCTCTGCGACATTGGGTGCTAGCTCATCTGAAATTGTCTCTTCTAGTTCTACTTCTGTTACCAGTCAATCAAATCCATCTTCTTCAGATTCCTCAACCTCCTCTGCTGAAAGCACTGGTGGTGTCAAGAGAAAACTGACAAGAAACCCCAACTTCGCTTGTGTTCCCAAACACGAGTACGCTTACTTGTTTGATGCTGTCTTTTTGAACAACTCAATCAGAATGCGTGAAACCTCGGCACAAAGCACCAAAATTGCTGTTGATGCTGTCAACGAACGTTTTTTCAATGGAGAAACAAGCCCAAGAGATGTTTCCAAACATTACTTGTGCCCCCACTTCACCAGAAACAACACTACGCCTTGTTTTATCTCTGAAAGATACAGTGCTTTGAAAGAGCATTTGTTGACTCACAAGGACGCTTACTACTTCTGCTACTCTTGCGAGATCAAGTTCTACAGCAAGAGAAGTGCTTTAGATCATTTTAATAATGTATGCAGCCACCTGCCACATAGAGATAACGGGTTGATTGCATACTTAGTTATTGACTTGAAGAGAGAAACCATTCAAAGCTTCCAACAAAACAATCCTTTGGTTAACCAAGTTTTGAGCAAGGATGAATTCCACATGGCTTCTTTGGCTTCTAAAAAAACCTACGGCTTTGAGTTGCCTTACAATGCAAATGGTACTATTGACACTTCCAATTTGTCTGACCATCTAACCGCAGCATTATATGGTGGTTTTAATAGAAAATCGATAAAGCGTCAGAAAACACAAACCTCTGACACTGAGGATGTCACTTCAATTCCAGCTGAAGAGGAAGAAGCAGAACAATCTGAAGAAACCGTTGTTGTAGAAACTGCTTCTGAGCCGAGAAGCATTAAAGTTAGCAATCCTTCTTTTGTTGAACAACCAAATGTTGTTTTGCAACCACCTGCAATATTCCTAAACACGGGAAGCAAACCATCGTTGCCTAACTTACCGTGCTTTGCTGTAAGAAGCGAAGTAGGAAGATATCCAGCTGCGGCAGCTTACACAACAGTTGGGGCCATCAATGGTAAAAGAATTACGTTGACTCAGCAAGGCATCAGATTGCCGTTCCCTGAATACCAGGTGACAAGCAATTCTTTTTACTCGCAAAATCACCTTGAAAATCATTGCGAGTCTAAACAAAAATTTTTGTCCGAAAGAACAAAAGCACCGGTTTTAGGGCCAATCTTATTCCAGTATTCAAACGAAAGACAAGTCATTTTGCCACCAATACGTTTTGATCCAAAAAGACATAACGCCAAGTTGCCAAGAATAAGTTCAGTAGTTGATACATCAAGATTGAACATGTTGGCCGAGGTATCCACCATTGCCAAATCTTTGGAAGAGCAGCCACAACCAAAATAAATAAAAAACCCCTGTAATGCAAAATAAAAGCCGTAAATTGTATTAGGGTCACAGTAACATAGTAACGATGTTTAATTCTAGGTTCATGGGGGGAACCTGCGAGTGTAATCTGTTTTCAGAAAAAAAAAAATGGAAATCAAATTATTACCAAGGAACATAGTAATTATTTGATAGGTTACATTAGCTTTAATGATTTAAATCATACACTTACTTTATAAGTTCTGTTAGTATTTGTTGCTTTTTAGTACTCCGTTGAATTGATTAAATCTTATTTTATATATGCACGTGATCAACCTATAAGCTCAAAAAAAAAAAGAAGAATTATCCATCTCAAGATTTTTTTTTGGTGAACTTCCATCTTCCTTTAAAAAAAAAAAAATAACACAATCAGACATGATTAGATTATTTTTATTTGAAGATAGGACTTGGAAGAAGAAAACCATAGCCAATACATAAAACACTAATGTCCGGTCATAGCACAAACAGAGGCAGATCAGACTCTTTTGATTTTCAGATAAACAGAAACATAGTCCAATCAGAAAGCGGGACAAACATCCCGCAAATATCCATTTCTGTCGTCAGCTCCGACAGCGAGTCTGACTACAACCACATGGAGTTTGCTGATTTGATATTCACCAAAGACGAGCTGGACAGACTAAGGAAGAGGTTTCAGAAGATAGACGCCGACAGCAGCGGGAAGATTGAGAAGTTTGAGTTCCTCTCGATTCCGGGTGTTGCTGACAACCCCTTGGGGATGAGGATCATGGATGTCCTGGACTCCGACCGGAACGGAATGCTGTCATTTGAGGAGTTCATCAACGGGCTTTCGATATTCCTGACACCGAACCAGGGCGGCCTCAACAGAAACAAAAACGATAAACTTAAATTTGCATTCAGAATCTTCGACATCGACAACGATGGGTACATTTCCAATGGTGAGTTGTTTGTCGTTTTGAAGATGATGATTGGAGATAACGTTTCAGACGATGACCTGCAGGACTTGGTCGATAGAACAATCGCTGAAGTCGATGTGGAATACGACCATAGGATCTCGTTTGATGAGTTTGTCAATGTTATAAAGACAACCGATGTGGAGAAATCATTAACCTTAAACTTTGATATATAAACCGTTACCTATATGCATTTAAGATGTTGCTTTTTTTTTTTTTACAAGAAAATAAAAATAAATATGTGTGCCCACAAGGCTAGAATCACTTTTGATTGTATCCTCTGGCAACACCGGTGATACCTTGTCTTATAGAAGCACCTTCTTCTTCGAAATCAGAGTCATCGGAATCATCGTCGTTCTTAGCAAAATTACTACCCAGGCCTGTCCACTCTCTTTTTTGCAGAGCTTCAGCAGCGGTTGAGTAGGTGTCCTTCAAGACCAAGTTTTTAGACATGTTCTTGACCAATGCCTTTTCATCATTGTTGTCAGCGTATTCAATGGTGACTCTCTTCAAATCTCTCAGCGGCTTGGAGTTGGAAACGTAAACACCCTTGACAGCATCGAACACAGGCTCATCGTCGTCATCTTCCTCAGCGACCTCTACGCCTTCTTTATCATTTATAATCTCTATTATATCTTTATTGTCCAGAACCCACTCCCCAGTCCATGAAACGGTCGTTTCCATGGCCAAGGTTAACTCAAAGGGAGTGATGATCGGCTTGTAGAAGTCGTTGAAGTTATCAATGATGATTCCGGACTGTGGACAGCCAACACATACCCAGATGTCAATGCTTTCAAAGTTGGCCAGCTTGGCGACATTTGGTTTTCCTACGATGAAAATGTGTGATTTTTTGTAGTTTGTCTTCAGAAGCGCAGTAATTTTGTTGACGGTTTCTCTTGTATTCTTTATGGACAGTGTGTTGACTAGAATACCAAAGGTGTTGGCTGTTCTAGCCTTGTGCATCTCTTTGTATCTTTTCATCAAGTGGTTTCTTGGCTGTTCCACAGTGTTCTCAAGTGGATCGTATATGTTGATGTTATTGAAACAGGTTGACAAATGCATCAAAGAAGATGTCGTAGGCTCAGTTATGTGGAATAGAGTAGATTCCAACAATGTGTCCTTAATCAGATCTTCATCAAGTTCCAAACTGTTGACGTTGTAGATGTATCTGTTGTAGCCAACTTTATATTTAGTCATTTTGTCCTCTGGAAGGGAGTTTGCTGGGAAAACAGCTACATTATCTCCTTCAGTTTCGTTATAATTGATACCTGATATCAGAATCTTCTTGTAGCCTTCTTTTTCAACAAGGATATTATTCAGGTTCATCAATTCACTGTTAAAGGTAGAGTCTGACATCAATACGTACATTTGATCTTTGTCTTTGAACTCGCTTAGGAATTTACTAACAACATTCTGGGTATTCAAGTATGGGTTTCCTAGAGAATAAATTATAGGCAGCTTGTTTATCTGTGTGAAGCACGACTCTCCAAAATGTATAACCATGTCACCATGTACATGTTCGGCAGCAACCTCATCAACACAACAGAAACTGTAGGATGTATCAGCTAAAATGAAGTACTGTCTTTCTTTATCGTTCTCTTGGAAAAACTTGATGACATATGAGGAATCCATCACTAGATCGTCTGGGAACTGCAAAGTGATCACTTTGATGTCTTTAAACTTGGAGTCGGTTTTTAAAGAATCTAGAATAGAATTCAGATCGTAATGTCTGATCAACTCATTGAGAATGGTTTGTGCATCTTTGCATTCAATTAAATCCGGTGTGAAGTAGTATCTTTTATGTTGGATGTTTGTTGATACCTTACTGAAGTTATCATCAGCGGTAATATCTGAGGACAATACCGGTGGAACAAAAGTATCTTCTGACATATTTTGGCTGTGAGGGAGTTGTTTGGGTGTGTTAGCAGATGAGATCTTCATCAAATTTATGAAATTTTTTAAAAAAAAGAAAAAGCCAAAAGGAAAAAAAAAGAAAAGAAATTCTTTCGAAGGCAGTGCTTATGTCCGACATTTCATAAGGGCAATCGCATCGCATTCTGAACAATTATTTTTTAAAAAAAATATTAAAGTTTCTTTTTTTTTTAAAAATCTGATATTAAACCAAAGACAACCATATTCTAGCTATCACCAGCACTTTCATAAACCTTACAATTTATTTAGTAGACCCCAAAAATGAATACTATTACTATTGATGAAACTTCCTTTGTTGAAGCCCAAGAACCAAACAAGACCTTAGCCTTCCCAGTCGAAACCAAGCAACAAGCCAGATTCGAATTGGGTGTTTCCATGTGGATCCACAAGTGGGAAATCCTGTCCACTGCTGTTGAGCACTCATGGGGTGGTCCTGAATCCGGCGAGAAGAGAGACTGGATTGCTTCTTTGGTCGTTAGCTTGTTCAAGGAAAACAAAGTCGTTGATGTTTTGCTTATAGAGGAGACTCTTCTTTACGCCATGCTGGACGAGTTCGATGTCGACATCCAGGACGACTCAGCCCTGCCTATAGCCATGAGCATTCTGAAGTGCTGGGAATACGTCAACAATGGCGGAGTTGAAGATATCCAAAATATGTACCTGGAGTGGAAACACAAGAAGGAGCACGGTATAAAAGAACATAGTCACGAAGTCTCAATTCAAGAGGATCCGTTGAATCCAGACGCCTCCAGCGATGAGAGTGAAGAAGAATCAGATGAAGAAATGGAAGTTGAGGAAGAACATGTTCACAACGAGCCTATTGTAGACGACGACGGTTTTGAAATGGTTCAACCAAAGGGTAGAAATAGACGTTAATAATGTTATATAGTTTTACCTGAAAAAAAAAATTGATATTAAATAAATTAAGACAAACTAATTATTTTCTGGATGGAATGCTGGATATACTTGATCTTGGCGTATAAACCCTCTTCAGCTCATCTGCTGCAACCTCTTCAGGGGTTTTGACAGCTAAAGAGTTTCTGAACTTAAACTTGTTCAAGAAGTTAGAGGTATAATCAATTAGCGAAAACTCATTTGTTTCTGTCTTCTTTATAGGGAACAATCTAACTTCGGTATTATACCATTTCAAAGATTGAGGCAGCCCCGAAGAAACCACAAACTTTAAATCTTTAGATTTGGTGCCCACTGACTCAAGCAAAAACGTTGAGTACTTGATCTGCTCCATCAAGGACCCATTGTAGCTCTCACTTCCTCTGCTTAAAACTCTTTGGTGCAGCTCTTTACTACTCTGTGTGTTTGCACTAAAAGTAGGTGGAAAATTGCTTGATCCACTAGCGTTGCTGTCAACTCTTGACAAGCTGTTATTGGAATTCCATCTCTCTAGAATAGGTGACGAAGGGGTGGTGTTAGACTCTTCAATTGACAACACAGAGGTGTGGTTTGTGTTTAAATTGTGAAGCAGGTCTGAGTTGCCGCTTATCTCATCTGAGTAGTACTTGTACTCAATGGAGCTGTTGTTGAAAATTTCCTGCCACACCAAAGTTTGAATGAACTGATAAGCATACGGATTGTAATCAACATTTGAAAAGACATAGAACTTGTTGTTGTGGGTGACTTCCAACGGCAACGAAGAAGCTATTTTCTTATCGTTTAAAATATTATTTTTTTCCTTCAAAAGCTTTTTAAGAAGCAATTTGGTCTGGGCTTCGCCTTGGAAACCGTTAAAGTCACTGGCCTCTATCAAGTCGTGAGCTTTACAAGCGAATTGCAGCATGTAAATCAAGTAGCGGTTACCAAGGAACCAGAAGCCTTTATTGGATGGGTTGGCTGTAGTCACAGCTTGTCTAAAGTTGTCTGAGTGTTTGACTATCAACTTTTTGACTCTTTTCTTTGTCATTCCTGAAGGTCTTTTGCAATTTACTGCGTTGTAAGTTGCATTGTTGTAGAAATGCGGCAAAAACAGGTCATTGACTGTTTCCTTGACCGATAATTGCTTATTGTTCAGAGCACTTGTGTTCAAACTCAAGTTGGACACTTCTTCAGCTGGTTGAGACGAAGCTGAGCTTGAACTAAATGTTACACGTCTTCCGGTGGCCAGATCAAGTATGGATGATTCTTCTGTATTGATAAAGCTGATGTTGTTGTTTCCTGAGTCATAGAAAATATCTTCAACCGGATCACTAGAAATAGATGCTAGTGTGGTTTTTTTTATTATGTTCATATTCATTTGATCAAAATCGTTCATGGAGTCATCGTCTATAGAGAGAACCTCATCCAAAGCAGTCGGATATGAGTGCAGCGCAATGTCAAACGGAATATTCAATGAGCTCATAGAATAAACTGATTTCCTACTTACTCCAGGAGGCAAGAACTTCAGCATTAAAGGCTGCAATTCGTTTGCAATGTCTGTATCCAAAATGGCGATTGCTCTGCTTAGTTCATGGAGAATGTTTCTATACTTGCCTAGAAGATAAATTAAGTTGACGTAATCATCAAAGTACTGTGATACAACATTTGTGATTGTTTTCAACATGAGAGAAACACACTCCCATTTGCAGGCAACTGTGAAAATATAAGGTATTTGGGATACTGGGTTTATGTCTATAGGACCACTGGCATCATCAAACATCAGTGAATTTTGTGTGTCCGAAAACAAACTATTGCAACTGCTGGAAACAGGGGCACTGTATGAATGGCTGCTTGCTGACGAGTCTGGAGAAACTGCAGAACCATCTCTACTCTTCAATTGATCATAAGACGATCTTTCTAGTTGAGCTTTGTAGTTCTTATTCCTGTCAGTACTAAAAGTGTGCAAGTATTCTTTGTTTTTGATGAATGCAAATATAACCAAAATGATCTTCTTACTGGTCAATGAGTTTATACCAGAAGTGAAGTTTCCTAGTATGTTATTTTCATTTCTTTGTTCCATTTTCAATAGTTGAGAAACGTTTCCTCGTTGTTCTTGAGACAAATGTTGTGGTGCTGCTAGAATAAGATTATTCAAAATGTGATAATGATTAATCTTGGGGGAGTGGTTTGTTTCTATGTTTTTCAAAATGATGTTGCATAAGTGCTTGATAAAGAAATCTCTATGGGTCTCGGTTCCTATGTTCAAATCCATATCCAATAGCTTCAAAAATTTGGGTACTTTTTCTGTGTAGTATTCTGTATTGATGAACTTCATTGATCTTAGAGAGAATATTGGATTATTGGTTATTCTAAGAAGTAAACTTTCTAATGTGGACATAAAGCTGCTGTTGGCATGTGTGTTCTGATGATACTTCTTCAAGTAAAACAAAAGAATAAAGAATATCTTATTGGAATATATTTCCAACACATGGGTTTCAAAGAAGTTGTTGCATTCCAACATTTTGTTGAATATTAACAAGACAGCGGTAATATTCTGAGTAATTTGGGGTATTTCGTGTGTTTCATCACTCTGTTTGGATTCCTCTGTTGATTTGTTTGCATTTGAGTCACTCTTGCTGTCGGAACTTATAGATGAAGAAGACTTGGTGAAGATATCCAAAAAACTGGACCCGGTCTTGTTGTTCAAGTTAAATATCCTGTTGTCATCCTCAATAGCCAAGTCTATAGGCAACTTCAACAGCTTAACTATGGATACCAATATTTTTTTGAAATCACTTAGAATATTTACACTGGAGAATGATCTCAAACAAACATTGCTATAGTCATTTATATCTGATGTGGAGTTTGCTATTTGCAGTTTGGTATTTTGACTGATGGCACTCGGATCAAATGTGAAATACAAAAGCAAAATATTTCTGCTGGTTTTCAAGTAGTTTTCCCTCAACTTACTTGACTCCTCTATGGTCAAATTCTCTTCTGTATAATTATTCATGTTTGGTGAAGAATTGGAGCTTTGATTGGTGAAAGGCTCTGCTGTCTTGAAAGTGCTTTCAAGATCACTATTTAAAGTAAAATTATGCTTCAATAAACTCATCCGGTTGACATTACTTCCTTGATGTGTGCTAAAGCTTTTAAACTTCACAATATTGAATTGTGATGGGTATGCAAAATTTGGGTTATAAACAGATTTGTCACCAGTAATGCTTGACTTTGCAAGAATGTTGTTTTCATCAGTGAAGTTATTCAACAAGGAGTTGATCAAATAAACAGACAAGTACTCTGGCATTGAACAGCACCAGCTGGCCAAAAACTTGTTGTCGATTTTCTTTGATGAGTACAAGGTATTAGAGAAGAGAACTTGCAACAGCTCCATGATCTCTAGTCTATGTGAGTCTAAAGTAGGATTGTGCATTTTGGCATAATTCCCATCTTTGTTGTGCAAATCCAAAGAATCGTTGTTCCACAAGTGAAAAGATATATTACCTAGTGAAGATTGGCTGCTCAAAGGTAGTGTGAAACCTTCCATGAACAAACACTTTAGTAGAGCTGACAACAATGAAATACCTAGAGGCATATTATTCTTTTGGGCAAGACCGTCCAAAAACCAGTTTGGCTGTGTTGAGAACTCGTCAAAGTTCTGTTTTGCTTTAAAGTTGATCTCCACATTCAACGAGGAGATGGACTTTTCACCTTCTTCTTTGGATGACACTGGACTTTTGTTGAGTTTGTCAAAGGAGAGGATCGATTCAGGCACTCGCACTGTTGCGTTTTGTGTTGGGTTGTTCAAGTCCTGGTATGTTTCCGCAGTGTTTGCGTTCCAAAAGATCTCATCTTCGGAGAACTGTGGCGTGCTGTTCTTGTCATTTTCACTGTAGCAGATTTCAAAGAAGATAGGCATCAGCTTAGTCAAAAAACGCAAAGACTTCAACAATGTCTCTGTGTACTCTGCAAATTTGTCTACATCATCATAAGTCTTGGTAGTGAGTATAGTTATAATTCTGACAATCTTGAAGCTAAAAAACTTTATGAGATTGAGGAAGTTGAGCTTGTTCCCATAGCATATGTACTTTAGCTCATTGTTGTTGATGATTTTATTAATTTTGTTCATGCCTAAAAAGAACTCATTTTCTACTAGACAGTTAAAAAAATTTGAGTAAGGATCTTGTGAGCTGTCCTCATTTTGGTTTTTATCTTCATCGTTCAACTTTGGAGAGTCCTGGACATCCCCATTGGCAGCATCGTCTGTCTGGCTGGCATTCTTGTTTTGGTACAAGGGCACGTTTATGTCTGCGTTTGCAAGGAGAAGAATATGATTTTTGAGTATTTTGTCATAGCCAGATATGAAATCGCTGTTCAAGTAGGCCATCAAATGGGGGGTTATTTTTTGGTTTGGTTTTGTAGAGATTTTCAGTGTTTCATCACCACCCTTTAAAAAAAAAAAGGTAAAACAGAATAATGAAAAAAAAAGAAAACGAAGAGCGTTTGTGTACGGCATTTTCACTTTTTTTTTTTGATTAGAAATAATCCCCGTGATTGCTCCTGTCGTATCTCCGACAACTTGAAAAACACTTCACAACAAAAAGTTTCAGATTATTTATATTATGCTTTGATATATATGGGGTATCGATCGAAGACTCAGTTGCTGGATTCAGTGGACAGAGACTTCTTTTCGGTTTCCATTTGTCTTTTTTCATCTCTTTCTTCAATGTATCTGGCAGCGAATTCTTCATCCCCGTCTCCCAAGCTGATCCACTTTTTGAAGAATGTGGTTTGGAAGTTGGCTACGATGACTTGCTCACTCTGGTACAGAACCAGAGGCAGCAGCAGTTGACCGATTCTTTCTTTGTCGGCACCGTACTCAGAGGTCATGATGGCCACACCCAGGGCAGCGGTTTTGGCAGCAGTGCACAGCAATAAGGAGACTGTATCTTTTTTATCGAACCAGAAGTTGGCAATGAAGTGTCTGCTGGTCAGGCCCTTGTTGGCTAGTTTTATTCTGTGGACAAAGTTTGCTTCTTTGTACTCATCGCTTTCTTTTATTTCTTCAATTTCAAACAGTCTTTGTCTCTTGAAAATAGCAATTTCTTTGGAGTTCATCTTCAGCAAAAGCAGAACAATGTATGGTCTGACTAAAAAGTATGTCAAAATGGATAGGAACAAATAAAGACCAACGTTGAAGAAGCACAGGAAGATGATGTTCACATGGGAAACACTTGTGAAGGCGTGTTGGGCAAAGGCAGTTGAGAACGAGTTGAACATGATCATCAGCAAACAAACAGAACCCAGCTTGGTTAGTCTGAAGGTTTTCCAGAACCATTGGATTTGTGGCAGATACCATATTCTCACCATCTGGCCTATAAAGAAGGGCACAAACAAACAACAGCCAATCTGCTGCATGACTCTTCTATAAACACCGGTGACACCAGACGAGTTGTTTGCAGGGTTGGCAAATTCAAAGGCTCCTTGCATGAACATCTGCACCACAGCCGGGGAAATGAAGGCCCCCAGAGAGTTACCAAGAACAGTGGAGCAGATAGTCAGACTGAAGTTGGCGTTGGATTTCTTGGACATGACAATGTTCGACGCAATGGTTGTAGGACAGGACATGGACACAATGATACCGGCCAGAGTCCATTTGTCGATGTTTTTGTTGTTGGACTTGATGATGGCCAAACAGAACCCATATGCAATGGAAGAGGATATCAAGAAGGAGAATGACTGGGATATAAGGTGCTGTCTCCACTTGACCAGGTTTTTTTTGATGTCGGAGAATGGGATGTCTGTTCCCGACTTGAAGAAGATCAGCGCTGGCATCAGGTAGCCGATGGAGTACTGGCCCTTGATCAGACCGTCGTCCTTGGCAAACTGGGGCCACCATCTGGATATGACAATAAGAATGGCTAGACAGAAGAAGAACCACTGTGAGTACAGGTAGTCCCATACCTGCTTGGCGATTTGTTTTTTTCTTGAAACAGTGTGCTCATCCTGTGGCTGAGCCTCTTGGATGTTCTCAGGAATATTATTTTCAGTAGGCATGCTGAGTTTTGTGGTAGTATTAGTAAAAGGACACGCTAAGTGAGAGATGATTATGGATTGTTGGTTCCAGCAGATGTTTCTGATGTTGATTCCAAAAAAAAGAAAGAAAACTTATTACGTCAAAACTCAAAAAAAAACAAAGACGGAAAAAAAAAAAAGAAATAAGAAAATTACTCCATCTCGCTCGTAACATCATCGCTTTTAAAAAAGACAAAGTTCACGCCGAGCGGTGTTTTCATTTAAATTTTAAAAAATTAAATACGCTGTAACTATATACAAAGCCATTTCTCCTAAACACTGTTCGCCTCGATGGTGGCGTCGAATATGGCCATCAGCTTGATGAACGTGATCTGCTTCTTCATCAGCCAGTTGTCCAGGTTCTGGATGGTCCCCTCCTGCTTGCTGACCTCGTGTTCCAGCTGGTGGAAGTCGGTTATCTTTGCAAGACTCTCAAACACATTCCGCTCCATCTTCAGCTTGCTGCACAGATGTGTTTTGATGATTTCAAAGTCCTCCAGGGCAGCCTTTCGGTCAAAGCCCTCCTTGTGCGAGTGGTACTCAATGATTCTCAGCACCTTTGAAAACAAAATGTTGTCCAAACAGCCAAACATTGCGTTGTACGACTTCTTGCACTGCTTGATCTTGATGATCAGCTCGATGTTTGTCTTCAGGAACTCTATGTACTCCTTCGAGTTTTCTGTTTTGTACAGCAATTGGTACGCGTGGTCCTGGACAAAGTAGATCGTCAGGTGTATGTGGTACACAAAGAAACAGTCGTCTCCCCACACATCGTTGTTCTCCGGGTCCTTGATGATGTCAGGGAGACTGTTGCTGAGACCTATGAAGTCGTCGAGGAGCTGCTCAAGCACGGACGAGTCCCATGTTTTTTCTTGCTTCGTCTCGTTGCTCTGGATGATGTTCACTATCTTGAAGAAGTAGTACTTAAGAATGGTGTATATGCCGTCCTCTTTGTAGATCCCAATGATGGTATTCTTGATCTGTGTTTTCAAGTTCTCGATGACCTCGGAGTTGTCGTGTTTGTCGTGGAACTTGTGGACCTTGTCATGGGCCTCCTTCAGCAACTCTTCTCTGTGCAGTTCATTCTCCAGAACCTCAATGATCTTCGTTTTGTCATCGTGCGAAAACTTGATGCTTGAGGTGTAGTGGATGATCATTCTTGGCTTTGAGTAGACAATGGACAGCATCTCATCGGTGAAGCAGCAGAACCACCAAAGCTTTTTCTTTTTGTCTCTCAGGTGTTTTTTGTTCTTGTGGATCACATTCAAAAACCTCTCTGAGTGCAATCCCAGGTCCTGGCATATTCTTATGGCCGTTGTTTGGATCAAGGAGGAGGACAAGTTCAAACCCGTGATCTTGATGTATGAGCTCAGCAGAAGAACACCCTGGACAGAGGCCAACCCGTCTGGGAACAAAGAAATGGACTGGTAATGGAGGAATGAGTTGACTAGGAACAAGTCCTCCCACTCAGTAAGCCAGTTTATGTCCAGCAGTGAGTGGTCAAAGCCTTTGAGCTCGCTCTTCATTTTCAAAAAGTACTGCGAGTTGTCGTGCTGGTTTGTGAACAATGTCGTTTTTATTTCTTTGCACATGAAGCTCCCAACAATGTTCAGCAGCAAAAGATGCGAGTGGTTCAGGGAGTTGAACGTGTCTGCCTTCCATTTCTCCAGGATACCCAGCAAATCGTATGTCTCAATGGGCAGGATCACATACAGGTTGTTCAGGTTGAAGAAGACATCCACGATCTTCGACATGATCTTCAAAGTCGGCATCTTCGACATCTGCATCACTTCCAGGAGCGCGTAGATCTTCTTCTCCCTTTCAAAGTCTATGTGCATCTCGTTCAGGTCAATGGAGTCAAACAGCAGGTGGATCTCCGGTGGTATGTTGCTTCTGAGCGATGTCCAGTTGTTTTTCACCAGAACGTCCCCTTCGGTGACTGTGTTCAGCACCGAGTGGCTGGCCATCGACGAAACAGACTCAGGTCTCTGGTTCCCGTTTGGATTTGGAAGCGTCGTATTCCAATTATCCTTCATGAAAGTGTCTGGTTTGGGGGTGTTTTCGTCATGGATCCTCTCGGATATTAGACGCTGCTCGTACTGGTTGGTGATCACGTCTGCGAGCAAGTTCAGAGGTGTGTCTCTCTTCAGGTTCAATGGGGATTCCGGTGCGTTTAGTTCATCTGCAACTGGAGACCTTGGTCGTTTGTTCAGCCCTGGGGTGTTCAGGTTGAGTAGGTCCTTGTCAACGTTGTATGGGGTCAACCCCGGCATGGGCGTGTCGAGGGTCATTGGCTGGAAAGCTGCTGGAGAGAAGGCAAACTCGGTGCTGTTGTAATTGCGTGTCACCTTGTCAAAGGGCTCTAAGTTCTGGGTGCCTGGCTTGTCTTGCAGCTCGGTGATTGCGTGGATCTTGCTGACTTTTTCAAACGACTCGAGCATCAATTCCACCTTGGATTCGAGGGTTGATATTTGTGAAAGGATGCCTTTGAAGTCCTGTTTTCTTGAGGGCTGTCTTTTGGAGATGGACTTACCGTCCCCTGGCGATTCAGACATTGTGTTGTTAAGTTTTGGTCTATGTTATTCTAGGGTTATGTTTTTTTATTTAACGACTCTCTGAGATGTTATTTAGAAAAAAATAAGAATGTTTGGGAAAACCAAAAAAAAAAAAAAATATGGTATGTGCTAAAATGCCGGAAAGCGCTTACAAATAAGAGGTCCGTGAATTATGAAAAGAGCTGCTATAAATAATATATAAAAATATGGACACATGCCATAATCAAACAATATTATAATTCAGAATCATATATACATCTACTTCAACTCCTCAATGCAGTCAGCGATAACCTTGACAGCAGTGTCTATTTGCTCCTTGGTGATGACCAATGGCGGAGACAGTCTGATGATATGCTCGTGGGTAGGCTTGGCCAGGATACCCTTGTCCTTCATGGCCAGACACAGGTCCCAGGCAGACTTGCCGCTGGTCTTGCTTGAGTCGATCACAATGGCAGTCAACAAACCAACCCCCCTTACTTCGGAGATAACACCGTTGGACTTCTCAGCAACCTCGGTAAGCTTTTTGATCAGGTAGTCACCCATTTGTTGTGCGTTTTCCATGAGCTTTTCGTCTCTGATGACTTCCAGGGAAGCCATGGCAACGGCGGAGGCTAGGGGGTTACCACCAAAGGTGGAGCCGTGGGAGCCTGGGGTGAAGACAGACATGACGTCCTTGTTGGCAAGGACAGCTGAGACTGGAACAACACCGCCGGAAATGGCCTTACCCAACAGAACAACGTCTGGCTTGCAGCCCTCAGTGTGTTCGTAGCACAGCATCTTACCTGTTCTGGCAATACCGGTTTGGATTTCGTCGCAGATCATCAAACAGTTGTATTCCTTACACAGCTTCTGGACCTCGTTTAGGTATCCCTTAGGTGGAACAACAATACCGGCTTCACCTTGGATTGGCTCTAAAATGATGGCGGCAACCTTGTCTCCCTTGGCTTCCAAGACGGCCTTCAAGTCCTCAATGACACCGTATCTGATGAAGTCCTGGCTGTTCTTCTTGGCTGTTAGGGTATCCAAGAATGGGCCGAAGTGGTCTCTTGACTCTGGGTCAACAGACAGGGAAATGGCACCGAAGGTTCTTCCGTGGAAGTTGTTTTCCAAAGCAAGGACAATGGCCTGGTTTTCAGGAATGCCCTTCTTCAAGTACCCCCATCTTCTGGCAAGCTTCAAACCGGTTTCAACGGCTTCGGCACCGGTGTTCATAGGCAGGATGGACTCGTAGTTGAAGTACTCTGTGGCGAACTTGGCAAACTCAGCAAACTTGTCGTTGTGGAAGGCTCTTGAGGATAGGGTCAGCAAGTCCAGCTGGTCCTTGGCGGCCTGGATGATCTTTGGGTGGCAGTGGCCCTGGTTTACAGCAGAGTAGCATGATAGGAAGTCCAGGTAGTGTTTGTCTTCGATGTCCCAGACATCGACACCGGAGGCCTTCTTGAAGACAACTGGGATTGGGTGGTAGTTGTGGGCAGCGTACTCGTGTTCGTACTCGATGGCTTGCTTGGATGATGTGATTTTGCTAACAGTAGCGTTTTGTGGGGTAGACATTATTGGATTTGTAAGTTTTGGTTATGTTAAAGTTTGTTTTATGTTGATTATAGAGAAGAGAAGAATAAAATTAATTTAACAATAATCATAAATGAATGTGAGGCTTTATATATGGCGGGGATTCAAACAGCATTGTGCCTGATATAAATCTATACTTATTGTTTGATTAAAGGTTAAAAAAAAAGAAGGCAAAATGTATCCCCTAAGTGCAAGAGATGTGGGATGGCTTTTGGTGTGTTTTTTTCAGGGGGTGTTAGGTAGAAGCACGTGATGTGGATCAACACACACACGTTAATGAAAGTAAAAGAAATGGATATATATGTATATATAAGTATATGTATAGTGATGTATTTAATAGTAAAAAAATATGTTTATAGATTAAATTAGTGAGTATATATTTATTAACATACATATATAATAAAACAATAAGTACTCTGTGTGTTTTTATGATATACAATTACTTCTACTAAAACTCCCATACTGTTGTGAGGGGTAACACCACGTGACCATAAAAAAAAGTATAGCAGTTAAAGGAAACAGGTACGTTGCCGACGGGGCGATTTTAAATTATGCAACGGAGTTACGGAGATAAGAATACTCCCATGTATTATAATTAAATGTATATATATATATTATCATTACAGTAATATGTACTCACCATTATCATACACAATATACATTCATTAATACTTGATATCTAGATGGTGTACTAAGGTGTTTGCTGTTAAAGACACGTGCTTATCATGTGACCAGTGCTATCTCTTGACCCAATCCTCACAGCACGAAAATTTTTTTTAGTAGCTCACGCCTTGAAGTGTTTTCATTTTTTTTTTTTTGGTCCTTTCGTTTATCAACAAACATCAGATAACAGTAAACAAACAAAAAACATCTGCTACTACACCAAAAAACCCCCATATACACTAATAGAATGAATGATCAGAGACCCACCAAGAGAAGAAACCTAACACAATCCAACATAAACGAACCCCTTTCATACATAAACCCAGAACAGCACCTGCTCCAAAGAACCCTCACCTCAATCCCATACAAAAGCGCCGAGGAGGCCAGAGCACTCAACGACCACCTTGCATCCATAGGCATGAAGGCCAGGCAGTCAGTGCACGTGGGGTACAACAGGGGTCTGGACAACATAAAGTCAATGGAGGAAACCAAACAGACCTTTCTCCAAAACCAACCAAAGATAAGCGACAACTCACAGTATACTCTCCCTTCGTACAAGAGACCCATTGCGCCCGATGAGTTTGATGTGGACTACAGAAGAGTGCAGACAGACATCCCTGGCGGATACAACCAGCTCCTTCAGCAGCAGCAGATGGTCCAGCAGCAGTACTTGCAGCAGCAGCTCCAGTACCAAAGAGACAACAACATGCTCAGCAACACAATGTTCAGCAGACCAACAAGAAACATAAACACAGGAATGATGATGGAAAACAGCCTCCAGCGCTCCACAAGCAACTTCACAGGCATACAGGGCCTTGAGTACTCAAGAACAAGATCATCAGTGCAGGAAAGCGACATCGAACTGGAAAGACGACTCAGCGAAATCGATGCCCACAGAGAAAAGATGTCAGAGATAGAAGACGCCGTCCAGGGCAACACAGACAACATGAACTTCTAGGATCCCCTTTTTTTTGCTATTTTTTTTGCTTTTCTTTTTTTGTTGAATTATATATACCAGATTGCTTTTAAAAAATCACTTCGAGGCTGCAAACTTCTTGATTTCGCCCTCAGCAGCGTCTATAATCTCCGACGAGATCTTGATTTTGTTCGCCAGGTAGTCCAACCGAGGTCTGAATGACTTCCCGTTTTCCTGGACATACTTGAAGTTCTTGATCTCCTCCTCCCACTTCTGGATTCTAGCTGCTTCAAAGCCAACTATCTTGATGTAGTATGCTGTTTTCAGAAGTCTGAAGACCTCCTCGTCACCCATCAACTCAGCAAACGCCTCTCTGAACAGTGGCTTTGCAGGCTTGATCGTCGACAGCATGCCCCTGTCTCTGGCAATGGCAATCAAACCGCCCTTTTCCAGGTCCATCAACGCGCCCTCTGGATTCGACTTGAAGATGTTGCTGTATCTGATGTCCTTCATCGTGATGGTTCCGCTTGCGGCCAGCTTCTCAATCAGCTCAAACGCCTGGGCACCGCGGACACTGGTGTCCGACAAGAACATCTGCGTGATCTGCTCA
Source organism: Hanseniaspora meyeri (assembly GCA_030370665.1). Lineage (NCBI taxonomy): Eukaryota > Fungi > Ascomycota > Saccharomycetes > Saccharomycodales > Saccharomycodaceae > Hanseniaspora > Hanseniaspora meyeri. Next base: position 1,115,232 of record CP113884.1, on the reverse strand, counting down.
ATGGCCTGGGACTTCATCTTGCTCAGGGCCTCATACTCACTCTCACCGGACTTCACTCTTCTGATGAAAGCCTGCAGGTCCAGCATACGCCCACCCAGAGGTTGGATGGCATTCAGGTCCAGGTCCTTGTTGAAGTTCTTCAAAACATACTTCCGGGCAACCTCCTCGCTGGCATCGCTCAGAACCATGTTCTTGAAGATCTGGTTAGGCAGGGACTGGGTCAGCAGAGACACGTTGGAGATGGTCTCAGTCAGGAAGACAACATGCGCAAGGTTCATCTGCACCAACAAGGCCCCCCACTCGGCAAGCTCCTTGTAGACAAACCCGTTGATCTCGGAGGTTGAGCTGAAACGGTCAATCACAATCACTGGCTTCGCATCCGGGTGCTGGAGCAGGTAGTCCTCCTCGTTTCCGCTGACGTAGTCCGCAAGAGCGACTCGACGGATGGCAATGATGGCGGTGGCAAGCATGCTGTTGAACTGTTTCTCCTTCGACTCGGACAATCCAGACTTCTGCCCAGTCAAAGACTGCACACCAAGGTCAATGATGCTCACGAAGGAGTTGATCCATGGGAAGATTGGGTAGTAGCCCAGCTGCGAGGATGCATTGGCCAGGAATCTGCTGTCGATTCTGTTCTTCACCAAGGAGTCACAGTCCAAGTACAAGACGTTTTCTCTGTCCTTCAAAGCGGAACGAACCATGCTGTTCTTCCCAGACCCCCTTGGTCCCCTGATAACAACAAATGTGTTGGTGTTCTCCTCCAGCCACAATTTGAAGTCCTTCACCTCATCCTCAAAGAACGCAGTGCCCTCATCAACGGTTTGCTTGTTGAAGTACTTCATCAGTGTTGAGTAGTACGAGCTGTTCCACACCTGGAACTTCTTGGTGATCTTCAATTCGATCATGTACTCTCTTATAGGATCAAAAATCAGCAGGGCCAGGATGGACAGCAGAGCCAGGGAGAGCGGGATAGCCAGTCTGGTGTGGTTCACGTAGAAGTTCCTGATTAAATGGTGGCTTGCTGTTTTGTCGAATTTGATTATCAAGTTCACATTGTTCAGCATGAACCCATTGACACAGTTCTTCGCACACACGGCGGAGTACAGGTTCTTAAACTCAATCAGGGTGCTGTTGTCTCTGCAGCTGATCTCCACAATCTGGCCGTATCTTCTGAACAGGGAGTACACGTCCTGTTCGGGAAGCTTGCCCTCGTGCTTCAGAAGCAAAGATCTCGATGGCAGTCTCTGCATGTCCTCAACAAGTGGTGTCCCCTTTGTTGGGAAGCAAGCCACTCTTTTCAAAACAAAACCGCGCTGGCTCTCCTGAACAAGCTTCTGGATCTTCAGGTTCACATCAGCAACGGTGTACGGGTAGGGTACAAGAAACTTGGCAAAGGCCCCACCGTCTCTTCTCATGGAGATGAAGTCTGTCATCTCAAAGCTGTGTTTGGTCAGGTCCATGATCTTCTGTCTGGCGTCTTTGTTGCTGTTCTGGAACGCAAAGACGGCGTACCAGGTCAAGGCGTTTGTTCTTGTGAACACATTGTCAAAGTAGATCAGAGTTTCTCGCTTGGTCTTCTCAATGACTGTCTCGTTGGTCTCACCACTCTCCTCATCAGCCTTCTTGATGTCGGTGGATATGTAAGCCTTGGGTATGGTTAGCGGCTTGTAGCGGAATGGACTGAGTCTTGCGTGATGCTTGAGAAACAGTCTATTTCTCGTAATCACGTTCATAGTATAGTAGTTGTATGTTGTTGTGGTCTTCCAGCAGTATAGTTCCCAAACACTCGATAAATCTGTAAGGGGAACTCCAGAAAATGTTTAATAAAAAAAACACACACACATATACGTAGAAAAAAACGGTAAACGCCTACAACGTAAGTATCGGCCAAAAAAAACAAAAACAAAATAATATCATCGGTATACTTCTTTTAAAAAAACAAAATAAAACATAAACTTATATATTCACCGCAGCGTCATTACTTAGGAATGTTCTTGAAAACCAGACTTCTTATCTTGGCGTACTTCTTGTTGATGTTGTCTCTTCTATATCTCTTGGCCTTGGATGTGAAGTAGTGGGCGCTTTCCAAACCAGTCATTTCTGGGCCTTCGCTGAAGTATATCATATTCTTTTCCTTGTTCACAGTAGCGTTGACATTGGCTTTGGTGATAACTTCCTCCAAGATCTCAGTGACGGCTTCAACACTCAGCTCGAACTTGGTGCTTAGCTTGGAGATCGACAGGTTGGCAGCAAAGACCTTGACGTAGAAGAAGTAAGCCTTCAAGGACTGTCTCTTGATGGTGTCGATCAACTTGGCCTTCATTTCCTCGTCTTGGAACAGGTTCCAGGCATTGGTCTTGGACAGCAGCTCTACACCGGACTTCCACTCACCTCTCAATAGCTCCTTGGCACAGTGGATGATGAAATCGCTTTCGGTTTCAGCTGGGGCATGGAATCCGTATCTCTCATATGAACTGATCTTTCTGGAGATTCCCTTGGTGGTATTGATGATTTCGTCTATGTCACCGTAGTTTCTGGATCTGGAGGCAATGCTTGGGATGTCGTTCAGCATGGAGCAGGTCAGGTAAACACTGTCAACCAAGGTCAGGTCAATGTGCTTGTGGAATGGAAGATGGACTTCTTCAAACTTGATATCCTCATCAACAGTCTCGTTGTCGGCATACTCAACGTATCTGTTGACTAGCTTTTGGCCCATCAAGTACTTCAAGGAACCAGCAACGGAAACAGGATGCAACAAGGATTGAGAGTCATGGAACAAACAGTTCTTGAAGGAAGAGAAACCTAGCTGAACAACAACTCTGTTGAATAGAATTTGAACAGACAAGTCGTATTGGTTGATGGACTTCTTGTGCAGGAAGACCTTGCTGAAGTTTTCCATTAGGGAAACAGAGGTGTTGAAATCATCGTTCAAGGAGTGGTAGTAGATCTTGTATAGGTTGGCCTTTTCCCAGAAGTTCAACAGCTTGGCATCCTTGTTGTTGTTGATGACCTCAACAAGGCTATCAATCAACTCAGTGGAGTCAACTGCGCTGTTGGCTTGGAATTGGGACTTGTAGGTTAGCTTCAAGTCGTCGACGTAATCCCAGGCTTGGGCTTCGTTCAAGGAAATCAAATCGGTTGGCTTGAAGTAGATGTAGTCCAATCTCAAAACCAATACTCTTGATAAGTAGAAGACGGCCTTGTCTTCAGGCAAGGTCTTTTCTAAGTATAGCTGCAATCTCAAGATCAAGTTGTAGATTAGTTGCTCATCTCTTAATCTGTCAACATACTCTGGGGACTTGAAAGAAGTGTATAGCAAGGACTTGATGAATTCGGAACTTAAGCTTTCAACGTAAGCAAACAGAGAACCTAGGATTTCCTTCTTACCGGTCTTTGGATTGACCAAGGTTTCTTTGTCATCAATGAAGTCACTCTTGACAGCAACTTCGGAAATGATATATTCATCAAAGTTTTCTTCTATGATATCGAAAAGAGTTTCGATTTCCTTCAAGGAAGTCTTCCATTGGGCAATTGGTTGGTAGGTCAAGGACTTTGTGGATTCGAATCTCAAGGTGATCAAGTTCATGAAACACAAGATCTTTTCGTAGACATCAGAGGCGTAGTTTTCCAACAAGTCAGTGAAACTTTCCATTTGTTGGGCAATGGTAAAGTTCTTCTTACCTCTGCTTTCCAATAGGACATTGAACTTGGTAAAGAATTGGACAGACTTGGAAACCAGCTTAGGAGCCTTTTCTTCTTCAAGCTGCTTTTGCATGGCTTCGTCAATGTAAACGGTCTTGGCATCTTCGGATAGCAACTCTTCGCTGTTGAAGACAGTGTCTCTAGATTTGTTGAAGACTTCGATGAATTGTTGGAATTCCTTGGCAGCCTTCTTGTGTTTTATTTTCAAGCTGACGAAGGCCTTGGTATTGTTCTTGGATTTGTTGATTGATTCTTCTTCGTTGTAAGTTTCAATGGCTTCGTTGACTTGGACCATGACCTTGACGGCGATGTTTGGAACAGCTTGGTTATTTTGTTGTTGGAACTTGGCTAGGGACTTCATGGCGTTATCGAATAACTCAACGATCTTTTCAAAGTCATTGGTCAATTCAGCAGTATCGATTTTCTTGGAGATCTTGAACAATTGAATCAAGGATTTTTCTCTGGCGGATCTGACCTTATTCTTACCGTATTCGTCATCGGAGTCGTCTTCAGAAGAGCTGTAGTCGGAATCGGCGGCTTGGTTGGACTTTAAGAACTTGTTGTTTTGGGCGTTGTAGCCTAGAGGAGGACCTTTTCTGAATTGTGGTTTTTTGTACCAGTCTGGACCGTATGGCTTGGAGTCAGAGTCGTCATCGTAGTCAGATTCGTATTCGGACTCTTCTTTGTCGGCACCTTCGGATGGCTTGCTGACGGAGACTTCCTCTTCAGATTCTGATTCGGAGAAGTCGTTGTCGAATAATTCTTCATCGTCAGAAACGTCGTCTTCGTTCAAACCGTAGCTCTTGACTGGCTTTTCGTCTTCGGAGTCTGAATCAGAGTCGTCGGTTCTTAGTTCTTCTTCAGAGGAGTTCAGGAAGTCGTAGTTGGCTTGGAAATATTTGGACATGGTTAAACTTTCAGAGAATTGGTCAAAAGCATCTTCACTGGTGGCAGTGACTTCAGGTGTACTCATTTTTTTTTTTTTGCTATGTGTGTTATAGATAGTGATTCAAAAAGAAATAAGAGATAGAATAGGGAGGTACTATAAGTGTGATGAAGGTGTTTATTTGGGGTTGATGTATATATTTATTGTATCGATAATAATAAAGCTATCAACGAAAAGCAAAAAATAGTGATGAAAAAATGGGTTTACACCAAACGCAGTGGTGAACCAAAAAAAAGAAATGTGTGCCATGAAAATTTTTCATACAAAATAGTGAATTTCCCCATTCGCGAGGTGGTTTCCCTTTTGGGAAATTACCCGAGTAGCGCATTTTAGCAGCAAAAACATTGGATCTTTTTTGATTAAAATGATTCAGATGGTGGTGTGCAAGTCATTGGGTATGTGTTGTAGTATATCAATGTGGGATTTATAAGTTGATTTTGAAGTATCAATATGTGCAAGCAAAATTATTACAAATTTTAGATGCTAAAAATGCTACTGTTTCATCTATCTTATACAAAGATTCCAAAGAATAAACTCCTCTAACGTGTTTCTATGGATGTGTCCCTACTTCATATTCGGGTAACTCTTTGTCTTTCTTTGCCCAGAATCATTTTCTCTGTATTTTTTTTTTTATCAATGGCTCTCCACATGTTCCACTCAGCATGATCAACGCGTCTATGTTATGCTTTATATTTTTTTTTCTATGCAATCTGCTATTTCCATTTCTTCCAAAAAACAATTAATTAAAGACTCTCATCTCTCAGGCCATAACTCAGTTCTATAATCACAAATCACACAACTGCTTATACCCTAACAATGTCTGGAAGAGTTCAAGCCAGCAACGGCGGTGTTGCTTGTAAAAGATGTGGAGGAACCTCCTTTGTCAAAGATATATCCAATGCCAACAACGATACTGTGTGTGAAACCTGTGGTACCGTTCAGGAAGAAAACCCCATCGTGTCTGAAGTCACCTTTGGTGAGTCCTCATCCGGTGCTGCTGTTGTCCACGGTTCCTTTCTGGCTGCTGGACAGGCCCACTCGGGAACCTCAGGCGCCTTGGAATCAAGAGAACAGACTCTACAAAACGCCAAGAGAAAGCTAAGAGCTGTCTCATATGCTCTGCACATACCGGAGTATATCACCGAAGCTGCCTTCCAGTGGTACAAGCTGTGTCTAACACACAACTTTGTCCAGGGAAGAAAGTCCCAAAACGTCATATCTGCGTGTCTTTATGTCGCCTGCAGAAAAGAAAAAACACACCACATGCTGATTGACTTCTCCTCTAGATTGCAAATCTCAGTCTACTCCATAGGTTCAACTTTTCTGAAGATGTGCAAACAACTGCACATAACTGATCTTCCATTGGTTGACCCTTCACTGTACATCCAGTCATTTGCCACCAAATTGCAACTGGGCGACATGAAGAACATCGTCATCAATGATTCATTGAAATTGGCCCAAAGAATGGCCAAGGATTGGATGTACGAGGGAAGAAGACCAGCCGGTATTGCCGGTGCCTGTCTGCTGCTAGCATGCAGAATGAACAATATAAGAATCACTCATAACGAAATAGTTGCTGTTTCTCATGTCGGAGAAGAAACTTTACAGACTAGACTGAATGAGTTCAAGGGCACTTCATCAGCCAGCCTGTCCATCGAAAAGTTCAGAGAGAACTACGATACGGTCAGCAACCAAGACGAGCTGCCACCATCGGTGAAGAAGAACATCAAGAACCTGAAGAAGATGAACAAGAAGATGGAGAACTACATGATCACGGACTCGGATGTTCTGAAGTCTGACCCCATGATGCTTCAGGTTTTGAATGAACAGGAACTCTCCAGCAACGAACTGAACTTCTACTTGAAGAAACTGGATAAGGTGAGGGTGGAGAACGTGGCCAGAATGCAGAAGACCCACGGGGTGGGTGACTCTGAGGTCTTGGGCATGGACGGCGACCTACGAAAGCGTATACTGAGAAAGAGGGACATGAAGCACGAGCAGGTTCTAGACAAATACTGCCGAAACACAAAAAATTATCTCACCCCAAAGGAGTCGGATGGGTCTCCACGCGTGCCCATGGCGGAGGAAGACCAGGTCAGGGTTGCTGTTGAGGAGTACGAGGAGGTCATGCAGCAGGAAGAGTATGACAACGACGATCCTCTGTACACCATCGAAAACGACCCCTACCGTCCAAAGAACCTGCACTTGCTGCCCACAACGGACTCCATCCTAGAGGGCATTCCCGACGGTGAGGACTTTGATGATCTGGAGGATGACGACGAGATCATGGCATCCATCCTCGACGACAGCGAGGCCAAGGAGAAGGAGCGTATCTGGGTAGGTCTCAATGCGGAGTACCTGATAGAACAGGAGGAAAAGAGATTGAAGAAGGAAGCCGATATCCTGACTGGTAATGCCCACGGGGAGGGCAAGAAGAGGAAGAGAACCAGAAACGCAGCTGGCAACCAAAGCGAAAGAAAGAGAGTCTCGAAAATACCAACTGAGGCCACAGTCCGTGACCCGGTCAAGGCGCAGTTCAACATGGCCAGTTTGAACCAGTACTTCCAAAGCGGCAGTGCGGAAAAGGTCGAGGGCCTCGATCCACTGGGCAACCTGGACATTGGCGACGGCATGGTTCCTGCGAAGATCGAGCCCGAAAACACAGCAGACAGCGTCAAGTCCATGCTGCAGGGCAACCAAACGCTATCGAGAAAAATCAACTACAGTGCGATTGACAGTTTGTTTAATTGAGTATATATATATCAGTTTGGTCTTTTATTTTGTTGTTTTAGTAGAACAGCTTGACGACGTTGTCTTTTACCACGTGGAAGAAGTACTCGTTCTCGACAACCTTCACATCACCTGCGTGCTTGACGCTATCGAACGCCCCGCCCTTGGTGATGGCCACTGTCCCCGAGATGTCCTTCGCATAGCCAGTTTTCAGCGGCTTCACAGTGAAAACTACATCCGACTGGTACTGCAGGCTCTGGAAGAACGTTGTGTACTGGTACTGGATGAACGAGTTTATGTAGTGGCTGTAGTAGTCGATGTTTGAGATGATGATTACGTGCTGGAACTTCTCGCTCTGCAGCTTCTTGATGAAGTCGCTGTACACGGACAGTGCGGACATGCCCTCCAGAGAAGAGATCAGGAGCTCGGGCTGCTCGAGAACCAGAACACGCCCTTCGCGAGAGCTGATGTGCTTGTACTTGGCATCCACCAGCTTAGGCAGCGAGGTTGTTTGAAGGCCAAGGGTGAGGTCGACGTACTCGATGTCGATGGTGGATGCAGCAGTTGGGCTCTGCTTGATGTTCTGCTTCATGAACTTGTTGTTGTTGATGAAGGATGATATGGTGAACTTGTACTGGCTGCTGTCTGGGTCTTCGTTGATGAACTTGTTGATTAGCCACAAGGGGTATGTGCCGTTGTTGTATAAGATTGAGTATATGGCGGAATGGTCCTCGTCCGCAGTGCTAGGCAGTATTCTGTGATTGGAGTAGACATTCAGGTCCTGATTCTGTTGCATTAGGAAGGTGGTTGTATAGCTGGGGAGTTGGTAATAGAACTTACCTAGATAGCCTGTATTGACTATTTCCCAATAAACGTGTTTTTTTTTAATTTTCTTGTTTCTTTTGGTTTTTTTTCCTATTCAAGTGTTCTGGGAAGATGCCAGCACGTGCTCTGGGTGTATCCCATTTATTCTGTTCACGTTTCTTTTTTTTTCTCCCATAAAAAAAAACGACATGAAAATTTTTTTAACATCATGGTTTAAAACTTCTTATGTTGAAACACACACTTATTATAAACAAAAACACATTATCAAACAACCATCCCTATAATAATGTCCGCTGTTTCTTTCCCAGCTGTCTCCGACAACACCGTCAAGGTCTCCAACCTAAAGCTATCTGTCCAAAAGAAGAAGGTTGAGCCAATTGGTGAAAACTTTGTCCACCACGCCCAAAGAGCCATCAGAAACCACACCTTCTCTGAGTACGACGAAATCTTGGCTGAAAAGCAAAGAGCCTACACCGCTGCCAACACCAAGGCCGTTGACCCAGATGAAGCTTTATTCGATGAAAAGATTGAGGACGAGTCTATGTTCTCCATTGAAGCCAAGGACTGGAAGACTGCTGACCTGTACATGGCCATGGGTCTATCCAAGTTGAGATACAAGGCTACTCCTGAGCAAGTCATCAAGGCCCACAGAAGACAGGTTTTGATGTATCATCCAGACAAGACCTCTGCAGCCACCAACGGTGCCTCTTTGAAGCAGGACTCCATCTTCAAGATCATCCAAAAGGCCTTTGAGGTCTTGACCAACGACACCAAGAGAAAGCAATACGATTCCTGCGATCCAAAGTCCGATGTCTTGCCACCAAAGGTTGGTTCCAAGTACGACTTCTACGAGGCCTTTGCTCCGGTCTTTGACTCCGAAGCCAGATTCTCCAAGAAGCCATACAACGTCAGCCTGGGTGATGCGAACAGCACCAAGGAGGAGGTCGAGAAGTTCTATGCCTTCTGGAACAGATTCGACTCCTGGAGAACCTTTGAGTTCCTGGACGAAGATGTCCCTGATGACTCCTCCAACAGAGACCACAAGAGATACATCGAGAAGAAGAACAAGGCTGCCAGAGACAAGAAGAAAACCGTTGACAACTCCAGACTGGCCAAGCTTGTTGAAAGAGCCTTCAACGAGGACCCAAGAGTCAAGAGCTTCAAGGAGGCTGAGAAGAAGGCCAAGGAACAGAAGAAGTGGGAAGCCGGTGCTGCTGCCAGAGCCGAGGCTGAGGCCAAGGCCAAGGCTGAGGAGGAAGCCAAGGCCAAGGCCGAAGAGGAGGCCAAGAACGCTGCTGACTCCAAGGTCAATGCCAAGAAGGCCAAGGAGGCTGCCAAGAGCGCCAAGAAGAAGAACAAGAGAGCTGTCAGATCTGCTGGTAAGGACCAGAGCTACTTCGGCGATGCTGCCAAGGAGGAGGAGATCGATGCTCAGCTGGGCAACATTGTTGAGGCCTTGAACGACGAGCAATTGGTTGCTGTTGCTGCCAAGATGACTGGTGACGCTGCTGCTGTCAAGGCTGCCCTGCAGGAAATCGCCAAGGAACTAGCTGCTGCCAAGTCTGTTGCTGAAGCCTCTGTTTCCTACTTCTTGTAAGCTGTGTATATAATGTGATGAGCACTGCACGTGTTCTGTGAATATTATTACCTTAACATTTTTTTACCTATTTGGGCGATGAATGCCTGTTTTTAGGAGTGGCACATGTGTGTGTGTGTTTTTCTTCCCCCCTTGGTGTTTTTTATGTTTTTTTTTCCCAGGCGCTTTGGGGGGTGGTCACGCTATAAAAAAAAAAAGTCAGATTTAAGCTTTTTTTTGCCTATTTATGGAAACAACACTCTTTGATTTTGTTCTATCAGCAAGTGTTCCACAACATAAAAAGAAATATATACTCCTCTATACCATACAACCACAATAAAATGTCTAACTATAGAGGCAATAACAGCCAGATGGACTTTGGCACTGTTCCAAGACAGAAGACATCCTCCCCCTACCCATCCTCAAAGCATAGCAAGCCATCCTTCCTGCAGTCCGACAACGAGACCTTCAACGTGTACCTGAACAAGTTTGACCAGCTCACAGACCACTTCGACTTCATCTACGACTCCCCTGCTGTGTCCAAGGTTAGACCGTATACCCCGACCATTGCCAGGTTTCTGATTGTTGCCACCTTCTTTGAGGACACCATGCGGATCATGACCCAGTGGGCTGACCAGGTGTTCTATCTGTGGCACTACAGACACCTTCCTTACTTCCTGGCATACGTGTTCCTGTTGGTCATTTCCCTTACCATGCTGGGGGCCTCAGTGCTGATGGTTCTGAACAAGAGAGTGAGCTATGCGGCCATTGCCCTGATGTGCACCGTTGGCCTGCAGGCTGTTGTGTATGGGTCGGCCTCTGGGTTCTCCTTTGTGCTGAGAAACATATCTGTTGTTGGTGGGTTGCTGATTGCGATTGGTGACTCGATTGCAACGAACAAGAGCATCTTTGGGATGCTGCCTGAGCTGACCAACAAGAAGGAGGAGAAGAAGAACATCATCTTGCTGACTGGCAGAATCCTGATCGTTGTGATGTTCCTGACCTTCACTGTCCAGAAGAACTTCCTGACTGTGATCCTTGTGCTGTTTGGGACTCTTTTGATTGCCATTGGCTACAAGACAAGATTCGCCTCCGTGTTGCTGTTGACTATTCTGTTTGTGTACAACGTCTCGATCAACAACTACTGGTTCTACAAGAGAGGCAAGAGAGACATGCTGAAGTACGAGTTCTTCCAGAACCTGTCGATCATGGGTGGGCTATTGCTGGCTGTGAACACAGGGGCCGGCCAGCACTCCCTGGACGAGAAGAAGAAGATATACTAAGGGAGGTATATATATGATATGCTGAGTGCTATATACAATAAAAAATAAGATAATATAATTGAATGCTGTAGTTGATAGTATACGCTACGTGTGGTTGCCGCCATGTGCACTATTCCAGGGATGTGTTTGAATTATCCATTGGTGTATATATTTTTTTTAGGGGTGCGGGATGGAAAACCCTCTTTCTTCCGCTGGGCCTATTACCATTTTTTTACCCCCTTCTTTTTTTAGTTTCATTTAACACTTCTGGGATATGGCCAACACCAACACAACCATATAAAACACACACTATGGCAGGAATACTGAAGAACAAAGACCAGGTTGCTAACAGCCAGCAGCCAGAACTCGGCCACACCTCATCCAGAGAGGACCTCCACAAGTTCAGACAGCAGGTCTACGAGAACACGCTGCTCAACGCAAAGCTCACCGACAATCAGAACCACAAGGGCATCAGACGCCTTAGCGACACGCCTGTCTCTGAGCACGAGGGGGAGACCGCGGACGGGCGCCACTTCAGGGTGCCGAAGGATGTCCTCCAGATGAAGCTTGACCAGCAGGAACCCTCCACCCCGCCTAAGCAGATATCAAGCGAGAACATCGTGTGGAACAAGCAGAACCTGGACGAAAACGAGATCCTCAAGCTGCAGTACCAGGACATCCACGTCGAGGAGCCAAAGACACCGTACCAGGGCGCAGCTGACCTGCAGGGGGAGTACTACTGCGTGGACGATGACCTGGAGGATTTTTCCCTCGGGGATTCCGCAGTGGATGTGGACCCAGTCGAGGAGGACAAGCCAAAGAAGTCCTTTGCAGAAATGAGAAAGGAGCACTACAAGCTGGGGAATGCCCTGAAGAAGTAGTTATGGTAATGTATGTGCAGTCACGTGTGGGTGCTATCCGCCCCAAACCCCCTTTTTCTAAGAAAGCGCTAATCCACCAAATAGCATGTAGAGGGCTTCACACTAAGGGGTATATCTACTGTTTAGTTTATTAATGATGTATATGTACAGTATAAACCACTGTTATTATGATAAATGTTTTTTTTATTTCTATGAATACTGGATGGCACTGTGTGTGCTATTACGTGTTCCGCAGTGTGTGCCTTTTTCCCCCATTCGCCGTTTGTTGTGTGTTTTTTCATTCCCCCCATGGACTGGTTCTTTTGATTTTTTTTTGGTGTGGTTTCCCAATTTGTGATCCATTATGTCTTTTTTTTTTCGTTCTCCCATTATTTGATCTATAAATAAACAACTGACAAAAATAAACACAATCCCCCAAGGACAACTCACATCCACCAAACATCTTCTAACAAAAACAATGGGTTTAATCAAGAAAACTAAGTCTCAGAGCAGACGTGACAGATCAGGCTCCGGATCCTCCGTCGAGGGCCACTTGCCAAACGTCAAGCTAACCAAGGAGGACGTCCACAACTTCAAGAGCAGTACTGCCGACGTCCACGACCCGATCCTCTCTGCTGTCCAGGACGCCCAGCCGTTTGAGGACAGCGGTGACTACAGCGCCGCCAACAACAACGCCTACAGAAAGTCATACCTCTCCCAGATGAACCAGTATGATGCCAGCCAACAGGACCCGAACGGCGAGAACTTCGATGCCCAGTCACACAACTCATCAGCCATCAAGAACGGCAAGCTTGTCGACGTCTTTGGCCAGCCCATCAACATCCCAGACATCTCCAACCCTACAAGAGAAAGAGACGAGAGACCTTTGGACACAATCAAGTCCTTCGAGTACGCCATATCCGGTGATCCGTTCTGGGGCTCGAACTTGGAGACCCACCAGTACGGATTCAGAGTCAGACCACAGTTCTCCCACTTGCTCCCAGGAAACATGCAGCCACAGTACGACGCCAACGGGAACTACTTGGCCCAGGAGCAGAACGGTGGATACTCCCACGTCGAGGAGCAGGGTGTCTACGTCGCTCCGCAAAGACAGCCAGTTGAGCAGAAGAAAAAGAGAGGCTTCTTCGGCAAGAAGAAGAAGCAGGCCTCCGACTAAAAGCAGGGTTGAATTGAAACTAAAAGAAAAAGAAAAAACAAAGACGTGGGTATCAGGGAACAGGATGCAGAGACTCGTTGAGCAAGGCATTTGGTTGCTGCTACCCGCCAATCAGTAATGTATATATTGTTTAGTTATTGCTATTATTTGTGGTTATTGTAATATCAGACTCCGGTGTGATCATGTTGTTTTGATCAGTGTTGCTGTGTTGTTTTATAGCGCTACCAAGTGTCATGGACCCCATTTTGGGTTTGGTGAAAGAAAAATTGCTTTTTTTTTAATGTTCCCCCCAAACCAAAAAAAAATATATTTTTTTTTTACGAAAATTAACGCTTCCTGCGGTTATTACTCTTCTTTTAAAATATAGCTGTATCGTAGTAACGATCTATGACCAATACACCACACACAATGTCCACTAAATCATTCAGATCGGGAAACAACAGACAAGACCTGGAGTCCATCATCAACTCCGGCTCAAACAAAATCAAAAGAAAAATCAGAGACATAGAAAGACTGCTTGCCAAAAAGAAAGACAGCCTTCCTGATACAATTCTTATAGAGAAGGAGAGATACCTGAAAACCCTGAACCTCGAGCTGAAACACAATGAGCTGAAGCAGAAAGCCCAGAAGTACAGCAAGAAGTACCACATGATCCGTTTCTTTGAGAAGAAGAAGGCTCTGAAGAACTACAAAAAGGCCCTGAAGGCCGAGAAGACAGACATAAAACAAGAGCAGCTCGAGCTTCTGTATGCCCACAACTTCCCCAAGTGTGAGAAGTACGTTTCCCTGTATCCATCCACCGAGGAAAGGGAAGCCGCTGTCCCTAAGGACAGACAGTTCTACTTGGCCGCCATTGAGAAGCACTGGAAAAACAATACTCTGCCGCTATCCATCAGCGATATCATGAACGGCAAGAAGAACAACCACGACGACATCGGGCTGCTGGTCAAGGAGGAGATCCCTGAAGACCTGCAGGAACCTCAAGAGCCAGTGGCCAAGAGTGTTGAAAAGGCTGAGGACGAGGAACAAAGCGATGAAGATGACTTCTTCGAGTAAAAATTATATATACACAACTTCTTTTTTTAATAAGTATGCTAAATCAACGGGACTTTGTAGCTTATGTCCAGGGCATCGTTCACCAGCTCGAAGCTGAGCTTGTTGGTGTTCAAAATGGTCTCTGAATCCAAGTCAACCGAGGTTCGTATCTCGCCCTTTTTGTTCGGCATGCATCTCTTCAGAACCTTCAGCTCATCGCCAATGGACCCCAGCAGGAACCACGACTCCTTCTGCTTCTTTTTGTAGGATGCGCAGTACACGTGAAACCCATGCTCGTGGGCCTTGTTCAGGTGGTTTGCTACAAGGGTCAGCTTCTTCCCGTCTGTGTTTCTCTTGACCACCAAGGTCTGTGCGTCCAAGAATGGCAACTTCTTGACCGTATCAATGAACTCCTTTTTCTTTTTGATGTCAAAGATATCCTTAGACAGTTTCTTGAACTCCTTGGCGTAAAGAATCTTGTTTATGTCAGCAACAGGTGAGGCGTTCAAAAGCTTTAAGGTCAAGTTAGACTTAAGTGGCTTTTCACCTTCAACGTTGAGAGCTCTTCTTTTGGTGAATCCCGGCAAGCAGGTCACAAAGTCATCGCCTGGCATGCATCCTTGCTTCAAACTCCACAGCAGTTGGATGAGGTTCTTCACAACAGCGAGATACCCGAACTGTGCAGCAGTGTCGATGTATGCCTGCGTCAATCTCAAAGTTTGGTCCAGAACTGTCAAGGTGTCTTGGTAGTAGTCAGCCACAGGCAGCTCCATGCAGCTGAAGTAGGTCTGCAGCAGCAGGAAGACCTTGATGTGCGGATCCCACAGAGGCAATGTCTTTTCGAATGTCTCCTCGGCAGGGAATCTCACGTCCTTGGAAATCTCTACATTCAGGAACTCTTCGTTGTGTCTCACAGGCAGCTCGTCGTACTCAACAGCCATCGACAGCATGTACAAGCAGTCCTTGAAGCTGGAATCATTGGTGATGTTGTTCAAAACAAATCTCAGAGTCTTGTGGGAGATGTAGTAGTAAGAACTGATTTCCAAAAACAGAGTTCCGTAGATGTCATTTCCCTGGACAACAATCGACTTGGACTCCTCAAGTTCAGCCAACGACCTATCGATAAGCTCAGACAGATGGACATTGATCTTGTTCACATCAATGTCCTCAGTGATGCCATAGAAGGAGGGGTTGTGGAAAATTCTTCTGAACAAGAAGGTATACTTCAAAAAGTCCATGCATTGGTCTTTCTTGCTGATTGTTCCATTCACAATTTCAGCACCCAAGTGGTCATCAAGAACTTTGTCCAGAGACGACTCGACTGGGAAACCAATGTGCAAAAAGTGCTTGTAATACGACTTTTTGCCCTCCTTGCACATAACAATGGCTTTACCTTCGGTATCATGGTTCACTCTTCCCGATCTACCCATCATCTGCAGAACATCAACCAAGTTGTACTCTCTGTACTTCTCGATCTTGGCATCAAAGAATTCAGTACCCTTGATGATGACCAAGTGGGCAGGGGTATTGACACCCCACGCAATGGTACTGGTGGCGATCAAAATTTGTATCTTTTTTTGTTCAAACAACTTGAAACATGTGTCTCTGTCGTTCATCGACAAACCGGCATGATGGCAGCCAATACCAAATGCCAAAGACAACTTCAAAGTCTCATCCTCAACCATGTCCACGTACTTCTGTGTTTCTGCATCATCAGCAAATCTGCAGAATCTTTTGGCATTGGCTTCAGTGCCCAGCATATGGATCAGTTCAACAGCAGTTATTCTTGTTTGTCTTCTGGAGGCAACAAAGATAACCACCGGTTTTTCAGGAGAGTGCTGCTTGATGGCTGTGAAGATCGGCTTGTTCATCACCTTCATCAGAGCAGAAAAATTCAAAGTGTCAGGGAACCCGTCGATGTAGGTGGTGATTGGGACTGGTCTGACACTTGAAGGGAAATTGAACAGACCATTGGACTTACAGCCAAGCCAAGCAGCCATATCAAATGAATTCGCAACTGCAGTCGACATACCAAGCAGTCTCACTTTGTAACCTGTCCGGGCACCCATGTAGTTCATTCTGGAAACAATCATCTCCAATATCGGCCCTCTGTCGGAAGTCAGCAAGTGTACCTCATCCATGATCACCAAGGAAACGTCCTGGACAAAAGACCGTGTTCTCCAATTTCTGGAAATACCATCAAACTTCTCAGGAGTGGTGATGATTATTGTGGCATCAATCACATCCTTGAAGTCAGGGTTGTTGTCACCAGTTAGCTCAACTACCTTGTACCCAGTCTTGGGTGTTATTCTTGCTGTCCAATCATGCACTCTTTCCTTGACCAGCGCCTTCATAGGGGCAATGTAAACAATCTTCGAGCCTGGTCTTCTCTTGAGGGCCTCAAAGATTACTATTTCGGATATCAGTGTCTTACCCGAGGACGTAGGCGCACCCATGAATATGTTCTCAGAGGAATGGTACAACGAGTGGAACGCCATGGTTTGGATGGGATTGAAGTACTTGAAGCTGTATATGTCTTCCAAAACAGGATTGTCGAATGCTTTTATCGGCAATGGCCTCAATCCCAGCAGTCTGGTCGTCAAACTCTCGTTTTGCGGCTTCAGCAAATTGGTCAAAGATACCACATCCGTGTATTGACAGCCAACAAAGGTATCATTGACAATGGTGATCACGACTTGGTGCGGAATTGGGTCAGCAATAGGGATCATGAAGTCCAGGAAGTGGTCAGTTCTGTAGTTCTGGGCATTCAAAATGAATCTTTCGGAATGCAGGATCCTGGAGTTCCCTGACTCCTCGACTATAACCCAGAAATACAGAGTCTGGCCATATCTCTGCTTATCCCACTTGAACTGCGGGGTTATGGCAGTTTTGATTCTGATGATTTGGGATGAAATTGGATACATCTCGCTGTTCATCACAAGCCTTGGGAACGACTTGATAATACCATGTATCTTTGGACCGGCGGATTTGTTTCTCAAGAAATCTCCCAGTTCACCACTGGAAAACTCAAACAAATCATCCATATCAACATTCTTCTTATTCAGTATCTTGACAAACTGCTGGTTTTGTATGAATTGAGACAGTGGATGCGTGAAGACCCATACTTTCTGTTCAATGCTTTTGCAGATTTCAAGCATGCTTTTGGTAAATACACCCCATTTTTTGTTCAGTCCAATCAAAAACAAAGCTCTGCATATTCTTACACTGTTCTGGGCAATGTAGTTGGAATCAGAGTACAAAGCTGAGTCATTGATGTTCGCACATGATATGAATGCTTGCAGCAGAATGTTGGTTTTGTGTTGTGAGGATTCAGGATCTCCACCAACCTGGTATGGTGAGTTTTCGGCCAAGTCAGCCAGTTCCTTGGCTTCTTCAGCTCTGAACTTGATCGAGTCAAACTCTGCAGACATGGCGATCATACTGAAAATGTCAGCCTCAGTGGACAATGGGTTGATCATCTTGGAAAAGATCTCAACAGATTCGTTCAATAAGTAAAAGTCAGATGCAATTCTACCTAAGTTCTTGGCCAAGAAGATGCCAGAAGCGGAATCATACACAATCATGTCCAATTGATGTAGTCTTGCAGCAGCCTCCATGATGATTCTCTTTCTAGCATCATACAAAACAGGATCAAGCTCAAAGTCCATCCAGCTCAACCCATACTTCAACGGGTTCTTCATCATTCTGATGTATAAGTAAGTATAACCCAGCCAGTCAATGGCTTCTTTGAGATTGGTAATTGTTCCCAAGGATATCTCAGCATTCAGGTTATCAGTGACATTGCTCAAAAACTTTGATTCAATTGGGTGCTGCTGTGTCAGCAATGACAAATAGTGATCCAGCTTATCCTGAGTTGTCAACAGAATACCTATACCGAATTCCTCAAACCCAGGTCTACCGGATCTACCAAAGATTTGGATGACATCTGAGATATTCATATCGGTCATACCACCCTTTTTGGAGTCGTAGATGTTTGTACCCTTGATGATGACTGCTGCTGCAGGTAAATTAATACCCCAAGCTAAAGTAGCAGTACAAACCAAAACTCTTATGGCACCTTTCAAAAACATCTGCTCGGTGAGGTTTCTGTCGGATCTGGACATACCTGCATGGTGCACACCAAAGCCCTTTTCATAGAGCTCCTTCAAATCACGATCTCTGGATTGTGTCATTTTTCTTTTGAAATAAGCCTCATCCTCAGGCGACAGTTCTGGAAGAAACAGAACATCGTCAGCATAAGACTGTGCAAATCTTATGAAAGTTCTGGCTGATTTGACAGTATCTTTTCTGGAATTCACAAAGACCATGACTTGTTTTCCTTGTTGAACAATGTCAACTAATTTATCATATGCAACGTTGTCTATAGTCTCCCTGCTTTGTGGGTTGGTGCTTGTTCCCTTGACACCAATAATCTGCTGCTCAAGTGGACATGGTCTGAAGGATTGGTCAAAGAAGAATATCCCATTTTTACCTACGCACAAGAAGTTCTTGACGTCTAAGTAGTTCGGTAAAGTTGCAGATAGCCCCACAATTCTGACCATCTTCTGGTTGGCTTCAACGTGTCTCAAAGTTCTGGCAACCAATGTTTCAATGACTGGACCTCTATCTTCGTTCAACAAATGGACTTCATCAATGATCAATAGTTGAACTTTGTTTATCATATCGGTGTCCCCTGTGTTTGACTTTCTTGTGACGACATCCCATTTTTCTGGGGTTGTTACAATCACTTGTGTGTTGTTGATTTCTTCCTTTGTCAACTGCATGTCACCTGTCAACTCTCTGACCTTCACACCCAGCCAGTTCAATCTTTTGTTGAACTTATCCACAATTTCAGCGGCAAGTGCCTTCAACGGCGCAACATAGATGACCTTGAAAGCATCCAGGTCAATAACAATCTCCTCATTCTCCTCATCCATCCTCAAGTCAGACAACTCATCGGCGTTGGAGTATTGCTTGATTGTATTCAGTATGGTCAAAATAGCTATATCAGACTTACCTGCACCTGTAGGCGCACATACCAAGATGTTTTCGTTGGAGTTGTATGCTGTTGGGTAGATCACTGTTTGCACTTTGTTGAAATGTTTATAGCTTGGGAAACATCCTCGGATGAACCTGTCTTGGTGCTGAATATTCAATAACTTCAAATCAGGCAGAAGCTCATCTTTTTTGGTCTTTGCAGGGATTACTACTTCTTCATAGTTGTTTTTTTGTTCACGAGTTGTTCCGATTGGTAAAGAGTATGTGTCTCCGGAAATGGATAGAATGTTGTTGGCAGCGTATTTCTGGTACACATGCGGATACTCGCTGATATCAACACCTATAGATTTTTTCAGTACTTTAGAAGTGGATTGGGCGTTGAATGTTGTTTTAAATTTTCTGTTGGAATCATCGGCTGTCTTGGCAGCATTAGCATTTTGATGTTGTAATTCCTGAGCGGAGATTTCACTTTGGAACTCTTCTTGTTGTTTCAGTAAAATGACATTTGCATTGGTAATAATCTCACTAATAATCTCTATGTTTTCAAATCCCATCAAATCAAACAAATCAGATTGCAGCTTGTTCTCATTCGATGTGTTGTCTACAAGTATGGTGATGATCTGTGAAAATAGTTGGTTGAAGTCTAAGCCTGTCTTATTGGAGGTTTTTATATCCTTTATCAGTCTGTTGTAGATCCTATCGTATCCTTCTACTTCCTCCATTTTTTTACAAAGCTTTAGATATCAATACTTTTGAATAGTTGGTTTGTGGTTTTGATTATTTCAACTCTAGGAAGTCAAACACTAACCTCAGCAATAATGAAAAATCCTTGAGGTTTAATCCACCTAAACCAAAAGAAGAGTTCCGTATACGTTATTTTTTTTTTTTTTTGGTGGTTGGCGCTAACACCTTATCTCCTGCTAACAAAACTCATTTATTCAACAAAAGCGTGATTCACGAGTATTTGAAAACAAAGAAAACGAGAAGAGCTTGTTTTTTTTTAATTGCTTCCCAAAGAAACACCAAAAAAAAACACCAAATACACATCATGAACCCACTTGCCAAGAGGTTTTTAGTTCTCTTTGAATACACCGCAATATGCCTATTGGCAATTGGTGCTGTTGAATACTTCAAGTACAGCACCAAAATACACTATGACTGGTTCCACTGCACACCTGTTTACGAAGACATATCTGCCACCAACAACATCCAGAAGTTGTTCGCTGTTGGAGGCCCATCATGTGACAAAAGAGGCCAATTCAAGACCATAGTCAAAAGAATCGGAAGAGATTACCCAGTTAATACCGAAAGAAAGTCATTTTGCATTGTCGAAGACAAGTCGTTGGCATACAAGCACTATCCTATTGAAAACGGCAACAAAGGCGGCCCTGGCTATTTTGCATACATCGCCTCAACTGAAGACCTTGCAGATATGAATACCTTGGTTGGTCTTTGTGACTCAGAGTCAATCTTCAACATTTAAGTAAACTTGATATATACGAATAAAAAACTAATGATTTTCTATTTTTTTTTTTTACTTTGCCTGATACATTGGACATATCTTACTGGTTTTGATGTGTCCCACTTGGCCACACACTTTACATGTTCTAGTGGCAACTTTTCTTTCCTTTGTAGGAGTTCCGCCAATATTGCTTTGATCGTTGCTGTCAATAGCCTTCTTCTCTTTCTTGCTTTTTCTATTGGCTTGAGCTTGTGTCACAGCTATGGATCTCTTGCTGACTTCACTCAACTTCTTAGTCAACATGGCATGTAACTTGTCGGTTTTTTCTTGGTCGTTCTTACCCAAAATGTATTTTTTGGCATCATCTTTCAATAATTGCTCAGTGTCCAATGACGCTTCCAAGTTTTCATAATAAGCAATGTATGAGTGTATCAGAGATGGGTCCTTGATGTACTGGGTTTCTCTGTGGATAATACCATTGGCATCCTTTTTCTTTCTGACAAACTTCATCACTTTGCCTTTAGGAACTTTAGAGCTAAACTCTGGGGTTTTCTTGAAATGCGTGATATTGCTCAAATGACCATTGTGTCCTAGTTGCTTGAATGGATTTTCGATGGATAAAGATAACTGTTGTCTGTACCAAACTCTCTTCATTTCTTCCTCATACGTCAGTTTGCCACTCTTATCGTCTTTCTTCTTGGTCATATAAACAGACCTTGGGACATGGACAGGCTTGGCAACCTTCTTTTGCTCTTCGTATGATAGACTATTGTACAATTCCTCTTCTGGAGAATCCTTCTTGGCTACTGTTGTTGATCTCAATAAATTGAAACCTTCACCTAAACCAGTTGGATCACCTTCGCCAGTGATAGCAACAGTGGTTCTGAAGTTAGTGGAGTTGATAAAGTTTTTGGAAGTATTCCAAGGAGCCAATTGCTCTTCCAAGTTTACTTGTTCCTCATCAATATTGTACAGTTTGTTATCTTCCAAGAACTTTTCATGTTCCAAAACTTGGTCTTGTATAGTGACATCTTCAGGAGTAATCAACTTTTCAAGTTGTTCATCATCAGGCAAAACCTCATTGTCTTTCAGTTTCCAATAACCTGTGCCTGTTCTTTTCTGTTTTTTGAATTCCGGCTCCTTGTTTTCAGAGTATCTGTAAAACTTCATAAATTCCTTAAGCTTTGTTTTCAAATGCAAATCAGAAGAGTCTTTGAAATGAGGCTTGATATCCTTCAAAGTCAAAGAATCAGTTGGTGAATTTTTAATTAGCTTATAGGCCAATAGCTTTAATCTGTTCTTGACTATGGAGTTCATCTTTCTGGTATTTGGTCCAGGATATTCATTAACCGGCATGGTTTGACCAACAGTGTACAAACTGTCTATCTTTCTCAAGAAATACCTTGGTGTGCCTGCGTTACCGCCACCTTGAGATTTTACTAGCAAATAGTCTTTGTATCTCAACTTATGTGGCACAATTGGAGCACGAATCATATTGTTGAACATAGATGTTGCTATCTCACCTTTAATGACTTGCCCGTAGTTCCAGAATGGTGATTTATCTTGTGTACCCAAAACAATGTTTTCACCAACAGCTTGTTTAGGTTTATATTGATCATCCTCGTCTTTCTTTCTGTAGTAGTTGACAATCTTAGTATTCATACCAAACTTGGATAACCCTGATGGATTCTGTTCCGAGTATTCCAACAAGAATACAGGAGCGGAATCACCTAAAGTCAAATCACCAGTTTTTTCGAATATTTCAGAAACATCTTTTCCTTTGTCTCTTTTTCTCTTTCTGTTCTTGATCTTGGAAAAGGTGATTACAGAGCCAGGTCTCATCTTCTCAAAGAATGGTGTTTGCTTGTGAGTAAATCTAACTTTTTCATCAGCATTCACACTCTTGTAGAATGGCGTTTGTAACTTACTAGCAGGCAGTGAGTGCTGTATGTTCAATGATCCGACATTTGTTCTGATTTGAGATTTATAATTCTTTCTCAATAAATCATAAGCGGCATCGTTGGATATGTTAAATCTCTGTTTGATGATTTTGTCATTAACCTTGAAGGCATTGTTAGACTTTTTGAGTATTTTGTAAGGTTTATAATTGGTTTTTTCTATAAGGTCAGCAGTTATTTGCTCTAAGTGCATTCTTTCATCTCTTGGTGTAATGATAGGTTTGCAGTAGTTGGATAAGTCACCAGCAATCAAGGCGTCATCATTCCATAAAACTAAGTCGCTTTCGGTATCAGAGCTGTTGTGTTCGCTGCCGGTATCCTTGTCGCTCTCTTCAATTACCTCTTGTTCATGTAACGTATCTATAGAAAAGCTCTTTGGGTTTTTGCTTTCAATTTTCTCTTCTCCTAAAAGCTTATCCACGTTCCATTCATCCGTGGCTAATGTATTCAATTGGAGATTTCCGGTCAAAAATTTTCCTTCATTGCTCGTGTCTGATTTACCAGAATCTTCTGCCATAGTGCCAGAGTTCAAGTCATTCAAATCAAAGCCGTCCTTTTCTGTCTTCAAAGCTTTATTGAGCTCCGGAAATCTTAATTCATCTTGCACTTTTATAATATTTTTTCTGGATTTCGACACTTGCTTAGTGGACCTTTTCTTATTTGTACTGAAAAATCTATGGGAATCAGGCTGCACAGTTATTGGAATGATGGGTTTCATTGGATTCAAATCTCTAGTAGGTACCTGCCACTCGTATTCGACAGTTGGAGCCTTTATAAGTTGTGACAGTTGGAAATTGGAGTTATTTGCCAGATGTGGGAAGTACGTTTTCAACTGCAAATCCTTTAATTCTTGCTCATTTTTCGGCTTCTTAAACGTCGTCAAAAGCTTCTTGAACTTGTTGTGTATCTCTTCGTTTGAGTTATGTAAAAAGCTTCTATGCTCTTCTTCAACAATCTTCAGAACCTCGTCGTTGCTGCTAGAATCCTTGACTTCAAACAGATTATCCCCAAAATCCCTGTTGGTGTCGTCATCTCCCATCATGTTGTCATGGTCCGACCCGTTCATGCTGTCATCTTCAAAGTCCGATACCAGTTCATCTTCATCCTCGAAATCTATGGCGTCTGGCAAATGTTCAATCTCACCTTCCTCATTGCCATCGTGGTTCTTGGAGCCCTTATCTTTGCTGTTCTGGTCAATGATGTTCATTATGTTCATGGATCCAAAATCTCCGCCTAGTAAAGCATCGTATGCTTCATCATCGTTTTTGAGAGCATCGCTGTTATTATGCCCACTCATTTTGTTTCTATAGGGGAAGGGTTATATGTTTTATAATTACAAGATTTAAGGAGTTTTTTTAATATCACAAATTCCACAATATCAAAAAAATACAAAGACCAAATCAATAAAGCAATACCTCTTGTTGCAAATATACTGTCAAAGTGTTACTTTGGGTGGGGTTAGAAACAAGGTAGCTTCGTTATAACCTTTGGTGTTTGGTATTTTTCACTTCAAATAACCATAAGGTGAACAAGTGCTCAATGTCAAAAAAAAAAATGAAAACAAAAAAAAAACCTGGACCTGCCAAATTTCCCAAAACAGAAAAATTTAAAAATGTTACCCCGACAGTGCCAAGAATCGACAAGTTCACACTCAAAAGTTTAAACAATGCCTGTTAATCAACAATTTTTAGGTTTTAGTAACTATGCAAAAGATGCTTTACTTCTTTATATAAATGGTTACCACCGAATCCCTGGCCAAATCAACAGCTTGCTTCAACTCATCTTTCTTCAGCAATGAAAATGACTTTCTTTTTTCAGGCATTCTTATAGAATTAATTTCAGAAATGATCTTCTTGTAGTTTCTTAGATCTCCGGACCCAGAAAACAACACAACCATTGAATTCTTACTCAAACTTTCTGTTAGTTTATGCAACGTTTTCTTCAAGTTTCTTATAGCTTGCTGCTCCTTGATTGCATCAACATGTTCTTCCGCTGCAAACTCATTTTTCTGCAGAGTGTCCATGTTATCACTCAGCACACTGGAGAATGTGCTTGAGTTCTTTCCTGCTAGATACCTAGTGTTCTCAAGAGTGCTCAATTTCCCTACAAAGAATGAGCAGGTATCAAGATTCTTAATGATCTTGTCCACTATATCTTCGTCGTCTTTGAAGGAAACAACCTTCATGTTGGATCTCTCATTGAGATTACTTATGGCTTCATCGGGGGCATACTTGTTGAATACTAAGGATTTGACATCAGAAGAGTCTTCCAGCTTCTTGAATATGGTCTCAGAATTCAGATTCAAGCCTGTTTGCAAACCCTTCTTCAACTTGAGCTGTACCAATTCTAAACATGTTCTAGCATCAATACAAGGATCGTGTCCCTCAGCATCATTGTTTTGAATCTCTTTGCCCAAGTAAATGGACGATAAATTTCTTAGTGCCGGTTTGAAAGGCGGCCCTTTGACATGTTCGTATATTACAGCAGTGTCGATTATTTTTGGGTGTCTGATTTTCAATGCTTTTAAGTCGGATTGGAGAGAATGTCCAATAAGGATATCTCTGGAATCAACGTGGGCAGTAATAAACTTCTGTATGTCAGCTAATCTGAAATGTGCTTTTTGCATCATTTCTTCTGTTATTCCAGAGTACTTTGTCAAGTAGTCCGTGATTGGATTTTCAGGTATGACCAAATGATCAAATACTACTTGTCCTTTGAAGTTCACGATAGACACTCTGGTCAACTCATGGCCCATCTTGGTCAAACACATCTCACAATCGAGAGCAAAGACCTGAGGAACATAGTTCATCGTTCCTTTAGAAGCTGTTTGTGCCCAAACAGCAGCATCTGGGAGACTCATGTTTATTTCATTGACTTTTTGTTTCATGGCATTATTACCTATAAAAAAATCTGGATGCAACGGATATTGTAATTCAATCATATCCTCAACTTTAAGCAAAAGATCCCCAATCATTGGCTTTTTCTTGGAAAGCTCTTTTATAATAGCTTGTTGTTTCTGCTTTGGCAAAGGAACATTGGTAAATGCTGAGAATGCTGAAAACACAAAGCTCCCATTTCCAGGAGCCTTTGATGAAAGAGTAAGTGTATTATCAGCATCAAAAAAGGATTCTGCTGTGTACATTATTTTGTCTTTGTCATTCAAGAGTTCCTCAAACGACTTCAAATTCTGGCCGTTGTAAGTCAAATCCTTTGGCTGTGCACCTGGGATTTGCAAAACAACAACTTTTTCTATGTTCATTCTGTTTTCAAGCTTGCACCAAACAGGCTTATTTCTTTCTGTTTTGTCCAAACAATAAACAACCAAGTCTCTGATATCTTTGATTGTTAGAGGTTTGTTGTAATGAGGCTCGATCAGAAGCTTCGGTGGCTTCATATGTTTTCTTTTTACTTTTTTGCTGTGTGGGTTCATAGAGCCAACAAATGACCCCTCAATAGCAAACTCTGTGTTTTTAGTAGCTATTTTGGTCTTTTTATTATCCGGATATACATTGTTGTTGAATGATTGTGCAGAACCTGATTTTGTGGAATCCGATTCTTCAATGATGACATCTTCTTGTTTGGTGGTTGGCACAAGATTCTGTAAAAAGTTTTGAGCGTTATTGATGTCTTGATAGTTTGATGATCTTCTTCTTCTTTTACCTACATTGAGTCCAGTGTTCAAATCTGGAGAGGCAGAGGACTTCCTCAAAGCTTCGTGACCATCAAGGGATTCCGAAATCAAATGATCGATTTTGTGAGTTCCTGGAGCCATGAATAGCTGCTCATCAAAGTCACTCTCAAGCTGTTTTCTTCTTCTCATTTCCTTCTTGGAATTCCCTTGTGTATCATCGCCGTCTATATCTTCATCGCCATCGTAGCCAAACTCGCTGTCATCGTAATCTTCTTCGCCATCATTGCTCATTATAGCTCTGCTGATGACAGATTTGTTATGTATATTAGCAAATGTTACACTCGGACTCTTCAAGCCATTTGTATTTTGTGCAGCAATCGTTGTTATATTAGTATTTGGTATGTTTTTGTTATTATTATTGGAGACTGTGTCTGTTTTTATGTACATATTATTGCTTACCATGTTTATAGCATTAGTATCCGGCAAAATGCTACTGTTATGGTTAGATAAAGTTGGGATGTTTGGATCTGTGTCTCGACGGTTTGCTGCATCTATATTATTGACTGCATTGACTTGTTGATTGATGATTTGCCCATTTAAAAATTGAGAATTTGGAGATGCCACAAACAAATTGCCGTCATTAATCAGCGGGTTCGGAGCGGCGGTGTTTCCACTTGCGAAAAAATCTTCTTTTTCAGTAGAGTCATTGGTCAAATCCATGTCGTTGTATGGCTCAATGCTGTTGTCCTTGGCGTCTTCATCAAGCATATCGTTATTGTCTTCATCCTCTATGTCACCATCATCTTCAGATATGAGCATTGCCAGGTCTCTTAGCTTCTTTTTGCTGTTGAGTCCAGACAGTCTGCTCAAAGCCTTCTTTTGGTAATTGCCTATTTTTTTGAGTCTTTGTCTTCTGTTGGAAACATTTTCATTGGCTTTATTGTATAATCTCATAGTATTGGTCACTGTACCCGTATCCAGGTACCCTCTGGAAATACCACCTAGATGTTTGTATCTCTTGTTGCTGCTTCTGGATCCAACACCTGCTTGGAGTGCTTTGTCTGCATACTTTCTGTTTGCAGACTGCAGGAGTTTGTTTCTTGTGACTTTCTTTTTTCTCAGGTTAGAAGAAACGTTTGGATCGCTTCTTGGGTCCCAATTCTTGTTCTCATAATCAGATTCCATGCTTGAATATTGTTCTTTTTTTAGAATGCGGATTTACTACTGCTTTGGCGTATGTTATATGTAATAAAAATCCGTTAAATATCTCTATCAAAAAGGTTAAGTATACAATCAACGATATTGAAATGTCAGTTTCAATTGGGTGTTACGTTTAACCTGTTTTTCTAATCAATCAGAGGTGTAGATAGACATAAGCTTGAACCCTGAGAAAAAAGTGCATGTGCATATTCTGTTTTGTTCAATCGCGTAAAAAAAATACTAGAAAAAAAAAAAAAAAAAGGTATCCTGAGTTGATCACGTTCTTATCATCAGCTGGAATTAATCATAAGGCTTTATAGATTTTACAGAATGTATATAGTATTTAATAATCACCAAAGTTATGGATACCAATGTCAACATCGGCTTTGAATTCTGATCCAGTTTTGTTCTTGGCTCTTAGGGCTTCCAACTCCTTCAAGTATCCTTCCTCAACACCAGTGACATAGTTACCGGTGAAGACACCAACCTCGAATTTGTTGATCTTGTCTGATGAACAACAGTCAATCAAGTCTTCTAAGGTCTGGTAGATGACAGCGTCACAATGAAGCTCCTTGCAGATTTCCTCATCGGTTTTGTCATAAGCAACCAAAGCCTTGGTATCAGCTAGATCGATACCGTATATGTGGTTATATCTGATTGGAGGAGCAGCTGAGGCAAAGAAGACCTTCTTGGCACCAGCGTCTTGGGCCATATGGATGATTTCTCTAGGAGGTGGTACCTCTGACAATGGAGTCATCAACAATCAAGACGTTCTTGTCTTTGAACTCGGACTCCATGGCGTTCAATTTCTTTCTTACAGAAGAGACTCTTTCCTTTTGGTTTGGCATGATGAAGGTTCTACCAACATATCTGTTCTTGACAAAACCCTCTCTGTATGGCTTGTTCAGTTCAATGGCACATTGCAGAGCAGCTGTTCTGGCGGTATCTGGAACAGACATGACAACGTCTATGTTTTCTCTGCCAACGAATCTCCTCAACTCTGTGGGCTAGCTTGACACCCATTTCCAGTCTGGTGTGGTACACAGAAATACCGTCCAAGATGGAATCTGGTCTGGCAAAGTATACGTACTCGAAGATATCTGGTCTGTATGAGTTTGGAGGAACGACTTGCTTGAAGATTGGTTCGGTGCATTCCTTAGGAATGATGACAGCTTCACCTGGCAAGATGTCTCTGAAGGTGGTGAACCCATGGGCCTTCAAAACAACAGACTCAGAGGCCAGCATGTAGTCCTTGGTTTTGGTATCCTCGTTGTATCTTTCACCGAACAGTAGAGGTCTTATACCATTTGGATCTCTGAATCCAAACAGACCAAATCCGGCCAGCATACCCACGCAGGCGTAACCACCTCTGCATAGTCTATAAACACCTTCCAGGGCCAAGAAGATATCTTCTTGGTTGACTCTGTACTTGTTGTGTTTTTCCAGTTCTGAGGCGAATACGTTCAGTAAAAGCTCGGAATCAGAGTCGGTGTTGATGTGTCTGTGGACAGTTTCGTCCATGTATCTGGTCAATGAGTTTGGGTTGACTAAGTTACCGTTGTGGGACATGACGATACCGTATGGGGAGTTGACGTAGAAGGGTTGGGCTTCAGAGTTGGCAGAGGACCCGGCAGTTGGGTATCTCAAGTGGGCAACACCCATGGACCCTTGCAGACCAGCCATTCTTTGTCTGGTGAAGACGTCTCTGGCCATACCGTTACCTTTGCACTGGTACAGTCTCCCACCTTTACCACAGGTGGAGATACCAGCGGCGTCTTGGCCTCTGTGTTGTAGGAATAAGGACCCATCGAGTAATTCTGGAGCGAACAGCTTGGTTCTGATCAGCTAAGGCAATACCTAAAACACCACACATTGTTTATTTTGGAATAAAAGTTTTTGGTTGAAGGAGATGATATTTTTCTTTGGGTTAATGAAAAGGATGAGTTGAAAGAGCTATCGAAAGTGACATATTTAAGGTGTTTGTCTATGAACAGAGTTAGGACTTTTTTTTGATTTTTAAAAAACATGAAAAAAAAAAGAAATGGCAAAAAAAAAAAAGTAGCCAAATAATGCGAACTTCTGAACCATCAATTAAAGTTAGCCACTGCGGGCCACTCCCAAAAAATGGATAAACTCGATTTCCCGACACCAAAAAAAAGAAACCGTGACTAATTACCCTTTTGGAGAAGGCTATTTCTAGTATGTTCTGGTAAGAAGTATGTTATTTTGGTCGCATATAGTCACTTTAACAATTATGATATTTTCAAAGAAGAAAAAAAAAAGTATTCACTCTCTTATTACATAATACTCTCTAGAACTAGTCGATTACCATCACTTGCATGTGCATGTACCCAATGGGAGTGTGAGCGTGTTATTATATTGGAGAACTCCCCCTTTAGTGAAGAAGTCCCCCAAAAAAAAAAACAGCCAGCAGGCTGCTTATGTCCGAACACGGCATTTGCCAAGCTACTTGGTCTCTTTCTCATCCTCATCTGCAACCTCCTCAATGTTTTCCTGTATGTCCCATAGGTTCTTGTACAGGCCCTTGTGCGAGAGCAGGGAGCTGTGTGTGCCCTCGTCGACAACACGCCCGTTTTCCAGCACAATGATCTTGTCTGAGTCGAGGATGGTTCTCAGTCTGTGGGCGATGAAGACCGATGTCTTCTGCTCGTGGATTGAGCGCAGGCTCGACTTGATTGTCCCTAGGATGGACTGCTCGGTGTATGTGTCCAGCGCGCTTGTTGCCTCGTCGAAGAACATGATCGGTGTGTCCTTCAGAAGCACTCTTGCGATGGCGAGTCTCTGTTTCTCACCACCACTAATCATGAGCCCTCTCTCACCAACAATGGTCTCCAGACCCTTTGGCAATTTGTTGATGAATCCCGTCATCTGGGCGTTTTGGATGGCCTTCTGGATCTGCTCATCGCTCGCCTCCACATTCCCAAACTTCAGGTTCTCGTAGATGGTATCGTTGAACAAGGGACTGTCTTGGGGGACAACACCAATGTTTCGTCTCAGGTTGTCCAGGTCGAGGTCCTTGATGTTCACGCCGTCAATGAAAATCTCACCCTTGATCGGGTCGTAGAATCTGAAGATCAACTTCAAAATAGTTGACTTTCCTGACCCTGAAGGCCCTACTATACCTGTTTTGCAGCCCTTTGGAATGACAAAGGAACACTCATTCAGAATTAATCTCTCGGGGGTGTATCCAAAGGTGACGTTTTTGAACTCTATGTCGTAAGGAAGACCTTGGTCCTTGGCATTTCTCAAGATCAGGCCCTTGCCGTTGTTCTTGAATCTTCACTGGGTTTTCTTGCAATTCAAACAGATTCTCCATGTCAACCAGAGACTGCTTGAGTTCTCTATAAACGGAGCCCAGGAAGTTCAACGGGACAGACAGCTGGAAGACAAGCTGGTTCACAAGAACCAAGTCACCCACGGTCATGTCGCCCAGAAAGACCCCTTTGCACGCCATGTACATCATGATGGTCAGGGCAGAGGTGAAGATCAGGTTCTGCCCGGAGTTCAAAAATGCCAACGACTGCGAAACCTTCACCTGAGAGTCCCTGTACGTGGTCAGGTTCTTGTTGTACTTGTTGGCCAGGATGCCCTCGTTGTTGAAGTACTTTACGCTTTCGAAGTTCAGAAGGGAGTCCACGATGACCGAGGAGGCCTTGTTGTCTGCCTTGTTCGCATTTCTTCTGAACTGTGTTCTCCACGCAGTTGTTCTGAATGTGAACAGTGCGTACAGAAGCATTGTTGTGAAGGTCACTGCTGCAAACGAGGAGCCGAACTGGTAGGTCAGAATACCACAGACCAAGGATATCTCAAATGTGATGGGGATGATGTGGAAGACCATTGCAGACAGGACGTAGGAAATACCCTTGGTACCCCTGTCCATTGCTCTTGTCAACCCACCTGTTTGTCTGGACAAGTGCCAGTTCAGGTCCAGCTTCATCAAGTGCTTGAAGGTCTGCAGGGAGACTGTCTTGATTGCGTTCTGGGAGACTTTTGCAAAGACAGCATTTCTTAGCTCCCCGAACAAAACAGCCCCAAACCTGGCAAGACCATACGACAGGATGGTGACTGCAACAGCTATTGGGAACGCATTCTCCTTCACAAAGTCCCCGGACTCGGCGGAGTCGCCGTTCATGTCATCGATGATCTTTTTGAAGAAGAAAGGAACCTCGATGTTCAGAACCTTGGCCATGATCAAAAGGGAAACAGCGATGATGACACGGATCTTGACTGACCAGTTGTCCTTCGGCCATATGTACTTGAACAGTGTCTTCAGGATCTTGATTTCAGATACGTTTTCAGGTTTTTTGGTTGCTTGTTCTTTGAAGGCAATTCTGCTCTGGTGGAAGGCTCTGAATGAAAGCTTGTTCAGGCTGAGTCTTGTGAGCGGTGAGATCCTTGGTTTAGAGCTGGAGTAAGCTCTGTATGAGTTGTTTGCAAAGACATTTTTGCTCAGGAGTCTTGGCTTGAGGAATATGTTAGTGTTATTGATGATGTTCCTGTTCAGACCATTGAACATGAGTCTGCTGTTGCCAAAAAACATCGTATGGTTATTTTGTTGGGGGTGTTAAAGATCAATCCGATTTAATCTAGTTTGATTAAGATGTTAGTTCGACGTGAATGAGCTCAGGTTTTTTTTTTTTCTTGTTTTTTGCTACCCATTTTCAAAAACTGTGTGAGAAAAAAAAAGACGTGTAGTAATCCGTAAACCGTGTGAAAAGAAGCATAAGTAGAACATTTTAGAAATTATGTTTACATTTAGTATTATGTAAAAAAAATTTGCCAAAGTAATTGATAATTAAAACAGTAGTTTTTATGATTATTTTTAAAATGCAAACTTAAACAGATATATTAAATAATGTTGCCTTATTCTTATTCTTTCAGAAAAGCCTACATCATTAGAACAACATCTGTTATTTGGCGATAAATTCTTGGAAGTTATTCCCGCTGTTTGCTCTTAGATAATAGAAGGGTTCACACTAAAGTTTGAATTTGCAGATCTTTTCAACTCTATAGAACTTTCCACTGATGATGCTGCATTGGTAGAAGGAACATTCATAGCTTGAACATGGAATGATGACTCCTTTTTACAGCATGCTAGGAATGTTTGTATTTGATCCATTCACTGAGTGCTGCTCTTTTCACCAAAAAAAAAATATAATAAGAAGAAAGCGTGGACTATGCTCGTATCACTGAAATTGCAATTTATGCGTGTTGTGCGAACTACGCTCTTTTTTTTTTTTTTTTCCAATGCGCAAACAACAAAAAAAAAAAAAAAGAATACAAAGAGTTTCCAAAAAGACACCTGTCGCAATCTAGAAGAACATGTAGCAAGCAGTAAGGTGTTTCAAAATAGGGCAATCTCTTGATGGCAATGTGTCCCCTATTGATATTATCTTATTCCACAATTAATTCTTTTTTTTTTTAAATGCCAAAGACCTTCAGAGATAAGGAGTTAATAACCAGTTATAGAAAATCCATGAACAAATCAATGGGTTGACCAAAAGACGAAACATAAAAAATAAAATAAAATAAGGTGTAGATCAGCTGCTTCTAAGACAAAAACTTTCCCAATTTTTCCTTTTTTTTTTTTTTTACAACCACAAACTCTTCAAGAAGAAAACATTATCTTAAGATGCCCGTACAATGCCCTGATACCAAGAATAAAATATAAAAGTATACAACATGCCTTCTTGTTTTTTTTGGTTAGTTTCTTAATAGTACGAACAGCTGATATGTGCTCTGTTTTATTTGTTTGTTTTTTTTTTTGTTGAGATTAATAGCATTCAAAAAAAAAAACAGCAGAGAGAAAACAATACAGGTGCACGAGAAACAAAGAAAAAAAAAAAAAAAAAAGAAAGAAAAGCGGAATGTGTTTGAATCACACTATAAAAAAATAAAAGCAAATGAAACTCTTGGAAAACACAGCCAACCCTCTCCGTTTTGTATTAGAGTTTGCCAGCTCTTCATGCAGAAAGGAAGAACTATTCTCGGAAAAATAAATAAATTATTATCTAAGAAACACCTTCCTTCAAGATAAAAATGTTTCATGGCTTTATTTTATTCATTCTCACTTTCACTTTTTTTCAAATTTTTTAAGATCATAAATTTTTTTTTTTTCAGTGCGAGAAAAAAAAAAATGGAGTAAGTTCTAAAGTGATGGTACCTCTTTTGAATAACCTTAATTGGGGGGCAAAAGGAAACAGGAAGGGCAAACCTGAAACTTAGACACCTTTTTCTTTTTTCATTTTTGCTGTCTTTCTGGTCGTACTGCCAATTTGATCTGTAAATAAACTAACCAGTGCCTTTATTTGTGATTTAAGAACCAACTAAGGAAGCATACTCAAAGTCAATATTCATATTTTTCTTCTTTTGGTAAATCCAGTAACAAACCAAAAAAAAAAAAAAAAAAACCAACAAAAAAAAAAATAACTCATATATTCACAGCTACTAATTTAAAACAAACAGTTCTTATACCCAGGAAAAGACAAACATATATAACTGATCACTAACTTAACAATGAACAGCTCCTTGAACAGCTCCGGCCAGGGCAGCGACAACAAGGCCTTACTCCGCATGCCGCTTCCTAGCATGGTGAACAAGATACACAAAAACAACATCCCCCGGCCAGTGGGTGCTGTTGAGCCACCACACTCCAGCAGCAACGAAAAGATCCACCTGCCCTCCATCAGCAACCAGCATATGCCTTTAGATTATAGAAGTGTCTACGCACAGCAGCGCAGCAACACAACAAACATACACCACGTCTTCAACAACAGCCAGAGGGACCCCAGCATGCCCATCACCAACGAACAGAGCTTTTCAGAATTGCCCTTCATGCACCCCCAGAACATGTACATGCCGTACCCGCCGATGATGGTGAACAACCCCATAAACCCCCAGGCACCACCAAGACCAAGCCGATTTCCGAATGGGGAGGTATTCTATGGCGGGCCCGTGAGGCAAGCTGTCATCAACAACGAGGTCTACGTGTGCAAAAACGCGCTTTATGCGGCCTTCCCACACATGATCCCATACTTCGAGAGTTTCCTCAACCAGCAGTACCAAACTGATGAGCAGCTTGCGGAGCAGCCCCCCAGCGGGCGTGAAAAGACCGCTGCGCGGAAGAAGAAGAAAAACTGGATATACAGCAACTCGCGGCACATTTGCAAGTTCTGCAAAAAACCCTTCCCAAGCGAGTCAACACTCGCAACACACGAGAACATCCACCTGAACCTGAAGCCGTACGAGTGCCGGGTGTGCCAGAAGAAGTTCAACGCCAAGCAGAATTGGAAGAGACACGAGACGATCGTCCACAAGCAGAAGGAGGTGTGAGGAAAAGATGGAGAAAGAGGCATCGGGGTTTGAGATGGCGGGCTGATAGTCGCTTTCATTTTCTATGGGTGTTGATCCCTACAGCAAATTACTATTATTATTATTTGTTTTTCTTTTTTTTTTTAGCATTGATTTAATTCACTTATTCTTGTTGTTTTTGGTCGATTTTGGTGGTGTCTTTGCTCAAGATTCAGATAAGCAAAGTGCCATGCGGCAACTTCTTCATTGGCAATCTCTTGCTCAGTGGCTCTTAAAGATGCTTCACGTGACTTCTCCGCTTCCGCGGTAATTTTTTTACCAATGGGTGTATTATTTTTAGACCCGCTGGGGTATTCTAAGAGCGTCATAAAACTGGAGAAAATGTATAGCCGGAGCTGACGAGGCCGCTGTCGGCAAATAATACAAAGATAAACCCTCAGGACAACAGCCACCAATATCTTTGCTCGGCAAAACACATCGTAGATTGATAATGATTCAGCCACCGCCATCTTTGTCTAGTTTTCAAATCTGTTTTCTATTTCTCCCAGATGGTTCTATTTCTGGAAATAGCCGGCTTTTTCAGAAAAAAAAAACACCACCGAATGTTTTTTTTTTTTTTAAAAAAAAGAGCCTGAGTTCTTCTTATCCATGATATCACATATTCGTCATATTTTTTCGACTGACTTATATAACACTACGTCAATATGAGCTTTAGAATAATGGCTACAAACAATCCATAAAAACATTCTCGAATTTCGTCCTAACACAACCACTTTTCCCTTGCTGCCCAGCAACTATGTCAGACACATCGCCACCAGACACTTCAGTTGAAGCCCAGAATGATTCACAAGCTTCCATCAAGACCAACCAGAAGGAACCCGCCAGTACCCAGAGCAGACCGTCTGCATCCCACGACAGAGCTGAAAAATGGGAGCACACACTGAACACCAAGAGCACTGAAGACTCACCATTGCACAAACTGAATCCACACCTCACCGAAAACAAGCCAGATCCAGAAGAAGAAAAGCAGCCAAAATAACCCCCCCTTTACACTTTATAGAAACAGATCACAGACAAGACTGCTCGCTAGGTATAAAAAACAAAGAAAAAAATTAACAATCATGCTTATATATCGATATTACTTTTTTTTTTTTTTTACAAATATTTTTCAACATCGTACCCATCAACAATGGTGAAGTCCTGGTCCTCGCCGACGAAGGCAATGCTCAAGTTGGAGACGGTCAAGGTCTCGTCTTTGAGGGTCTGCTTCAAAGCGGACACACCGTGCTTGATAAGCTCCTCAAGGCTCTCTTCTTCGAGGTAGCTGTCGAGGTTGTTTTCCAGGTATGTCTTCCCTCCTTGTGATCTTGCACCAAGGGCTGAGCCGTACAGTTCTATGACGTTTCCCGTTGGCTGGAACTCGTACAAGTGGACCCCCGTGTTGTCCTTGCCTGCAATCAACAAACCAACACCGTATGGTCTGCCCGAGTAGGTCTGGGTGGTCTTCTGCGCCTTCTGCGCCAACAACTCACTCAACTTCTGTATGTTCATGTCTCTGCCGTAGACGAGCTCGTTGTAGGTGACCTGCTGCTTGACGAAGTTAGCGAGGATTCTGGCGTCCGGGGCAAGACCGGAGAGAGAGAACCCCAAGTTCGTCCCACACTTGATTATCTTCTTCTGGTAGCTGGATAGCTTGTCGTCGTTTCTCTTCAAGCCAACCAATACAGCGTGGGTTTTGGATCTCAAGCCAACGGTGATGGAGCCTTGCTTGATGGCTTCCATGGCGTACTCGACCTGGAAGAGTCTGCCTGTTGGGGAAAATGTGACTGTGTCACCGTCGTAGTTGTTTCTGAACATTATTAGTGTGTGTTTATCTGGGTTTGTTGTTGATGAGTTTAGTTGGTAATAAGTGTTTATGCTGTGTGTGTTTTTTTTTTTGCCACCCGTACCAAAACAGAATCGCGCTTAATTACCAAAAAAAGGCAAAAAAGATTTTGGTGTTAGAATAATAAACTTACCCCAACACTTTGTCTGTTATCCAAAACAGGAAACTTACCCTCCAGTGTAGTGCCTGTAAAAAAAATTTTCTCTTCTGAATTTTCTCGTAGGCTGTTTTTCCATCCACAAGCCAAGAAATCTCCCAATAGCAGCACACACACAAAAAAATAATATACTCAGAAGCGCCTAAAAGCTTACAGCAAAAAAACTATACTAAGAAAAAAATACATCAGTGTTTTTTTTTTGGCATCATAAACAACAACATCATCTCTAGATTAAAACTTTTGTTGTATGTTCACTTCTTGAATAATTAACATTCACACACCAAAACTCAACCATTTTCATATACCTGCCAGCTTTCTTCATACAACCCTTCTTTCTTTTTTTTCTAATAAAAAAAACCTAAACACACCCACAGATAATAATAAACCATAACACACCCATTGAAATGGAGAATAACACGCTCGCATCTGCTGCAAACAGCTCCCAACTGTACCTGGATATGAGCTCCTTCACAAAATCATACATAGACGACGCTCTGCACCTAATAAAACACAACTACCTGTCCATGATGATCTTGGACTACATCAAGAAGTCGCACCAAAATGACCCATACAGAACCTTTGTTGAAGCAATCGTTGCCGTCATTGGTCTGTACTACATCATCAGAAACGGCAAGAAAAACAGCTCATCAATGAAGATGAAGGTCATAGACAACTTGACAAACAAGGAGTTCGACAATCTTCTTCAAGACTGGGAGCCTAAGCCATTGGTGGATCCATTGCCTACAGACAGCGACAGAATAAACGAAAAACAAATAGAGTTCTTCCAATGGAAGCTAAAGAAACAGCCAACAATCACTGGCTTTAACGAAGACAAGATATCCATCATCACCAACGATGACCCATCAACAGAAAAAACAGGCTTGTACAATTTGTCTCATTACAACTTCTTGAAAATATTCAACAACAAGGCCCACTCAAAGCGTTTGAATGACCTAACCAGAAAAATCATCAAGAATTGCGGTGTTGGTTCATGTGGTCCTGCTGGGTTCTATGGTAACGAGGATCTCCACTACAACCTAGAGTACGATATGGCCAGGTTCTTGGGCACTGAGAATTGTGTTTTGTACGGACAAGACTTTGCTACAATCTCATCCGTATTGGCTACCTTCAACAAGAGAGGAGATATCATCGTTGCTGACAAGCTGTGCAACGTTGCAATCCAAAACGCATTGCAGTTGTCCAGAGCCACTGTTTACTACTACGACCACAACGACATGGAGGACTTGGAAAGATACTTGGAAATGGTCTCTGATGACGAAAAGGCTGATGGCGTTCTGAATAGAAGATACATAGTCACAGAAGGTATCTTCCAGCACAACGGACAGATTTGTAAGTTCGACAAGCTTATTGAGTTGAAGCACAAGTACAAGTTCAGACTATTTATTGACGAGACTTTGTCTATTGGTGCCTTGGGTGAAACCGGTAGAGGTATCACTGAGTTCTTTGGGTTCAAGGATAGATCCCAAGTCGACATAACTGTTGGTTCTTTGGGTAACAGCTTTGCCGTTGGTGGTGGATTTGCCGTTGGTGATGCTGTCATGTCCTTTTTCCAAAGAATCGGTTCCAATGCATACTGTTTCTCTGCCTCTTTGCCTCCATACTCATGTGGGGTAGCCTCCGATATTATCAGAATTCTAGAGACCGACAACAGCTGTATCCGCCAATTGAACGAGAACATTGCCCTATTCAATGCATTGCTTTCCAAGAAGATGAAGACCATCAAGTCCCACTTCATCGTCACATCCAATGAAAAGTCTCCTATGATGGTATTGAAGATGTCTGACAAGTTCAGATCCAAGTTATTCAACAGCAGTGTTCTGACTATTTACGAGGACATGAACCAGCAGCAAACCAAGCAAAACAAAGTTGTGATCATCCAGGAACCATTTTTGCTTGAGGAGAAGTTCATCCAAGAGGAGATCGTTGATAAGTTAATTGATGAAAAAATCATGATCGGATTACAGCCATACTCTCTACAGCATGAATCTCTACCTCTACTGCCTGGCTTCGTCGTCTCCGTTGATGCCAACATGTCTGCTTCTGACATCGAGTACATCACCGATAAGCTATCTTTTGTTATTGGAGAAGCCTCCAAGAAGAAGAAGATCCAGCTTTAGGTCATGCTTTATATACAAATGGTAAGAGCTTTAACTAATACAAGCAGAAGTAGGTCTTTGTTTTTTTTCTTTTAATTACTTTTCGGAGTTAGACTGCTTTTTTTTTCTTCAAAGGAGCAATAGCGGAATTGTACAAGATGAAGCTGTTTTGCAATTTTTTGGTATGCTTCCTTTTTTTACTTAGGAAACATATGTGAACCACACACAACATCAACTGTCATGGCTAATGGTACGAGTTTGAAAGAGGTTCATTCTCTGATTCAGAAGATCAATCCGACCTATAACATATTCAATAAGATAACCCCTCTGAATGAACTGCTGAAACAGCAAACATCCAGAAACAAACCTGTTATCAGGTACGCCCTCAAGGACAACATCGCCACGGCAGACCTGCCAATGAGCTGTTCTTCGAAGATACTCAAGGACTTCCAGCCCACATACGACGCAACTGTCGCCACACTTCTCAAGGCCCAGGAGAACTGGGTGAACCTGGGCAAGTTGAATCTCGATGAATTCGCCATGGGCTCAGGCGGGGTCCACTCGTCCACAGGTGCAGTCAAGAACCCTCTATACAACCCCATTCCGCTGTCTGTGA
Organism: Hanseniaspora meyeri; assembly: GCA_030370665.1. NCBI lineage: Eukaryota > Fungi > Ascomycota > Saccharomycetes > Saccharomycodales > Saccharomycodaceae > Hanseniaspora > Hanseniaspora meyeri. Next base: position 1,075,763 of record CP113884.1, on the reverse strand, counting down.
TGGAATCTGTGGAGAACAATGATGGTGCCGAAACAGTCATTGATATCGATTACAGCAGAAACAGGGTCACCGGAGGCTCGTCCTCAGGGTCCACAGCACTGGCTGCAGCCATCATCCCTGGGTCAGACATCGCGGATGAGAGAATAGCGAACTTCACCCTGGGCACGGACACTGGTGGGTCTGTGAGACTGCCTGCGGCGTGGTGCAACATATCAAGCTTCAAGCCGTCCTACGGGAGAATCTCGCGGTTTGGGATCGTTCCATACGCGCAGTCCTTGGACACGGTGGGCATTCTGTCTGCGGACGTGGATACCATCGATACGGTGTATGATGTTTTGGACAAGTTTGACGAGAAAGACCCGACGAGCATGAATGAGTCCGTGAGGGAGGATCTGGAGTGGATCGACAGGTTTGACGAGACCCATGACTTTGTTTCCGTGGGGGTCATCGAGGAGTTCAACATCCAAGGCATCCCAGAGTCAACAAACGAGACATACACGCAGGTGTTGAGTGCGATCGCCGAGGACAAGCAAAATTTTGATCTGAAGAGTGTTTCCATAAGCAACATAAACGATGCTTTGCCCATCTACTTCACACTGGCTCCTGCGGAGGCATCCTCCAACCTAGCTAGATTTGACGGGATCAGATACGGTCCCAAGGTTGAGGGCAAGGCCGATGTGAATATATTCGAAAACACCAGAAGCTTGTTTGGCGACGAGGTCCAAAAGAGAATTCTGCTGGGCAACTACAACTTGTCGTCTGGCTTGTACGAAAAGAAGTTCCAAAAGGCTCAGATACTGAGAACAGAGCTGATTGATGCGTTCAGTAAATCCTTCAAGGACAAGCATCCAATATACAAGACCCAGGAAAAGTCTGGCAGCGAGGACAGAGTCGATGTGCTGATCTCATTGACAGGCGTGGACAAGGCTCCTCTCCTTTCCGAGTTCTTGAATTCCAACTCTGTTTCTCCCCTGGACGAGTTTTGCAATGATGTATTCACGATTCCAATGTCATTGGCCGGACTGCCTTGCATTTCCATTCCGATCAGAGACACAGGCATCTCCATACAGATAACCGGTCAGTACGGGTATGACAAGAAGGTCCTGGGCATAGCGAAGAAAATCAAAGCTAAGTTTCTAGATTAGAAATAAAATGTTATATTGTCGTTATATATATTAGGAAAAGTCGTTGATGTATTGTTCAAGGACAGATAAAGACTCTGACTTATCATTGTTCAGTCTATGTTTCCATGTTTTGTTTAGGATGTCAGCAACGCACTGCTGAGCAACGTCTATCGGTTTGTATTCACATTTCTTACTCAGGGCCTTGATCAAACTGGCAAGCTTTTCTTCGTCGCAGATCACGGCTGATATCAAATTCTTGGAGACAGCTGCAACAGATTCTACTTTTTCAATTTCTTCAACAACTTCATTGGCAACAACCTCGGCCACTTCAGTAGCCTCAGAAACAGCTGGTTCAGGGACAACAACGTCTTCCTTTTCTTCAGGCTCTTTTTCAGCTTCTGGGGCCTCCTCAATGGGTTCCTCAGCTGCTGTTTCCGGCACAAAGACATCGATTCCATCAACAATCTTCAACTTCTCTCTCAAATCATCTCTTTTTTTGCCAGCCTTCCACTCATTGATCAGGTATTGCTCATTTGGCAAGAGCATTTCATCAATGAAAACATCGCTGTTGGCTACCATCTCCGACGCACTGATGACCTTGTCTCTGATGGCTGTTCTGATGGCATCGTCGTAGATCAGCAAAATGTCCTTGAAAAACTGCTTGGGCTCGGAGTAAAAGCCATTCCACAATCTCTCCTCAATGGTATCCAGATCCATGTTGGAAAAGGAAACATTCGTGGTGGTGTCCTTTACAAGGTTGTTGTCGATCTCATACACCGGGGTATAGTACGGATTTGTTTCAAACAGTGGAATCAAAAGCTCGTCTTCAATCAATGGCTTTTTGAACTTCTTGTATCTGACTTTCAATAAATCCATCAACCCAGCCAGCTTGACCTTCAGCTTGTTTTTCAACTTCATGTCAGACTTTTTGTATGCTTCCAGATACTTTCTCAATGGCTCGAGTTGGTCTTTGCTTTCATCAGTGTTGTCACTGGTATTTTCACTCTTCTCGTCATCCTCTACAAATGGCAGCTCTGGTAGTGGGGAAGTTCTCTTGACACTGGTTTCCAGAACACCCGTTCCACTTTTCAAAAATTCACCAATCGTATTCATGAAAAAGGACTGCAGCTGGTTGATATCTGGGTTCTTGACCTGGAACACATTTGCTGTGCTTTTGGCAAACAAGTGGTGTAAATTTTCAGGATAATTTTCACCGGAGAATAGGACCATCACCTTGTCTGATGATTTTATGCTCTGCATCATGCTCTTAAAGATCAGCTGACAGCTGGCTATACACTCGGCCCACACGTCGGCGTTGGGAACATACAGAATAGATGGTTGTCTTCTTTTGGCTTCGTTAAATGCACCGATTATGGCTTGATCCATTGTTTTTCCCAAATCCGAAAACAAAGTGCCTATGTCCAGACTCTGTATGTTCACGTTATCCATGTTGTGCAGAATGGAGTTGGCAATGTACTCAGAGCCCGTTCCTTCAATGTACATCAGTGGCTTGTTGAATCTAGAGCTGTTGATGGACTTGATAAACTCCAGATTGCTCAATGAGTTGTCTAGCAGCTCATTTTCCAAGTAAAAGTCAATCATGGATTTATTCTTCTGTTCATCAACTTTTATTGGGAAGATTTGATTGAACATTTTCTGGGCTTTGTTTTCCTGTTTTGCCAATAACGCATGCAGACCAACGGGCAGAGCCTTGTAACTAGCCGCACCACCTTGTCTTGCGGAGCTAGGATTGACCTTTTTCTAGAGCAGCGTTGAAATCCATTGTTCCAACAATAACCTTGGAAGCATCGATTTGGTAACGTCCTGATTTTCTTGGATTGTTCTATATCCTTGGGTTTTCTATAAATTTGCGGATATGTTCTCATAACAGCTGTTAAGGCAGCTTCAACACACAACTGCTTTAAATCAGCACCACCAAAGCCATTGGTCAAGTCAGCTATTTGCTCCAGCAGCTTCAAGTTTAGGTTCTTCCAGTCTTTGGTATGTATTTGGAGGATCTTGAATCTTGCTTCTTTTGAAGGCAAACCAAAGTAGAATTCTCTGTCAAATCTGCCACCTCTTCTCAGAGCAGGATCCAATGAGTCGGGTCTGTTGGTGGCCCCTATGACCACCACTTGCCCTCTAGAGTCCATACCATCCATCAGAGCTAACAATGTTGATACTATGGACGAGTGAATTTGCTCTTGTTTGCTGGATCTCACCGGTGCCAACCCATCAAGCTCATCAAAGAAAATGATAGATGGCTGCGTACTTACGGCCTGTTCAAATAACAGCCTCAATTGTCTCTCAGCCTCACCTACCCACTTGGATAGAATATCTGATCCCTTTCTCATATAAAAGGTAATCTTCGTATTCGAGTCCTTGGAAGATTGAGCTGCTAATGCTCTGGCCATCAAGGTTTTACCTGTACCCGGAGGACCATGGAACAAAACACCTCTTGGGGGCTGTATGTTGAAATTTGTGTATAGCTCCGGATACAGCAAGGGTAGAGTAATCATCTCCTTCAGTTGTGTTATGTAGTTGTCAAACCCACCGATGTCATCAAATGATGTTTCTTTAGGAATGGCTATCGGGTCTGTATCAGCAGTCACTTGCTCATCACCAGAGGACGATGAATCCGAGTCCATTCCTGCAAGTTTCGGTGTATAGTTTTTGTTCTTTGCATGCTGCTGGTTAGGAGGAAGAAGCAGCGGCTGACTCAAATCAGCCTTGACAATCTTTGTCTTGATTTCTTCTTTCTTCTCAAAAGTTTCTTTGAGTAATTCTTGTTGGTAAAGGTCTCTTTTCTTGTGGTCAAACTTGTTTATCAGAGATACCGTATTGTTGCCTCCAAAAGGCCCTGAGGTTTGATATAGCCTTCTGGCTGGGTATTCGGATCCTGAGAGCATGAATTTACCTAGGGTATTGTTTTTCTTTTTATTTCTTCTTGGGCCCTCTTCTTCCTGCTGGTTCTCAAGGATATCCCTATTGAATTTGTTGAATACATTGATGTCTGAATCAGGAGGAGGAAGTTTGTAATCGACTTTTTTGGATCTTTCTCTCAAGTGTCTTTTTGGCGACTCAAATTCTTCTTGTTCATCAGCCAAGGTTATCCAGATCATCAACCAAGCTGTCTTCGTCTAAAGACTCTTCAGCTTCTTCATCATCGTCTATAAAATTGTTTAAAGCAGCATGTTTTTTGTATCTTGCAGCTCTTGAAGATGTCCGGTCGTTGTAATTTTTTCTGCGCTTACTGTTGTTGTACTTGTATTCATAGTCGTCAAGTTCAGGCTCTGAAGAAGCCTGGTACTCCTCTTCAGATTCAGAAAGTCTTTTTCTTTTGGACTTGGTGACTACTTCTTCACTCTCGTCGTCCTCCAGATCAGACTCTTCAAAGTAGGTCTTTCTGGTATTCCATCTTCTTGTTCTTCTGGATACAACTTGGTCATCGTCATCTTCTTCCGCATCATCTTGATTGCTTTCATCTATGGTAGCACTTCTTCTTGAGGAAGTACGTCTAGGCTGCTTGTTTACCTTGCTATCGTCAAAATCAATGCCGGATTCATCTTCAGCATGATCCTCGATGTATTTTGTTTTTTTGTAGTCAACAGGCTGTCTAGACCTCAATCTGTGTCTGCTATCATCGTCAACATCATCAGTGTTGTATGTGCTGTTGCCTATGATTTTGTTGTTATCAAAATCATCCAAAGGATTGTTTGAATAATCCACCTGATCACTCATCCTATTTGAAGTTTGATTAGTATGATATGGGTGTCTGTGTATGGATTAAATTATACTTATCAGATATAGTCTTTTTTTTTTTTCGTTTGAAATAGATTATCCCGCTTAGTAAACAACTTAAAAACCAACAAAAAAAAAAAGGTTTTGGGAATTGTCAGTGTTATTTCAACACACACACCAAAAAAAAGAAGAAGAAGACGAAAACAGCAATAATTTCCTGATTCGAAGAAAATGGATGGTTTTACCCGAAGACCAGTTAAGCGCGTTAGCTATTTCTGTGCAGAAAAAAAAAAGAATATACACGTGACTCAAAACACTCCGGAAATATTACTAAGTTATTAGGTTTATCTATTTATATATATCTCAAAGCTCATAATGGCAGTACCTTGACTCCTGCTATCTTGTCCACTATTGGGGCTACAGCTGGATGTTTCAGGATTGGTCCGATTACTGGCATGGATCTCAAGAACTGCACCACCACAGAGAAGAAGTCTCCAAACAAGTTCAAAATACCTACAAACTCCACTATGAAACCTATGAATGTCCATTTCATGAACAAGATCAGGAAGATACCAGTGAAAAAACACAAACTACCTCTTCTTTTGCTAGGTCTTGTAAAGAATATGAATGTTTTGCTTTGCCCTATGATCAAGAAGATTCCTATTAAGAACAATATGTTACCGCTTGCCAGCAAGGCCCTATCAAATAGTGTAAATATGCCAAGAATGATCAGGACTGTTCCAATGATAGTAAAGCCTGCACCAAACTTCTGAGATTCTGTCAGCCACAACATCTGGTTTAATATATACTGCTGGTTCTGTTTGTGGTTTGATACAATTGTAACTGAATTTCAACTGTTTTTTTTTTCAGAACCTCATCTGTGAATACAGCAAAGGCCCAAAAAAAGAAAAAAAAAAAACAAAAACAACACACGCAAAAAAAACACAAGTATCAATCCAGTTCATTTACCCCTCAGCCTTTGTTTCTGTTTTCATTATCAGTAACGGTTTAAATCAGTTTAAATTACAACTTTGCATTTACGTTCATAAACAAAACAAAAAAACAGATTCACTTTATTAGAATAAAAAAATAATCTTGATATATACATGTGTGGACTGTCTCTTTACTTTCTGGAGTCAGTGGTGTTTAGCAACAAAGCATCATTGCTCAACATTACTCTGTTAGGAGAGTTGGCTAGTACTTCGGCAATGTCCTTGGCAGTGGCCAATCTCTTCAGCTCAACGTAATCCTTGGATTTCTTGATGGCCTCACCAATCAACTCAGCAGACTTGGCTTCACCATTGGCTCTGACAACCAATTGTTGCTTTTCTTGCTTGGCCTTGTCAACAACGAATGCTGCTCTTTGGGCGTCTTGTTGGGCAATTTGCTTGGCTTCAACGGCCTTGGAGAATTCCGGAGAGAACGTCATGTAAGTGATGGAAACATCATCTAATAAAACATTGAACTTGGCAGCTCTTCTGACCAAAGACTCTCTAATCAACTTGGATACATGCTCTCTTTGAGTAATCAGCTGGGAAGCGTTGAATTGAGCAACAACAGCCTTCAGAACTTCATTTACAATACTTGGCAGAACTCTTTCGTCATAATCAGTACCCAAGGTTCTATAAATAGTGGCTAATTGGAACATGTCCGGCTTGGCTAAGACTCTACAGGTGATGTTGACCATTTGCAAATCCTTGGTACCGGTTAAAGAAGAAACATTTCTAGGCTTGGCTCTGACATCGTATATGACTGGCTTTTCCAACCATGGAATAGCTATGTGTGTACCTTCACTGTATATCTTTGGCTTGACACCTTCCAATCTGCTGTACATGATGGCTCTGTGACCACCCTCGACGTTGAACAAAGAGTTGTTGACCAATACGGCACCACCCAATAGCGCAGCTAAGGCAATACCCGAGAGTATGGAGCCTTTTGGTACGTTTCCTCTAGGGAATGGGTTTGGTCTCATTCCTGGGTTTGGGCCACGTCTTGGTTGGTTTTGTAGATTTTTGATTCTATTCATCATTCTTTCGTAGTCGGAACTCATTTTTGTTGGCAAGTGTTATATAATTTATTGATGCTTTGGTGTTGTGGTTTGCTAATTCTTCTTAGCTGATATTTTTTGAGTGTTAAATCGATTATTTCATTTGTTTTTTTTTTTCGGGGGCAGAAACAGATATAAAAGAGAAAGAAAAATTTTATTGCACGTGCACACAGCCTTCCTCATTTAAAACAAACAAAAAATACAAAGCCAATCAAATATTTAATAAGAAGAAAATTATATATATATAACCTCTCGACTAAATCATATCAAATGACCAGTCATTCTTAAGATTGGAAACGTCTTGGTCGTCATTAAAGACCAGGTATTCATCTGTTTTGTAACCATTAATAGCGCTATTCTTATTAACATCTTCTTTGTCATTGCCATTTGGAGAGATACCTCCAGCTATCAAAAGCAGTCCTTTGCCTTTGATTTCATCAGCCAGCTCAGCACATAGCAATAGCAGCTGACTAGGAATAACAACACCAAGCAGATTGTTGTTTTTTGAAAAGTTGACAACCTCCTTAACAGACTGATAGTTGAAGCCGTATGGAGTGAAAATATCCTTGTTAACAGCACAGTGTAATAAATGATTAGGAGACTCAATCTCAAACTCCTTGTTTTTATTAAAGATTATACCATTCATGTTGAACACCACTGGGAATACAGGTTGCTTCCAGTTCAGAATGGAACAGACCATGTGGTTACTACTGGAAAATACAATGTTTTTCGTTGATCCATCACAGGTTGTCTTGACATAGTACAAAATTGAGCTCAAAACGTCATCAACAAAGCTATCTATGTTGATATGCGGAGAAGTGATCTTAACAGGCACATTATCAACCTCATCCATGGTTGGGAAACATATCTTAACATCAATCTTAATGTTAGATGGCAAAATCTTCAACAAAGACTCAAGCAGTATGTAATTGTTGCTGACGTATTTCGCGACACTGGAAAAGTCTTGAATCAACTCACTTAAATCGTCCAATGGCTTTCTAATAAACTTCTCAAGGGTATTTCTATTCAAATCAATCAACAGCAATTTAGCCCCCAAAAGGTCAACTGTCAAGGAAGGCGCAACCACAACTGTACCATCGTTCAGCAAAGTAACCAGTAAAGACAAGTACTGGCCAGATAAACTGGATGTGACAATGGAGTCATCTGTGGTCACGTCGTTAGGCAAGTTGGTGTTGCTTTTCCAGTAAGTCTCTAGCTTGGAAACATCCACATCGCCTATCTTTTCATTGAATGGGAAGATGATTTGGAAATTGACAATCAACTGACCCATTAGCTTTAATCTGGAGTCTAGCAAAGGCAAAACCAGAGTACCATCGTTGGTGGCAGAGTTCATGGTTTGGCTCAAAGACTCATATGAGATGACGGTTTTGGCAACCATCTTTGTTCCAGATATGGAGTACAGCTCCACATCTATCTGTGTGCCTTTCAGATCGTTTAGTTGGAAAACAGCCTCGTCAACGCTATTGCCAACACTTAGAATGTCCTTAAACAGATAGCTGGTTCTTTGTTTCAGCTTTTCATTGATAGTTGCATAGTTGTTGGCCATATCTACGTCAGTAGCCAAGTTTGCAGTGGGGGTGCTATGAGACTTCAAAAATGGGTTTCTGGACGATCTTGAGTGAGATTCGACTGGCAAGGAAATATTCTTGGATATCAACTCACTGGAGTGAGATGTCAGTGTGATTCTGCCTAAATTACTCAAGGCAACAGCTTCGGTTTGCTCAGTATTCAGAATTATACTGCTTAGCCCGGACTCAAATTGCAGTCTCAAGAAGCATTTCTTTTCCAAGAAATTGTGTCCGTACTTTTTCAAAGGAATGAATGGTGGTGGGAGTTGCAGGTCTGGGATGTTTTCACTATCAGCAATTGAGAAACTCTCTAACTCTCCAAGGTTAAAGTTCGAACTAATTGGCTTTAACAAACCAAATGATTCTGAACTACTGGTTTTTTTGTTGTCAACAACTGTATGATTAATGCTGATGTTTTTAGCTTTATAAGTCTCAAACAGAATATTGATCATTTCAACCGAACCTTGCCAGCATGCATAGAACAGAGGACTCATTTTCTTGGAATCACCAAGGGTAACATCACATCCACAGTACCTGATCAAGGCCTCGGTAGTGTCTTTTTGGTTATTTACAATGGCATACACAATAGGAGTCCAGTTATTTACAGAGTCAAAGTCATTTGGGTCACAGCCGTATTGCAAAAGCAGCAATAAAACATCCGACCCAGCACCGTTCTCAGCAGCCAAATGCAATGGTTTATAGCCTTGGTAGTCGGCATACTGCTTGATGTTTTTTTCTTTGTAAAAAGTGGTCAATACCGATCTGATGATTTTGTAATTGGCTGTTCTTGCAGCCAAATTGAGTGTGCTAATTTGTTTTGAGGCTGGCAAGCTGTCATCAACGTGGAGGTTGATATCTGGGAAGTTTTTCAACAAATGATCAACGATAGTTTGGTTTTCTTTTTCAATTGCCAGCATCAATGGATTCTTCGAACTTGTATCAATCATTTTCAAAGTCTTCAACAAAACATCAGAGTAGGAAACTATCAAATCAATGAGTCTTATGACTATTTGAAATTTGTTCAACTCACAAGCATAGTGTAAAGGGGTTCTACCGGAGATGTCAACAGAAGTAAAGTACTCCAAAAAATTCTGATTTCCATTGTACATCTTTATAGCGGTATTGAAAATGAAAGATCTTGTGTGTTTTTTGCATGCAGCAGCTTCATGGAAAAAGTTCCTCTTATCAAAAATGTAGCTATCTTCGTTGTCAATAAGCAGGAAGTCTATCTTAACTTCATCCATGGAAACACAGCTGTCAAATAATACCTGCAAGGACTCGTCATTGATTTTTTCTGAGCTCACACATAAAAAGCACAGCTTTGTGACAACTCTAATCATAATATTCTTAATAATCGAGTCTATGTTTTCTGCTTGAATAAGTTCTTTTTGAGATAACACGTTTTGGATGATCTTTTGTGGGAAATTCCTTAGTGCAGTTTTTCTTGGTTCTATATCCTTCAATTGGCAAATGCTTTCAATCTCTCTTTTCCAGCCATCAATTTCAAGCTCTAAGTTTAAAAAGAAGACATCGGATCTCTCAACAAATGTCTTGACAGAGTTTGGCTTCTTGACTACTTCTGATTGCAGTTCAAAAGTCCCTATGTTCAAGCTTCCTGGCTTATCAATAGCTGTTTGAGCATTCAGAATTGGAGTGTTGTGTAGCATATAGTTCAAAGAGCGTCTTCTTGTACTCAAGTGGGACTCATCATCATGCAAATAAGAGCCCTCGTTGGTCATTTTTTGTTTTGAAGTACTTGAAACACCTTGCTGGTCTGCCTGTTCCCTGATTTCTTCCAGATTTAAAAGCAAAGAAGTCGTTAGGTCCGTCATTAGTGATATATCAGAAGAATGGGTGAACACAGGCTGTATCGATACTACAGTATTCAGATAAAAGTCTTTGGTGTGAGAATGTGATCTTTTATCCCATTTCTTCAGGACTTTTCCAAACCCAGTTCTATTGAGATCAATGAATTGTGTTAGGTGATCAATTTCTCTTTGAAATCTCTTCAAAGATTCCAGCAAATACTTATATGAAGATGAGTTCTTGTTGACCAATCTTCCTGTTTTTTGGTACTGTGAAAACTTCTTTTGCAAGATATCCAACATGTTCTTGAAGTACGTTTCTTTTTCGAGGTAATAAGCGTTGACTTTATCCAACTCTCTTTCCAGCTTGAAAAAGAAATGAGCCTTGTTGCTTTGCAAAATCATAAACACAGGTTCAGCTGCTTTTGGAGCAACATGACCAGGAGGTATACTCATTGGAAGGTATTCTTTGTCTTCATTCTCAATCTTGCCTATCGATAACTGCTTTATCAGCTTTTTCAGCTGCTTGTAGTTGATGAAATGTCCGTTGTATTCGGGCAGCTCAAGCTGTCTTGCTTCAAGATATTTACCAAATTTCATTATTGATAATGTTGTGGTATGTTCCTGCTGTGGTTGGGTGGCCACAAAGAAACCACTAATGTGAAGTTCAACCTATCCCTCTTTATAGCGATAACATCGTAACATGTGAAAACCCAAAAAAAAAAAATTAATGTAAAAAAAAAAAAAAGAACCCTAGTGGATATTAGACCTTTTGATGCGGGAACAGGAAAAAGGAGGACTGCTTTAGTTAATTAGGAAGCGCACGTGTGTTTCAATTGTTAATTGACATAGATCTTGGCAGGTAAAAGGATACTCTCAATTATACACTGTGTTTACTAAGAATAAAATAAAGGGCTATTCACTTAACTGTCAAGCAAAAGTCCACTATCAATTATCACCACACTTATTCCTTTGTTTTATTGCATTTGATATCGAACACTTGGTTATATTTATCATCAATGGTTGCAAAAATGAAAGTGTGAATAATATTTCCCTACTAAGTTCTTGTCATTCTAAAAATAAATTAAATTTTGACTTATGGGAATGTCCTCGTATATTTTCAGATTCATTTCACCACACCCAGTATCTCTTGATTGCCAATGGCTTAGCTTTTGAACAGTTTAATTTCATCTAGAAGATCTGCACTCACGCTACCGTTTATTCCATAGATTTCTTCAGGGAGTAATTTTTCTGCAATCAAAAAACAATATCCATCTTTTTTTTTTTTTCAGAATTGCAAAAAACAAAATATATACTATCAAAAGAATGGCCAATCTTAATATTTGAAAGCACACCATAAACAATGAATATATCATCTCTTTTGGCTCCTGCTGAGCACAGAATTACTGTGCTACTTGGCCTGGGAAATCCAGAATCCATGTATTCAAACACTAGACACAACGTGGCTGCATTGCTGCTGAAGACCATGGTCAATCAGGTAGCCACAATAAACGAAGGCAAGCTTGGCACACAGCATGAAATAATAACCAAAACAAAATCTCAACCCGAAACCAACCAATATAGAAGACACATGTCCAAATTCTTTAACTTGAAAAAGCTTCTCGGTGATAAAGTTGATGGTAAAAAATACATTTTGGATTTGAACATGCAAAGCGCTAACACCAATGATTTCAAAATGATTATGTTCACTCCTTCAATAAGATTTGACCCATCCTACAATATGGTAAACCTTTCCAAACATGACTTGGAATTCAAGACTCGTTTTAACATCAAAAGAAGAACCTACTGTTTCGGTTATGTAGATGGCACTTTTATGAACAACAACGGCAAACCAGTATCGAAATTCCTTTCAAACCAACAACAGTTCTTCAAGGAAAAACTGAATAATGTTGACTACAACAATGACAGCCCAGACCCGATTTCATATACTTTTTCCAATTACATCATTGCTGATGATGTGGAGACTCCAATTGGGCAGATCAAAATCAGAGACAAAAACACCTCCGACAGAGGCCACAATGGATTCAGAAACTGCTCCAAGCACATGCTGAATAAACCTTCTTTTGATTATCGCAAAGTATCAGTGGGCATCAGCTTGAAGAAGTGGGACAAAGACATGTTCTCAAGAATAGTAATGAAAGACTTTGTTCTGAATAAGTTCTCTGATAATGAAATAAAATACCTGCAGCAGGAGACTATCCCTATGTTCTGGTCTGAGTTGAAGAAAATTGAAGTTGCTGCTGTGGACCAATAAGGACATTCATGGCTTCTGGCTATAGTAGGGAAACTTTCTCAAGTTGTCAATTGGCGTGTATAGAATGAACTGATGGCTTTGGGATATCTGCAGCGGAAGTGTTACTGTATATGACATCAGCAAAGAGTTCCAAAAAGATGAGTTGAACATCTTCCTCAAGTTGAATCGCATGTCATAAATGATAAACTTGGACATTTCTGACTCCATGTAAATATGTATGAAGATGCTTTTAATTTTTATGTTTTTTTGATAGACCTCATTTTGGATTATCTCTGAAAATTCGGCAAACAACTTGCTGCTGATGTCCATGATCACTTCGGGCCTCAAGTTGATGTCATCACAGTTACCGTAATCATCAACCATCTCGGCCCGGCTTAAAGTCTTGAGCTCATTGTATAGCGTTTTGTTGCTAAACGTGAAAGATAAAACCAAAGCTTTGAAAACGTTTTCTGGATTATTGGTAATTGTTTGGTGGGTTTGGCTGTGTTTTAAAGTAAGCAAATTCATTGGGTAGAGTTATCGCTGGGTTTGTTCAACCACAGTTGATTAAATCATTTCCCCTTTTAGGAAGAAAATCTGTTTTTGGAGGAAACCCCATCGCTACGTTTTTGACGCCAGAACCAATAACAAAAAAAAAATTAGACGCGTTTTTTTTTCTTCACATTTTATTATGAATCTTACTAAGATGTGTTAAGATATAGTCATCATAAAGTTTTAAATAGTATTAAATCTCCAAAACAAAAATTATTTATACTCTTATACATTATGCATTTGGCGAATTCAGTTTTGGCTGAAGTAAAACTGTGTATCATCACCGATGAGTTCCAAAGTGCGTCATTCTCAAAAAAATTACAGACACTTACAAATGTACTGAAAAACTGCAACAACACTCCTGAGATAGTTTACATTGATGATTACCTTTCTCAAGAAGACAAACTTACACCAGAAACACAGTTTGGCTATATCAAAAAGTGTTTTGATAAGTTCAGTGAGCATGTAATCTGCATTCCGTTATTTGGATCTGGCCAGGCAACAAAAAAGGCTGAGTTTGACCAAAGTCTGCTAGCAAGAGTTATGAGGTTCATGCTGCACATATCAATTGTGAATGAAAGCTGGCTGAATGACTTGGATCTTGCCTACAAGGGCTATGTTACCAGCTTAGAAAGCCAGACATCAACAGCCAGTACAGGTAAAAAAAGAAAGCTGAAGTCGTTAGCTGTTGGGAAAACTGAGCGAAGATTTGACGATGAGCTAAGCGGTGTTATACCGTACAGATCTTGTGTTTTGGAGAAGTTAACGGATACTTTAGACAAGACACATTTGAATATGCTTGAGATTCTTTTGAATTTCTTTGATGTGAATACAGAGGCAAAACCCACTTCACCTGCAATCGATGGCGAATGCTACCTCGTTCCAGACAATACATTGATGAACTCATCGTACATGGAAAATGAGAATAACGGAATTCCATCTGTGCATGTGAAGACTGTTTTGAGACTATTGAAAGATTTGTTGCCGAGAGAGATGCTGGGCCCATTTTGAAAGGAAAGCAATTTTTCATATCCCCAGAAATAGCTAGCTTTAACCAAATGTCTTCTCTACTAACCACCATTAATAACGAAACTTGGAGGTGAAGTTATCAAAAGTGAAGCCTCAGTCAAAAACATCCAAAGTTTATACTCCATTGAGGATTCCTTAAGCAGCGAGTTCAACTTTGTTCTTCCAGAAAACAGATGCTCCTTGTATTACATTCTGGAGAGATGGGGCATGAATGTTGACATCAATGAGGTAGATTCAATTTACAAGTTCTGTCACCACTTCCCATTTGACAGCATAAACTCAAAAGAAAATGACCTGTCCGTCAACTCCAATCTGCAGTTTTCCCTATCAGGGTTCTTTGGACACAAGAAGTTCATGGCCCAGACCATGCTGAAAAAGCTGAATATTAATATCGTCAACTACATGACATCTTCGTTTGATGGGTTGTTTGCATATTTCAATCAAGGGGATAAATATAACTTCTGTGTTAAGAAGCAGATACAGGTAATCAATGCTAAGTGCATCGATGAAATATACTATAAACCGGAGTTTGATTCAAGTGCTGAATACGCTGGAGAGGGAAAAAAGGCATTTTTGTGCAATGTTCCAGACATTTCAAACCGAATGGGTAAGCAGTATTATAAAGAGATTGCAACTCCAAAGAGTAGTGAAGCTTCGAATAAGGAAGTCACTGCTACAGAGCCTTTGCCAGAGATGCAAAACATTTCTAAAGCTGCTGATGTTTTACCAGCTGCCAAAGTCACTGACACAGACACTGAAACAGCTGTCTCTGTGAAACTAACAAACAACAAAAACAGCTCTGATGGTGAAAAGACAGAGCCTGCAGTGATGCAACCCAAACCGGCTTTGAAGAGAAGACTTGCCGCTTCCAAACCTGCAGCTACACAAGACACACAAAAGACAAAGAAGACAAAAACGGCAACCTCTATTGAGGACATGTCTATTTTTGAGTCTATCTCTGAAAGGGTTTCCTTGGCAGGGGGCAACGCTGCTGGCTTGGCGTACCAGGAATGTGGTAAGCGGATGAAAGTAATTCTAACTGGTTTTGATTTGGAGGCTGAGACCACCACTGCGAACTATATGAGCATGAGTGGAATCAGAAACAAAAAGGACCTCATCAGAACGAACATGTATATTTTGGACAAGATGGGGCTTGAGGTTTGCGAGGATAAGAACTACAAGGAATGCGACATTGTAATAATAAACAAGAAAACAAGCACCTTCTACGAGTCCCTAGCGTATGCAAACATCCAGTACTACATAGACATGAAGTTCATTGAAAGTGTGCTTGAAAAGGTGTACAAGAGAAAGAAGAGCATCTCGCTGGACCCTACGAAGTACTGGTATAAAGAGTTATTGGCGATGCCTGATTTCATGAGAAACCGTGGTTTATTGAAAGACAGGCTTTTATTCCAAGAACTAAACATAGAAAACCTGGTATTGCTGAATCC
Organism: Hanseniaspora meyeri; assembly: GCA_030370665.1. Classification (NCBI taxonomy): domain Eukaryota; kingdom Fungi; phylum Ascomycota; class Saccharomycetes; order Saccharomycodales; family Saccharomycodaceae; genus Hanseniaspora; species Hanseniaspora meyeri. Next base: position 1,060,171 of record CP113884.1, on the reverse strand, counting down.
AAGTGGTTGTGAAAATCATGATCCAAAGGAAGTTGTATTCAAGACACATGGCTTTGGCAAAAAAATAGAGATCAAGGCTTTTGAGAAGAGACTCTTTGCCATTGAGAGTGTTTGTAAGAAGAACGTGACCAACTTGGTAGTAATAAACAATACTGTGAAATCCTTGACGAATGTTGTGAGTGAGTTCACCAAGAGTCCAAACCTGTGTGACTACAGCGTGACTTTGGTATCGTGGGATATGGTGGTGAAGATGCTTTTGACCATGGACACAAGTTATCTCCTTGATGAGAAGAAGGTGTTGCTGCAAAACACCGTTGATAGCATATAGATTAGCCGCGTTTTTTTTTCCTGTAATTATATTTCCCAAAAGAGGAACTTCTGGGCCACCACGCGATATGCACTGTCTTATTTTTTTGTTTGATTTTTTTTGATTTCTGGCAGTGGGAGGGTTCCAGGCATCCCAATAATCAAAATTAAAAAAAAAAACATCTTTCTCGCTAGTTATTTTATCCACCAGAAAAAAAAATTTACTGGTTCTGTGGGCCCATGCTATTTTTTTTTTTGGATATACACACATACCCAGAAATCTACTAATCAACGCCTTGCTCTTTTTTTTTTTTTTTTTTAGGATTGTTTCATTCTGTATTTTGTCATTCTCGTCAAGGTGATTGCACAAGGCTCTCTAATCATTTGTTGTTCTCTATAACACCAAAGATTCATATAATTATCCAAAGAAAGATCTACTGTGCTCACACTTCCCAAACAACAGATAACACCCTTTTGTAATTTTTTTTTTTTTTGCTAAATATCCTGAAACACCAACATTGATCTTTTCCTAAACGAAAGTAATACAACACGTATTCTGTAACAATAAACACACCCAACACATAATAGCTAATCATGGCACACTTCAAATTTGGTAAAAAAACAAAAACAAGGCTAATGCTGACACATCAATAACCAGCAATGATTCATCAAACTCAGCAGCAGACACATCCAGGCCTTCTGTTTCATCAAGCCACCACAACACATCTGGTGAGCAGCTGTTCAAAAACAACATACTCTCAAATATGCTCAAGAAAACCGATCAGAGAAGTGTTTCCACATTCACAAACAACGACGCAGCATCAGCAATTCAAAGAGGGGTTTCCGGATCATCAAGATCAGATGACCACGCCCTGCTATATACCAATGCAAAAAACGACTACCCGGTTTCGGAAACTGAGGCTATGGACACCAAAAAACCTCCTAACAAAACAAACGCCCATGCACACCAAAACAGCCTGAATTCCCCATTTTCCTTGCAATTTCCAAGCTTTACTATTGTTGCCGATTCTGACAAAGGCAGCATGAACCATCCAAGTAACATATCCAGTGGCAAGATCCCTGCTAGAGACCAATTTGAGTCCAATAATAGCAGCAAACAGAACATAAGACTTGGCAAAGGCCACGCCAGTCAGGAAAGTATGTCCTCAAACAAAGAAATGCAAACCATCCAAAAGAACCCTGATCTGTGGCTCACAGAAGACGACATGTTCCTGCACAAGCCTTGGGACAGAATCAAGTTGCCCATCTCCCCCTTCCCCAGATATAGACACACAGCCTCAAATGTATCCATAACTGTAAATAATGACTCTGACTCCCTGATCTCTTCTGATCTGTACCTGATCGGTGGTTTGCACGGAAACTCTGTCTATGGAGACACATGGAAGTTGAGATTCAACAGAAAGAGTGTCAACAACGCAGACATACTCGAGCACTTCGACTCATTGAACAAAAACTCTAATGGTCAAAAAACCCATATGAGAAACTCTTCAAACTACCGCATCGAGTCCAAAAAATACAAGCTTGCATGTTCCTCCACCTCTATCAAAATATCAAGCCAAACACCACCACCAAGAGTTGGCCATGCCTCGGTCATGTGTGGAAATGCATTCATTGTCTTTGGTGGTGATACTTTGAAACTCAACTCAAACGAAGAAATGGACGACGACATCTATTTGTTCAACATAAACACCAAGAGATGGACCATTCCAAACCCTGTGGGCAAGAGACCTTGTGGTAGATACGGTCACAAAATCTCAGTCATCCAGCATACTGAAAGCATGAAAGACTCATTGAACAAGGCATCTGGGGGAACCAAGCTGTTCTTGTTTGGTGGTCAGTTCGATGATTTGTACTTCAACGACTTGTACTCCTTCAACCTCGCCTCATTCAGAAAGACTGACTCTCACTGGGATGTTGTGAAGCCAGAGAGCTTTTCTCCTCCGCCTATGAGCAATCACGTCATGTGTACCTTCGACAACAAGCTGTATGTGTTTGGTGGTGAGACTGTTGCTGGTTTGCTGAATGATATCTTCATGTACGACCCATCGACCAACGATTGGCAGTTCATAGTCGGCAAACCTGGCAGACCACAGGATGGAGTTCCTTCCCCAAGACAGGAACACGCATTGTTTGGTCTACAAAAACCTAATGTGTGTTCACGGTGGTAAAGACTCTGAGGGCAACTACTTGTCTGACTTGTGGTTCTTCAACTTCATGTCCCACAAGTGGTTCAAGTTCCCAGAGGAAAAGGCACAAATCATGGACAAGGTCAAGGAAAACAAAGTATCCCCTAACTGCTTGGAGTACCAACCTTTGGGCAGATCAGGCCATTCTATGAGTTTGCTGCAAAAGGAAAACAAAATTCTGATCATGGGTGGTGACAAATTGGACTACAATACCACCCTTGGACCTGAACGATGTCTTCGCTATCACCAACGATATCGACTTTGAAGAAATTGACGCTGAATCCAACCAGCACATCTTTGGTACCACTGTTTATACCTTTGACCTAACATGTTTGAAAGAGTTCATTCCTGACATTTACGACTTCAATAACGAAAGCTCTTTGGACTTATTGAACATACCTTCTCCTTTGAGGGCTGCAGACACTGCTGAAGTTGATGCTGAACCTGAACAAAAATCTAAAGCAGTTGAAGATGAAGCTACTGAAGAAGTAGTTGAGCCTGTGATTGACCACACTAAGTCTCCTGTTCAAGAAATAGGTGATCTTGCTGAAGAGGATGAGGTGAAGAACAACCAAAAGATTGTGGTTAAAAGAAGCTCATTCCCTATGCTAAATCAAATAAAGAACCAAGATAAAGTTACCCCAACCGAAACTGCATTTGACTTGCCAGGCGAGGAGTCTTCTCAAGTGGGCGGGAAAGACTCTGCTGCTGGTTTCAGTGACTTCTTCGACAACTACAACGATTACGAGGCTTCTGTTCAACTAAGAAACTCTATGCATTCCACACACCTGCTGTCCAGTGTCGCAAAACCTAATGTCATTGATCACAATATTAGTGCTGGTGAGGAGTCTGATGAGAGAAATCTGGGTGAGCCCTTGGACCCACAGTATCACATGATGCTTGATACTGAGAACATTGAGTACCACAAAACCCCAGGCTCTGAGGAGAGTCTTGTTGATAGAGGTATTGCCGATACACATGAAACTTTGGCTGCTGAAAAGGTTGAGTTTGACCAAGACAGTCACCACTCCATTGAGTTGAAGAGTTCTGGCACAGAAGTTGAGGAGAAAGAAGTTTTGCAGGAGAAGGTTCTTAACAAGGAAGCTCAAAGAAGCGAAGATGAAGTCGTGGAAGAAGCGGAGGAAGAAGAAGTAGCTCCAATTTCTGTAGAAGAAAAGGAAATTGAGGACGAGCACACTGAAGAACCATTGGATGCTGCTGAAGAGTCCTTGCCTCCAACCACTGACTCTGCAAAGGCAACTGACGATGATTTGGCTCCTTCAAACAGTGAAAAAGTCATCAATGAGCAGCGCGACAACATTCTTGATGATATCTTGAAGCTTCGTGAGGAAACATTGGCTGCTGCCAAGGAGACCAGCAAAATAATAAAGAACCTGGAAAGACAAGTGATGAAGCTTCAAAAGGAAAACAACAAACTTGCCATCGAAAGAGACGGCATGTCTGTGCAAGTAGATGAACTCAACATCAAGAACATGGAGCTCATTTCCGCCAATTCTGACTTGCACGACTCCAAGAAGACCATCATCAACGCCATGAAGCTGGCTTTGTCTCAAATTGAAAAGGGTCATATATAAAGGGAACAATAATAACAGACTAATTTTTTTTTGTATTTTTTTATCTTCGTTTCATAGAAGGATTTCACCCTCTGTTGCTTCGCTGGCAAACGTCAAAAGCGTTTCGCCGCGCACATACCCATGCTCCAAAGTTATCGCTTCGTCGGCCTCGCTTTCTAGAAGCTCATAGTTGTGTGGAGTGTACGTGCATTCTTGGGACAACCCTGCAATGCTTTCTGCTTTGACTTTCTTGGACACAAAGTAGATGTTGCTGTTTGCATTGTCATCGGCTTCTATATGGCGTTTTGATGAGAGCAGCAGGGATACCTCGTTCTCTGTGTTCAACAGCTCGATGTCTTCAGTGGGCACCACTGGTATGCCCGTACTTGTGTTCGTTACCTTGTCTTCATCCAGTACAAATAGCTCAGACTTCATATTATTTAGTTCATCACAGGTTATGTATTTCAGCTCGCTGTTTATGTGCCAATTCAGGGCGTTTTGCTTGGTGATTAGTTTTTGCCGGGCCAGTGTTGAAAGACCGAGGTATGGATCAAGAGATGATTCATCGTATAAATGCATAGTCAAAGCTTTGTCATCGTTTATGTTAGAATAGTTATTCATGGCTGGTTTATTTTGTAGTTGGGTACTTAACAACATCAGAGCAGAGTGAACCTTTTTGAAAAGACAAAAAAATAGAAAGAGTAATTTCCCTTTCTTAAAATATTTATTCCTCTTTTGGAATGATTAAACTGATTTTTCCTCTTAAATTTTTTTTGGCGCCTTTTTAGCCGCGTTCATCGAATGTCTCATTTCAAAAGACAAGGTGTCCCAGACTATACCACCTGCAACGAACCAATACCACAGAGCGATGTCCTTTCATAACCAAATTCAACAAAATACTCAAAAACTGCATAGCACAAACACTGCAAAGAAACCAGAAACTTCAGCAGACACACTACTCAACGACATACAGAAGCTTAAGATCAAAGACCCGAAGGAGTTTTCTGACAGGTACAAACAGATGTACGACGCTTACATGAACGGGCACAAATAGAAAAAGTATTAATCCGAATAAAAAACTTTCACATATATAGGCACATATAACTATCCGAAGAATCTGTAGCTGCTCAATGATCTGGCGTGGTTTTTCTTGGGGACTTGGGACGACTGCAGATTGTCGATCTCGTCTGGTCTTGGGGGAAGGTCCATGATCTCTTCTTCTTCGTCTTCTTCAGCCAGCTTGGTGTCCTCGTCCACACCCATCTTCTTCTCCAGTTCACTTTGCAGGATCTGGTCAAATTGACTCATCAGAGAAACAGTCTTGCTGAAGTACATAGACATTCTGGACTTTGATCTCTGCGGCATGTTTTTTCTGTCCGGTAAGTCGCTGGCCACGCTCATGCTCTGGCTGGCCTTGTGTTTGGCGGTTGGGGTAATGACGTGGGTGTTTTCCCTCAGTGGGAAGTTCGTGTCCAGCATTTCACTGAATGATGTGTTTTCAGTTTCGTTTTCTTCATCAAGAGTGTGTTTTAGAGTTTCCTGTATGTCATCGGTGGAGCTCTCGAATTTTTCTATAGGTCTCTTTTGCGGACTGTTCAGCGAGTAGACGACATCATCCAGATCAGCTTCAGGGTCAAACAAAGTCTCATGAGAGTTTCCGAATAAACCATTTCCGGGTCTATTATTGAAATCCCTTGGTGATTCTTTTTTGCTTGAGTGGGATGGCTGGGGATTTGTAGGGAACGTCAACTCTTCTGAGAAAGATGTCTCCATGATCTCACTTGGGGTATTCTTTTCTGTCGGCTGAGATACAGGTGATATTAGTGACTGGGCACCTTTTCTTGTTATACCCAGGATATCGCTCATTTTGGAGGTGCTTTGTGGCGGTACTCTTTGATGCTTCTTCAACAGCTCAGCAGCCATTTCCTGTTTCAGAGCTTCCAGCTGTGCCTCTTCGTCTTTTATTTGTTCTTCCTTGGACTTGACTTTTCTTTTCAACTCTTCCAATTCAGACTTGGATTCCAGTATTTGAGCTTCTTTAAATGCCAACTTGGAAAACAACTTGGCACTTGGATCTTCCTCCTCAGCCTCTTTCTCTTCCTTTGGAGCAAAACTTTCGCTGTCCTTCACAACGCTTTTATTTGATATCAAGGATTCGGATAGATTGTTTTCAGCTTCACCTTGTTCTGCATTTGAAGCTTCAAGCATGTTGAAATTTTGGAAGTCGGAGTTCTTCTTCACCGAGTTGTTGGCATTAATATTTGAAGATGAGTTTGGAGTCATCAGCAGAGATCTGTTCGAAAAACTGCTTGCTCGTCTGGCATGTTTTCTTTCGCTGTTCCCATGGAATATAGGTGAGCTTGTTGCTGACTTGCTATCTGGAAATTCAGTAGGGTTTATTGGAGTTGGTGTGATGTATCTGTTGGCATTTTTGCTGAAGTTCTTGGTTACTATTATTGGGTGCTGCGTGTTTTCAGCCAACTGGATCTTTGTTTGTTCAGGAGATCTGATAGATTCTCTTTGGGGGTCTTCGCTGCTATGGGAGTGTGCTCTCATTCTCCCAGCTGGGCTGATGTTTTCCTTTGCTGAGGGACTCAAAATGTCCCTTCTCTGCGAATTCAAAACGGCATCGCTGGAGTGAGACAATCCATTGTTTATGTAAGGAGATTTGCTCAAAGGATTTGGGTTTGCTGTTGGGCTTGGTATTTGCATACCAGTTCCAGAGACAAACAACAAGGATCTTCTCATGGACCCATTTCGTCTTACTCGGCCTGCACTTCCGCCTGGTGTATTCGGTCTATACTGTGGATGAGTGGGTGTGTTTAGTCCACTTTGATTATCAAAAGAAAGAATTTTATTGTCGTCGTTTTCGTCGGTCGGTGAATATGGAGTGTTGTCGTTGGAAAGATCAGGAACTGCTCCGTTGAGTAGATCTAAAGCTTGTTGATTTTCCATGTTCATTTTTATTTATAAATATGTTGGGTATTAGTTAAAGCTTGTATGAATGTAGAGTTTGGGGTATGTTGTTACTGATAATAAGTGTTTCTTTTTTTATATATATTAAGATAAATTTGGGCCAGATTTGATTTGGTCTTAAAGTTTAATTCTGTTTGATTCAGAACTTATGCTAATCGAATCAAATTTAGTCACTTTGGTAAGTTCTCTAACAAAAAAAAGTACACGTTATTCAAATTTGTTTTAAACTAAAAATATCGAAAGATCCAGGAGATCAGGTGCCTTTGGGAAAAATCCAAAAAAAAAAAAATTACGCTCTGAAGAAACATTAATTATATTTCCTAAACAAGTAATCACACGGTTAACTCCCAGGCCATCTACCCTGACTATTTATACAATGCAAAACAGTTACTAATGGTTATAATAAACGTATAGCTTTCATATATATCAGTATCTAAACATGGAATATTCATAATTAGTTGAAGAAACTCAACACTTTCTTGACCTTGGCTTGGCCCTTGGCATACACATTTCCAACACATCCAACAAAGTCGTGGTATGCCTTTACAGTATTTTCAGATGTTTCTATAGTGCTCTGAACCAGCTTGTCTTGCTTCTTCAAAAAAGAATCACCCACAATGTTTCCCTCAACCAAGTAGCTCACCTTGCTGAAGGAAGAGAAGGTATTAGGCAGGTAGGCATAGAAGGCAACCAGTCCCAAAGACAGTGGCATCAGAGGCTTGACAAATCTCAAAGCCTTGACTTGCTTGTTGACAATCAAACCAGCAAGGATACCGGTGGTTATGGCACCCAGGCCTATGAACAGGTCATCTTTTTCGGTTTTGGATGAGGCTATGATTGGATCAACATATGTGTTCAGTATTTTCTTTTCGTATGTCTGTTGCTTTTGGGTGACTTCTTCTATTCTTTGTTCACTCTTCCCCAAAAAGTTGTCTACATGTTCCCTTTGGTTGGTGATGAAATTCTTAAGGCCTTCTTTGTATCTGGTGGTTATGATTTCATTTGTTTGGTGCTTTGGCCCGACGTAGTCCTCAAAATGCTTGCTTAAAGTTGGCTCTTCGCTGATCTTTTCCTCGGTGTATACAGGTTGATTCAATTCATAAAATCTACTCATTATGGTTTTATCTACAAAATATTTTTTGGTTTGGTTTTTAAACAGATGTATATTTTGTTTACAAGTACAACGATCTGTATGAGGCCATTAACCTTGTTCTTCCCTTTTTTCTGCCCGTAGCAAAAAGAAACAAAAAAAAATAGCAAAATTTTTACCTTTCCAATTGGCATATTGTCACGTGCAGCAAATCACATGTCGGCAGCTGCACAGGTTTAATCAATTGACAAAAAAAATCAAAAAGAAATATGTAATGATCACCAAAACTTCCATGATTTTGGTTTTTGGTCTCTGGAATTCTCATCACTGACGCTCTTCTTTGCAGCTGTTTCCTGAGTTTTCAGCCTGTTCTTTTCAAGCATTTTCTTTTCTTGTTGGAACCTCTTCAATGCATCTTTGTTCTGGCTCACTAGCTTTCTGCCACTAGATAGGTTCATCTCCTTTTCCATTTCTTTCTTTAACTTAGATTTTCTTTCACGTTCTTTTTCCACCTTCTTCTTTGTCTCTTCAGATGTGTCAATCCCTTTTAGGTGTAGAATTGACTGTTGATCCATATCCACAGAGGTTGAGCTATTTCTACGGCTGTTGCTATTTCCATCATTGCCGCTATTTCTAGAAGATTGTCTTTGGAGAGCGTCTATGCTGCTGGAAGAAACTACCTTTTTTAGCATCAGTAGTGCTGCAGAGTTTCCAGACTGTGTGTGAGATTTTGTGCTGTAGTCATTTGAGACCATCTTTGCTAGGGTTGAGTTGTCGTTTGATTTATCCAAATAGAACAACGAAGGCTTAAATTTATCAATTGCATTTCTATAGTTGTCCACCATCTTCTGATTAACTCTTCTGCTATTGGCATACTGATACCATCGAGCAATGGTCGTGTCTTCCTGTTTGGCGTCATAGTCATCAAAGTATAGTGGCTCAATCACAGGTCTTTTATAGCCAAATCTAATAAAAAATCCTTCTTCGCTGCTCACACTCATTTGAGCATCAATCTTTCTAGGAACCATTGGGAATGTGTAATGGTACTTTTTGAAGGCAAAGTTTTTTTGGGAGGGAATGTACTTGTGCAAATCGGACATATCCTTGGCAGTGCAGTCTTCAAATGGAAACACAGAAGTCTCTTCCAGAAGAGAGTTAATTACATCAATACTGTGTTGACGTCTCGTCGTTTTCTTTGCCTTGGCATCTTCCAAATAACCAGAGTGCTCGTGCAGTGGAACGTTCAAGTAATCTTGATTGATTATCAAGCATGAACGGCTTATTTTACTCAAAAAGTTTGACATTTTGACAGTTTCATTCTGGAATTTGATGAAATGATTGAATGTCACAGATGTAATAATATTCAATGTTGGTTGGTACTCTTTGATGAAGTCAAGAATAATGTCTTGCGCATCGTCACCAGCCTGCAAATGACAGGTGATGCTCAGGGGCTTATTTTTGTAGTTTTTGTAGATAGCATAGTTCAAGAAATCATGGCACGACTGAAGAATATTATCTTCAATGGCTTTGAAGTATTTCAGCGACTTCTTCAAGTGTATCAGATTTGTATACTTGCTTTTTTCAAATTCTGGTTCTACTATATCGGTTTTTTCTATCCATGTTCCTATAACCAAATGGTCGTAGTCATTTTGCAGGTATCTGAAGTAGTACTCCAAGCTAGTCCATGTATGTTCACGACCAGACACATAAACAAATACGGTCCTCTTGGTCTGTGAGGTTTTCATCCGTGTTTGGTAGTTCAAAATGCAGGATTTGTTCTTCACCCATGGTCTCGATGGGTACCCGTTCTGTTGTATCAATTTTTCCTTTTGGTGCAGTATGGAATTCTTTGACTTGCTGTCGTGGTGAGCAAGGTAGTTGCTCATAGAGTCTGCATAAACACCTCTAGTAGAATCATTAGTCATTGTGAAGTTGTAGTCATCTGAATTAGGCTTTCTTTTTCAGCTGTCTGTTCTTTCTCAATTCATCCTCAACACGCGTGATTTCTTCTATGGTCATTTCCGATATGTTTTTTCCATTTGACAAGTTCCCTATTTTGCTTGTGTTTTTCTTTTTGGTGTTTGAGTTTTCAGTCTCAAAAATATCATTAGACACCAACTTCACATCTTCAATTTCCCTCAGATTGGAAAACCTATCTGTTTGGGGTTTGGTGTCTGGGTGCTGGTGCGAGTTCAGTCTTGTATTTTCATTTGCTAGCCTTTCCTGCTCTTCAATGATCCTGTTGTACATGGGCGGGTTGCTGATATTTTCCGATAAGTTTTTTGATGTAGGATCATTTTCAAGATCGTCTGTGTTTATACTTAAGTTTGATTGAAATTGTTCAAGGAATGTTGGGTGGTGCAGAACCTCGTTGTCATCTGCAATAAACCTATTATTGTTCAAGATACGCTGGTACTCATAGTCTTCCAAATCAGGAAGAACGTTGATAAACGACACATGCTTGTAATCGCTGATACTTTTAGACATATAATCTAAGGTTGCTTTATTTATTTTTGGTGTTTTTTTTGAAGAGAATAATCCTTCTGCTTATCTTCATCATACTTAATCATGTTTTCACATATATTTATATTCGCTTTTTTTTTTTACAGGGGGGGATGTTTTTTTTTTGATTATTTTTTTTTTTTTTGCAGGGGAAGCATGGCTTGTTGTGGCTGTTGAAAAATATTCCTATCAACAAAACACGGGCACAACACCATACCACAACACCACAGAACATATACACATGAGCACCTTTAGTATCCTGAATGCCAAGGCCCTGCACAGCACTTTCAAGGAGTCCATAAAAGAACACAAATATTATAACAACAGCAAGAACCTCAACGGTATTCTGCTGCTTACAAAAACAGGCACTCTTTTGTTCAACACATTTGATGTCGTCGAAAAGACTGTTTCCAATGACATCCTAAACTTCATTTCTTTGCTGATAGCAAGCAACTATTCCCAGGAGGAAATTGTGATTGAGAAGGTAGAGGAGAAGCTCATTGGTATACAAACCTACGAAATCAACCTGAACCTGAACAGCAACAACCAGCAACTGCTGTACAACATGTGCTGCTGCAACGTTCCTGACAGCGACTTGATCCTGGTGTACCTGTCGAAGATTGACCAACTGGAGCTTGGTGCTTTGAAGATGATCATCACAGCTGACATTGACCTCTACAAAAGCCTGCATGGATACAGGGTATGATAAAAGGTATGGGTGAATGTTATATATAGATACGTATAATATTTTTTTTTATATATGAATAGCAAACGCTTTGTAAAAAGGCTGTTGAACTCTAGCAATGAGTCAAGTCTATTATAAGTATTAGTGATATGATATCTGTCACAAATAGCTCTGTTGCAAATGTTAATTCACTGTTATGCAAACTGTGCCTTACCCGCACACTATTTTTAACATTTCCTAAAGCGGCAGCTTTTTTTACCCGACCACTTTCTCTTTTTTCTTTTTCCTCTTTCTTTTTTCTTACTAACTCTTCTTTGGTGAAAAAAAATTTTTTTTTTTTTGATATTGGATATTACTGCTGTTTAGTGCAATTTTTCAGCATTAGGTATCTTATGAATAAATCTTAGATGGCTATATTAAACACAATCATTGACCCAAATACAACAAACACATAGCAAAATATACATTAGAATAAGGTACGATGTTTCAAAAACCTTTGTGTTACGTTACCGCCAAGGCACCAATGCTGAAAGGCTTGAGTCCTGAAGTTTTGAAAGACAAAGCCATCACACAGTTACTTGCTAAATCACACGTCCAGCATTACCTAGCAAGAGACAGAATCAGAGCAACTCTCCTAAACTTGCTTGCTGCGGGTAAGTACCAGCGTGTGTCTCCAGCACAAAAGAACCTGGTTCCGTTTCCAAAATATCAAAGCTACCCATTTTTGGCCTATGGTATTTTGAACGAGAAGTTGAACAGTATAAACGACTCCAATTTCAAGGAATTGGTTCAGTTAGTCCTGAAGGATGAAAAGAAAGACTTGCTGTTTCTGGAGCAAGCCCCTCAGCTAATTGAAAACCCAGTTGAACTAAGAAAACTAAAAGATTTGTTGGCCTCAAGAATGTTGAAAAATTACAAGCTACATGAAAATATCGATAAAATCATTGGTCCTGTCAACAAAGACAACGAGCAGTCAGTAAGAGAATTTCTGGAAAGTATGAAGCTATCAAACACAATTCCTCAAAACATGCTAGCCGCCTTCATCAAGGAAAAGTACTTCACTCCATATAAGGTTATTGAAAAGGAAGAAACCGAAATCAACATTTCCGGTGTGGAAGAAACCAAGTTGGTCAAAGAATACAAATACAGCACCATTGTTGACGCCAACAACATCAATGAAGAAATTTTCACCAACGAAAACGTCTTTGAGCTGATCATTGCATACATCAACTTTGCCCGTGTTGAGGACTTGCAAATCCTTGTCATGCACCTTGCAAGAGAATATCACCAAGACCTTCTTGAATGAAAAGAGACTTGCCATGCTAACAACTCTTTTGAATAGATTGTATTTGGAACTAGGCGTGTCTCCTGTTGTTACTGCAATTGCCAAGCGTGCTGATGCAGTCAACAGAGTTAAGTTCGCTGGCTCCACCAGACTTTTCTCCGAAGCCACAAGATTCGAAGTCTCCAGAGACCAGGTGCTTGCAGAAAAATACCAAGTCCAGTTAATCTCCAGTATCCTGCATAACCCAGACTTGGATGTCCAAGTTGTCCAGGAGTACTTCAAGAACAACAAGGTTCTGTCTAAGAAGAACTTGCTCTGCCACAAGGACATCTTGAAAGCCAAGTTCCCAGACACCATTGAAAACCTTGAGAGCTACACTGCTCCAAATGCTTTGAGTAAGTTCAATAACATAAACGATGTACAGGTCATCACCCATGATTCCAACATCAAGGACGAGAAGTTTTAATTGTTGTGGTGAGAAAGCATTAGTTTCTGTGGGTGCTTAGCCCTCTGCTTTTATTTTTTATTTTTATTATTCCTCTTTTTCTGTTTGGAAATCTAGTCATGGACAGTGTTACGTTATATAAGAAAACTCATGTAAATATAAAACATCAGATAAGTGAAAACAAAGATTGGCTTTTTTTTTTTCGTAATACAGTTTTGCTTAGGACGGTATATAGTTTACAAGTCGATTAGACTGAATCCTTGGTTGTTGTGGTTGTTCTGGTAGCCAGGTTGTTGTTGGAAGCCAGGTTGTTGGTAGCCAGGTTGTTGGAAGCTAGGTTGCTGTTGTTGGAAGCCTGTTTGCTGGTAATCCAGGTTGTTGTTGTTGGAATCCGGCTTGCTGTTGGTATCCTGTGTGCTGTTGCTGGAATCCTGCTTGCTGCTGCGGAATTGCATACTCAGCTGGCTGCTGCTGGGCAAACCCGGTGTGTTGGACATTGCCAAACACAGCGCCTTCCTTGGCCAATCCAAATGGATTGTTGCTCACCAATTTGTTTTGAACTTCAGGCTGGTTGCCCATAGAAAACGGATTGGTTTCCTGTCTCTTCAAGTTTTCTTTTTGAACATTGTCCATGGAAAATGGATTCAAAGACTTGCTCTGAATAGGTTTGCTCTCGTTGTTAATGCTAGGGTTAGTTGAAAAGAACGGGTTTGCTGTTGATGTTTGCTGCTGTACTAGATTTGTTGGAATCGTCGTTTGTTGTGGCTGCAAAAATACATTGTTTTGTTGGGGTTGCTGGAAGCCAGTTTGCTGTTGTTGGACTCCTGCTTGTTGTGGGTAGCCAGTTTGCTGCTGTGGTTGTTGATAGCCAGTTTGTTGTGGCTGTTGATAACCAGGTTGCTGCTGTTGCTGATACCCAGTTTGCTGTTGCGGTATTTGATAACCAGTTTGTTGCTGTTGTTGCTGATACCCAGTTTGCTGTTGCGGTATTTGATAACCAGTTTGCTGTTGTTGTTGATAACCAGTTTGCTGTTGTGGTTGCTGATAGCCGGTTTGCTGTGGTTGCTCAAATGCAGGCTGCTGTTGTGGCACCTGCTGCTGTAAAAATACATTGTTTGTTTGCTGAGGAACCTGCTGTTGCTCGTAACCGGCTGGATTACCCATCAAGAACGGATTGTGGCCTGTTTGCATTGGCAATTGTGCCGTTGCTTGTTGCTGCATCTGCTGTGTTGGGAAGCTTGAGAATTGTGTAGTTTGAGCGCCAACAGGAGATGTCAAGTTTGAGCTGGTAACTCTCAATTGAGACTCCAACATTTGTCTTTGTTTTCTAATATTTTCCAGTTGTTGCTTAGCTGATGGAGCCTTTTCAGAGGCAGTTGCAGTGCTGTTGACATTTTCTGGACTGTCAACATGCTCTCTCAAGGACTTACCCAACTTGGTAGTAATATGCTTTATAATAGGAATCTTTAACCCACATTGTTTTCCGACTTTCAGATACTTGACCACATCTTCAGTAACATCAACAAACTCGTCATAAAGTTCACAAGTATCTCTTTGCAAGTTGATCTTCAACTCAAAGAACGATTCCAGAACGGTGATGATACCCTCGTTCAGGATGTTGTATAAAACCAACAAGTCGTTTGTTAACAACTTGAAGCATGTTAGCAACAGATCATTAGTATTAGACAAATCATGTAATGAATACTTGTTTTTCAATAATTTACTGATACAATCGATTTGCAACTTGATGATTTTGATTATTTTCTCAATAGGGATCTTCTCTTTAGAACTCTTGGCAGAGTCCATACTGGTGCTATTATTTTTCTTCAAAACTTCTAAGAACCCAGGATCAACCAGGTCTTTTTTGCCGTTTTCTTTATAACTTAGGGCAATTCTCGTGAACAAATATTCCTTGTATCTTTTCAATGCCAACAGATCGCTCTCTGAAGCTCTGCAGTAGTAATCATTGGATCCACCAGGGCCTGATTGTGCCAAAAATTCATTGTAAACATCAGTCAACAAAGATTCATTGCTTGAGTTGTTGCATTCGTTCAAGATGTAATGGAGAACAATAAGAGACTTGTAGCAGATGGTAAAAGCAGAGTCTTTTAATCTTCTATGTAACAAGTATAGGATGTCTTGGGTATCCTTTGATGAGGAAGAGTGAGAAGAGCATCCAATAAGAATGGGTGTCAAATACTTCTCTTTTGGAGGGGCTAGTTTGATCTTAGTAGCCTTGTTGACAATGCTTTGATATGTGACCATTGATTGTGTTGCTTATCTAAGAAACTATGACTGTGTTGTTATATTAATTAATATGTGTGTTTTATATAAACAAGAGATTAGTTTCAGTACCTTTAAACTGTTATTTTTTTATTTGGTGTTCTCTTATCTAAACAATAAGCTGTTTTTGCTTTAAACTCTAATCTTAATAATTGTGTGGGTGTGTTTTTTTTTTATTGGCTAGAAAATGTTGTTTTAAATGTTGTTGTTTTTTTTTTAACTTTTTTTTTTTTTCTAAATATTTCGCGCCAGAGCATAGTACAGAAATGTTGTTATATCCGATTACGACGAATTAACAAAAAATGCTATCTTTAAATCTAATGAATGATATATAGAAATGGAATACGTGTAATAGCTATAAATTGTTTATTGTTTTGTCACTATATCTGTTAAAGACAAGTTCAAATATTGTTTTACATGATCTCCTTATTTAATTTACAATTTGTTAAATGTATCTAAAAATAGTTTTATTCAAATTGTGAAGTTGATAATTTATTTTTTACTTTGAATGAATTGTAAACTTAACTTATTTTTGGTTATTATATTTGACCATGTGAGTGGTGTAAATGGTTATTATTCAATTACAACACACGTGACTATATTTTTGTAATTATCCAATGAATCTGTTCTGTATATTCTTTTTTTAAAGAAACTTCCGGACATAAAAAACCCCTCTTCCGTTAAAAAAACAGATGAGGTTCCACTATACGGAACCCAAAAAAACAAAAAAAAAGTGATGTTGAAAAAGCCAAACACGTGAGCCCCCAACAAAAAAATACAAAAAAAATAGAATACCCAATCTCCAGCCAGAACACTCTCATCAAAATAAAAAATTTTCCCAGTAGGTTTTTTTACGTATTAGGCGCCAAATCTTCCCACCCAAAAGAGATCGCATGATTTCTTAACAGGAACCTTTTTTTTTTTTTTTTGTTAAGATTATATATACTGTTTTTGACTATTCATTCCTGGATAATGTGCCCTTGTCATATTATATCAACACACACAACATCTCATTAACTTTACGATAAATATCTTTTAGGATCATCATCTCTTAAATTTAATAATAAAAAGACCAATAAAAAAATAATCATATCTTTCATCGTATAACACAATTAATCATGTCTGACTTGATCACTTTTAATGTTCCTGATAAAGAACAATTCTTAAAAGTTGTTAAGTTCTACTCTGAAAATGCCGCAACCACCCAGTTCGATCTATTGAAGCAAGATCCAAACCACAAAGAATACAGATTCGTATCTTTTGATTTCTCCTTGAGCGCCGACTCCAAAATATCCAAGACCATTGTTGTTTTGACAAACCACCACAAGAAGCCATTGTCTCCTTCCCAATCCATCGCCCTATATACCGACAATGACCTAATCTTGGCTTCTTCATTCAAGGATGCTCTGGGAAACTCCTTCTCCATAATCAAGTCCTCCTACAAGCCTTTGATGACTCCTTTGTCTCCTCTTTCCCCATCCCTATCAAGCGCTGCTTTGAACCAATTGCCTACCATGCCTGCCATCAAGGACATCAACTCAATGCTAAAGGACGCCACCATCAAGAAGAAGAAAATCGCCGTCATGACCTCCGGTGGTGATTCTCCTGGTATGAACGCCGCTGTGCGTGCTGTTGTCAGAACAGCCATCTACAACGACTGTGATGTCTTCGCCGTCAAGGAAGGTTACCAAGGGCTAGTTGATGGTGGTGACTCCATCCAGCAAATGCACTGGCAAGACGTCAGAGGGTACCTATCAGAAGGTGGTACTCTTATTGGTACAGCCAGATGCATGGACTTCAAGAAGAGAGAAGGTAGAAAGCTAGGTGCCAAGCACCTTGTCAGCAAGGGTATCGATGCCCTTGTTGTTTGTGGTGGTGACGGTTCCCTAACCGGTGCTGACTTGTTTAGAGCCGAATGGCCTTCCTTGCTAGAAGAGCTAGTCAAGGACGGTGTCTTCACCAAAGAAGAAATCAAACCATACACAAGCATGTCCATCGTTGGTCTTGTTGGTTCCATTGATAACGATATGAGTGGTACCGACTCCACCATTGGTGCCTACTCCGCCTTGGAAAGAATCGTTGAAATGGTTGATTACATTGATGCCACTGCCAAGTCTCACTCCAGAGCCTTCGTTGTTGAAGTCATGGGTAGACACTGTGGTTGGTTAGCCTTAATGGCCGGTATTGCCACCGGTGCTGACTACATCTTCATTCCTGAAAGACCTCCAAAGGCTGGTGAATGGCAACAAGAATTAAAGGATGTTTGTTTAAGACACAGAGAAAAAGGTAGAAGAAACAACACTGTTATTGTTGCTGAAGGTGCCATTGATGACCAATTGAACAACATCACTTCCGAAGATGTCAAGAAGGTTCTTGTTGAAATTGGCTTGGATACAAGAGTCACCATTCTAGGTCACGTCCAAAGAGGTGGTGTTGCTGTTGCCCATGACAGATGGTTGGCTACCTTGCAAGGTGTTGATGCTGTCAAGGCCATCTTGGAAATGACCCCAGATACACCATCTCCATTGATTGGTATTGAAGAAAACAAAATCATCAGAATGCCATTGGTTGAAAGTGTCCAATTGACCAAGAATGTTGCTGAGGCCATTGAAAGCAAGAACTTCGACCTAGCCATCTCCTTGAGAGACTCTGAGTTCATTGACTCCTACAACAACTTCATCCAAACAACTGTCAAGGATGACGGTTCCCAATTGGTTCCTGAAGACGAAAGACTAAACATTGCCATCATCCATGTTGGTGCTCCAACTGCTGCTTTGAACCCAGCCACCAGAGCTGCTGCTCTATACTGTCAATCCAGAGGTCACAAGGCCTACGGTGTTTTGAATGGTTTCAGAGGTTTGATCCAAGATGGTGAAGTTAAGGAATTGAACTGGTTGGATGTCGAAGACTGGCACAACTTGGGTGGTTCCGAAATCGGTACCAACAGAACCATGCCTACTGAAGACTTAGGTTCCATTGCCTACCAATTCCAAAAATACAAGTTCGATGGTGCCATTATCATTGGTGGATTCGAAGGTCTACAAACTGTCAAGCAATTGAAGGATGCCAGAGACTCGTACCCAGTCTTCAACATTCCTTTGGTCTTGATTCCTTCAACCATTTCCAACAACGTTCCAGGTACTGAGTACTCCTTGGGTGCTGATACCTGTTTGAATACCTTAGTATCATACACTGACTCCATCAAGCAATCTGCATCTGCCTCCAGAAGAAGAGTATTTGTTGTTGAAGTTCAAGGTGGTAACTGTGGTTACATTGCCTCATACACTGGTTTAGTCTCCGGTGCTGTTTCTGTTTACACTCCAGAAAGAGAATTGAGATTGCAAGACATCCAAGAAGACATCTCCTTGTTGAAGGAGAACTTCAAGAATGACCAAGGAGAAACCAAGTCTGGTAAGATATTGATCAGAAACGAGCTATGTTCTGAAGTCTACTCCACTGACTTGATTGCCAATATCATTGATGATGCCTCCAACAAGAAGTTCGGTGTAAGAACCGCTGTGCCTGGCCATGTCCAACAAGGTGGTGTTCCAAGCACTAAAGATAGAGTAGTTGCCTCTAGATTTGCCGTCAAGTGTGTAAAGTTCATTGAAGAGTTCAACTACAACCTAAAGAACAACCAAACTAACCAAGGCTGTGACTCCAAGGTTTTGAGATTCTACTACGACAAGGACTCCGGAAAGAAGGTCTACACTTGTGGATCCGAAGAGTTGGAAAACCAAAGTGCATGTGTAATTTGTATCAACGGTACCAAGTTGAGTTTCAAGCCAGTCCAAAAGATCTGGGACGAGGAAACCAACCAGAAGTTGAGAAAGGGTACTGATTACCATTGGGAAGAAATCAACCAAATCGGAGATATGATTTCCGGAAGATTGATGCTAAGAAGAGAGTTGTTGAACACTAAATAATGACACGCTCAAGTAATGAACTAGATAAAGAATAGGAATATATAAAATTTCATGAACAAAAATTAAAAAAAAAAAAAGAAAAAAATATATAAACTGATGATTAGTCATCCATGAGGGGTGTTTTATAAACGATTATGCTCATTGTGAGTTATTTAATTAAAAAAAAATAATGTCAATGGAACATGTCCGCCGTGGATCTTTTTTTTTTACAAAAAATTTGGATATGTCTGAGCATCACATAACGTGTTTTCTCCTCCATGCAAACGCGAAAAGGAGGTTTGGTCTGTTGAGAATAATCAAACAATACAACCAAGAGCGGTTTCCAATGAGTCATACGGGCAAAAGAAAAATCTCAACTGACGACAGATGCCCCATAAACGAGGACACTCCCCTTGACAAACCACAGGAGCCTAAAAGGTCATGCTTGAAACACGCCACTCCAAGTGGAATCTTGGGCACCTTGATGGCGAATGCGCGCTACCTGGGCAGCAACATGGCCAAGTTCAAAGTAGAGGAAAGTGTTGACAGTTGCTACTTCTGCGGTGTTACGGAAAATATCGAGGAGTGCCACAAGTGCAGCAGCAAGGTGTGTTACCTGAAGTCTGGGTGTTCCATGCTGAACAGTGGCGATGGCAATAAGCTTTACTGTTTGGACTGTATATAGAGGTTTTTTTAAAAATATTATGAGTGTTTCTTTTTTTCGGAGTTTGTGCAGTATTCTGATTGGTTTGTCCCTACTCAGCACGTGTGCCACATTTACCACGTATACTGTTATCTCTAATGTTGTCTTGGAGGGTGTTTGCGGATTTAAGCGCTCGTTTGTCAAACAAAAAAAAAAAGAGGGGGCAGGACCCAAAAAAGAAATACACCAGCTGACAATATACGTGCTACGCACGAGTTGATTACCCAAATAGGAAATATTTGCTAGCAGCTTCATCAAAAAAAAATGAATGACTTTTTTTTCTTATTAATTAATAAAAATGTTGAGAAAAACCTACGGGTTAACGAGGGGTAAAACGAGCAGCAAATAGAAAGAGGAGAACACACAATGACTGGACGAGAGCTATTTTTTTCTAAGCAAAAAAAAAGTGAATACGTTATACTCAAACTTTATATTTCATTCTGCATGACTTTCATGGTTTCTTTTTTTTTTTTTTAACAATATATATATATAACGACATGTATTATTTTATGGAATTATTGATTAGTAATTAATAAATGAAATAAAAATAAAACCAAAAAAAAACAAAATAATAAACAGAAAAACACCATCCATAATGTTCAAGCAATTCTTCAGAAACACCACCAACTCCTTTAAGAGATCATATAGCTCCACCGCCTCCTCCAGCGCATCTGGTTCCAAGTTCCAAGCCTTCCTAAATAGTGAAACCGGTCCAAAGACCATCCACTTCTGGGCCCCTACCCTAAAGTGGGGTTTAGTCTTTGCTGGTATCAACGATGTCAACAGACCTATTGAATCCGTCAGTGGTACTCAATCCCTATCTCTTATAGCCACCGCCATGATCTGGACTAGATGGTCTTTCGTCATCAAGCCTAAAAACATGCTACTAGCTTCTGTCAACTTCTTCTTAGGTTTAACTTCCGGTTACCAAATTCTAAGATTAGTCAACTGGAGATACAATACCCTAAACGAAAGTGCTGCTGATACTTTCAAATACATAATCCATGGCCCTCAAGAAGAAGCTGAGCCAGTACCAGTCAAGACAGGCGCCGTCCACCACCCACAACTGGATGCTGATACTGATAACATCATGTTCCAAAAGAGAAAGTAGATTCATTTTGAAGACTGCAATCTCTTATTTTTTTTAAAAAGAAAACACAAACACAAAATAAAAAAACATACGAACAACTCCATCCGGCCCATTACTTTTATTACTAGCGTTCCTTTGCAATTAAACAATAAAAAAAAAGAGAAGCTAAATAGAAGGTTAGTTCATCCATGATATGCATTCATTTCTGAATAACATGATGACCTCAACAAATAAAAATTAACAAAATTATGTATATATTCCATTATCATCTTTTAACATATGATTTATTAAATCATTAACAAGTCATTTTAAAAAAACAATATCTCCTTTTAATTTTTTTCTTCTTCTTTGAATATATCTGTTAATATGTTTAAATAAATAAATCTATATACTTTTTTTTACTTACTTGGTGAAAGAAACAGCCTTTTCAGCAGCCTTGTCGAATTCTTCGATGAAGTGGAAGTTCATACCGGATTCGTTCAACAATTTCTTACCAATGTCGACATTAGTACCCTTTAATCTAACAACAATTGGAATGCTGATATTCAAGTTCTTGGAGGCATTGATCAAACCTTCAGCAACATAGTCACATCTGACAATACCACCGAATATGTTGACGAAGATAGTCTTGACTTCTGGGTTCTTCAAGATCAATTGGAAAGCAGTTTCAATGGTCTCTGGAGTAGCAGTACCACCACAGTCCAAGAAATTGGCTGGGGTACCACCGTATAATTTCAAAGTATCCATAGTAGCCATGGCTAAACCAGCACCATTGACCAAAGTAGCAATATTACCGTGCAACTTGACGTAGTTCAAACCAACTTGGGAAGCAACAACTTCATCTGGGTCTTCCTGGGTCAAGTCTCTCCATGAGAAGACTTCCTTTTGTCTGAACTCAGCAGCATCGTCAAAGGAGAACTTGGCATCAACACACTTGATTTCACCAGTGGTCAATTGGGCAATAGGATTGATTTCAATCAAACTGGTATCCTTTTCTTGGAAGATCTTGAACAAGTTTTGGATGGCCTTGGCACCTTCCTTGATATTCTCTTCACCCTTGAAGCCCAAGCTGTTGCTGATTTCCAAAGCCTTGGCGGAGTCCAAGGTTTGTGTGTTGACTTCTAGGAAGTACTTGTGGATCTTTTCTGGGGTCTTTTCTGCTACTTCTTCGATGTTCATACCACCTTGGTCAGAAGCAACTATTAATATCTTTTGGGAGTTTCTGTCTAACATCATGGACAAGTAGGATTCTTGTTCAATGCCCTTCAAACATTCAGTCAAGTAGACGTAAGAGACCTTCTTACCTTCAGCACCGGTTTGCTTGGTGACCAAGGTCTTGTTGATCATATCAGAAGCAATTTGGTTGACCTTTGGTAAGTCGTCCTTGGTAATGAATTGGATACCAGACTTCAATGGTGAGTCCTTGAAGTGACCTTTACCTCTACCACCAGATAGAACCTGGGACTTCAAGACTAACTTTTCCAAAGAGGAGTTTTCCTTGAATAATTGCTCAGCCATCTTCAAGGCATCCTTGGAGTCTTCTACTAGGTAACCCTTAGGAACTGGAATCTCGTAGGACTTCATTAAGTTTTGGGCTCTGAACTCGTGGATGTTCAAGAATCTCTTGGCGGAGACTTGTTGTTTGATGATAGCTCTGTTCAACATTTCTGTATTATGTCTGCTTATTGGTGTTATATATTTTTTTTTGCAAAAGAAACTAGTCGTGCTTGGTGATTAAAGTCAATCTTAAACAGTCTGTGTTTTCCTTGGGTAATTTCGCAATAAGTAATCATAAAGATTCACCACCCCATACCTTTTTTTTTTTTTTAAATGTTGAAGTACTCTGATTTCCCAGGCGGGCGTCCTCTTACGCTTGTGCTTTTTATCGGTGTGGGCAAAAAAAAAAATTATATTGGCGAGGAAAAAAAAAATTATTCTCAAACCTCTCTACCAATTCCGTATAATCAAATTCGAACAGTGATGCTCTAGGCAAAACATACTTATCCCAATAAATGTATTAAACCAAAAAAAAATTAACGATCATAAACAAATGTATATAGTAAACCTAGAAACCCTTCTTCTTTTGCTTGTCAATGTGAGCCTTCAATAGTCTTTGCTTGTCTCTCATGGATATCTTTTGCTTACCCTTGACGTCTCTCTTGTGGATCATCATAACAAAGTTCTTCTTTCTAGACTTCTCTCTGTTGGTGGTAGATTTCTGTTCTCCGTTTTTATGCTTACCTTTACCTGATGCGTATTCCTTTCTTCCTTCTCTACCCTCTTTGATCTTAGCCAGCTTTTCTTCCTTAGTAGCTCTGTAGTGTGTTTTCAGACCGAACAAAGATGTATCTTCAATGACTTGATCGTTGCTTGGAGAGATCTTCTTCAAACCCATCAGTTTGCTGACACCAGCTTCACGCTTCAACTCTTCCATCTTGGCGAAATCTTGAGGAGTCAAGATCTTGGTACCTAGCAGCTTACTTAGATCTTCTGGCTCGTTGGCCTTTGGCTTTGGTTTTTTATCTTCGTCTTCATCATCTGAACTGTCCATGTTGACGTCGTATTCCTTATCAGATTCAATGTTGATCCAGTCACCTTCGATATCGTCACCGTCTTCATCACTGGTCTTGGACTCAACACTCCATTGGTCATCGTCGTTTTTTTCACCTTCCTTGGTCTTGCCTTCGTTTTCCTTCCATTCGGACAGCAACTTGAAACCTTCATCAATACCAGCATTGGCAGCAGTATCTTGACCGAACTTGATGTTTTTGAACTCATCCATGTTGGTTTCAGTACCATCGGTTTCCTTGTTGTCTTGCTGTAGTTGCAATGATGCTAGTTTACCTCTATCCTTCTTCTTCAACATCTCAGGAGCAATTTCTCTATACAGAGCCAACAGTCCCTTAGCAGCATTGACAACACTCTTGTTCTTGGAATCCTTATATTCAATCAAATCTTGCAATAGGTACCCTTCAATACCCAGTGGTTGTCTGGTTAGGATTTCTCTAACGGTGTTCAAACCAACTGCACAGACTTCAGAACTGACACCTTCAGAAATAAACTCATTGGCAATTTTCTTAACCATAACAGTGATGTTTTCTGGAGGTACCAAGTCGTGACAACTGTTGGCAGCAGAAGCTAATATCTTGGTGACGTCTTGTTGCTTAGGAGTCAAGTATTTCAAGAAGTATGTGTAGATACCAAAGACCATCAACTTGTGGGAACCGACCATTCTGGAGATCAATTGCATCAAGTAGATCTTGTGGTTCAATTGCAGTCTTTGCTTGGAAACAGGCAACATACCCTGGTTCAAAATAACAAATAGTCTTTCAGCAAATGTTTGTGGATCTCTTAGCAAATGAATAGCAGAGAAGTTCAAGTAGTTGGTCATTTGATGGGATTGCAATTTCTTTTGCTTTTTGTTATATTTGGAGACAGCAGCAGTCATCTTCTTGGCTCTTTTACCAGACTTCTTGTTGATTTGCAATCTGTGTCTTAAACTGGCTAAGTCTTCTTCTTCGTCATCATCTTCGTTTAGCATCTGTTGAGTCAAGTCGTCTCTTTCCTTGTCAGCACCCAAGAAGAACTGGACACCACTCAAGAAGATCTTCAAGTCAGCATTGGTACAGGCTAAGGTCATGATTTCAACAGTACGCGAGTCATCCCAAATACCTCTCAACCAAAGTTCCTTAGTTAGTTTACAAGCCCATAAGGCTTCCTTACCTCCGTTTTCCAGCATGTTGAAACATAAAGCCTGGGTGGCTTTGTTTAGCTTGACATCTTTCTTCTTACCCTTGAAGTTGTTAGCATTCCTCAAAAGTTGGACTAAGTTATCGTAACAGATGGTTTTGATCAGCTTGGAGTGTGTGGCATCAACCAAGGTGATTGGCTTCAATAGAATAGGGAAGAAAATACCAATCAATAGTTCTGGGGTAATGAATTTCTTGTTCTTCATCATGGTCAACGATATGATGATCTTTTCCTTCAACTCCCAGTTCAAAATACTGTAGTAATCAATGACCAAGGTCTTCAATTCCAATGGGAAAGTTTCGGTTTCTTTAGGATAACATTGACAAACAGAAGCAATGAAACCAATCAACTCGGCAAAGTCAGTGACGATTTGATTGTCGATGTTCTTGGTGCTGAAGTTGGTATTAGCATTGGCTGCGACTGGTTGTTCATCATCATCGTTCAACAAGTCCAATTGCTGCTGTTGTTCAGAAGAGCCTGAGTTTGTTTGCTCACTCAACAAGAAGATGTCTCTGATGGTGGCATAATGGTTCAATTGTTGCAAGAATTCTTCTCTGTATGATTCAGGATCTCTTTTGATTAAGTTCTGTAACAAAATAATGTTGGTAGATGTTAATCTACTGGTGGAAGTAGAGTTAGCTACAGTAGACATTGTTAATTGTTGTAAGCAGTTCTATTCTAGGGGTTTTCTTTCAATTATTTCTCTGTTGATTCATTGATTAAATGATTGATAATTTGAGAAAAAGTTTAAGAAAATTGCTAATTATCAGTGATGAAGTGAAATAACTAGAAAATAGAGGAAGATTGTTCAAAATTTCCTAAACAAGTAATTTCTGAGCCATCAAATTAAGAATTACCTATTTCAGTAATTTTTGAAGTATTTCTTTTTTTTCTTCTTCGTAAAGCTTGTCAAGTATGTATACTGTAGCGGTATGTATCACGTGCACAACAAAAATGAAAGAACATAACGAAAACATCAGCTAGTAGTCTTTCATGCTATCTATGCATTTTTCTTAATATTACTATGGTTGAGCCAATGAAATGGGGATTCAAAGATAATGCTGTTCATGTATCTGAGACCTTGAGCATAGAGATAAGAAATTACTCACTTAGCATTGTTAATTATAACGGTTGAAAAACAAACACACACTTTTCTTTTTGGTATTTAGAAATACAGATACTGAACAGAATTGCCTTCTTTGTTTACATAAGAATTTCCTTATTCTGACAAATGTGTTATCAGTAAAGGTGCAAATAACGCATTTTTGGGTGTGAGCAGCGCACCGTATGGCTCATATTTTTTTTTTATCTCACGATTCAAAAGGGGTTAAAGTGCTTAAGAGCGACCCCACCATAAAAAAAAAATGCTCCTTTTTTTTTTGTATCTTGCCTTATAAGCCTGTTTCCCCCCCTTGTTTAAAGTACGTTAACATTTCTAGTAGATAATGAACACTTATTTTTTTGTTTTTTTGTGTATTCTCTATGGAAAATAAACTTAACAATAAACCAGTGTTACTTAACTATTATATAACAAATAAACGGACTGCAAGCCCACATTTGAACATATAGTAGACAATCAAATAACGATGAAATTAACTACTTTGGCTACCACTGCCGCTGCTGCTTCTCTTATCTCTGCTGAAGCCAACTTATTCCAAAACTCCTTCGACAACAACAATCATGACTTGCCTTCATCCAAAAAGGACCACAGATTGAACTTATTGAAGAATATCATGGAAAAGTTGGATATCTCTGAATACTTCAACGAGGACTTCAAGATGGGTAACATGAACTTACCAATGAACGTTGAAGATTTACTGTACTCCGATTCCGGCAAAAAACAAGCCGAAAAGACTTCTTCCAAGTTGAGCAAGGCCATTGAAGATTTGAAGAATGATGCTATCCACGCCACTGAAGTCATCACCAACCAATTCAAAGTCGGTGACAACTACGCCATCAGATTGATTGACCATCAACAAAAATCTGGGGACATTTCTTCCAAGGGCCAAAGCGCCTTGGACATTTTGGAACCACACGCCGATAAGTACTCCGGTTACTTAGACATCTTAGACGAAGACAAGCACTTCTTCTTCATCTTCTGGAAGTCCAGAACTGACCCTGAAAACGACCCTACTGTCATCTTCATGAACGGTGGTCCAGGTTGTGCCACTGTTGGTGGCTCCAACTTCTTAGGTGTTGGTCCATCCTTCATTGATGAAAACATGAACCCAGTTTACAATGAAGATGCCTGGAACAAGCACGCCAATGTTTTGGTTATGGACCAACCTGTTGGCACTGGTTTCTCTTATACCAACTCCGAAGGTGTCAGTGATACCTTTGCTGCTGGTGAAGACTTCTATGCCTTCTTAGAATTATTCTTTACCAAGTTCCCTGAACTACAAAAGAATGATTTCCACATTGCTGGTGAATCCTATGCTGGTCATTACATTCCTCAATTCTCCAAGGAAATCTTATCCCACGAGGACAGATCCTTCAACTTGACCTCTGTTATGATTGGTAATGGTTTGACTGATCCTTTACACCAATACCCAGCTTACCACGACATGGCCTGTGGTGTTGGCTCTGGTGCTGATCCTGTCTTGGGTCCTGAAGAATGTGATACCATGTTGGAAACTTTGCCAAGATGTTTGTCCTTGATTGATGCCTGTTACAACACTGAGTCTGTTTGGACTTGTGTTCCAGCTGCTCTATACTGTAACAATGCCCAATTAGGTCCATACCAACAAACAGGTAAGAATGTTTACGATGTCAGAAAGGAGTGTAAGGGTACCTTGTGTTACGAAGAAACTGAGTATGTTTCATCCTTCTTGAACCAAAGATGGGTTAAGGAATCCATTGGTATTGATCCAAGCCAAGTTGACAAGGACTTTGAGGGCTGCAACTTTGATATCAACAGAAACTTCTTGTTTACTGGTGACTGGATGAGACCTGACTTCGTCAAGGATGTCAAGTTCTTGATTGACTCTGAAGTTCCAGTTTTGATCTATGCCGGTGACAAGGACTTCATCTGTAACTGGTTAGGAAACCTAGCCTGGACCGATGTGTTCGAATACCCAGACCACGAA
The DNA here is from genome assembly GCA_030370665.1 of Hanseniaspora meyeri. NCBI lineage: Eukaryota > Fungi > Ascomycota > Saccharomycetes > Saccharomycodales > Saccharomycodaceae > Hanseniaspora > Hanseniaspora meyeri. The sequence goes on along the minus strand of CP113884.1, from coordinate 1,032,284 downwards.
GAATACAGCAGCAAGGCCTTGGCTCCTTGGTATGTTGATGAAAGCGAGGTTGGCCAATACAAGAATGCTGGTTTGTTGACTTTCCTAAGAATATACGATGCTGGTCACATGGCCACTTGGGACCAAACCCATGCTGTCCAAGCCTTTGTCCAGGACTGGACCTTCAACGGTAAGATCCACCAAAACAGTACTGCTCATTTATAAGTTGGTATTTATGATTGATTTTAAGTGTGGGTGATGTATATAACACAATGTAAGCGATGATATATGTTTTTTTATTTCAAAATGGATAAAGTTTTATTAAGTAGGATGGGAATGGTGTTGAGTGGTCATGTGACTAAAGCGTATGTACTCATTACCCAAAGGGGAAGGCAAATTTTATCAAAGAAAAAAAAAAAAGAAATTTCACGATGATGGTTCTGCCTTATTATTATTTTTTTTTACAAAATTTCGTTTTTGATTACCAAAGACTATATCTAAGACCAATAACATAACAATGGGTTTGTCGTCACATGTTAACAAGGCTGCGAACAGCTTCAAGATCCCAGACGCACCAATGGGGACCAAGGTTAAGTTCAACGATGGAAACGAGGACACTATCATCAAGAAGAAGGTGAACAACAAGATGAAGGAGAAGAAGGAGAACATCAAGAAGATCCGTACTGAGAAGAAGGTATTCAAGGTGCGCAAGTTGAAGGCCGCTGCTGATGCTGAGAAAAAGGCCAAGAAGGTCAAGAAGGTTATGAAGGTTAAGGCTCCTAAGTTGGCAGCCAAGAAGGTCAAGACAGTCAAGTTGCCGAGCAAGAAGTGCAGGTTCTCTGTGTGCATAGGGACATCGATCATATCCAACTGCACCAGTCTGGAGCAAATCACGAATGTCCTGTACCAGGTGGCCAAGTCGTGTTTGATATACAATGTGAATGAGCTTGTTATTCTGAATGACAACTTGGAGGAGAAGCCGTTTGACGAGAACAAGAAGAAAAGAGCCAGCAAGTCAGTGATCATGTCCACAATCCTGCAGTACTTCATCACTCCGGAGTACTTGATGAAGAGCACCTTCAAGAAGGAGTACATGGGTCTGCTGAAGTACTGCATGAAGCTGCCTAAGATCAGCACCTTGCCGTTCAACAAGCTTGTCAACCAGGGAGACATTTCTGTGAAGAAGGACATGGCCAAGTACAGAGAAGGTATTTCTGTGACTATGAAGCATCCGAACCAGAACAAAACAAGCAAGAAATACGAGCAGACGAAGTACATCCAGGTGGGAGAGAGTGAACTGCTTGAGTTGTCGAACCAGTTGATTCCAACAAATGTGAGAGTCACAGTGAACAAGGACACACGAGAAATAGTGACTCCTGAAGAGGCCTATGGGAAAGACAACCTGAACATCCACAAGGACAACATCGGGTACAGCATAAGAGTTGTTGATAGCATAGAGAACCTGTATCTGGGCTGCATCAAGAAGGAGGGTTATGACCAGAGTATTTTGATAAACTGTGGTGACATCCACTCGAAGTCCTTCAATGACAGAGTATTGAGAAACAACTTCTCAAAGGTCACCACGGGCGAGGATCCTCTGAGAAAGGGCATCAAGGTGAAGGACGTTGAGGACCCAACCCAGGTCCTTGTAGTGTTCAACTCCATCTACAACTTGGATAACCTGTTTAAGGTGAGAGACCTGAGTCTTCAGCAGCAGATTGGGAATGTGCTTGAGATCTTTGACAGTGAGCTTCCTTTGGCCAGCCACGTGATCAATGTTGAGGATGCTGTCATGATAACTCTTACAAAGTTTGATATATAGTGTGTATTTAGTATTCATCAATGAGTAGTAATTTTAAAGAGATAGAAGGTAATATGGCGGGGTGTGTCTTATATCCGACAAGTTGTGTGTGTATTCCCCCAGCATTGTTTTATTATTGTCCAGTTCCCCATTTCTGCCACTAATGATTATTCAAAAAGGTTGAAAATTTTTTTCAATAGCTCGTTCTGTTATTTTTTTTGGCTGTGTGTGCTTTGTGCTATTCCCGTGAATCAAATCAAAAAATAGACAAAGCATCTAAAAATAACAGTGCATGTTTGTTGTGGTTTTTTTTTTTTGCGGTAGTATTTATATTCTGGATGAAACTTCATAATGGGGGTTGTGTTTATTTTGTTATATATATATAGGTATAGGTATATACCCTCTATTTTATACTACTCCCTCTCACACCAACAAAAGAATTATATCACCCCTAGTTAGTACTACCATCAAAGCAAACCCTTTATTGATCTTTATTGCAACTGAACTAGCCGATATTCTATCTCACAACTTGCTGATCCACACACAATGCAATACTCAACTATCACATCAATCATTCTTTTGACCATCTCCTTGCTTACCCAGAGAACCGCCGCCGCTGGTACTCTAGGTATCAACGTCGCCTCCAGCGGTGTTGATGGCCAGTGCAGAGACACAGACAGCTGGAACGAGGCCCTTGAAAAGGCCAGTGCCTTCACCAGCTACATAAAAACATACGCTGTCAGTGACTGTAACATGTTGCAAAACATCGCCCCTGCCCTAAACGCCAACTCCAACATGAAGGTCTGGATGGGTGTCTGGGAAGTCGATGAAGCCCACTTCGATGCTGAAAAGAACGCCTTGTCCACTTACTTGCCTACCATCTCAAAGGACTCCATTGCCGGTATCTCTGTTGGTTCTGAAGCTCTATACAGAGGTGACTTGACTCCTCAATCCCTAGCCTCCAAGATCAGCGACATCAAGTCCTTGCTATCCGGCATCTCCGACAAGAACGGTAACTCATACAGCGGTGTTTCTGTTGGTACTGTTGACTCTTGGAACATCTGGGTCAACAACACCAATGCCCCTGCCATCCAAGCCTCCGACTTCATCATGGTCAATGCCTTCCCATTCTGGCAATACCAAAGCGCCAACAACCAGTCCCACTCCTTGATTGACGACGTCATGCAAGCCGTCAAGGCCATCCAAGAAGTCAAGGGCGACGACTTCTACATCGCTGTTGGTGAAACCGGTGCCCCAACCGGCGGTACTGAATTGACCTCTGGCCAAGCCCCATTGACCGTTGACAACGCCTCCCAATTGTTCCAAGAAGGTATCTGTACCCTATTGGCCTACGGCGTTGATGTCAACATGTTCGAACTACAAGATGAACCAACCAAGCCATTGGCCACTGCTGATGACGGTTCCAGCTCTGATGTTGAAAGACATTGGGGTGTTTACGACACCAACTACGACTTGAAGTACTCCTTGACCTGTTCTTACGGCGAAAGCAGCTCTTAAGTTGATAGTTGAAGTCAGAGTTTATTTTTTTCAAAGAAAAATACTCTCATTTTGTTTCAAACAACTCCATTTGTTTTTTTTGGAAACTTCAACAAAACATGCAGATATTAGCACTACTATATATTATAAACCCTAAGATGGCTGATATCATGCTGGATACCCACACTTACTATTTTATTTGCAAACTTCATAACTACATTTATTCTGTGTTTGTTCCTCATGGTCATGTGACGCTTGCAAACATTTCTTTTTTCTTTTATCCGCGTTCACGCATTTCCGCATTGGGACACACCATCGTGTGAACACTACTCTTTTTTTTTTTTTCAAGCATAATCTTTTTTTTAGTTTATTCTTGTCGTTCTTTCAGTACTGAAAAAGGCATTTGTTATCAACATAGTTAATATAATACTAAAACAGACCAAACAACACATAACTTCATAAGATGGCTGACATTGCTAATGATCTAAAGAAGGTCAAACTAGATTCTTCTGAAAACAAGAAGATCATCAACTCCTCGAAGCTTTTTAAACCATACCAAATTCTTTCCCAGTTCTCATCTCCTACATCGAACAAGGACATGTTTGACATCAATTTGTCCATGGATTATGTAACTGTCTCTATTGGATCTCAGTATATAATCTATTCCTTGAAGAACTTCAACATTCTGTTCAAATCTCAAATCTTCAAGAACAAAATCGTTCAATTGAAAACAGATCTAAGCGGGTATGTCTACGTTTTACTAGCAGATGGGTCATTCATTGTTTGTTTCAGAAACAAGATTATAGGGAGCTACAAACAAGAGCAGGACAGCACCCAGAAGACCATTAAGTTTGATATCCTGAACGACTTTGTTGTGTTCATTACCGACAAGAACCATGTCTTTGTGTGCAAAAAGTTCAAGCAGGAGTTCACAACAGCCACAGAAAGCAATGTTCAAGATAATGACACTGTTGTGGATGACTTCAAGATAGTCCTGGAAGACCACGGTAACTTTTTTTTGGCCGACTACGATTTCAACAACAAGTTCCTAGGCTTTGAACACATTCCTACTTACCTGAACAAAATTTTAGTCATTTTTGAAAACGGGTACCATATCATAAACTTGAGAACCTGCAAGCTTATACACACAAACATTTTGCCAAATGGAATCAGAGTCTTCAACAACATTCCTATTTTGGACCACATGGTTATTTGCAACAAAACCACCAATACTATAGAATTTGTGAATGTCAAGAAAGATACCGTTACTAAGAAGATGAACCTGAACTTAGACGGTAACATTACCAATATGTGCATTCCAGCTGATTACAACAACCTGCTGCTAATCACCACTGATAAAGGATCTATCATAATCTACGACCTGGTCATGAAGAAAATCCAACAGGAACTAATAGCTCAACACGACAGCATCATTAGCTTTAGATACATGTCCACCAAGAACGGATTCATCACCCAGGGTAACGACAATGCCATCAAGATGTTCATATTTGAAGATAACAATGTCGTAACCAACCAATCCCATGAAAACGATACCACATTGACTGTTCAAGCAAGACTGTACAAGTCCTTGCAAGGCCACAAAGAACCACCTTCATTAGTCAGATTCAAGGACCCTGAGGGCCACTTCATTGTTTCTGCCTCCGAGGACTCTCTATGGGAATTCTCCACAAGAAAGCTTGACCCAGTCTACAAGATTCACCAACAAGAACAACAAGGTCAGAATCCCAGGTGTTTTGAATGGCCAGAACACATCATACCTAGGCGGTGTGCCTAAGGCCTTGTCGATCAACTACCAATCCAAGTGGGACAACAACTTGTTGATAACTTTTGAGAACTCCGAAATCGTGAAGATATACAACACCGAGAGACACACGCTCCAAGACTTCCTAAAAAACGACAAGTCAAACGTCAGTGTGAGCTCCATATCTGCGTGTGGTAACTTCGGGATCATTGGTATGATCAACGGTACGCTGGAGGTATACAACCTTCAGTCCATGACTTTCAAGAAGAGATTCAAGGGCCTGCACAAGATGCAGGTAGTAGGTGCTGAGATCGATAACATGAACCAGTTCTTGTACACCTGCTCACTGGACGGTGTTATAGGTAAATGGGACTACTACGGAAACAAAATAAGTCAATCCATGAAGCTTGAGGATGATGTGAATATTTTGAAGTTTGAGTACTGCCACAGCAACGACTTGATTGCTGTTGTGACCGATGATGACTTCAGAGTGCTGATTGTGGATACTAACTCCATGAAGGTTATCAGATCCTTGGAAGGCCACTTCAACAAGGTCAACAACTTGAAGTTCTACAACAATGGTAAGTACTTGATAACAACATCTCTAGACTCTACTTTGAGAGTATGGGACATATCCACAGGTTTCTGTATTGATGGGTTCATCATTGACAACAGTGAATTGATCACCAGCTTTGATATAAGTGAAAACGACCAGTTCTTGATAACAACCCACTTGAACCTGAACGGTATTTGCTTGTGGTTGAATAAGTCCATTTTCAATATTTCCAATGATGCCAACAGTTTCATTTCTTTGAGAGATCTGAAGTATGAAGAATTTGTGAGAATAAACCTACCTAATGGTAACCAAGACAACAACAAGTATAACCAAACCATCTTGAAGCAGAGAGAAGATCTTGATTCCGATTTCATAATCAATAGATTCTACGAAAGTAAAGAACAAATAGACCCGCAACTTGTTACTTTGAGTTCCAAGGGCAATTTGGGCTTACAAAACATGCAAAAGCTGCTGAACATTGAAACTCTTAGAAAAAGATCCAAGCCTAAAGAAGCTGTTTTGAAGCCAAATGAACAAAAGAAGGAGTCTTTCTTCATCCAGCTGAAGAAGGACTTGGATGCAGACGTCAAGGAAAGACAAGGGATTGTTGCCAACAACGACGAGGATAAGCTGAATGCCAACAAAGAAGAAGTTGACATTAACGGAGCACCAAAGTTGAAGGAATACAGCACCAAGTTTGAGCAATTGCTGCTAAGCAAAAATAACGAAGAAGCCTTCCTGAACCATCTGAAGAGCATATCCATATCCCAGATGAATTTGGATATTCAATTGATGTCTAATCCTAAGCATGTTTTGGAATTGCTGAAGAAAATCACCAACGGTATTGAAAGCAACAAAGACTTCGAGATCTGGAATGGTATTGTAAACGTTATCTTCAAGTACCATTACGACGTCATCAACAAAAACTTGGACATGTTTGATGAAACTATCACCGATTTGAACAAGTTGATCTCGTCAAAAGAAAACAACCTGTCTGACCTGTTCTACTACAACGATTGTGTAGTCAAGTTCTTACTATCATAGTTGATTAATTGTATATACTATTTTATTGTTTGTTTAATTGATTTCAGTATATTCATTAAGTTTTTTACTGTTCAAGTATTTTATTTGTGTCTCAACAACTTTGCTGTTGGCTTTCACAATACTCTTTGAAGTCGAATCACGTTCACACTTGTGCAAAATGGTCTTTAACATAAGGGCGTTCAAGTCTGATAATTTGATAAACTCAGGTATGACTTTAATGTCGATGTGCTCTGCAAATTCGTCAATGTACACCATCCACTCTTGGTAATTATTGGCCATGAAACCACCCAATGATCGTACAGCTTGTGCATAGCGGGCTGTGTCATCCTTCAAGTTCTTTATGTACTTCAAACACAAAGCCAAGCCGCTGTCTTTGTCCTGGTAGAAGTACTGCAGAATCTTGCTGTCTTCTTGCATCTCCTTCCAAACCAAACACTTTATTTGCATATACTTCCCGTACCACTTTTCATTTTCCCAACCACTGCTGAAGGACGATTCCTTATCGTTCAAAAGACTCATTACTTCGAAAGGCATCCATCTTTTGATGTTATCATTCAGCAAATCATAGAGTTTGCTGAGTATGCTGGGAAATGCAAAAAAATCATCCGTTTCTATGTAATAGCTTATCAGGGTATTCAGTATCACATTATTGGTTTTCTTCTCGCTGGACTGGTCTTCTTGGACATCATCAACAAGCACGTAAAACTCTAAGAAGTCTCTGTAGAAGGTCTTTGGTTTGAATGCGTGTACTTTTGTACAGAACTGTGCAAATGCGTCTTTGTCAAGATTGTCGAAGTTGATATTTGCGTTCGATTGAAGGAAAATTGACTTCAAGTATAGCGAATTGTTTACTATTTCAGGATTCAAGGACATTGCTTCTGCAACCATCTCAAAAAATGTCTCCAATGTGGCTTCCGAAATGTTCAGGTTTGGGTGACTTAGCAAATACCCGAGCATTTCGATCAAGTAGGATACACTCACCTTAAACAAATAATCCTGGGGAATATCAATGTGTGCTATGAACTGATTTAAGTTCAGAATGATATCAAACCCTTGTCTGTATCTTTCGTTTTTGATGCAGTACGTTATGATAATTTTGAGAATTCCTACAAAGTTGTCTGTTTTGTTGTTTTTGAGTAGATTCAATAGTTTGGTCAGAATAATGTCACTTTCTAGTCTACACTTGTTGCTTTCACTATTCACAAATATATCCACCAAATCAATGTCTTTGTCTATGTAGTAATCCAACAATATAGTATCTATAGTTTCAAACAGACCATCTATCCCACCTTCGTTTTCGGAATCGTTGTAGATAAAAAATCCATAGTTGTCTACAATCACTTTATCGTTGAAGAAGAAATTGTACTTACCGGCATCCCCTTTTTCAATATTCAGTAAATATCTTTTGACTTCAAGAAGATAGCTGATAAACCCTTTTTTGTAGTGTTCGTCATTTGAGTTGATTTCAGTAATGATATCCAAAGGCAGCAAATATTTGATTGCCTTTTCGTTGAAGAACTGCAACACTAAATCATTGTTTTCAGCTAAATGTTTCTGCAGTATCAACAGTCTACTATAGGCAGACCTTATTAGATCCAGATAGCCCGTGATATCCTCTGAAGTCTCTTCCTCATAAATTTTGTTCACCAGGTTTATCAAATTCATTGGTTTGCTGTCAAAACTGCTGTATTCCAGTATGATATTATAATCAATCTCTACACCAGTAAGGTTCTTTTGCTTATAGTCTATAAGAATGATAAAATCGTTTATGACTTTCATTTTTCTATTGTTTTTATAGTCTGATTTTGATGTTTTGAGGTACACAACGGAGTAATTGTTGAAACAAATGTCCACATTGCTTCCGTTGTTGGTGTACACAAACAAGGTTTTATTGTTTCTGAAGTCCCTTTCAATATAATCAATGAGGTTATTGTCTTTTTCCAGAAGAATCTTGTCTTCGAATACCAGAACGTTCTTGTTTTCATGGTAGTGTATGTATATGTTACCTCTGTTGTCAACCACTCTTATAACTCCAGTCTGTGGATCTTTCAAAAGAGAAGCAAATTTGACATAAATGGTCTTTTTTTTGTTACTTCTTATACTACGGGTATCGTAATCAGAAGCTGCCATTGAATGTTCTATTAATTGAATTATTTCACTATGTCTATTATTCGAGGCATTTTGAACAAGTTTTAGTGGAAGTTTGTGGTTTTTAACTGACAAAGACTCGAAATTCAATAGGATTACATCGTTTTCAAAAAGTAAGAGCACATCTGTTTCTAAGTCATCCACAAATTCCAGTCCCACAAGCTTCATTTCTTTCTTAGTTCTCTTTATATCTGATAGGTTTAAAATTTTCAGTTTTGAATATCGAGTTGTTTGGCTATCCCATATGAAAAACTTGATGATGTCCTCGACTTGGTAAGCGAGTACAACAAAAGTTTCGTTCTGAATGATATGTAGTTTCGTGTCAATATCAGCAGATCTTTCTATGATCTTATTAATTTTTTTGAAGTTTATCAGACTGAGCAGAGTTATACTATTCTTCAATTTAACCAACAAACAATTCAGCACCTCATTGTAGTACAAGTACTTGGTGTTTTGCTCATAAAGGTCATTAGGATCGATAATTGATGTGTATATTTTTGTACTTGAGTTGTCTTGATTTTTATTCATATGATGAATGACAAAACTACCACAGCTCGTAAAGTTTATGATTTGATACTTATCTTGATCCGAAGTTGTAGGGACTATAAGGGTGTCTATAACTTCAGACGCTAGTTTTGTAGATTCGTCCAAAGGTTTCAAGTCAATATGAAATGGTTGTTCAGCTAGAGATTCAAAATGTATCATATTATCAATATCATCAGCCTCCTTATCGAAGGTAATGTCGAGCTTCATTCTAAACTCAGATTGCTTTCCTTTTGGGTTCTTGGTGTTGGCAGTTAATGTTGATTTTTGCATGCTTTCCCCTTGATGATTAACCGCCTAAAAAAAAAACAAAAGCAAAAAAAAATAGTTCACGAATCTTAAATAAGACCGTGTAGCGATCTATTAAACAAAATGATCTTATAGAATTCATTAGTTAAGTCCCAAAGATGAATTAAACGCAAAGATTTGATATTACTATTTAAGTTCATGTACATACTTAGAGCTGTTCTTCAACAGAAACTCATTAATAACTTTGCTCATAACCGGAACCTTCGACAAACTGTCCATATTACCAATCATTATCAATTTACATTTACTTCTAGTCAAACTGACATTGATTCTCTCCAGATCATTCAAAATGCTGTCTTCATCCAGTCTATCATGTTCTTTATGGTTCTGGAATCTACTCTTAACAAAAGATATAATGATTAGCTTTTTGTCTCTACCTTGGAACTGATCTGCTGTCAGAATTTCAAATCTGTTTTTTTGCTTGACATTTATTTTGTAAACAGCTTCATTCAATTGACCTCTATAAATTGAAAGTATACCAGTGTCTTTAACTAAATCAAAATCATCATACTCATCTTTAGGCACTCTATTTTCAAATATTTTGATTACTTTTGCTATAATATCAATTTCTCCGAAATTCACCGAAGATTTTTTAACTATCATATCCTCATAACGTTTGTCAAATTCCATTTTGGAATAATCTATGAACAAAACACTTTGTTCATTATTCAAAACTTTATACTCCAAACTCGACTTTTCGAAGTTAACAATTTCATACCGTGGTAAAAGCCTGTTTTTGTTGAAATCTCCACACTTCAACAAATTATCATATACCAAAAAGTTACTCAACTCCATGATATCTTGATTCATTCTGTACTGTATTGTTAAATTGGTAACATTTTTTGGATCGAGTTTACTCATTTTGCTAAATAGTGATTCTTTCAATATAAAGGCTTTTCTGCTTTTGACTAGTGGCGACAACTGCTTATCATCACCAACAAGAACAAATTTTTTACACCATTCTAGAGGCTTTAAACTCACTGGTAGATTGACCTGCGTGGCTTCATCTAGTATACAATAATCAAACTTTCCACTCAAGAGTTTGTCATGGATTAGGTAATTATTGGCTGAAAGACATGTAGTCGCGACTACATTGCATTCGTCAACAATCATTTTCAAATCATCATAATTTTGAATGCTTCCATCTTGAACCCTTGAAGAAATTGTAAACTTGTGATTCTTTGGATTTATTGATGTTAAATTGCTGCCTATTCTTAGTATCTTAAAGATTGAAGAGTCAATCTTGTCATTTTCAAATATCTTCAGTATCATGTTGTCGACTGCAGAGTGAGTAAAACTTGTAATCAAGACTTTTTTATTATTGGATACCAAAGCATTTATTAACTCTGTAATAACTTGAGTCTTACCTGTTCCAGGCATTCCTCTAATTAAAGAATACCTGTCACAAGATAAAGATTTTTTCAAAGCTAATGTTTGATCAGGATTCAAGTAATCCCAGTTAACCATAGAAGTATCAAAGCCTTGAAATATTCTTGGATCGTCCTGATTCAAATTGTATTCTGGATTAATAATCAAGTTTTTCAGTTGTTGATTTCTTTTTTCAAGTAGAGAAACCAAGTTATACTTCGCTATCTTGTTAGGCATATCGTATTTGGCCAAATCCAATCTGTACAAAATTTCGCTATCGTTGGTACCCATGTTTTTGTTACCCAATCTCTTGGTAATGTCTTGAGTTCCTAGAGCTTTAATTACTCCATTTGAGTAATCAATATAACTAACAGTTACGTAATCTAATCTAAAGTGACCAATTTCGTCACTTAGAATGCAGCTGTCAAAAATATTTAAACCGTTAGATTCCTTTATCAAGTCGTTGTTAAATTTGAAGGTCATTTCAAACTTATCATCATTTTCAAGCCCCTCAGATTGATCATCATCACTCTCAGCATTATTGCTCTGCATAATAATGTCAGCAATTTGGGAACCAGCTTTGTTCATTTTGGTGCAGTTTCGTATACCAACTAATTTCATCATACCAATAGCGTTGCTCTTAAATGAACTCGACTGTAAGAAATATCCATTGACATCAAGTTCGTTTTCTTTATCTTCTATCTGTAAAGCTATAAAATGTTTTAAAAAGAATTGCAAATCTTTATTGGAGATGCTACTTAATAAACTATTCACGTACTCTCCTGAAAGTAGCACATTTGAGTCAATTGGCAACTTCTCTTCTATTGTAACATACTCCTGGTTAGCATCTATAAATTCTGATTTGCCTACCCTTTCCAATCTATTCAAAACTGTGCATACATCTTGACAACAGCACTCCCGTTCACAAGTGCTCTTACCTGAAGTTAGCACATTTGGAAGTTTAACAACATCTGCAACATCATTCTCAGTATTCTTGGACTCTGAGATATACTGGTTGTCAAAGAACTTGATAAGGCTATTTCTGAAATTGAGCATTCTTTTAAATTCTTCGAAATCGACTTTATTTAAAATGTTTTTGATCTTGGAGTAACTACCAAGGTCTTTCCCCGCACCTTCCATATCACCTAAATAAATAATCCAAAAGAAGTCTATTTGAACATTGTATTTTTCCCACAGCAACAGAGCATATATTAGCGTTTGTGTTGCGTGCTTCAAACTAGGAAATTTACCGGTTTTGATTTCCAAGGGCATGTATCCAAGATTTGTTTCAATAGTCATATCGATGATACCTTTGATACCAAAGATCGATGAGTCCACTGGTTCTTCAATTGATAAAACATCTTTAATTTTCAGCTTCAAAGAAGAATGATTCTGGACATTGACAATCTTGGCATCCGTATCCTGACACAAAAATTCAAAAATAAACGTTTCAATGATTGGCAAAAACTGTTGTTGTAGGGATTCAATAAATTCATCTAATTCAACTTCATCTGAGATAACCACATCATATTTATGTTTGGCGACAATTTTTTTCAAGAGTTCAACCAAGTATCCTTGTTGAAATAGAGACATGATCTTCTCATACATCAGATTAGGATTTCTTTCGTCAGTGCTATGTTCGTGTGTTGAACTATTTTCTTCAGGTGTAATCAACTTTCTCACGACTTTTTGGAATAACTCATGAATAATTATACCTCTGTTCAAAACAATGCTAGGTTGGCTCAGTAATCCAAAGTTTCTTTTAATCACTGTTTGTCTTTGGCAAGTAACTGCATCCGCCAAAGTCGTACCAGATATTAGTATATCAGGGGAAGTGATAATAAATAAAGAGTCTTTTCTTTTCAGATGGATGGTTTTGTTAAATAATAATGTTTTCATATCTTCAGACAGTTCCTTGCTTTCAGTGCTTTGTGAAAGACATGTTACGTGTATAACTTCAAGCGCGTTGTATGTTTCCATTCCCTCTGACTCTTGAGTCCATATGTCATTCAGTATTATTGTGTAAATTATCTCCTGTGAATCACAGCATTTCAAAATAATTGTTCCCTCGTCATCTGTATCTTTTATCACCTTAAGAATCACCAATCTCAAAAATACATGTAGTCTTATTCCTTTAGTATCTTTTTGAAACTCTGTGTATTTAAGCTTCTCTTTAATAACATTCTTATCGACAAGAAAATTATCAATAGTTTCAGCCTGTTTTCCCAAATTTCCTTTAGTAAAATCACTGGTTTCTGGTGCTGTTTTATTTTTTCTTTTTGCAAGAGTCTGCTGCATCATATTAAACAATTCATCATCATCAGAAGAATCTGAATCTACTTCTGACTCTTTTTCAACTGGTTCAGGTTGTTTAATTTCAGTCAATTCCGTTGAGTCACTTGAGGAATCCAAGAAATCCGATCCAAAGTCCTCTTTCATTTGCTTAATAAATGCCAATTGTTTCAGTTTTTTGGCGTTATTATCATTTTCTATATTAACGCTATGTTCTTCTTCATTAGTAGCTGCAAGTTCAACAGGTTGGGGCAGTTTTTCAAACATTGCATTGATCAAATTTGATGTATTATCACCTGTTTTATCTTCTCCAGCTGTCTTTTGTGGTGATGTCCTATTTATTGACGATAATGATCTACTCACTTTCAATTGCCTTTGCCCAGATTGTGACGGGCTTTCCTCTATAATATCTTTCTTACCGATGCTGTCAATTTCTAAGTAGTCATTGGTCATGAAGGTGTTTTGGCAAGGCAAAATTTTCAAAGGGGATCCATTAAAAGATGAAATGTTACTAATGTTGCTATTGTTCTGAACCTGTTTGAGCCCCGATGGGCTGTTTATACTGCTTGTTTGTTGGATTTTGGGATTTCTCTTTAGGCTTGCTTTGGGGGGTTTACTGGTTTGGCCATATATGAGAACGGAACTCTCATTTGATGAAGGTTTTTTAACAATACTGTTTTCAGAAATATCTACTTGTTCGTGTTTGTATATTTCGTTCACATCTAGCTTTTCAGTATCTTTATTTGGCACGATGACTTCCTCCGTCTTTTGCAATTTTCTTTTAGATTGAAGTTTAATTGGCTTTATTTGGTTGAATTTGTACTTTTTCTTAGAGTTGTTAGGTTTACCAGCATTCTCTTCATTCATGATTCAACTAGCTTATTATTAGAAGGTTGTTTTGGGGATTTCTTTCAACCTTTTCTGACTAGATCAGTTTGAAAAGTTCAATTGACAAAGAATTACTGAAGGTGTCAAAGCTGATGTCTTTTTTACGCGTATTGTCTCCTAAATCATGTTAAGTTAAGGCATTTCCACGTGATACGCTATAAACATATGTTTTTTTCAAATAAAGAATAGATCTTCTGAATGCTCATTTGCTTCAAATTAATCATTCATATATAAAATCTTACACTAGCTATAAATCAATCTGCAGAATTTCATCCAAACTAGTCAGCAAGCTCTTAAATCTCTTTTCAACCTCAACTTCGTTCATAGCTTTTGATTTAGAGTCAAAATTGTCCAACTTCTTCTTCATCTCCTTATGTTTCAGATTTTCCATTTCTATATCTAACTTCAGCTGCACTTTCACAGCATTCTCCTCAGTCATATTGCTTGTAACTTTGGAGTATAACAAATTCAAATCATTAATTTGTAATGTATTGTTTGATATTTTCCGAATCGTATTTAATTTTCAACTTCAGGATATCCTGCACTATATCAGGTAGGAAATTCTTGTTGAATCTATAATTGGTTAAACTGTTGTAAACATTCAATATCTCAAAGTATAAATCGTTGTATTTACTGCTTTTTACAGTAGACTGGTTCTGATACTTGCTAATTATCTTTTTGGTTAATTCATGCTCTATACAATTCAAATCAGCAGAAGTGTCTATTTCCTTATGCAAAAGCTCGTTTACTTCGAATAAATTCTTTAAAACTGTGTCATCATTAACAATAGCATTTATGTTGTAAAAAGTGTGTTTTATCAGCTCTTCATCCGGGGTATCTATGGCCTTTTTTGCAGACTCTAATAAGGATATTATGTCAGTTTTGTATAAAGAATTAAATTCTTCACAATGTTCTATAAGTGATTTGTTTATGTTAATGATAGAATCCGACATTTATTTGTATGCAACAAAAATTCAGTTTGGTTCTTATGCTTGTCAGTGTTGTCAGATCTTTATGGACTGAAAGATTAACAGATTTAGTTATTCAGCTGGGGAAGTTTGCTCCACAGGTTTGCATTTTTTTTTTTTCTCGTGCATTGGTATTAACAATTGGTAGCGCTAAAGTTTTTATCGGAGGTAATTTCCTTGTTGACTGCACATCCCAAATAGGAAATGATCCCGTGTCCATGGATTCAAAAAAAAAATACATATACCCTAACAGCAAAAAATTTTCTCCAAATTATCATATACACGACTTCATCTAGAAAAAAAAAATAGACCTAATGAGATTTTGTTGATAAATCACCAAAAAACAAATACAAAATATTGTTCATAGAACTATCAAACTCAAGGCTTTAGATACCCTCTTCCTTCTGTGTTTATTATTCTTTGTTTCAATATAAGAACAACAATAACATTTAATCATGTATTCAGCATTACAAAGCGTTATTTGTTCAGTTTTGTTGATAGCGGTGTCCTTAAATCAAGTTGAGGCATTGACTCCATCAACAACAGTTGCATCTTCTGTATCTTCAACTGCTGTGCCTACATCTATGGCTCCATGGATCAGAACCATTGACCTATCTACAACTACCATAATTACTAAAGTCCAACCTGAAGTAATATCTATCAACAGCAAAGACATCATTACCATCTCTGCGAAGCCTCAGTCCACTGCTTCAAAGGACTTCAACTTGAGACACTGGGTTTCTATTAAAAAAGATGGTTCCCCAAAAACTATCAAACCTAAACTAGTCAATGGCCATGAAATCAAAAATGGTGGTTACAACCTAATTGACTACTCCACTTATTTCAAGATCGAAGAAACAAGAACTCTGAGTTATGAGGATATGGGCAAGCCAAAGGGAATGAAACCAGATGAGGTTCATGTTGAGGTTGTTGAAGTTAATGAAGATCCAGACTATGAATGGGACTTGAACCCTATCATGAGATGTTACCCTAAAAACTTTAACAAAATGAATCCAAAAGACAGAATCTTTTACAAACAAGATAAGAATAACAAAGAATTTGATAGCAATGTTCAATTAACATCTGAGCCATTCTGTGCTCCTAAAGAAAACACCGTTTGGAAAATGGGTAAAACTTACTTCACCCATTGGTACTACAAGTTTTTCTACGATGAAATTAATGAGGAATTTGCTGACAAAGTGAAAATTCATTTGACTTACATTTCAGAGTCATTGAAAGATCAGGGTATGAATAAAAGAGATGTTGTTTTATCCGATGGTGATCAATTGTCTTTCTGGAGTTCTGAATGGGTTTCTAACAAGCAAGGTTTCTTGCCTATTTACATCGATGAGGCATTCTTAAAGGATGCTGACTTTGAAGAAAAGGTATTATTGACTATTCAACCAGACTACATGTCAGACAACGATTTCCATCCATTAGATGAAACTTTGAATCCTGTTAAACTATCTATCATCAGAGGTACTAAGATCATCAAGCATAACGGTGATGACTTGGAATTCAAGCACTGGGGAACTGACAAGCAACATAGCAAATACGGTAAAGGCAAAACTATTCTGGAAATTATTATCATCATCCCAACGGTTGTACTAGTTGCTTTTATTTGTATGTTCATCTTTGTCAAGATCAATAGTAAAAACAGAGATTTCTCATTCATCAAGAAATACAGACCATCTAAGTTGAAAAAGAAAATTGATCTAAAAAGCTTCAAGAACCACAGATACGAAGAATTACCTATACACAACAGCAAGCCTGAAAGACATAGATTATAAATTAGAATCAATATATACATATACAAAGACAAAAGATTTCTACTTTTTATTAAATCCACTTATTTTCTATACCTAAGCTGAATATTCTTCTGAATGTATGGAATCCTGTATCGATGTCGTCGTCTTCTTTTTTAATTCTACCTTTTCTTTCCTTGGTCAGCTTGTCTCTTACTTCAGTTTTCAGTCTCTCTTGTTCTTTTTTAAGAATAACGGCGGTTTCTTCAGCAATTGTTCTTAACTTATCTTCTACCAACACGGTAATAGGATCTTGTGTTTTAGGAATACTACTGTCAAAGGAAACAACATCGGATGTATCGTAGTCCATTTCTTCTATGTTGTTCTCGCGAACATCTTGAATATACTTGGCAAACGCTTCAGAGGCCTTTTGTAGTTGATCTTTGCCATTAAAATTTTGCTTCAGCAAATCTCTGGTGACCTGATCAGTCAGCGCTGCTGGAATGCCCTTTGAGAACAAAGATGAGAAATCAGAAGGAATGTCCGGCAATGGGACGTCATGGGCAAAAATTTCTTCGACATCGTCTTCATTGTCTACCTCAGATTGCACATCAGAATCGCCATGAGTCTCTAATTCAGGGTCTATGTAGTAGAACAGTGGTCCCAAACCCTCAATTACTTTTATAGCCAGGAAATTGTAATTCTTCATACTTTCCATGAGCATCATTACCAAAGCGGGGATATAGTAAACTTCGATGTAGTGCTCAGCTTGATCAACAAATTTCTGCAGTCTTTTGTCTTGCTCTTCCCCATTAGCGGTTACATATAAGTCATCAAACTCTTTCAAAATTTTCTTCAAAGGATCAGGAATCTCTCTATCCTTCAGTTCAATCTTCTTGCCTTCTTGCAAACAGTCATATTTCTTTATGTAGTACAACATTCTTAGAGCTGGTTGGAACATTTTTTGGCAAACATCAGTTTCAACAGCAGGAATAATCTCTTCTTCCATGTAGTGATTGATTAGGCCCTCCATGAAGTTAGCCCATGCAACTGAGTAAAACATATTTCTTTCTGTGATCAAAACCGTAGCTAGCTTTTCAAAATCTAGCTGCAGTTCAGGGTTTTCCCAGAATAGCTCTTTGCTAATTTTGTTATCGTCAAAGTATTGCCCCAAAAACTTCTTCTTGCTGTTTTCAATGTATTCTTGGAATAGCAACTTCGGTGTTCTTGCTATGTTTACTTCCATGATTGTGTACTTGTCATCCTTCAAAATCTCCTCTTGGACTCTTTTGAAGTCAACTTCATTGGTGCATGCTATATCGAAGTTGGGGTTTCCGTTTATGGATTCACTGTCGTCGTCCCCTCCGGTGGTGTTTTTATAGGTAAGGCCACCCTCTTTGGCAAGAGATGACAGCAAAGTATAGTTCTGAATAAAGGTGACTGTGTCTATGTCGTTTTTGTGCTTGAACTCACCAGTGAACAACTTCTTCCTTTCATCTGTGGGCAATACCCAAGGATATGCTTGGCTTGATGATATGACGCTGTGCAAATTGGACTCTTCAAAGACAGTGTTCTGGAAAACTTCCACGTAGTTCTTTTCTATTTCGTTTGCTTGCTCTTTGCTCATGAATCCAAAGTTATTCAATACTTCAGCAAGCCTACATTTAGTAAATTCTTGCTCTCTGCCTAGTTCCTTGGTAGAGAAAATCTCTCTAAAGAGAACTTGCAGGTCTATATTTTTACAGCTGTCCAAGTGGCCAGAGATTGAATAACGGTTGGATTCAAAAACGGACTTGTATATCTCATCTAAGTCTTCTGGAGTCACGTCTGGGTGGTCTTTCAGCTTAAAAACCTCTTCCCAAATTGGAGAGGAATATGATTTCAGATTGGGGCACTGGAGGTATTCAAAAAGTTTATTTTCTTTGAATGATGAATTGAAGTATTCTTTAAACAGTCCATGAACGTGCGGCTGTTCTTCCATTTCGCTGGTAATAGGGTTCTTGTGGTATTCATAGTGAGTTCTTCTATCTTGGACAGTTTTCATTGATGATCTGTCCAAAAACCCTTGTGCTAGATGTCTTTCTACAGTATTGATGAAAGAGGTTATGGTATTCATTTGAGACGCAAGTTCTTTTCGTCCTTCTTCGTTGTCTTCGTAGTCCTGCTCAAATAACTGTTTGATGTAATCTGGTGAGGTTATTGTAAAGTAGTAATTTGCTCTTCCATAGGTGTCTCTATTTAGTTTATGTTCATTGTATGATGCGTTTGCATTTGCCGTTTGCTTGGAAGCATCTTTATCAAATGGATTTTCTCCAGCGTTATTGTTTTTATAATCCATCTCATCGGTTACCAAATTAAGCAAATTTAGGGATATCACGTTTCTAAAAGAGTCATTGTAGGCGCGACTTACCCCTAGATATAGTGTTCTTAGTAAGGCTTGTTTATTAACAAATTGCTCTGGTGTGAGCCCAAGCTTTTTTAGAATAGTTTCATTAACAATGCCCTCCATATTAAAAAAAGAGAGAAAGGCTAAGTATTTGTGGTTGTTGAGTGAATGGATGCTATGGTCTTGTTTGCTAGCAAGATGCTATAAGGTGTGATTACGTTGAAAAATTTATTGCTGGCTAATGTGAAATTTGAAGTTTCTACCAAAAAAAAAAAAAAGAATCGGGATGTAGACTAAAGCGATGGAGTGTTTGCCAGTTCCCGTTTATGGCAGAAATACAACTATTGTTAAGTTCGGGTAAATGCTGCTGTAAAAAGTTGATTAAAGACCAATATAACAGTTAAACTACATTTGCAAAAACTATCCAAAATGAATGTATTAGAATGCTAATTTCAAAAAATACCAATTTATCTCTGATAAAAGATAACTCTAAAATTATTATATATTAAAATTTTAAAAACTAATTACAAATCGTCGTTACCTTTGTTTCTTTCGTTTTCGTTAAGCAAGGAAGTCAAGCTTGAAGAGTTGTTTTCAGCAGCATGTTCGTCTTCTTCAACAACTTCTTTAGGATCAAGACCTAGTTCTTCGATGAAGTCAATTTGGGATTCAGGATCCTTCATTCCCATTAAACCGTATACAGCAATGGTGATTAGACCCAGAATACCACTCAGACAGGAGAAGGTCATGGCAACGATACCCTTGGCAGTGAAGCCGCTTGGCAAGTTCTTGTGTTGCTTGTTTTCACCCTTCAAGTCAAAGTAGTCTTCGGAGTTACCGGCGGCGTTACCAATGGTTTGAACACCAACAGTTTCACAAACACTCTTGTGGTTGGCGGTCAACTGTTGGGTGTTTGTGGATTGGATGGTTAGTGGATCTTCAATCAAAACAACGGCCAAACCTTGGGTTAAATGCCATTCAATGTGACAATGGAAGAACCAGACACCTGGGTTGTCGGCCTTGAATCTGACAACAAAGTTGGATTGTGGTCTGACGTATAGAGTATCTCTTTTCATTGGGTATTGTGGGTAGGAGTAGTTACCGCTTGGGTCGTAGCTCAATGGGGTTTCGTCATCTTCTCTGGCAACATCTCTTTCAATGACTTGGAAGACATGACCGTGCAAATGGAAAGGATGGGTACCGGTATCCAAGTTATTCAAAACAATTTCGATGATTTCGTCTTTTTCTAAGACAAAGGCATTGGTGTTGGAACCGTAAACTCTTGGGTCGGTGGATTGGTTACCTGAAGACAAAACAGACATCAAAGTTGGAACCTTAGGTTGGGTGAAGGTGATGTTGTTGAAGAAAGCGTAGTTGATACCGTTCTTCAAGTTGTTCATGGAAACATCTAAGGTAATTCTTTGATCTGGTTCACCTAATAATTCTTCCTTGTATTCACCGTATGGAACTAATAGGAAATCATCTAAGAAGTCTAGTTCATCAACGATGTTTTCTTCTGGCTTAGTGCCATTGACATCGTACATCATGTAGGAAGTTCTGTTCAAGACCAAGTCGCCTGGAATTAAATCTAACATACTGTCATCGAACTTTTGCATGATGGCATAGTTCTTGTCGGTGTTGCTCTTAGTCTTCAACAAGACGGTGTATCTTTGAGCAACGGTAATGTACAGCATAGAAGCGGTGTATGGTTCAACATAAACACCATCTACTTCAACAACTTCAAAGTCATGGTCTTCGATCCAGATGTATTGGGAAACGAAACCACCGGTATTGATGAATCTCAATAAGTAGGTGGTATCAGGTTCAACAGCCCAGGTTAAGTTCATTGTGTTGTTTAAAATCAAGTTTTGAGGAATTGGCTCAGCACCAGTTGGGTTGTAAACGTTCAGGAAGGACTTGGTTAAGGAATCGATGTTGTCGTGGTACCATTCAGCAATTTCAAGAACTTCTTCCTTGTCGTATTCGAATGGGAACTTTGGATCTTCAATAACAACAACACCTCTCATACCATCCATGTATTGACCTTTGGTGTGGGAGTGGTACCAATAAGAACCAGATTGGCTGTCGACGGTGAAGTTATAAGTGAAGGAGGAGCCTGGAGCAATAGGACATTGGGTAATCATTTCTGGACCGTCCATTTGGTTGGTACCGTTTTGGAACAGACCGTGGAAATGCATAGAAGTGTTTTTTAATTCAAAGCCGTTGTTCAAGGTCATGATGATTCTGTCACCCTTGTTGACCTTGATTGATGGCCATGGGAAAATAGCACCTTTTCCATCGTTGGTATCAACTGTGATGACTTCGGCATCAAAGGTACCATCAACGTTGTAGTGTCCTTGGCCAGTAGTCCAGTTGAAGTAATGGGTTTGTGGGGTGTATGTAACATTACTAGTGTCTCTTACAATAGCAGCTTCGGCTATGTTGTAGAAAAATGCTACAGTAAACAGAGCAATTGTTTTCAATAACATTTTTTTTTTAGAATTGTACTATGGTGAGGAGGTACCTGTGTGGGGGTATTTTTTTCTAATGTATATTTTCCTTTGGTCTGATATTGCTACTAACTTAATCCTTTAGAGGTAAATAGTTAGTAGATCCTCCAGATATAGCCAATGCTTAAGAATTGATTTCCTGAAAACATCTTCACCATCATTGGAGTATATATATACAAAAAAGATGCACAGTAGCAAAATCAGCAGCTATATTTTTTTTTAAAAAAAAAAAATGAAAAATTGCACCCAAAAAAAAAAAATATACCCTCCAATTGTTATAATCAGGTTTAATTATCTATGAATTAGTGAACAAAAAAAAAGAAAGAAAAGAAATATGAAAAAAAAAATACACCCATTTAATTATCCTTCTGCAAGAAACACTCAGGCAGTTGATATCTGTAAAAGAGACTACACCACCATTGCCATATGAATAAATGTCTTTGCTGAAAGAAATATTTTAATGGTTGGTTAGTGGCTATTTGCTTTATGGTTTTCTTTTTTCTGAATATAAAAAAAGGGTGTATTTTTTGGTTGATTGATTTCAAATAAAGAGAAATGTTTAATTTGCACCCCCCATATCCCATTTTTATGGTTTGTTTTTTTTTAGGAAAGATATTAATGGGGGGCAAGAAAAAAAAGCACACTAAAGATATGAAGCAAGCACGTGTTTGTTTTTATATCGGATATAAAGAGTTAGCGGATATAACAATACAACGGACATAGCAACTCCATCATCAAAGTCATGTGACTAGCAACTTTTCTTAAACAAAAATTCTCAAGTGTTGTTATAAACAAATATATACGATCTACTGCTGGGCACAGCCATCAGAGCCCTCCATCATCTTCTTCATAGACTCCGCGTTCAAGTCACTGTCCTTGAACATGTCAAACAACTTGTCGTTCTCAGCATTCTTGAACAGCAAGTCATCGTCACCTGTGATCTCCTCTAGCTTGTCCAGCAGCACATTGATTTCTCTCTGGTACTCGGCATTGTCGTCAGCATAGTCAGACGCTTCGTATATGGTCTTCATCTTCTGCAGAATATCTTTTTCGTCATCATTGTCAGTTTCTTTCAGTCTTTCTGTAATCTGTGGATATAAAGAAGCCTTCTCTATTAGTGAGGTGTTTAACTTGTTCAGTAAATCAGTCAGGCCACCCATCATCAAATCATCGTTGCCTTCATCATCCAGAGCCAGCTTTTCAAACTTATCCAAGCCTTCGCCGATTTGATCTTTTTCTCTTTCTTCATTGCTCTCTTTGCTCTGGTTTTTGTAGAATACTTTGTTGAATTGGCTCTTTAATGAATCATCACCAAGTGGAGTGTGCTTTTCGGAAGTTGTGGATGAGACATCGTCATCATCAAGTAAAGCATCCAAATCCTTAATATCTTTGCCCATTTTGTGTATAGTGTGGTTGTGTGGTTTACTCAGTCATGAAAGCAATCGAAGGAAAAAAAAGTTTTTTGATAATTTTTCAAAAAAAAAAAAAGACTGATTTCAACTTTTTTCACATGTGGAATAAAAAAGCGCTGGAAAATCGGTGAAAAAAAAAATCCCCCTGAATAATCGTAACTGAAAGCTAATCGCTCTATATATACAACACAATTCCTTCTTCTCACTCAATCAGTAACTCTTTCTCATATTCTAGTGTGTACTTGACACCCTTAAAGATGCTTGAGTCGCCCACCTGGACCTTCTTGACATTCAACCCTTTGTGATCGCCCTTCCCATCGGTCAGCTGACACTTGATTCTCACTAAACTGACTTCTTCGATGTCTTGGATCTTCAAAATGAACAAGTTTCCAGACTTGCTGTTCAAAATCTTGCTGTCCCATGTTTTCTTGTCCTGCTTCAGGTCCCCCTGAGTCACAACCTTGAAGCTGCTTTTCGATTGCTTGTCCAAAGCAACTTCTATCTTCACGCTGTTCGCATGCTTCACATTGTTGGTGTTTAGCTTCATAGTGATCTCATTCTCGCTGGTGTACTGGTAGCTCACCAAAACCGGAAACTTACAGTCGTCCATATTCTTGTTGTTCAGAATGGAGTAGTTCTTCAGCACCTGGATCCCGTGCTTGTCGCTGCTCATTTCGCTTTCAATGTCTTCAAACTTGTCGGTTTTGATAACGACTTTGCGGTCCTTGATCTTCGAGTGCAGGTTTGTTTGGGTTTTCAAAACACCGTTTATCGACACAACTTCGTTTTTGCTGTTCATCAAGTGCGTCTCAATCACATCTATGAATATCTCGTTGGTCAGCATCTTGGACTCGGTGTTGGTTTTTTCGCTTGTCATTTTAGCAAAAGTTTCAAAGAAAGACAGCAAAGTCTTTGGCAACGGTGTCTTCTTCACCAAGTTGTTATCGTAGGATAAGTTCACACTCAACAGCAAATTCATTCTATCAGTGTGATCAAGTATTTTGGATAGAGTGACCTGGTGGTCCTTTTCTTTGCTTAAGCTATCAGCGTTGGACTTTGTGCTCATCATCTGGTTCAAATCTCTTTCGTTGAGTGTATTCGATAATCTGTTCGATACAGACTTAAGAAGGTTTTCTTGGGTGTATAGCAGCTCAAAGTAGTAGTTCAACACAATGTGGAAATTCTTCAGACTTTCCATGATGCTCAGCATGTTGCTGGTCACATGTTCTTGGCCTTTCTTGTCAAATATCAGAGTGTAATGAAGTCTGTCTTTGTTATAAGTTACAGGTATGAACTCATTCCCCTTGTATGTGTTGTTTAGGAACGCATCAACGCTGCTGATTTTATTGAACAGTGTGAGATTGTAGATGTACTGATAGAAGAACTTAGGTGTGTTCTCCTTGTCAAAAGAGGACTGCAAATGATGTGTTGTGTTTTCATTCAGCAACAACCCAATAGGATTATACTCTTGAAGCATCGCTAATGTTATGTCGAAAAAAGGTTATGCTTTTTTTGGTTTTGGTGTTAAAGGCGTATCTGTTAATGCTGATTGTGGAAAAATATCTAAAAAAAAAATCTATGATAAAACGTAAAACTCGAAAGACGCCAATAAGGATATCTTCGCAAAAAAAAAAAAAATTCAAGTAAAGGGAGTGCTATAAAAAAAGTTGTAGATAATAACTCCATCAACGACAACACCATACACTTTAAATGTCAGGAAATAGCAGTCAGGTTGTTGACTCTGACTTTGACTCTGAAACAGACTCCCAAATCAGCTTAAACAGCAGGTACGCCTCACCGCTGCTTTCAATTTCTCCTACCGAGGTGCAGGAGTATGACGTAACTCACATAGACACACTTAACAGTGTGCTTGATGACAAGATCAGCAGAACAAAGACAAATGAAGAGAGACACCAAGAGTTTATTGAGAGCATACCGTTCACAAAGAGAAGATCATCAGTCACATCAACAATCAAAAAGAAAACACCCTCAATCACCAACATAGTTGAAGATTTCAAGCAAGATCTTATTGAATGCAAACCAAACGATGATCCCGTTGAAAAGGGTCTTTCGGACTGCCAACACTCGATTTTCATAAAACACAAGCACTACCACAAGCAAAACGGTATTTCTGCTATTCTATCGAGACCGAATGAGTGCACATCTGTTAATCTTCAACAGGGTATCCTGCTGCTGCACGGCCACTGTGGCCACAAGAACTACATCAACTTGCCTATCATTGACGATTTGCTTCACAAAAAAGGTTACTACATCTTAAGAGTGGACTTCAGGGGGCTGGGTAACTCAGAGGAAAACCGCGATGAAGAAATGGGAAGATCGCTGCAACAGGATGTTGAGGACATCGAGACCTGCTACTTGTTCTTCAGAGACATTGTCAACGTGAAGCTGGATACCATCATTGCGCATTCAAGAGCTGTTGTGTCGATGTTTGAGTTCCATGTGAACTGCTTGCAGAAGAAGTACATGGATTTCATACCAAATCTGATCAACTGCTCAGGAAGATTTGATGGGATCGGTTTGAAGCACAAGATTATGAAGAACTTCCCCAATTGGGAGCAAGATAAAGGGTACTACACAAACACCTTCAGATACGGGAAATTGCAAAAGATTTTCATTCCAATAAAAGAGTCTCTGTCTGTTATTGAAGTTGATACCAAAACACGGTTCAAACCCTTGGACCAAAGATGCTCAGTGCTGTCTATTTATGGATGCAAAGAGCAGGTAATGCCCCTGAGTGCAGCCACGAAGTTTGATATGCTTTTCAAATCCAGACACAGACTGATTTTGATTGATGATGCTGACCACAACTTCTTTGGAGTAGTTGATAACGACACGAACAACCCTCTGAATTTGCCGTTGAAAAGGGGGAAAATCAACTATAACTTCCTGGTGGGGAAGCATATTGAAAAGTATGTTGCCTTGGACCAAAAGATTACCAGGTTTGCAGCTTTCAACAACACCACAAACTGCACCAGAATCAAGTTCTACAATGATGAAGATGCTTTGAAGGGCAGACAGAACAAAGTATTGACCTATCCGAGATGGCCGGGTCCGTACACCATATCGAAGATCAAGAACTTGAGAGACTTCGGGGGCTACACAACACTGAATGAAAAGCTGGATACGAAAGGTGGACTTTTCTTCAAATCAGGCTCATTAAGAGATATATCTCTAGAGGGTGTTTTGATATTGAAGAATGTTTTAAGATTGGAGAAGATTTATGTGATCAAGGAGAAGGGTGATGACCAGTGTGTATTGCCTGATAACTATGAAGCCATATTTACTCCTGTTTTCATTGAGTTCTTAGAAATTGACAAAGTTGGGGAGGTAGCAGAAATGAGTTATGCATCACTCACAGAGAAGTATTACCATACCTTTGTGAACATGAAAGAGGCGTTCAAAGGGATATTCAAGTATCTCTTATCGCAAAAGAGAAAGGCTTTGGTAGGGCAAGAAAACAGTACGTTGTTTGTATCAAAGACAGGTCACTGGAAGACGTCTTTGGTATCGATGCTGCTGCTGAAGCTACTGGGCGTTGATGAGTACACAATCTGCATGGAGCACTGTTTGACTGCTTGGCTGCTGAGACATGATGATCCTAAAAAGCTGCATCTGAATGACTTTTTGCTGATGATGAGACTGATTGAGAAGATTGACAAAGAATATGGCAGTGTTGAGGACTATGCTCTGAATGAATTAGGATTGGGCATGAGCGAGATTATGGTTTTGAGAAGTAAGTATTTAGTATAATTACATTTTATTCTTATCTATATGTAAACAAGTTAGATTAAAAAAGAGAATATCAACACGCGGCTACAGCTAACTTACCCTAAATATTAAGTATATATTTTTTTGGGAAGTAGTACTTAATTAGGAAATAATCATGTGCACCCATACACTTTCTTTTAGCAAAACGGGGGTAAGTTCAACATTGGGTAACTTGCGCCCTTTAAAAAAAAAGAAAAAATAAGACGCTTAAGCGTCGCGAATGCCACTGGAACGGGAAAATGAGAAGACAGGTGCCGCCAAAAAAGCAAAAAAAAAGAAAGAAAGAAAAAAAAAATAATGAAAAACACGCCGCGTAAAGTTGATATTCATGTTTTTGTTCCATTTTGTTTGCTGTATTCTTTTTTGTGCGTATTCGGCAGTAACCTCTTTCCTATTTGCTTATCATCTGGCAGGCTATATAGTTTATTTGTACTCCCCAAACATACACTAGCTGACGACTCAACATCAAGCAGGTTCTATCATATCGAAGCTTTGTACTATGGTAGCAATCCCTATATCTGACTTGGTTGCAGCAAGCAACAACAATCTGAAACCAAATGATCAAACATTACCCGATGCTGATAGCGTTATATTCAACAGCCCTGGCGGCAATGGTACGATTACAGGTACAGACGGCAAAATAGCACTGCCTGTTTCAAATCCATCATCAAAGCAGAATTCCAACTCGGACTCAACGACTCCTACATTACCTTCAAAACAGAGCTATGCCATTTACAAAGCAAGATATAGTAACGTGGATGTTTATGAACTAGCACACCCAACAGGGTCAATAATGAAAAGAAAAGTAGACGACTGGGTCAACGCAACACATATCTTGAAGGCAGCAAACTTTGCCAAAGCCAAAAGAACAAGAATCCTAGAAAAAGATGTTATGGGGGAGGAACACGAAAAAGTACAAGGGGGTTTCGGTAAGTATCAAGGTACCTGGGTTCCTCTTTCATTGGCCATTACTCTTTCCAAAAAATACAACGTATACGACGAATTGGAGAGTCTTTTGACCTTTGTGGTGAAAGATGGGGAGTCTGAGCCTGAACCTGCTCCGAAGCATACTCATGCATCTAAAAAAAACGATACACTAAAAGCCAAAAAAGAAGTGAGCACCAAAAAGAAGGCGAAGCAAGGTGAGGAAATTGGGACTTTGGTCTTTAATGAAAAAAAGCCAAAGAAGCCAAGCAAAAAGGATATTGCCAATGGAGCTTCTGTGAATATAGTAAGAAAGGAAACGACAAAGAAGAAGAACAAAGAGTCACAACCCGAAAGCCTGGCATCAGCTTCGTCATTTGTAATCAATAGAGGCATGGTGCCTAATATGAATGACTTGTCACTGATATCACAGTCACAGTTGCTAGGCTTGAAAAGAGCCCATTCTGATCTAGACTATGTGCAGGACACCCAACAAACCGATCACTCTTTGAACAACGGTATGATATCTGTATCTTCCGGACATAATGGAACTAGTGGAAAGTACAGACAGCCTGTGAAGCTCCAGAGACAAAGCACAAACAAGGGCTTGATGCTGGGGAACGACTATGCAAGCCAAAACAATAACAGTCAGATAAGCAACATTCTCTATTCCCCAGTTTCTGGCAACCAGATGATGATGGGGATGCTGTCGCCATTTGGGTCTCAACAACAGATATACACAAGAAGCTATTCAAATACAGGAACAACAGCAGCACCTACAGCCAGCCAGCAAAACCATGTTGGGTCTTCACAGATGAAACTTCCGTCTTTGGTGGCAGCTGCAAATGTTGCTTTGTCTCCAAGCTACAATGGCACCAAACCCCAGACAAACAGACCGGCCAGCAGAATGAATTCTGGACACTATAAGAGTGGGTATACGACTATTGATGAGCCCAGCCAGAGCAGCATGGGATCTTTGTTGCCAAGCTTGACAACATTATCAACACACAAGAACCCGCAACTTCAAACCCCACGCATAAGCACAAGTAACAATACCACAAGCTCCATAAGAAGAACACCTATAAAGCCCAACATGTCGAGTGTTGCGAATGAGCCAATGACGCCGTTCTTCAGCAACAAGAATACCACGAGGTCAGGAAACACGAGTGCCTTGAAGAAACACAATTCCAATGGGAACAATGGGCCTGTTGTAGTGACCTTGTCACGAAACAACTCTATATCGAACCAAAGAACCCAGCTGAGCAAAGGCGATACTGTGGGCAGGAGTTTTTTCAAAGAAGACAGCGACGATGCTGAGATAGAAATCAAGTTTGGAAATGTCCTTGTGAACCACATAATCATGTCTATTTTGGTGAATAAAGAAGACGAATTGAATGCTTTCGTGGATGCCTTGAGTGATTACGACAACGATCCCAAGAAGTTTGAGGAGTTGTCGAAGTTTGGCATTGAGAATGAGCAGGACGTGAGGGACTTCAAGAAATCTTTTATCATAAACTCAAGAATCGACATGGAGGGGGACACCTTGTTGCACTTGGCCTGTGGGATAGGGAACTGCAAGTTGGTCCAGTACATATTGAGAAAGTGCGAGGTGAACATCTGGAAGTTGAATGGCCTTGGAGAAACGAGTTTCATGCAGATGTTCAAGTTCAAGAACTGCTTGATGAAGAATGATGTGGTTGTAGCCATTCTGGATATCTTCAGAACATGGTTTTTGGACAACGACAGCTTGGTGATGTTCAACAAGTTTGTATCCTTCCAGAACTACAAGAACGAGAACATCATCCACTTGCTTTTGAAGTTCAAGGGGAACTTGAAGAAGAGTGTGGACAGCGACTTAGAAATGATGGGTATCCTAGAAAAGCGCTTCGATGCTGTATTTGAGGAGACCTTGAAGTTTGTTGATAAAGTGAGTTTGACAAAGATGTTGACTGCTGACCAAGACAACCAGAATGGAAACACACCTCTCCATGTAGCCTTGTTGGTGCTCAAAGAAGGACAAGGTTTATGATAAGATGGTTGATATTTTGCAGTTGAAGTATTTGGACGATGCGCACACCTTCAAGAAGATTATGGATACTGACATGAAGCAGTTGTTGAACATGAAGGGCGAGGCCATGTACAAGGACATGACCTTTGGATTTAAAAAACACGAAAGCAACATGAAAAACTACAACAAGATGTACGAGAAGATCAATGTGCGGATCATGCCTAAGATCAGGGAGTTGCTAATGGACACATTGAACAAGACATACATGAACCAGGAGTTGATGAGCATGGAGGAGGCGAAGAACAAGGAGCTCCGCATGAAGGTTGAGGAGATGAAGATGGCGTTGGATATGAAGATCTTGGATGACTTTATCTATGAGAAGAAGGCTGAGGAGAAGAAGATCTTTGGGCTGGAGGGGGCTGGTGACAGCACCGAGGACAAGCTCAAGAAGATCAGGGAGATCCGAAGATTGGTTGATGACAACATGAAGAAGACTGTTGACTACTACAGCCGGAAGGACGAGGACAGTGTGCTTGACTACCGGAAGATAGTGTCGAAGTACATGGGTGTGGGGATGGATGAGGTGGATATCCCCATGATCAACCGGATGTTGGAGGAGCTCAACTAGGGGCTTATATATGTACAGCCGATATAATTTTCTCTTTTAGGATAAACACGAGTATTTTTTTTTGCTTGTATTGTTTCATATGGAACGACATGAAACAAAAAGAGGGTTTTCTTTCTGTGTGTGGTTAATTGTTGTTGCCCTTTCTTTATTGAGCACGTGTTTATTTTGAACACATGACTGCCACTGCTAAAAGAATAAAAAAAAAAGAGAGAGGGCCCTTGCAGGTAGGGCGACTGGTTTCCAACATGACGTGTTTCATTTATACTCGTATAATGCCAAGTAAAAAAATAAAAGCAGAGCACGGGTTGTGTATCAGCGCCGGTGTTATTATTTTTTCCCATGTGCTGTTCAAAAAAAACAAGAGAGGCTTAATGGGGGTTGTGTTTTTTTTTGTGGGCACTGGATTCAGAGGCTGTTTTTTTAGCCCTTACCCGCTGGCCACTAAAAGGCAGCGTGAGGGATAGGCGCCTAAATTGTTGACACACACAATGTTTTGGAAGTGGAAAAAATATATTAAAAATAAACAAAAAAATTTTTTTTTATGTTGGGTGTGGGATTTTTTTTTTTCTTTGACATCGATATATAGGCATATTGTTGTTTCTTAAAATAACTTATGTTGTCGACTTTTAACTAACTATATCTAGAGTTTAAGTTAATTAGAAAGAGCTTCTCGAGGTGATCCCTGCGATTGTATACATCCAACAACACAACACATAATAACAAGAAAACAGAAATGAAAGGTTTAATTTTAGTAGGTGGTTATGGTACCAGATTAAGACCATTAACCTTAACAACCCCAAAGCCATTGGTCGAGTTCGGTAACAGACCAATGATTCTGCACCAAATCGAAGCCTTGGCCAACGCTGGTGTCACCGACATCGTCTTGGCTGTCAACTACAGACCTGAAGTCATGGTTGAAACCTTGAAGAAATACGAAGAAGAATACGGTGTCTCCATCACCTTCTCCGTTGAAACTGAACCATTAGGCACTGCCGGTCCATTGAAGCTTGCTGAAGAAGTCTTGAAGAAAGACGACTCCCCATTCTTCGTTTTGAACTCCGATGTTATCTGTGACTACCCATTCAGCGAATTGGTTGCTTTCCACAAGGCCCACGGTGGTAAGGGTACAATTGTTGCCACCAAGGTTGATGAACCAAGCAAATACGGTGTCATTGTCCATGACTTGACCACCGAAAACTTGATCGATAGATTCGTTGAAAAGCCAGTTGAATTCGTTGGTAACAGAATCAATGCCGGTTTATACATCTTGAACCCAGAAGTCATTGACTTGATTGAATTGAAGCCAACCTCCATCGAAAAGGAAACCTTCCCAATCTTGGTCGAAAACAAGCAACTATACTCCTTCGACTTGGAAGGCTACTGGATGGATGTCGGTCAACCAAAGGACTTCTTAGCCGGTTCCTCCCTATACTTGAACTCCTTATCCAAGAAGTCCCCAGAAAAGTTAGTCAATGCTGCTGATGTCGACTACGAAGTCGTTGGTAATGTCCTGGTTGATGCTACCGCCAAGATCAGCAAGGGTGCCAAGATCGGTCCAGACGCCGTCATTGGTCCAAACGTTGTCATTGGTGAAGGTGCCAGAATTACCAAGTCCGTTGTCTTGAAGAACTCCCACATCAAGGAACACGCCTTAGTCAAGTCCACCATCGTTGGTTGGAACTGTACCGTTGGTAAGTGGGCCAGAACCGATGGTGTCACCGTCATGGGTGATGATGTTGCCATCAAGGATGAAATCTACGTCAACGGTGGTAAGGTTCTACCTCACAAGACCATCGGTGCCAATGTCGAATCCGAATCCATCATCATGTAAGTTATACGAATAAAGATACTGCCCTTTATTTCTATCTCCTTATACAATACCCCTTATTAAATTACTTATAACAATATATAATACCAATTTTTGTTTGTTTTAAAACTCTTAAATATAGCAACTAATTATAAGTCTTGATTTTTGTTTTTAAAAAAATTAGAAAGATGCTGATATTTCTACCATGTCTTTACTCACCAATTGGTTGTATTTTTGTTTTTTTAAATAAAAAAAAAAAAAGTAGTCAGCATACGCGAAGTTGCCTCTCCTGATTTAGTGCCACACCAAAGAGTGAACAAAAAAAATAATAATAAAATGTATATAATTTTTCCGATGTTACGCGACAGATTTTTTCTTTCCTGTCAATAAAAGCTTCGGACTTAAGACTCGCCACAAATAATACGCGCGTTCTGTCTTTGTTTCCCTTTGTGGAAGTCTAACACGAATCAGGAAAAAAAACATATATATTTAAGTGTTTATGGCATTACTTAGCATTTACACGCCATCACTAGAAAGATATTGCTGTTTACTACCATAAAAAAAAACATTCCAACACTTATGTCTTTGAAAAGAAAGTTGGTTGATGCTGAACGCAGCTCAACTGACTTATCCCTTGACAGCTCGTTTCCTGATGCAAGTGAGCCCCCAAACAAAAGAGCCAAAATAGGCATCAACGATACCCTTTCTGTGGATGAAGAAAAAGAAGACTCTCCAATGATAGATGACGAGCTTGCTATCAAAGCAGGATACATTAAAAACCTGAAGCTGATTAACTTCATGTGCCATGAACACTTTTACATTGATTTCACCCCAAATTTGAATTTTATCATTGGTAACAACGGAACAGGTAAGTCTGCAATCTTAACGGCCATTGCCATTGGTCTGGGTGCCAATGCTTCACAAGCCCAGAGAAGCGGTCAATTGAAGGGTCTTATACAACACGGAAAAGAGAAATGCTCGGTCACCTTGACAATCAACAATGCAGGCGACTTCGCCTACCAACCGGAGCTCTATGGCGATGAAATTGTCCTTGAAAGAACCATTTCCCAAAGACATTCTTCGTTCAGAGTGAAAGTTGGCAATAAACTCCAAGACTTGAAATCATCTCACCTCAAGGCATTGCTAAATTTCTTGGGGATCAGAATCAATAATCCTATGGTGTTTTTGACCCAAGACATGGCCAAGAAGTTCTTGACAGCTGCTTCCAAGAAGGAGAAGTACGATAACTTTGCTGCTGCGAACTACTTTGATTATGTGTACAACAGCTACAACGAAACGGAAACGAACTTGGCCTCAACATCAGTCTTTTTGCAGATGATCAAACCTAATTTGGACAGATTGCAAAAGGAAGCTGCCGAAGCGAAAACCACATTGAACAAAGTCAGAGATTCTAAAGAAATGATTTCCAAAATCACTCTTTTGAAGAAATACAATTCGTTTTTGGAGGTCCAAGAAGAATACAAAGAAGCCAAAGCCGTGCTTGGAAGACTCACTCGTCTGAGAGAGGAAATCGAACAATTGGTTCTTATCAAAGAATCCAGTGTTGAGGAGCAGACCGAGGAATTGATTACCAACAAACAGGTGGCTGAGGAAAACATAAGCGCGATCACAGAGGAGCTGAATGCCAACCAGTCAATGATGAACAAATACGACTCGGAGCTTTCAGAGCTCAAGGCTCTCATAAACTCTTTGAAACAAGATGAACTAGCTACCAATAGGGAGTTTCACACCAATATGAAAATGCAACAACAAGTCAAAAAAGAATACGAAGTTGCTGCTGAGCAGTTTGCAAAGTCTTCTGATGAGAAAAACAATAAGCTGATTGAACAAAAGGCATCCATAGAAAAAGAAATAACTAGCTTGAATGAAGCATATTCGTCCTCAAACGAGAAAATAGCATCTTTGATGGATCAGCAAAGCGGATTGAGACGGGAAAAGGACCAGAAACTGAGAGAAGTAAACGGCACCATAAAGGAGTATATGCAAATCTTGTCAGACCAAAGACAAAAAAAGGCTGATGTCTATGAATCTTTTGGACCCAATATGACTTCTTGTCTTAGGGAAATTGATGCCCTTGTGAAGAATAGACAATTCTCCTCGCCTCCAGTTGGCCCATTGGGTACTCTTGTGACAATCAAAGAAGAATATGAGGCTGAATGGGCTGTTTTGGCTCAAAACAGGTTGAATGCCCAGCTGAAGTCTTTTGTGGTGAACAACTTGAGAGACAAGCAGCTGCTCGAAAGAACACTGGCTAAATACAACATGAAGAGCGGCTTTAATTTTCTGATCAGAAGAATGAATACTTTTGACTACACAAAAGACATTCCAAAAACGGACGCTGGTGAACTGATCATGACAGATGTCTTAGACTTTGCAAATGAACAAGTGAAGTGTGTGTTTGTGGATTTGGCAGGGGTACACACGCTGATTTTGGGTAAGGACTATGACGACGGAAAAAGTCTTTCTGTCAAGTACCCGAAGAACACTGTTATTGCTGTAACCAAGGAAAATGGTTACATAGCCACCTTTCTGCACTCTAGAGGCTCTGCCATTGTCAACAGATACGTCAGCAAACACATAACAATGAGGAACCAAAACAAGTACTTGGTGAAATTAAAAGAAGAAGTGGGTTCTCTCCAAAAAGAGCTGAAAGACATCAGTGCCGAATACGATAAACAGATTCTTAACTTGCAAGATGAAATTAATAGCATAAAAGAATCACAGAGCAATTTCAGATCAAGCAAAAGAAAGTTGATGGAAAAACTAGATGTTGTGACAACAGAACTGGATTCCATGCAAGACTCTGATAAAGTTGATAGTCTGCATAACGAGGTTATGAGATTGGACGAAGTTTTGAGAGTAACGCAAAGTTCTTTGGACAACTTGAAACAAGAACTACAAGTGAACATAGCCGCATTAGATAGCAAAAACGGTGAACGAGCCGCCTTAAAGGCAAAGCACAAGGAGCTACTAGAGGAAATGAACGAGCAAGCAGTTTTAGTGCAGAACATAAATAGAAATATCCAAGAGGTCAAGCTGCGAATCAAGAATGCTGCCAAAGAATATGAGGTCAAGCAGAAAGAGTCAGATATTTTGACTGACGAGCTCACTGCAAAGAGAAACTCCCTGAAGGAGAAGAAAACACTGATAGAACCATATCAAGCAGAAATCATGTCTATCAAAGACTCTTTAAGCAACGACTCAAGATATCAAATTGAGCAAAGAATCAAAAAACTTGAGGAGCACTTGAATGAAAACTCTGACTTTTCCGTTGACGACCTGGCTGATCTAGAACTGCAAGCGTTGGATGCGATTACGAAATTCAAGAGGGAAAGAGTCAACTACAAGTCTTTCAAGTCCTTGCTGGATAAAATGCACAATCTTTTACACCAAAAGAAACTGACGTATCTAAACCACCAAACAGACTGTTTCAAGGAAACCAATGCTATGTTTGTTAAGTTCATGAAATACAGAGGATTTGTGGGTAACTTGTCTTTCCAAAACCCTAATGCTCTGGATGCATCCTTGGATGGTAACAGTGGATCATCAAGGAATAAAAGAGCAAACGGTTCTAGTCTTTCCGAGGGAGAACTGACAATCCTTGCAAGATCCAGAGAGGAAACAGAAACAAGAGATGTGGATACTCTTTCTGGTGGTGAGAAATCATTTGCTCAAATGTCTCTCCTGCTGGCCACCTGGGGTGTTATTTCGTCCAGAGTCATTGCACTGGATGAATTCGATGTGTTCATGGATAATGTAAACAGGGAAATCGGAACCAAATTGATTATCGAGTCTTTGAAGGATAGAGTACAAACTCAAACGATTATCATCACGCCGCAGGACATTACTGCAATTGCTGATAACTACATCAACGATCCTCACATCAAGATCCATAAGATGAGAGCCATTGAAAGAAACTGAGTCTTTTGTTTTTTTTTGGAATTAATTAGTAGCTAACTATATATACCATGATTATTCGTCATCACTGACACTTTCACCAAGAGCTTTCAATTGGTCTTTGTACATTTTCTTTTTAGATTCTAAATCATCTATCAACAATAGCAAGCCATCGTCGTCTTCATCCTCGCCATTTGCTGCAGAGTTCTTGTTAGAGCTTTCAAGTTCAACAATTTGCTGATCTTTGCTGGTTATCTCACTTTCTAAAGTAGTGATCATTTCCATGACGTTGTCGATTTCTGTGCTTACTTTTTCAATCTCGGCTTGTTTAGATAGCAGCTCTTCATCTTTCGCTTTGCTTTGTGCACCCAGTTCTTCGATTGACTTGTTCAGTTCAGCTATTTGCTGATCTTGCTTTTCCAATTTTCCTTCCAAGGTCTTTCCGTGCTGTTCAAGCTCCGCTATTCTAGCATTCAAATCCCCAATAGAAGTGTTCAGAGTTTCTTTTTCTTTGAACAAAACTTCTAATTCAGCCTCCATCTTGGACTTGGACTCTAAATCTGACTCCAGCTTGATATTTTTTTCTTTTAGAGCTTCCAGCTCTTTAGAAGCCAACATCAAGTCACTCAACTCAACATCCTTTTCTTTAATAGATTTCTCTAAGACGCTTAGTTCATTTTTGGATGATAGCAAGGCTTCGTCTTTTTTAGCTGCCTCAGCTTTTAAGTTTTCAATTTCCATGCCCAACTTATCAGATTCCTTGCTTGTTTCTGCTTCAAAGGACTCAATCTTCTCGTTCTTTTCAGAAATAACTTGCTTGATGGACTCTATTTCTTCATTCAACTGGGTGATTTTAGATTCTTTTTCTGTTAGTTTTGCTTCACAGTTTTCAATTTGAGTTTGCAAAGCTTGATCACTGTCTACTGACTTTTCTTCCTGACTCTTCATTTCAACCTTCAAACTGTCGATTTCAGCGGTCAGTTCAGATATAGAAGTTTTTTTGTTTGATAAATCAGTAGTCATCTTTGCAATTTCAGTCTTCAAGTTTTCATGATCTTCAACTTTCTTTTCCAGTTCGTTGACAAAGTCTTCTTTTTCTTTCAAATTGGATTTTAAGGAATCGATTTCTGCAGCAGTTTCAGTTGACTTGGATTGTAATGCCTCCAATGTTTCAGCCAAATGTTGCTTTTCGGCACCTAAGTTTTCAAGCTTTGTTTTTAGATCAGCTGCTTCGGTTTTCAAAACTTCACCAACGTTGGAATCAGCTTCTAATTGTTCGGTCTTTGCCTTTAATTCTGTCAAGTCATTTTCTTTTTCAGCAAGAGTGGCCTTTAGTTTCTCACTCTCCGTGACTTGTTCTTTAATCTGGCTGTTCAAAGTCTCAACTTCAATGTTTAAAGTATCAATAACAGATTTCTTGTCGGACAACTCAGAGGTTGTAGAGACCAAAGCTGTGTCAACTTCCTCTTTTTGACCTTCCAAAGACACAATCTTGTTTTTTAATTCAGCTATTTCAGATTGTAGTACTTCAGCACCTTCAACATTTTTCTCCAAGTTTTCAATCTTAGAAATCTTTTCAGATACATCCTTCTGCAAACCTTCAACGTTCTTCTCTAAGTTTTCAATCTTAGAAACCTTTTCAGATACATCCTTCTCCAAATCTTCAACTTGTTTGTTCAAACCATCAACCACGGATTTCTTATCAGATAACTCAGAGGTTGTTGAGGCCAAAGCTGCATCAACTTCCTCTTTTTGGCTTTCCAAAGACACAATCTTGTTCTTCAATTCAGCTATTTCAGATTGTAGTACTTCAGCACCTTCAACATTTTTCTCCAAGTTCTCAATCTTAGAAACCTTTTCAGATACATCCTTCTGCAAATCTTCAATCTGCTTACTCAAATCATCAAGCAATTCTTGTTTTTGCATTATATCAGCAGATTTTTCATCAATAGATTCGGCCATTGTTGAAATATCTTGATCTTTCTTTTCAATTTCTGAATTTTTGCTGTCAAGTTGTTTTCTTAAGTCAGCAATTTCAGATGTTAACTTTTCACTTTCAGAAGCCTCAGTCTTTGATTTGGTAGACAATTCATCAACAGAAGTCTTTAAGCTGCCAATTTCTAAGGTTTTTTGTTCCATCTCAGCTTCTAAAGAAGCAACTTGCTCGGAAAGGGTTTTCTTTTCATTTTCAGTGATTTCAAATTTGCCTTTTAAGTCCTCGTGCATTGTTTCCTTTTGCTTAACTTCTTCGTTTAAACTATCAAACTCAAAGGTCTTATTAGCCAGTTCTTCCTTCAAATGTTCCAACTGTTCGGTCACATTAGAGTGATCAGTTTCTAATTCTTGCAATCTTGAAGAAACACTTTCATGAGCAGTGTGTTTTTCCGACAGTTCCTTAGTGATATCTTCAATCTTTGAATTCCATTCATCTGCTTTTATTCCATGAGATTTTTCCAATTCCTCTGTTTTAGATTTCAAGGTTTTGTGTTCTGTATTCAAAGAATCAATGACATCTTGTTTTTCGTTAATTTCAGACTTAGTGGCATTCAAAGCAGTTTCCAAGTCTTTAACTTTATCTTCTGTTTCAGCCAATGTTGATTTTACTGTTGCCAAGGTTGTCTCTAAGTCATTTTTTTCAGTTTCCAAAACACTATTTTTTTCACTGGACTTCGATACATCTGAACTAATCGTTTCAATTGTAGCTTTGGCTTCCGATAGTTCAGTCTTCAAATTGTCTGCAGTTTCCACAGCCTTTTCTAGCTCAGTGACCTTCTTTTCGCTTTCTCTTAGTTTATATTCATAGTCAGACACTTTGTCGTCCAGATCTTCAATTTTCTTTTTCAAAATTAGTGATTCTTGAGCAAGTATAGCGTTAGATTTGTTTTCATTGGTGATACTGTTTAGTTGATTCTGTAAATCTTCAATTGTATTTTGCAGTTGTGTTTCCTTTTCTTTGGCAGAAAGAGTCAATTGGTCAATTTGAGTAGAATTTGCACTGTTACTTTCTTTCAAGTCACTGACTTCTTTTTCCAAACTCTCCTTTTTGTCTTTTAACAAATCAAACTCAGCCTTTAAGTCGTCATAAGCCGATTGCTCTACCACCTTTTGGGATTCAAATGTTTTTAAAGCATCCTCTTTTTGAGTGATCTTCTCTGTTAATGCATCTATTTCTTCGGTCAAAGTAAGCAGAAGTTGTTCCTCTTTATCCTCAGATTCCTTCTTTATAGTTTCTAGCATGGAATCCTTTTCGTTTAAAGTTTTATTCAACGAATCTAACTCTTCAGAGATAGTAACAATAAGATCATCTTTTTCTTCCAATTCTTTGTCTTTACTTTCAACCATTTTGTTGAACTTTTCATCGTTTTCTTTCATTCTGCTTTGTAGCTTTGGAATCAAGCCTTCGTTGCTTTTAATTTTGTTGAGAGCTTCTTGTAACTTCTTTTCCAAAGAAAGCTTGGATGTTTCAGAAGTCTCAACTTGGTTTTCCAAAGTTTGTATTTTGGTTTCAAAAGACTTTATTTTATCAGCATTAACTCTAATTTCATCAGTTAGTTTTTTTACTTCTTGTTCTTTAGTCTTTAAAGTTTTTTCATGATTGCTACTTTGCTTTTCAAGATTGTCCTCTAGCAAGGCTTTCTCTTGTAATAGATATCTTAACTCTTTGTTCATTTTATTAACACCTTCTTCAAATTGGGTTCTTGAAGAATCGGATACTTTGAACTCAGATTCTAACTTGGCCAATGACTTACTCTTTTCTTCCAAACTTTTCTCCAATTCTTTGATTTTTTCTTGGTTTTTCAAAGTACTTTCAGTTAAAACTTCCTTGTCCTTTTTCAAATCTTCAATAATTTTAACCTTGTCTGCCAATTCTTGCTCAAGAGCTTGATGTTTTTCAGAGACTTCTTCA
Organism: Hanseniaspora meyeri; assembly: GCA_030370665.1. Classification (NCBI taxonomy): domain Eukaryota; kingdom Fungi; phylum Ascomycota; class Saccharomycetes; order Saccharomycodales; family Saccharomycodaceae; genus Hanseniaspora; species Hanseniaspora meyeri. Next base: position 992,095 of record CP113884.1, on the reverse strand, counting down.
AAGCTTTGGGTCAGATTTAACATCTCATTTGTTATTTTTTCAATTTCTTCGCCTTTAGCAGTAATATCTTCGTTTAACTTTTTGATATCAGTGTCAGTTTGTTCTTTGTAGGCCAGATATTCAAAGTTCAAACTAGACAGATTTTCATTAACAATGTTGTAATTTTCAAAGCTTAGTTTTTCCAGTGGATCAATCATTGGATCTTGCTTCAAACTTGAAACAAATTGAGAATGATTGGTAACCAAAAAGTCATAGAACTCGTACACAAAATAGAGATTAGGTAATCCTGAAGATTTTTCAATGTAAGAAACTGAGTCATTGTTGTCATTGTCATCATTGTTCAGTAAGTAATCAATTCTGGTGAATGACTTGATAATGCTGTTTTCGTACAATTTTTTAATGTTGTTTTTGTAGTTTTCAATTGAAGTGGTCTTCAAAATCATTTTATGTAAATCTTGTCTTTCTATTGGAGAGGTGCTTCTACTAAATTCATAAGCAGTTCCGATTAGCAAATACAAAAATTCTTTGACAATGGTCATTTCTGATACTTGTAATTGTCTGTCATTCAAATAGCTCAAAATTTGTTTAAAGTTTAATTTTGATTTTAGGAGTATATCAGTATACTTGAAGCTTTGAAAAATCGTGTATACTAAAAACTGCAGATAAAGCAATATAACTCTTAAATTTTTAGAGTTCTTTGAGTTCAATTGTGTTAGCAACAGTTCAAGAATTGTTTCTATGAAGTTTCCATTATTATTTTGATCCAAAATCAAGTCTTTGTTTTCAGAGTTTTCCTCAAACAAGAACATAATTAGATCTAATATGAAGTACAGTTTGTATGGATCCATTAGCAAATTGGAATCATAGTCTAGCAGTCCAACAAAAATATTAGTGTCGCTGTCAACCATATCTTCATACTCTTTTAACTGTTGAGTTATAAACTCTTTTTGAATATTAAAGTTTAATGAGGAATAAGACTTTAATAAGTCAATAGAAACCATTCTTAATTTTAAAGCATGTACAGAAGAAAGCCTGGAAGACCAGTTTAGCAAAACTTTATAAACTGGCAATACAGAAGATTGGTTTGACTCCTGAGCATGTGAACTACTAGTGCTTTTTGCATTTAAGGGATCAACAAGAGGAACATCGATTGATCCAAATTTCTCTTGAAGCAACTGGTTATTTTTGATTATCCTCGATACACAATCCAAAAATGCAATTCTGTAGTTCAATAAAACACCAGGCTTAAAACTCAATTGAAGCAATATCATACCAATATTGGAATCATTGAACAAATGTGCCTGGTTTTCTTTGATGATATTAGTATCTTCTTCAACTAAAGAATTTATAACAATAATAATGTTGCTTAGCATTTCCAAATCTTCTTCGGTGTTTGAGTTAACAGCCCATTGAAAGCTGCCATTCAAATATTTCAACAGAAGCTGGGTTAAACTTTCCAAGTTATTTTTATCTTCAATGAAAATTCTTTGATTCATGGTATTGTACTTGATCAAATTATTTATCAAAACAAAACAATCATTTTTGACAATGGCGTCTTCCTTTTCATCCAAAATAATATCAAAAAGTTTGCCAAAGATCCCCTCAAAAACAATAAGAGATTTCAGATGTGTGGTATCATACCCAATTTTGCTTTCGTTATCAACTAATGAAGTTAATAGCAGCAATGTTTCGTTTTTTATTTGAACGTTTTCATCATCCAACAAGCTGATCAAAGTGTTCAAGCTAGTTGGAATTTGAATCAAGTCTTCTATCGCCAATTCAGGTCTGATACTGAAAACAGCCTCTAAAGTCAGTATGCAGTAAAATTTCAGGTAGAAGTTTTGTTCGGTATCAGAGTTTAGAGTATCAATTAATAATTGCAACGAGAAATTCTTTATTTTCAAAAATTCGTCGGTAATCCATATAGAAAAATCGTCGAAAATGTCATTAAAGTCTTCATTCAATACTATCGGAGAGGGGTATTTTCCGTATTGCAGTCTTTTCTTATTTTTCTTGGATTGATAAACCATCTTAAAATCTTTATTTATAGACATGTTATTTGTTCTTAAAAGTAGGTTCAAAAGGGTTTCAAGAACCAATTGAATCATATCAGATGATTCAGAATCTTTCTTCAAAGTATTAAGAATTTGCTTAATACCATTTTCAATGATGAATTCTCTATTTTCTCTAGAAAAGGACTTTAAAGATTGTATGGAAGCTTTTCTGTCAGAAACTAAATTAGAATTTTCCAGTCTATCGATTAATATAAGTATGGTGCTTTGAACTGCTTTGGTGTCAACCTCGTCAGACTTGGTCAAAGAGGCAGTGGTATTGCCTATAATGTTTTGAAACAAATCCATATCTATAATAATAGGATGTTTTTCTTTTTGGGGTTACTGTTTTGCTTTCTATTTGTGGTCTGAAAGTTTTAGTGTGTTTACTGCTTCTGAAAAAAAAAATTGGCGTAAACATTTTAAAACTTTGATCTCCCTGGGAACGAAATTCTATAAATGGAAAACGTGTCTGAAGAAAATAAGTGAAGCGCGTAAGCAATCAGATGACCAAACAACATATAAACACATAATTCATTTTACTTCTGACAATGGAGTTTCACAATTTGATAAATGAAGCATTAATGGAATACGAAGGTGCTGAAGGCACTTCGGAAATACATAAATCTGGAAGTGTAATTAATTCTAAAAAAACTTTAGATAAACTCACATATATCATTCGTGACATCAATATCTTTGATTACAACGGTAAAAGACGATATAGACTAAGCACACTGATATCAATGATTACAAGAGCCTTTGGCTTTAATGGTTTCAGTGTCGAGATCAATCAAATTGCATTCAACAACAGCACACTCCGATTTGAGACTACTGTTGATATAATCATAAGATCTGATCAGTCTGTGATTCAAGGATTTTCCAAAACACAAAAAGATTTGAAGAAATCCATCACACACGCTATTAAGAACGCGTTAACGCATGAAGTAGAAAGAATATTTTTCAATCAGTTATAATAAGCAAAACTCTTATATATCTAGTAATCCAATAGTTCGAATTTGTTTTCAAATTCTGGCACCTTAGGAACCGGAATTTCATCGATCAGATAAATTTCACCAGTTTCTTCATTAACTCTTTGTCTATCAATTTCTTTGATGCTGTAAATTTCTTTGACATTGGTCTTCAAGAAGTCCAATACATCTAGTAGATTCTTTTGCAACAATTGAGCTTGTTCCAATCTTTCTCTTCTAATCAAAACTTCAATCAAACTCTTCAAATCTGGCATAGTGGTTACCAATCTTTCAATTAATCTACCAACAGATTGAATTAAGTACTCTTCTTCATAAATTGTACCCTTCTTACCCTTAGCCTTCTTTCTCTCTTCTCTTCTCTTGTTCTTCAAGGTCTTTCTGGAAACACCGGTCTTAGCAGTACCAGAAGTCTTACCAGTATATCTGGTGAAGAAAGACTCTTTTGTTGAAGTTTCAGAAGGCAACAATAGATATGTCATCTCTTTGATCAACTAGGATATCATTGTCGTAGAACGCAAATGGATCTTGTTCTTTCTTTAATCTTAGTTCACGCAATCTATTTAGTTGAGAGTTCAATTGCTTATTGAAGTCAGAAACCAATTCTGTCAAAGTACCGTAGTTTTCAGACACAACAGGATCAACCAAATCAGCAATTTTTTCTTTGTCACCAGCACAATGAATCAAGGCAATGTTGAATTTGTAACACTTGGCAAAGTATTTGATAGCATTGTTCTTATCATTCAAGAACTCCAAATAAATCTCAGCAATGGAAGCATAATCATGATCATAATCTAAAGATGAAATTAACTCATCGGCAACGTCTTCTAAGGTATCAGGAGTGTGTAATCTAGTCAATTGTAAAGCCTTAGACCATTGCTTACCACTTATGTAGCAGGATTTAGCTAAATCAAAGTCTTCAAGAATTTCGTAGATCAGACCTGCTTCGTTGTAGCTTTGTAAAGAATTGGACAAGTATGAAGCATAGAACTCGTAAATCTTGTATTGATCTGACTTTTCTCTTCTAGTTAACTTCAAAGCAAGCTTATACAACTGGTTTTGTTTCATGTATGTGATGAATCTCTCAGTGACTTTTTCATAAGAGTACAAATGTTTCAAAGCACTTTCGTAATCCTTCAGATAATCATCAATGGTGAACTTCTTCAAGTTACTTTCCATATCGTTCAATTTCGTCAAGAAAGGCAAGTATTCTCTAGGATCCATTTGGGACTTTTGAGCAACTTGCAGAGAGATCTTCAAATCGTAAATAGAAAGAGAAGTCTTGTACAACAGATTGACATCGGATAAGAAACATAAGTATGTTAACAAATCATCTTGTCTGTCTTCATCGGCCTTCAAGTTTGAAATTAGTTTCAAAGCATTGCTCAAATCACCTTCTGGCTTTTGAACGGCATAAGCAGTAATGATATTTTGTAAATGAGTTTCTTTCAATTCAGGTCCGTTATTGCTCAAAGCTTCAATGATTAACTTACAAACCTTGTTAATCTTACTCTTAGAGGCGTCATAAAACTTAGTTTCAATGTACAACTGCATTTCAGTTTTAGGTTTTTCCTTTTCAATCCAGACGTGCTTTTCATTCAATGTTTCTTTATACTTGGTGATGTTAGTGTCTTCGTCGATCAATGCTGATAGGAACAGGTCCAGGTATTCACCTTTCTTGACAGAATTTCCGACTTGTTTGACAAACAACAAAATATTCTTTTCGAACAATTCTGGATCCAAATCATAAAGAATATCCAATTGAACTCTGTGAACTCTACAGATTTCAATGGCTTGCAAGTATTTCAAATCTTTGATTAAAGATCTGACTTGTCTTAAGACCATAATTCTTGGGTAGATAGTCTCCAAGTTACCTCTTGGGGCTTGTAGAACAACCAATGAGGATTGTGTAGAGCAATTAACTAACAGAGATCCTCTTTCAATAGCTCTACATCTTTCGTCATTCAACAATTCCAAGTTTTCAATAACAGGTAATTGCTCCATGGTGTTGTAGTCTAAGGTTTCCCAGTGTAAAAATTGCAGTAGGTTTTGAGCAGTGGTGAACATAATTAAATCATCAGACATCAAATAGGAAGTAACTGCATTGGTGATCAACTTGTCATTTAAGAACAACTTACCGTTACCGGTTAAACCAACAGCCAAGTATTGAATTTCAGTTTTGTCTTCGTCATCGTATTCATCAAAGTGTGTGGAAGTCTTTTCTCTATAAACGAAGTTGTTACACAAGGCTGGGAAAGTGGCAACCTCATTGACTTCCAAAGTATCCAAATCGGCCAATACCTTAACAGAACCTCTAATTGTCTCCCAAGTGAATTTTTGGAAATCAAATGATGGCTTGAACATGACAATTTTTTCGTATGTCTCTAGTCTGCATACTGGCAGACCATTTTTATCTATAAATACTAAGTATGACAATCCATCAACGTCTGAGTCAACTAAAATACCAATAACATCGTCTTTAGCAACACAAACTTGTCTTAGAAGATCGTTTGGAGAATCAAGATCTAATTGGGATTTTTCAATTTCACTTGTGATATCAAAGTTGAATTTGTTATTGCTCTTGTCCAAAGAAGCAACGTATAACTTTTCATTTGTTAGACCGACTAATAAGTCGTTTTTCTCTGATATGGCAATACTGTTGCAGTTTTCATCAAGGAAAATATCTCTGTAGTAAATAGGAGGAGGAACGTTTGCTTTAGTTAATGGAGTGATATTACCGATTTGACCATCTATTACTAAAGAAGAAGCTATGTCGTTTGGCTTACAAATAGGACCGGTGATGTTATCAATAATATACTGTTTGATAAGAATGTTATTGTCATTGGTTAAGATCATCATTTGGTACTCCTTTTCTTGGTGCCATTCCAGGTTTTTGATACCTTCTGGAATAGAAATTTCTTGCTTCAAAAACCAGTGGTAATTCTTGGTAGTCCATAGGTATATTTTGTCATCAGTGACAATGGCCAGAACTTCACTTGTGGAATTGAAACTCAACTTTTTGATAATTTCATTATTGACATCCAATCTGGTATTGAATTCACCATGTCTCAAACCATTTTTTTCGAAGAATATTAAATCCAAAGTTCTATCATCTTCTAGCTGCATTTGAGATTTTCTTTGAATACCACAGATCAGGTTACCTGATGGTCTCCAGCATAGAGAGCCTTCCATGAAGTCAACCGGTTCTGAGACGGCTTCTAAGGCACCTTGTCTGTTGAATACTCTTAAAACACGTCTATCAACTAAGGTTTCTTCCTCATCTTGGAAAGACTTACACAAAACATCCTTTTCAATGGTATTAACAACAAAGAACTCAGAATCACCTCTCCAAGAAACTTCAACGTTCATGTAGTTATCAAAGTCGGTCAACAAACCCTTATCAACCATGTATGGCATGGTAGGATCTTTCAGCAAATCAACATCACCATTCAAACCAACACCACCAACAGCCTTCAAGGCATCGGAAGATAGACCAGAGTTTTGTAGGGAGTCTAGCAGTTCTCTTTCTTGTTGTCTTTTACCTTTACCTCTGAATTGAGTAGTCTTGTTACCCCAACCAACGTTAACGTTTTTGCTCTTTTTCAAATCATCCAGTTCAAATGAGTATTCGCTTAATATATCGAAATCAGGAGTGAACAGGATCATCTTTAGTTGTTCTGACTCTGGGGATATTTTAGTTATCAAGGATAGCTGTTCTTCGTCAGGAGACCAGGCTGCAGACAGGATACCGGTATCAATGGATCCTACAATGGAAGTATTTGCTTCAATGACCTCGTCATCAATCACTGTGTAATAGGTCTCCAAAATGTTACCGTTTGACAAAACAGTTGTGTACTTGTTGAAAATTTCTTGGTTCTTAAAGGAAACCAAGGTGAAGTTGTCATTTTCATCAAGCAAAACGTTTTCAATTGGAATAGATTCAATGATAAGCAATTGCCCTGTTTTTTTGAATTGTCTTATGGTCAAATCCTCGTCAGATCTTGTCAATATAGATATGGAATCGTTGATAACATCGTATTGAGAAGAAATGACATTTTCTCCTGGGAGTAAGCCTAAATCAGGAAGTTTGGCATTATGGAAGTTAAATAAATTTTTCATGATAGTAATAATGCGATGTATTTGGTTTTTTTATATTAAGTTCGTTTTTAATAAAGGGTTACAAATGAGATGTCCAATGAAGATGTGTTTATTTTAAAAAAAATTTGAAAAACGAAAGGAGAGAGTAACGAACAGTATAATTTTTTTTTTTTTTGCTGTTTTTTCCTTAACAGATGGCAGCTTGTTTTTTAAATCCTAGAAGCTCTTGAAGAAGAAAAAAAGAAAAGAGAAGATTCGGATATAAGGTCTCTGTTTTATTTAACAAAAATTTAACAAAAAAATGAAGGCGGCTAATCTCTTTCTTTCACCCAAATTGGGGGAAGAAAAACAAAAAAAAGGTAAATATATTTGCTGCTGAAGGAGTAGCTATATTTCGGATATAAGAGTTGTGACCACACAGCAAATATATGGCAAAAAAATACAAAGCTACACACACGGTTTGACTTCTTAAATCCGATTCACCAAGTACTGGATTATTTCTTAAAAGAAAAATCTGTTATCACGCGCGTGTTTCATAAACATCCCCGAAATAATCAAAACAACAACAAAAAACAAAGATTAAACCAAAACACTCACACACATTTAGCAAGAAGCTACATATATCTTTCTTCTTTTTATACACGATGGATCCAGTTATTGTTAGAGGTTTATTGGACAGACAATATGAAGTGCGTAAAAAAGCCGCTTTACAACTTGAAAAACAAATTAAATTCATCTACTACGAAGAGCAAGGAATTGATAGACTAAACAAAATTATCAATCAACTATGTGGTTCTAGCAAAAACTTTCTTTCCAAAGAAAATAAACAGGATGACAATATCGATAACTTGGAAACCTTTGCCAATGAAGACAATCACACACACAATGAAGATAAGGATTTGGAAACCAATGATTCTAACAATATGTCATCAATAAACAACACAGACCCTGCTGAAATATATGACGATAATGACATCTTTGAGGGAATCACAGACATTGCCACCATTCGTATAGCTAAGCTTATGGCATATGCCTCCATCATCATTTCTCTGGGCCAAACAAACTCTATCCAGTTCATTAACAAAATTATTCCTGCTATGTTGCCATTCTTCTACGACCCGAATGACTTAGTCAGATTTTACTCCTGTGAATCTTTATACAACATAGCCAAGATCTTAAAAGGTGAGATTCTTATTCACTTCAACGAGATCTTTGATATTTTGTGCTCGGTTACTGTTGACCCTATAAATAACGTCAGAGGTGCTGCTAGTATTTTAGACAGATTGATAAAAGACATTGTTATCGAGTTTGGTAGTGATTATTCAACCTTGATTACCTTGGATGATGACATCTCTATGACCACAGTAACACAAAGCAGAAAGACCAACAGCAGCACAAATAAAATACCCGACAACATTAGATACAAAGATATAACTGAACAACACAATTTGAATGGTAAAGAAAACCATGGTCAACCACATATTTTAGGCTTTGACTTTTACCAACCATCCAATATGAAATTAAAGCAACCTGCAAACTCAACTATTAGGATGGATAAGTTTGTTCCTGTGTTATTGGAAAGGATTTATAGCAATAACAACAACACAAAGGTATTTCTAATGTCGTGGATTGAGGTTTTGAACAAGTGTCCTAATTTGACATTAGTTACCTATTTGCCTTGGTTAATAAACGCAATTTTGCTTTATCTAGATGATATCAGTGAAAGTAAAGAAATTACTGAAATAGCCACCACGTTATTGGATGGAATGCTGGAAGAGGTCACTGAATTGGGTACTATCAGAACAAAACTGTGCAGCAAAAACAAATCAAGCATTGTGTCTACAGACATTACAACCCAAAAGAGTATAATTATTTCAAGCAAAAAACAACCATCTGAAAGATCAAACTCTACATTTTTGAAGCCTAGTCTAAACAAAAAAAATTACCCAGTGAGCTCCAATAACAAGAGAATCGTTTCTATAGACAGCGTGAACTCAACGAACAGTAGATACTCAAATGCTCCTGGTAGTGCTATGACAATCAAGGATCGAAAGAAATCACTTATTATAAACAATATGAGCATTGATGATATGGAAGATGAGCAAGAGGACCACATCGAAGGAGTCTCCTGTAGAAGAAGAACCCCAACAGCCTAATGAAAATGTGGCTGATGGAGAAGAATACATACCCAGACCATATTTAGACATCAAAAAATTAATCAGCACATTGATCAAATCACTATCCAGCAGTAACTCTCAAATTCAAAAGGTTGTATTGCAGTGGATAACTGAAATCATTCAATATTGGCCAATAACTGATATTTTACTTACAAGAGTAATCAAAAAAGCCAACGTCAATGACACTTTTGAGCAAGCTGAATCCGACAGCAAGTCTATTGAATCCAATGATAAGGACCTAGCAGACTTGATATCGCTGTTGTTGAGATTGGGTGATATCAAAAATAAACTGAACCAACAAAGTTCCAAAAAGCTTACACCTCATGACACGACTAACATAAACTCTAGCTTGTCGGATAACATAGGTTACATTGACAATACTGTGAAAAAACCAATGTTTTCGACTCTATTGAAAAATAAGGATTCTTCAAGTATTAAAAACACAGGCTCTACTAGTGTTTTATCTAACAAGGATATTTTAGGTATGAACAATGGAAACATGATTGAAAGCAAGATTGTTGGTCTTGCCTACAAATTGAATTACAAACTGTTAGAAATGCTTTCCATTTCTCAGCAATTATTGTTAGAAAGGGGAATGACTTTCAACATGCCAACAACGTCGCTGATCAACAGCTTGGCGTTGACTTTTAAAGAAAGTTGCTATGAAAGCAGAGTTTTGATTTTGAACTGGTTAATCTTTATTTACAAGTACTTTATCAACACAGAGAACTGCGAAGTTTTCAATGATAACTGCTTTTTGATCCTAGTTAAGGCAATGTGTCTGGAAGATGATTGGGACTTTTACCAAGGTGTGCAAAACAACTTGGTTAGCAGCAACAATCTGGGAAGTTCAAGTAGCTCTATTTTAGGGCAAGAACAGCTTTAACCTATACGACAACTTGTTACTGGATGACGATGAGCAAGAGAACAACTTGGATAGAGCTCTTAAAAAGATAGACAATTTGAACTTAAAAGGAAGTGAAGTGAACAAGTATTTGAAGTTGGTTAGTAAAAGTCTAACATTATTGAAGATGATCAACTCTATGGATCCCAATGATTCTTACTTCAACAAGTTCTTGAACATGCTAATGGACAACTGGCAGTCGCAGTTTTATGACAACTCACATGAAAGAAGAGAAACGATCTTTGTTACTCTTTGTGTAACTTTAGGAGCTGAAAAATTGTACAAAAATCTTTCTATTTTGCTAGACGCTAGATTCAAGGCTAATTCTAATAACTACAAGTTCATTACAGAGATAATCAACATGATGGCTAAGAAGATGATTGTTTCCAAAGAGTTTTACCCTTTGAGGAAGAAATTGAAAATGAATGACGATTGGACCTTTCTTCACAATTCTTTTCAAATCTTGGTGTATTCAGCCATCAGCTCTGATTTATCTATGTTTGATCTCAGAAAATTACGAACTAGGATACAACATCATACTAGGATTTGTTAACCTAGAAGAAATTTTGCCAAAGAACTTGATGCAAATCGACATTTTGGTGCAATTGCTAGAATCTCAATCAATGACCCAAATAAGACTAGATTTGCTGTCTCCAGACAGGCAATATTTGATAAAGCTATTATATTCCATATTGATGTTACTGCCACAATCGTCACCAGCTTTCAAACTACTGAACCAAAGATTAACCAGCGTTGAACAGTTTAAAAACGTTGCCGGTAGCAGCTTCTCAACAGCCAGCAGCCCAGTCACCTCTGCAAGATCATCTTCTGTTAACTCAAACAAGAGCATGATGAACTCTAACAGCTTCCAATTTGTTGATTTAATAGACTATTACCACAGTGTCATAAACAATATATAATAATAACAGTGTAAAACAAGTAAGAATGAAAAAGAAAAAAAATCCCCAGCAAAATTATTGCAATAGCTCATCTCTGAAATGCTTTTGGAAGTTTGCTTGTTGGAAAGCCCTTCTGTTGTTTTGCTTCTTAAGGTATCTAATTTCCATTTTTTGGATTTGTTTGATTAATGCTTCAGATTGTTTACTAGATACACCTGGGTACATCTTGTCATTCTTTTTATAGTTTCCGATAGCTGCAGCAACTCTCTGCTGTCTTTGCTTTTTGATGTCACGTTGTTCTTGTTCAAGCTTCAATTGTTGGTCAGATACTCTCTTGATAGGAGTGTCTTCTTTGACATCAAACTTGATAGTTTTGATTTGATGAGGTGTTTGGTTGTTATGGCTTAATTCAGAAGCAGTAGAATAGTCATAGTAGTCTTTGAACAAGGCCTTTTGCTTAGGGGTTTCGTAAATCATTCTTGCATGACCCTTCTTCTCCAAGTGATGTTTAATACCTGTACCTTGATACTCACAAACCAAGCAATGTTCTTCACAATTGATAATGTAGTCGATGAATGACAATAACCCTTCAACATTGCTCAAAAATGATCTATCTGGTATATAGAATCCGTGTTTAGTGAACATGTGTTTGATATTTCTTTCGGAGTCTCTGGAAGTGTGGTAGCAGAAAACACAATCATTGACCGATAATGAATCAGGCTCTTCATTGTCGTTGTCTGAATCTAAGCTCATGTCAGAGTCCCCATCAGTTGTTGGGTCTCTTGATGTGTATTCAGAGGCAGTGGTCATGTTCAAATCAGTGGTTTTATAAATTTCGGTTCCGTCTGTGTCGGAAATGCCGCTTCCACTAAATGCCTTTTCAATTCCCCCTGCATTCAGCTTATTGACATCAAAGGCAAGCTTGTCATCAATCTCAACATCGTCATCAATGGACATGTTTTCGTCGTCATCCTCTTCACTGGAATCTTCATAGTCAGCTGCATCGCTGGTTTCTTCGGCCTTGGCGATGTCTTTAGTTCTATAAACGTGGTTGCTTTTCTTTTCATCAGTGCTATATTCATAATCATCCAAGATCCCTGATTCTTTGATCTTGTTAAAACGTTCAATTTTAATTTGGAACTCTTCACTGGAAACAGGTAGCAATCCTTCCAGTTTTCTCTTCAAATTGTATCTGTGCCAGTCTGACTTCATGTGGAATCTTTGAATGTCAGATGAAGGGAATGTTAAAGCACAAGCATTACAGGTGAATGTTGCTCTTGAGTTAGAAGAAGCATCGGTGGTAATCTGTTCCATAAATGATCCTGACATCTTTGGTATATATGGTTTGGCTATGGGTTTGTCTTGGTTTCATATATTACATAAGTTCAAAGATGAAGAAACACTATCATTTTTTCCTTTTTCCTTTTTTTTTTCTTCTTCCCTGTTTACGCCGTTGGATATTCCAATGGAATCCAAGCCATAAAAAAAGTTTTACAGATATGCGGACATAGCAGTTAAGTCTACCTTGATTTCATCGTTGAAGATCACCATCCAAGACTGTAGAATGAATAGATAAATTGTGTTTTTATATGCTTTGAACGGCTACTAGTTATTTGACAATTGTTGTTGGAAAAAGTCTTGAGCTTTTTTCTTTCTTTGACAATAGAAATGTTACCAAGTATACCAGCTAAATGCACTAACGACGCAACTAACCATGTCCTTTTAATTTGGCCAGTTTGCTATGATAAATTGAACTGTTAAGCATTTAAGCAGTTATAAAATCAAAAAAAAATTAAATTATTCCAAATGAGACCAAGGCTTTGACAAATCTGGCCACATTCTCTTATATAAACTCATACCGATGACATCTTGAGCACTTAGCTTAGTATCAAAGGTAGCTTTGAAATAACCGTGGGTACCCAATGACTCCTTGATGAACCCTGATCTACCAGAATTGGTAAACAATGGAATAGACTTGAACCACTCGACATCTTCGCTGTTGAAGAACATATATCTAATGGTGATGACATTTTTATGGAACTTGAATGGAGAACCAGTCAATACGATTCTCTTTGCTAGCACTCTTGTATGGTCAGATGATATGAATGAACCGTGGCCCAAGAATTCTATGTTTGTGACATCAGTGTTCCCATTGTTGAAGTTTTCCTTATCCAATTTGAAGAAAATAGCTGGGGACTGAGTGAAGTCTACTGGAGCAATACAGGTGGCGACCGATAGTGAGTCGTGATGTAAGAATCTATCAAATTTATGCACATTGTTAGGAGTAACAGAAGCACCGGAAAATAGCGGCTGTATTTCATATCTTCTCATACCATACTGCACAATCATACTTTCACTGGATGGTATTGGAGCTTCGTATTCTTCCCATCTTTGAATGGAGAAGTTGGCAACTGTTTGCTTATGTTCGTGAGGTAGCAAGGCAAATACCGGAATGATAGTAGCGTTGGACTTTTGTAGCTTTTGCATAAAGTCATTGGCATCTCTTTTTCCTAGGTCTATGTAAATCTTGAAGTAATCACCTTCCTTGACTGTGGCTGACTTCTTGAAGTCTTTGACTATTTTCTTTCTGGTATTCTTGAAGTTTTGTATTCTTAAGATGTTGAACCATTCATCTGGGCATTCATCGTCAAATTCATCAATGTCCCATGAACAGTTGTATAAGTTCTTCAGACCTCTGTACTTGTTTAAGACTTCTCTGGCCTTTTCACGTGGATGCAATTCAACTTCATCAGGGAATTCCTTGTCTTCCTTTTCAAGGTTTCTATATTCAAGCAGTTGTCTTTCTTCCTCATCATCTGAGAAATCAACAAAGTCTTCATCGTCGTCATGTTCTTCGTAGTCATAATCCTTTTCATCCTTTTCATTGTACAAGTCGTCTTCATCGTCCATCATGTTGTCCTTGTTATCCTTTTCGTCTTCAAACTCAGAAGCACTTTCCTCGTCTTCATCAATAACATCATCCAAATACCATCTGGCTTGGTAACTGGAAGTACCCTTAGGCATTCTGACTTCCGGTGTATTGCTTTGCATGCCATCTGTGTTTGGCAAGAAACCACCATCGTCGAATCTTGCATTTGTTAAGTTTTCGTACTCAAATTTGTTATCTTCGTCTTCATTGACATCTAGATCTTCATCAACTTCTTCGTTGAATTCATTCAAATCTTCTCTGTTTTCAGTATAAGTGAACTCATCCTTAACTTCTCTGTGCTGATGAGCATCAAGGACTTCAAGTCTGTTAATTTGGAAATCACCATGGCCAGGGATATGTACTAGACCATCGGCATTGAAACCAGAACCTCTACAGTGACCTTGTAAGATTAGTTGGTTAGAAGATTGATCCAATTGCATGTTGTTCATATCATCAACAACCAAGTAACCTCTGTTATCTCTCCATGAAATCTTGTTAGGCAATCTTTCACAAATAGATCTCAAACAGTGAGAGGATTCGTTGGTCTTTTCAAGGTTGTAAATTTGCTTTTCGTTAGGGAAGAAATGTTTGAAGTAAGATTCTAAAGATTGCTTAATATCCAATTGGAACTTTTCCTTCATGTTAATGGCAGACAAGTTGGAGATGACACCTATGTAACTGGAGATACCTTGTAACTCTATACTTCTTAATATTTGTTCACCGTATGTAGGATCAACTTCTTGCATTGATGAAAGACCAAAGACAATAACATCTGATACTTTACAAACATCCAATACATCCAAGATGTTGTGCATGTTTGGAATGATGAATTTGATTTTCTTTTTGAACTTATCGATCTTGACTGTGTTGACTGAAGGCATAGACAAGTTAACATTAGACATATCAAAGTCTTCACCAATACCATTAGCCAAAATTTGACTTAGAATATCTGCTGGATTGACATCAGTGGTCAGTGGAATAATTGTGACAACTTTGTTTACACCATTTGAGCCTTCAAACAATTTTTTCTTTAATGTGGTGGACAATATTTTAGTATCTCTTTGTTGTCTGGCTTGGTTTCTTCTTTGTTGTTTGTTCAACATTGGCTTGTTATTGTTGTTGTGAGAAGTAGATGTTTCGACTTTACCCTTATTGACTTTCTTCAAAGCACTTTTTGAAGAGTGCTTTGACTTGAAAGACTTATGACTCGACTTGAAAGAAGATCTGTGAGAGTGAGATCCAGCCATTATCAATCTGTATTTATTTAATTATTAGTAAATAAAACTTTCTTTGTGCTTGGTTGTTGTAATACGATATAAGGATATGATTATTAATCAAAGATGCTTACAGAATCCTTTAAACCAAAATTTAAAAATTAAGAATTTCAAAAAAAAATAGCTTGATAGGAACAATTTACGAA
Organism: Hanseniaspora meyeri; assembly: GCA_030370665.1. Taxonomy (NCBI): domain Eukaryota; kingdom Fungi; phylum Ascomycota; class Saccharomycetes; order Saccharomycodales; family Saccharomycodaceae; genus Hanseniaspora; species Hanseniaspora meyeri. The sequence goes on along the minus strand of CP113884.1, from coordinate 976,631 downwards.
TATCCTAATTGGGGAATTGTTTTGATGGAAGAATGGCGTTTAGAAAAAACGAGAAAAAAAAAGCAATGTTTTTTTTGTAACAATAATGTATCCTTTTGCTTAAAAAGAAAAAATGTTGTCTCTTACCTAAATGGGAAATACTAGGTTTTTTTCTTATATTTCTAAGCAAAACTTGCCGTTTACCCATTTGGGTAATTTTTGTAAAAAAAAAGGAGAACATTTTTCCAAATATGAAAAATATATTTATTCCAAAAGCACTCCAATGTCATATGTAGTTGGCTAAAATATTAATTAATTTTCCATCATGAATCTTTCTACACGGTAAAATAGTTATTTCCGTAGCTTTGCTATACTATTTCCTGTGAATTAATATTGTTGCTAGGATATTTGGGGTTTTTTGTAGTTTCTTAGAGGCTTATTTTTTTTAAATATCATTTTTCTTTTGGTTGGCGAGTTTCCATATTGGCCGTAGTTGTTTTCGTTGAATTTTTTTTTTTGCTTCAATTTTTACTCTTTTTGTTTTCGTTTCTGTTCAGCTCTGCGTGTGGGAAAATTCACTGAAAAAAATATGTGTTTCTTAGTATGGCGTTGTAGTTTATACTTTTGCAGATTTTACAATCTATTAGAGTGGTTAAAGAAAACAAAAAGTTTATTAAACCACCCATAACCGAGTAAATGTATGTAGATGAACCTACGACCTACGAAATAAGGCTTACAGCAATAGAGTGCTGAGCCCACAATTGTGACAAGTTAACTGCAAAATACTGAAATAAATGTTATACGAAGAAGATTAACTACCCATGAGACAAATATGATAGATGTGACAACAACAACAATACTAATATGCATAGTGTGATATAATCCAATTGAACGGAGAATTTATCAAAAATAATCACAAGGCAGTGAAATAGGAAAAAGTGTAAACAGATGATACACACCATAACGTTATAATACGAGTGATCAACAAAAAATTCATGTAAGAAACAATCAGATATGATATAAGAAGCATGGGAATGAACATACACAAACATGAAACGATTAAATAAGATAATGACACCAATGTGGAATAGCCATGTATCATGAAACAGCCAAAGATAAAGAGTATCGTATTTATCATAATATGAAGAAGAAGATGAAAGTAGCTTCAAGGCTGCGTAAACCAAAGAACGAAGAGCAACAGCATCACAAACTCAGTTGAACACTAAGCATTGGGAATATAACGATAACATCTTCTCTCAAAAGTAATATTGAAATCTCAGCATGAAAGAAAGAGAATCAGAGTCTCACATGGCATTTCTTTATCCCTACAAAAACGCTAACACCTCAAATGAACAAACCATGCTTATAGATTTTTCTCAACCTGAAAGGCAAGATGCATGATCACAGTTATAATCATCTTTCGTGTATCAGAGTTACCAAATATCAGTCACCCTTTAAACACACAAAAACTTCAGTTATTGCAGCATAAGGAGTCACAATTGAACACCCATTATCAAAGAAATAAAGAATTAACGTCTTTACTAACAAATCACCCTTTATTTTTAATAAACAACATTCAATTTCACAAATAGATATTTAATTAGTAAGAAAAAATGGCTCACGAAAACGTTTGGTATTCTCACCCAAGAAAGTTCGGTAAAGGTTCTAGACAATGTAGAGTCTGTTCCTCCCACACCGGTTTAATCAGAAAGTACGGTTTAAACATCTGTAGACAATGTTTCAGAGAAAGAGCTAACGATATTGGTTTCAACAAATACAGATAAATTTTGTCAGGAAATATTCTAATATTACCAAATTCAGAAGATCAGCAGATTCATATGCTCTGCCCAGGAAACCCATTTGCATTTCTCTAAGGCAAATATGATATGCGATTAAGGATTTTTTTATATACACAAATTTAATCTCAAACACGCAAATAAATAAAAATAAATAAAGTTAAGACATTCATACATTGACATGATTTACAAGTTGAGTTAAAGCAACCCGGTTTTGATAGTATTTATAGGCTTGATTAGTAATCATTGATTACCCCATAATGTTGATCAAAGCATCATTTGCGATTAAGGTTTTACTTAGGTGATGGCCATAACGCCTTTCACTAAGCCATTATCATGAAAAAGAAACGTGACTTCTGTAAAGTTCAAACCACTCGCGGTACATTCCAGTTATCATTACTAGCAGCCTTTTATGTAGGGTTTTTGTTTTTCACGGCATGTTTCAATCAGCTTATACATTGACATGATGCTCATTTTTCACATTTCTTTTTTTGTGTCACGTGTATGACGGCGGCAGCCATGGTGCGCTTCCTTTTTGGGAAAGTAGCATTTCAAAAAAAATATATATTAATATCAAAACTACATTTTTATGTTTTCAAATTCTTAAATACATGCAATGACTTAATATCATTAAGATTGAATGCTTAGCAAACAACCAAAAGCACTAACATCACGATGGGTAAAGTCAATAAAAGAAATAAAAGATCTAAAAACGTGAACAAACAAGTTCAAAAGATCCAATCAACCAAGTTCCAAAACCTTATAAAAGATTTAGACCAAACAGTCATTCCAAATGACAGGCTAGCGTTTTTGAGTCAACTTAACATAATGATTCTGCAAAACACCGGAAAGGACAACATTTCCATGAACGACTGTAAACAAGTCATTGATTTGATTGTTAATAAGCTGATCAGTGATAACAACACCACTATCAAAATTGAATCTGTTGGTGTTTTAAGAAACATCATCTTATTGATTAACGAATCCAACAAGGAAAACAATTTGATCAACTATCTGTGGAATCAAAAATCACTATGGGATATTTTGAAACACGGTATGGACAACAGTACCATATCTTTGAACAACTTGATAGAGAAGAAATCTGATGCCTCCATCAAGATCGATGAGTATGAAATGTTAGTTGACTACATTGACAATTTGATGCATATTTTGACAATGGTTCTAACCAATGAGGACAGTGAAGATCTCATGATGGACTTCTTGAACAGTGACAACAAATTGGACGACACCTGCAGCTTCATCCTGAAAAACTTTGAATACTGCTTGAATGGAAATAATAAATACAACTACAAGTTGCTGAACGCTGTGCTAGAGTTCTTGTATGAATTCTCCAGTCAAAGTTTGCAATTTTTAGAATACATGTTCACCAAGATGCCTGAACTGTTGAACATTGTTAAGTCTTTGAAGTTTACTGTTTCCAGTGCCGAAGACAGCGAGTTTAAGAAGATGTTTAATGTTTTGTTGATTGGTTTATTAATTCAAATTAGCGAATTGGAAAATACAAGTTCTGAGCAATTGGGCTCATACCTGAAGAATATTATGGACAATGCTGAAAACCTAGACTTTGAAAAGACCAAGAGTGTCAATATCATGGAAATTACCTTGGATTTGATCATTGCTGATTTGGAAAACATAGGTGAAAAACTTGAAAAGGGTGAAATAAATTTGAATAATGAAGACTTGCATAATGTTTTGATCAACCTGCTTCCTGCTTACATGAATAATCTGTATGAAAATTTAAAGGTTTCTAAGGACAGAAATTCTTTGATCATCAGATTGCTTCTATGCTGGAACAACTACATTTTACTATCAGGTTCAAACATATATGAACAAAGTGAGTTGATTCAATACATCACAAACATAGTACAAATCAACGAGGAATTTGATGACTTGGTTGACTACAAGTTGACCACTTTGCAAACCTTTATAGAAGTTGACTGCAACAAGTTTGTGCAAAGTGTATTGATCAAGAATGGTAATAATTTCATAAAAATGAATGATGTGAGTAACGTAAACGCCAGTGATTCATTCTGTGAACAAATAATGACCATGTACTTGAAAGAAACCTCATACTTGGAAATAAGAGAAAGAATTGTTCATATTTTGGTCAACTTCATGAAGATCAGCTCATCCAACTTGTCTAACATAGGGAAGTTTTTGTTGAGTTTAATCAATATAGAAAAAGATGAGCAGCTGCTAATAAAGATATTCTACAAGATCTTTGAAATGTTTGGGCTTGATGAAGAAGATATCAAAAACAATCACACCATTCACTTTGATAAAATGGAACTTGACCAAGTCTACGAAACTTTGAAAATACAAGACAAGCTGACTGAAATCAGTAAAAACACTAATCAATTGAAGAACATCATTTCTGATAAACAATCAATGAGAGAATTGACTAATAACTTGAATGGATTTTTGCAATACAAACTATACAATTAAACAGTTATATAACATCATGAAAAAAAAAACACACATACTTCTTTGTCTCATTGTACCCTTTTTTTTTTTTTAATTACATATTTCCATTATTAACCTTGTTGGTACTTCTTGGATTGGTTTATAACAGCTTCTTTGTACTTGGCCTTGCTGGTGACAAAAGCTCTATAGGCAGTATCTTGTGCTGGTGAGTTAGGGTTTGGGTTGTCCAATAGTTCTTGAATACCCAAGACAATTTGCTTCAGTGTGATGCTAGGCTTCCAATCTTGGCCTTCATTCAAGATGGATAGACATATTTTGCCTGATGGATAGACGTTAGGATGGTAGAAGTTGGCTGGGAACATTATCTTAGGAGGTTTCGATGGGAAGTCTGCTGGGTACTCAATTTTCAATGGATATACAGCGTTGTTTGTGGCCCAGATCGTATCTTTCTTACCAGGGATACCAGCTTCCCATTTCTTTATGTTTAGTGAACCATCGGGGTTCTTGGTAGGTTTGGCGAAAAACCCAAATGGATGGTCTTTTCTCCATTTCTTTCTTTCTTCTTGTAATCTCTGTTCACATAAAGACATCTTTGTATAGTATATTAAATTGTAGTTAAGGTTTTTGGAAGTTTCTTTTTTGGGTTTGTTCTTGATTATCGAGAAGATTATAGACAAACTCCACAATGTTGGGCATCAGGCAGCATGAGATTCAAAATAACAAAAAAAATATGTGGAGGGAGAAAAAAAACACAGCATATGGAGAAAAGAAAGCGCGTTTCTTTGGTCGGGTAAGTGCTGTTGCACAGAAACGCTATCACCGATAATTTTCATTGATCACAGTGACATTGATACGACTGTGCAGGAGAGCCAGTTGATATGGCAAGCTGTTGTAGAGCTTGTAGATAGCTTTGATCATTTCTAGACTTTTTAAAACAGCCATAATTGTTATTAATTAATTCACTGACATTCTAGATCATGTTAGGCAACAAACACACTTCAGATGTTGGTCTATCTACTTGAGTAGAACTGCGTCTTCCTGTTTTAATAAACATTATCAGCACACAGCCAACAAAACCAAATGAATAAATAAAGCTACAAGAAAATTGTAGATGGTGTTTTAAACCCTGATTCTACACTTGTTTTTTTTATCAAAGAGAACATGGCACTGTATCTTTTTTTTCTTTTCTGTTGCCACATTGCTCTTATCTATACTATTTCTATTTCCAATATTGTTTAAAAGAGAAAAGAATATATATTTGTATCTCATAATATTTAGTTAATAGCCAGTGCATTAACATTTTGTGTTGTGTATTTTTTTTTTTTGTATATTCAGAATAAATAAATTGTAGCATTTTCCTTACAACCCCAAATTAGTTTGGTAAATCTTCTGGGTCTAAAACAGGATCCCAGTGCTTACCGAAGACTGGAATATGCTTGAAGAAGGTTTGTTGGAATAATGGCCATCCTTCAGTGTAGACACCTAGACCGAAAACCCAGGCACCACCCCATAAGATGTAGTTTGGTAAGTAGGACTTGAAAACTGGTAGGGTGACCTTGGCGGACAATCTTGGGACGCTCTTGAAGGCAACGTTAGAGATGTAAGAAACCATTTTTTACTGTATTAAGTGAGTGTATGAATGTGGTTTTTAGCAGGTTTATTAGTATATTTTCTTGTTAGTATTAGTATTCTAAAAAAAACCGCAGTGAGAAAGAAAAATAAGGAACGCAGGTATCGCCAAAGAGGTAAAAATTTTCTGCTTCTTCGTTTTTTCTTCACCAAAAAAAAAAATGGAAAGGCTTTTGAGAATTACAACACGTGACATCAAACCAATAAAAAAATATATTCTCACATATAATAAAATTAACCATAGCAGAAATGTTGGTACCACTATCTGATTATACTAGTTTCTCCTTTTTAAGTTAACAATTATACAAAGTCTTTATCGAATCACTCATTACTTCGTTAATATCTTCCCTGTCTTTTCTTGTTCCCCAAGGAGTTAGAAGCTGCTCATGTCACGAGACTTGAAAGGGCTAAAAACAGAGGGAAAAAAAAAACAAAACTAGCAGAGTATTCTTATATCCGACAGCAATGTACTTTACTTCAACACATATCTCAACTATATACAGGGTGGTTATGATTTATCTACGTTCTTGTCGTCAGTCGTTTGGTCTTCTTTTTGTGGTTTTTCTAGCTCCACCTCTTCAAGTTCCTTCAAAGATACTACCTTCTTGTTCTTCTCTGCCTCCGAATGCAGCTTCTTCCTGTTCAAATGTGGCAAACTTCGCGTTTTTTTCTTGGTAGAAGTCATTGTCTTTTTCTAGCAGCAACAGCATGTCCCTCAAACTTGGATGGATGGCCTCGATTTGGTACAGATCCTCAAAGTTTATCAAAGTTCTCTGCAGAGGTGACAAAACATGTATCTCAAATGTATATCTGTCTTTGTTCTTGTGGATCAAGTCAAAGCTCAGCATCCCCCAGGACTTATCTGTCCCTTTGTTGAACAACGACTGGATTTGCTCATTTGTCAGTTTTTCCTCTCTATTTTTTTTGAAGTATCTCGAGTTGATAAACCCATTGTTGATTGTCAATTTCTTGTTCATTTTGTATCTCTTTCTCTTTGAAAGGTAATCCTGTCTGAATCCAGATACTTTCATGTTCAATATCTGCATATCAGGATTGCGTAAAGTTTTCATGTGTGTTTTCACAGCGGATAGTATTCTATCATTGTGTTGTTTTGAGTCCATGGAGTTAAGCAAAATAAAATAGTCCTTGTTGGTTCTCAGAGGAGAGTTGATTATGGTCAAATCCTTGAAGTTGGTGAGTACCTTCAAGTTCTTGAACTCTTTCAATATGAAGTCATTCAGCTCTTGTAGTTTCTCTATGTCTTCTATGTTTTCCGGTGGATCCTTTTCAAAAATTATCTCATCTGAGTACTTTATGGTCATGTTTTCTCTATCCTCCAGGTTCCTCAAAGCCCCGTCCAAGGAGAGCGGGTTTGCTGAAGGCTCATCGTCCTCGTACTTTTGTACAAACCACGGTATACCATTGTCGCTATTGAGTCTCTTGCTTGTTGTGGATATGTATTTGTTTGCATAAAGAAATGGTGTAAGCTTAAAGTTACGACCCACAGCTCTATTCAGCTTTGTTATAGAGTACATCTTGGAAGTGGTGTATGTTATGGTGTTGGTATTCTAATTTATTTACGATGATGTGGGGATGTGTTCATTTTTTCAGATGCGAAAAAAAAATAAAGAACGCTGAGGGGAAAAAGAACAAAAAAAAGAAATTTTGTAAATTGAAATGATGCTTAGATGTTTTCTCTAAATGGTTTTGATTGAATAATAATAGAGTTGAAATGATGATGTAAACATTGTAATAAAGATTGAACACATGTTCTTGTTTTTTTCCAAATAGCACCTTGCATAGGCAATCTTGTTTGACAAAATTTTGTTCACAGCTAAACATAGTACTGGGCACGTGATGCAAGCATTTATTTAAGCTGAACAGAGACTAAACTACAATTTCTTATGATAAATCTAATGTTCAAGTTGTTTCATTGCAAGACACTCGAAGTGTTTATAAATTCTCTTTAATCAAAGATATGTATTAATTAATCTGCTTATACTGGCTGCTAATAATTTAGACAAGTTCTAATGATTAAACCTAATCCAAAAAATAGTACCAAGAGTTTTGCATTATAAATTAGCATCTAATATTATGAGGCAAGGGTGACTTAACAAGACGTAATTTTCAAAATTTCAAAAAACATTGCCAACTTTACATATAATGTTTAGCATAATGTTGTTTTGTACATATTTTGTTCTACTTATATAAAATAAGCAAAACCTAAATGTAATCTTTTATATTTTATTTTTTTTTCAAACGCTATCCATCGCTATTTCTTTTTTATTTTTTTTTTTCTTCTCTTTCTTCTTTTGTGATTTCTCCTGTTCTAAAATAACAATTATTAAACACCCCAAAAAAACAATACATACCCAACACGATGACTGATCCTATGGACTCAATCACCAACTCCATCATGAATAACATCAATGGGGGCAACAAAAAAGTAATCAAACACACCGATTACAAACCAAGACCTAGACAACAGCAACCTGACAACCGGAGATACAACACATACCAGTCCAGCGACCACCATCGATACGCACCACCAAACCCAAGACCTTACCAGCAGCACCCCCAGAACACCTATCCAGCCAAGTACAGAACCGGTGTTGACTTCAGGGGTCTTGATTGGTCCAAAATCCCTACAAACACTCAAAGTTTGGAGAAGCCGACAAAGCCAATCTGGAAAATCAACGACTCGAAGTTCAATCAGAAGGTGAATGTGTCCTTTGACGAAATGGTGAGAAGGTTTTCTTTGTATGTCCACAAACTGGGCAAGAACGGGGGCGGGTACAAGAACTTTGATGATTACGATACTCTGAAGAAGAAAAACGGAGAAACGCTCATGAATAAGATTCTGGTCATGACCGGGGACCAGAGTGCAGAGGAGAAGTGTGAGATGTTGAACAATGAGTTTATTCTGGACGTCAAAGTCGAGGGCTCCTCCGTTGAGGATGTGCTTGATTGGAAGGTTGATATAGTGAAGAGCTTGGCTAACGAGGATGAGTCTTTGTTCTTCTTCAGCAATGAGGTCTACTGTGCCCTTGTTTCCAAGATTTTTGGCAAGGACTGGGGGCTAAGTAACATTGACATGCATGACCCCAAGCTGTCGAACTACGAAGTACTGGAAAGCGACAACGTCAACGGCAAAAAAGCATGCTGCACAATCAAGTACGGCGATAAAGAATACTTTGTTTATGAAAGATACAGTAAAGAAATAGAAAAAAACGATGTCACCAAGAACAACATATTTTTTAAGTTCAATTCAAAGCACAAGACTGTGGAGCCAACCAAGGTTCTTGTTCTTCTCAACATGGTATCTCTATACGATCTGAAAAACGAAGAAAAGTTCTTAAAAATACAGAGTTCCCTGAACAATCAGAAGAACAATCTGCTCAAAGGTGCCAAGAACATTATCATTCCTAGACCTGGAATAGACATGATATTCAATGATTCGGATGAATATTACAAAAACGGGCTGACTAAGGTATACATCGAGTTTGAGAGTGTTGAGGACAGCATCCAGGCATTTGAGGCTCTGGATGACTGGTACTTCCAAGACCGTAAGGTTCTCTTGAGTTTTTACAATGAAGTTGATTTCCAAAGAAGTATATACATCTGATACAGAAGTTTTCCGTTTTTTTTTTTATATTTAGCTTGCCATGTGGTCCAAAATCTCCGACAGCACAGAGGTATCGAGCTTGTCGATCAGTCCTATGCCCAGTCTGACTACATGCATCCCGTTTTCGATTTTGGGCAGGTTGTTCATGAAGTTTATGATCTCCTCCTCGGAGTTCAGCTTGAAGATGTGATCTCTCCACATGACGAGCTGTGCGACTGTGAAGAGGATGTTCATATGGCAGCCATACGCCAGCATGTAGTCCCAGATTTTGATTACTTCGTGGACAGGCTCTGCACTCGCAGAGAGTGTCATCACAAAGGGCATGACCACGTATTGGAGGGGGTAGTTCATCTTTTTGTTCAGCTTTTGGTACAAAGACGGATCAATGTACTTGAGCACGATCTCCACCAATCGGCAGCCCTTGTGAATGTTGTCCAAGGACAGGGATTCTTTGAAGTACGAGGACAGCTTGTCAACCATCAGGGTCTCGAAGATCAGGTACGACAAGGGCTCCACGTCGCATGTTATCAGGATGGGGGCAAGCAGCACGTTCATGCCCTGGATGTAGAACCCGTGCTTGTATGCAAACAAGTACAGGATTCTCTTGAGACTTTCAAGTTTCTTTGGGTCCTTGGAGAAAGAGGTGTTCTTCAGGGTTCTGTTTATGTCTAGGTTGATTTTTTTGAACCAGTTGATCAGTTCGATATCTGTGCTCTCGCACTCGTCATCAATGGTCTCCATCAGAGAATCTGTATCGTTCTTCATTTGCTTGAGGTCGTTGACGTAGTTTGAGGTCATGTTTTCGGTGTCAATCTGCAGAAGAATCACCCATAGCTTTGTTCTGAATTCAGGAGTCAGTTGTGTTTTGTTTGTTAATAAGAAGTACCGTAGCTGTTTCAGGCCATTGGCAAGAATTACTGTTGATTGGTTGTCATAGACAAACTTTTCCAGGTTAGATAGAGTAGTCTTCTCAACTGCAGTGTTCATATGATTGTAATAAGTTGTTTGGTTCTATATGAAAGAGTGATTTGTGAGAAATACAAGTAGATCAGATGTTGTTTATTTAAAAATTACTGATCACTTTTCAAAAAGTGTCAATGAAAGAAAAAAACAAATACAAACATGGTAACGTGACTGTTGGTGTAGCGTTTGATTGAATGGTCTTTTTTTCCCTCTTTGAACAACTAAAACGTGACCATCCCCGTTTAAAAAAAAAAAGAACCAAACCCCTTCACATTTTGTATTTTGGGAAAAAATGAGTACTTCAGTGCAATTTTGCTGTTATCAACACTGTATTTTTAGCAAATAAGCTAAAAGAAGTACTATTTATTATTCTTTAATAAGATCATAATCAATGTATAGTCTATCAGACTACTTATATTTTATCTTTGCTAATGAATAAACACATACACTTTGGTTATTTTTTTATCTCCTTTTAAGAAATCTGTCCAACTACTGGAGAAAAAAAGTAGAGTCAGCCGCACGCAACGGCATTCTCACACCATAAAAATTCTAAACCCACGCATTTGTCCTTTTGGTCAGGGAAAAACTAATAGAAAAAAAAATAAGCAGTATTAAATCCCTCTCATTTAAGACACGATAAGCAATAATGAACTTTGACAGATCTTTACCCTTGATTGTATGAAACATATGAAAATAATAATAATAAAGAGCTTTATAGTAGAAAACCATTAAAAACAACACACTCACTTAAATGAACACACAGTACAACCTTATTGAGTACATCGGCACAGGAGAGTTCTCCAAAGTGTACAAGTGCACCCTTGCCAACGATGCCACCGAATATGCCATCAAAATAATAGAGAAAGAAAAGGTCAAGAAGACTCTGAGACTCATCAAAAGAGAACTCGAGATTCTGAATAAGCTGAAGCACGTCTGCAGAAACCCGAATGACCACCACCTCGAGAATGTCCTGCAGCTCACCGACTACTTCATGACAGACAAGCACATATGCATCATCACTGAGATGTGTCTGCTGACTGACATGTACGACCTGCTTATTGAGAAGAAGCACACCGTTGAGCCGGACAAGTACGTGTTCATCATCCTTGATGCAATCAACTTCATCCACAAAAACGGCATCATCCACAGAGACATCAAGGCCGAGAATATCCTTTTGAGGGATGCACGAACCATCAACACTGTGTCCCCGCACTCGCCGTACTTTTCCAGTGTAGACCCAAGCAGCACAGGCACTACCATGGTCGAGGACACGGATCCTGTGATCAACTGCCACTCGATTGTGATAGCTGACTTTGGCCTGGCTACTAAGACCAATGACACCTTGTCGTTGAGGGAGTTTGTGGGCACCTTGTCGTACATTGCTCCTGAAGTTTTGAGTCTGAATCCAAAGAAGAAGGGCCACGAAAAGGCACCAAGCTACGACACAAGGGTTGATGTGTGGTCGTTGGGGGTGCTTGCCTACTTCATTGCCTTTGGATACATGCCCTTTGACTGTGAAACAGACGAGGAGACCATCCAGTGTATTCTAGGACGGGAGCTACTACCTGGACCTTGGCGACTACATCATTGAAAGCACGAGTGATGCGGAGAGACAGAGCTTCAAGGAGTTTCTGGAGCTGTGCTTCACTGTTGACTTCACCAAGAGACCGTTCATAAGGGACTTAAAGAAGCACCCGTTCATCAGCAAGTGCAGGGGCCTGTATGAGATGGAGGACACGAACCTCAAGATCAACAAGAGCACAGCAAGTCTGTCCTCGTTCTTGAGAACACAGTCGTTTGAGCACACCCCTGAGCTGGTCTCATCCTCAATGATTCGCGACAGGTACAGCTTGAACACAACGACTCTGTCTGACTCTTCGTCCTTGAACAACATATCAAGGATCTCCAGCCGGTCATCTGTGAGATCCCTTGACACCGGACTTTACCGGAGCAGGTCGTCGGAGCTGATCAGCAGATCGAAGGACAACTTGAGAAAACTCGATGCGCCAAAGCCGCTTCTGAACAGAACGCGCAGCAAACACGATGGTCAGGAAAAGGTGGAATTTATTATTTAGTTTGTATATATATATATATTTATCACTTCATGGAGTTGTACAGAACAAAGAACTCGTTGAGCGCCTCTTTTCTTTCTCTTTTGTCCTCAAAGGTGGACTCGCACACTTTTGTGATTGTCTTTGTGCCCTGTTTCTGCACCCCCCTTGCGGTCATGCACATGTGCTCAGCCTCAATGGTGACCACAACGAACTTCGGATCAAGGCTCTCCCTGATTATGTTCAGGATATCTCTGCCCAGTCTTTCCTGGACCTGCAGTCTTCTGGCGCACACCTCAACGATCCGGGCAAACTTCGACAGACCAATGATCTTTCCGTTTGGGATGTATCCGATTGAGCATGTTCCGAAGAATGGTGCGAGGTGGTGCTCGCACGAGGAGTGGAAGCCAATGTTCTTCACGATCACCATGTCCTCATCGGACTCACTCTCAAAGAGGGCATTGTTGATCACAGTCTTCAAGTCATCCGTGTACCCCTTAGTGTAGTGGAGCATGGCCTTTGCGTATCTCTTAGGGGGTGTCCAGAAGACCCTCACGGTCGGGGTCCTCGCCAATCAGCTCAAGGATCTCCTTCATGTGGTATGCGATTTTGTTTGCCAGGTCATCGTCGCTGGTTGCGAGTCTCTTGTAGGAGTTCTTGGCTGGCTCGTGCAGCTTTATGTTCTGCATCATCTTGGACAGGATGTGGTTAGGGTCGTTCAGGTCCTCGTCAGAGAAGTTCGACGCGTTTTTGGACAGAGGGGTCAGGGTGGACAGCTTGCTGCTGGAGTCAGAGTTCACGCTTATGTTGGCGCTAGGCTCCTTCAGGTCGTTTGCTAGTTCTGTGTCGAATGTATTATACAAGTTCATGCCGATGGTATTATCTTTAAGTTTCCGTGGTTATGGTTGCCTCACAACTGCTACTATTTATTAAAGATAATATAAACAAAGGCGTATGTCAATATGATCAATACTAAAACAAAGTCCTGTCAATGGATAGAAGTTTCATTATAAGAAAAAAAAAGAAAAATGGGAAAAATACCCGTATAGGAAATATGAAATCTTTTTTTTTTTTTCTGTGTATTGGCTCATGGGGGGTCTTTTTCAGTGGGCGAGTGTTGTATTTTTTTAGCTTTAGCCACACCAAAAACTGTGATCTTTGTCCAACACACACACTTTTTTTTTGGCTCTCAGGGGGAAAAATGTGATCTTATAGCGGTGGCCGGTTTTGTTACCTTTTTTTTTTTTAGACCAAAAAGTGGCAGTCACGTGAAGCATATTCCTATACAGCGGATACTTACCAAATAAGACAACAAAAAAAGTGTGGTACACACCAAAAAAATGAAAGACTTTATGCCGCCTTTAACGCCGACCCAAAATAAAGCAGCAGCAACAAAAAAAAGAGAAAAAAAACAATAAAAATTCTTGCTGGTGCGGAGATAAAAGAAAAAAATGAAGTATATACACTGCCTACCTTTTTCTTTTGAGGCTGCTTGTCTCCCATGTGAATAGTAATAAGTTGATTTTCCCCAAAAAGTCGAGACTTTCTTTTTCCCCACGTGATCACTCCTGGATCATGCCGGCCTTCAGCTGCTTTGCAACATCAGCAAAGAGATCCTCATATCTAATCACAGCATCGGTGTCTCTGTACATCCCGTACTCCAGCAGGTTGTATGTGAGCTTCATCATCTTGTTGAACTTCTCGATGTCCTCGTCTTCAACCAACTTGTTCTTCTTCATGAACAGCTCCATCGACATGATGTCTTTTTTGCTGTACTGTGCGCCCTCGCCTTGTTTTCCCTCCTGCTGCTTGTCTGCTTGGAGGTTGGGGTTTGCTTGGTGGCCTCTCCAGCCTATCACCTTCCCTAAAAAGATGATCTCCTTCCGTAGCCTGTTCTTCCACACCTGGATGTGCGAGCTGACCTGCTTGATTTTTCTGTGCTCGCCTAGGTGAACCTGTATGTACATCGATATCAGCTCGTTTCTTCCGTACTGCTTCATGTTCAGTCTTGTTTTGTTGGTGTCGTCCTTGGGGATTGTGCAGATACAGAGCTCAATGGCCTTCTCTCAGCTCATCTGTCCACACACCCTCCTTCTTGTGTTTTCTGCTCTTCACGTTCCCTGCCTTGGTGTCCACATGGACTACCTCCGACTTGTCCAGGTTACGTTTGTGTTCCAAGAACTTCAAGAGCTCTTGTCTTTCCTCGTCGCTCAGTCTGAGACCCTTTGTGAGGTTTGTTTTGATCACTGGGATTCTGATCATTCCCTCTTTCTCGCTGAGAACGGCCATGTTGACTCGGCTGGGTTGTTTGATGTCTGGGTATTGTGTCTTCTGGATGAACTTTGGGGACAGAGGACTGATGTCTTTGCCATCCTGGTCTGTTCTCTTCACAGTGTTGTCAACAACATTCGAGCCGTACTGCGGGTAGTTGTACCCGTAGTAGTTCATGTCGTTCTGGTAGACCTGGCGCTCCTGCTGGACAGCATAGTACGGCACATACGGCATGTACTGCTGCATAGGGTACTGCTGGTAGTTCATTGTGTATGGGAAGAACTGGTTCGTGGCTTTCTGCTTGTTTGCAGGGTTGTTTGGCTCAAGGTGGCTGCCGGAGTCCTGCAGGTACAGGTGCTCCGCACTCGAGCCCATCAGCGACTCGTACATGTTGTGGTTGGCGTTCAGGGCGTTTTGGTATGAGTAGTATACAGGTTCCTGGTACTCGTAGTTCCCGCCAAACTGGTTGTTGAAGGTGCTTTTGTTGCTGTTGCTCAGAGTTGGCTTGATTCCCAGGCCGTGTTGATCGTGTAGTTCGTATTGCATTTTAATGGGTATTTGGTGTTTGTTATGAAAAAGTTATTTGTATTTGTTGTTTTTTACTCCTACCTCAAAAACTGTGTTTATAAGGATGTGTCCAGGGAAAGGTGGGGTAAATATGTCAAAGGCAACGCTCTCCTTATATACCCTACAACCCTATCTTCAGAATGAGCAAAAAAAAAAATGAATATAATCAATGTTTTTTTTTTTTTTCTTAGAAAAAAAACAGGCAATAAAAAAAAATTAATCCAAGAGTATAATAGAACAAAACCTAAGCTTGAAATGTGTGTGTGTTTTTTTTTATTCATCCTTGAAATTGTTTGTTTTTTTATTTTTCTTCGCATCATTCAGCAGATACGACTGCCGATTGGCAAATATGCAGCCTTTTCTTTTCATTTTGTTTCAAAGAAAGCATGTTTATGGATAGGCCAAGTCTTGGTGTCAATTCTCTTGAGGTAAACAGGCTGCAGTTTTTATTGTTGTCACTGGTTTTTTTCTTCAGGCCTGGCTGATAAACACTCGAAATGATTGCTAAACAATACTTTTTTTGTAAAACGCTCACCTTGCTGCAGGAACCACACAAAACGGAAATAAAGACGATACGCATGCACGTGCAAGTCCTAAGTCTATTGTTCTTGCTTAAGACCCGGCACCAAGAATGTCTGGTCAGATGAGATAAAAAAAAAAAGCCCATGCACCGCATAAAACAAAACAAAAAACACCCACCAGTACATAAATGAAAAATTGTCACCTCATTTTTTTCCTTGAGACCCACACCACAAGAAAAAAAAAAATAACAAGCAGGGTATTGTTTGGGGTTATTGCTCGTGTCCACCTTTTTGCTTGTGGAGAAAAAACACCTCACTCGGTGGATAAACAAAAAGAAAAAGAGGTTTGCATTCCCTGAGCAAAATTCTAAACGATATTTGGACATTCACACAGCAAACGGTTATGGCATACTGGATGTTCACAAACCTTAAATTCTATTGCAAGAGAAGGTGGCCGCATGCAAAGTTGTAGTGGAGTTACGTTTTTGTGTAGGTGTTGCATTGCACCAACAATGAACGAAACAAGAGTTTGTGGTCCTTTTAATGTCTTGCAATGGTACCTTTTCCTCAAGAAGAGATAAAATGAATTTCTCTTGGACGCTTTTTCTTTTCTTTTTTTTTTTTTTGCTTGGTTGGCACAAGAGAAATACTGCGAATATATCACATGCTATATTTTTAGCCTTGAGTCATACATTCTTGTTTACCTTCAACAAAAAAAGATGCATAAAGCGCACTCCAAGGGAGGTATTCTTCTGAGTGTGTATTTCTCCTACATCTTTCGTTTCGAGAGAGATATTACCCTTGATTTTGGTTAATTCTTGGGTAGTGGCTGTGCCTTCAATTTGTATGATTCAATATGATCCAAAAATGGCTACAGGTCATTTTCTTTCTAAAACAAAAGCGCTCATTGAACAGAACCATCAACAAAAAAACAGCGACTCTGTTTTATTTGCGTATCTGTGTACACGTCCAGAATGTGTTAATGTTAAAATTTTAAAAACTTTTTCTGATAATTGGCTTTTAGCTTCTGAGTTGTGACACGCAGTGGCAGTATTCCAAAAAACTGTACATGAAAATAGGCCTATCCCCGATCCGCATTACTGCTTTTTTTTGTTTGTTGCCTGTAACTTATTCTCACCAAGAAATCTTAGTGTCGTTTTTTTCCCCCCAAGAGAGAAATATTTTGTTTCACTATTCCAAAGAGTACTTACACCAACAACTGTGGTTGACAAAAAAAAAAGGGAATAAAAACAAAATATAATTATAAATTGGTAAAGATGATTATAACGAAGGGCAAGTCCTCAAGACGCAAAATAATCAAATGTGCCACTTAGGACAGATTAATACGTAAAAAATGCTGTTATCTGATAACGATTTAATGAAATATTCAAAAAGGACACCTGTGTAATCAACTCTCCGCTTTCATCGTAAAAGTTTTTTAGCCCAACAAAGAAAAATAAAAAAAGGCGATTTTTGTTGTTTTTTTTTTATTCCGACACCGGTAAAATGCGCTACCATGTCTTTTCCCAATCTGAAAAATGTTCTAATCTCCAAATTTTTAAAAAAAAAATAATAGCCTCTTTTTTTTTGTTCGTGTTCTCCCACAATTTGAAATATTTTAAAAAATTCAAAATTTTTTTTTTATTTTGAAATATTATAATACACGAAAATTCACACTCTTAGACTAATAATACTTTTCTTTTAAACTTATAGAAGACATCACAAAAACCATATAAAATGGCTGTGAAGAATAGAAAAGCAAAAAAAGAGAGCCATAACCCTCTCCAACCAACAAAAACAAACGCCAGCAACCTGGCACCGATCTCTGAGGAGTCAGAGGTCCCTGACAAGTACGCCCACATCATGACCACTGACTTTGACTTCTTGACTGAAATGCTCTGCACGGACAGAGTTGTCCAGCTGCTGATCATCATGATGACTGGCCACCTGTTCTACCTCCAGAACTACTCAACAGAAACAAACTCCATCACAACAGACAACTCGACCATGGCGATCATCTTCAACTCCCTGATTTCCTTTGTCTGCTGTTTGGCCATCTTCATCAAGAAAGACGTCCACAAGTGGAACCTAACAAACTTTGATGCAACCTTCTTCAATCTTTTCTACCTGTTTTTGATTCCAATGGCCTTGACCTACTACTTCCTGCCTGCTGAGTACCTGGCCTTGACCGGTACTCTTGTCTTGAACAGTTTGCCGATCAATGCGCCTTTGAGAATCCCTCTGATGGGTATCTTCATGATCTTCCAGCTGCCTACCAACATCTTCAACTACTACGAAACAAGACTGCACTTCTTCAAAAGCATTGTTGTCAACTTTGTGATTGAGTATGCTCTGTACTTCGTCTCCGGCCACAGAAAATCTCTGTCCATTGTTGAAACAAACATGTTCTCCATCATTCTGACATACGTCACCTTTGTCCTGGACCTTCCCCTAAACATCCCATTCCAGATCCTGCAGAAGTCACTGTACGCACTGGCAACAACCTTTGTCATCCAGTTTGCATACACATTGGCCTTGAAGTATGTCTTCAATGCCAACATGAAGACCAAGTCCATCCCTGCAAAGCTCATTGGGTTTGCCCTCACTGTGGGCTCATTCCCATTCTTCCTCTTCTCCTACCTGAACACCATGCCAGGCTTCTTCAGCACCACCTACGAGAACCCTGCTGTTTGGTTGATGCTCTTCCTAACTGAAACCGACAACAGACTCACCATCGTGAGCATCTGGGGGGTTTTGATCTTTGCAACCATCCCTATGCTCACCGGGTACGTCTACCAGGGCGATGTGTCTTTGAACTTCTCCAGAAAGTTCTGGCACTTCCTGTTGTTGTTGATTGTGTGTGCGCCTTGGAAGTTTGACCGCGAGCTTGTCAAAGTCAGTCTGAGCGGTGTCATTGGCGTCTTCTTCCTCATCGAGAGCTTGAGACTTGTGTGGGTTCCTCCCAGAGTTCGTTATTGAGATCCTGAACAAGTTCGCAGACCACAGAGACCAAAGAGGCCCACTGTTGATCTCGTACCTGTACCTGGTCATCGGCGCTGCCTTCCCAATTCTATTGAACGAGGACTTGACCGGTATCATCCTGCTGGGCCTGGGTGACTCTGTTGCCTCGATTGTTGGGCAGAAGTACGGCAAGAAGTTCTGGGCGGACTCGAACGAGGACAACAAGAAGACCTACGAGGGCACAGCTGCCTTTGTTGCGGTTTGCTACGTCTTTGAGCTGTGCTACAACTTCTACCTGTCAGATTTCCCAATCAGCGAAGTTGGTGTCTACTTCCAGCAGTACGACTGGAATGCCTCGTTGTTCTCGTTCGCAACCTATTTAGTAGCTGGTATATTAGAAGGCAATGCCACATTGAACGACAACATCCTGCTGCCTGCATACACAATGGTTCTGAAGAAGCTTCTAAAGTGATTGCATGGAAACGGGCATTTTAATATATTATTCATATCAATCAAAACAAAATAAACATATATAATCATTACTTCTTGTTTTTCTTGCTCTTCTTCATTGAGGCAGGGGCCTTTGAAGCTTGGGCTTCAGTAAGCTTGCTCTGGGCCTTTTGGCCATCAATGGTCTGTTCAAGGGCATTTATCTGGGAGGCACAGGTCAAACTGAACTCGTGGTCAGCACCCAGTTCTTGGTCGTACAGAGGCTTAGCCTTGACCAACAGAGCCAGGGCCTGCTTGAACTCCTTGTTGATGGACAGCAAGTTGGCTGTCTTGGAGCACATGATTGGGTAGGCAACGGACTTCAGGCCGGCATAGCCCTCAAGAAGCTCTAGGTGGAGGTAGTGCAGCTTGATGGCGGTTTTGATGTCTCTGGCCAGGGTTGCCAACGAGGACAATTGGTTCAAAGTGTTCAAGACCAAAGAGTGGCCGTTTAGTAAGACGCTTTGGGCAATCTCGACTAGTCTGCTGAAGTAAACAACGGAGTTGTGGAAGTTGTTTTCACTGGCAGACAGCAAGGCAGCGTTCTGCAGAGCATTGATGGTGATGTAGGAGTCACTACCAATCAATCTTTCAAGGGAAACAAGAGACTTCTGGGTGATACCGTTGACAGTCAAGGTTGTCTTCCTTAACAGTTCTGATCAAAGTCAACAACTTCATGGCAGAGTCAAAGTTCAGGGAGCCGTAGGTATCCTTCAAGGGAGTTGATTGATTCAGACATCATGACCAAGGCGATGTTTTCGTTGCCTGGTTGAGCCAAGGAAGCAAGAGCGGTGTTCCACATCTTCAAGGTGACCTCGGCATCTGGACTTGGCTTCTTGATCTTAGGTATCATGGTGAAGTCATTGGCAGTGAAGGTATTAGTGTCCTTAACAAAGGTCTTCAATAGCTTCTTGTCCAAAGTGCTGACGTAAGCGTCGTATTGCTCAATGGTGAAGAAGTACTTTCTGTTCAAAATTTGACAACCAATTTGCTTGTTGATGGCCTTGATTAGTACAAATGGCTTGACACTGGCGGCTTCGTTGATGAATTCTTCTTCCAAAACGTAGCTGAAGTATTGTTCAGCCTTCAATTGAATAGCACTGATCAAAGAGCTTCTATCAGTAACAATTTCCATGAACTTGTAGGTGTTTTTGGCAAAGTAGGCATCCAAGAACTCGAACTTGATGTTTTCCTTCTCAAACCCGAATAACAAGTTGTAGATGTAGGTAACCAAGGAAGTAACCAAGGACAATGGCAAGTCAATGACCAAGTCCTTGATCAGGTGCTTGACGGATCTAGCCAAGATTTCGTACTCAGCAAGAGTGACCAAGGTGTTGATGCCGTAGAAGTTGAAGACTCTTGGGGTTTCTCTGTTTGGCTTTCTGATGTCAAGCAGCTTGTCCAAGTCCATGTTTTCGAACTTCATCTCCTCTGGGATTGGTTTACCAGCAGCCAACAGCTTTTGGATCTCCTTTTGTCTGTCGATGTACAGCTTGGTGGCCTTTTCTTGGATTTCCTCGTTGTACTTGGCGTACTCAACGTTCTTGGCTTCGTTTTCCTTCAACAAGTTTTCGTAGTCACTGTTTTCCTTGGCAGCTAGCTTTTCAGCCTTGGCAATGATTTCACTCAAGTATCTGACGTTGATACCAGCAGCGTGCAGCTTGCTGACCAAGTGCTCGGAGTCAGTTGGGATGTCGTCGTTGGAGCAGATGTCATCAACGAACTTTGGAATGACTACATTGTGCAGGTGTTCGTCCAAGTCCTTGAAGTTCGAGTCGTTTTCCAAGTCAGTGAAGTCCATGGCGGTTAGCTCAGCAAGGCTGGCTTCAGTCAAGGCATTTCTTTCTTCTTCAGACAACATCAAAACCTTCTTGGTGGCCCAGCCTTGGATTAACTGGTAGTTGAAGACTGGGTGCTTGTCAACTGGGTAGTCTGGGTGGGTCTTTTGGAAGTTGATATCAATAGGTAAGAACTCTGGCAATTTACTCAAGTAGTTCTTGCCTCTTTGCTGAACAATACCCAAGTCTAGAGGAACAACTTCTTTGCCCTCGACTTCGGTGCTCTTGACGTGGAAGTGCTTGGAGATCTTCTTGACTTCTTCCAAGGCTTCTTCACCGTAAGACCACTCTTGGGTTTCTGGGTTCAAACCATAGACGAATTCATCAGAGGTCTCGCTGGTGTGGACATTGTCATCTGGACTGAAGGTCTCGGCAATGAATCTCTTACCAGCAAAGTCAACGATGATACACATTTGGTATCTCAAGTTGCAGGCAGTGGCATTGGTAATGGAGTGCAGGATCTTGGTAATGTTGGAGTAACAGCTGTAGTAGCCGGAGCTAACGTCGATGTTGTCGTCCAAGCACTTGTAAGCAATGCCGTTGTTGATGTAAATAAAGGATTCATCAATTGGCTTGATTTCACCGCTGGCCAACTTCATGATGGTCTTCAAGGTAACCTTCTCAAAGATTTCATAACAGTTGATTAGTTCTTTTTCTAGTTGGACCTTTTCAATGTATGTTTGTTGCTTCAACAACATCTTCTCCTTTTCATCAATGGATTCGTTCTTTTCGTCGGCTTTTTCTTGTTGGATCAAGGCAATCAGGGTCTTCTTCTTTTCCAACCATTTGGCAAAGATATCGGCTTCATCGCTGGAGATTTCGTACTGGTTGATTTCTCTGTTGACTAAGTTGAACAAATCACCGTTGTATGAGTCATTGTTGAACATCCAGCCTCTGTTTAGTTGGCCGGTTGATGGAGAGATGTATGAGTTCTTAGGCAAGCTCTTCAAGGTGTTTCTTTGGTTGTACAGGTGAGTGATGAAGTTCTTGGAGTTGTCCAATAGCAGGCTGATCAGAGAAGTGTAAGACTTGGCATCGGCCTTCTTGGATGGATCAAACTTGTTGTTGGTGGAGTTGCTCAAGAAGAAACCTTCAGTGGCAGCAGTGATGTTGAAGATTTCACTTTCCAAGGTAACTACAGACATATAGGCGATGTGGCCTCTCAATCTGAAGGCAGTTGGAACCGGGTTGTACTTGGTGTAGATGATTTCCTTGACACATGGCTTGACGATCTTCTTGTAGTTTTCAGCAACAACAGCAGAGCTCAAGACATTTGATTGTTGTTTCTTGGAGATGGCTAGGTCATTGAAAAGTTGCTTTAAGTCTTCAGCTTGTTCATCACTCAATTTGATTTGGTCGTTCTTGACCTTCTTGGCGGCATCTTCGGCAATGGCATCGTCAATGGTTTTGGCGGCTTCCTCTTCTGTTTGTTCTTTTTCCTCAGCCTTGGTTTCTTCATTGTCAATCAATGGCAAGCTGGTGAAGTTGGTTGGGAAGGCCTTTGAGTAAGCAGACTTGTCATCGGTTAGTTCATCAACAAAGCCCAGTTCTTGTCTGGTGGCGGTGACGTGGTGAGAAACATCAACACCGTTGAACTCCTTTAGGCTCAAGGCACAGTTCAATTTCTTGGAGGAGGATTTCTCGATGATTTCCTTGACGGTTGTGGTGTTTTCGTCATACTCGATGCTCTTTTCACTCAAGGAAACTGCAATGTTGGATAGGGATAGAGTGGAAGCACAGCTGGAGTAAATGGAGACAAAGACTTCGCCGATGATGGCGTCTTCTGGGACAGAAAACTCGATTTCGTATTCGTTCTTGACAACGAAAGAGGAGGCTTCCTTGTTTTTTCTGTTGGTCTTTTTGGCACCGGCTTCGATATTCACGATTGGAATATCCTTTGCCAATGACAAAACGACTTCAACCACGCTTTGCTGTTCACTGTCAGACATTTTTTGGGTTAATGTAGTGGTGAGTGACTAGTATGCTAGTTTTAATTGGTTGATGAATGTTTCAAACTTCTTTCAAGACATAACTTGAGATGATATTTCCAAAATGTATAATTTTAAAATCTGCCTGAACAAATCTCTCTAACTCCATTTTCGTTGGCTTTTGCTTTTCCCCCCGTTGGTGTATAAAAATTTTCCTAGTGTGACGAGTGTGCCCGAAAGCCTGGGTAAAAAATAAATCCATAGACGGGGGGCGATCCGTTCTGCCGAGTGAGAATCGTACACGCCGCCCAGGCCAAAAAAAAATAAAATTAGGCAGAAAACCCAAAAAAATATAAACTCCGCGACGGGGAATCGAACCCCGATCAGGCACGCGACAAGCGCCTATTCTAACCGTTAAACTATCACGGATTGTAATATTTTTATATCCTAAGAAAAGCAGTAAATGGATAAGTTAAAGCTGTTGAAGAAAAATAAGCTAATAGAAGAGCAGGTTGCAGAAAGAGTAAAAAACTTATTCCATATGTGATTAACAATTAAATATATAACAGTTTTGATAAGATTAGTAATTTAATATATTAAAGTCTATGTTTTCGGGGTTTCAAGCAAGTTATTCTCTTCATAATAAGTTATGACCTTTTTCACGAGAGAACGATAATACTTCAGAAAAATGCACAAGTAAATGTAATTCAAATGATGATGTAAAAACTTTTTATTGGTATTGCCCAGTAACTGCAAACAAGTGATCAAACAATTGCCTAAGTGGATTGTACTTAAGAAATCGTGAATCACATCATTATCAATCGCTATTTAACAGTTCTAGCTACAACATATGAGAAATAAGTGGCTCCTAGCACTGGCTATCAAAAGCACATTGCTGGTTTAACGCATTGTCAACTTTAAAAAAACTTAGAGGTGAGGATGACACCGGTCAATCCAACAGGTTGTGCTGGTTCCTTGCAAGTGTGCCAGCACTTAGTAAAAAAAAAAAGCAGAGTTCTAGTATACCCTGCAAGCTTGTATCCCTAAGTGAAATAATGGCCCTTATAGTTGCTATGCAACAATATGCACTAGTTTTAAAAACATTGTACCCAACAGTGTAAGTCTAAACTAATTATTGAATACGGCTTTTTCCTTTCCTGCCAATAGCGTCAATTGATTAAACCTGCCTTTTCCATTACTCTGTCTCTTCCACGTGACCATCCACTTCTCTTTTTTTTTTACCCTAATCTTAATCCACAATATTTTTCTATTATTTTTTTTTTTTTTTGGTGAAACAAATTGCTTATTCAAAGATAACACTTTCTTCCTCCTTACAGACCAAACACAACAACATGGAATACATCAGCAAAGCTATTTGGGGCAACGAGCCGACGCCGAAGGAGCGCCAGCAGCAGATGAAGAGACAGCTAAGAAAGTCTGTAAGAACAACCGACCGGGATATCCAACAGCAGAAGAAGACTCTTCAGCAATTGAAGCAGCAGATGACCAGAGCAGCCAAGAGCAGCGCCCTCGACAAGACCTCCATGGTCAAGCTGAAGCTCATGGCGCGGGAGCACGTGAAGATGAACAGGAGGCTGCAGAACACCGAGCTGTTCAAAACAACCCTTGAGTCGGTGGCTTTGAAGTTCGAGCAACAGATCTCCATGGGGGTTTTGAGCAAGAACATGAAGCAAAGCGCAGGAGTCATGAACGATCTCCAAAAGTTCGGGAACCTGAGCTACTTGAGGAACAGTGTGATAGAGCTGGAGAAGGGGATGTTCCAACTGGGCATCAAAGAAGAGATGCTGGATGACGTGATGCTGGACGAGGAGGACTACGAGGAGGAAGAAGAGGAAGAGGAAATAGACAACCTGTTGAAGGATATTGTTCCTGAGTACAAAGCATCCAACGAAGGTGTAAAAGCCAGCGAAGTCAATGAGGAACAACAGAAGATGGACGATATGTTGCGTATGAAGCAACAGGTTGAAAACAGCCAGCACAAAATCGAAAGCACAGAGAAACCGGATAAGGTTGTCCCTGAAGAGGAAATGGACAACGAAGTTGACACTATGATCAAGGAAATGAGAGATAAGCTCAAGGCCCTGCAGACTTAGAGGGCAGGTGTGCCAGATAATAAATGAATATATATATATTGATATGTAATTACCCAACCAACTTTGAATCTCCTTCGGGCTGGTACTCTAAGGCATCAACAAATACTTCTTCCTGGTTCTGGGTCACCCAGTTCTCGGCTCTGTTCAGCTTCTCATCAAGAATCTCGATCACCTTCGACAGCATATCGAGGGTCTCGTTCGCGAGGAGAATCACCTTGCTGTTCTTGACTGTGTTAGATTGGTCATTCGTGGTCATGTCAGATTCACTTTGCTCCTCGTTATTCTGGTTCTCTGATTTGTCTCCATTGTCCAAGACCTTTTCAGGGAGATCCAGCAGAGATTTTCTGATGACGATCCGTGACTTCTCGGGCAAGTAGATGCCCACGTGCTTTGCCAGCAATGTGTATACTTTTCTGATGGTTGTTATGAGCTCTGAGTTGTTGTTTGAGGCTGCAGCCTTCACTGTGACTTTGGTCTGTAATGACTCGATTTTTTGTTTGATTTGGGCATTGGCCAGCTTCAGCAGCTTCAAGCAAGTCATCAGTTTGATTCTGCTTCTCATGGACGGCACCTTCTTCTTTGGCGGGTTCTGGATGAACATGTCTTTTTGATGCATGAACTTCAACTTCGATATCTGCTCTGGGCTCAGGCTGCTTTGCTGGCTGTTTATGGTCTTCAAGGCGTTTGTTTGTATGGACTTTTCCTTTATTTGTTTTGTGAGTAGCTGCTGCTGGAGAGACTCTGGTTTTTTGTGGTTGTGTAGCATCTCCACTATTTTTCTGCCGTCTATGTCTAGTTGCGAGGGGATTCTTTTGCCAGAAATCAAAGATCCGTTTTTGATTTTCTCCTTTATAATGTTCTTTTTTCTCTTTATTGTCCTCAAGTGGTGGTGCGAGTTCGACAAAACAAACTTACTGTTGTACTTCAAGTTGGTCCATATCCTTGATCTTTTATTGTTCTTCAAATCAGTCAATCCTGTTATCGCATTTTTGATGTCTTCCGATATTTCTTGTTTGGTCAAGAGATTAGCATCTGGTGTATTATCTTCTGATTCACTTCTGGATAAGTCAGTATCTTGTTGTTCCATTCTTTTTTTATTTGTGAACTATATATGTGTGTGGGGTCTTGATGCTCTGTAGTTTTCTTTTGTATTGATGTTTTTATAGACTTTTAGTAATAAGTTGTTGTTCAAAAAAATGGCTATATACAAATGTATCTTTCTGTTTGTTTGTGTCCCAGATAACACAAGAGTGGCTGTAAATAAAGTATTTAAAGTATTACCTTTATTTTTTAAAAAATAAATATATATTTGGGTGATTTGATTTGTTATCTGCTGTAGTGGCATATGATGATATTAAGACATTTGCTAAAAAAGCTCATTCATCTTAAAAAAAAAAACAAGTATTAAGAAACTTTCACATGGGTACATACGGCAATAATTTCTCAACAAGCCAAAAAAAAATGAAATGCACACACATGAAAAAAAAAATGGAGTAAGCGCTTTTTTAGTAGTATTGCCATACACAATGCTTCTTTTGGGAAATGGTATGAAAATAAGGAAATAACCACAGGCACCTTCCTAATTGGGTAATTATAAGCGATGATCATTATAGAAAGGTAAACACACATAAGAGCACGTGATTACATTACTACAGTCACGTGTTTACACAACACCCAACCCCAAAAAAAAATATATATTAACACAACCATTCCATCCATGAAGAAAAAAAAAAACAAAATAGAACAATTCTCAGATTATTGTTTAGAACTTGATACAAAACACACTGAACAAAACCTCATAGACAACATCAAAAAAAAACCCCCAGCAAGATGCAGAAATACCAGGTTTCTGAATTGGAAATAAAAACCCAAATCAAACAACTTATAGATGTCACTGTTGATCCATCAACCATCCCCATAACCCAGCAAAAAGAGCTTATTGCCAAATTCGATGATTTGATCGAAAAGTACCCTTTGACCTTGGAGTTGTGGCAAAGATACCTGAACCTGTACATCTACAACCTCAAGCATGACCCATCGAATGCAAGTGCTAAGAACCACGAAGCCACTGGTGAGTTTGGAGACGGCATTGATGAGAACTTGAACGCAAAGTTCAACAAGGCCATCCAGCTGCTGAAGCCTAATAACTTCCCTATATATGAAATTTTACTAGATTACCAACTCAAATCAAACAACTATGTGACCGGTGGTAAGCAGGCTTTGCAGTCTATCATTGAGCAGTTTGTGAAGATTTGGGATAAGACTCTATCATTGGATCCTTTGTACAAGGACCACTACGGATACATCATGAAGTTCGTTGATCTCTTCCAGCACTGGCAAGTGATCAACAACGATGACCTGATCATCAGAAACAACACAATAAGAAAACACATAATCCACTTCGTATCAAATACTTTCTATAAGGATTTGGAAAAGGTCTGGAAGTGGTTTGTGAACTGGGATGCAAACAATGCGGGAAGCGGTGAATATAAAATCAATCAGGTCTCCCCAATTTACATGAAGATGAGATCCAAGTACACCCAATTTGATATGTTCTATAATGGTTTAAAAACACAGCAACAGGCAGGTAACATAACCTTATTGAATGTTATTGATGCATGGATGAAGTGGGAGAACGACCATAAAGATGAATACGAAAGTTTGAAGATATACCAATCGAGAATCAAGTTTATCATCCAGCATTACTTCCACTCAACCCAGTTCCAAGATGAGTACGCATGGGATCTGTTGATCCACAATACGAGTAACTCTGGTGAGTTCAATCAATTGTTCCTGTATGAAAAGTCCTTGGTATACTTGCCAAGATCTTTGAACTTGACGATCAGATACTGCCAGGCATTGGAGCTGAAGAACGGTAAACAAGAATCAACCTTGGAGGCTGTGGAAGGTGTATTCAAAAAACTTATAGAGAATACCAAAAAGTCCCACACCAATGCGGAAAGCTTGGAGGACATCAGCGGCAAGTTCGAACATCCATTGAACCTTCAGCTTTCAATGATTTTCAAGAAGATGCTTCAAGAAAACACCAGAATAAGGGGCTTGAAGGGCTTGAGGCTGATGTTCAGATACTTCAGAGATTTCATCAAAGCTGAAAAGTGCTTGTTGAATTCAGATGTCTTTGTTGATAACTGTATCTATGAATTGAATGCTGATGGGACCAACATGTCCATTTGTGTGAAGATCTTATCGATGGGGTTGAAGATATACGGCAGTGACCTGCTTGCATTGAACAAGTACATGACAAAAACTTTGAATTTTGCCATCAACAGCAGATTCACCAGGGAACACATCAAATCATACTTCGAAGCATACAAGCAAGTGCTGCAAGCGATGATCAAGGAAAAGTATCACCAAGTCAACATCACAGATGGTACCAACACTGTCAGCAACTTCAACCAAGAACTCATCGACTCTGTGTTGAACACCTTCAAGCCGTGGATAGAGTACGAAAGCAGTGTGAACATGGGTAAGTACCCTAATGTTGAGATGATTTACAACGAGCTTTACAAGATGATCCCCAACATAACCACCAAGGACATTTGGAACTTGTTTGCTTCGCAAAACGACTCTTTGTTGCTATTGGAAGATAAAAAGGTAATTGTAGGTAACGCACCTGCTGAGAACATTGTTGTTACAGAGAACAATACCCAAGAACAAATCCAACCGGTGTACGACCAAGTTGAGCTGCCTCCTGAATTGTTTGAAGTGCTGTTCAACCTGCCTAAAGCATCCACCTTTGAGCCGCTGTTCAACGAAGAGCAGCTGAAGACCTTGGCTTCTGATCTTTTCTCTATCATGAGAGACACCAATGTTGAGAGTTTTACTTATAAGCCTTAGAGACTAGGCTGAGCTATATATATAACTTTTGGCAAATGAACTGTATTAATTAAACATGGAATTGTGAGGATTGCTTTTAAATATTTATAGGTGATGGTATTGGAGTATCGCTACCATGTAGTGTGTGTCGGACTTAGCACTGTTTTCTTTGCTAACAAATTTTTTTAAAATGTTATCATCGAGTGTGCCATTCTTCTTTTTTTTGGTGGGTGTTTTTTTTTCTTCTTTGAGTCTTGTTTATGATTATTTTGAATGCCTTAACAACGATTGGAAACAGTCTCAAACACTTTGTAGCTAACCATATACGAACTGTTATATACATATTGAACACATTTGTGAATAACTCATACAATACACAAGATGTCCGCTATACAGCAATACTACGAACTCTATAGAAGATCAACTATCGGAATCACCCTGGTGGAGTCCTTGGACAACCTAATCACTGAAGGTAAAATAGAACCACAGCTGGCCATAATGATCCTGAACTCCTTTGACAAGTCAATCAACAACAACCTAAAGGAAATGAACGTGAATAACACCATAGGGAAACAGCCCGCCAGTGCAAACGCAAGCAACAACAAAGTCACCATCCAGGGGGACCTGCATACATACAGATTCTGCGATGAGGTTTGGACACTGATCATCAAGAACTGCTTGCTGAAACTGGAAAACGGTAACCTGAGATCCGATGAAATCACAGCTAATACGACAGAAAACCCGGATTTGGAGTTGAAGTGTGATAAGTTGAGAATCGTTGCCTGCTCTGCCAAAAAACAGGGTGAATGATTGTAACTGGTCTCTCACAGTATATATTTTAACTTTAAATAATAAATAAACGCAGGAAATGGTGGCACATGTATGTCACACTATCGAGGTATGCTTTCTAATTATCACGGTAGGTTCTTAAATAAGACGAACTTAAGGTGACAAGGAAAATGGGTGTGATTATCTCCGCCCAGAAGGCAATTTTTCTTCTTGGGGGTTTTTTCTAATAGCCAAATCTTCACCCATCGGGGCCATTCGCTAAAGTGACAAAGAAACGTGCTCTTTGTAAAACCATCTAACACATTCACAGATTACTACCAACTTTCTCTTTGACGAACTAAACAAAATGGGAATTGATCTGAGTGCTTCATATGAAGATATTGAATTGTCATTATACAACTATTCAGAGCTTGAGAAGTACATCGAAACTACATTTATAAAACCCAAAACACATATAAGAAATGATTCAGAGCAGTTCCAAAACGCTATCACCAGGACAATGATGCACATAGACAAAATCATCAAGTTCATTGACCACATGGAACAAGAAGAAAACGATGGCGACGATGGAAAGAACTCAGTCAACATTGTCAAACTGAAGTACTTCAACTTGCATTACTTCAAACATATCCTGGCCATGAAGAAACAAGCAGTCATAACTACTGACGACAAGGAAGAGCTAAGAAAGCTGCAGAACATGAAAAACTTATTCAGAGCAAAGTTTTTGATTGAGTCCAGTATTTGCGGATTAGAATATTTGGAAAAATTGGCCAACAAGAACATCATACAAGGCAGAAAGGCTCCTAGTCTGGCAATGGTAAAGAAAATCTTCCAGGACAACGAAAATATTAAAAACATAGACTACAACAAGGCAAAGTCTGTGTGGAATGAGATATTCCCCAATGATAGAGATGCCAAAATGGCCAATTACAAGTTCAAAAAGATGATCACCCAGCAAGTAGATGAATTTGAGTTTCAATTAAAGAAGAAGATCCCGGCTTTGTTTGACTCCTCAGTTGATCCTGAAGAACACGAAAATTTGTTGGAAAGATTAGACGATGAGGTCAAAGTCCAGTATCACATGCTCATTGTTCTAAATCTCCAGAAAAATTCCATACAGTGCATATCCAATGTGGACGCCAACATACAAGAAATCGAAATACTGACTCAGTTTTTGACTGAAGAAGCAATCAGTGGGTTTTATAGAGAAAGGGATGAACACCAGCAGAAGACTGAGAGCAATTACCACAAAGATGATAAACTGGATACGCAGGTCATTACTCCGCAAAATATTAGTAGGATATACGGCAAGAACTATGCGAATGTGAACTTTGACCTGAAAAACGAACAGGTGAACAAACTGAAAAGCAAGGTGAAAGGGTTTGGTCAGTATGCGCCAACACAGACACTGGATGAGCTTTTGGAGGAGGAACTGAATCAAGGGAGATTCACCACCCAAGACGGAAAGAAACTGACGTTCGATGATATCAAAGATGGTGACTACTTCAAAAAACAGGCACTCCAAGAGAAAAGAAACAACAATGTTGATAGTTTGAAGGCTGACTGAGGAAGAATTGAATGAGGATAATTATGACTATTTGGACGAAAAGACCTATGAGGCCAGATACTGGGACAATTTCAAGGAATCTGTCACCAAGGGTTCTGGTAATATGGGGAGAAGAAGAGGTTGATTGGCAAATTTTCAAAATTATATATTTAAAAAATAGAACGGTGTAAAACGTGACTAGTAGTAAACAATTTTTTTTCATACTAACAATTTTTAAAATATTAGTTTACAATTAAATTTGAATGAATAAAAACTTAATAAGAGCAGATTAACTTAAAAGTACTTTGTTGTTGCATAGCTTGCAAAAATGTAAACTTTTTGAATAATAACAATTTTATTTATTTATAAAAGACTTTATATACTGCTTAAAATATCCATGCCTATAACGCTTCCCTCATCATCCACAACATATCTTTCGTCTTCTGGAAGAGTCGACAAAACAGCTTTCATGGTAATCTTGTACTTAGGCTTCATCGCATAATCATCGTCGTTGGTGATCAACGCATACAAGAAATTCAAAGCTTGCTGAGTGTCTTCGTATGACAGCAACAGCTTGATGTAGTCCATCATGACTATGTCTGTGGTTTTGGTTTGGTTCATTATCTGCTCAAAGGCTATTTTCTTTATCATGTAGAACTGCGCAAATGGCATCATTGCATCATTGTCATCATCGGTGTTTCTGTTCAGAGTATTGAATATCACCACTGCTTTCAAGTACTTTCTTCCGTATGTGTGGATCAGCTGACTTAGCTGCTGCAACAAGTCTTCATTCTTAACAAAGTTTAGCTTGTTCATTGTGGTGATGACATCGGCAAACTTTCCATCTTGTGCTAACAAAGGAATGTAGCTTTTGTAGAAAGACCAAACATTGACATCCGCAACACCCTGATTCAAGTAGTTGTCAATGATCATCTGCGTTAGCTGGTAGGACAATTCTTTGCTGTTAGGGTTCTTGACAAATATACTCAACAGAGTAGACAAGTAGTCAAAGTTAGTTGGTGCTTTCAACAGGGTTTGTGTGGTACTGTCATACTCGTCGACCTCATCCGACAAGTCAATGCTTCCACAATCAAATAAAGCAGTCTCACACACCTTTTCGTAGTCGTCTAGTTTCAAGTACACTATGTTTTGGATTTTGCTGTTGACATCATACTTCTGTATGTACCCAGTGAAAAGCTGTAAATCTTCTTTTGTGAACTTGTCATTGGCAAGGAAGGCCAACTGGTACTTATCAGTCCATTCATTGTATCTATCTACAATAATCTTAGTCAAGATATACTCGCTTGTGATCACCAAGTTTTGTTCACTCTGCAGATTTAATGAAGGCGAGTCTTCAATGAAGATGTCAAAAATGATGCTTTTGTTAAACTTGAAGCATTGCTCAAACTTGAATCTCTTTCTCAAAAGACTTGTCAATGAATTCAAAGCTTCAAGCAACTCAACGTTTTTGACGTCTGCAGTGTTGAAGAAAAGCAATATCTTCATGTATAAAACCATCAGCTCGTAGTTCTTATAGGCAACATATTCGATCAAAACCTGCTGTTCCTGTACAGTATTACCGTACTTGGAGGTAACATCCAAATCAACTGTATACTCAGCAAGTTTTCTTATGGTGTTTATGCATTCTGGAATTTGGATTTTTTCAGAGATGCTCAAGAATAAGTTTTTATCAAATTTGCTCAAAACATGCTCCTTGATGGCTTCAGTATCCAATCCATCGGATTTCAAACATTCCCTTGCCATTATGTAGGTCAGCAATGAGTGCTTTTCAAAGTGAACTGGACTGAACAATTCATTCAAAGTCTTCAAAAAGCCGGTTTCATCGATAATTGGAGCACTAAATTTAGGGACAAAGTACGTGTTCAAGTGCTGGCTGTGCAGACCTGTGTGTGCATACTCGATGCTTGGCAAATCCATGGAGGAGGCGTTGAATGATAGGCTGCATGGGCTGGTTGTGAACTTCTCCTTATTTTGAGATGCGTAGACCAGGTAGTTTTCCAAATCTTGTGAGTTGTGAACTTTGTTTTTCAAATCACTCAGAACATTGTCTTTTGGAAGATTGAAGGCATTTGCAATACACAATGAAAAGTCAGTTTCATCTGCAAGTTCAGATAGAGCCAATTCTGGTGCAGAGGAGTATATGCTTCTCCATTTCTTGTCAGAGAATTTCAGAACAACATGTTCCATGCAACCTTGGCCAGTTATTTTATTGA
Organism: Hanseniaspora meyeri; assembly: GCA_030370665.1. Classification (NCBI taxonomy): domain Eukaryota; kingdom Fungi; phylum Ascomycota; class Saccharomycetes; order Saccharomycodales; family Saccharomycodaceae; genus Hanseniaspora; species Hanseniaspora meyeri. The sequence continues at coordinate 943,048 of CP113884.1, read as the reverse complement.
AAGAATCTGATTTGTAAGCAGAAAACACTTCCATATTGTTGGTAATTTTGAAGCCGTTCAACTGGTAATTGGCTGAAGCAGAGCCCTTTATTTGAGGTGCTTCTAGCTCATTTATGTAAGTCAAACTTTGGGCCAGAGGCAACACATCGTCGGATTGGACGTCATAGTTTAAAATGACATACCCGGATTTTCCTTCATGTGTTAGGTAGTAGACTATGAATTTTGTGTAGTCCGGACTGTGTGTGATCTTGAAGTCCTTTAATACTTCAGCTTCTGACTCTCTTGAAACTTTGCTTTTGAAAGCATTCAATGTGCACAAGTCTAGGGTATCCAGAAGAGCCAGATGACTGGCAACATGGCCTTGTTGGTCAACATCCAGTCTGTATAATTGGACTTCTAATTTGCTGTTTACAATCAATAGTTTGTTGTTTGGGATTATGCTTACTGATTTGATGTAGGCCCTCGTGGATTCAACAGAAGCCCTTAGATAACACCAAAATGAACGTACTTGAGATTGTTCAACGTCGTACTCGTGTAGGGTATACTCAGCTGGAACGTGCTTTTGGTCCAAGTGCTTTTCCACTAACAACATACCACCAGTCTTCAGGGTTATTATGTTGAAAAAGTTGTTAAGTTGGTATAATCCAGAAGAGATGTAATGTTTCAGCAATGCGTTCTTTCTGATATTGAAGCTGACTAGATCTTCTCCATCATCGCTCAAGAAGATGTTCTTATTGATGTTCAAGCTGATTAGTGTATTATGTTGGAAGATAGCATCAATGGTAAACACATCTAGTTCGTGGTTATAAAAAATCTTAAAGTTGCTGATTTTCTTATCCAGCAACGTATAATCAGAGAGCTTGATGCATAGAGCAACCTTTGATAAACTGGTGTAGCAAATTAAGGTTTTGCAGTTGTCCACTAAATGATAGGTTAACGTGCTTTGTTTATCAAAATCAATACTGTTTATGTAATCAAATGAGCTCAAATTCTTAAGTTTATACTCAAAATCCTTATTTGAAGAGTTAACAGTGGTTAAATCAATAAACTTATAGACTTTGTCATTCTTGCTGATATCGTAATCAAAGACGTCTAGTCTAGTAGATCTCTTGGAGGAAACAACATTAGTGCTGCTCATATCTGTAATAACTAATTAAACAAAGTAAGAACAAAATGCTTAGGGATGGTGCTGTGGTTTCTTTGGGCGGTTGAAACAATCAAACAAGCATAAACATTGTGATGTCAAAAGCAAAAAAAACCACCAGTGCAAAAAAAATGCTGAATGTTTTTTTTGCTCAGAGAGGAAAAAAAAAGAAAAAGAAAATAAACACGTGCAACTATCATGTTTGGCAGCGTTTGTGTAAATACAAACTCATAAACTGAAAAAAAATATTCAAAAAAATAATTAAAGCACTTATCACTTCTTCAAGGTCTTCAGGAACTCGTCAACTTTCTTTGCTGCTTCCTCGTCCTTCTCCAAAGTGTCTATATAACAATCCGGTTCACCACACAGCGGACAGATAAAGTCGTTTTCAATAAGCTTGTCCTCCATTGCCTGGCTGCTGACTAGCTCATTGCAACACTGCGTTTTGACTGGGTTCTTCAAAAGACCCTCGGTCAGAGCACACTCAAGGTCTCTAGGCAGGTTGGCAAAGTAGCCCTTGTTGTAGACAACGTCTGTCTGGTTGCTTTTGTTTTTCAAAAACTGGTTTCTAACGAACATCTCCCAGGATTTCTTATCCTCCACCTGCTTCACAAAGTTACCGTTTTCGTCTATGAGCAGCTTGGTGGTGGCCAGTTCTTCCATCGTCATCTTTGATGGGTCTATAGTGACTGTTTGCAAGAACTGCTGTGGGATACCAACCATCTTTTTGATTTTTTTGATACCGGTTTTCTGCAAGTTGCCGCCCTCAATCTTGTTAAACTTCTGCATTTCCTGTATCATCTGTTCCTTTTCAGCCTTGTCCACCCCAGACCCATTGCTGCTAGAGTTGTTTGCAGCTGCTGTTGGACAGTCTTGCAGCCAATGGTCCTTAGACCCACATCCGTAACAGATGTACCCTGCCGGTGGTGGGTTTCCTGAGTTGGCATGTTTTCTTTTGTTTCCATTGCTGTTTGCACCAGGCACATAAACGTTTTTGATTTTGGATAAAGCCTCCTGCTGCTGCTCCCACTGTGCCTGTTCAATTTCCATCAGCTTTGTCATTTTTTCAGACTCGGTCAGGTTGGGATTGTTTCTTACTTCGTTCATGTTCTTTTCATACAGCTCCTCAGCTGCTTTGAGTCTGGCCTTTTCATCTGCTTCGCTCAGCTCCTCGGTCTGTCCCGGCCCAGAGTTCCCACTGAAGCCTCCAGTGCCCATCTTCGGTTTCCCACTTATGTATCTTGTGGAGTCAACTGTTCTGAATGAGCTCACACCATGTCTGGTTTGCGACAGTCTTTCTGCTGGGAGTCTTTTGACTATGATTTTGGATGATCTTGGCACAACCGTTGTGTCTTCTTTGATTTCCTCCAGCTTGCTTGTATCCGAGCTATCTGGGTCGTTAAATAGTTTCAGAATGAAATGCGAACCATCACCCAATGAGTTTTGTAGGATGATTTCTCTCTTCAGCTCAAATGCAGTGATACCAGTCCCCTGGAAGGAGATGTACTGGTTTGTTGTTTTCAAAGCCGGGTTGTTCGAGTAGAATCTATAAAATATCACACTTGACATGGCCGAATGGGTTGTATATGTTACGTGGAGACAAGGTGTTTGATTTGCGATAATGTTTTAGAAACAGAGAAATAACCAAAAAAAAAAAAAGATGAAATCGTTGTGTGGTTTGAATGGGAACCAAAAAAATAAAAAAAGGCCTTTCACCAATTTATAAATCCCATTACACGTGACTAGTCATTACCATAAAAATCATTTTTAAAAAAGATAGAATCTCTCTCATATATAAAATCAGTTCTTGTTGAAGCAAACAACAGCCCATTTACCTGAGGAAGCCCACCATTCCGGTTGCAACTCAGGATCTCTCTTCATGTTTCTGTACTCCTCAGTCAGTTGCTTGTCCTGCTCATCGGATTTCAAGCCAACCATGACATCAGCCTTACAGGTTCTCAAAGAAAGCATAGGGAACTTTTGTAACTCATAAACGATTTTGTCTTCTTCCTTTAGGGAATCACCGGCTGGAATGTCTCTTCCAATGGCAGACTCCCAAGAAGTGGTCTTTGCCCACATACGGTCACCAGCCAGCTTTCTGTAGTTCAAGTCACCCTTGAAGATGACCATCTTGGTTTGTTCGAAGCTCTTTAAAACTTGCTTCAAAACATCAAAGGTGTCTTTGCCAGCATGGCTGTCAACGTGGGATAAGTGCCAGTAATCGTGGTAGTAAGTCCAAAACTCATTGTCGTTCATTTCCAATTTACCGGAGCTTAGGAAGTCCTTTAGCTTTTCACCAATGGCGGCAACAGATGCGTTATCTTTACCCCACTTGGCCAGGATATCACTAAGTATGTGGACGTCTTTGATCATTACGTCTGAAACCATGTATGGCAAGTCCTTGACATGCAAAACAACCTTTTCACAGATCTTGAAGTCAACCAGGAAGAAGGCTAGCAGGATATCAGAGAAGACTTCAAACCCAGCATTGTCACAGACAATGTCAATGGTTTTGCCTTTGCTCTTCTTGATGTGTTCCCAAGCAGCCAAAGTATCATCAACCAGGAATCTTGGACTCGTTGGACATTCTGCTTTCTTTACTTTGTAGATCTTGCAGGTCTGACAAGTCAAGGTTGGTCAACAAGGAAAGATCAGTGGCGTTACCCCATAGAGAAACTGAGATGAACTCCTTAAACAAGGTGTACTTGATTTCCTCATCATCGATTTGCTCAGTGTCAATCTTGTTGTAGAAGTCACACAAGTCCAGAACACCGTTGAATGAGGACAAGAAAGTGTCAGTTTTCAACTTGTCAAAGACATCAATGATCAAACCGTGCTTCAGGATAATGGCATTGATTCTTCTGTACAAGTAGATTTCGGTAAATAGCCAGTCACCGTTGGACCAGGTCATTTCTGAGCCAATAGGAGAGGACTCAGACTCTCTTAGCCAGTCAATAGAAGGGTCTTTGCCGTCTTTCACAGCTTCGATGTAGTCGTTGAAGACTTTCAAGTTGGCTTCTTTTTCCAGTTCGGCAGAGTTGAATTTTCTTACCAGGGCGCTGCTGGATAATTCAGCACCTAGCTGCTCAATTTCCTCAATGACCTTGGCATCAGTTCCTTCAGGCAAGTCCTTCAATATGTTTTTGATAATGATTGCCCATCTGTGTGTGAATGTGTACTCACCGAAGGTGTCTTTGTCGTTGTTTCTGTAAGGTCTTGGAATAGCCATTTTGTGTATTGATTTGTGTATTTTGTATGGTTATTATGATTTATATTCTTTTATTATTATTGTTTTTTAATTGATATTAACAATAAGACTAGAGAGATGTGTGGAATGCCGTCTTATATACTCTAATGCTCCATCTGTCGTATGTGATTTTAGAATCAATCAAAAAAAAATTAAAACGTGTACGTGTTGTGTGTTATTTTTGTTTTACCCCATGTAGCGTGTGACTTAGTTATTAGCGGATTTAAACAAAATGTGTTATAGTAGGGCATCGGCAATCTGTAACCCGATAAGGCGCTTATTTGATGTTGTATTTGCTGTTTTTGACAATGAAGTAATCGTTCTGGGTAATAAATAATAACAATCTTGCTGTTTTCTTCCCTACTGAAATCATAACCCCAGATATAAAAAGAATAATGTATGAATTGATAACATAGAATCATCATTAAAGAATAAACATAGAAGGAGTTAATGATATTGATAAAATACAGTTAAAAGCCACAAAACACAGCATCAATCTATCACTTATGTGGAGTACTTCTTGTTAAGTTAAACTTTGCATGCCCAGGAAAAAGACATCATTTGATTAATAATATGTTAAATTAATAATATTGAGTTGTATTGGGAGCATTGACACACGTGATTACTCTTTACTACACGTGACTTATCTTTCAAGGGCTGAATTTCTTTTTTTTTTTGCTAACACCAAAAAAATCATATGCATACACAACTTTTCCTTTAGGCAAATTTCCTATTCGGGAGATTCTCAAATAAAATTGGAAAAGCCAAAGAGAGAAGCTTCCAAAAAAAAAAAAAAGAAAAAGATGAAGATTTAATCTCTTCTATACTTTATTTTCACATTTAAAATACATAATTATCACAATCTTTTACTAAAACCAAAAAGGTATAAGATCAGAAGATACATTAACCAAAAAGAAGACTTTTTTTTTTGAATATCCACAATCATACACTTTCTTTTCTCGATAGATGTCTGAAAATACTGAACAACAACCTGCTGTTGATGCTGAAATCAACAAAGACTTTGCCAGTCTTAAATTATCCGAAAATACAATGAAGGCTTTGAAGGACATGGGATTCACCCACATGACCGATGTCCAAGCCAGAACCATCCCACCATTGTTGGCCGGAAGAGATGTCCTAGGTGCTGCCAAAACCGGTTCCGGTAAGACCTTGGCCTTTTTGATTCCAGCCATTGAATTGTTATACAACCTGAAGTTCAAGCCTAGAAACGGAACTGGTGTCATCATTGTCACCCCAACCAGAGAATTGGCTTTGCAAATCTTTGGTGTTGTTAGAGAACTTATGGGTGCCCACCACTCCCAAACATTTGGCCTGTGTATTGGTGGTAACAACAGAAGACAAGAACAAGAAAAGCTGTCTAAAGGTGTCAACATCTTAGTTGCTACTCCAGGTAGATTGCTAGATCACTTGCAAAACTCCAAGGACTTTGTTTTCAAGAACTTGAAGTCATTGGTCATTGATGAAGCCGACAGAATCTTGGAAATTGGTTTCGAAGATGAAATGAGACAAATCATCAAGATCCTTCCAAACAGCAAAGAAAGACAATCCATGCTATTCTCTGCTACACAAACCACTAAGGTTGAAGACTTGGCCAGAATCTCCTTGAAGCCAGGTCCTTTGTTCATTTCTGTTGATGAAAAGCACGAAACCTCCACTGCCAATGGTTTGGAACAAGGTTATGTTATATGTGAAAGTGACAAGAGATTCTTGCTACTCTTTACCTTCTTAAAGAAGAACTTGAAGAAGAAAGTCATTGTCTTCTTGTCTTCCTGTAACTCTGTCAAATACTATGCCGAATTGCTAAACTATATCGATCTTCCAGTTTTGGAACTGCATGGTAAGCAAAAACAACAAAAGAGAACCAATACCTTCTTTGAATTCTGTAATGCCGATAGAGGTATTTTGGTCTGCACAGATGTTGCTGCCAGAGGTTTGGATATTCCTAATGTTGATTGGATTGTCCAATTCGATCCACCTGATGATCCAAGAGATTACATTCATAGAGTCGGTAGAACCGCCAGAGGTACCAACGGTAAAGGTAAGTCTCTGATGTTCTTGATTCCACAAGAACTAGGGTTCTTGAGATACTTGAAGAAAGCCAAGGTTCCATTGAATGAATACGAGTTCCCAACCTCCAAAATCGCCAACATTCAGTCCCAGCTGGAAAAGCTCATCAAGAATAACTACCACCTGCACCAAACCGCCAAGGACGGTTACAGATCATATCTACAAGCATACGCCTCTCACGGGCTAAAGTCAGTCTACCAGGTTGACAAGCTTGACTTGGGTAAGGTTGCCAAGAGTTACGGGTTTGATGTTCCTCCAAGAGTCAACATAAGCATTGGTGCTGGTACCGAGGTCGGTTCCTCCAAGGGCAACAACGATAGAAAGAGAAAGAGCCACGACAACGGCAAGTTCAACGGTAACAAGAGAAGAAACTAGATGCTATATACTATTGAATTCTGAGTCTATTATTTTTGTTTTTTTTTTTTTAAATATTAAATTGCAATTTAGAGTTATATAATTGTTGATTCAGGCCTTTGACTAATGGGCACGTGATACATATTATTTTCTTGCTCAAAATCTTATGAAAATTTTTCATCCAAAGCGACAATCTCGTTTACGGCGAAAAAAAGAGCAAAATTATCTTCCCTCTTCAACGCATTGGAAAATTCTTTCATCAATCATTATGTCAAAGTCTTTCAAGAGAATTAATTGTTAGTGTAACAACCAAAAAATAAAACAACACTCTTACATATATGTCTACTGTTATTACCGTCAGCAACGACAAGTTGATCAAGAATGAAAAAGTTTTGAGAGCCTACAACTTGAAGGTTATTCTAGCCTCCAAGCTGATCAGCAAGTCTGAGGTTTCCACCGATGCTTCTTTCTTGACTCCAGGTCTATTAAACTCTGCCACCGGGTTTTCTTTGTTTAATTCCAACTCCATTTTGAAGTATGCTTTCAAGAACTACGAACTTTCTGCCCAAATCGATGACCTAGAAAAGACTTTGATTTCAGGTGCTGATGTATCTGAACAAGATCTATCCAGTCTTTTGGAAAAAGACCAAGCTGGGTCAGTCTCAAAGTCTGTTTCCAATTGGATTTTGGTTGCGGACTACTACGGTTTCCACAATAAATTGCCTGAATCTGTCAATGACAAGAAAGTTTTAGAAGCCTTTGAAGAAGTCAAGAAGACTGTCAAAAATAAAAGAGTCATCACTGCCCAAAAAGACGGCACAGTTGCTTACGAAAAGGCCAACGTTATTATCCCAGTCGATCCAAGTGTGGAGATCACACCAAAAGAAGGTGAAAGAAATGTTTTGATCACTTCTGCCTTACCATACGTCAACAACGTTCCTCACTTGGGTAACATTGTTGGTTCTGTTTTATCTGCTGATATCTACTCCAGATACTGTAAGAACAGAGGCTACAACACCTTGTATGTCTGTGGTACTGATGAGTACGGTACCGCTACCGAAACCAAGGCCATTGAAGAAAACTGTACTCCTAAAGAATTATGTGACAAGTACCACGAAGTCCACAAGCAAGTCTACGAATGGTTCCAAATTGGCTTCGACAAGTTCGGCAGAACAACCACTCCAAAGCAAACTGAAATTGCCCAAGATATCTTCTTGAAGTTGAACGAAAATGGGTTCCTGGAAGAACAAACCATGAAGCAACTTTACTGCCCAGAACACAAAGGGTACCTTGCTGATAGATACGTTGAAGGTGAATGTCCTAAATGTCATTACGAAGATGCCAGAGGTGACCAATGTGACAAGTGTGGTTCTTTGTTAGATCCATTTGAATTGATAAACCCAAGATGTAAGTTAGACAATGCCACTCCAGAACCAAAGTTCTCTGACCATGTCTTTTTGAGTTTGAATAAGTTGGAAGGCGAAATCAACCAATGGGCCAAGGAAGCTTCTGAAAAGGGTTCTTGGTCCAAGAACTCTAAAACCATTACCAACTCTTGGTTGAAGGAAGGTTTAAACCCAAGATGTATAACCAGAGACTTGGTATGGGGTACTCCAGTCCCATTGGAAAAGTTCTCTGACAAGGTTCTGTATGTCTGGTTTGATGCTCCTATCGGTTATGTCTCCATCACTGCCAACTACACTGATAGCTGGGAAAAGTGGTGGAAGAACCCAGAACAAGTCCAATTGTACCAATTCATGGGTAAGGACAACGTTCCTTTCCACACCGTCATCTTCCCAGGTTCCCAAATAGGTACCAAGGAAAACTGGACCAAGCTGCACCACTTAAGCACCACCGAATACTTGCAGTATGAAAACGGTAAGTTCTCCAAGTCTAGAGGTGTTGGTGTCTTTGGTAACAATGCCCAAGACATTGGTGTTTCCCCATCTGTTTGGAGATACTACTTGGCATCAATGAGACCTGAAACCAGCGACTCCCAATTCTCCTGGAGCGACTTTGTTACCAGAAACAACTCTGAGCTGTTGGCCAACCTAGGTAACTTTGTCAACAGAATCATGAAGTTCGTCAACAGCAAATACAACAACGTCATTCCAGACTTCTCCACCAAGGACTTGCCTAACTACGACGCATTGAAAGAAGATGTTGACAAGCTGTTGACCTCATACGTTGATGAAATGGAACAAGCCCACTTGAAGAAGGGTCTGGAAATCGCCATGCTGATTTCTGCCAGAGGTAACCAATTTTTGCAAGAAAACAAGCTAGACAACAACTTGTTCACAAACTCTCCTGAACACGCTGATGCTGTTGTTGGCTGTGGTTTGAACTTGATCTACACCCTGGCTTCAACCATCAGTCCATACATGCCTGAAACCAGTGAGGTCATCTACAACATGTTGAATGCTCCAGCCTTGAAGATCTCCAAGGAATTCAACTTGAACTTGAAGCCTTCCCATAACATCAACGATGCCCAATACCTGTTCACAAGAATCGATGAAAAGAACATTGACTTGTGGAGAGAAAAGTTCGGTGGCAAACAAGTATTATAAGCTTAGCATTATATATATGAACAGTAACTGGTCTACAGCCTGAAGAACGTAGTTTGAGAATTGTGATTTTGCTACAACAGTTGTCGGATTTAAGGGTGCGTTTACCGCGTGAGCATAGTTTTCGTTCTGTTGGGGAAAAAAAGCAGCCCAACGATCTAATTTGGTTGATTTTCTCACTCTGATTTTTTTTGTTTTTTACGCAATTTACCATCCATCCAGAACAGCATTAACTGACTGTTGAAAAGAGATAGAATAAAACCATATATACAAAACTCTATTATCAACAAATGAGTGCTGAAATAATTAACAGAGTCAAGGAGTACCTGGGGCAAGAGTTTCCGATCAACTTGATATCACAAGGTGCTGAAGCATTGGTCTTTGAAACCAATCAACATCCATTCAACCCAGAAATCAAAAACAACGAATACATCATAAAATACAGACCATTCAAGAATTATAGACACCCACAAATTGACAGAACTCTTACTAAGAAAAGAACTGTTGCTGAATGCAGATGTTTGGTTAAGCTGAACAACATGAACGGCATCAACGTTCCTCACCTGGTAGCATCCGACCCTTACAACGGATACATATGGCAGACCAAGATAGGTGAAAAGCTACCTAATGGCACATTCAGCTCTTTGAAGAACTTTTTGTGGCTGCACAACAACGACGAGGACGCATACTTGAGCACTGTTGAAGAAGTACTGGTCAAAGTAGGCCAGCAGATCGGGATCTTGCACAACAACCAATACATACACGGGGACTTGACTTCTTCAAACATCGTGCTGCAAAGAGACGACAGAACTGGTGCCTGGGAGGCCTACTTGATTGATTTTGGTCTCAGTGGATACTCTACCATGGTCGAAGATAAAGGTGTTGATCTTTACGTGCTTGAAAGAGCCATCATGAGCACCCATTCCCTCTATGCTGATAAGTACAACGAGTGGATCATGAAGGGGTACAGAGAAAGCTTCGACAAGGAGGAGAGTTTGAAGCAGGTTTTGAAAAGATTTGAAGAGGTCAGACAAAGAGGCAGAAAGAGAAGTATGCTAGGCTAATCATGTATATATATATATATTTTTCAAACAATTTGCCATTTTTACAAAGCATCATCAAGAGGCTTGAACTTGAAGTTTGCAGGCTTGACTATCTGGCCCTTGAAAATACCCATTATCCCATTAGACAGCAAGATCTCATCACCATCCATTAGTTGACTCACATCGATTCTCTTCATTTCGGTGACGATACCCTTGGTAACAAGCAGGTTTCTCATAACACCGCACAGACAACCAGTTGATAGCGATGGTGTGATGTAGAACCATTTGTCCTCATAGTGGAATTTTGCATAACAGTTCGTGATGGAACCTTCCATAAGCTCTCCAGCCGCATTAAACAGTAAGATCTCAGCTGGGCCGGGCTGTCCCGCGTGCAGCTTTGTCATTTGCTCTCTGGCTTTATTATAATGATCTCTATACGTTGTTTTAAAACTTGTAAAGCAACTAGGAGATATTTTGGTATCGTATATGTACACTTTATGTGTTGGTGCATCGTCCAGGAACCCTGAGAACAAGTTACTCATCACGTAATTGCCAGTTTTTGGCATTTTGGTGGCAATTGGATATGCCTCGCATCTGATATCACCCTTTTTGTTAACTAGAAGTCTCAGCTTATAGCATGTTTTTTTGGTGTACAGCTTGGTCATTATTTCAGCCAATGTCATATCATCATCCTCGTCCTCAAACACTATATTTTCTTGCCCTTCTTCTTGCAGAGGAATGGCTCTCAAAAGAATATCCATGAGCAGCTTGAGATCAACTTCGTAATCACCCAGGTTGAAGTACTTCATGGTGAATTGCAATCTTTTCAGATGCTCCCCTAGCAAAAAGAATCTATAATAGAAAATCTCCATAAGCTCTTCTTCATTGGCCTTGGTCATATCAATGAACTGATCATTTCCCGGATGGTGCTCTTTTTCCAAGCTTGACCCTTCAGTGATCATATCAAGAAGATTCACATTCTCATCAAACAAAAACATCTCATTGATATTGCTCGAGGAAGTATCACTGGTGCTCAGCAGCTTGTTGAATTTGCTGTTCCCTTTGGAGAGGTTCGGGTCATACCTGATCGTGGAGAGAATCTCAAAATCCTTGTCCCCAAACACAGACTGATTTTGAATACTCTCAACTATTTTCTCTCTTTTTGTTTGATCTATGTGCGGTTCAAAATCCGATGGCATTACTGTTTGGTAATTGTTGCATTTTCTTTTTACTAATTCTAGCAATATTTTAGAATGTAAAATGCTGAAGGTGAGTTTTCCCCCGGAGCTAAGGTGAATCGAAAAAAAAAAAAAATATAAGTGATTACAAAATAAGTAAAAAAGCAGTTCAAATGCTTTAATAAATAAAACCTTCTAGTCACATTATCAGAAGTTCTCCATGCACTGGTATATGTTTATACTGGTCTCGTGCAAGTTATTTGCAGCCAGCATCATTCTGTGAGGATGAATATTAAACCATTGACAAAGGATAAATTCTTCGAGGTTAGACTGCCCACTACAGAGTTCAGCGGAGTAACATTCTTGAACAGTCCCAGAGAATCTCCAGATGTCGTCCATATCTCTATGTTCTTTGATGTAGAAGCAATAATTGGGGCATGCTCATGTACCTGTGCGGATGTCATTGACGACTTCCCATCAAATCCAGTAGCAGGAGAACCCAAAGACCGGTTCTTGATATCTGATATCCCACAGCTCGACTGCACCGTCGTTGTTTCCAGAAACCAGTTCTCTGAACCCACCTCTTTGCATCTTCAAACTATTGATGCTCGACTTGTTTCCTGCTCCACTACTACCAGACTTCCACAGCCTCATCATAGATTCTCTAGGATCAACTCTCTTGTCGTATACTCTTATAGTACCATCAGAGAACCCTGCCACAAATATGTTGCCAGCCAACTGATCAGAGGTTATTGCCGTGACCAATGACGACGTTTTTGCGGGAATATCAACCTCAACACTCTCGGTCAAGGCATCCCAACATCTAATCACCTTTACATCACCACCGATCAAAAAAGTACCTTTACTTTGCTGCCATTCAGATATCAAACCCGTGGATCTAGGCGTTAACAACATGTCAGTGAAACCTCTCCAACAGGCAATCAAAGTGGTGTCTTCAGTGGAGTGGAAATCCTTGTATACCTTCATCACACCGTCTGAAGTGCTCGAAACAAGCAATGGATCGTCATCCTCGTTGATGAAGCTCAGGTCAGAGATACGGGTGCCGTAGGAGTTGCCGTTGGAAAAGCTGCTGCTTGGAGTATCCTTGTCTTTCCAATCAAAGCACCTTATGGTATCCCTTTCATCACTTGTGACCAAGTAGTTCTCAAACTGCGTAAACTTAAACTTCTTAGGTACTGTCTTGTTGTCAATGCTGATTATTTGGTTTGACCAGTCCCCATAAAGAGCAAGTTCCTTTTCTTCTTGAGTAGTCTTAATGATTTTGTCATTTCTATCTTTCTTCCATTGCTTTCTTAAGTAATTTACACTTCCAGGCTCATCAAGTTCTTCTTTGTGCATTTGCGGACATGTGAAATATTCCTTGGAATAGTCAAAGAACTTTGACTTTAAGTAAGTGTCTAAAGTGTTGGGTAGTTTAGATTTATCGAATCTTGGAGTCTTGGCAGGCGGAGATACCTTGTACTGCTGATTGATCAAAGACAACTTTGCCAATCTCTTGGAAAAGGAATTTTCATTGCTGTTGATACCAAAGTTATCCATTTCGTTGTCATCATTTCCAACCAATGTTTTGATTGCATCAAAGAACTTAGTCACTATAGATTCGTTCTTACCATCTGCTTCATCAACATCATCGTTTTTGTTCATTGATGAGTTGTCTTTTCCAATTGTGTCATTCACAGCACCATTACTTTTGGAGAAGTTATCTGAACTGAACACTGACGACAACAGAGTTTTGCTTTCTGATTTGACCAGCTTTCCATCTTCAAAATTACCATTTTTTGTTGTGAATCTGTTAGCTTTACCTACATTGACATTTTTTAATATGACTTGTTTTTCTAACTTCAGCACCATGGCTCCTAGTTCAGGATGATCATTCAGTTCAAACAATATGTGCCCAATTACCAAGTCCACCAAAGATTTGATTTCTTCATGGGGATCCTCAGATAAAATCAACAATGACTTCCATACCGTGTTGAAAATGGAATTATGTCCTATTGACTTTGTCTTATTATTAGCCCCATTGGCTTGCTTGCTCAAGTTTTCATTTTGAACGAGTTCTTCAGTCAAATCAACAAATGCGATGACAATAAAAAAGCTCATGTATGTGTTGACAAATTTGGACAACAACACAACCAACTCTTTTCTGACTACAGAAGAACCATCATTTAGCACACTCAATGCAGAAACAATCAATCTGACTTCTTCTTGTTTTGTGTCCTTGACGTCGTTGTTTTGTATGGTTTGCAAGTTTGACTGGATTATTTGCAGCTGGTGTTGCAGTTGATGCTGATTGGTCATCATTGAAGACTGGTTTTGCATAGAGCTGCCCATAGGGTTATTTTGAAGACTGAACAATTGCTGCTGGATGTTGTTGTATTGCATTTGCAAGTCTTGGTACATTTTATAAGCAACTTCTTGTTCATTGATATCCGATATAAACTCAGTCATGGCAACCAAAGTTGCGGTTCTTACCTCAGGCACAGGATCCTTCAAGGTCTTTGATAAAGTCGTCAAAACACCATAGTGTGGTTCATTCTTGTTGGCTAGAATAACATACTTGTACAGAGGTGTATTCTTATACAAGAAGCTTAGCAGCAAGATCGACCATTGTCTTAATAAGGCGCTTTCTGAGTTTTCAGCATAGTAAATCAATTGGGCAATGAAATCCAAGTTGAAACAGTATTTCTGACCTAATTCAAAACCATTGATGAAACAGACCAATACAAAAGCAGCCATGGCTTTCTGGTTTTCAGCAATACCAGAATTATCTGAGCTTACTGGAACAGCATCCTGCAAAACGTTGTGGTTGACCATTTTATATTGGCTAAACTTCTTATTGTTGTGCAAGCTAGCAGAACTACCGTTGATGATTTGTCTTGTTGGTGTTGTAAAATCAGGTCTAACAATTTGCATGAAGTACATGTATCCGTCTTCTTTGATCAGTTCCATTTGTGTATTTTTGGAATCAATAGCCATAATTCTGGCCCAAATGAAGACCAAAATAGGCTTCATTTCTGCTGATGGACCTTGCAGTAGTTTCATAACGTATGGAAATATACCAATAGACAAAGACAAGTAAACAGCCCATGGCCCCAAGTCTAAAAACTTGGCTAATAATACCAAGGCTTTGGATCTGTGTAATTGGGATAGCAAAACTTGCAGTACTATGGGTAACTGCTCAGGAGGTGTTTTCTTGCTTGATCCATATTTTAACCACAGCTCAAAGGCAGTCAAATTTTGGACAAAGAAATCGGAATACTGTTGTTGAGTATTCCCATCTGCTGAGTCGTTATTTTTTTTAGATTGTGTTAAACTCAAAGGAGTATTTTGAGGGCCCTTTTGACTGGCTAATGACATTGTACTCAATGAGTTTAATCCAGATTTGTATTTCAATAATGGATCATCCTGGGTTTGCTTAGGATTTAAAAGCATTTGCTGTGAAATAGCAGCAGTAGGATTCAACATACTGTCAATAAGCTTAGATAGTACTTGATCAATAGCTAAATCCCATGATTTCCACATCGGATGGTTTATTATTGAGTCAGGTAAGCTTGGATAAGAAACTGGATGACAATTGTAAATAGGCATCAATTTCTTAGCTAGTAAGAAGTTTCTGAACAAAGCAGCTGTGACCAAATCGTGCCTGAATAATTGGTTGAACACATCTCTTGGTAATGTGGTCCATGCAATTGTGTCTGTTATGGCAGTAAAAATCCAATTCAACTCACCTAAGGGAGTTCTTCTATCAGTTGATTTACCTGGAATAACAATGTCCGGCATCTTAGAGAAATTATTCTTATCTGGATTATGATGGTCTCTGATGTTACTCTCTTTGCTATTTTTGAATAAAATTGAGTATTTTGTATCTTTCAAGGGTGATTGCATTAGGTATATTTTAATACTGATTTCTATAGGTGTTGTTAGACAGCATGTGAACAAGTCTGCAGGCAACTCTTCGTTCATAGGCAAAAACTCATCTGCTTTACAAGCTGCCAGTTGATAACAGTTTTTAAATTGCTCGATAGTCGATGGAGCTGCTGGATCATGTTTCCCTTGCAGATCATCTTGTCTTCTTTTCTCAACAAATGTATTGAAGTTCTTGATAATCAGTTCCGCTTGATTACAATCCCAAACATAAATACATGGGGCACCTAACCAATTTTGCAAGTCATATAGAGATACAGGTATGTACTGGGTGTATCCTCTGTTGAAAATCCATATCTCACCGGATGTTGTGGGCTTCGGAACACCATGGCCATTGTAATGGAATAAAACTCTTTCATTTTTACAACCTTTTCTCAATGAGTTACAAAATCTTTTCAAGTCTTCTACACACGGATCCAAAGATAGTTTGTATTTTGTTCTAGGCGAGAGGAGTTCGTATCTTCCCTGAAGGGACTTTCCTATGGCCTCTATGGCCTTCTTGGAGTCTTGGTAGTCTAGGTAATCCACCGAACTTTCTACTCTGGCACATGGTTGTGTTTTGACCACATCTGGTGGATCAACACCTAAATGCAGACATAGCACCAATGCTGCTGCCACTGTTTTTATTCTCTCTTTGCCTATCTTCCAATCTGGAATGGGTTGATACAGTCTATCTTTGTCCATTTTGATTGTGTCTTCGTCTACAGGATTGCCGTTCGTTTGGTGTCTTTTATCGTCAAAGTAAAACAGAAAATCACTCTCAAATGCTGCCAGCTTGGCATACTCCTCATCAAAACCATGTCTGGTTTCTTGGTTCAAGGGTTTGAGGAGCATAGAGTTGTTTAGTATCTCTGAGGAGAAATTATCTTCATCAAAGCCAAATAGATGGTTTGAGGGTTTAAGAGGAGGGCTCTTTTCCTTGTTATCTTTAAAAATATCATCGTTTATGATATTAGTGTTCACATTCTCACTCTCTGTTTGCTTGCTGAATGTTGTCTGTTTGTTATTTTTTAGACTTGTTGCTGGTGCTGTTTGTGCATTGTTGTTTCTTAGTCCACTAGGTTTCAAAGACTCCTTAAACAAAGTCTCCAGATTTGTCATATGTGATAATTACGATCTGTGTAATTGCTGTAGCTAGTTTGATCTATGGTGTGTGTTTGAATGTCTTTATCTATGTAGTGGTAAAAGCACAAATTCCCAATACGTGAACTATTTTTTTTTTTTTTTTTGGGAAAGAGAGAGGAAAAATATATACAACATATGGGAGTCTATAGAGTTTATCTCCGAAACCAAAGCAGCAGAATAATAAGCTACCAAAGAATGTTTTTATATGGATGTTTAAATACTGATAATTGGTATTTGTGTATAGAAGAGTTAGTGAATAGAAAAAGTAAAAATGATTAAACTTATAACATGCCATTGAATAATTAGAAAGGAGGTTTACGGTTATGAATTTTTAACAGGGTAAAATGGAAATTATAGATACTGGTTATTGTAGGTCACGTGCAAAACAAATTGTTATGGACCAATCTCAACAAGACCCAAAAAGCTCTTAAATGATATCAAAAAGCAAGCAATAGGAAGCATTTAGACATGTTGGTATTAATACTGTGTATTGAGCAATAACAACATAAACATTTTATTTACTCCAAGTGTTGAATTCTTCCAAATTTAACATAGAACAGATGAGTATTCTTTTATAATTTTGTATTGATAAGGTAGTTGTCGGATATAAGCCCCTTCCTTGTTTCTTTTTTTCATTGAGTCAAAATCATTGGATTTTCTATTTTTTCAAAAATTATACAAAGTAAGGTTTGTGAACTTACTTGGTAAATAACACCAAAACAGTCTAATCCAAGTTTCTTTGATATGTCTTTGACTACTAACAACTCTCTTGTTCTGCTGAAAAGAACTTTTACTCTAAAAGAGCAGACACCCTTAGTCTTGGTTTTGGATTCATTGATCCAAACTGCCTCATCATCTATTCTGAAAGAGTTCAAACACAATAACCCATTACTAAACGTCATCTACATAGGCTTTGAAAACTCTATAAACAAACCTCACTATGCTGATCACTTAGTCAAGCCATACCAATTTATTCCATCAAATCAAGAAGATTCAACATTTGATGCCAAATACAGCGAGCTGTTGAAACAAGTGGAAGCCAAAATAAATAAAACCAAACACAATCTTTTGATCATTGACAACGCCTTGTACATTGACAGTGATGATCTTCTTTTGCTAATAAACATGCTAAGCTATAAAGAAGGTGAACTGATACCAAACAGAACGATCTTGGCTGTGTACCACAAAGACAACGTTGACTTTGAGCAATTTCAAAGCAAAAATAACTTTTCCCAAATGACCACACTGTATCCAAGTGCAGCTCAGATTCTGAAGACTGAGGCAAATGTCATTCTGGACTTGAACCCTATCATCAAAGACAACAAGCATGTGTACGACGAAGAAGAACTGGACAACAGCTTGAACCAGTTCCACATACCCAGAGGATTCAACAACACAAAGAGTTACCACCTCGACTTCACCAACAAGAGAAAGTCAGGCAGAATAAGTACATTCAAGTTCATCATAGACTCCATTGATCACAATTACGTGGATGATACTAAGTTGCTCAAAGTGGACAATCCATTTGGCAACAACGACATCTCAGAGTTCGAGGGAATGACCACGTTCAACCTGCAGATGACCGACAAGCAAAGAAAGGCCAAGGAAAACGTAGAGCTGCCGTTCATGGAGGCACAGCAGTTCAGCTCTGGTGGGGCCATTGTGTATGAATTTGAAAAGGACGACGATTATGATGAAGAAGATCCATTCGAAGATCCCTTCTAAGACTTAAAATGAGGGTGAAAGTCTCTATATATACATTTTGATCATTATTTTCCTATTTTTGCTTTCAAAGACTTGATCAGTCTCTGCAGTGGTCTTTCTGTGACTACTTTCTTTGAGTCCTCAAAAGTCACTACTCTTTTAGTCAACAGGTTGAATATCAATCCAAAGCTAAATGCCATTAGCGTTGAGGTTATGGTGATGACGTTGTATGGCATTGAGAAGTCCGGGGTGGCCAAAGTCAACAACAAAGTTGATGTTCTCATGATATAGCTGTGGTCTTTCAACAGTCCTGCATGCTCATCGCTCAAGGCCCTTTCCTCAAAGTCCTCATCAATCACCACAACAACGGCAGCCTCGACTTCAAACCCATGGTTGGAGTCAGGTGGATATTCTTCGTAATTCAACAACGGCTTTTCAAAATCAAAACTCATCATTACCACAGAGTTCTTAGGAATTCTTAGGGTATGTTGCATGTGTAAAGGAGCCTTCCGCAGAATGGATGGAGTAATATCCGCTTTGATAATCAAATCTTCAGCCATGCCTGAATAGGCTTCAATGTCACGTTGTTTGTATTCTTTCACATTCATCTTCAAAGAGGAAACATACAATCTGATGTACCACGGCAAGGTCTCAAAGTACCTGATGGTAATTTCGTTTTCGGTGGATGGGTTGGTGAATGCAACTCTCATTACACCCTTGTCTTGAGAGTCGCCAGTCAAAGATCTGGTCACGTAAACAGGTGGAAGGTCGGATTCGTCTATAACGACCTTGGTGTTGTCCACGGTGCCTATGTAAAGGTCATAGTTTGCCTTTTCTTGTTCCTTCAATTCGTATACATGATTATTTGTGCCCAGCAGACCCAGCTTTTCAATATCCTCGTCCTCAGTTATGTTTTGGGGGATTATTTTGATTCCAGTTGACCAGTGATCATTGTCTATGCCAGTGATGGAAATGACTGAGACGTCATCTTGATTCATTCTGTTATTGTCATTAATAAAAGTTCCAAATATATCAGACAAAAAGAAGCTATAGCCCTTTTTGCTTAGCATTGGGAAGCACTCCCACTCAGACATCTTCTTGCTTGGATCACATTGAAGCTCCTCAACCGGAACTGGCTTTGGTGTTGGTCGTTTGCTTCTGGAGATCGATTGTGGAACGTTCACAACAAAGTTGATATCAATGTCTGTATCATAGTAGCACACAGTCTCATCTGTGCATTTGGTGTTGATGTCAATGCTCATGGAGTTCCAATAGGAATCAAATAGTCTGTTGCCGCTTATCAATGAGCTTAATCCAGTTTTCCCATTGGTTGGCAAAATTCTCAAGAAAGGAGAAAGATTTTCTGTACAAACGGCTTCATTGGCCAAAGAACCTCTCAAGAAAAACAATTCTTTGGTTTCATCGCTTATTGGAATCTGGTCTAGCAAATCAACATCGTAATACGATTGTATGTCTTCGATGAAGGTGATTTTTTCGGAATTAATAAAGTTCACTGAGCTGCAGAAAATACCACTCAACTCGCTCATTAAAATGTTCCAGTTGTTGATCGCGTCCAGCTTATCCTTTGCTTCCATCATGGCCCAGATCTCAACACCGGATCCTCCTGAGCTCCACCCGTTGTTTGGCAACTTTCCCCATTTCTGCGAGTCCCAATGCCCCTTGGTGAATTTAACATATAAGTTCTTCACATCATGCTTTGTCATTAGAGGCTCAATTGTCTTTGAAAAACCGTTGTGCTTTTTGAACTCAAATAAAGAGTTCTCTGTATTTATGATGTTGTCGGATTTCAAGTTGAAGTTGAAACTCGATAGCATGTAGTCCTTTGGCAACATTTTTATGTTCAAGTTTTCCTTGAATTCTGCTGTTGGAAGCTTAGCAGAAATACAAGTAAGAAGTATCAGCTGTGCAGCAATACATCTTATAAATAAGCTAAAGAGAACCATATTTCTTTTTGTTTCTTATTTATGGTTGGGCTGTTGTTTGTTTGTTTTTTTTTTTTTTGGTGTTTTGTGAAACTTGTATTTCGCCACCTTTTGTTAAGGATAGCTGTTTTTTTTTTAAATTTTTGTTTTTTTGAAACTTTTAATCAATCACGTGCCACGTGATAAGACAGAAATCATGTAATCAGTAATATTTCCAAAAAAGGGAATATTATTTAAAGTGACCCAACGGAAAGGAGTTAACAGTGAGAATAGTTGTATTCCGCTACACAAAATATCGGATAAAACAACTTTTGAGGGAAGAAAAAAAAAAACCTAAAAAAGAAAAAAACAAAGGATATAGTTGTTTGAGAATAATCTTGACTAATGTAAAGCTATTGAGAAATGTCTTGACGAACGGTTATGTAGTGTTTGTGGTTTGAATAATTCAAAAATAAGAAAAATTATATATTTTTATACAAAAGTGTAACATACAAAGTCTTGGAGAATTTACCAAGCTTGTAGACAAGGATTTTAGCACTGGAGTAGTTTTCTTTGGACGTATTACAATTGCTTGCTTCTTTACCAAGGAAAAAACCCCAAGCACTGAATAATCATACCACGCACTTAATACCACCGCTTCTAAGACAAGTTCTTATTGTTTTATGTTTTTTTCAAAATAAAAAGAAATTTTTTTCAGATACATACCTGACGACTTTTTATCAACATTTTTGCTTTTTTTTTTTAGTGTTGTAACAAAACAATAGAGACAGTAATTGCTGCTAATCTTAGCACTAGATTTATGGGCACAATCAAAACATTCAAATGAGTGGGCACACTTTGGAGATGGTATAGAGATCGAAAGGTCAATTGTCCTAGACAATTAATACGTACAAATATGATGGCAGTGCTGTTTATCAGCAGTTCTTGGCTGTACTAAAACTGATTAAAAATAATTATTAGATCTTGATAAAGTCTTGCTAATTACGTCAAAACTATGCTGGACTACGATTAATGGATAATACAATGTTGACACCGATCCATAAAACAAGAAAAATCCAGCCACATATTTGCTTTTAATTTTGAAATTATAAGCAAAAATAGATCTTTTTATTGCCTGATTCCTTTATCAAGTAAAGCATTGGATGAAATCAGGATACTCAGCTAGGTTCAAAATCAATTTTTTAAACAAAAAAAAAAATACAGCCATGTTTTTGAGGTTAAAGGATAATTCTTGAAAAGGGGGAAAGGTTATCTAGAACTCACAAAAAAAAAAAAAAAAAGGACTCAGGACAGGTCTAGGCATGGTGTTTTTTTTGTATCTATTAGATAATAAGAATAGTTTTTCCGGCGGTCACAATTTAACAAGCGGAGGAGCACATGTCTCTTAACTCCATTTGCATGGACCACTTATCTTGATAGATGGACAAATGGTGTGCAAAGAGTGACAGAAAGATGAGAGTCTTGGTTAATTTATTCTCTTGTTTCTCAAGAGCCGCTGTTTCATTCTGCTTGGAAATTCTTGGAATTTTGCATTTGCTAAAAAAAATTCCCCTGTTCAACTCACGGAGTACGTTAATGTATTTTTTTTTTTAAATGGAAAAAAGTCAACAAGTATTTTTCACATGCGTATATAGCAGACATTTGATATGCTTTAAGTCCCAAAATTTATCTTTTTTTTTTTTTTAGTCTGCAGACCACGCCAAACAAAGAAATAAATAATAATTTTTCCGATGACGATTTATTAAAAATCTATTGTGTTTGTTTTTTTTGCCCACAAATTAAACGTACGCTGTTTAGCTTGTGCAGCGGCTTGATGCTTTTTCTTTAATAAGCAAAAAAATAAAAATAAAAGTCAGAGATATATGCAAAGTACAATGAAATAAAAAAAGTGAGACAAGCTGTTTTTTCTATTGTTGTGTTTCATTGCTGCTAATATCAGAGTGAAATGGTGGAAACGTTAAAAAAAACATGATTATTAGTGACAGTAAATGGAGAACCGCTAGGGTAGCCCATTTATTTTTAGATTGAATTTGAAAAAAAAAAAAGGCGTGGTTTTCTCTTGCTTTATGTTCGTTTCTTGAGAAATTGTATATAAGGACATTGTAGTAACTTTTTGTTTTCCATGCAAGATAGATGAAAATGGACGGAGCTCTTATCTCTAAAAGACTTTGGTTATCAAGAGGTTTTTTTACTATGTGAATATTCTTGGTTTATGTAATTACATACGTCTGTTAAATTATAATATTTAAATAGTCATAAGATACGTTTATAATTTAAATTTGCAAAAAAGTCGTATAAAATAAGTTTAAAAATTGATTCTTTTTTCTTTTTTTTTTTTTTCAATGTAAAAAGAAGAATAATTAATAAGAAAATCCCCAAAGTTCACCTTTTACTAATCATCTTACACCATAATTGACTTTGAGTTTTTAAATTCTTTTTATTTTACAGCAAAGTGATGAACAACAACTGCCTGTTTTATCCAAATATGAACTTCAATCAATACCACAACCCTAGCAACTACACATATACCAACCACGGCATGCCACGAAATATAAGCAATGTATTCAACAACAATAACGACCGAACCTTGCCTTTGCCTGTGAAAAATACAAAGTACAGATACGAAAAGGAATATGCCATTTTGGCGCTCAATTCCAAGAAAGTCTACAAATCGAAGCATATAGCCAAGGTGTTGAGCACCATGAGCTACAACAAGCCGCTGAGCAAAACATTCAGAAGCAAGAGCACGTCGCTTGAGGATGTCAACATAGACAAGCACGGGCTCCTCCATGCGCATCACAAAAAACAGGACCACGAGGAAGACTGCGACCGAAGCGAGTCGAGTTTCTTGGGCACGAACAACTACAACGTAAACAATACGTGTGTTGTTTGTGAGAAGGTTTGCCAATCGCCCTCAGCACTGAAGATCCATATGGCCATACATAGCGACGGAAAGCCTTTCAAGTGTTTCTTCTGCGATAAGTTCATAAGCAAATTTGCAAGCAATCGGAACAGACATATGAAACAAGTCCACCAATGGGACAACGGAAGAAAAAAGTAGTTTCTCATATTACAGCACTGTGCATTTTCACTTCCACAAACATTGTAGCATTACGACTGCCGCACTTATTTAGTTTCTTCATTTTTTTAAAGAAAAAAAAACTACATTAATTAATGTAATTCTTGTAAAAATCATCACACTTTTTTGTTTTACGGAATCATCATATATTAGCTGTCATGCCACTCGTGATATCAAAATTTCAAGATGAACGGCAGTGTTCCCTCTTGCTTTTTTTTAGTAGGAATAGAAACGACTTCTGCCAAAAAAAAAAACAACCAAACTTCTCCAGTTTTGATTCCTAAATCAAGGTGCAATAAACGCCATGCTATGTCGATCCAGCCACCTTTTTTTTTTTTTTAATTCTCTCCAGATTATTCTAGTTGTCGAAATACACAGCGAATTATCTGATACTCGGCTGTTCCTTCCAAATAAGGTTCTTTGATGCCGCGACAAAAGAAGTTTGCCAAAAATGGCCATAAAAAAAAAAAATTACAGATTCTTGTTGATTGGTGTGGTGCGTTTTTTTGATCAGGCACCTGACTAATCAGTGTTTCAGAAACAAAACGAGACTTTGATGTTCTGGAAAGACTGGAGGTTTTTTCATGGGACATGTCCACATGGTACGTGGCTCTTTTTTTTTTCTTAATCCAAAAATCAAAACATACCCACAGCAATGTTTCATGTTCTGGGTGTTCTTGGTGTATTGTTGTCACCTGCATGAAATTAAATTATATCCAAGAGAATTTGGCAAATAACGACTGGATAACATGAAAAATAACTAATCCTTGGATGATAATAAAGTTGTGGTTCATCACGGAAAGATGTAGCACCCTTAAGGAACGTCACCTTTTGGTCTTGTTTTTTAAAAAAAAAATAATAATAATATAAATATAACTTTCTCTTGAAAACAGTACTTCAAAGACTCCTTAGTAGCTATTGCGCAAAGTTACCCATGGATTTACTAAGGACATGCGGATCGGTCACATTTGCTTGCTTCCAATACTTATGGGCTGGCAATGTCGGAGACTGTTAATTGCCAAATTCCTTTGGTCCAAAAAAATAATCCCCCCCTACAGAAATACAACAGCGCTGGGAAAACAAACAGCGAACTTTTTGAACCCCATTCAAACACACCTTAAATTTTTTTTTTTCCATCTGGGCGAGTGACCAAAGCACCGGACAAAAGGAGCAAACCATAAACCAAAGCCACAAAAGAATAAAGGGTAGAATAAACCGAAGTGATGAAGAACACCTTGTTGATTATCACTGAATTTATATCTGTTTCTATGGCCCCTTTTTTTTATTTTGTTATTTTTTTAAAAAAAACATGATTGAGATGGTGTATATAAGCACTACGCCTTGTTCTCATGTTATCAGTGCGCATCAGTAATCACCTTTTGATGTCAGCATCGTTTATCATTCTTCTATCCTATGTATTTCTAATTATTCTAATTTTGAAAAACAATATACGTAAGTCTCTTAGCATAACCAAAAAACACGAAGCTTCTCTTTCTTGTATGCCTCTTATAATCTTATAAATATTAATCTTTGTATGAAAATTGATGATAAGAATCTAGAACCTAATTTAAAACGAACAAACAAATACAAAGATCTACGCACACTTTCGAAAAACTTCAGAATGAACTTTTACGAAAACAATAACCAGCAACTCACAAACTACAATGGAGCAACCAATCTAAATACATCAAACTCATCTGCTGCTCTGAATGGCATTGCACAGTCCAATAACAGTGGCCAGGTTCTGGGGTACCTGTCCCAAGACAAAAGCTACTCAAATATAGCTGCTTTGCCCAACGACTTCTTTCTAAATAACATGTCCCGTATAGACTCAAGATCAAAGCTCAGCAACCTACTTTACCCTTCAGATATGACTTTTAAAAATAAGGAACAAACAGGTGGTTTCAACAATAGTGCGGATACTTCTAAAGTTACTAAACCATCATATTTCCAAAATCCTTTGCTAAACAACGGTGACAACATCTTTTCTAAAACTGGCAATAGTACAACCAAGCTATTCCAGCAACTCCAGAGGTCGCAGATGACCACAAACAACCCTGCTAACCTGGTCAAAATGGACAGCCAAACAAACATATTCAGTTCGTTCCAACCAAACAACTCAATGATATCAATCCCCAAAAACTTCAGCAATACAAACCTCTCGCAGCAACTCTCCAGGGACAACTTCATTGTCAAACAGCCCTCCTTTGTGCAGCCAAAGTTTGAATCTAATGACTTCTTCAATGGCGGCATGAACCTACAAACAAAACAATCATATACATTCTCTCAGCCGGACTTTCTCTCGAACAACCTGAGACAGAATGGCCCTCTGCTGGACTCGGAGAACGAACAAAAAGTCAAGAAACCGAAGAAAACATACAAGCCCAAGAAGAAGACATGCAGCGTCTGCTCTAAGATCTTGTCGAGCAAGTTCGCTCTAGAAAACCACATGAGAACGCACACCAATGAAAAACCGTTCCATTGCTACTACAAAAACTGCTCAAAGTGCTTCAGCACAGCTTTCAATAGAGATAGGCACGTAAAGATCCATGAAAAGGCCATCCGCGACCTATTGGGAATTTCAATGGAAGAATACAAGCAGATTAAGAGCAAGTTCCAGAATACGCCTTAGTGTTCAATTATATATTCACAATTTTATGATTTTGGTCTTTGATTTTATATGTTGAAATGTGTAATGTCGTGATATACAATAGATTTATCACGTGAGTTAATTATTGCAACTGTGTAGCGGCAATTTTAAAACTTTCTTCCCATTCATTTCTTTAATTTTGCTTTTTTTCTTTTTCTTTAGCTGTGTTTTTTAGAGATGATTACAGTATTCTTTTAGTAGCAAACACCCAAACCATACCATAGATTATGAGCATTCTGCCCAATTTTGAATCAAGTGCTTTGGCACAAGATTCTTTGAAAACAAAAAACTCAGATGTTTCTGAAGTCGGTGAGAAAAGACAGAAAGTTGAGGAGAAACCAACGTTTTCATCATACATCAAAGATAAGCTCATAGACAGCACCCAATTGAAACATCAGAAAGATACGATAAAACTGAATAAATTTACTAACATGAGTTTGCTAGAGCAGATGTATTTTCCAGAGTTGCTTCAAAAGAATACCTCCAAGAACGATAAGTTCTTCATACAAATGATTTACAATATACAAACATCAAGCATGTCTCCCAAGCAGAGGAAGAAAAACCAGAAGAAGATCATTAACATTATAAAAGAAAACACAGGGTTGTTAGCCCCCTTTGTTGATAAATGCACTGGTATAATTCTCGAGCCGGATTTCAACAACTCGAGATTCCACTTGTTTAAGACGTTGGCCAATATCTTGGATGTCATAGATCTGGGCGAGCTTGTTGAACAAAAAGGCTATTTAATGGAAAACATTTGGTTAATGCTGATATTTTTAATAATGGGAAACTCACCAGAAACTGAAGATGTTGAAAATGCTATAATGGCAAAAAAGCAATCACAGCAAGAAGACATGAAAAGCGTGCTGGAAGATGAGAGCAAACAGCTCATCAAGAAAGTCTACAGAAAAATCGGATTCAATAACATGGTCAAGCTATTCAAGAAGTACTTGAGCGACGAAGCAATGGCTGACTCTATAGCCATGTGCATATCTATATGTGATCCCAACGATGCTATACTCTTGAATTTCATCAAGATGACCATGGAAAATGAAAAGTTTGGAAACGTCAGGTTTATTGGTTGTAAGAGTATCTTCTACCTATTTGCTGCAACATCCACACAATTGGAACTTGACATGACCTTTTTCCTATCTTTGGTATCAAAGATGCTGATGGACCAAGAACTAAGAAACAAATCAGTTGCCATATTGACCACCAACTTGATCATTTCCAAAGACAAAAAAGAAGTGTTCGAGGTTTATGAACAAACAGTTTTGAATAACATAACCAACCAGGTTCAGAATGCGAGAGGTAGACTTAGGGAGTACCATCTAAGAGCCATGAGCTCGCTTTTGCCCATGATGGATGAAGAGAACTTGAAAATATACGGAGAAATTATCCTGAAGTTCTGCGTGCATTCATTGGGTGCTGTGTTTGATGATAAATTGAAAGTGTACAAGAAGAAAAATGAAACAGAGCAAGGACTGAAAAATCAAAACGAAGATTTTAAAATCACAGTGTTGTTGGTGATACAGAACTTGTATAAACTTGAAGATTCTCTTGACGATGGCTTTTTCTTTAATAGCGAGACAAAGATCTTTTTAATGCACATTTTTTTTGAGAACTTCTGGACCAGACAAACTGCACTGTCTTCAACAAAGCTAATTAATACAGTACAATTCACAACAAATTCGATTTTCCAAAAAGTAAAAGTTGAGTTCATCTTTGAGCACTTCATTGAGTGTCTACAGGACAACCTTGAAGTGCTGAGAGACATGGTAGGTTGGGGGATAGTTAAAATGCTGAACTCCACAGAACAGCTTAACCTGGTGATTAAGGAAGAAACGGAAAGAAGAATAATCGATGCTTTATTATTGAGTTTTCAAGATCAAAAATCAGACAATCAGTGCTATGTCAGGTGTTTTGATGTGCTGGCTGTTAAACTTGGCACTAACTTCAAGCCATACCTGCTTCCTATAATTAGTACGTGCTTGCAGCTAATGAGCAATAAGAACTCATCCATGAGAAAGAACGCCGCCAATCTAGCGTCAAGATTGGTTGGCACCTGCAAGGCATTGGACGAGCAAGGTCTGATATACAAGCTTGGTGTTGTCTTTTATGAAAACCTGGGTGAACCTATTGGGGAAGTTTTACAATATGTCATCAAGTGCATCCACGAGGTATTGATTTCCATTGAGGATATCAAAAAATTGGAACCTCCAGTAACCCAGTTGCTTCCTGCTTTAACCCCCATTTTAAGAAACCCATTTTATGGAGTTTCCTACAATTTGCTGAATATTATAACTTTGATTTCAGAAAGATGCTCAGATATGATACCGCCTAGGGAATGGAACAGAATATGCAATGAGCTTTTGGAAATATTCAAAACCCCAATCAAAGATCTTAGGATTAAGGCCAACGATACCTTTGGGGTCATTGCTGCAGGAGTCGGTCCACAAGATATCATAGGGACACTCTTGAACAACCTGAAAATGTCAGAGAGACAAATCAGACTGTGTTCTTCTATTGCGTTAGCTATTGTTGCCAAATCATGTGGTACTTACACGGTGTTGCCTGTTTTGTTAAAGGAATATAGCACCCCAGACACAAATATCAAGAATGGTATACTGAAGGCTTTAGCGTTCATGTTCGAGTACGTTGGCCAAGAATCAAAGGATTACGTGTATTTGGTCGTACCTATGATTCAGCATGCATTGACTGATAGAAATGTTGTTCTCAGACAAACAGGTGCAACAGTTGTCAGGTCTCTTTCTGTTTCATGCAAGAACTGTGATTGTGAAGAGGTATTTGTGCACTTTTTGAGCTTGCTGATTCCCAACATATTTGAAACCTCCCCACATGCAGTTGAGAAAATCAGACCAGCCATAGACGGGTTAAGAGTTGTCATTGGAACAGAAATCTTGATGCAGTATATGTGGACAGGCCTTACCCATCCCTCAAGCGCCGTGAGAAATGCTTATTACGCAGTCTTCAATGAGATCGAAAAGGAAGAAAAAGAAAGACTCGTGCCTCTGTATCCACTGAACGATATTCCTGAATTAAAAAATGTTTTATAGATGTTTATATATGTTGTGATTAATTAAGATTCCTCGGAGCTTTCTTCAGCGTCTTCAGAGGTCTCTTCTTCGTCGTCATCATCGTCACTATCACCTTCCTCATCGCTATCTGTTTCCTCTTGGTACACAATTTTTCGAACAACTTTCTTTTGCGGAGCCTTGTAAACATTGTCATCAGCAAAGAAGTCCTCCATGGTTTTCAGTTTATAATCCTTTTTATTCTTGACTGACACAAAGCCATCAGTTCTAGTCAACCTGGTATTGCTCTTGGTATCTCTTCTTGTAAATGACGATAAATTGTCGCTTTTTAAGTTGTGGCTTAGATAGTTCTCTGAAGATATACTGACGTTCTTTTGCTCAAAGTCTTGTACCTTGATCTCATCCGCTCTTTCTTCGGACATATCCTGGGCCTCGCTGAAATCAATGGCTTTCAAGCTCTTGCTGACATAAAGAGGAATACTTTCGCTGATTTCCATGTAGTTCAAAAGAGTCTTAGGAGCTTGTAAAATCAATTGACAAATCTCCTTTCCGCAGTTGTTCAGCAATCCATTCATATATCTAGCTCTATCAACGATTTCGTAGTCAGGATCAAACTTTGATAAAGAAATGACATCATCAAACATTCTTTTGTACACATTTCCTTCAGGTTCATCACCTTCCAATGAACTCTTGTAGTTGGTATACAGCTTGGCAGCTAAAGGTCAAAATTTGAAGCCTTACACGTGGATCTTCGTAGGCAAATGTATGCAATATTTTCTTTAACAAATGTGAGCCCAGCTTTATGTTTTGAAGAGAATAATCGGCAACCAACCAGATGATCCCGGCTTTGGTCTCAGGAAACAAATCATTGCCAAATACTTTGGAATTTTCTTTGGTTTTCACCAATAAAGCCTTAATGAGTAAGTATACTGCAGGTAGGTTGTCCTCTACTGAGTTATTTGATGTGATCACTCTCAACAGAGAGAATGCCGCATTGTTGACTTCAGGGTACTTCTTGCAAGAGGAGCTCTTCATGAAATTGACCATCCATCCCATGGCTCTGGTGTTGAGTTTAGAGTCAATTGAACAGCATTCAATAATTCCATATAAAGCAGTCGATCTTATTCTTGGGGAGAAATTAATGATTTTAGCGTATGTTTGAAGTAATGAGTACACTTCATCAACGTTACTTTCAGATAAGTTGGAAACAATTATTTGAAGCTTTAAGTATTGGCTTCTTTCACTATCTCTGAAGCTTGATAAATCAAATTGTTTATGATGGTCAGCAAACAGGCATTTCAAGCCATAAAGGTCCGAAGAGCTAACTTCTAATGTATATTCCAAGATCAAATTTTCAGCTTCAGGGAAATCTTTGTTCATAGCAATTAAATTCAAAAAGGCATCTATGATAATTTCTTTATTTTCTGTTGATCTATGAACAATTAACATCTTTAAAGCACCAAATGTCTTAGCACTAGAAGAGTTTTCTATAAGAATCTTTTCCAATGACTTGTTGAAGCATACAAAGTCTTCCGATCCTGGCAAAACAAACTTTGAGTTGTAAAGCTTGAATATGAACATCAAGTCGTCAAAGCAATAGTCCTCAAACAAGTCCAAATCATTGGCAAATCTTTTATAATAGCCATGCAACATGGCCAAAAACTTCTGGTCTTTGGCGATCAAATCTTTCAGTAATGACACACAAGAAGAAACAACTTCATAACTAGTGTCTTTGATGATTCCCTTCAAAATATCCATCAAATCATCATCGCTAATTCCATTCTGTTCCCAACATGATCTGAAGGTTAGTGCAAAGGTTCTTCTAACAACTGGATCAAAATCTCTTAGCATATCCTTGGAAAACTGAAGGATCAAGGGCACTGCTGCCTTGGACTTGAACTTGGACAGCACAATCAATGCCAGCTCCCTAGCCTGTGGGTCCGTGCTGTGCAGCAATTGCTGCACTGAGTTCATTGCCAAGTATGCGGCAGAAGACTCGTCCAGTGGCATGTAGGTGATCAAAAAGTCAAAGCACAGCTTTTTAGTCTTTAGATCTTGGCAATTGACGTTCTTCAAAACATATGTGTATAGATCCATGGCCTTTTCATTGGTCAGCAAACCAGTGGCTTCTTTGTATACAATTGCCTTCATGGCATTCTTCAGCTTGACTTCGTTGTTGGAGTCAAGAAGCTCCTTAATCTTCTTCATTGGCATTTTGTTGAGGTCAGTTGACGAAAGCGCAGACGAGCCTGCACCGCCAAGTTTGTTCGATGCGGCAAACCCCAAATCTTCCAAGGTCAAATCTTTCAGATTGTACAAGGTTGATTGCAACATGATTGGTAATTGATTGTATGTGGGTGGGTGTTTTTGGTTAACTTCTGTTTAGAAACACCCTAATCTTTCCAGATAGCAATAGCAAAAAAAAAAAAATTGTACGGTATTAGTTTGGGAGGTTAATTTTTTTTTGCCTCTTCGGTGGAAAGCAAATCCCAAAAAAAATACACGAGAATTAAGCGCGGCACTAATTTATTTTCTCCGTTTTGCGCACGTGATGTTGAAAGACTAGTGCATCCCCAAACCTAATTGAAAACACTATTTATATACAAAAGGAAGTCGTTATTATCATCGTTCCAAGAGTCTTATGAAGATCACTCAAGTAGTCCATAAACTCAATCAGCTGGGCATACTCCAGCTGTGTTTTTTCCGAGGCTTTCTGGATGCTGTTCAGCCTGCTTTTCCGCGTAAGTTCTATCACCTGTGGCTCATCGTAGATGCCCAGAAAGAACAAATTGTCTATGACCACAGCAGTGAGATTGAATTCTAAGATGTCAAGCTCCAAAGTGTGTTTGAAAAACTCCATTATGCTTGTGGGCGATGATAGGTGCAGTCTGAAGTACTGCAAGATCTTTAGAAAGTTACTGCTGTCATCAGGTTCTAACTCGTTCAAAATTTGCAAAAGCGGTACTCGAAGAACAGTTGTGATTCCGTCTATCTCAATCATGTTCTTGGATATATTGTTTTCATTGGTGTTGATTGTTTTATTCCAGGATGAGCTAATGTCAAATATGAGTACCAGATGTTTGATGTTCTGCATCCTGCTTAGTCCAGTTTTGTTTTCGTTTTGTGTTTTGACCATGCTGTGTACCTTAGACAAAATGAAGCCTTGATATTCAAGATTGTTACCATTTTCTAGTGTTATATGAGTAAAGTAGTTAAGAGTGGCTGTGCTGGGAAAGGACACATTGAAATTAGGGTTCTGTCTCTCAAATACAGTCGTCTGGTTCTCAAAGGATTGCTGAAGATTCAGATCAAATACACTGTATTTCTTAAACCGTAGAATATCGTTCAGCTCGTAAAAGAAGCATTTGTCAAGTATCTCCATCAGTGGGGTTTCTGCTTTAATCTCACTTTAGCTTTCGAGAGGAGAAAAAATGGATCAGGTGTATTTTTTTCGGATTTTTTTTTTTGTTGGTGTTTTTTTTTGATGTCTGTTGTTCAATTTTAAACGAGCTCAACAAATTCCACCAAACTGAATTAATTGACCAAAAAAACCAAAGATATAGAAAAAACTCCAAAACATGGATAAAGTCAAGAGTGAGCCTGGTTTGCACATCTCGAAGCGCAACAGCTTCTTACCTAAGGTCAAGTACTACTACAGATCCACCTGCTCTGTTTTGCTGCTAGGAACATGTGCCTTCTACGGGATCTTTGCCTCCATTTACTACAACATCCAGGGAACAAGACAGCTTGGCCAGTACGCCACTGCCAAGGCCTATGCCTTTGTGATGAAGAAGTGCATGGGCATTGACGTCAAGGTTGAGGGCAGAAAGTACTTGGAAACAAGCTCGCCATGCATTTTCATAGCCAACCATCAATCAGCCCTGGACATCTTGGTTCTGGGTGAAACATGGCCGAAGAAATGTGTTGTCACTGCCAAGAAGGCTCTAAAGTTTGTTCCGTTCTTAGGATGGTTCATGACCTTAAGTGGTGCTTTGTTTTTGGACAGATCCAACAGATCCAAGTCTCTGGGTACTTTGAACAAGGGAGTTAAGGAAATCATCGACATAAAAGGCTCCATTTGGATGTTTGTTGAGGGAACAAGATCCCACACCACCAAGCTTGAGATGTTGCCTTTCAAAAAGGGAGCCTTCTGGTTGGCCAAGGACAGCAACCTGCCTATTGTTCCTGTGATTATCAGCAACACATCAACCATCAACAACTCCAAGTTGCAGATCTTCAACACAGGTACTATCCATGTCAAGGTTCTTGAGCCAATCTCCTTGAAGGACGTTGACACCAAGGAGGACATGAACGAGTTTGTCGAGAGAGTTGAGACCTTGATGGCCAATGAGCTGAAGAACAATGTCGGCTATGCCACCCCAACCTCCTTTGACACTGGTCTTCCAGAGGAGTATGCTGCCTGATTTGGTCTTGTATTCACTCACAGTATATATAAAAGAAGAACTATTTTGCCTCTCACTCTGGTGTTCCAGGGTGGGTGTCATCAATCGCTGTTTACGCCGTGTGCGGCTGTTTTTTTTTGTTTTTTGCCGCGCTAAAAAAAAAACAACATCAGCTCTTCGCAAAACGAAGAAAATTTTTCTCTTTGGGAAGTGCGTCGCTAACGAAGGAAAAAAAAAACAGAAAAGTTGAAAGAGAGAGTAAAAAATTTTCAATGGTTGGTGATGTTTTTGATCTCATTGAGCAGAGATGTACATTGTATTCTTAGATACAAAGAGACCAAATAGATTATAGACAAGTTAGTAGTACTAGGAAGGCATTTTTCACTGCGAAAAAAAAACAGAATTTGAACAGCTTTGGTTAACGTTTTTGCTTTTTCATTTTAAATAGAACATAGTACATCAAAGACATTGAAAGGTACACAAGGTACAGTTACAACCTCACTTTAACATATCTCTATTTTTTGTCATTATTTTCTCTCTTTTGAACTTTGGTATAATAAGCAACTGCATTGTAATAGTATTTCAACTGTTAAGCCAGCAATAAGAAGAAGAAAAGTATATTATGAAACTTTGATAGCAAACACAAAAAATAATGAACAACACCAATAATCAATACAACACTACTGAAAGTAGTATGAGAAACATGGAGATAAACAAGTCAGGCTCATCCAGCAGCAGAGGGTCAGTGTTTTCGAACAAGGTGGTCCTGCCACCGCTGACCCAGCAGCTGAGCAACCAGAATATCATTCAGCCACACGCCAGCAACTACCGGTACCCGCAGAAGAGCAGCTCTGTTGACTCTCCGCTGTGGAACATCGTGATGAATAAGCCGAGACCAGTGGAGAACAATGTGTTCAGCAACTACCCAGGTAGCATGGACGACTCGCTGGCTGCGGCCAGGCTGGTGGTGAACTTCAGCAATACCCAGCAGCCACACGCCTACGGCAGCGCCACGAACCTGCCATCTGTGGGCTCATTTGCGCCTGCTGGGTTCAGCAGACAGAGCTCCATGCCAATTTTGACTTCAAAGACACCTGTTGGAGCATTGAGTGAGCCAAAAGCAAACAGCACAGTGCCACTTGAGAACGGGACAACAGTTGAGGAGAAGCTCAAGGGCGAAATAAAGAACGTAAAGAAACCGAATAAGACCAAGAAGAAGGAGAGGTGCATGGTGTGTTTGGAGATGTTTTCGAATCTGAAAACACACTCCGCGCTGCACATGGACGTTGAGAAGAGGCCTTTCAAGTGTCTGTTCTGCTCGCGAGGCTTTGCCAGAAACAACGATCTGCAAAGACACCAAAGAAAGCATCTGTTGGAAAAGAATCTGATGGATTCCAACAGCGAGGGTGCCTTGCCAAAGAAGAAGAATACCAAGAACGTGTGTGCAACGGAACTGGGTTTCAAGTGTCCGTTTTACGAAAACAAGGAGGACCTGCAGCCCTTTGGAGAAAACGAAAGCATCGACGAGGACGATTACGTGCCGAAGAGGTGCCACTCAACAGGGATCTTCACAAGATGCGATACCTTCAAGAACCACCTGAAGGCGCTGCACTTCAGGTACCCAAAGGGGACCGTCAGAAAGGACCGGGCCAATGTGCAGGGCTTCTGCAAGCACTGCTCACTGCAGTTTGACAACTGCAAGGTATGGGCTGACGAGCATGTGCTGAAGGGGAAGTGCAACAACAACAGGCCGTTTAAGAACTACATGCTGGTCAAGACCATTCCCGTTGGCGGTGTGGAGAAGAGCCAGAACAACGTGTATGTGAAACAGCACAGCGAGAACAGGGATGTGTCGCTGGAGCGCGTGCCTACGTCCGCGAATGTTTTGGATCTGAACAATTTATAGAGGCAGCAGTGAGTATTTATTTTTATTTTTGCTTTTTTTTTTTTTTTTAATTTTATGAGCATTTTTATCTTGGTGATCCTGAGGATGTTGTTGTTGTGTGTCTCTGGCACCGTCGAAGAGTGTACCTAAGTAAATAATAGTATGGTTTTCTTCGACGCTGACTTTTTTTGGTTAAAAGTTTTTTACAAACTAGGCTGTATTGGCTGAGTGGTAGAACAATTGTTTTTGAATATTACTAATATCAGCAAATATGGGGCAACTTCACTGGCTAAGCGAAATGTCCGGACCAAATTAAGGCACATCATTGATCCCAAAGGGATATCTTTTGATTCCTTGATTGATTTTTATTACTTGTTTCAGTTTAAAAAAAGAAACTTTTTGGTAGAAACGGCAATACGTGTTACTCAGTCCAATTTTGGTTGCGACAAATTAGTAATTGTACCGCTCAGGAGAAATATCCCTAGCCTGTTGCTATTTATTAATTTTTTTTTTTTTTGCAAAAGACCAATAATGACTCTGCAAGTTGCCTTTTTCGCTTTACTTTTGTTTTGTTTCGCTTGCTCATAGCTTGCTGTGTTGTCACCACTCAGCACACAGCATTGATTGAGAGCAATTGTCACTATTTCCCAGAAGTGTTACTGAGAGTGTTCATATTACTAGTTGTCAACAAAAAAAAAAAGCACACACTATTCCAGAATTGATTGTCGCTGTTGACATCACCTTAGAAAAAATACAATAAAGCGCACTCGTTTCAGGACAAAGGCTATTTAAAAAAAAATATATATATACACACATAAATTTTATTAGGGAAAGTCAAGCTGTGTGATAACACTTCTGAAACATTGAGACGGGGATGGTGTGTGTTAACGCAACAAAAAAAATGCAACCTACAGATCTCTGTGTACAGGGCTAAACACAATATACAGATATCCACATACAGGGTTATACTCAAATACACAAGAATGTCCCCATCTGTTTGTATAAATCGGTCACCATCCCTCCAAACAAAATGAGTGGGTTGATTATTTTTTTTTTTTTGTTTTTTTGCAGCGGCCCTAAATGTGGTTCTCCCCCTCAGCGTAATCTGTGTTTTGAGAGAATTTATTTTGTTTTTTTTCAAATTTTTTTTCTCAAATTTTCGGCGCTTAATTTTTTCAAACAGCAACCAAAAAAAGAGAACAATAGACTCTTGCCCACGTTGGAAGGTGAAAACACATTTACGAGCAAAGACGGAATCAACGGTTCACTTTCTCTTTGCTGTAATTTTGTTGTTTTTTTTTGTTTACAAGGTTTTCCTGCAGCCAAACCACACCACCCTCAAGAACTAATGCAGCCCCCGACACTGATAATGCTTAAACCCATCGCGGTTGGGCGAGTATTTGGGTATAAATAAAACAACACAAAACGTTCCAGATTTATTTCTCTTGTGTTTTTATTTCTAAAAAAAACAGCCAAGACCAAAAGATGGCATCATGTTAGGGATATAGTGCATTCTCGACTGATTCAAATTCTGCTGCAGAACAATGAAAACTTTTTGTGAACGTTTTTTTTTTTCTTTAGCTGTGCATGACCAGCCAAGTTGGTATATCTTGATGTTCTGGGTACCTGTGTTTTTTTTTTCTTTCTTTCTTTCTGCAACGAGATATAAATACTGAATGGATGTTTATTGCTGTTTCATTTTTTTTTTTTTTACAAAAATTCTTCTGTTATTTTATTTATTTGTTACCCTCAAAATAGAGTTCGTCTTCTCTTCTAGATGGAATATGATATCCATATAAAAATCATGACTCAATAAATGTCTAATCTTTTAGAGAAGCTTCATTTTGAAAGAGAGTAAACGTTAAAGTTATTTTGTTTATAGTAATTAAAAAATTTAATTTTATAAAGAAGAAACCAAAAAAAAAAAAACATAATAAAAAATCCCCCATAACTAACGTTTATTAAACTCTTGTTAACATCTTAAGAGATTTGCCATACTTCCATTATTCAATAACTGTTCTGCTTGAAATTTTTTTTGTTTAGTTATTCAGTTAATTACGAAAAATTCATAAGCATTCATATACACATTTGAATTTAGCATCAAGTTTGATCTTACTCATTCTAATATTATAGCTTCGCCACATATTTGTTATCTTTTTTTTTTGGTCCACATTAAGATTTGTTTTAAACAAAAAAAAATACACAGCCAAAACAAAAAAAAACATAAACTATTTTAACATAATATTTTTTACTTCTAAAAACAGTATAAATTCATAGGTTTACTGCATCCAAATATCATTGTTAATCTTTTGATATTCTTTTTTAAACTCTTCCGACTTTATCCACTTCCAAAAACTAAACAAACATAAAAAAAACAAAAAAATCAAAGTGCTTTTTAAATCAACTTCCATTTTCCCCTTTTGTTCTTTTTTCCATAAAATTTTTTTTGGCTTTTTATCATACTCATATAGCATTTAACAACTCACGATAATAATGAACTTTCCAACTATCAACAAATCAACAACCATAGACCAATCCGCAAACAACGCCGCTCCAGCCTCCAAAAAAACCAGCTCCAACCACATGGAATTGGAATCAAGAAAGGTCTTCGCCAAGTACTGGTCCACCGATGGTGTTTTCTACTACTGCATGGAAATCAACAAGGTTTCAGTCTGCAGAAGATCCATCGACTCCTTTGTCAACGGGACTAAGCTTTTGAACGCAGCCAACTTAACAAGAGGCAGAAGAGACGGTTTGTTGAAGAAAATTGCCAACAAGTTTGTGGTAAGAAACGGTATTGCCCCTCTAAGAGGTGTCTGGATCCCACTGCACGTGGCCCAAGACTTTGCCAGATTGGAGGACATTGAAGATGTGTCTTTCCCTTTGTTGGAGGAAGACCTAGAAGATGCCTTCAAAAACAACCCTGAGTTTGTCAATGCCATCAACAAGAAGATGAGAAGCTTCAGCGGCAGCATTGAACCATCAAACGACGCCAAGAATTCCTTGAACTCTCCAAAGTCCAAGACCCCAAGCACAGGAGAGGACATTTCTCAATCCTTGAAGGAAAACATCTCCACTGAGTCATTGATGAACTTTGTCAAGTCCGATAACAGCCATGTTTTCAAGTCTAATGCCTTGAATGTCAACAAGGCATGCCCTTCTTCTATGACAGCACAGAAGAGCATGAGCAACAGCTTGTACCCAACCCCAAGAATTTCTGAATCCAACTTGGGTAAGTTCCACGATGACCTCAACACTTGCAACAAGGACGAAAAGAGCAGCATCAAGTCTCAAAACGACGAGAACACCTTCTACAACGAAACCAACTCCTCAACAAGAGTCATGACTCCTATCGGCAAGATCATGAACACCCCATCCTACATTGCTGCCAGCGGTAAGACGGTCAATGCTGCAGGCTGTGATATTTCTGGTAGCAATCGAACAGTGATGAACACTCCTCATGGGTACGTGCCTTACAACGCTGATTCTCTGGGCAGAAAGCCTTATGAAGCCAACCCATACTTCTATGGGAGCCTGGCCCACACCAACACTGCCAGACTGAACCAACAACCACACTACATGATGTATCCCCAATCTGGAAGCATGCTTGGTATGTCTTTGTTTAGCAATGGCTATCAAGGCGAAGATGGAATGGCGAAGATGTACGGCTCCTCATTGCAGCAAGTCCAAAACCAGCAGAACATGAACTACCACATGAGCTACCTGGGCACCAATGGCGACGACCAGTTCCACTACCAGCAACCATACGTGATGTCAAACTTCATGAACATGCACTACCAAAAGCAAATGAACACTTTAAACCACAGTGCACCACATGAACAGCCACTACCTGAAAACTGAGCCACTAATATTAACAATCTCTCTCTAATCACCCATGCTAAAGATTGTTTTACAATCTATGTACAACAATCTGCAATGGCATATAATTAGCATTTACTTCTAACACAGATCTCAACGAATTCCTGCCTTTATGTCTTGTTTTGTCTATTTTTATTTTTTTTTACCAAGAGTTTCTTTATGCATCTTTGAGTTTTATTTCTCTTATGCTGCATGAACTATTTTTAGAAGTGTGTGATAGATCTTAAAGATGCATAAAAAATAGCACGAGGTTTTATCTAAAGATAAGAAAAAAACCCCCCGATCTGTTTCATATTTTTCTTTATTTGTTTACCCCTCTTTGTTTTCCACATAATCATCGCAATCACAGCAAGATGAAAATCTTGTATATCTTATGTCATCAAATGCACCAATCTTCGATTTGTTGATTATTATTATTATTTATTTTTTTTGAGAAAATGGCTGCTGCCATTTGTTAAGTGGTCACGGGGTTAGTCGGATATAATTTGGAGTTTAACTTTTTTGTTTTTTTTATTTTCATCGTGTAGCGTTTTTGTGGAATGGATTTGGTAACGCCCAAAAACAGGACAAGGCATTCTACTTCTGTTGTTTCGTGTTTTGTGTTTTTTTTTTTTTAACCAATGTTTATTCTTTTTTTTAAAAAAAGTAAACAAACGTTGATTGTGCTCTTCACAAGAAAAACTTTGCTATACCTACCCCCAAAAACAAATCAGTGAAATCAGCACGATGTCGTTAGAAAATGATTTGAAACTGGAAATCAGACAGAACAAAGAGTACATAAACAACTTGATTGAAGAGAACCAGCGCTTGAACAGTGTGGTCAATGGGCTCAAAAAAAGACAAGCAAAGGAAGAGCTGATCATTCCGTCGCTAAGGGCCAAAATGAAAAAGTACTACGATCTATACAATGCCCAAGCTGAGCAAATGAAAGCATTAGAAAAAGAAAACAAAGAGTACAAAGAGGAAGTATGGACCCTGAGAGATGAACTGAAAAAAGCACAGGAGGAACATGAACTTGCTATAGAAGAAAAGCTTAGAGATTTAAGGGTTGAAGCGGAAGCTTTGAAAAACAAAGTAAGCACGGATAGCAACGACAAAAACAACTTCTTGAAACTGGAAAACGAACAGCTACTGCAAAAGATCGAATCTTTGAACAGCAAGACCCTGCAGTTGGAAAATGAGATTTTCACCATCAAGGAAAGCCACAAAACATATACGCCAAAAGATCACAGCAGCCGCCGTGTTTCCTCAATCTCGAATTACAATAGCACTTTTCTGAAAGACTCGAGCCATATCACCAGTGATCTTAACAATACAAACATGTTGTTCAAACAGGCGGATGACTATATTAAAACGCCAACTGCTCCCCCTGTTATTGAAAAGGAGATGGAACTTATAGATGATTTGGAAAATGTATTGAAAAGTTACGAAAAGAAGTTTATAGAAGAAGACGCAAAGAAAAAGAGAATAGAGGATACGTTCAAATTGTTTGAAAAAATCAAGCAAAGAATGGTCAGCGAAGAGCAGAAGACTGAACCTGTAGAAAAGAAAGAAGAACCAGCAAGTCCGGAGACACCAAACCATTTGAACAAACTTGAGGAGCAACTTGAAACCATCACAGAGACCTTGAATAAGCTGATGGCCACAAAGGAGCCCAAGCCCAAGAAGACTGTCCACCAAAGCATAAACAAGAGATATCCAAGATTGGATCTCGACGATGTTTCTGTAAATGAGTCTCAAATGGATGTATTGGGTCCGCGGAGAAACTCAGGGGCGGACCAAACCCAAGTGAAGCACAACATACTCAGTGGCAGCATTTTGAGAAATGCTAGCAACGCAACCTCTAGAACGTTGAACAGCGTGAGAACTGGTCTGGATGAGATCAATTTAAAAAACGAGGAAGTCCCTCATGATGCCGACATGGACACATTGAACAAGATCTGTGCAGAGTTTGAGGGCCGTGAGGTCAACATTGATGAGATTGTAGGCAACCATTGATCGTGCGGAGACTATGTAATTTGTTTCGGATATAAGACGTTTTTAAGTGCCGTTATTAGGGTGATTTTTTCCTTCTTTTTTTTTTTTTTTTGTTTCTATCATGTAATATCGTCTTTCTCATCATGCCTTGTACACTGCCACCAAAGAGCTTGTTACCAAAAACATGAATGACGATTTGTTTGATGAGATGATGTTACTGTCGCCTGAGCAGGTGAACTACAACCTAGGCTACGCTGATGGGATGAAGATATCGGAAAGAAGAAACGTGCAAGAAGGCAGGGAGTACGGGGTGATGATTGGGTACCAGAGTTTCCTGATAATAGGGCAGGTATACTCCATAGTTGAGTGTATGCTTTTGGATAAGACTCTTGGGATAAACGAGGGCATGAGGAAG
Source organism: Hanseniaspora meyeri (assembly GCA_030370665.1). Lineage (NCBI taxonomy): Eukaryota > Fungi > Ascomycota > Saccharomycetes > Saccharomycodales > Saccharomycodaceae > Hanseniaspora > Hanseniaspora meyeri. The sequence goes on along the minus strand of CP113884.1, from coordinate 901,369 downwards.
AGCTGCAGAGAGATCATGGACCTTATAGACAGTGAAATCCAGGAAAGCAACAACGACCCAGAGGTTGTGCAGAAGAACAGTGAGGTGATGGGCAAAGTCAAGAACAAGCTGAAACTCATCATGATCATGCTTAGCAAGTATGACAAGCCAGCTTCGCTGACATACGAGAAAATTGAACAAGTTTATAACAAAGTCGGGAATGGACTGATGCCAACAAGCAAGGCTATTGAAGAAGAGGACAAGAGCAACTTGGTCAACGGTATGGCAACAGATTGGTAAGGCTAGCATCGGATATATAGGATAACAATTTTTGTTTCTTTGTTTTTGAAAAAGTCATGTGACGTTACAATATGCTTTTGTAAAATAGTCATGTGACCAGTGTGATTTTTTTGTATAAGCCGTCATGTGACCTTGTTTTTATCGGATAAATACATGATTTCTACTGGGCATATTTTTTTCGGGGATAACCTCCCAAAGCGGCAAAAGGACATTCCCTCGTATATAAAAATCAACTCGTCACAGCAAAAAAAAAACAAATCGTGGAAAAAAAAAAAAAGAAAAAAAAAATTTTTCGCAGAAACCCTTTCAATGTTGTTTTTTTCTCTGTATGAACGATATCAAAACTTGCATTTTATCGCTTTTCAAAAAAAAATAACAGGAAATCATTTAAAAATTTAAGGTGAATTATTTAATGATCGTTGATGTATAAAAAGAAGATTATTCTGTTTTAATCTATATCATTATTAAATAAATTAAAGAATAGTAAAAAAACAACAAAACCCCAAAAGAATAACAACAAACAACGTATAACCATGTCCGTTGAAACTATTATTTCATCTGATACATTTGTATCAGACAGTTCCCTCAATAAAACTTTAGAAACTGCTAGCAACTATCTGCAAACCATTTCAGTCTGGAAGACTATCGTCACCTTGATTGTCATTGGTTTGGTATACGACCAAGTCTCTTACCAACAAAAGAAAGGTTGCATTGCTGGTCCAAAATATAAAGTCTGGCCTATCATTGGTCCTTTCTTGGAATCTCTAGATCCAAAGTTCGAAGAATACAAAGCCAAATGGGACTCCGGTGAATTATCTTGTGTTTCCATTTTCCACAAGTTTGTAGTCATTGCCTCTTCAAGAGATTTATCTAGAAAGATTTTCCAATCCTCCAAGTTCGTCAAGCCTTGTGTTGTTGATGTTGCCGTTAAGATTTTAAGACCATCTAACTGGGTCTTCTTGGACGGTAAGGACCACACTGATTACAGAAGATCATTGAATGGTCTATTCACCCGTCAAGCTTTGGCCCAATACTTGCCTTCCCAAGAAGATGTCATGGACAAGTACATCGACCACTTTGTTGAATTCTCCAAGAAGAACGACTACAAGCCTCAAGTTTTCTTCCATGAAATGAGAGAAATCCTGTGTGCTTTATCCTTGAAGGCCTTCTGTGGTAAGTACATTACCGATGACCAAATCAGAAAAGTTGCTGATGACTACTACCTAGTCACCGCTGCTTTAGAATTAGTCAACTTCCCTATTATTATTCCATACACCAAGACTTGGTACGGTAAAAGAGTTGCTGATATGACCATGAAGATCTTTGAAGGTTGTGCTCAAATGGCCAAAGACCATATTGCCTCCGGTGGTGAATCCGTTTGTGTTTTAGATGCTTGGTGTAAACTGATCCATGATTCTAAGAATTCCGACTCTGAAGATGCCAAGTTATACCACAGAGAGTTCACCAACAGAGAAATGTCTGAAGCTGTCTTCACCTTCTTGTTTGCCTCCCAAGATGCTTCTTCTTCTTTGGCTTGTTGGTTATTTCAAATTGTTGCTGATAGACCAGATGTCCTAGCCAAGGTCAGAGAAGAACAACTAGCTGTCAGAAACAATGACCCATCTAAGAGATTAACTTTAGACTTGATTGACGAAATGCACTACACCAATATGGTTGTCAAGGAAACTTTGAGATACAGACCACCAGTCATCATGGTTCCTTATGTCGTTAAGCAAGACTTCCCAGTCACCTCCACATACACTGCTCCTAAAGGTTCCATGTTGATCCCAACCTTATACCCAGCTTTACATGATCCTGAAGTTTATGAACAACCTGATGAATTCATTCCTGAAAGATGGGTTGAAGGCTCTAAGGCCAATGAAGGTAAGAAGAACTGGTTGGTATTCGGTACTGGTCCTCACGTCTGTTTAGGTCAAAAGTACGTCTTGATGACCTTTGCTGGTTTGTTAGGTAAGTTCGCCATGAACACTAACTGGACCCACGAAGTCACCCCATTAAGTGAAACTATTAAGGTCTTTGCCACCATTTTCCCTAAAGACGACTTATTGCTAAGCTTTGAAAAGAGAGACCCATTGACTGGTGAAACCATTGCTAAGTAATCAACTATATATAAAGAAAAAAAACTGTTACCATATATTATACGATATTTATAAGAAATAATCTCTTTTTCTTTTTTTTATAAAATAAAAAAAATCAAACTAATAATTTCAAAAATAATATATAGCTTATTCAATCTAGAAAGTAACCTTTTTACCTTGGAACTTAACATTCTTTGTTTTTTCCTCTTGTATTCTCTTGGCTTCCCAAGAAGGATGGAACTCTTTACTAGCATACTCCTTGGCCCTTTGTATCTTAGCATGTTGTTTATCTTTATATTCTTGTTCTCTTTCCATTCTCTTGAATACTCTTTCTTCATATGCTTTTTGTCTCTCCAATTTATTGGCGGTTTCTTCCTCAATCTTCTTTTGAACGTGGTTGGCTGTTCTACCGTACTTCTTCTCCCAAATCAAACGTCTTTCTCTTTGACCTCTTCTATTTTTCTTTTTCTTCTCTGGTTTTTCTTGTTTCATTTCTCTTTCTAGTTCTTCTTCAGATTCGGCGTCATAAGTGTCAATGAACCCGTGTTCTAGCTCTGGCAGAGTGCTTCTCTTTGCAGCATAGTTGTCATTTATTTCATCTTCTTCATCGTCAGAGTTGGCAATCATATTGTCGTATTGAGCATAATCACCTTGATCATTGTCATCATATCTGGATTCTTTATACTCATCTTGACCTTCATCATAGACTTCATTGTTGTTCTTACCCTGAGTTTCCTTCCTTTCGACTTTCTTAGCTCCTCTGTTTATATTCAAAAATACATCCATACCATCTTCAAATTCAGACATAACAAGCTTTAAAGACTTGTCTTGGTACAGTTTGGATATGGTTTTGTTGATTTCCTTGCTTACTTTTGAAACATCTTTCAGCTTTTTTACATGCAAATTGCTTTCTAGTTCTTTAACCATATCTTCATCAACGATCCAGTCCTCGTAGTTCTTGAATGGATTAGGAATGGCGTTCTCATCCATTTCAGTTAAATCTTGTCCGTGTTCAGCTGTATATCTATTAAACTTCTTTTTCAAGGATTTCATAAATCTATTCAATACCAATTGCTTCAAGATTATCTTATCCTCAGCCTTTGTTTTATCTGTAGGCATGTTATCTATTTTACTATTAAACTTCAAGCATAATCTGTACAACTTCTTGTTTAGTATTTCTTTCTTCAAAACAGTCAGTTCCTCAAACAAGTCATCCAATGAAACGTTTTTCAGCTTTTTGTTGTTCTTCTGACTGTTCTTGGAATGTTTATTGGCATTTCTGATTAATTTTGTAGTATGGAATCTTGGGTTGAAATAACGTAAGGAGTAATTCAACTTATGGTATTGGAACTCCTTGTTATCTAACTGAAACAGCAAGTTTTCTTTAGGCATGTTTATTGGTTAGGGGTTTGTGTTTTTTCTTGGTGATTTCGATGTTAATTCTCTTTAAAATTGTTATTGCTATATAGAGTAAATATAGTACATCTCGAAAATCAATTATTAAAAAATCGAAAAGGAAAAAAAAAAAAAGAAATTCTGTATAACGCAAATTCATGACTTCCTAAATAGGCAATATATCAAACTAAAGCAACAATTACTTGGAAACTCGGATACAAGTATATGGAAACAAAACAACTGTCGAATATATAACAAATTCTAATCATTTAAATTTAAAATGAAAAAAAGAATTTTGACTTAAAGTTGCTCAGGTAAACTGTTATCTTGATTGATTCAAATCAGACTGACATGCAAATCGTTTTTTTTTAATAGCTTTATCATCTAACAAAGAGAAAGTAACCTAAGTCACCTCTCTTATAAAAATCTATAAATGTATTAGCATCATCTTAAATCCATCAAGAAACGTGTCTGTGCAACCAAAAGTTCTAAAAAACTTTCCAATTTTAAAAGGTAAATAATCAAATATCAGAAGTCTTCAATAATAATATTTGGAGTTGCATCTTGAAAATTGTATAAAATACACTTTGTATTGTTTAAATCAGTTAAAATGTTTGCCCTGTCACAGGCAGTTATCATCAAATAGTGACTTTTTAAACAGAAAAGCCATTGTAAGTTGACCGTCGTGATAAAATGATTCATCATTTAAAAAACAATAGTAAGCTATTCCAAATGTAACAATCAAATCTTATTTTTGAAGTATCTTTAGTTTGTGGAAGTAAGAAACACATGTTATTGTAAAAGTTGAAAAAAAAAAATATGATTGTATCAATTCTAGTATCAATGGTATCAGCCTAAAACCTTCTCGATCACTTCAAAAGATCAGACATATGCTTGTCTATTTGAGTGTTGTTATCATCGTGTACCAGATGTTTGAAATTGATACAATCTTTACTCAGTTTTTTTCAACTACAATAATAACTGCTCTTTCTTCCTAAACTCAGTGATGTATTTTTAATTCAATGTCCACAATAAACAATATAGTCAACCAATTTGTTTATACTCTTACCTAAGAGTGATTCCATTCCTTTTGGAGAACAAAAGGCACAATTTAATAATAATGATTCATTCTTCTTTTTTAAAAAAGTTTCAGTTAGGCATGAATGGTATAATTTTAAAAAAACTTGTCTTCAATGTTAGAAACAACTCAGACTCGTCATCTATTTTTTAATTTCATCATCTTAATTAAAAGAACGATTATTATTAAATGGCTTTTTGTTTTTTCAACATAAAAAAAACAGATTCATTTTTGGATAAAAACAAATTGGCTAACTATTTGATATTGCAATACAAAATACTTGAACATGATATTCTTTTTTAAAAAAATACTAAAGAGGTCAGTAAGTGGTAGAGTTTCTGAGGCTCTACCGATAAAAGCGTTGTCACTCATGAAATTTTTATGTGAGTAAAAAATCAGTGCCCAGTGCTTAAAATTCCTCATCCCAAGAGTATTTAAATATAGTTCAAATATTATTGAAAAGTATCAGCAAGCTGTACAATACTAACTTTATAATTTTAAGTAGATAAATTAAACATATGTTTTATTGAAAAAAATAACCTGTTTTCAACTGAAAACAATTTACAAAACACATATTCATATTATCTACAAAAATTGTTGAAACCAAATTAGTATTGTACAATTTTTTTTCTTTGTTATTTTCAAACAACAAAAAAATAAAAAAACAAAATAAAGTTCAGAAGTAGTTAAAAAAGATTATCATTCAAATGCAATTGCTCAGCAGGTAATTCCAGCTTGTCTTTTTTTATTATCATCATACTTATTTTAATTTTGTGTTTGTACAGAAACTTTTTTATATTATAAACAAAAAGCTAACCCTAACAAACTGATTGAAACTAAATATAAAATTAATTACTCCTGTAATTCTTCTTGATTGCATTATTTTTGGTTTAAAAAAATGGTATCAGATTAAGTAATATAGTTTCTAATCACTAGTAATTCAGAAACTCTAGTTTGAATATTTTTATATTTAAATCATCATTTCAATAATCAATACAAAAATTTAATATTTAATTCCAATCAGTTTGCTTTGTCAAAGTGATCTTTTTTAATAATGATAAAAGTTAATGTGGCTATGAGTTCCTTAATTGAAAGAATTGGTTTTTGTTAATATCTTTTTCTACAAATATAAAAAATATAATTTCACATAAAGGAAAAAAAATTGCAATGGAGCTTCCATCGCGTTTAAATAGTTTCCCCCTTGAACATCAGCAAAGAAAAATTTTTTATACGTTTTGGCCAAAACGCAGAAATAGCAAAAAAATTTAGAAGGAACATATCCCAAAAGGGAAATTATTTCAGCCTAGGAATTACAGAAAAAGAGTACAAGACCACGATGTTTCCCAAAACGGCAGCTAAAAGCTTCTAAGCCGAAAAAAAAAAAAGAAATGTCTGTGGTCACGATACAAATGATGGCTTTACAGAAGAGATCAGGGTAAAGATCTCACTCACATGACCTTATTGAATCAATATTAGCTTGCAGCTTCAAGTTTTGTAGAAATGTATGTTTAAAAAGTTTATATACATTGAGAGCAAAAAAATGTATCTATTAAAGCATTAAGCTTCTGATATGCGTAATAGTAATACTTCAATGTTTACATGTTAATGTTTATATAAATTTAGTAATTATAAAGTTACAAATTTCAAAATAATGATGTTAAATGTAAACTTTTTTTATTTAATTATTAAAAAATACATAAAAATTAAGTTTGTGCTAATATACTTTCACGTGATTATGTGTCAACAAACTGCGTAGTATTGGTAGCGGGTAAACTGAAACAAAGTCTTTTTTTTTTTCTTCTTAGTTGAAGTCCCCACAAAAAGTTTGTGTTACAAATCTTATCTGACCCAACACATACAGAGTCTAACCTAATAACATTTCCAAGACACCAAACTAAGCATATCTTATGAGTGATCAGTTAAATAAATTTATAGATCTAGGATCACCTATTGACCAGTTGTTCCCGCTGCTTCCCGATTACCAAACTTTACATGAAGGCGGATTCACATGGCACATAAATAACTGGAAGGCTCTTGAAGAGTCAGTGAAAGCAACCAACAACAAGAAAGTGGAATCACCAGTTTTTAACATCAGAAGTGAGTCTGAAGATACGGATTTTGATTTTAACATTCTGTTGTACCCTTTAGGAAACAGCAATCCAAAGAGCGTGGCTGTCTACTTAAACCCCTCCCCTAAGAACAAAGAACTCAAAGAATGGAGTTGCTGTATGCAATTTGCCATATTCTTTTCCAGACCCGGCCAGGATAATGTTCATGTTGGAAAAGTATCCTATTATAGATTTTCAAATGCGGATACAGATTGGGGGTTTGTGGACATGATAGACACACAAAAACTAAAAACGAGATACAAAGAACTGAAGGATACAGTGCCCACAGGATTGATAGTGGATGAAAATAATTTGAATGTTTCTTGCTACGTCAGATTTATAAAAGATGAAACAGGGGTTACGTGGCATAATTTCAAGAACTATGATAGCAAAAAAGTCACAAACTATATTGGTTTTCGAAATCAAGGAGCAACTTGCTATTTAAATTCTCTTTTACAGACATATTTCATATTGAGCAAGTTCAAAGAGATGGTCTACGAAATAGATACTTCCAACAAAACAGAACCTACTGAAAACGTTGATTTGGCTTTGCAAAGATTGTTTTATAGTCTTCAAACATCTGATACGTCTGTAAACACTGTTGAATTGACAAAATCGTTTGGCTGGGACTCCAGTGATAGCTTTATACAAAATGATATACAGGAATTGAACAGATTATTATTGGACAAATTAGAAGGTTCAATGGATCTGAAGTCTTTATTTGTAGGTGAAATGAAAAGCTACATCAAATGTCTAGATGTTGATTATGAGTCTTCAAGATTAGAAGAGTTTTGGGACATCCAACTTAACGTAAAAGACATGTCGAACATCCAGGAGTCTTTTGATTATTATATTCAAACTGAGATATTAGAAGGTGACAATGCTTATTCAACTGATGATTTTGGTCTGCAAAAAGCCAAAAAAGGTGTAATATTTACAAGATTGCCCAACATTTTATTCATACAATTAAATCGATTTGAGTATGACTACAACCTGGATAAATTGGCCAAAATTAATGACAGATATGAATTTTTTGATAGCTTAGATTTATCCTCATACATGGAAAAATCAGAGGGCGATGAGATGTACGAATTGCACGGAGTATTAGTACATAGTGGTGGTATAGACACTGGACACTATTATGCAATTTTAAAGCCTAAAGGGGAATGGATGTGTTTTGATGACGATCGAGTTTGGAGAGTTAAGAAAAATGAGGTATTTGAAAACAACTTTGGATACCAGAAGAAATCTGAGTCTGTTTTGAAGATGATGGGCAAGCCAAGCCTTCAAAAATACTTGATGAGAAGACAAACCAATGCTTATATGTTAATTTATATCAAAAAAGACAAGGTTGAAGATACTTTGAAGGACATTGATGATGATAAAATTCCTGAACATGTAAAGAGTACTTTGATTCATGAAAAAGAAACTGAATTGCAACAACAGATTATCCTGAATGAACTAAAGAACACATTCAAGTTGAAGGTAGTGGATGCTAGCAAGCTTTCAGGTTATAGAGGGTTTGATTTATTTGCTAATCCAGACTCGAAACTATATCATCCTGACTTTAACAATGTGGATCATATTGAAATAGTAAAAGTAGACAGAGAGATTGAAGTTGCTGATTTACAAAAGATGGAAGCATTTAAAAACAAAAACATCTGGCTAATGGGATACTCAAAATCACAAGCACTAAGAATTTATAAGAAAATTGACACTGGAAAGTTAAAAGACTATATCAACCAGTTACTAAACTGTTACATATTGACAGAAGACGTGTTTAAGCTTAACAAAGAAGATCGTTCTGATTCTTTCTTGTTGTTCGTCAAGACTTTTGGTGAAAAAGAGGGCGATGATCAGATAATTCCGCTCAAAGTGAACCCTTTCACCAGAATTTCTGACATATATGGCGAAATCGCCAGCAAGAACCCTGAAGTTGCACCAGTTTGTTATGAAGAAATAGGACCCAATGATGTTGAAAAATTGTCAATGGAATCCATTTTGCTAGAAAATGAAATATCTGGAGGAGACATAATCAGCTTTGGGAGCAATGTTTTAGATGTGTACAAAAACATCAGATTCAGAATTAAATTGTTTTTCAGTGTTTACGATGGGGAGATTAAGCACAAAGATTACTTGAATTTGCAAAAAATGGATGAGCTTAGAAAAACATACTCCTCAGTGAGTGTTTGGGCCAATGGCAATGATCTTTATGAAGTTTTAGCCAAGGATTTGGGAGAAAAGTTGGGTGTAGAAGCCAAGTATTTGAGAATATGTGCTGATTATGAGAATAAACAGATATTTTTGAAATCAAGAACACAATTGAAGGAGTATTTGATTAAAAATTATACTTTTGACACTGTGCCCAACTTTATGTTTCAAGTTTTGAATGTTTCGTTAACAAGCTTTGAGAATAAAAGAACGGTGAAGGTAAAGTTGTTTGATAACAACAACTACATCAACCACAAGGTGATTGAGATACCTCTAGTGAAGAGCGAGACCGTGAAAAACTTACGAAGCATCTTGAATGAAAAATTGGAAGAAATGTCTGATACAAAAAACGAGGGGGATTTGACTTTATGGACGAACAACTCAAACTTTAGGTTTACAGGTATTTTGACAGATGATGTCTTTGTCGACGAGATAGGAAACACAGAAACGGTGTGTGCTAGAAGACTACATATCGACGAGTCTTTGAAATCTATTATAGTACTACAGTGCACAAAGACAGTCAACAACACTCATGGTGTGTCATTTGTATTTCAATTGAAGCCAAATGAAAACTTTATTGACGCTTTGGACAGATTGAACACTTTATTTGGCATGAGCAAAAAAGAATTTAGCAAAATAAAGCTATCAAGCTTTTCACACAAAGCCGGCACTACTATCAACATATCAAACCTAAGCAACATCGATTTGAAGAAAATAGAGCCATACGACATTTACAACTCCTCAGATGTACTATTCCTTGATCATCCTGATAGAATGAGGCCTACACAAGCTACCAGACAAATGTCTATAAAGTAAAAAAAAAAGAAAAACAGAACTAATTTTTTCATATGTAAATGTATATAGCTTGCAATTACAGTCTGTTTGACTTTTCAGCCTCAAGCTGTCTCAGCGTAGTGCTGCTCAGTTTCTCGTTGCCACCTAGGATATCGACCACAAAAACATCCAACTCCTGCAATCCTTTTTCTTTTCTGACCTTGTTAATGAATGCTCCGCCTGATTCGGTTTCCTTTGAAACAATCAACGCCTTTATGTTTGGTTCGTATCCTGTAGGACCACAGACATCGTTTATTGGAAGAATATCAAAGACCATTGAGCTGTCCATTTTGTTGACAAACTCCAAGACCTTTGCCTTTCTCACCTCAAAGTCCTGCAGCTGGTCCTTGAACTTCTTGTTCACCAACAGCTTTTCCGCAGTCAGACCAATGATCAGCTTGGTCTTGGTGAGGAAGATGGACACACTCAGAAGGATCTTGTGTCCGTCGTGGATGTGGTCAAAGGTCCCTCCGACAGCAGAAATATCGAAACACTTAGAGCCAAAGGAGCTGCTCGAGGTGGATATTTCCTGCTGGTAATCGATCTTGTTTTTGAGGATGTGCTCCTTGTAAGCGGCGTGGGGGATGGACAAAGCCGTCTTTTCAGATAAGAAGGTGTAGGTGTACTTGATTTTAGTGAAGTCTTCCAGTTTCAGGTGCGCATGCTCAAAGTACACGTTTATGCTCACATGGTACTTGCATTTTTCTCTCAAAACGGTGTATATTTTGTTTAGCTTGTAGTCCAACTCATACGGGTCTTTGATCAGGTAGTTCAGAAACACATCAATGGTTGAGATGTCTTCGTAGGTGCTATCTGCTGCTAAAAGCGCGCTGCTTCCAACAAGGGTGTCTAAATCTAGTTGACTGTTATCGATGAGGATAAGAATTGAGGACATTTGTGTTGAGGAGTTTCTAGGTGTCTGGTTGATGACTTACCTGATTGTTAATGTAAAAAAAGGTCTGATGTGGGCTAATTTTTATAATTATTATATATTTTTTGGGGTAGCGGTCTAACCTCAATGTTTTAATGATACGGCAAAAAAAATATAATAGGCTGCCCTCACAAGTATAATCACCATAAAGGACATCAAACCAAAATAAATATCATGTCTGACAACACCCTCAGTCTTCAGGCATTTGAGTTTATCGACAGCAAACCTTACTTAAAAAATGAGCGGAACATGGCTGTTGCTGAAACGGATGAGAAAGCCAGCGTTGAGAGTGAGAAAACAGACATCAAGAGCATCCAGAGCTTTGTGTCTTTGTTCAACCAACAAACAAACCAAGAGCTCATCGAGTTGATAATAAAGTACTTTTTCAAGCAGGTATTCAGCGATTTCAACAAGTTCTTCAATTGCAACTTTAACTGTGTTGTCATATCCGGGCTGCTCATAAGGGGGAACTACCTGAACGATATATTAATTCTTGAGTACCTCCAGGGGCTGCTGAAGGCTAAACAGTTACATAAAATCAAAGTGCTTTTCCACATCTTGCAAGATAAAGTCGATGACGAAGAGGTCATAATGTCTGACATCAAAGAAAACCTGCTGGAAATTATGAGTAGAAGAAACATAGAACTTCCCATATACCCCGAGGAGTATGAGTGGACGATAATCTTTGACTTGGTGGAGAGCATCAACAAGCACGTGCATGCGTTCCAATTCACAAAGGACGACTTAGATTCTTTAGAGACTGATTTTGAAGAACCAACAGCTAAAGCCACCGCGCCGTTCATTGACGACCACTACAAACACGAAGCAGCAGCAAAGACAAACAAGTACATCTACCAAGTGATCAAAAGCTCTGGGACAAGTGACGAGGTTGTGCACAAGCTTTTGAGCAACAGAGACAATGACAGTTACACGGTGATCGGGACAATTATGCAGATATGCAGCAAGGAGAAGTTGTACTCGAGGATATACGAGAACATTTTGATGAAGATATGCGAGCTTGGGAGCGTTTGGGAAGCATCCTTGATCAAGAACTTTGAAGTCTTTTATTCTGCTGAAATTGAGGACGAGGAGGTGTATCCGGACATTTCCAGCATCAAACACCTCGGCACTTTGTTTGCAAAGCTTTTGGCCAAAGACACGCTTGACTTCAAGGCTTTGAAGGCAGTGAAAATAAACGCACGCGAAACAACAGAGAGAAAAAGAGTGTTTCTGAAGTACTTGTTCACAGAGCTTGTTTCTGAGATGTCGCTGGAAAAAGTCAAGAAAATCATGTTGATGAACAGACTCCTGAAGCCACACTATAAAGACACGTTGTTCCCAAGCATCGAGAACCCGAAGGATACAATCTACAGCATAAACTTCTTCACAGCCATCGGACTTGGGGAACTTGACAGTGAAGATGAGAAAACAGATGAACACTCTGAAGAAAGAGTGAACCAGACTGGATGTTTTATATAAAAAAAAGAAAAAAGAAAAATTGTTTTTGATTGTTTGTTATATTTTGGAAAAAAAAAGGGTAAGATATAGTTAACTTGAAGGGTTCAAGAATACATCGTTTAATGAATGATACCGAAGAATTGTTCAACACCGTAGGCACCTGGTTGAGCCCACTTGTTGTCGAAGGCGGAGAACAAGAAGACATCGTTACCACAGGTATCTTGGATGGAGGAAAGAGCGGCGGATTGGGCATCGGATGAGGCAACGGCGGCACCGTAAGTCTCACCGGAGTATGGCCAACCGGTTTCACTGACCAAGACGTTCTTTTCACCGTTACAGGCGTACCAGACTCTGATGATTTGTTCCAAGACCCAAGGACCAGCATCGGCAGCAGCGGTGTTGTAGTCGAAGTAGGCATGGGCGTTGACGGCCATGTAGTCGGACAAGGTAACATAGACCTGGGTTGTTGATGACAGCGATGAAGGTGTCAACGGAGACAACATCACCGGTGTAACCAGCAGCGGACAAGGCGGATCTGGCTTCTTGCATGTAGCCGGCAACTTGGTCAACGGTGGCAGCACCACTGTTGACTAGTTCGTTACCAACGGAGATGGTGCTAAAGTCGCTCCAGGAGGCACCGGTGGACTCAATGGCAGAGGAGATGGTGGCAACACCGCTGGTGATTTGGTCCATGAAGAACAAACCTTGGAAGATAGATTGGGAGGAGGTCTTGGCAGCCAAGACGTTTTCGACTTGGTTACAGTCGGTACCGTACAATCTAATGACTTCGAATTCGGTAAGTTGAGACAAGTCAGAAGCGACTTCAGAGGCGGACTTACAGTCACCACCATCTGTGTATGGAGAGTAACTGACACCCTTGGCGTTGAAGGCGGCGGCTTGCTTGATTAAAGCTAAAGCAGATAAAACAGAAGTGGTGGTAGAGAATTTCATTTTTTTTTGTATTGTTAATGTGATACTTTAAACTAGTTTAACTAACTTGATTGTTGTTTATTTTTTTAGGCTGTTATTGAAGGAATGAATAGTAGTTGGTTATAAAAGAATTCAAGAGATATTAGTGAAATAGGGAAAACAAAGGATTATATTTCGAAGTTAATATTAATTGGAATCAATTAGGGGTTTTGTGAGTTGGATTTTTGTTATTAAAGGAGTGTAAAGGTTTCTAGGTTGTATTAACATTTATCTTTATTAAACAATTATACAAGCAATTCAGTTAATTAAACATGTATGTTGAATAGAACATAGTCAAGTGTGTAATGAAAAGTATTCTATTGAGACATTTCCAACAAAAAAAAAAGACTCTCACATAGAGTGGTCTGAACGAATTTGACAAAAAAGAAAGAAAAAATTTACTTCCACCAAAAGTCAAAACAACAAAAGCCCCTTTACGCAAAAAAAAAAAAAAACAGAAAGAGAGAAAATTTTTTTTTTACGCTGTTTCGGCCTCTTTTTTTCTTTCCCCCTTTCAGCTTATTTTTGGTTTGCGTGGGACAGGACACCCAGCAAATATAGGGACAAGAAAGCTGATTGGAGGGAAATTATGATAACAACAAGTATGTATACGGTAATGTTTGTTAATTTGCTTAAGAAGAAAGTGTTTACATAGATGCTGCACTTACTTGTGCATCTCGCTTCTAGCTATTACGTTATAATAAACAAATTATATGTTTACACATGCTGAACTAGTGGGTGTGTTTGTTGTTATCAGCAGCCGCACTTATTGACCCCAAAAAGAAAATCCACTCAAAAAAATAAAATATAGGCGTGAAACGGCTGACAACCAGAAATTGTATATTTCTTGTTTTATTTACTACGGCTGAATCGTTCCATGTGTGTTTTGATAAAAAAAAATACTACACCCGAAGGCAAACACGCCTTCTTAGAAAGTACCGCATAAACAGCATGGTGGGTTTTTTTGTTGCTTGCTGCCCACAAAAAAAACAGAATAAAAGAAGGAAGCCACGTTTCGGATATAAACAATAGGCTCACCAAGGATTTTCATCCATGAAAAAAATAAATATAAGGTGTTGTTTTTTTGACACACCAAAAATTAAAAAAACCCCCAAACTTCTATTCAACATGAGTACACGTGCGCGGCTATAATCTTTCTGCCTAAAAACCACAACAAAAAGGGATTTAATTAATCCCAAATAGGAAATATGCTTTTTAGTTCTGTTTTTTTTTTGTGTCATTTGCTAGTTCCTCTAGCAAGGGAGAAATCAACAAAAAAGAAGAGAAAAGCAAAAAGCATCACGATTTGTACTTTTTTTCTTTATGTTTCTTACAGTTTGCCACTTGCTTCAAACTCCAAAATGTGCACAGGGAGTAATCTATAATTTTTGTATCTATTTAAACAAAAAAAACATATCAAATATCACTTTCTATTCAAGTATTATACCAAGAAATATCCAACAAAAACAATCTTTTCCTGTACACCGTATAACTAATATTTAGTTATGGAACACACTAGCAAAAGCCCAAATTCAGAAAATGATTTGTTCTTTGAAAATATCAGACTTGAATACCCTGCATGGTTCAATGACCTAAACAAGGATCTTGATTACTCATCCAATGACGATTTCTACTATAGCGACAACAACCTAAACGGAAATTCTCCTGTTTCATTTGAAGAAATATACTCAATTTTTGAAGATCTACAGAAAAAATTTGGCTTCCAAGTAGATAATATGAAGAACATGTACATTCACTTACTAACCCAGCTAGACTCCAGAGCTAGCAGAATGTCTGCCAAAATGGCCCTTGTAACACTACATGCGGATTACATCGGCGGTGACCATGCTAACTACAGAAAATGGTACTTCAGCTGCCAGCTTGACCTAGACGAAGAGGTGGGGTTCAATAACCTCAAATTACACGGCAAATCGCAACAAAGAAATAAATCCAAAGCCAAAAAAAACAAACAGACCTTGAAGACTTACTGGGAGGTTTTGGACAACCAACAGAAATCAAAAAACGAAATTAACTCTACAGAGTTTAAAAATATCCAGTTTTTCCCCAGAAAGAGGTCTGCAAATCCTGACTTCTCTGACAAAGATATTATTACCTTGGACAAGTCGGTGACAGCATCCATTCTACACAGCAGCAATGTGGATACCAAAATAAACTTGGATAAAGATAGCAACAAAGAAAAAATTAAAAAAGAGTCTTTTAAAAAACAAGAACACAAAAGAAAGAAGTATTGGAAGAAAAAAGGCAAAAGCTTGAAGTACTGCTCATATCTATGGAAAAAGAAGATGAACTCATTATCTCCGGCTGATATGATAAAGCAAATTGCCTTGTATCTCTTGTGTTGGGGTGAAGCAAACAATATCAGATTTACTCCTGAGTGTCTTTGTTTTATTTTCAAGTGCTGCTGGGATTATGACCAATTTTTATTGTCCTTAGACAAAGCATCATTAACCGAGGCTGATAAGCTTTTTTATCAAGAAAAACCCGAATTTTATTACCTTGATAAAATAATTACCCCTATCTATACTTTTTTACAGCAAAGAGTTTATGAAACAGACAAGGCAGGAAATTTACAAAGAAAACCTAAAGACCATAAAGATGTTATTGGGTATGATGATGTCAACCAATTGTTTTGGTATCCGGAAGGTATTGAGATGATTGTCTTGGAAGATGGCTCCAGATTAATAGATAAACCATTCAATCAAAGATTTCTCTATTTGGAACAATGTAAGTGGAAAAAAGTCTTTTATAAGAATTTTTATGAAAAAAGATCATGGTTCCATTGCTTGACCAACTTTAACAGATTTTGGATTGTTCATCTAACAACTTTTTGGTATTTTACAAGTTTGAATGCTCCCACTTTTTATACCGCCAATTACCATCAATTATTAGATAACCCTCCATCTGCTCAAGCCACCTTGGCTGTGATGTCGCTTGCTGGAACCTTGGCTTGTATAATTCAAATCTTGGCCACTTTGTTTGAATTTTCTTATGTTCCTAGAAAATGGCCTGGTGCCCAGTACCTAGGCAAAAGACTTATGTGCTTGATCATCTTGTTCTTAATCAACTTCTGCCCTTCCATGTTTGTATTGATGAAATTTAAGCTAAATGAGGTGAACTATTTTGCAAAAGTAATTTCCATAGTACAACTCATTATTTCATTGATAACTTGTGTATTCTTTTCAGTTAGACCATTGGGCGGTATGTTTAGCTCATACTTGTCAAAGGGCAAATACAAAAGACGATATGTTTCATCAAAAACATTTACAGCCTCATTTCCAGTATTGAAGGGCAGGTCCAGATGGTTTTCACATGGTTTATGGGTTTCCGTTTTTACCTGTAAGTTTATTGAATCATACTTCTTTTTGACTTTGTCTCTAAAAGACCCCTTGAGAGTACTATCAATAATAAACATGTCTAGGTGCAACGGTGATAGCATGCTTCCAAGAGCATTGGTATGCAATTTGCAACCACGGATTACTATTACATTGTTGCTATTAACAGACTTGATATTGTTCTTCTTAGATACTTATTTGTGGTACATCATTTGCAATTGTTTTTTTTCAATTGCATTGTCTTTCTCTTTAGGTACTTCAATTTTGACTCCATGGAAGAATATTTATGTCAGATTACCCAGCAGAATATACTCAAAAATTATAGCAACTAATCAAATGTCTGAAATCTACAAAACAAAGTGGTTAGTGAGTCAAGTTTGGAATGCATTGATCATTTCTTTTTTTAGAGAGCACTTATTGACCATTGAGCATACCAAAAAAATGCTCTATACAGGTAAAGAAGACTGCCTCAAAGCGCCAACTTTTTTTATAGCTGAGGATGATTCAACTTTCAAGTCTACTGAATATTTTGTTAAGGACTCAGAAGCTCAAAGAAGAATTTCATTTTTTGCCCAATCTCTTTCGACTCCAATTATAGAACCCTTGCCTGTGGAGTGCATGCAAACTTTTACTGTCATTATTCCACATTATTCAGAAAAAATTATGATGTCTTTATCGGAATTGATTAAACAAAAGGACCATGATACAAAGTTGACTTTGCTTGAATATTTGCAACAACTTTACAAAGAAGAATGGAAGTGTTTTGTCAAGGATACAAAAGTATTGGCCAATGAACTAGGCTATTTGAACAAAAATAATTCAACAAGCTCAGATTTAGAAAATAAAGATACAGAGAATGATGTCCAGAATCAAGATACAAGATCTTCTTTATCAAACAATAGTGAAGAAAACAAAAATTTCGACTTGGCGTTTGAAACTGTTGGGTTTAATACTTCAAATCCAATTTTTACTACAAGAACACGAATTTGGGCTTCTTTAAGAACTCAGACTTTATACAGGACCATATCTGGGTTTCAAAACTACATTAGAGCGTTGAAAATACTCTATAGAGTCGAAAATCCTTTGATGATTGAAGTATTTGGTGAGGATAAGGATGGTTTGGAAATAGAGTTGGAATCCATGGCTAACAAAAAGTTTAAGATGGTTGTTGCCATGCAAAGGTACTCAAAGTTCAACAAAGAAGAGTTGGAAGATACCGAATTCCTACTAAAAGCATACCCATATATGACTATTTCTTACTTAGACGAAGAAGTTGTTGAAAATCTAGAAACAAATGAAATCACAAAATCTTATTACAGTTGTGCTATTGATGGATTTTCAAAAATTGATAAAACAATTAACAAGAGAATCCCCAATTATAAAATAAAATTGAGTGGAAATCCTATCTTGGGTGATGGTAAATCTGACAATCAAAACCATTCAATTATTTTCTACAGAGGTGAGTACATTCAAGTTGTTGATGCAAATCAAGACAATTACATTGAAGAGTGTTTGAAGATTAGATCCGTTTTGAATGAATTCGAAGAAGTGGACATCGATTCTGTCAACCCATACAAGGTTGACAATGATTACATGAAAGATGAATCCATTATGCATGCAGAAGCTAATGCTCCTGTAGCTATTATAGGTGCGCGAGAGTACATCTTCTCAGAGAACATTGGTATTTTGGGTGACATCGCTGCTGGTAAAGAACAAACATTCGGGACTTTATTTGCAAGAACATTGGCTGAGATCGGAGGCAAATTACACTATGGACATCCTGATTTTTTGAATGCCATATTCATGACCACAAGAGGTGGGATTTCAAAAGCCCAGAAAGGGTTGCATCTTAATGAAGACATCTATGCGGGCATTACTGCAACGTGCAGAGGTGGTAGAATCAAACATAGTGATTATTTCCAATGTGGTAAAGGGAGAGATTTGGGGTTTGGATCCATTTTGAATTTTACAACTAAAATTGGTGCTGGAATGGGTGAGCAATCATTGTCAAGAGAATACTACTACTTGGGCACTCAAATGCCTATGGACAGGTTCTTATCATTTTTCTATGCCCATCCTGGATTCCACTTGAACAACTTGTTCATCTCTTTGTCTGTGCAACTATTTTTTTTGCTTTTGTTGAATGTAGGATCCATGAATCATGAGTTGATATCTTGTTTTTATAACAAAGATATTCCAATTACTGACATTCAATCTCCATTAGGTTGCTACAATTTACAGCCAGTTTTGAATTGGGTTACTATTTTTGTGTTATCGATTTTCATTGTGTTCTTCATAGCCTTTTGTCCGCTTTTGATTCAAGAAGTATTGGAAAGAGGTATATGGAAGGCCATAGCCAGATTCTCGCATCACTTGATATCCTTTTCACCACTTTTTGAAGTATTTGTTTGCCAAATTTATTCAAACTCCTTGATATCTGACATAACATTCGGTAGTGCAAAGTATTTGGCTACCGGAAGAGGGTTTGCAATAACAAGAATAAGTTTCAGTGAATTGTATTTCAAATTCGCAACATCATCGATATACACAGGTTCCAAAATCTTTTTGATGTTGATGTTTGCTATTTCAACAATGTGGCAACCAGCTTTGTTGTGGTTCATGATCACATTGATGTCCTTGACCATAGCTCCTTTCTTCTTCAATCCGCATCAATTCATGATCACCGAGTTCTTTTACGACTATATAGTAGTCTTGAAGTACTTCATAAAAGGAAATACCTACTTTGACAAAAACTCTTGGGCAAATCATACTAAGCTACAAAGAGTAAGATACACAGGGTTGGATAAGAAATTATTGAAGGATGAATCTGAAAAGCAAAACATCGATATCAATATTATAGGAAAGAGAAACTTGTTGCTTTCTGAGATAATTGTGCCTTTTGTGGCATGTGTTTTTACCACAACTGCGTATTTGTTCATTAATGGCCAAACAGGAGTAAAAGATGCTACACCTACGTCTAGTGCTGTTCGTTTAGTGTTAGTAACTTTTTTGCCTTTATTATTAAACTGCATTACTGTGAGTGTGTTTGCTGCAATCTCAATGGTTTTAGGTCCTATAGCCCATGTTTTTTCCAATACACAAGCTGTAAGTTTGATAAGTGCATTGACTCATTTTTGCGGATGTTTCTACTATTTGATTGATTTTGAGTTAATTTTTGTATTAGAAGGAGTAGATTTCCCTAAGTCGGTGCTCCTTTTATTGTCAGTGATTAGCATTCAACAGCTAATGTTTAGGGTTGTAACAGTATTTTTCCTAACCAAAGAATTGAAATCTTCCCAGTCAAGCTTCTCCTGGTGGTCAGCAATATGGATCAAACAAGGATTGGGCTGGAATGTACTAACAGCACCATTTAGGGAATACATATGTAAGTGCATGGAAAACACCTACTTTGCGGCTGACTTTTTCTTGACACACGCCTTATTGTACTGCTTAGCGCCAATATGCTTCATTCCATTTGTGGATTCGTTCCATTCAATGATATTGTTCTGGTTAAAACCAAATGACTTGTCACTAAGAAAGGTATACTATGGAAACAAAGAAAAGAAGAAGAGAAACAGCCAAACCATGAAAGGACTGGTAATGTTCATAGTGATATTTTCAGTGTTTGCAATGTTCTTAGCAATTCCAGTTGTAATACGTGTGATGAACCTCGTGGAAACCTTGGTAGAACCCAATGTAGACAACTTGCCGCTAGTGGGTAAACTTATCCAACCTCTCAACCAAAACAACAACGATACCGGTCCTGCAGCACCATCGACTATAGTTAAGGCGACCCCAGATTACGAAGGATTCGCTACCGTTGGCTTCTGGTGAGCATAATGATGTTCCCATTAACTCCGACATTCTATTAATAGAATTTGGAATTGTTGACTGCGTAATTTCCTAAAGAGGAAATTTAAATTAGATATAAACAAGAATTTGTCTAGAGGCTGGTGTTTTTTTGATAGTCAAACCACACATTTTGCTGGAGAAAAAAAAAATAGCCAATGATTTTGTCCAGTTGAAGTCTGGAGCACTTCAAAACACAGTTTGTCTTAATCAGGTAATGTAAATATTAAAAAAATTTTCAGAGTTATTTAATGGCGGTTTAAAATTTGTATGGTGCTGGGTTTTTTTCACAATTCTTGATTAGAGTGTTTCAGGACTAGTATGATTGATATGCATGTTGTGTTTGAGAGGTTAACAGTTTTTTGAATCAGTATCTGTCTCTAAATTAGTTAAGTTGGCTGTTTATTTTTTTCAGAGTGAAGTTATTTAGGATTACGATCAGTATTTTTCAATTATTTATAAATGTACCGTTAATTAAATTTTGATTTATTTTTAAACTTTTGAAAAAACACCAAAAAAGCAAATATTCAAGTAAAGAAAAATATGTACTCTTCTAAATTGATCTTTGCAGCTTTATTCACTGCCTTATTCAATGTTGTAGTCAAAGCCGCTGACTTACCAGCTATTGAAATCAAGGGTAACAAGTTCTTCTTCTCCAACAACGGTTCTCAATTCTACATCAGAGGTGTTGCTTATCAAGCCGACAGTGCCAATGCCACTGATGATTCCTCCATCACTGATCCTTTAGCCGATTACGACACCTGTTCCAGAGATATCCCATACTTACAAGAATTAAACACTAACGTTGTTAGAGTTTATGCCTTAAATGACACTCAAGACCACAGCAAGTGTATGCAAGCCTTAAACGATGCTGGTATCTACTTGATTGCTGATTTGTCCGTTCCATCCATTTCCATCAACAGAAACTCTCCATCCTGGGATGTTGCTTTGTTCGACAGATACAAGAACATCGTTGATGAATTCCACAACTACACCAACGTCTTAGGTTTCTTTGCTGGTAACGAAGTTGCCAACGAATGGAACAACACTGATGCTTCTGCCTTTGTTAAGGCTGCTATCAGAGACACCAAGGCCTACATCAAGGAAAAGAGCTACAGATCTATTCCAGTCGGTTACTCCTCCAACGACGACTCTGTCACCAGATTAGACATGGCCGACTACTTCGCCTGTGGTGATGAAGATGAACGTGCTGACTTCTACGGCATCAACATGTACGAGTGGTGTGGTAAGTCTAACTTCCAAACCTCCGGTTACAAGGCCAGAACTGCTGAATTCCAAAACTACACTATCCCATTGTTCATGTCCGAATACGGCTGTAATGAAGTTACCCCAAGAGTCTTCACTGAAATTGCTGCTCTATTCTCTGATGAAATGACCGATGTTTGGTCCGGTGGTATTGTTTACATGTACTACCAAGAATCCAACAACTACGGTTTAGTTTCCATATCCGATGGTAAGGTTTCCACCATGGACGATTACTCTTACTACTCCAGTGAAATCAATGCTGTTTCCCCAACCTCCACTAACTCTGCTTCTTACTCTCCATCCGCCACTTCCATGACCTGTCCAACCGTCAAGGCCAGCACTTGGTTAGCTGATGACGTCTTACCACCAACCCCAAACAAGGCTTTATGTGAATGTGCTTACGACAGTCTGTCCTGTGTTGTTTCCACTGATGTTTCCGATGAAGACTACTCTGACTTATACGAATACATCTGTTCCGAAGTTGACTGTTCTGGTATTTCCGCCAACGGTACTACTGGTAAGTACGGTGATTTATCTGCTTGTGATGCTGAAGTCAAGTTGTCCTTCTTGCTGGATCTATACTACAACTCTATTGGTGAAAGCTACGCCTGCGACTTCTCCGGTTCTGCTGTCTTAAAGGACGCCACTACCCAAAAGGGATGTTCCGCTGCCATTTCCCAATTAGGCTCCATTGGTACCAACAGTATCACTGCCACTGCCACTTACACCGGTGACTTCTCTTACGGTACTGCTACTGGTACTGGTGGTGACGACAGCTCCGCTTCTTCCGGTGCCTCCAGCACCACTGTTACTTCAAAGGCCAAGTCCACCAGCTCTGGTTCTTCTTCCAGCTCATCTTCTGGCTCCAGTTCTTCTTCTTCTTCCAAGTCCAAGAACATGGCTCCAGCTGCTGCTCCAAGCTCCTCCAAGGTTTTGATTTCCTTGTTAGCTACCATCGGTGTCTTCGCTGGTATGAGTTTTGCTATGATTTAAATTTAATTGTAGTGCAATTATAAAATATGAATTAAAAAAAAAAAAAAAATTAGAAATTAAGAATTATGTTTTTCTGTTTGAACTAGATATTTATAAAAAAGTACAAGAATATTTTGATAAACAAGAAACTTTATAAATGTAAAATAGAAATCCAGATTTGAACTATTATAGGCTTTTCTGTCAATTATATATTAAACAAGAAAAAGAAAAAAATTAACATAAAAAAAAAATATTACAACTTGGGTTTCAGTTATAAAGTGATTGAATGTCACCAATTGATTAGTTTTTATCCGTGTGTTTTGCATTTCTTTCAATATTTACAAACTAAAACGTAACTAGGACATCATGAAAATTTCCTTCAAAGCTGATGGATCGCTGATTGCAGATCTCTTGGACTTGATGAACTTAGATCTGGCTGCGTATCTTGTGCCTTTGAAGTCAACTGGCTTGACATCTTCTATGTTCATGTCGTGCTCAATGACCTTGACTTTATGCTTCTTATCCTTTTTGTCCTTTTTGTCCTTCTTGCTCTTCTTCTTGTCTTTTTTCTGTTTCTTTTTGCTATTTTCTATGTCGTCTGTTTCTTCATCTCTCTTTCTCTTTTTATCTTTCTTATCTTTCTTCTCCTTCTTCTTTTCTTTCTTCTCCTTCTTCTTCTCTTTCTTTTCCTTTATTTCCTTTTCTTTGTTCAATATGGCTGCAAGCTCACTCTTCAAGACCTCACCTTTGACAAAATCCATCCCATACTTACCTTTTATTCTTTCTGTTCTAACAGCATCTAATTGTGCGTTTTGAGCTTCGATTTTCTTTCTCTTTTTCTTATCTTTAGAGCTTTCTTTGTTATTCATGTTGAACAAAATTTGCTGGAACATATCCAAACCAAAATTGTCGTTTCCTTCAACAGCCTCGACTCTACCGGTTCTTGGGTTGATCTTCTTGTTGATTTGGTTGCCTCCAATGGTATATCCAATACCAAACTTATCGTCCTTGACTTTAATTTTGATGTTATGACCAAACTCCTTACTGTTAATGATGGATTCCATGATCTCCTCGCTTGTCTTTGATTTCGTTTTCTTTTCGTAACCGTGCTTCATTAGCAACTTCAAACCGAAGCTAGATTCTTGAAATGTCTTTTGAGACTCATCTTTATCAGTGCCAGCTGGGTTGCTACCTGTAGCCAACCAATTCAGGTTTCTTGGATCCCAACCAATTCTTTGTCTCTTTCTTTCACCAGCTAAACCCATTTTTTTTGCTTTAATAATGTGAATACGTGTTGTATGGTTTGATTTTTAATGATAATCTTTGCTGATGAACCTTTCACGTTTCTTTTTTTTTTAAAAATTGCTTTCTTCGTTTTATGGAAAAAATTCACAGTAGGAGTATTTTTTCGTTTGATTTCTTTTTTTTTTTTTTTTGGCTATTGCTGGCTCAAAAGTTACCCGAAGCAAATAGAGTGTAAAAAAAAATAATAAGCTTTGGCCAATATCCTAATTGGGAAGGAAATCAATGTATGAAAAAAAAAAAGAGATGTGGAACGTTCTGGCAATTATCTAATCATTTGAGGATTATATACTTTAAAGAAAGTCTAGAAATATAGGTGTAAGGAATACTTTAGTAAGCATATATCTTATCATAAATCACCAAAAACAACAAAAAAGTTAACAAGATACATTGCTAATGTCTGAAGAACAAAAAGACGAATTCTTTAAACCTGTTGGTGAAATCGTTGAAGAAACCAACCAAACCCCTAACAACATCCAACAAGACCCAGAAAACCCAAATGTTTTATATTACAGTGAACCAAAAGAAGATGAAAGTCCAGTAACAACCATTGAGTCTTTATGTATGCAATGCCAAAACCCTCATGGTAAGACCAATCTATTGATGACCACTATCCCCCACTTCAGAAAGATCATTATCATGTCTTTTGAATGTGACAAGTGTGGCTTCAAGAACAATGAAATTCAAACCGGTAACGATTTACAAGTTAAGGGTATTGATTTTGTTATGGAAATCAATAAGCTGCAAGGAAACGAGTCTTTTGTCAACGACCTGTCTGATTTCATGAATAGACAGATTGTCAAGTCCGCCTACGGTGTGGTATCCTTCCAATTTATTCCATTGAATAAAAATGACGAAATTGTCCAATTCGAAATTCCAAAAGGTAAAGCTCAACTATCTACCACTGAAGGTTTGATGATGGATACTATTTTGGACTTGAGTGCTTTACAACATCTAAGAAAATACCAAAATGTCGAAGCCTATGAAAAGATTGATGAGTTAATTCACTGTGTCTACGCTATGATCTCTAAGAACAACAACGGTAAGCTTGAGGAAATTGTCGATGGTCAAGAACAAAAGATCCATGAACATATAGACTTTGACAGTGAAAAAGTAAAGAAGTACACTGATTCCATTAATGCTATCAAGGTCAATGTCAAAGATCCATCTGGTAACTCCTTCATGGAATACAAACCATTTGAAGAAGGCTCCACCATTAGCTACACCAAGAAGGACTACTTCAGATCTGATGAAGACAACTTCCACTTAGGTTTAATCACTGAAGACCAATTAGAAGAAAAGAAGGTCTTGAACCAAGTTGTTGATAAGTACTTGCCAACTTTTGACGACAAGGAAAACAGTGATGCCGTTGACAAGCAAATGGTCGATGAATTCGTCAATGATATTGAAACCTTTGTTGCTTCATGCCCATCTTGTTTAGCCGAAGACTGTATTACTAACATGAAGCCGCTAAACATCCCTCACTTCAAACAAGTTTTGATCATGTCCACCAAGTGTGATAACTGTGGTTACAAATCTAACGAAGTCAAGACCGGTGGTGGTATTTCCCAATATGGTAAGAAGACCATCTTAACCATCAATGCTGAAACCATTGAAGAAGATTTGAAGAGAGATTTATTGAAGTCTGAAACTTGTAAGTTATTCATCCCACAAATCCATTTAGATATCCAAGAGGGTACCCTTGGTGGTAGATTCACCACTTTGGAAGGTATCTTAAAGCAAGTCCATGACGAGTTATACGAGAGAGTATTCCAGGAATCTTACGACTCCATGGAAGAAAGCACCAAACAAAACTGGTTGAGCTTCTTCAAAAACTTGACTAATGTCATGAACTGTCAGCTTCCGGAAGGTTGTGACAAGCTAGAGGTTATTTTAATTGATCCTTTGGCCAACTCATACTTACAAAACATATATGCTCCAGATGAAGATCCAATGATTCATTACCAATCATTCAAGAGATCCAGAAGAGAAAACGAGGACTTGGGTATTTTAGACCTATTGAAGCAAGAAGGCTTAAGTGAAGGTGAAGAAGACGAAAGAGATGTTGATGATGAATAAGTAAATTTTTTAATCAAAAAAAACTATGATGATATATATATGAATAAAACCAGATTTAGTGCATTGTTGAAAAAGACTCTTATACAAAGAAAGCTTCTTCATAGAATTGGAAGTTGTGCAGAATAGCCCAGTTTCTTGTATTTTCAACCAGCCCAGTAGGACCAGCTGCCAAGACCAAAACATCTTTGTCTTCAGTAATTGAGCCATTCGGTGATTGGAAGTTTCCTTCAGCACCAACACCTAAAGTTTTCAAATAAATGTTTTCCAAACAAGTGCTGTCGTTAACATTGTTCCCATTACACTCTTTATCTTCGTTGTATATCCAAAGCAGTTCTTTGAAACCTAAGGTCGGTCTACCTATATTGACCTTTAAACCTTTTGGAATGGTGATTTTATCTAGGCGCCTTCTGTCTCTGCCATGGCCATTGTTTACAGACCCGTATGATCCATCACTGTAGTTGTATGTGTCAAAGAGCTCTCTGTCTTTGTTTAAGTTGACTAATGTTGATGGCTGTCTGAAGTTCTCACCAGAAAACATTTGTGATTTTTTCTGCTTCAAATCCTCTTTGCTAGCTTTCGTGAAATCAATTTCGTCTGTGCTATCACCGTAATTTGTGTACACTATAGAGGATTTCAAGGCTTCATCTTTAGGATTTAAAATATTCGAGAAAGTAGTATTTTCTGAATGCTCATTAAAACCATTCGAAAGAGGATTGCTTAACACGGTTTGTATAGGTAGCTGTGGACTATTTAGCTCAACTGTACTTTGAATCAGCGGTGTTGTTTGTGATTCGTCATATCCACTTTCTAGGTTCATGTCTGCAATAATGGAGTTTCTATCCACAATAATATTTTCATCTTCACTTGTCGTTTTGGTGACGAATATTTCCAAGTTTTGGTAATTTTTTTTGATTAAATTCAAATCATGCAGATCACGTGTTATCCAGTACATCTTACATTTATAATTGTCATTGTTCAAAGTTTGCAAAATCGGTAATCCAAAAGTTATTGCAGATCCACCTGTGACAATAATAACGGTTTTGTCTTTTTTACCAAACAACTTGTTGAAGGCATTTGAGAACTCGTTTTTCTTTTCTTTGAAAATGTTGTTATTGAAAAATGGTAATCTAGGCTCAAAACACCCAGTAACGTAGTATTTTTTCCCTTGGGTTATTGGGAATCTACCTTTTTTGATAATTAAATCACAGTGTTCATCGGTAGGCAAAGACTCTATGGTGTATGGATGCTGCAATGGAACACAGAAATTGAAAAACAGATTTTTGAAGAAGTTGTCATGTTTGTTATTTATTCTGATATGACAACCTGGCGAAATAGGCTTTTTTGCCAATAGATGCAATGGTATTCTTATTTTTTTAAAAGTTGGAGAGACATCTTCAATGTCATCGAATGTGATTTCCCTTGTCAAGTAGATTCTGTATAGTATCTGGAAAACCAATATACACACATTCGCGGTTGTGTAGTAAGTAGCTCTAGGTCTAGCATGGAATTGTAACATGATAACAGTCATCCAGGTTAATAAATAATGTGAGATATAGAATATTCTATAGTCACTTCTTCTGATCTTGTAAATTGATAACCAAGCAATTAGTATGAATCCGATCATACTAAAAATACCGTAAAGATTAGCCAACTTGGCCAGCTTCCACAAAACTTGAGTTTTGTAGTAAAGACAAGTATACAAAATGGTATGTATCAAAGCTTGCAGGACCAGCAGCCTTCCAAGCCATTTATGGATAGGTATTAAATTTAAATACAACACATTAGGCAATGGCGATGGTCGCATTGTTAAAAACAGTAAAGGTACATACAGTGACATACAATTTCTTCCTAATCGTTTTGTGATCAATACCAAATCTAAAGTTTGGATGTAGCTGAATATTGATGTATAGCAAACTCCTGCTAACACAGCACAGATCAAACAGATGTTGTTCAGACTTATTATTGTTCTTTTTGATTCCTGTGCGGTATTTGTATTGGTTCTACTTGGTGTATGATATGAATATGAAATAGATACTTTAGGTGTGTATATGTATAAAACAACAACTAAGAATGTGAAGCACAGCAAGTATCTAGCTGAGTCAATTCTTATATTGTACGATGTTACTCTATCGAGTCTATGATTAAAATCGGGTATTTTCATTGTTTATTATTAAAGCTGTTCTATGTTTGGATATTTGGGCATTTCATATGTTTTAATTTCAAACAGTTGGTTATTCAAGGTTATGTTCGAATTTGATCTGTTATATATTTATATATGAGCTTAACTCCTTATCGTAATGATTGCCAATGAAGATTTGCACCCTGATGCGAATTATGCAAAGGGGTAGAAAAAACGCCAACGAGAAAAAAAAAAAAATAATTTGAGCCATAAAGAGCGAAAATAAGGAAAATCGGGACTTTCAACAAACGCGTTTTAGCCATCTAGATCATCATTATGGACTCAAAGTGGCAAATGAGAAGCTTACTGAGAGATACAAATTTATTTAATCATTGATTACCACATCTTTGACTTGTTTCTTTTTTGCTTTAGAAACATTTATTTTTTGTTTTTATTGTTGGTGATTACGCCGATGTAAAGTCATGGAAAAAAGTTCACAAAGGGGAGGATTCTCGGAGTTACTACAGAACAAATATGAGAGACGCTACATTATTGTTTTTTTTTAATGGCTGAAATTCATACGAGCGCAAGTTTTTTGTTACATTTTTTTAAAGCATTCCTTTATTTTTACAATTCAACTTTTTTTTTTTGAAATCATAGCAACAAATTTCTGTCTTGAATCAAAAAGTATTTTTTCAATTTTTCTTTGCACGTGACTGCTTTACCTATTTAAAAGTAGATTTAATCAATTCAATATTAGCAGCAAAGTCAGCATACCAAGACAGAAGCTACAACAACCAGTATATTTTTGTGTTAAAATTGCAGCATTAAGTGCCAATGTGCAATAAACGCTTTGAAAAACATTTCTTGTCAATTCTTATTACATCTACTGAGATTACTATAACTTTCCCAAACAGGAAATACGACTATCTCCGATTCATCAAACCATAAATGCTGATGTTTATTAAAATATTTCAAAATTTTTGGTATTTTCTATTAGAACGGGAAGCTTTTTTTTCTCTGTCTACAAAAAGAAATAGGCAGCAACAAATTTAGCATATGGGGAGCTTTTTTCTTCACAACATTGCCATAGCGCGTGTGGAAATGTCTGTCTTTTTTTTTTTTTTTTTGAATCGTTTGCTAGTTAAAGTTTCCCAAATAGGGAATAATTATGTGGTGTTTTTTTAGAACATCTATTTCTGCTTACGGCAACGTCAATGAATACTAAGCAAACAGAGCATTTGGGTGCAAAATGTTAATTTAAGATTTCATAAAATAAACAAATTCTGAGTACGCGATAATTTTCTTAGTAGGAGATAAAATATTAGTAGATGTGTGTTTTTGCCTGTCTTTTTGTTTCTCGAAGCTGTATTTTTTGTTTTCTGTTTAAGCTTTAGGAATTTTTTGCCTCTGTTTAGGCTTAGGCAGAGTATTTTTGCTGATTTAGACAGGAATCAATACGAGGCAGGAAAAAAAAATATTGGCTGGAGCTCCTTTGAAACTTTTTCTGGTTTTTTTTTGTTTTTTTCCAAACTCATATTTTCCCAATTTGGTTTCTGCCTTTTTTTTCCATATATTCCTCTGTAAATTTGAGCTTTACTAGCATATTTGATCAAAGAAATACTAAAGAAAAGTTAATAAACAGCTTCCAAATACCAGAAATAGCACTAGTAAATTAATACAGAATGTCTTTACCAGCCACTTTCGATTTAACTCCTGAAGATGCCCAATTATTGTTAGCTGCCAAGGCTCACTTAGGTCATCCAAATGTCCAAGTATGTACCAATTAAAAAATATGAAATTACATGGTTGAAATAATGAGAATATGAGGATATAAACCAGACGGATAAGAGATTTGATTCACAGTTTGGAATAGATTTGTGCAAGTAGTATACATGTTTTTGAACTGAAATTAACGAATACTGAATGAACAGGAAACAACATAAACAGAGTACTTTTACTGGCTTTGATTGATACGGTAAGCAGATTTTTTATTTGAGCAAATCAGCACAACTTTCAACCTGCTTAAGTGTTTTTGATATACCAGAAGACGAATATTTATGAATGTTCTGTTGAGTTCTTTTATGTGTTGCATAAATACAGTGAGAAAAGGTTTATAACTACTTTGTCAATATTGAGTAACGTGAACAAATATGCGACCGGCTTAAGTTTATAATGTTTAACAAGACCTGGATTATGAAGTAGAAAGCTTTTGAGAAGAAATAATAAATCACATCCAGATGTGTTGTCAATGTAGAAATGCTGTATAACAAAGTTATTAAAAGGAAACTTCAAATAAGTAAATGGGAATATTACTTTTGAGAATAATTAAGATTGATCATTTACCAAAATTTGGGAAGCTGGAGTATACCGGATCAAATATAGCTAATTTTGTTGGCTGTTTCAAAATAATTGAAAGAGATACGGAAGTTGCTAGAAATAGCTGTTTTTTCATGGTTTTTCAATATGAAAAGCCTGAACTCTACAATTATTGATTATGATCTTATTCTTAAATGAAGCCTATAATTGATCATTTTTTGAAAGAAGCAAATTTTTTAATGCTAGAATACAGCAATACTACAGCCATTAGATTTCATTGCTGACAGATCCCAATGCTCTTTAACATTACCTCAAGTTTTCATTGAAACTAGCCAGAAATCAAACAAATATTAAAGAAATTTATGAAACAAAGATTTACTAACAATTATTATTATATTTTTTCACATCCACTACTATTTTGAAACAGGTTCACCAAGAAGCTTACGTTCACTCTACCAGACCAGATGGTGTCAACGTCATCGATGCTGGTAAGACTTGGGAAAAGATTGTTTTAGCTGCCAGAATCATTGCTGCTATTCCAAACCCAGAAGATGTTGTTGCCATTTCCTCCAAGATCTACGGTCAAAGAGCTGTCTTAAAGTTCGCTGCCCACACTGGTGCTACTGCCATTGCTGGTAGATTCACCCCAGGTAACTTCACCAACTATATCACCAAGTCTTTCAAGGAACCAAGATTAATCATTGTTACCGACCCAAGATCCGATGCTCAAGCCATCAAGGAATCTTCTTACGTTAACATCCCAGTTATCGCTTTAACCGACTTAGACTCTCCAACTGAATACGTTGATGTTGCTATCCCATGTAACAACAGAGGTAAGAAGTCCATCGGTTTAATCTGGTACTTATTAGCCAGAGAAGTCTTAAGATTAAGAGGTGCTTTAACTGAAAGAACTGAAGCTTGGTCCATCATGCCAGATTTGTACTTCTACAGAGACCCAGAAGCCGAAAACGAAGAAGTTGCTGAAGAAGCTGAAACCGAAGAAGCTACTGAAGAAGTTGCTGCTGAAGCCGATGCCGAAGCTGCTCCAGAAGCCTCCGAATGGACCGCTACCGCTGAAGAAAGCTACTAAATGTCTTTGAATATTAAATAATATATTATCATTTTTTTATTATATTATCATTTGACCATAGAAACTAAAACTAGAAGAAGAAAATAAAAAAAAGATATTAATTGTTTTTTTAAAAGAATCTATAGATTCACTTCTTGATCATAAAGTAAGAATAGCAGCTGTTCAGAAATGTGCTATAGTTAGCAGAGGAATATTCACTGCCAGCAGTTTTTAATGTCGTTCAAATGATAGAATTATAATAAAGGGGTGATTTTGTAAAGTTTAATCAAGAAATAATTTTTATACAAAGAACATAATTTAGGAACATAAACGCCATAATTCTTTAAAAGGATTTTGTATAGCCATTAGTATAGATCCCACATAAAAGCTAAAAATATATTTAAAATCATTTAATCAATAAAACAAAACATATCAATAAAAAAAAAATAATAAAATAACAATCATTTACCTTGATACTGTGATATTTGTATCACCGTTTTTTTTTTTGTATACTTGCTTTCTTCAACCCATCAAGACCATATGTATTGCAGTTGAGTAGTTGTTACAATCGTTGCAGTGGATTGGCTTATATCCGACTCTCAGTTGCTTTTTTTTTAAAGACTTTTTACGGGATTTTCATTTGCTCCACCTGCCAAACCATTTTTGAGTAAAAAAATTTTTTTTTTTATATCTATATTGCAATTTTTCAGTATTCGTAGAATACTTCAAACAAATACAGCTGTAAAACCTGTATAACACAAGTCATCAACATCATAGCATTACCAGACAATGTCAACATTACAAAAGGCGCTGAAACCAGCCAAAGAAGTTAAAAACACACTACCTAAGCTGGAAAGACTTAGATGCTCCATATTCGATAAATTTTATAATCCAGATAACCTAAGAGTTGGTGTTGAAGTATGGGAAAAGCCATTGCTAGGGCCTTCTGTCAGAAACTACTATGGTTCAAGAACAAATATCAACTTTCAGTGAGTTCATGACCTCCTTCAGAAAGAACCTTGTCGGTACTGACTTCCAATTGCAGGATCAAAGAGAAATAGATAGATTACTATACGTTGAAGAGCGTAAGCGTATTGGTAAAGGTGCACCAAAGAAGAAGAATGAAAAGGTTGATAAGAAGAACAAAAAGAAAAAATAATCTCCGGGCCAAGTTAGTTGTATATAGTTGAAGTAAATAGTCAAATTTCATGAGTATTTCCTAGGATTTTCGTATAGTAGCTTGTATGCCAGATCTTTAAATTCAATAGTGTTCCTAGGGACTGTGGAGTAAAGAGGTTTGTATAAAGCATACTTGTCAATAAGAATGTTTTCACCCAAAATGATTTTTGTTATCAGGTTAACAGAGATGATCTCGTTTTGAAACTGTGTGATGATAGTCCAAAAGTTTGTAAAGATCTCTTTCCATTTTAAGGAGTCACTAGAAAGCTCAATAACCGGCTGTTGAATAGTGGTTTCATAGCCTGTGCTCAACTGTATGTCGTTTGGAATTCTTTTCTGGTCTTTTAATTTCAACATAATAATGAAAATAGGGAAGTGATTCAAAAACATGATAACAGTCATGAGTATAATTTCCAAGCTTTTGGCAACGTACTGCAGGAAAGTATAAATCAGATAAAAGGCAATGATAGTAGGCATCAAGAATATTAAGATCATAAAAATCAATACCCCTACTAGCAACACCTCCAAAGAGTAGCTTTCATTATCTATTCTGTTTCTCAGCGTATTGTATTTTTTACCACAAAACAAGTAAACAAGGGATATCAAAAGCTTTAGTTGTATTCTATACAGCTTGTATGATATCTTGTAGAAGATCTTGAAGTGTAGAGTCAAAATGGTCAGGTAGTCTATCAAAAAAGCAATGAAAAAAGTCACTCCAAAGCAGTATGTCAATATGTACAAGGCATCTATGAGGTAGGATAAGGTTGTTTCGTTAGTCAAAAACTTAAAGTAGGTGTTATCGACAAACTCAATGATCCAGAAAAACAAGTCTCTCAGAAACTTTGTCAACTCATCGTTAAGTTTTATGCCAAAGGGGTTTTGACTCAAAGCATTTGTTAAACTGAAGATGTTTTTAATAAAAATTTGACTTAAAAAAGGCTTGAGAAACTTTATAATTTTTTGTTTGTGTGCTCTCAACAAGGCAGAAACAGTCAATGAAAAGGAGTAATCATTGACTATCAGCCATATGGTGTTATAGTATCGGATATAATCCATATAGCTGGAGTACAGTCTTTCGTTTTTGGAGTATGTGGTTAGGGTAGACCTTTCTCCAATGCTTAAGTATTGCATGGGGAAGTATGTGAATTGCCTAATCCTCAAGTCTAGTTGCAGAAACAAAACAGAGTAGTACCGCAGCGAATAAAATGGTTTCAAAAGATTTAGAAGTATCTCCTTGAAAAGTATCTGTATAAAGATAAACACCCATGGAATGATGTAAAGATTCAAAACTTTGAAAAAGGGCTTGAAAACAAAAATCTCTTTCAATGAATCTTTAGGTTTGATGCTGATCAAATTTGCATATCTCGTGTTAAAGAGCTTTAAGTGGTAATCACTTATGTTCAAACTGTGTATCACCTTGTCTATCTCATAGCATTGGCTGCCTGATCCATAGTTTATGTTTTCTACCAATACCTTCAAGTTCCCTTCTAGCTCGAAAGTCTGTGTTTGCTTTTCCTCAAATAGTTTGCTGTATATTGGTGTATGTGAATAGAACTGCATATTGGGGAGTTTCGGAGTTTCATAAGTGATGATCTTGGTATTATTATTGTTGCATTCAAACTTCATCAAATGTGTGTTTATTTCCCCGGTTATGTAGTAGCCATCCTTTTGAAGACTTTTGACCATGTTTGGGGTCACTAGGGCCTTTGGGACGATGGATACCGTCAAGTAGTCTTTGGAATACGTGGTTTCATATATCAATTCACTAATCACAAGTAAGGATTCTTTTGTTTGATCATTCCTAAGGGCTTCTAAGTAGGCAAAAAACTTGGTGGACCAATGTATCCTAACATCCATATAGGTGACGGACATGGATGATTCTGGTTCTTAATGTATGTGATTATTAAACCCTTCAGAAAAAAAAACAGATTTTGCTATAAACAAATTATATATTTTACGTGTGAGTTTTTTTTGCTTGAAGATCGTTTAACTGAGAAAATACAAGTGGCGATGCACACGTGACAATTTAGATAATTTTCAATCATTTAATCAAGAAAGTATACTTAATAGTGACTAATATTTCGGTAATCAGTTATATAAAAAATATTTTATTTTGCCAATGCACTATAACAGTTGCCATATCAAAAGTTTTAACAAAATGTCTATTCCTCCTTTTTACTAATTGCTCATATATGAAAACTCTTTGGCAATAAATTGACACCAAATTTATTATTCATCTTATGATTGTTGTAAACGTTCAAAAATTCGGCTTTTTTAATCACTGGTTTTGGTGGGCCGTCAATCAATCTGAAAAACTTTAGTGTCTCATCGTTTGTTGCCAAGACCAAAACATCATACCCCGGCGACATCGCAGAGCACAACACCCGCGATTGGTCCGTTGTCTTGATTTGCCTTTTCAACACCATCGAGGGATACTCGAAGGTCTTCAAGAGGACTGGTTGCTCGGGATTTCCAAACCCAAAAGTCAGAATCAACTCATGTTTGTGCCGAGACCAGATCAACGACGTGATCTGCCCTGCTGTTTTCACCTTCTTTATGAGTGTTCCCGTCCTGGTGTTCCAGATTCTTATGTACCGGTCCTTGGACCCGCCGCCGGTTGCTAGTATGTAGTCCAGCCATGGACAATACAGAACGCCCTTAACAGCAGCCGAGTGGACCAAGTTGTACTTGTAGACAGGGTTGGCAATGGTAGAGATGTCCCAGACCGTACAGCTGTTGTCGTTCCCACCCACAGCTAGTTGAGACTCTATGAACTTGCCGTGCTCGTCGTAGATGGTACTGATGTCCATTCCACACAGCTGCTGGGTTTGTGGTTTTATTGTTGTAATGCTTTTGAATGAATAGTATTTTGTCGTGGTCACACAAACGTTGTTGTCTGCTTTAATGGTTTTGGTGCTGCCTTTGAATGAGTTAAATGAATTGGCTAGATTGTGTTTGAAGGTGTTGGCAACTTGTTGTTTTGGTTGGGGAAATGGCTTCAAAAAAATATTTTGATTTGTATAATTGTAGGTTAGACTATCTTCTAGTTGTGGAGATTCTGAATCATCAATTGACAAGTCGGTTGTATCAAAGTCGTCTACTAAGTCATCAATTTCAGACCTTGAACTAGATCTGTTTTTGACAACATTGAATAAACTGGTATCCTCGTTAACAGTATTAAGAAAATCTTCTTTGTAATTGTTGGTTTTTTGAATCAAGCTGTCTTCTATAAGCTGAAAGATAAAAACCTCACCTGTTTCATTTCCACAAAACAAAGACCACTGTTCTTTGTTGTCTTTTTCAAAGCTCTTTGATGGGTTCAAATACCACTTTATGGAGCATATACCTTTATTCCCCACTTTGCATTCAAACAACACGTTGTCGTTGCCATTGATCGTATGCAACACAACTTTGTTGAATGGGTTCTCATTATTGATGGTGGATGTCTTGAGCAATATCAACTTTCCAGATTTAGTCCCACATGCCAAGAAGTCCAATGTTTTAGAGGGGCAAAAGCTCAAGCTGGTTATAGTTCCATCGTCTTCAGTCAAGTACTTGCTCTCAAGTAAAGTTTTTGTTTGAAAGTTTTTGGGGTCCCATAGATAAACACTTCTATCCAATCCAACGGCCAAGATGTCTGTGCTTGACCAGGTCAATGGGTTTGAATAAAAGTCATTTTTTAAGTCTGGGGCTTCCAAAATGCGAAAGGGTTCAAGGCATGGAATTTTGGATGTACTTTTTTTATGGTTCGTGATCAATATATCGCTGAACTTGAGACTTTTGCTCTTCGATCTAGGTGCATCATTGTATTTAAAGACCTTTTCAGTTTTCAAAACAGACAATGCGTCGGTAAGAAAAGCTTTGTTTATAAAGTTTTTCTTGAGATTGATCCAGTTTTTTTGACCATGGTTCTTCAAATTTGTTTGCATGAATTGCTGATTGTTATTTATTCTTTCTTTGTTTTTTTTAATTATTTGATCTATGAGAGTGTTTGTATTGATTGCATCAATTTTGTTTTTGTAGTTTGGAAAATTTGAATTATCTAGCATTTGGATATTGTTGCTGAATAAATCTATATTAGGATCTATTTTTACACCTTTTCCGTTAGATATTGTTTTTTGATCGACATTAAAAGGGATATACCTATCGACATACTGAATCATACTTTCATAGAATAGGAATTGCTGTTTTCGTTTGGTTCGTTTTCTTTATATTAATCAAATTGTATTCAATATCCAAAGTAAAGGTCAATATCGATATAAATAGCATAAAGCTAATGTGAAAAATTGCATTTTGTTTGTGTAGGTATTTGATTATTGGTATGCATGGTTTTTTTTTTGAATTAATTAAAGCTGCATAAGGGTGGTTTAGTAAATGTTTTATATCCGAATACTATGGTAGCGTTATTTTTAAATATTAGGAGATAATACACGTGCCTACAAAACAAACAACTACTAAAGCTAATACAGCAATACACCTCAAACATATGATTGACACATGCGAAAAAAAAAAGACTACTTATCCCTAATTCCCTTAGAACTTTCGGCAACTCCTTCAGGGATAGTTAATATCTCATGGCAATTAGTGGAATCATAATTCCCGAATTGCACCTGATTTTTTTTAAAGGATATTACCAGCCCTGGCATGAGAATATTCACAATTTTTGTGATATTCAAAAAATTGAATATTCAAAAAAAACAGATAGCTCACTTCATTTTTTTTTTTTGCTGTGTGTGGGAACACCTTATTTTTCTCTCAGTGGCAATGAGGTGAGAATGAATAATTACAATAACCGCGTGTGGCAACACTATATTTTTTTTCTAGAAAAAAAAAAAAAAATAACACATGATGTGGCCGATTAATGATACCACTTTATTGATATCTGGCGTTAAGGTACTTTTTCTCTTATGATAATCGATGCCCACAATACACTTTCTTTTTTTGAATATTCAATTTCACATTTGTTGATTCAACACATCGGGCTCTCTGTAATGATTCCTTATCCTCAATCGTATATAAACAAGACAGTCCCTCATCTTTATTCAATATCTTTTCTGAATAATTTTCTAATTCCTTCCTATCAATAAAATTACAATAATAACCATCAATAATATATTGCAATATTATACACATACAACACTAAATAAATAAAAAATGTCTGAAATTACTTTGGGTAGATACGTTTTCGAAAGAATTAAACAAGTCGGTGTCAACACCATCTTCGGTTTACCAGGTGACTTCAACTTATCTCTATTGGATAAGATCTACGAAGTCGAAGGTTTAAGATGGGCTGCCTCCCTAAACGAATTAAACGCTGCTTACGCTGCTGATGGTTACTCCAGAATCAAAGGTCTAGGTGTTCTTATCACCACCTTCGGTGTCGGTGAATTATCCGCCTTAAACGGTATTGCCGGTGCTTACGCTGAACACGTTGGTGTTCTACACATTGTTGGTGTTCCATCCTTAGCCTCCCAAGCTAAGCAATTATTGTTACACCACACCTTGGGTAACGGTGACTTCGATGTCTTCCACAGAATGTCCGCCAACATCTCTGAAACCACTGCCATGATCACTGACTTAGCTGCTGCTCCAGCTGAAATCGACAGATGTATCAGAACTGCCTACATTGCTCAAAGACCAGTCTACTTAGGTCTACCAGCTAACTTAGTTGACTTAATGGTTCCAGCCAAGTTATTGGACACCAAGATCGACTTATCCTTGAAGGCCAACGACGCTGAAGCCGAAGAAGAAGTTATTGAAACCATCTTAGCTTTGATCGCTGATGCCAAGAACCCAGTCATCTTATCCGATGCCTGTGCCTCCAGACACAATGTCAAGGCTGAAGTTCAACAATTGATCGATGCCACTCAATTCCCAGCCTTCGTTACTCCATTAGGTAAGGGCTCCATTGACGAAAAGCACCCAAGATTCGGTGGTGTTTACGTCGGTACTCTATCTTCCCCAGAAGTCAAGAAGTCTGTTGAATCCGCTGATTTAATCTTATCTGTCGGTGCTCTATTGTCTGACTTCAACACCGGTTCTTTCTCTTACTCTTACGAAACCAAGAACATTGTTGAATTCCACTCCGACTACATCAAGATCAAGAACGCCTCCTTCCCAGGTGTCCAAATGAAGTTCGTCTTAGAAAAGTTGATCGCTTCTGTCGGTGCCAAGATTGCTGGTTACACTCCAGTCCCAGTCCCAACTGGTCTACCAAAGAACGCTCCAGTCGCTGACTCTACTCCATTAGCCCAAGAATGGTTATGGAACGAATTAGGTGAATTCTTGGAAGAAGGTGACATCATTGTTACTGAAACCGGTACCTCTGCCTTTGGTATCAACCAAACCAGATTCCCAACCAACTCTTACGGTATCTCCCAAGTCCTATGGGGTTCCATTGGTTACTCCGTCGGTGCCATGGTTGGTGCTACCTTCGCTGCTGAAGAATTAGACAAGGCCAAGAGAGTTATCTTATTCGTTGGTGACGGTTCTTTACAATTGACTGTCCAAGAAATTGCTTGTTTGATCAGATGGGGTTTGAAGCCATACATCTTCGTTTTGAACAACAACGGTTACACCATCGAAAAGTTGATTCACGGTCCAACCGCTCAATACAACATGATCCAAAACTGGAAGCACTTAGACATCTTACCAACCTTCGGTGCCACTGACTACGAAGCCATTCCAGTCAAGACTGTTGGTGAATGGAAGAAGTTGACCACTGACCCAGCCTTCGTCAAGAACTCCACCATCAGATTGATCGAAGTCTTCTTGCCAGAAATGGATGCTCCATCCTCCTTGGTTGCCCAAGCCAACTTGACTGCTGCCATCAACGCCAAGCAAGATTAAGCATGCAATTGGTTTATATAGATTAATGATAATGATATACAATTTTTTTTAATGATATTTTTTGCTTAAAGCTGATTTACCCGAGTTTTTTTTTTCAAGACTGTGCAAACCTTATCGTAAAGATACATTATTTTTTTTTTTTTTTTGGTATATCGATATAGTTTTTTTCTCTCTTAATGACTCCCCAAAAGAATACATTATAGATAAAAACACGCCGTTCACCATTCAATGTTTGTGCGAAAGGAATATAGCGTCAATGACAACAACCTCAATAACAACAATCCCACCACGATCTTTGAGGACAACAAAAAGAAGTACCTTGTGGACCCGTTTAACAGCCTTGTGAAGGATGAGCTCAAGTACCACTGCAACACCCGCATATACAGCACTGCGCACTTCAGTAGGTATGGTATATTTGGAGATGACATGAAGGACCGTGTGATGCGCGAGAAGGGTCTCTTGAAGGACCTTGTAGTTTGCACGCGGCCTGTGCCCAAGTCCAGCACTGACCGGATAGAATTCAACCTAAAGATATTTGGAGTCAACCTGAACAACATGACGGGTTTGAAGGTTGATTTGCTGCTTGATGATGATGTCTCCGTGGACAATGTTGTCAACAAGGCAATAAAGTTTGAGGTGAAAGAGTGTGTGTTGTTTCAGAATACCAATGTGCTCTTCATCGAAGTTAAACACGGTGGGTTGAAGTATCTGCTGATATACGACCTAGAGAACAAGGTGCTGCTGAAAGACGAGAAGAACAAAACTGTGAAGATTGAGCACCAAAGAGTTTTGTACTTTGAAGACAAGAAGAGGGCATTTGGCATAATCAACAGAAATATTGTGAGAAGGTACAAGATCAAAAGCAACCAGCAGGGAGTGGTGTTTCTGAAGGACATGGCTGTGGACTTTGAAATACCTAAAAGCAGGGAGGTCTATGTGCGCGATGATATGTATCTGTGTGTGAATGAGCAAGATGAGTCTGAGCTGATGATCTTTGAGAGTGATCTGGCGGATGAGCCCGAGGTCTTTTTGTTAAAGGAGAAGAACAGCATCTACAATGTCTGTGTGAGCAGTGACAAGAACATGATTGTAACAACGTCTATTAACGGAACAAGCATCAGACTTTATATAAAAGCAGCGGGGCGTTACGAGCTGCACAAGACATTCAAAAGAGGGATGCAGAAGACCCTGAACTACTTGATTGGGTTCAGCAATGATAACTTGTTGGTGTACAGTCTGAGCTACAACCGGACACTTCACTTTTATATTGGAAGTGAGAATAAGTCGATCCATGTGATGAAGCTTACTAGTAGGGTTGTTGATGACGTGTGCAGTATACAGGTAATGAAGGCAGGCAAAGACAAGTACCATGTGTATGTTTTGTGGATGTACAGTGGAACCATTGAGATGTTCTGTTTTGATATGAAGCTTTTGAAGTCTTGGAAGATGGCATATGTTGATATGTATTAGGGTATAATAGATGTAGTCACGTGTGTCTATATTATATCACGTGTGTCTATACAATATCACGTGTGTATATATTATATCACGTGTTTTATATACAATATCACGTGTGTCTATACTATATCACGTGTTTTATATACAATATCACGTGTGTGTATTTGTACTTGATTTGTTTTATTTATATATTTTTGATTCATGGAAATAGATCTAGAAGGTTTTTTTTCTTGTTTTTTCTCTCTCTGTTTAAGGGAAAAGACGATAAATCTCTCTCTCTTTTTTTTTTTTCAACACACACTAAAATGCAATATGGAGAGGGTAAAAGAAAAAAGGCTAACAAAAAACCCACGGTAAAAAATTTTTTGATATTTTTTGCTGGTAAAAGATTTTTGAGATCAAATCCATAATTTCTTTTTTTTTTATTTTGCTTTTCCCGCATATATTGATTTTAAACAGCTGTTAGTTAAAAATCAGCTGTATTACTGCCTGCTTAGATTTGTTCATTGGGATAAGCAATTTGTAAAAAATCTTAATAATTAGAGGTTAAACATATATAAATTTTTCATTTATATTTACAATAAACTTTTGGAAAATAACCTACAAAAACAATAACAACCAATACACACATCTTAAAAACAACATCAAACACTTCTTTTTTTTTTTCAAATACAACATTTCTTGTTCATTTTAATAAACAAACTGATCTTCAACAAAAAAAAAAAAACATAAAACATAAATAACCTTGTTGTTTATCTTTCATCTGTGATTGTTCTTTTAAATACCCATTCGTTAGACAACAAATATACAAAAACAAAAAAAAAAGATATGTCCTTGATCCATAACATCGTCTCTAGGAAGACAAAGGAGAAGTGTGTGGGATCCAAACAGAAATGTGAAAAGCCTGTCAACTCAATCCACAACCTGTCTGTTATTTTGGCTGTTGTCATTCCAGTTGTGTGTGTGTTTTTGATTGTCTTGGCCATAATCTTCTATCTGTGGAGACGCCACAAAAGAGAGGAGAAGCTCGAGGCTGAGTTTGACAACCAAGTCGAAGAAGACATCAACGAGCTTTACTACAAGGAAAAGACAGAGGACAACCAACCAGAAGCCTTCAATGACATCTCAGAATACAAAAACAAAGGAAGACTAGCCATCATGAAAAAGAGAATGAAAGACCTGGAAAACAAAAATGCTTCTGCAGAAGACGCCTCCTTCCTTCCCCCTCCAAACATGAAGAGACTGAACTCTATCACCAGTTTGTCTTCCCTGAACTCCAAGAAGAGCATCTTGGCCTCCAATGATGGTCTGAATATCCCTATGATCCCCAGCTCACCAAGCAAAGTCTCTTTGAACACACCTACAAAGGAAGACAAAACCTTGCTGAACTTCAACAGACTGGAAGACGTAAGCGAACATGACATGAGAGACTACATGAAACACTACGACAAGATGATGGGCCTGTCCAGCATGGAAAACATGTCAGGGAGTTTCCCTGGTGGAAGGGTCCCTTCCCAGATCTTGCAAAGAAATAAGTTCTTCCCAAGAAACCCTTATGTCAGAGGCAACAACAACGGCACTCTGGTCGATAGATTTGTAACACCTAACGTTGAGAAAATAGAAAAAGACACCGAAGAAACAAAAGAGGCTCCAGTCCATAACCCGTTCCTGAGCGAAACAGAAAAGAAAGATTCATTGGTCAATAGCCTCCACACTGAGTCAGATACCGCACCTGTAAACGAAATCCAAGAGCTGTCTGAAAACGAAGACGATGCTGAATTGAATAACGAAAATGAAGCTACCAATGAACCTGAAACATCTATCTCAACAACCGTTGAAGACAATGCTGTTGAGGATACTGATGTTGTTGACAAGCTGTTCAGAAACGCTGTTAATAAGAACATCTACTCCAACATGAAGTTCAACGATTCTGGTTTGCTGCATGAAGTTGAAAAGTACGACTACACCAAAGTAAACGAGGCTTTGAAGGACATAAATGAGGCTGAAGACAAGGACGATATAATTCTATCAAGCAAACAAGAAGAAAACATCAAAAGAATGAAATCTATCTACCAGATATACATAGACAAGAACGAGGAAGATGACGAGGAGGACGACAAGCTGGGTGACTTGAGCTACGAGAAACCAAGCACCAGCAAAACACAAAAGAGCTTCAAGCACACATCATCCATATACTCTGAATCGTTTGCTCACAAGGGATACGAAGTGCCTTCTGAACATGCCTTGCCAAACTTCGACATAAGCCAGTATGGCGAGCACAGCACTGATCTGAACATCCAAGATATACCTAATCCCGAGCTGTACAGTGACTACTACGAGCTGGATCCTCAATCGGAGCAATACTACTACTACGACGCTCCATCGCAAATACACTTCTACTTTGAGCCTATCTCGCAGCAGTACTACTACTACGACGAAAGACAGGAGCAGTACTACTGCAATATCAACTCCGAGGTATACTTCTACGACTCCATAAACCACATACCATACTACTACGACTACGACGAGGAGGCCTACATCTACCTGGGGCAGCCTGGCCTGGACAACACCCAGTTCCAGCAGGACACCTTGAAGCCAAACAACTTCAGAAACCTGCAACTGGAGCAGCACATTGTTGAGACTGAGGAGGACCACCCCGAGAGAATAGAGAACATCGAGTTTTTGAGAAACCCATCCAGCATGGACAATCAAACAAGCTCTTCGATGAC
Organism: Hanseniaspora meyeri; assembly: GCA_030370665.1. Lineage (NCBI taxonomy): Eukaryota > Fungi > Ascomycota > Saccharomycetes > Saccharomycodales > Saccharomycodaceae > Hanseniaspora > Hanseniaspora meyeri. Next base: position 857,464 of record CP113884.1, on the reverse strand, counting down.
GAACTTCATGACGCCGAAGAACAGAAAGATCACCCCGCAGAGACAGGTGAAGCAGCAGCTGAGCCAGAACTTCGTGTACGACACCTTTGAGAACATACCCAACAGCAGCAGCGGCAACACGGCTGCGTACCAGATGGCGCGGGAGAGTGTTGTAATGAATGATCCACTGCAGTTCAGCGGCGCAAAGACAAAGTTCAAGCCAGCAGGCAGCATAAGAAACCTGAACAGCTACATGCGCGGCAACCAGAGCTATACGTGATATGTTGTAACAAAAAGAAGCAGTCGACTGACTGATGTAAACCATATATATAAAAAAAAAGATGAAAGAACCTCCTTTTTTTTTTTAGAAATCATCCTGCTCGTTTCTGTACTTCTTGATGACCTTCTTGATCTTGGAGTTGTCTGTCCATGTGACGTAATCTTCCAGGGAGCGGGTGATCAGGTAGCTGGGGTCGTTTATCAGGTTGTGTCCGACCTTTACGTGGCCCTGCTCTATGAACTTGACTGCATCGAAGATGGTCTCCGCCATGTGTGTTTTGAACACAATGTACGCAAGTCTCCGTCTGCACAAAGCAGACACAGTCAGCTTGTTCATTATGTCCGAAGGGCTAGCCTTTTCATCTGTGAGCAAGCCCATCTTGAACAGTTTGTCTATGAGCATTTTTTCGTGCTTCTTTCTGTAGATGTCACCAGCCGGAAGCAGGGACAATTGGTTGGTCAATTTGTGGATCTTACCAACAATCTTGTTGTACAGGAAGTAGTCCTCCTGCTTGGTGAGGTGGAACTTCTTGATTATGCTGTTGGCCTTGGCGTTGTCCTGTTTCCAGTTGACGAAGTCGACCTTCTTCAGAAGCTTTTTTTCATGAATTTAAGTTGTCTAGCCATTTTTGTGGTTTGTGTGTTTGGTTATTTATTGGTGTATTTTGTTTTTATTGTAAGATATGAGTAAAGAAATGAATGAATGTTATGAGAAAAAGATGTTATTTTTTTTTTGTTAGAAGAGAAAGAAAGAAAAAAAAAAAGAAACTTTTTTAATTATTGTCGGATATAAGCAGTAGTAGAATAATCGGATATACACATTTAAGAGAATCGGATATAAATACATCATAATGATCGGATGTAATCTGAAGAACGCACTTTAATCAAATACACTCTATATATGAAAATATCACTATGTAATACAACTGTAACAAAATATACTGACTTATGCTGTCATATATATACCTAATTATTACTTTAATTTTTTTTGAGGCAACCCAACTTCATACAGTAACCATACAGCATCAGTCACATAATCATCACAACCTCACATGAATACAAAGGTACTTTTTGATGTTGGGTGTATGCTCTTATATCCGAAACATAATATCTAAACCAAAGATTTGCTCTCTGTTTTTTTTTTTCATTTTTCTTAAACAAAAAAATTTTCACTGCTTTCCTCATTTTTTTTCATCTTCATATATTTCCTCTTACTGGTCGTTACAACTCATGATCCAACACTACTAAACATAATACTAACACAAAAAACCAAGTTAAGCAGACACAACACCATGTTTAGTGCTAACATTGTATCCAGAAGATTTCTTTCAGGTACCACACCATATCTAAAACCTGTCAGCCTAGTCAAGAATCTCCACATCAACATCAATGAGCTATCAGTGAACTACCTAAAAAAAGAAAAATACGAGCTATTCAAAGAATATGACGACTGGATTCCTACAAAGTCCGCCATCAATCAGGACAGAGACATCATAAAGCTGAAGGGACCAAGATTCGACAAAAACGGTAACGAAAACAAGCTGTTTTTTACCCAAGTCTTGACCCTTAAAGGAAAAGCAGGTGAGCTGTCAATGAAGTTCCCAGACTTCATGAGCATCAAGTGCGTGAATAATGATAAAGAATACGAGCTGACTGAAGGCCTTAAAAAGGCAGACGAGCAGGATAGCGGCAGAAGAACCCTGAGTCTGTCTGTTCAAGATTCTACAAACAAAACCCAAAAGTCAATGCTAGTCACCCTGTCCACCATCCTAAGCAATAACATCGAAGGTGTATTGGATGGCCACCTGGCCTACCTGAGATTTGTTGGTCCTGGTTGTAGATTTATTTTGCCTGAAGATGACAAGACCAAACTGGTTTTGAAAAAGGGTACTGCTTATTATAACAGCACTGTTCCAAGCGACGTCACTTTGGAGTTGAAGTCCCCTACCTTCTTACTAGTCAAGGGTTTGGATCTTCAAAGAGTCAATGTCTATGCCAACTCCGTCCATAACATGATCAAGCCAGATCCATACAAGGGTGCCGGTATATACTTCAACGATAGAGAGTACTTGAAGAAAATCAAATCTGGTAAGTAAACGTTAGGTTCATATATAAAGACTGTAAATAAAACATAAAAATAAAGAAAAAAACCCCCCATTTAAATTGAAACACGTATTATCTCTTTCTTTCCTTCTTCCACTTGTATATCACCTTGCCCTCATCTGTTTTTATTTTCTTCTTTGATCCCTTCTTCATCACTTCTTTTTGCAGCTCCAAGGTCTCCAAGACTGTTCTTATTTCCTTTTCTCTATCAATGTACTGTTTCAAAAGTTTATATTTCTTCAGTTTCTTCTTATCCAAAGACTCCTTTTGCATTATGTCTTCAACTTGTCCGATTCCGTTGTTATTCACATTAGCAAGCTGTTCAATCGTCATTCTATTTTCTTTTCTGTCCAACAGGTCCTTGTGTGTGTTCAATCTTTTGGCCAAATCAAAGTCCTTCAAGTCTTCGTTCTCATCAACAAATATCTTGTGTCTGTTGTCGTTTTCCAAATCAAAAAGCAGTCCTTCCTTCTTCTTCAAGGATCTGCTTTAAGTTTTGTTGCTGCAGCAATCTAAGGTAGTTTGCATCTTGGGACTTCAGTAGCTTGACTTGATCCACACTCAAGCTTTCACTCTCCTCTCTTTCCTTTATCAACAAACCTGTCTTGGCGTCCATCTTCTGGGAATTCATTTTGTGGTAGTACTCATCAGGGTTTCTTTCGCTTGCCTTACCCCTCAAGATCTTCAGGGTATTCTGTTTGGCATGGTAGTCCTTAGCTCTTTTGGTATAATCTTTGTGTTTTTCCAAGAACCCAAACTTTGTTCTTGACTGTGTTTGGGATCTCTCTCTGTGCTGCTTCTTTTGAGCGTTATGTACAAGTTTAGCCATAGTGGTGTTCTTGTTCTGTGTATTTCTTTTTGGTGAGTAATTGTATTAAATATCTTTAGATGCTTGATTTTTCACTTAGCCATTAGAAAAGCAAAACCGTCTTTGGTTTTTTTTTGCTTTCTCCCAAAAGAGTAACACGCTCAAATGTTTCTTTTCTTTTTTTTTCACCCAAAAAAAAAATAAGAATTAGAGTTTCAGAGCCACGTGACCACCCTGTGGAACACCCTTATCTACGACAAGTGAACACCCATACGATCTACAATCAACAAAAAACAAGACCCAACAAATACAACCAAATATCTATGACCACACCGCATAATATGAGTGAATACTCATTGAAAGATATTCTTGATTACATCCCAAACCCTATACAGCAATACCATACCCAAAAAAATGATTTCACGTCTGATCCATCAACAAAAAACCAGCTCCTTGAGGACAATGACTTGGGGTTCATATGCAGCTTAATCTTTTCCTTGATATCTTCATCAAACAACAAAAAAAATACCAACAACTTGTTTATAAATACAGATGACTTATTACAGCAACTGAAGAGCGAGCATGACGAAAATAAGCCCAAGACACTTGCAAAAGTCACTCAAATCTACAAGTCTATGGAAACCCAACTGATCCACAACCTCATAAACTTTTTGAATGACCTCGACAACATCCAGGTCAATGTGATATACGTAAATAATCTGTACACTCCCAGAGACGACAGCTTTTTGAAAAACATTGAGTCCATCAAGCAGTTCCACAATAAAAGCAACAGTTCAGATGTCCTGAAGCACCAGATATGTTTGTTCATTCCAAAGTTTGAGGATGATGTAATAACGGGAACAGAAATCCAAAAGAGATGTTCGATGAAGATAGACCATTACTTCAACAGAATTCAACAGTTTAACTCAGACAGCCAGGTGAATAACCTGAAGCTGCAGAGCATGGGTATCGTCATCAGCAACATTGAGCTTCTGAACAAAAACATGTTTTTGAAGAAGAAGTTCTGGCTCTCGTGCCGTGGTGGTGCCACCATTGATTTTTTAAATAGTTCAGGTGGCTCCAGCTTGACCGAGAGCAAGACAAAAAAGCTGTTCAACTTTTTCCTGGTGTTCATGACTGCTCACTGGCAGGCTTTCAAGTCACCCGCTTTAAAGACCTTCAACCATAAGTTGAAGCAGTACATCCTTGATATTGTGGTGCATCTAAGACTGCAGAGATTCTCCCAGCAAGGAAGAAGCGGGGGCGTAAGCTCGATGTCGCTGAATGATATGATTCAGGTGTCTATATCATTGAGCATTCTGGATGCTTTTTACGATGGGTTGATGGACCATGCCAAAAGAAATGGTTACAACATCGACCAATATTTGAGAGAAAAAGATAGCACACCACTCGGTAGTTTGGGTGACACTGACTCAGGGGTAATAGTGACCCCGGATATAGTAAAAATAGCAGCAAGAGTATACTTCCCCTTCAAACTACAGCTGACAATCAACTCGAGCAGCAGACGACAAAAAAGGGATTACTCCGTGGCTTACGGATCCGACAAGGAGGTTGTTGACGACTTGATTGATGAGCTGAAGGAATTGGATATTTTGAAAAACAGAGATGGTTTTAAAGGACAGTATCCAATGGAGAGCATAGTTATAGAGGATGTTCTGAAACACATCTCCACATCTTTTTAGTATAAAGAATTGTTGAAATGAGTAGAACAAAATATATATTGAAACGCGTCGGATATAAGAACACATTTTGGGCACCATCATCAATGTTGTTTTTTCTCCCACCAAAAAAAAATAGAAAAAAACATAATCATTAGATTTTCGATGTTTATTTTAATCAGTTAAATGTATCGTAAAATATATTTTTTAAAAAAACCAGACACATCTTACAATAATGGCTCCTGGTTGGAATCAAAACAAACTTAACAAAGTCAAGAAGTACGGTAAAATACTGAACATATCTCACTTGCCTGAACTAAAGGACAAGTTTGGCACTGACGAAATTCCTATATCAGACGCAGGTGAGATATATCCACTCAAAGACTATGAATACGACTTACCAACGGATCCCGAGGGTGAGCTTAAAATTGATGCCAATGGTAACCTTCAAAACTCCAAAACATATAAATTCAAGACTTTCACCATAGACACAAGACCTAACAAAGACAAGCTGTATGTTTTAGCAGCAGACGTGGCCAAGGTCTTTGATTACAAGAGAGCAGCTGTTTTGTTTTTGAACCATAAACTAACCTTATACAAGTCATATTTGACCGAAGATGAAAAGAAGTACCTGTTGGAAAACTCCACTGTTCTGGACAATGTGACGCCTATGAACCTGACCAAATCCATATTGGTCATCACAGCCAAGTCTTTATACAGAGAGTTTGGTCACAAAACTATCAATGATGGGAAGCCAATAGAAGATGATTATTATACCACTGTTTTCCCATATGAAAAGAGTGAGATGGATGTTTCTTCAAAGCCCTTGCTGGAAATCTACCAGCTGCTAAAGCCATACATGAAGGACGAAGTTGCCGAGGTGCCACTACCACCCAAGCCTAGTCAAATTGAAAGTATAAAGCCCAAATTTGCCAGTGTTGTGGTTAGCAAAACCAACGAAAGACCAGAAGAAAAAGTGATTTCACAAAAAGAAAAGGTACTGTACCAGTCTGTATTGAACAGAGAAAATAAAAACATTGATTTGAAAGCTCTGCTGGCCAATAATGGCAAAGATGATAAATACCTAAGCATAGCCCCAATGCAACATAGCGAAAGCCCAAGTGATGAGGATGTTCTGTCAAGTCTTCCAGCAACCTGGAAAAAAGTGTATAAATCCGATCTGCTAACGAAAAAGAAATCTTCCATCTTACAGGAAGACAAGAGTAGAAGAATCTTGGATTTGTTCAACATGATGCAGTCAAACTTAAACATATCTCTCAACGCTGACATGAATCAAGAAAATTGGATATATCTGCATGCAGATGCGTGTTCCAGAAGCAACTACGACATGTATGAAAACAGAGAGAGATGGCAGTTTATTACCAATAGGGGTGTGAGGGATGTTTATACCAATGTATTGCATGTTCCGAAGTTTACTCAACCAACAAAAATCATTAGTAAGAAATTCATCAACAGCAAAGAAAGCAAGTATACAATTGGTTTGCACGACAGTGATATATACAAAGTGAAGACTGGGCTGAAAGACATTGAAGGGCTTGACGACATGATGAGTATGATAGACGATGAAGAGGTCAAGGAGGCAATCAAGGCACAAGTAGATTATGAAGTAAACAATTGATATATATCCCATATATATTGTCGGACATAAAATCTCTTTATGTGTCTCCGCTGAGAGCCAATCCAAAAAAAACATAATCTTATCCAACGTGAAATGGTCCAGTCCGATTCACAAGAAAGGGGCGGAATAACAAATTGGTGGCAAAAAAAAAAAAAATTTTAAGCCTTAATCACCTAATTATGTATGTGTTAAGACTATTAAGTAAAGTATACATAAACCTTACAAATAAAAGAAAAAGTGAATAAAAAACACCAATCATTTGACTTGATTTATTGAACAGATAAAGGAAGTATACAATGATGTTATTTAATACAATCAACAGCTTGAAGAGAGTGAGCTTGCTCAAGAGCTCATCTCTACTGAAGCTGAATAACAGTCATATGAATACTATCAAAAATTCTAGATCATTTGTCAACATATCAATACAGCAAAAACCACCTTCAATAAAAGACAACAACTTGTTTATACTATACAACTTTTTTAAGTACCTGAAACAAAACCAGGATATCAAATCAATAACCGAACTTGAAGCAAGCATTTTGAAAGATGAAAGCATCATCAAGCCTCAGGTGGATTACCAGACTTTGAAGAAGCACCATACTGCTTCAGAAATGGAGACCATCAAATCAACATTGAAGGACTACTTGACCCTTTCTCCTACTGCTTTCATGAAGCTTTACAAGGACGCTGATTTTGTCAAGTACTTACAAGCACAAGACACATTCCAAAAAAAGAATGCTTATGAGAGCGAATTGACCAAGTTCAGAAATAAGTTGAACGTTGCCATGAACCCATTCACTTCCTCCTTTGTCAAGGAACAAGACACTGATGCTGAATTTGACTTAGTAAAGATGACGCTATCCTTGAACAATGTAACACCGGATTTGATCTGGAATGAAAACTTCCAGCCTTACGAATACAACCACATCCAAGAAATCCAAGGCAGATTGTTTATATTGAATGTTGGTATGACTTTAAGTGCCATGTATGATGAAAGTGCCAACATAGACTCTGTCAAGACCAGCTTGATTGACGAAAACAACAACGAATTGTTCATTGACTTCATCAGCAAGAGCATGTCGGACTTGAAAGGTGAATTGAAAGCCAAGAGTGACAAACTACCTATTCCTATGGAAGTTGAAGATTTTAAGCCAGTTGAAAAGGCCAGCATTGAACACAGCGTCAATGATATGTTTGCACAAAATACCAATACCAATACCAACAAACCTAACGTCAAAGTCTATGAAATCAAATTTGACACTTTAAAGTACGTTGCTGGGTTCTTCATATTGTCTTTGATATTTTCCATGCTAGGCTCCTCCAGCACTCCAGGGGAAGACAAAACATTGATCACTTTCCAACAATTCAAAAACGACTTCTTGGCCAAGAACTACGTTGAAAGACTGTTTGTCTACAACAAGGACTACGTTGAAATCAAATTGTCACCAGCTGGTATGAGCAACCTGGACACCTCTGTGGGTAACTACAGATTCGTCATTGGGGACATTGACATCTTTGAAAAGAACTTGGAAACCATACAAAACGACATGAACATTCCTCCAAACATGAGGGTTCCTGTTGTTTACTTCAACAAGGCCGTTACTCTGCGTGATATCTTTGTCAACTGGGGGCCTACTATTTTGATGGCCGGTGGTATGATCTACTTATTGAGCAGAGGTGCCAAGAGCTTGAAGTTGAAGGGACTAGTTCCAGGTGGTGAAAAGAAGAAATTTGAGGAAATTCTCAATGTCGAAACCAAATTCAAAGACGTTGCTGGTTGTGATGAAGCCAAACAGGAGATCATGGAGTTTGTCCATTTCCTAAGAGATCCTAGAAAGTACGAAAACCTAGGTGCCAGATTGCCTAGAGGTGCTATTTTGTCTGGTCCTCCAGGTACTGGTAAGACTCTTTTGGCCAAGGCCACTGCTGGTGAAGCAGGTGTTCCGTTCTACTCTGTTTCCGGTGCTGAGTTCGTGGAGATGTTTGTGGGTATGGGTGCTTCCAGAGTAAGAGACCTGTTTGATACCGCCAGAAAAAACGCTCCAAGTATTATTTTCATCGATGAAATTGATGCCATTGGTAAAGCCAGAGGATCCAGTGGTGGTAATGACGAAAGAGAAGCCACTTTGAACCAAATCTTGGTTGAATTGGATGGTTTCAAGTCGGATGACCATGTTGTTGTACTAGCTGGTACCAACAGAGCTGATTTGTTAGACAAGGCCTTGACCAGACCAGGTAGATTCGACAGACATGTTACTGTTGACAACCCTGAGTTCCATGGTAGAAAGCAACTGTTTGAGTTGTACTTGAAGAAGGTCAAATACGATACCCAGATCGACTCCTTGGTTGACAGATTAGCTGCTTTGACTGCTGGTTTCTCCGGTGCTGATATTTCCAACTGTTGCAATGAAGCTGCTTTGTTTGCTGCCAGAGACAAGTCTAGCTCTATAACATTGAAGCACTTCGAACAAGCCATTGACAGAACCATTGCTGGTTTGGAAAGAAAGACAAAGCTTTTAAGTCCCGAAGAAAAGAAGATTGTTGCCTACCACGAAGCTGGCCATGCCATTTGTGGTTGGTACCTGAAGGAAGCTGATCCTTTGTTGAAGGTATCCATCATCCCAAGATCTCAAGGTGTTCTAGGGTTTGCCCAATATGTGCCTGGTGATAAGTACTTGATGAACAATAATGAGTTCACCGACAAGATCACTCAGCTTCTGGGTGGCCGTGTATCTGAAGAACTGCACTTTGCATCTGTTACCGGTGGTGCCCATGATGATATCAAGAAGATCACCAACTTGGCAAGATCCATGGTTGCGCAGCTAGGAATGAGCAAGAAAGTCGGGTGGGCCTTTTACGGAAAAGATCAAAACTCGAGTGATTACACCAAGCCATTTTCAGAGCAGACTGCTGAGCTGATCGACACAGAAGTTAAAAGAATAGTGGATGAGTGCTACACCCAGTGTAAGACTTTGTTGACTGAGAAAGCGAAGGAAGTAGAGATTATTGCCCAAGAGCTGCTGAAGAACGAGGTTCTGAATAGAGACGATCTGGTCAGACTGTTAGGAAAGAGACCATTTGCTGAAAAGAACATGGACTACATCAACAGTATAGGCGAAGGCAAGGAGATTGATGGAATGAAGAAGTAGAATTTGGGTTATATATGAATTCTAAAACCACTTTGTAAATATGAATGGACCTTTCGGTGGTAAAACCCGATTCCTTGCTGTTAAGGCCAAAGCGACTGTCGACAGTGAAAAGATTTCCCAAATAGGAAATATTTGCTAGTGCGGCGCTTTCCTCTTTTTTGTTTTTGTTAACTTCTGTGACCACGATTGTCCTCGGATTGCCAGTCTTTTTTCGGCAATAATTCGTAATAAAATCAATCATTTCCGTTGGCACATTTCTCATTCCCACGTATCGATGAAATGATTAAAAAAATGGAGACATGATTGTAATGGTATATATAAGCAATAAAGATGAAATAGAAGGTTTGTGAAATAAGAAAAATAGAAACACCCCAAAACACAAAAAAATAGACCCTTATAGCCAATGTCTGAAACACAGCCGTTAATCGACTTGAAAAAAATTGAGGAAAGGAACCATAAGCACAACCTGAGCATCGACAAAGGCCCTATTCTGGCCGCTCTTTACCTAGGCTCTTTCCTGGCCTCCCTCGACAACACTGTTGTTGCCAACATGATGGAAACTGTATCCAACGAGTTCCACGAAAGCGAAAAGAAACAATACATTGCCACATCATTCTTGCTCACAAACACAGCTTTCCAGCCCTTGTACGGGAAGCTGTCGGACTTGATAGGCAGAAAGCCTGCTCTGCTCATAGCCCTGACCTTCTTCTGGGTAGGTTGCTTGATAACAATGGCTTCCCAATCAGTCACCCAGTTCTCCATTGGTAGATTCATCTGTGGTATGGGCTGTGGTGGGGTGAACTCTCTCTCCAGTGTGATTGTTTCTGACATATGCGATGCCAGAATGAGAGGCATCATGCAAGGGTACTCTAACCTGGTGTTTGCTGCTGGTCAGTTTTTGGGTGCCCCTATAGGTGGTTTGATCATAGATACCATTGGTTGGAGATATGTCTTTGGCTTGCAGGTCCCATTGGTCCTGTTATGCCAAATCTTGGTTTACTATAACGTCAACATCAGATTAGCACATGTTCCAAAACACGGAAAGTACACCTGGAAGCACCTAAAGAGATTGGATATTGGAGGTACTTTTACTCTTACCTGCACCATCGGCTCTCTTTTGATATTGACCTCGGATGACGGTTTGCTGTCCGGATTTGCCAAAAACATGCTGTACCTAGCATGTCTAGTATTTGCCATATTATTTGTACTCACTGAGTTTTTCTGGGCTTCGGAGAGACTAATTCCATTTGAGATTTTGTTGGGCAGAACGGGTATGGTTTCTTTGATAATTGTGATCTCATCATTTGTTACCTTTGGTGATATGTTCAGAAAGCCTCTTTACTTGCAACTATTGCAAAACTTTACTCCAGCCGGCTGCGGTGTCTTTACCATATTCACCTCCCTGTCGGCTCCCGTGGCTTCATTTGCCACTGGGTTCATAACAAAGCATACCAAAAAAAGCGTTGAGTATGTGTGCTATGAGTTATGTTTGTTCGCCATTTGTTTGCAGTTTGCAGCCTTTGTTTTGGAATGCATCCTTGTTGATTATCTAAAGCCTAAATTGGGTCTATCTTCTACTGTTACTTCTTTAGAACTGTATAGCCTCTTAGACACTGACAAGTTTTTGTGGAAGGTCTTGTTGGTCTGCACAACTTTGATGAATGGTTACGGTTACTGCACTGTGTTAGTAGCCACTCTGGTTGTTGTCGTTTTCACCGTTGACAAATCTCAACAAGGTACTGTCACTGGCCTATTCTATTTGTGGAGATCTCTGGGTACCGTTATTGGTACTTCATTTATTTTGACCATATACCAAAAAGTCTTGAACAACAAATTGTACAACTACATAGTTTTGAAGTTGGGCTCTTTGGACAACTATAAAAAAATCATACATGACACCTCCCAGGTAAGGAAGTTATACAAAGACGATATTAAGATCACTGAAAGGCTGCTGGATATCTTCAGACAATCATTTGTCATTTCTTATTTACCGCAAATAGCCATTCTGATTTTGACCATAATAATGACAACTGTGTTTGTTTTGGAAATGAAAAAGGTTTTAGATACCGATGTCGAGGATGACAAAGTTGTAGAGGCTTAATAAGGCAACAATCTATATAATATTCATTTTTTTTTTGACTTTCCAAATATCTTTTTCAGCTTGGTTCCAAAACCCTTCTTTTCTTCTGGCTTGGCAGCCTTTTTGTCTTTTGGCTTGCCTGCTTTGACATCAACCATCATTCTGGTGCTAGTCTTCTTAGGAACTGCAACTGGTGGTTTGTATTCGTCCTCGTCGTCTGAGTCCGCGAACCTCGACTTGAACTTCGGTGCTGTATCGTGGCTGCTGTGATGGTGCAGAGGGTCGTGAATTTCATCCTCAATGCCGTGGCGCATGCTCATCATCCCAAAGCCCATATTTTTCTGGCCTCTTTCTCTTTCAAAGCTAGATTTCTTCTCCAGGGGCGTCAACTCAGGCTCCTCGAGCTGAACATTCATGTTTGGTTTAGTTCTCACTCTGCTGCTGGCCATAGGACTTGGGTTGTTCATTCTCTCAGACATCTTCATCTTACCCTTCTTCAGGGTGTTTCCACCAGGATTCGCACTGGCCGCACGCAACGAGCCCTTGCTCAAAGCAGTCGGCTGTGGCCCACCCGGACCTTTGATATTCATGGATACTCTCTTGCTTGGGCTTCTCACAATCTTTGACTTTCTCTGGTTCTCGTCCTGTAGCTGGGAGTTCAGTCTTGTGTTTTCAGCAGTGGTCAGCTTCACATACGCTTCGCTGGTGGCCTTTTTCTTCGGAGCAGGAGTTACAGTGGAGGAGTACTTTGACTTAGTTCTAATGGCCGATTTCAGCGGCTTCTCCTGGTTTTTGATCGGCTCATAAATTGTGTCATCCTCCTCATTTGCACTGTAGAAGATGGACTCTGACGATTCAAAGTTTTCAACTTTTGCGTTGAGTTTTTTAGATGGCGTGGTTTGGTGTTCACCGCTCTTTTGCAGGTCAATGACAGGTGGTCTGGCATCAGCCAACAAGGTCTTTGAAAGTTCCGCCTCCTTCTCCAAGGACTCATCAAGCGGCTCGACAATGTCTTCTTCTTTGTGTATTGGGATCGTGATCTCAGGCACCTTTTCAGCTTTGGCTTCTTGCAGTATTTCCTGCTGCGGCACAGCGTCTTCTTCTTTCAGAGTACTTATCGGCGTAATTGAGTTTGGATTAGCAGGAGTCTCAGCAACGGTAGTTTTTTCTTCCGTTGGGGACTCTGGCTTTGCTGCTGGTTCTTCTGGATGTGTTTCAACAACAGTAGTAGCACTCGTGTCAGTCACTGGCTTGCCAACGGTTGGAGAAAAGGCTGGAGTGACCACACTCTGTGGCTTTTCGGAATCATACTCCGGACTCTCATCTTGTGTCTTCTCAGCCTCTTGCTGGAACTTCAAGAAGTTTTCGTCCTTTTCTTTGAGGTTGCCCAGGCTAGGTTTGACCTTGACCTTCATTGGTGTTATTTTGACTTCCTTTTTAACATTCTTGGTCAGACTATTCGTTGGCTCAACAACATTCTTGGTTATGCTGTGGGCCTTGACCGGAGTCTTGTTCACAACCAAACCGCTTCTCATTGAGGGGACCCTTTTTATCGATTTAACAGCAGGCTTGTCCGCAGGTACCGGAGACTCCTCCTTGATCTCATTAGAAAGCTTTGGAGCAGACACTCTATTTGGAGAGTTCACTGTGCTCTTCATGTTCAGCATGGACTTTCTCTGCTTCAGGTCATTGTTTGTCATTTTCTTTGTTTCCTTGTTCCCAGTCACGATCTGTGCAGCGGCCAGCCCACTGCTGGCTCTTTCTATCTTTGCCCAGTTCTTTCTTGTAGTTGTAGCATCGCTGCCCATGGACGCCTGTCTATTCTGGCCAACCAGGGACGACTGCCTCTTCTGCGGCGTGTACATGGAGTTTGGTCTAAGGGACACACGCGAGTTGCTTCTGCGCACGGCCTTCTCCTGCCTCTCCTTCTCAAGCTCCTCCTCCTCAGGCGTGATCTCCACCATCTTCATCCCAGTGCTGGAGCTCACGTACCTGTACTTCTTCTTGTTTGTGATTGAGTTTGTGCGGCCATCTGCGGGCTTCTTTGGTCTGTTGAGGTCGTTGTGATTGGACACCATTGACCCGGCCCTGCTGCTGCTCTTCTTAGTGGTGGTGGTTCGCTTCACCTTTCCCGTTTTTGTATCAATGTATTCTGTCTTTGTAACCGTTGTTGTTGTGGTGATGTTGTCCCCGTACTGCCCCATCAGGTCGCCCTTGTACTGGGTACCACCAAACATGTCGAACTCATTCTGGATGTGGCTTCTGTTCTGCGGGGTTTGATTGATGGTATTGTAATTGCCAACAATGCTCCCACGGCTTTTCTTATGCCCAAAAATACCCATGCTGTAAGTAATATGTGTTGCAAAGAGGTGTTTTTGATTGGGGTTTAAAGATTGTTTACCTTTCCACACAATGTTGCAAAGTGAAACTTTGTAGAATACACGACCCCTTAAAAAAAATCAAGTAAGGAAAAACTTAAGGGGGAGAAAACGAATACGTCGATCTATGGCAAAAAAAAAAAACAAATCAAAAAAAAAAAAAAAGCAAAAAAATTTTAATTAAATTGTTGCTGTATTGTTCAATGAACTTACATCTTGTTCTTTGAGTGCAGTGGATACAGCAAACATTGAATCTGCATTATGTAATTAAAATTATTAAAAAAAAAAAAAAAACTATATATATATATTTCTACTCAACAGTCACAGACTTGGCTAAGTTTCTTGGGAAGTCAACATCAAATCCTTGGTTGACGGCCAGCCAATAGGACATCAACTGCAATGGAATAATATTCAACAACCCTTGCAAGCAGTCGGATGTGCTAGGAACCTCAATTAGCTCTATTTGCGGGTTGATCGCCTTCTTCGACAACCAGTACTCATCGTCCTTGTTGCAGATCACCATAGGCTTACCTTTTCTGGCTATCACTTGTTCAATCGAGGATACAACCTTTGGGAACAAGGAGTCACGGGTTCCTAAGGCAATGATTGGCAAGTTCTCATCAACCAAGGCCAAAACACCGTGCTTCAATTCACCGGCCAAGATACCCTCGGAGTGCATGTAGGATATTTCCTTGATCTTCAAGGCACCCTCCAAGGCACATGCGTGTTGGTAGCCTCTACCCAACAACAACAAGGACTGCTCACCTTGCAACTTCTTGCAGAGAGCCTTGATTTGGGGTTCCAGCTTTAATATTTCCTTGATCTGCTCAGGGATCTTTTGCAAGTCGCTGATGACTTGCTGTCTCTTGCCCAAAGATGAGAGTTTATCATCGGACAAGGACAAGGCCAACATCGCCAAGGCAATGTACTGAGAGGTATAGGCCTTTGTGGATGCAACACCGATTTCAGGACCAGCATTGATATGAACACCACAGTGGGTGGATCTCGAAATGGAAGAACCAACAGTATTTACTATACCAATGGTCAAAGCACCTCTTTCCAAACAGAACTTCAATGCAAGCATGGAGTCGGCTGTTTCACCGGATTGAGAGACAAAGATACAAACATCATCTCTGAAGACTGGAGCCTTTCTGTCCAAGAAGTCAGAAGCCAACTCAATGGATACAGGAATTTCAGTCAATTCCTCAAACATTTGTCTGACAGCCAAACAGGAATGGTAAGAAGTACCACATGCTATCATTAATATTCTTCTGGCTCTCTTGATGGTAGGCAACCAATTAGTCAAGCCTCCTAATTTTACACTTTTGTTTTGGAAATCCAATCTTCCTCTCATGGTATTCAAGGTTGATTCAGGTTGTTCAAAGATTTCCTTTTGCATGAAGTGGTTGTAATCACCCTTCATAATCTGGGCCAATTCCAATTCAAGGGTCTGAATAGGTCTGGTAATCTTCTCGCCATCTTCTCTTGGCTTGAATCTATGGATGTGCAACTCACCATCGTAAATGTGAGCAACGTCGTTGTCTTCCAAAAATAGAACTTTCTTGGTATGCTTAACAACAGATGCGGCATCGGATGAAATAAAGAACTCAATAGGAATAGGAATACCATCTTCGGATAAGAAGGCTCTGGATTGGGAATATCTCAAGTTTGTATGGTTGTTTGAAATTGGAGCGAAGAAGACCTTTTCTTCATCAGCCTTTTGTTTGTGGGTGCTGTTCATCTTTGCATCACTCAAGGTCAAGTCATCTGAGTCATCATCAACAAACTCAACATCAACAAAGTCAACTTTTAAGTTCTTTTCAGACTTCACACCAATCAAAAGAGGAGACCCCTTTCTGGTACAGATTACTTCGCCAGGGTAGTGGGAGGATCTACAAAGAAGACCGTAAGCACCATCCAATTCAGATAAGACCTCTTTTGTCAAGGCATTAAAATCAATTTCAATGCCGTTTTCGATGTTGGTATCATAGAACAACTTGTACAACTTGGCAATACACTCTGTATCGGTATCACTCTCAAACTTGAAGCCCTTGTTCACTAGCAAGGTCTTTAGTTCTCTGTAGTTGGTGATGATACCGTTATGGACAACAACGAACTCACCGTTTATGTCTGATCTTTGTGGATGGGCGTTTGAAACACTTGGTTCACCATGGGTGGCCCATCTTGTGTGGGCAATACCGACGTGGTTGATGTATTCTGGGTTGTACTTGTCAAAGTCCAAGGTGTTGGTGATTTTTTCCTTTAGTTGGGAGACTTTGCCAGGGTTTTTGATGATTAGAGATGTGCCGTCTGTGTCACCATCAACGGCAACACCTGTTGAGTCATATCCTCTGTACTCAAGCTTGGATAGACCTTCTGTTAGTGTGTCTAAAATGTCCTTTCTGGACTTTTCAACCATGTAGTTGCAGTAACCAAAGATACCACACATATTGTTAATTCGATTATTATCTGGGGATATTATTTAGTTGTCTTATTATTTATTTATGGAATGATAAAGATGTAAATGACACAACCTCAAAAAAGATGAAGATAAAACAAACACTCCTCAGAAATTCAAACAGGCGTAAAATCTAAATATAAAAAAAATTTTCCCTAGTGATTATTTTTGGCTGTGTGGTATTTTTTTTTTTTTGTGTTCTTTATTTTTGGAGGTACAAACACTTCGCTCAAAAGGGGAATTGGCAACGTAATGTACTGTCACATACAAAAATATTATTCATATAAACTTCTTGGTTTTGCTATACACAAATATACAAATTATATACTATATAATATACAGGACTATATACACTTCTTAGGACTTTTCATTTAGGAAGGTCTTGATTTGGGACAGGTTCTCGAAGGAGTCGGATGCCTCGTCGTTGATTTCTAACTCAAACTCTTCCTCAATGGCCACAATCAACTCAACCTTGTCCAGGGAGTCCAGCTTCAGGTCTTCGCTCAACTTCATGTTGTCGTTCAAAGCAGAAGGCAACTTGATGCCCTTCTCCTCAACAAAGGTCTTCACAATGTCGTTCAACTTGTCTGAGACAAGCTCCTGCTTGGTGGCGTAGAATCTGAATGGGGTGTATGTGGCTCTGGCCAGTGGGGCTCTGAACTGTTGGGCTGATAATCTAGCAACTTGTCTGAACATGTTTAGTGTGTATTTATGGTTACGTGTGGTTGTTCTCTTCAAAAAGATTACTTAAGATAGCTGTTATAAGTAAGAGAAAAAAAACACAGTCCATTCGTTGTTTCATTATAATTTTTTTTTTTTGGGAATTCTTCATTCTTTTTTTTTTGAGTGGCAACGGGGATTATTGTATGTCCGAAAAAATGGATAATGGTATCTTATGGTAGCGATACACCACACACACGTATTCTACACTTCATATATTCCTTTACCTTCCTCTTTTTTTTTTTAATAGTATATCTCACACCCTTAAAAATAGCAAACAAACCACACACACACACACACACTAATGCCTGTACTGAATACGACGACAAAGTCCTTGTCACCCTTCCTTCTGATGCATCCACACAGTTCACCGTCTTAAAGTACGGTGCCACAGTGACCTCATACAAAACAAAGGGCCACGAAAACTTGTTCCTTGTCCCAAGCTGCAAAGCTGGACGGCTCAAAGCCCGTCAGAGGAGGGATCCCTTTGGTCTTCCCCGTCTTTGGTAAAGAGTCAGATGAGGCCAACCCTCTGAGCAAGCTTCCTCAGCACGGTCTAGCCAGAAACTCATACTGGGAGTTCCTTGGTGAGTCCAGCTCAAAGGACGGCTCGGTTGCCGTCCAATTCGGTTTGTACCCAGAAATCGCCAATGCTGAGCTAACCTCTCTTTGGGACTACGACTTTACCTTGGTCCTTACCCTTGAACTGTCCGCAACCTCATTGAGAACACACATCGAGGTTGAGAACCCAGTAAAGGCCAACAGAGACCTGCAGTTCAACTGGCTCTTCCACACATACTTCCAAATAGACGACATCGAGGACACTTTTGTCACCAATTTGATTGGATCCAATGTATACGACCAGTTGATGAAGTCCGACTACATTGACAAAACCCCAGTCATCCAGTTCCTGGAGGAGTTCGACAAGATCTACTCAAACGTCAGCGACGACATCATGCCCCAAATCGTCGACAGAGGCGAGGTCCTGCACTCCCTGAAGAAACAAAACCTGCCAGACCTGGTTGTATGGAATCCTTGGATTGAAAAGAGCAAAGGCATGGCTGACTTCGAGCCTAAGTCCGGTTTCCAAAAGATGGTTTGTGTTGAGGCTGGCCACGTCAAGGACTACATTACCCTGAAGCCTGGTCAAAAGTGGACTGGTGAGCAGACCTTGTGTGAAGAAGCCTTGACCTACCAAGCAATCTGATTAAAGTATATATGTGTATGTACATAGCCATTACATTCCACCTCCTTTTTTTTAAAATACAAATTAAATCTTTATCAATGAATATATGGCTTATATCCGATTAATGCTTACACACCTTCTGATTATGCGCCAAGAAAAAATAATAAGCCCATAAAACACATTTGATTTTTCTTTGTATACGTGTTTCTGCATTTTCTTCTTTTCAGTTTTTTTCCACGCTCCTGAACAATCTAAACACCAAAAAGCAAACCACATAACTACATATACATGAAGATAACACTTTCCGGCTGTGAATCACCACTCACTGCAGCAATTGCTATCCTGTTTTGTCTATTCCAGGTATGCTCTTCAACCATCCTGGCCATTGACTACGGTACTGGGTTCAGCAAGAACTCCATCATTGGCCCAAGAACGCCTCTTGACATAGTGCTATCTCAGGACTCCAAGAGAAAGGACGTTTCAGGCATAATGGTGAGACCACACTCCAAAAACGACATTGAAAGAGGGTACGGATCCAACTTGTTGAACTTCCAGCTGCGTTTCCCACACTATGTTAACCTAGGTCTGAAGAGACTACTGAATGACGTGTCCTTTTACAAGAGCTTGAATCCGGGTGTTGCTGTTGAGGATGACCATGTTCTGATCAGGGCCAAGGACATTGAGTTGAAGTACTCCTCTGAGGAATTGATTGCTATGGACTTCAACCATATCATCCACAACGCAAACCAGCAGTTCACCGAAGATAAAAACAAAGTTGCCATTTCAGGTATCAACCTCGACATCGATGATTTGGTTCTAAGTGTTCCTCGTTTCTACAACCAGTCGCAAAGATCAAAGCTGAACGAAATTGTCGAAATCTCTGACTTTAAACAAAACTTAGGGTTTGTGGACGACAACATCGCCACGGGAATAAGTTTCATTGCCAAGAACCACATCAAGCTGGCAAACGACACCGAAGACCACTTCATTGTTTACGATCTAGGCCAGGGCTCATTGAAGGTTTCCCTATTGACAGCCTTCAAAAACTCAACGGCTGTTTTGAGCAAAGACGAAATCGTGAACCTGAGCTTGGAGTTGAACGGCTACAGCTACGATGCGGACTTGGGTGGTGATACATTCACCCTTGCAATCAGAGACCTTGATCATCAACAAGTTCTTAGACAAGAACGGCAAGTACAAGAAGACATTGCTGTTGGAAAATGCCAAGTTTTTGAATAAATTGACCCAAACTGCTGAGAAGTGTAAGCTAGTTCTGAGCGCCAACAACGAATACAAGATTTTCATCGAGTCTCTGATTGATGACATCGACTTCAAGTCCTCAGTCACCAGACAGGAATTTGACAGTCTGATTATGAACAAGTACGCCGAAGCCCTGATCAAGCCATTGGACTCTGTGTTGAAGTCAGTAGGCAAGTTCAACAGATCCGACATTTCACTGGCAAACATCTCCTCCATTATTCTGACTGGTGGATCAACCAGAGTTCCTTATGTCCAACAAGCTCTGGTTGACTACCTAGGTGAGGAGTACTATACTTTGCTGTCAAAGTCTGTGAACTCAGACGAATCTGTTTCTTCAGGTTTGGCCATAAGAGGGGTCAAGTTAGAGAATACTTTCAAGTTCAAGCAAAATATTAATATTGTGGACAAGGCCATCAATAACTACACAGCTGTGTTGGCTGATGAAAACATTGAAATGCCAGTGTTCCAATTCGGTGACGTTATTGGTGAAAACAAAAAAGTCAATGTCTCTTTGAGCGAAGGCCAAAAGCATTTGACTGTTAATCTAAAGGAAAACGACCAAGAACTAAAGCAATACAAGCTAAAGTTCAAGAACTTGAAAAAAATTAAAGAAATCGGCTCCAACTCCTCTTTGGAACTCTCCTTCAGCATCGACAAGTCAGGTATCTTCAACCTTGACAAGGCCTACATGATGTCCAACCAGACCAGTGAAAGAGTATATGACATCAGTATTGAGAAATACTTCATTGACACTCCAAAGACTGCTGCTGAGTTGAAGAAGTCCCAAAAAGTCATTAAGCAACTGAACGAGAAGGATCAACAAAAGGTCATCATCGCTGAAGCCATGAACCTATTTGAAAGCAAGCTGTACGAGACAAGATCGATTCTTGGCGACTACGAGTCCAACAGCGACTTGCCTGCAGACATGCTTGAGGAGCTGGAAACTAAGATCAACGAGTACCTAGAGTGGCTGGACTACGAATCTGATGGATGCACTTTGAACGACATAGAGAAGAAACACATCGACATAAACGAAAAGATCAACCACATCAAGAACTACGAGTTGTCTTTAAAGACACCTTTAGATTTGGCTGAGTTCAACGACATGTTTGAAGCTTTAAGTCTTTGGTTCGAAGAACAAAATTCCATCCAGAAAGAGCAGCTTGAAGTTGTTGATGCGAAAGTCTGCAACGTTTGATTCCTTGAATATCACAGGCACTGCTATAGAAACTTTCTTAAACACACCACTGACAACAAGACTGTTGACTCAGAACGCAACATACCATGATCTAATTAGTCAAGTGAATGAGGCTTTCTTGCCTAAGGTTTTGAACCTGCTGAAAGACTTTGAAAGTTCAGACAGACTAGAAAAGTTCAACATTAAGCTTGAGTACATGGACTTGATGCAGTCAATGCAGGAAATGTCCCACTTTGTCCAAGACCTGTTCAAGTACAGACTGAGATACCTCGACACAGTCATTGTCAAGAGAGAAAGACAACTCCTAAGAGAATACGAAAAGGCCAAGATGGAAAAAGTCAGGGACCTTGGTCTTAGGGACAAGGACGGAAACTCTGTGGAGGAGATGATGGAGAAGGCACACAAAAGAGCCGAGGCCAGAGAAGCCCACGAAGAGGAAGAGTTCTTAAAGAACACTGAAGGATACGAAAAGGAAGAAGAAAAGGAAATTGAACTAGAAAAGGAAGAAGACGAAATCGAACTAGACGAATTATAAAAAAAATAATATGGAATTGTTATATATAGCTTACTTTTGCTCTAAAGAGAACGCTTCGAAGGGAACACCCTCACCAATGAAATGCTTACTCATGGCCTCCACCCAGTGCAATCTCAGAGCATGCAGCATGGCGGAGGTACCCTCCATGGCAACCAAAATAGCACAGGTCAGCACAAACCACATCCCAAACAAGAACATCAGCCCCAAAACCTCCTTGAACCCACCTGGGTTATAGTTACCTGATTGGGGCACAGAAAGACCTGCTTGGATGGTCATTTCCCAAAGAACAATGGACAGCTGCTGATGAGCCAGCGACAACGCCCACAGTCTCAGGTACGAGGCAGTGTGTGAGATACAGTTCAGGCAGAACTCGATTGTGTGGATGATCTGGTGGATGACCAGGTCCCCCAGTTCGAACTCCTCAAACTCATCCGGCAAAGCGGAGGAAACCACCATCTGGTCCATGCGGTCGCCAGTAGCCAGAGCCTGGGATCTCTGTTCCTGCTTGTGTCTCAGCATGTCCTGGACCTGATGCTCGGAGGACTTGTAGCCCAGCTCAATAGACTTTTTGTTTTCCCTGTACAAGTACAAAGGCTTGTATACCAACAGCCACGGAACGCAAATAAGGGCCACTAGCAGCAAAAACAACTGCACGGCGGTCTGGCCCTTGTACAGAGGGGTTTCGATGTATCCCGGCTTCAGGAACATGTTGATCAGCATGTTCAGCAAACTTGGGGCGTCTCTTGGGTTTGTTGGATCCGTCCAGTTGATGGACCACTTCAGTACAATACAGATAGTCAGGTATCCGAATATGGAGAACATGAAAATCAACCCTGGAAGGAAGTTACCCATTATATCAACATAAGACTGGTAGTATATGTAGTTTCTGAATGACAAAAACAGGGAGTACAGCATGTGTACGAAACCCATGATTATGGAGAGCTTCATTTTGTAGGAGTTTGTGAAAAGCAGGCCATTTTCAGTGTTGTGCCATCCAGAGTCAATTCCGAATGGGTATGTGTGGTTAGGAACCTTTTCAGCAGTGATGGACCCTTTGCTGACAACTGACCATTTCCAACCCGACTTGAACAAGGTCATCGACTTCCCGAATATATCATTGTACAAGAACCCTATGTACACGGAAAAGATACCCATCAACAGAAGAATAAATCTTCCATTGTATGCCATAGCCAAAATTTCATTGTCGATGGTGTGCTTGTAGATTTTTTTGCTGTTCAGGACCAGAACCAATGAAATCAAAAACAAAATCAAACCATGACCAATGTCACCGAACATGATGGAAAACATGAAGGGGAATGTTATGATGGTAGGAACTGCTGGGTTTAGTTCCTTGTACTTACTGGTTCCATAAGCATCAACAATGCCCTGAAAGGCAGAAATAAAGGGATTGGTATAACTGTTGAAATGGGTTGGTGGGATCAGGGGCACTTTGCTGCTGGAACTCATGATATTTTCATTCAAGTACTTCGACAAAACCGGATAATCCTCTAGAACAGGTATTTCAGAGACAGTCATGAATGTCAGCGGAAGATGTGAGTGTATAGAGTGGAATTTGTATTTTAAATAGTTCTCAAATGTTTCTTTCTTTTCCAAAGGTACCCATCCTTTGATAATTACAGATTGAGTTATGTTGCTGTTGTCGATGGATGCTAACCTCTTCAAAACATTGAATTCTTTTTGGATAAGTAACGTTAGCTTTGGGATTTGGTCTCTTACAGCAACTAGTTCCACAAACAAATGACTTTCAGTTGCTTTAAGGACATTTTCTATGCCTTGGATGTTTCCATTCAAGTTATTTAGAGAATCTTGGGAATTGTCTCTAGACATAACTTTTCCGTCCAAAGAGTCAATAATCTTTTCCAATTTCTTTTGTAAGTAGTCACCATGAGTATAAATAACAAAGCATTCCTTTATTTCTTGTGAAGCATCGGATTGCAGTGGAGCTAGCTCCGAATGATAGAACATTAGGTTTCCTCTGGTGGCTCTGTTACACAGTAACTCCAGAGTATGTAGTTTTGCCTTTGGTATGCTTCCATACAACAGATAGCCACCGAATTGAGTCAATATGTTATCCTCAATGTTGTCCGCCATGGGTTGATTGTTCGACTCAAGCTCTATGTCATTGATTTCAAAGTCGCCTAAGTTTATGGTCTCGTACTGGTTTTCCAAGTTTCTGCCAAACTCAGCTTCTTCGTCTTCATATCTTTCAAGTCTGGAGCTTTGAACAATTCTGTCTGATTCTTGTCTGTGTCTCTCGTTTTTTCTATTCAAATACTTGATGACTTCAAAGAAGATATTTCTTTCTTCTTGGAAGTTGTTCAAGTTCTTTTTCAAAGAAAGGTAAGAGTCATGTAGCCCAGTGATTCTTTCATATATTTCATTAATCATGTTAATAATTTGGGATAGCTCTGATTTTGTAGGAATGTCTATAGGATATAAGTTCAATAGTTCTGTGCCTTTTTTTCTGGACAGGAATTGTTCTTCAGACTCAATGGTGCCATCTTCAAGAATAACAGGCTGGTCAAGATTCACGGCTTCATCGCTGCTATTTGTTGTATTATTGCTATCTTCGTTTTCATCATCAGACATGATGTTCTCTGGAGGAACAAAAAACTTGAGAGATGAGTCAAAGTGATAATTTATTATATCTGAGATGGTATTTATCTTGTGTTTCAATAAATCATCCAATACTTTGATGTCCTTGAAGAGTCTATTGTTGATATTATCTTCGCTTGCATCAGAGACAATCATCATTTCTTTGATGTTTCCTATTATGTACAAGATGTCTCTTAGGTAGTCGTTGTTTGGTATGTAGATTTCTATAAAGCTGATGGTACTACTTCTCAGGTATCCGTCTTCATAGAAATCTTGTGTGTACTTGCTGCTGTCATAAAGCTTCAAAAATTTCTCTAAAGCGTTTGCTGGCCTATGCAACGGTAGAATATCGTTGCTGATGTTATGTTCATATGTATTATCAAAACTTATGGATCTTGAATCGTGTATGGTGAAGTTATCATCCGAAAAAGAGTCAGCCATTTGTTGTTGTTTTTATTTATTTGAGAAAAGTATAACAAGAGGCAATGCTATCAAGCTACTGATTAGTGTAGATTTATTTACAGGTTATAAGTCAATATGATTATAATGTATTTTAGATCAAATACAAACCAAAAAAAAATAAGATAAATATTGCGTGTACTAGTAAATTGGTGTGTTTTATTTTAGTTGGCTGTGTTTTGAAGGGTGTAAAAAAAAAATATAAATAAAAATTATAAAATAAAATTTTTAATCAGTCACGTGGTAAATGTGTATATCACGTGGTAATAATATAAAGCACGTATTGATGGTGTATATCACGTGTTAGTAGTATACATCCCGTGACTGTTCACTACACGTGCATTATTATTATTTTTTAACACAAACATCATATAAAAATACACCCTCCTATTTTTATGTTGGTATTCATTACCCAAAGAGAATATTCATCATATTCTGATTAATATTACAAAGTATAAGAAAATAACAAGAGTAACACACACACACAAATTCCTCCCCTTCTCTCTTTTACCTATTACTCTCACCTTCCCTCCTTTTTTTTTTTGTTTTATATCTCTCAGAATATTTTACAGTAGTAGCCTTGAAACACAGTATCACGTAGTACTTAACTAAGAGCGGTTGAATTTATTAGCGGCACTCGCTTATAATAAGCATCGGTGTTTAATTGTGCAATACTACATTTAGGTTATTGAGCTAAATAATAATTAAAAAAATGCGCCAAAAAAAACACGAATAGTAGCCGTTATCAAGCGCTGAAAAAAAAATACAACGGGCCTTTAAACAGCGTAACATATCCCACAGGCGGTTGTCTCCCACCCCTTCCCTAGAAACACTTATAAACAGTCACCTTCATTTATTTATTTTTTTTTTACAAGGTTTCAAATTTTTCATTATCTTATTCTACTTCTTGTTATGAAATAGTAATAAGAATAACCAAAATAATCCCCACCATTTAATGTCTAATCAACAATTCTCAGCTGCTGAAGCTATCCTTATGCTAAAAAACACCCTAGAAAACATGGCTATTGAACAAGTCCAAAAACCTGAACCTGTCAAAGCTGAATTTTTCGGCTCCAAAAAACCATTCTCCTTAACCACTGAAGAACTTTTACAAAAGGGTCAAGACTACATTGACTTCACCTACGACTCCCCAACCATCTACCACGTCGTTGATAACCTATCCAAGGACTTGGAAGACAACGGCTTCGTATACATTTCTGAAAAGAGCTACGACGAGTGGAAGAACTTGAAGCCAGCCGGTAAGTACTACACCAAGAGAGGTGACTGCTCCTTGCTGGCCTTCACCTTGGGTGCCAAATGGGAGCCAAAGACCGGTTGCGGTGCCATTGGTTCTCACATTGATGCCTTGCACGTCAAGTTAAAACCATCCTCTATCAAAAACAACTTTGAAGGCTTTGAACTTTTAGGTGTTGCTCCTTACTCAGGCACCTTGAATGAATTGTGGATGAACAGAGACTTGGGTCTAGGTGGTAGAGTTATCATTAAGAACTCCAAGACCAACCAGTTCTCCACTGTTTTGATCGATTCTACTCCTGATTGTATTGCCTTCATTCCCTCCCTAGCTGTTCACTACGGTGCCCCAGCCGATTTCCCATACGACAAGGAAACCCAAACCATTCCTATCTTGGGTTACTTCAACGATGAAAGCAAGGATATTGATGAACCTACCTCTGAAGAAAAGAAGTCTGTTCTGTTCGGCAAACACTCAATCAACTTGTTGAGATACATTGCCAAGATCGCTAATGTCAAAGTCAGCGACTTATACCAACTGGACTTGGAACTATACGACATCCAAAAGGGTACTTTTGCTGGTTTAAAGAAGGACTTTTTGATCTCCCCAAGACAAGACGACAGATTGTGTTCTTACCCTGCTTTGCAATCATTGATCACTTACGCCAACATGGTTGACCTAGAAAAGGACAACAACTTGAACGTTGTTGCTCTGTACGACAAGGAAGAAGTTGGTTCCTTGGACAGACAAGGTGCTAAGTCCGGTATCTTCGACAACACCATCACCAGAATCTTGTCTTCTTACTCCCCAGAGGACCCAGAATTGTTAATGAAGACCTGCATGGCCAACACCTTCTTCATTTCCGCTGATGTCATCCACCTGCACAACCCTAACTTCGACAGCGTCTACTTGGAAAACCACAAGCCAAAGCCAAACCACGGTATTACCATCTCCCTGGACTCAAACGGCCACATGGCCACCGACATGGTTGGTGTTGCCATCATTGAAGAAATCGCCAGAACCAACGGCGACAAGGTCCAATACTTCCAAATCAAGAACAACTCAAGATCTGGTGGTACCATTGGTCCATCCATTGCCTGTACCGGTGCCTCCGGTGTCAGAGTCATTGACCTGGGTATTGCTGAAATGAGTATGCACGCCATCAGAGAAGTCACTGGTTCCCAAGACGTTGGTTTGGGTATTAGATTCTTTGTCAACTTCTTCAAGACATACAGAGGTATTGTTGACAAGTTTGGTGACTTATAAATAATGACTTGCTATGTAGATAATTATATGACTGATATACGATAAAAAACACTTAGAGTAATTTCCTTTTTTTTTGGGCTGAATACAGCAGGCACGTGTTTGTTGTGTATAGTTCTTCTCTTTTTTTGATAATAGCGCGAAATCCCTAAATCTAAACAACGCACATACGCGACTCCCTATATCAATTTTTGGTTTTTTTTTTTTTTTTTTGAAATTATTTGCCACCGTAAAAAGACTACCATAAACCCAAAAGACCCACTACTACAGCAATAAAAAAAATGACTGTTCAGTTGCCATTGATTTTAAGTGCAGGTATCCTAGAGTACACTGCTGATACAAAGACTCTTAAGCCAGTCAACACCAAAGGTTTGCTGATCATAAGCAAGGCTGCCTCACCTGAAGAAGATGAGGACGACGAAGATATGGGCATGTTGAACTTCAAGTGGAAGCCTATAGACCCCTCTGCTGAAGAGAAACACATAGAAAGCATAGAAAAGGTACTGTTCCCAGGAGAACAAATAATCATACCATACAAGGAGATGAAGCAGTCCAAGCAGTTCTCCAACTCGTTGATATACCTCTTGACTTTCAGAAGCGGTGAGGTTGTTCCTTTCTATATCCAGGAACAGGACCCAAGCAACAGCAAGTTAGTAACATTTGCCATAAACAAAGACAGCTACAAAGGACACGGCGCCACCACTGCATTGGGCAAGCTGAACGATGAGTTGATGGGTGTGTTCACCAAGATCATCAAGGGAGACTATGAATAAAACGTGACATTCTCGTTTATTCATATTTATTCCGCCGGGCTTATCAGACCATATGGGGTCCAAGTTTATATATATCGGAATAATCGTCTTTTCGCCTAATTGACATATCCGCTGATCGTTGGTGGATTTTTTTTTTTAAGAATTTTCCTTTGGTTCAGATAAAGGCGCAATCAAGAAGTTTGCGCCTATTTCAGGGTGCTTATTTTTTGACTGGTTCTTTCCCGATGGGATTTGGAGGGGTTTCTTTAAACCCTAAGTGCGATAGAGTTTTCATGCCATCCTTTCAAGGTATTTGCATTGTTATATAAAGGATAGGATGTGAACACCGTGTGACGACATTATTACATAATATGTTGTTTTACAGAATCTTTTCTTGGTAAAAGACCAATAAATGCATACCATAATGAGTAAACCCCATATTAACAGAAGACTTTCGTCTGTCCAGGGCTCAGACTCTACAATGAGCACCACTACCTTTTCAGATACAAAGAAAACAGAATTCCATGATATACGTTCCCTGGACTCAAACCTCTCTTATGTGGACGAAATCAAAGAAACAGATTCCAAGAATGCAAATGCACTCATAAGCGAGAAAAACTTTGAGTTTTTCAAAGACTTCCCCAGCGAGTCTATTCCTCAGAAAAGATTATTTTCCTTTATGTTTGGAAAACCAAGCAACAAGGAGTTTGATGCTGACTACGAAAAGCCAACCATGCCAATTGACAATGACAACATCTTTGCCACAAGAACTTGGAATATCGTCGATAAGTATTTCTTTATTTGGACTTTCCGTGTTTTAATCAATGGATACAATAGGCTCTTCCAGCCAATTGATTTGTATAATCTGCCTACATCTTTGCAGATTGATAGTCTATATGAAAAGTTTTCAGAGCAATGGGAGAACTCTAAAGCTAAACATAAAGAAAAATTCAATCACGAAGAATACAGCAAGTGGATGTTAACATTCGCTGTTATAAAGACTTTCAAATGGAAGGCTATCTATGGTATTTTCTGCTATGTCCTTTCAACAGTTGGGTCTTCACTCATGCCTATTGTTACCAAAAAGCTTATTGTTTTTGTTGAAAAGAGAAACCAGAAAAATGACAACACTAAGATCAACCTGGGTGTTTTGTACATTTTCATGACTGCCATAATCATGACTCTTTCCTCTGTAATCTTTTCTCAAGGGTACCTGGCTTTCTACTCTATTGGTATTTACATCAAGTCAATTTTGACCAGGGCTTTATTAGAAAAGTCTTTGAAGTTGAGTTCTAAAGCCAGATACGTAAACACTAATAGTAAGTTGGCAACTGTAGCCACCACAGATTTGTCTAGAATTGAGTATGGGTGTTCATCGGTACCTTATCTTTTCAGTTTTCCTGTTGCCTTAGTAATTGCCATTGTGCTGTTAATTAAATACATAGGGCCGGTGACTTTAGTGGGGTGCTTCTACTTCATCTTATCCTTGGGTGTTTCTGGTTGGGGATTTGTGACTGTTTTCAAATTAAGACAATCAGCCAATGTCTCAACCGATGCCAGAATTTCCTATATTAAAGAAGTCATCTCAAACTTAAAAATTATCAAATACTTTACTTACGAAAGGGCTTATGAAAAAATCATCAACGAAAAGAGATCTAAGGAGATTAGAGATGTCAAAAAGTTACAGTATATCCAATCTGCGGTTTCTGCTCACGGATTGCTTTCTCCGATTATGGCTTCTTTGTTCACCTTTTTGATTGCTTACAAAATTAATCCAAATAGATCAGCTTCTTCTGTCTTTGCTGCTTTGTCTTTGTTCAACATTTTATCTTCACAAATGTTGTATGTGCCAAATTCTATTGGTAATATGATTAACATGGCACTGTCTTTACAAAGAACTCAAGAAATCCTCGTAGCTGATGAAGAAGTTCCTAAGCAATTGTCTTTAGAAAACCCAGAAAAAAATATCATTGAGTTCAAACACTTGAATGTGTCTTATGACAAGCACGAGGTTCTAAAGGATGTTTCTTTCGAAATCAAAAAGAATGAATTTGTTACCATTTTGGGTGTCACTGGTTCAGGGAAGACCACTTTGCTAGAGCAAATGAAAATTGAAAACAGTTTGATGTGTGGAAAGCCTTGGTTACAAGCAACTAGTGTTCGTAATAACATTACATTTGGTCTGCCATTTGATTTATCGCTATACAACGATGTCTTATTTTCATGTGCATTGTTGCCGGATCTGCAATCATTCAAAAACGGTGATTTGACTGAACTGGGTGAGAGTGGTATTACCCTATCTGGAGGTCAAAAAGCCAGAATTTCACTGGCTAGAGCTTGTTACAAGTCATGCTACCAAAAGAAACATTACGACTCTGAAGAGTTAGATGATGGATTGATTTTAATGGATGATGTCATGTCCGCATTAGGATGCCAAGTCCGGCCAACACGTCTTAAATAATTGTATTTTAGACTTAATCAAAGGAACCACTAGAATTCTAGTCACCCATCAAGTTGATCTTGCTTACAAATCTGATAGAGTAATCTTCTTGGATGGCAAAGGTGGCTGTAAAATAGGGAAGCTAGATGATATGATTGAAGACCCAGCATTCAATGAATACGTGAATAGCTGTACACATGAAAATCAAGAAGATGAATCGGATAATGAGGACGGCTTGGAAGATTATACAAAGAAATACAGCTTTGATCCTACCAAAAAGAATGTTCAAAATGTCAAGAAACAGTTTGATGACTCTGAAAAACATGAGAAAGTCATTCTTAAGGATGAAGAAGACCTTGAAAAAGGTAAAATCGTTGTTCAGGAAGGAAGATCGGTCAACTCAATTGGTGCTGACGTTTATGTTAGCTTTATTAAAGCTGCTACAAACAACTATTGGATATTGTTTTCCGTTTTTGCTTTTGCTGTAGGTTCTTTGACTGCCTTTTTCTCCTTGTTCTCTTCTGTTTGGCTGTCTTTCTGGACCTCTATGAAGTTTGACGAAAGTAGAAGCTTTTACATGGGATTCTATGCCTTATGGGCAATGCTGTTTTTTGTTTTTATTCTGATTGAGCTGGTCACTATTGCTACTGTGTGTATTGTCAGTGCTAAAAATATTGCACAGAGACTCCCTTCACAATGTTCTATATGCACCAATGGCTTTCATGGACGTTACTCCCTTAGGTAGAATCTTAAACAGATTCACTAAAGATATAGATGCTTTGGATAACCAAATGCCTTATGTGTCTGTTTTAGGATTTTACATGCTGTTCCAAATTGGAGCTGTCATAATCATGTGTGTAATCTACATTCCGTGGTTTTTGATTGCCATTCCATTTGTTATTTTGGCTATGCTGTTCATTTACTCCATGTACCAGTCCACAGGAAGAGAAGTCAAAAGATTGGAGGCTGTTCAAAGATCATTGGTCTACAACAACTTCAATGAGGTTTTGAATGGTTCAAGTACAATTACCACTTACAAAGTTGGTAAATTGTTTTTGAAAAAGAACGACATATTGATTGATAAAAACAACGAATCAGCTGTTCTGTACTTGTGTTTGCAAAGATGGTCATCTATTTGGATTGTTAACTTGTCTGTGGTATTTGCCATAGCAATGTCTTTCTTGTGTATTGGCAAAGTCTTTAGCATTTCATCATCAAGCGTGGGTGTTTTGTTGACTTATGTTTTACAATTCTCATTGACTTTGAAAGAATTGCTGTTTGAAACAACTCAAATTGAAAACTTTATGAATTCAGTCGAAAGATTGGTTGAATATTCTCAAGACCTTCCTCAAGAAAAAGCCTATGAACTTCCAGACACTGACCCACATCCTGACCAATGGCCACTTAAGGGTGAGATGGTCTTTGAAAATTGCTCAATGGCTTACAGAGAAGGGCTTCCTTTGTCATTGAAAAATTTGGATTTAATCATCAAACCAGGTGAAAAGATAAGTATTGTTGGGCAGAAGTGGTGCAGGTAAATCAACTTTGACATCATGTATTTACAGATTGACAGAGCTGAATGAAGGAAAGATAAGCATTGACGGTTTAGACATTTCTAAGCTGGGTTTGCACACATTAAGAAAAAACTTGTCCATTATCCCCCAAGAGCCTGTTTTGTTCAAAGGTACTATCCGTACTAACTTAGACCCATTCCATCGTTTCACTGATGAATACCTGTGGGAAGTATTAGGCAAATCTGTTTTCACGAATGAAGAGGCTGTGGAGGTACAAAAACAAGTTATAGCAGCTGACGGTGATACTTCAAACTTGAATAAGTTCCATCTATTGCAACTTGTTGAAGAAGATGGTAACAATTACTCCAATGGTGAAAAGCAGTTGTTAGCTTTAGCAAGAGCACTGGTAAGAAACGCCAAAATTCTGATTTTGGATGAAGCAACCTCATCAGTTGACCATGACACTGATGCAAAAATCCAAAGACAAATAGTCAAACACTTCTCACATTGCACCATTATCACCATTGCCCACAGACTAAGAACCATATTGAATTACGATAAGGTCTTGGTTTTAGATAAGGGTGAAAGAAAAGACTACGATTCGCCATGGAAACTATTCAACAAAAACGGCTCTATTTTCAACGAATTGTGTGCTAAGAGTAAGATCACGCCAAACGATTTTGAAAGAAAGGATATTTAGCTTATATAGAGTTAATTTTTAATAATCATTAAAGTTTTAGTGATTGTTTAAGCGTTAAACAAGCGCAATTTTATCAAAAAAAAAAAAAAGATAGGATCAGTTGATGATTGACATGATTTTATCGCTTAATGAAAGACTTTTTTCGGTGATATATTTTTTTTTTTAGTTTTTTTTGAAATCTATAATGAACTCCTATATCTCTATAAAAAGATACCAAACAAAACTTAAACAAATATGGGCACTGGAGATTCTGAATCAAGATTGAAAAACAGAAAAGGGTCTGCGAAAGTTGTGAAAGACTCTCCTGTTGAGGCAGAAGATAGAAAAAAGAGCAAAAAAGATAAACCTATAGAAACCAAAGACATAAGAAATCTGCCCGTTTCTCTACAAAGAGGAAAGTCCAACCATAAATGGTTAGCCATGATGACTGTTTTAGGTGCGTTATTACTTAAATTGCTGAATGAGTATAACGATAAGAAAAAGAATAAAGATACTTTTTATACAAGAAACGTAGATGCTTTCAAATTTTACTCTAACGAAACCAGTTTCTTAACAACAACAAGCCAACACACAACCAATTATCCATTCATATTTGCTGCTGAAAACAACACATTTGTAGGGAGTGAATATGTTAAGTATGACGTTGAAAAAGTGTTCTTGCAGACCTGGGAGGATTACCATTTTGGTCAAAAACATGCCAATAAAATTGATTACGTTGTTGCATCTTTGGATACTAAGCTTCTGATGCTCAACAACACTCAGTCTTTGAATCACAAATTGAAGTTTGAATACTTAATAGAGCAAGACCTGAGAATTGTCAAGTATGGTAAAGAATTCAGTATTGCAAACACAGCGTTGGAGGGATTGGTGTCAAGTTTCAACTTGCTTCAAAC
This sequence comes from Hanseniaspora meyeri, assembly GCA_030370665.1. Classification (NCBI taxonomy): domain Eukaryota; kingdom Fungi; phylum Ascomycota; class Saccharomycetes; order Saccharomycodales; family Saccharomycodaceae; genus Hanseniaspora; species Hanseniaspora meyeri. Next base: position 824,124 of record CP113884.1, on the reverse strand, counting down.
CGAGGTAACTCTGAAGAGCGCTTTCCCTGAAGGTGCCGATATAATCAGAAACCAGATTATACAAATTGCAAAAAAACTTGTTCAAGGTGGTCAGTTGCAAAATTTATCGGATGTTAGTTTGGACCTTCCAGCTTTATTACAAATTGTTGCTTTCTCTGGTGACCACAAAGATCTTGAGACTGGCATATCTGCTCTAATTGAACTTGTCAACGCAGAATTTGAAAGTTCTGATGATTTAAGCATTGATAGAATTAGCGCTATATCTGCCCTGCATCATTTTAACAACAATACAGGTGATTTCTCTAAATTCTGGGAAAATGTTAATAATTTGAAAAGAAATCATACCAAATCCGTTAATGTCTCATTACCTTTGAAACAGAAAAAGGGGAAGAAAAGCAAAGTATCCAACAAACTAGAATATGTTAGCATCGTACCAGAAGAACCAATCATTGATGTCTCATTCTGTAGACTACCCTCTGCTTTGTTATCAGCCACAACCAAGGGCTACGATAAGGCTGAGATATCCACACAGAAAAGCTTGGTTGATGATGTTCCTGATGTGAAAGAGAACTATGACTATGCAATGGAGTTGGTAAGAACCTGCTATCATATATTTATGGAAAGTGTTACCGCCAATGGTCAAAGAAGTATACCAGAGAGTGTTTTATTCAATAGTGGTGATTCGGATGCTGATGGACACGAAGGTCTTGTACTGAGCAAGTACCGTTCTTTTTCCTATGCCCCCTTAGTTTCTAAGACCCTTAAAAAAAATGATATCTTAGAAGCTGTGTACAGCGCTTATCACACTAACAAGTCAAGAACTTTCCAATTGTGGATATTTGAAATATTCCACCATTACACCACTGTTTTGGATGGCTCTGAGTATGACGAAGCGTGGTTTTCGCATACTCTGAAGTATTTATACCTGTCTTTTTTGAATGATAATGAAGGTATTGATCATAAACAAGCTGTGTTCACAGAAAGAGGACATGTTTACCCCATAGCAAATTAAGTTTCTATATAATACTACATAATCGGCAAAGGTCTATCGACAAATTGAAATTTGTATTTAATTATTTTTTCGATTTTTACATTGTTTTCGTGGTCAAATTGCATCAATGCCAAGGGAGATGGCAGTTTGAGGAGCTTTCCTATCAGTCTTTGCTTTGTGCCTATGTACACAACGGCTTCTTGTTTATGATTATTGTTACATATCTCGTCCTTTAGTGGTTGAGAGATTTTGGAGAGTTTATTTAGGTCTATTTCATCTTTGGCTATTTGCAGCTGCTGACATATTTGGTCTATTTGCTCGTCTGTTATCTTTAAGTTGAAGTCAAGTTGGCCGAACTTGAAAGTTTTTGTAGGATCAGTTTCGGCAGGTTTGTCAATTTCCAAGTCACCCTGTATTTCTATGATGATGTCTCCCAAAAGAGGGTAATTAATTATGTTAGGATCCTGTGATATCTCCACGTGCTTGGTATTTAGAAGGGACATGCTGGTGTTTGGTTACATCTATTTGATTTATGTTAAATGTAGGAAATTTTTTTTGCAAATAGAAAAAATATAGCAAAGATTTGTGAAGACGCGTTTTACGCGTAGGCAACTAAAGCAACAATCACAAATCTAGGAATTTGGTAATCATTTGTAGTATAGCCAGTTGTGATATCCTGGTTATATGGTAAATATTTTAATTAAAGGGTAATGCTATACTAATAAGTGGTAAACCAAGTATTGTTTTTACATATTGGATTTGAATAACATATCAATTATGTTTGATTTATTTTTAATTTAATTTTGTTAAAAGTATTTGTTTATAAATGTAAAGTTGAAATGGTCATGTGACTACATACAAACATTTGTGGGAGTTATTTGTCTATCGCCGTTGACCATACCACAGAAAAAATATCCATACGTGTTTTTTTCTCTGGGCGGTGATCCCCTGTTTAAGGATACCAAAGGCCCCAACACACACACTCTTTTGATAATTTCTTTTGAAAAACCCAAACAAACCACTATGTCTGGCATACTATCCTTCTTCAGAACCAACCTTAACTCCAATGATCTTATCAGATCATCCAGGGAGCTTGAGAAAATTACAAAAGACATACAGAACATCAACAACAAGAATACCTTTATAGATAAGATCATCAGCAAGAAACATGCAATGTCTTGCTATGCCTTGACCCTTTCAGTTGTATACTACCAGGTACGATCCTCACCATACAAGACTTACATTCTATCGTTTTGTGTGGCTGTGTTTGTTCTGTGGCAGATGTACTTTGTCAACCCACTGATCAACTACATCCACTTGAAGCAGCTGACGAAGCTGAAAACCAAGCACGCAAAGATAATCAATAACCTCAAAGACAGAAGCAACTTTGAGAAGATTCACCACATCATCAACAGATTCACATATGGCGAGGACGGGGACCAGGACCACAAGGCAGTGCTCGACGAGGACATCGAGAGCAGATTGTCGAAGTTGAGTGCCCTGAACGAGGATATCAACAAAAAAACTGCTGAACTCAACATGAACAATAAAAAGAAGAACTTGCTGTCCAGGTTCCTCGATAACATGGAGCAGTCGGAGGACGATAAGATTCTGATGGCTTCGTTGGTCAGTGATGAAGTTAAGGATTCCTTTGTCAAGTTTGACTTTAAGTGCGAAACGTGCGGGAAGAGTACAGACTACTATGTAAGCAAGGACGAAGCCTTAATGAAAGAGAATGGTTTGGACATAGAGGTTAAACGTTGTTTGAAGTGCTGATCAACGGGAATGTCTTTATTATTAGTATACTAATAGCAGAAAATTGAGTGTATATGATCTGCTGCATTAAAAGATACAATAGCATATAGAATGAGGTAGACCACATAATTATGACATGAGATTACAAGGAACAAGTAAGCATAGAAAGGAGTTTATCTGCATGACCAAACATGGTGCGTTCATGTGAATCCGAACCTCGATCATAGAGTTTTCTTTTTTTCTGGTATATACCATATGTAATAACGAGATAATAGCAAACTAAAAATCATGGCTGAATGCCATGGAGAAACAGATGTTTCATGATTAAACGTACTTGCGATAGCATTTTGATACTTCTGAAGGGGAAGAGCATTCTGGTACATTCTGGAATATGTCTTATATCCGACTAGTATTTTTCCTCACCAAAAAAAATTTTTTTTCCTTTTTTTTTTCTTTTTTTCTCTTCCCATCATTGAAGGAAGTGCACATAACATCACATAAAAGCAAAGGTATATCACGTCTTATAGAAGTAAATTGAAATATATAAAACAAGAAAAGTAACAAAAAACCATACAAACAACTACCACCATGTCTAGCGAAGCCAACGCCTCTTTACAAAACGCCACTGTCTACCCAAACCCAACTGAAGAACAAAAAAGGGACATCATTGCCAAGCTGCAATTGAAACCATTTGTCAATGAAGGCGGGGCTGCTGTGAACAGAATAACCATCAGACCAGAAAACTCCGAGAACTTCCAGTTCTTGGACAACCCAGAAGTATACTACTCCCAGAGCAACAACAGCTTTGTTATCTTTGGGAAGTTTGAAGACAGCTCAGTTCCTCAAGACATAAACGGTCTGAAGACCAGTGAGGAGAAGACCACAGTCAGCAAGACCCCTAACGAAATCCACGACGACTTGGCTGTCCAGGCAGACCAACCAAAGATGTCCAAGGAGGAGAGAATCGAGTCATATAAGAACACTGAGGGCGTTGTTGTTGATGATGCCTATCTAAACGAGTACGGCGATGGGTTGACTCAAAAGCAAATCGATATCGTTGCCAAGCAAACTGGCTGCAGCGACAGATACATGATCTTCAAGGTCCTAGTTGAGAAGAAACAAGATTTGATCAACAGTATCATGACCGTCAAGGAGTTAATGCAATAAATTATATTCATTAATCTATATAAGAAGTTTTAAAATATGATTTTTTTTTTAGAATACTCTGGCCCACTCTGGCTTTTCAGTGACACCGTATTGGATGTCCCCAATCCACTTCATGACGTCTTCAGTCAATTTACCGGATTGCTTGCCTTCTTGCAGAGGAACGTTTATGTCTTCGCCGTTGTAGCCGATGTTCTTGATTGGAGAAACAACAGCAGCGGTACCAGACCCAAAGGCTTCAATTAGCTCGCCCTTGGCGGCTCTTTCCTTGACTTCGTTGATGGATAGATATCTTTCGTTGACTTCCCAGACATTTGGATCAAGGTTTTCTCTGCACAGACCCAAAATGGAGTCTCTGGTGACACCTTCCAGAATGGTACCGTCCAGTGGGGCAGTGACCAGTTCCTTCTTGTCGCCGTTCTTGAAGGCAAAGAAGACGTTCATGGTACCGACCTCAGTTATGTACTTGTTTGGGCCAAACAGCCACAGGTTTTGTTGGTAGCCTCTCTTGGCGGCTTCCAGTTGTGGCTTGATGCATGGGGCGTAGTTGGCACCTAGTTTCATGTTACCAACACCACCTGGCCAGGCTCTGGTGGCGTAGTCAGTGGCTTCCAAGGAAACAGCCTTGAAACCGGTCTTGTAGTATGGACCGACTGGGGAACAGATGACGAAGATCTTGGCTTTATCTGGGGTATGGACACCAAGACCCTCGGAGGTACCGATCATGGTTGGTCTTAGGTACAAGGAGTAGCCTCTACCTTTTGGAATCAAGTCTGAGTCAAGTCTGATTAGCTTTTGGATCAAGGTGATCAGTTCTTCGGAGTCGAACTCTGGCAAACAGATTCTGTTGGCGGATTGGTTCATTCTGGCCATGTTCTTGTCTGGTCTGAACATGATGATATCGTCTTCGTTTTTCAAGGACTTGTAAGCCTTCAAACCTTCAAACAATTCGAAGGCGTAGTGGAAGACACAGGTGGATGGGTCCAAAGACAAGTTTCCGTATGGCTTGATTTCAGGAGTGTGCCATCCCTTTTCAGCGTCCCAGTCAATGGTTAGCATGTGGTTTGTGAAGTGCTTACCGAAGACCAAGTCTTCGTTTTTGACTGGCTTGTTTAGCTGGGACTTATCTCTTAGGGTGATCTTGACATCACTGGCGACTAATGGCTTCAAGGACATGGTATTGAATCTTTTGGAGGACAACAGCTTGATGGTTGTTTTCAGTTGGTTAGTTTTGAACATTGTGTAAAATAGAGGATATGAGTAGTTTGTGTTTTTTTAAATAAGAGAGAACAGGTAGTGTTAAATAGCTGTTGACGTAAGAAAGCTAGCTGTGAACAATTTTTTTTTCAGTATTTGAGTTTTTTAAAAAAAAAATGTGTTACTTCTGTTTGGTTGATCGGTGTTTAATATCCGTTTGTTTAACAGCAGTGGTGAAAACTTGGTAGTATTATTTTTTTTTTTTAAATGCGTGGATGGAAGTCCTTGGGTTGTGATTGCAACAAAGAGAAAAAAAAAATATAGTGTTGAAATACCGAGTATTTGATGTGTTGTTTACCTTTCAAAGGGAACTAATAAGTCTATGGTGTTATATATTATTGTGTTATCTAATGAATTACAATGAGTCACAATTATATGTTTTTTGTAAGCTAACAAAAAATAATAACTGTTATTTTGATATCATATGAGATAGAATTAGTCACAATGTTGCAATCTACAAAGAGTGAATATATATATACTGCCAGAATTTCCTGCACACTACTTTTTTTTTTAAGCGTTTGCCTCATGATTTTTTTTTTTTTTTTTGGAAAGAAACTCAAAAATATATGCGGTAACGGCGAACATAATATACAACGTGACTGTTATCTAGTTTAGGACATAGTATTGTTACTAAAAAAGATACACATTATGATATTCATGCTACAGAAAGAAGACTCATATACGTACTGATTTATTTTATTTCATATCTCATTAACACGTTAGGAATAATATTCACATATATATACTTCTTTGCTTATACTTCTATTGGGTGAAGAAAACTCTCACCAGTACACCCTCTTCGTGTCGTGAAAAAAGCTGGACTTCTCGCTCTTTTTTTTAGGATCACAGCACAACACTTCACCTTCATATTGACTGTAACTGTCGTAGACCTAAGAAACCATACACCCACATACCAATGACCCTTGTAAAAAACTCTCTTAGAAAACAGTACCTGAAACACGTGTCCAAAGACATCAAAGACATAGAGAAGCAGAGCTTATCAATAACAAACAAGCTCATACACTCCATAGTGAACAATGACAGCTTCAACAGAATAGGGCTCTTCATGCCACTCGAAAACGAAGTCAATACCATTCCTCTGATTGAAACAATTCTGGCAAAAAACAAGCACGTCTACCTGCCAGTGTGCACTGATACAAGAAAAACAGGCCAGAGGCAAATCTACATATACCCACAGGACAAGAGCCACGTCCACGACGATGCCAGAAAACAGGACCACTTGATATTTAAAAAAATCAACAGCATCGAGCACCTGCGTTCATTGGTGCCAATTGGGAAGTACAAGATCCGCGAGCCTAAAGTAGTTCACAGCGACTATGCAAACAAAATCATCATTGAGGAAACAGAGTACCTCAGCCACCTGGATGTATTGATCCTGCCTGCTGTTTTGCTGGATACAAAAAGCAAAGTCCGGGTCGGCTACGGAAAGGGCTACTACGACGACTTCATCAAGAGGTACCTGTACACAAACTGGAAAGACAACTCAGATGTCCTTAAGCACATAGAGACCCTCAAGGAAATGAAGGAGGACCACCTGAAAGAAGGAGACGTCATTGGCAAGTACCTGTCGTTCAAGAAAAACTACGAGCAATTGAACAAAAATGCCTGTCTGCCACCTCTGCTTGTGGGCATAGGCTTCAAGGAGCAAATCTACGAAGGTGTCATTGACCACGAGGAAAAGCACGACTGGAAGATGGACTTGATTATAACTTCTTGAATATGATATAAAGGTAAGTGTACATATATATAAACATCAATGCATGCACATGTGTATACATCAACTCATTGATACATCTGCAATTGACGGAATCTATTTGACTTCAAATTTTCCTTTACCCTTGAGCAGAAGGTTCATGCCATTTTCGGAGTACACCTCAATGCTGCACTTGGCCAGCTTGCTCCCAATTCTCTCAACATCCACAAGCTTCAAAATAATGAACCTGTTCACAAACACAGGGGACTTGTACTCAACCTTTAGGTTCTTCAGCAAGTACTCCGTGTCCTTAGTTGTGCCCTCGAAGTCCTCGAACTTCAGGCACTTCACCATGAACTGCGAGACTATGTCGGACGACATCCCCCCATGCAGCATGAACGGGTACCCCTGCAGCTTCACACCCACATGGACTATGTCTACAAGTTTCTTGGTCTTTGGCTCAAACAGAGTCTTTGGCGGGATATCAATCCCTCCCAGGCTCTTGATCAGCTCGTACTCCTGCCCGGTCACAGTGGCGAAGTACCCCTCGGCCAGGTATCTCTTCAGAATCGGTAGGTTCTCCAACTTGTGCAGAAGCTTTCTTCTGTACTCGAGAATGTCGCTGTCCCTTAGAGAAATGTCCTTGTTTGTGTAGATGGTGATCATGTCCATCAAAGAAAACTCAGAGGCTATGGTGTACCCAACCCCAGAGAAGAAAAGAAGAGTCAGGATTTGCTTCAGACGTCTTTTGTTGTCGTCATACTCGACCTTCTTCCCAGTAACGACCTCTGGGCCTCTCTTGTACTTGATGCTATTTAAGGCAAGGGCCCTGGTTGAGAAGAGCTGTTTTTTAAAGAAAGGATGCTGAAGAAAGGATCTTCTTAAGAATGTGCCTTTGAACATGGTAATGGTCTTGGTTGGTTGTTTGGTATGAAGTTTTATATTTTCATAAGAAAAGCAAAAAAAAAAAAAGGAAGAATAGGGTGGAGAAAGAAAAAATACATGTCGGACATAAGACACCCACACAGATCTGCATTGTGTAAAAGAACAGCTGGGTGCATCACTCAATAAAGTCATATACAGATGTTGGTTCCTTATCAAGATGTGTTTTGCAAGAATTGCAGATCTTTTAGTAAGTGTCCTAGCTCCATGAATACACTCTCAAAAAAAAGGGAAGTTTGGTGACTCTCCACCAATAACCACACAATAGCATCACCAGAAAGTAGTTGTTATTGTTGCGTTATGTATCCAAAGGCACCATCACAAAGACGCTGCCATTCCTCATGTCTTGAACCACACTTGTTGTATCCAGGTTCCATCCATCACAGTGTTGACTTTTTACTGCGGAGTTTTTTTTGGTGTTGCCCGAATCCTGGCGTCACCAGCCACATATCAACTGTCAACAAAAAAAAAAACAGAGAAAGATTATTAATCATCGATGACACACCCAACCAATGGTGAAACACAGACAGTCTGCAAGCACAAGAAAACCAAGCATAATTGAGGAGCACCAGTCCATCAAGATCAGCATCAAGGACATCAACGACAAGCTTGAGGTTCTGAGCTATGAGGATGTGTTCGACTCCGAGAGTGATATTGAGGAGGACGACAGCTACACAGTCTGCGAGCATCCCATGTACAACACAATCTTCCTGCGAGAGGCTCACGACAGCACCACCGGCGACAAGGCGTACTTTGACCAGCTCTTCGAAGCCAACGAGAACGGTATTTACAAAAGGAGCCCCGCCATGGATGAGGGCATTGTGAACATCGTCAAGACGTGCTACGAAACACCAGTCATTGAGAGGTGGAACATAGTACAGGTGTTTTTGAAAGCCAACAAGAAGTACAAGCTGCTGAAGCACGACGAGCAGCTTCCGGTAAAGACTTTCAACAGGATTATTATTTTCTATGGGCTGACACAAACATCGTATGATTTCCTGCCATGGGTCAAGTGCAACGACTTTGATTTGTTAATGAAAAAAAATGATCTGGGCATAGACTTCGATACTTTGGAGTACGACGAGTCTTTGAAGAAGCTTAGATTCAAGAGGGACATGCGCAAAGGAGAGTTTTTGCGGATAGGCCGGACTGTGAATGTGAAGAGACTGGAGGATGTTTCTTTGGTTGAGATGGGTCTGAGATGCGGGTACTGCAACAGTCACCTGAAGCTGAGGAATGTTTCTGTGAAGAGCAAAAACACCAAGACCAAGGAAACTGTCTTTGCGAGCAGTACTGAAACAAGTTCTGAGGACCTGGTCAAGTGTGGCGAATTGTACTTTTTGCTATTGCGACCAGACTTGCAAGGACAAAGACCAGACACTCCACAAGGAGCTGTATCATCCATCTCTGAAGTACAAGCCGAACAAGACTATTGATGGGAAGAAGTTCAAGACTCTTGTAAACTTCTTGTTAGCCAAGAACATGGAAACAGTCTATACACTGTTGACGTCGCAAACCACACTCGAGGCTTTCCCGATCTTTGAAACAAACTTTGCAAACGTTGCCATCTTCCACGAGAACAACCACGACGACCTTCTGCAGGCGTATGAGCTGTACACAGCTGTCTTCCACCCGCAGTCTGAGACATACACTTTCCAAAGGTTCCTGATGGAGCTAGGGTCGCGGTACCTGCTCAATGTTGTTGTTGACCTGAAGAACCACACGCCAAGCCTGAACGACGACCACGTGCTCTCACCAATGCTGATTTTCCTGCAGCACGCAAGCAAAGGCAACGTCGAGCTGAACATGAAGGAGAACAGGCTCCTTGTGAAGGCTGATGTGCGGTGCGGAGATATCGTGCAGCTGAACATGCACAGCAGCGTGAAACGACACTTTTCAAACCAGGACACTCTGTGCAGCGAGTACACCCTGCTGAAGAGCCACCTGGGGATCACCACCGATATAAGAGACACAGAGGTGTTTGTGGAGAGCCGGAGGAGAAAGTCGTCAGTTCGTTTCCTGGACAAGGTGACAGCCTTCAACATAACCTGAGTGAAGGGGTGGAAGAAAAAGAATGAAGAGAGATGAATTGCTTTATTTTAAACAAATCACAAAGTTGTGTTTTCAAATGCTTATATATTGGCACCGCCGCTTAATCAGTTGCTATTCATGCTAGGGACCTTGTCGGCCAGGTACCGGATCAGCATTTCCTGCAGGTCGCGTCTGTTGAATGGCTTGGCGAGCACGTCTGTCATGCCGTTCTGCAGGTACTGCAGGAGGTCTTCCTCGTGGACGTTTCCGGTCATTGCGATGATAGGGGACTGTTGAGTTCATGGATCTGATCACTGCTGTTGCAGTTGTCCCGTCTAGCTGGGGGATGATTATGTCCATCAAGATCAGGTCGAACTTGTCGGGTGTCTCTTTCAGCTTCTGGATGCACGAGATCCCATCATTAACAACAGTGATCTTGCAGTCTAGCTTCTCAAGGAACTTCCTACATATCTGTATGCAGATGTCGTCGTCCTCGCACAGCAGAATGTGGAACCCAGGAAGGAGGGTGTGCTTTTGGTCTATGCTTTCTTTGACATCAACGGCACTGCTGTTGGCCGTGGAGCCAGGCTGGTGCGCGCTCTCGTAGTCAGCACCAACGAACTTCTTGAGGGTATTGACCTCGTGGACGAGGAAGTCTATTTTGTTCTGCTGCTTCTGGAACTGGTCCTGGAAGAGCTTTTCAAGCTTCAGCACCTTGATGATGATCTTGTTCATGATTTCGCTGTCGCTCTGAAGCACAAAGTCGTTGTTGTTGAAGGTGTTTGCATCTTCCTGTATCAAGGGCTGGTCGTTTTTGATGTTGATGAAGGTCTTCTGCAAGACATTTGTAAGATCCTTACTTAGTTCCGAGTTGTGTGGGTTTTCCTGTCTTTTGATATTTGGCAACAAATCGAGTCTGTTCTTCTGGAAGAAGTTGTTTTTGAATACATTGACGTTGTTTTGGTTGGCGGTAGGGTTACATTCTTGGTCGTTCAACAAAGAGGGGTCGACGTCTGCTTGCTTGATTTTGTTAAATCCGTATTTGTTCAGTTGTCTTACAAAGGAGGCGTAGTTGCAGTGCTTGAACAGCCTTGGCAGGACCTGTGCTGAGAAGGTGCTTATGTCTGTTATGACGAATGATCTGTCTGCGTCGTACTTGTTCCAGATGATTAGTGACTGGTTGTTTTCGTTGTTTTCTATTTCGCTGTAGAGCTTGTGGACAAATGTCTTTGGCGTTGCTGGTGGTTTTTGTTGGAGAGGGGTTACTGATTTCTTTCTTCCACGTTTCTTGGTTATTTTCCCATCGTCATTAAGATCCATGTTTGGCAATATATATCAAAGAGTAGATTATGAAGGAGTTGTTAATTTATTTTGTTTTTGGTGAACGGAAAAATATATTCTATATTTAAATCGATATAAATTATTCAAATATGTTATAATGATTATTATTATATATGTTTATATTTAATATAAATAACAAACACATGAAAACAATCAAATGAATTATTAGTAAATATATACGCTCCCATAAGATCTATTTTTTTTTGTTGTTTTTTTACCCCCCATGTAATGTGTTTTTTTTGGTATGAAAATATCATAACGGCGCCAGTGTGATGAAATGATCTTTTTTTCACAGCCAAAAAAAAAAGAAGAAAAAGAATCTAGAACGTCATATTTATAATTTTTTTTTTTTTTTTTTTAGGTTTTGTTGACAGGAAGAAACACATATCCTTTCGGATTTAAGACAGTACAACAATATACAAATAACACACACTCTACCCTGCCACTGGATACTACTGCCTTTTTTTTCCCTAGAACAGAAACACACACTCACACATTGTTGCAATAAAAGAAATGATTACACCTTATCATATACCAAGGAATGTATAGCAACCATATTTCATACAAACAGTTTTATTATTGTAAGTATTAATTTTTGGTATTTGAATACTTTGTTTAAGTCCAAAAGGTGAGTATTAATAAATAGGAGTTGTTATTACATAGATAAACTATAATCTGATTGCTACAAGATGATATCCTCCTTACCAATATAACCAGTACAATAATCCCTTATGTGTATAATCCAATGAAATCATAAATGGGCAAGAATTGCCATATCCACGCGACCAAGGCAAAACACCCAGCCAAAGTGCGCACCAAGGCAAAATGCAGCAAAATTACATGCGAAAAAATAGAAAAAAAAGCACCGGGGGAAAAAAAAACATCAAGAAAAAAAAAAAAAATTTGTCTTAGTGGACAAGAAAATCCCTCTATCAGCAATTCTTGTGTGTGGGTGTTTTTCTCTCTTATACAATCTTCGTTATTTTTTTTTTTTTAAACTTTTGTTGCAACATTTAATGTTATCTATCAGTACATGGCCTTTGTTGACACAGCACCATTGAATTAAATCACCCATAGTCAAGTCTTTCTTTCTTCTTCTTTGGAACCAAAAAAAAAAAACACATCCACCAGCACTTGTTTTTTTTGATAGCCAAATGAACTTCAACTTCATAAACAATAATGGCCAGAGCCAGGATCAGGATAACCAGAAGTTCCATAACCCACTTCTATACAACTTCAACTCAACAGCCACAAACACAGAAAACACCAACTGGAACTCTTCCAACATATCAAACGACTACAGCAACAAGGGCTACCAGACCCTCCAACAGGTCATGTCGTCCATGCAGCAGAACGACTTGCAGAGACAGCCGCTTACCTCAAAACCAAAATATACCTCCAAGAAGAGATACGGCCCAGAGGACTTCCAGGTGCTCAAGCTGTTGGGGAAGGGAACCTTTGGCCAGGTCTACCAGGTCAGGGGCAAAAAGACCAACAAGATATACGCCATGAAGGTTTTATCCAAATCTGTTATCATCAAAAAAAACGAAATCGCCCACACCATAGGGGAAAGAAATATTTTGGTGAAAACCTCCCAGGACAACCTGGAAAACAACAGCCAAAATAGCAGCACACACAATTTGAACGACATCGACCTGAACTTTGCAAGCGCAAGCCAAAACAACAAAAGATGCCCATTCATCGTTGGGTTGAAGTTCTCATTCCAAACACCAACCGATCTGTACCTGGTCATTGACTTCATGGCCGGAGGTGAGCTGTTTTGGCACTTGCAGAAGGCAGGCAGATTCTCTGAGTTGAGAACCAAGTTCTACATTGCAGAACTGGTCATTGCTCTTGAGTACCTGCACGATAACGATATCATCTACAGAGACTTGAAGCCAGAAAACATCTTGCTGGACAGCGAGGGCCACATTGCCCTTTGTGACTTTGGTTTGTCCAAGGATGACCTGAAAGAAAGAACCAAGACCTTCTGTGGTACCACTGAATACCTGGCCCCTGAATTGTTGCTAGACGAAACAGGCTACACCAAGATGGTAGACTTCTGGTCCCTTGGTGTTCTGATCTTTGAAATGTGCTGTGGCTGGTCTCCGTTCTTTGCTGAGGATAATCAACAAATGTACCAGAAGATCGCCTTTGGGAAAGTCAAGTTCCCAAGAGACGTATTATCTCCTTACGGGAGATCATTTGTCAAAGGTCTATTGAATAGAAACCCTAGACACAGACTGGGTGCCATTGACGATGGTAGGGAGCTAAGAAAACACCCCTTCCTGCAAGACATAGACTGGGAGCTTTTGCTTGAAAAGAAAATACAGCCTCCTTTCAAGCCAATCATCCAAGACGACCTGGATACCTCAAACTTTGATCCACACTTCACTGCACACGAAATCGACCACCAGATGTTATTCCCAACATCTGTCAACACCCAGCAAGAGCAGCATAAGGTCAAGAACACACCGCTGTCGCAGACCATCCAGAAGCAGTTCCAGGGCTTTACCTTTGTGGACCACTCCGCAATTCCTATGGAGTCGCCTTCCCAGAACTCGATTGCGAACATAAACTCCTCGTACATGAACAGAAAGCTGCTGCAGAACTCGTACTTCCTGCAACAGGGCTCGTTCATTCCGGGTGATCCGAACATGCCTGCCGACGAGGACGTTATTGACGAGAACGAGGGCTGGCTGCAGCAAGGGGGCGTTGATATGGACATCATCGACAACATGGCCAAGGACGACGACGAGGACGAGCACATGGGCTTCCAATTCGACTGAGCGGCGCTATATATCCACACCCAAAGGGGGTAATTATTCGTTATTTTGTTTCATTAAAACAGGGGCACGCATTTCGTGCATGCGCATGACTTCTCGGAGGGGGAAATATTTCGCGGCTATTTTGTTTTTTTTTTTTTGGTTTCCCGTAGGGATGTTCTGATCATCTTACCGTTAGCAAAAAAAAAAAAAAACTAAAAAAAAGAGGAGCAGATATGTTTAACGGGTGTTTCGGTGATGCGCACTAAAAATCACTTTATTTCTTTATTGAGTGCTCAAGAAAGAACTAAAAATATCGGAGTTGCTCACGTGTATGGGAGGTAAAGGTTCAGCATGAACCCAAAAGACGTACTCATCATTGGTTAACAAAGGTAGTTTGCTCTATCTTTGGTTTTTGATATTTCTATGCAACAATTTATTAAGCCTCTGTGTTGATATTTTGTTGAGTTACACCTATTTAATGTTGAGACCTCATGCGGTGATGGCTGCCAATTAACAGCTGGCCTGTTGGACTAAGCGTATATCCGGTTATCACGTGTTTGTGTATATCTCATCTTTTTTTTTGTAACAAAATTTCCTAAAAAAACGATCAAAAAAAAAAAAATTACAGTAACCGAATGGTTGCAGTTTCCTATTAAGGTAATGTTTACTATTTGAAGTTTTCCAAAAATGACAAAAACCCAATATAATTTTTTTTTGTTGGTTGGCTATTTTTTTTTTTCCACTTTCTGACAAACTACACAGATTTTTTTTTTTCAACACTGATATTTCTTTCATTCTATATAAACTCACTGATAATGATTGTTAAACATGGTCATCTTTTACAATTTATTATAAAAGAAATTCTAAATATAAAACCACTAATCAAATATTATAATTTATCGAAAATGGCTAGAGGTCCGTATGTATCATAATTAATCAGATATATAGTCTGGACAAAATCCCGACATGAGGTGAGTTTTTCAGCAAAAAATCATTAATGAAACACTTATATTAACATCAAAAAAATTGGCGAAGACTTTAGTATTTACAATACTCTTTTTTTCAGCACTTTTTTTTTGAATAAGGTATCATTGTGATAAAACTTATTGATGACGTTGGGGAAGAGAAGTCCTTGGGGTTTTCTTCAAGGGCTTTTTCTTTATTCATTAGCAGAACCATTTATTATAAACAAAACAGCCTATCTATCTTTAAAAGTTTTGGTCATTGTTTGTGCATATGCTTGATCTACTACCAAACACTTATAGTTTCTCGTATTTTTTTAACTGTGAGTGTGTAGACTTTCAGGTAATAGCCCAATGACGACTTTTTTTGAGTACTGATTATTGTTTTACTAGTGTTCTACCAAAAGCAAATGTTGCATACTCTTTGTGTGTGACCATTGCTTTTGTTTTTGTAGTTCATGTTATAATAAAGTTAATGTATTAAGAATTATTCTCTTCCTCTCGTGTGTTTTTTCTCAATCAAAATGTTTTATCACTCTGTAACTGTATTCTTTGAAAGAAGTGTTGTTAAGTCTGTTGTTAATACTGTATTGTTTTTAAAAAAGTTTCTGTTAATATCAAGTAATCTTTAATAGTTGTTTTTTTCTGAATAGCTCATTGATACCTGGATTTTGTATTTTTGTCAACAATCAAAAAAGAATTTTTGGCTTTACTAACAACTATCACTCCTTAACATCATACTATTTCTATGCAGAGGTAAACATCAAAAGAGATTATCCGCTCCAAAGCACTGGATGTTAGACAAGCTATCCGGTGTCTACGCTCCAAAGGCTTCTCCAGGTCCACACAAATTAAGAGAATCTTTACCATTGATTGTTTTCTTAAGAAACAAGACCAAGTACGGTTTGAACGGTAAGGAAGTCAAGTCCATCTTAATGCAAAGACACGTTAAGGTCGATGGTAAGGTCAGAACTGATGCTACCTTACCCAGCTGGTTTCATGGATGTTATCTCCATTGAAGCTACCAACGAACACTTCAGATTGATCTACGACATCAAGGGTAGATTCGCCGTCCACAGAATCTCCGATGAAGAAGCCAAGTACAAATTAGGTAAGGTTAGAAAGGTTCAATTAGGTAAGAACGGTGTTCCATACATTGTTACTCACGATGGTAGAACTATCAGATACCCAGACCCAAGCATCAAGGTCAACGACACTGTTGTCATTGACTTAGAATCTGGTAAGGTCACCGACTTCGTCAAGTTCGACACTGGTAAGTTAGTTTACGTTACCGGTGGTAGAAATTTGGGTAGAATCGGTGTTATCACCCACAGAGAAAGACACGATGGTGGTTTCGATTTAGTCCACATCAAGGATACCTTAGGTAACTCTTTCGTCACCAGATTAGGTAACGTTTTCGCTATCGGTGAACAAGGTAAGGAATTGATCTCTCTACCAAAGGGTAAGGGTATCAAGTTGACCATTGCTGAAGAAAGAGACAGAAAGAGAGCTAGAGCTGATTAAGTTACTTATTCTAAACATTTAGAATTATAACTTTTTTAACACTACACTTTCATATACAAACTCTGTTTTCATTAGCTTATGGTTTTTCACATGACATATATATCATATAGATTGTTAAACAATATCTTCCAATAAAAACAAAAAAACAAATTTAAATAGGTAAATGAATTAAAAAAAAATAATAATTAAAACATTTTTATAATTTTTTCTTTTCATCCAGATTGAAATACCTCTGTAGTAATGGCACAATGCTGCTAGCATCGTATGCAGTTCCTTTTAATACTCCATTGTAGTTCATAGTCTCAAGGGCCTTCATTACTTCTAACTCAAAGAAATCCAAGTACACATAGTCCACTTCTTCTGTTTCGTTATTGATCACGTCTGAGTACTCAACAACATTCGGCATTTTGTAGTATCTTAGAGGCTCATGTAGAGTATCTTCTCCATCACAACCAAAATCATCACAGGTAACAGGTCCTAATGGTAAGTTTTCCTTCATATTAAATGTGAACAGATCAGTTTCTTTGTTCAGATACTTGACTTCCAAGTCTTTGATATACTTTGATTTGGGACTCGATATAGAGGCCAGGGACATCATATTTACTATGGAGGTTTGCGAATTCAAAAACTCACTAATGTGTCTAGCGAAGTGGTATGGAACGGTGACGTACTTCCACTTATTGTCATACGGCGATACTTGGAACTTCGTATTTTCTGTAAAATTTCCTTCAAACAAATCAGATCGTATCAACCCTGTATTGATAGTTACTATCCTCTTTATGCTTTCTCTTCCTTTTGGTTTTTCCAGGAGTTTCAAAATATGGGTTCTGATCAAGTTGAAGATATTTAACTTGGAAGTCAATGGCTTCCCACTCATGTAGTACGTATTAGGAATGTGGCCCAATACCTTTTCCAAGTTTAACACTCTATACAGAACATCTATTTTTTCTGAAATGTAGTTTTTTACGTTCCAGTCAACTTCATCAGCATTTAAATTTTTCAAATGGTAATCGAAAGATTGCTTCGTGAAGTCAATGTATTTTCTGAAAAAGTTTGGCTTTTCTTGGTCTAAATCAACACTTACAAACCCTAAAGTTTCACAGAATCTTCCGCTTTGTATACCTGTTGATTTGTCATCAATGGAAACAAAGTCTCTAATGTGAGTGTGACCACCAAAGTATTGTATAACTGTCTTTTTAAAATGCTTTCTCAAAGTATCATGCAAAAGCAACATTTCTTGATTCTGGCCGTGTTGGATCACTAAGTGTCCGAATACTACCACGATATCAACATTATCGTCATTGAAGTTTGCTAACAAGTCATTTTTGAACCAATCTTTTTGAATCTCCTTTTCCAACGGTGTGACTCTGGTCAAAGAATTAAATCTTTGGAAATCAAACAAGAAGGAAATGGCCAAAACTTTTTTTTGGTTGACTTCTGTTTTAAAATACTTATACTTTTGTCCAAAAGAAGTCCAAGTACCTTCATCTAGAAATTCCACATTGGAGGAAACATACTTGTCATTATTTTTGGCAGTGTTGTAATACTCTATGGTGCTGCTGCTATCTGTGTATAGCTCATGGTTACCCAATGTCAATAAATCGTAGTTGTCCATGTTCATATTGAAAACTTCATATGACATTATCCCTTTTGGCACAGTTGCATCTCCTATGCCGTTTCCGTCAATTTTGTCACCTGTGTCTATGACTAGCAAATCTTGCTTTTGGGATTTAAGACCTTTTCTAAAACTTTTTAAAAAGTCAAAGTAATTACCCCAATCTGTCCCGTATCTGTTTCTCAACCACGTATGAGTGTCAGTTGTGTGTATAAAATTTATGTCATTTGTGATCAACGGAGAATGTTTGTATAAGAGTTCGTTGCTGTTGGATGCATTTAGCGTAGCTATAAATGTCTGGATTGCCAGCAGTAGCAGTATAAGAGAGGTATACATCTGTTATTCTGGTGTTTGGTATTTATTAGATTTATCTGTTATCTTTACAAAAAAAAAAAATAAGAGTTGATACTAAAGCCTGATATTTTTATCTGGGTTTTACTTATCTCCGGCAAATACATAACAGGCTTTGCTTACAAAAACCAAAAAAACAAATAAAGAGGAGATTATGAAGTTGAAGAGAGTAACGCTGTGAAGCTGCAATGTTAATTTCAGTTTTATATACAGGATGTTGTGTTAAAAAACATTTTACTTTCTAGCCAGTTCAGGATTGAGGGTCCTGCCGTTTGGATTATGAGATGTATTTCCTGGTGGATTATTTGTCAATGGAACGTTGCTCCCTTGTCTGAGTGAGTCACGCTGCTGCTGAGCAGTTCTAATTGTGGTAGCTTGTAATTTAGCAAATTCCGGTCTGTTTGTTGATCTTAACCCGTCAGGTTTTACTTTATTGTTTTGTTGTCTGGAGACTTCAGGTCTTACTGCACTGTTTGTTGTTCTGAACCCTTCAGGTCTCATTGAATTCAGTGGTTGTCTGGAGACTTCAGGTCTTACAGTATTAGTTGGTGGACTAGGGACCTCAGGTCTCATTGCACTCATTGTTTGTCTAGACAGTTCAGGTCTCATTGAATTCAGTGGTTGTCTGGAGACTTCAGGTCTTACAGTATTAGTTGGGTGATTAGGGTTCACAGGTCTCGTTGGATTCATTGGTTGCCTGGAGACTTCAGGTCTCATTGCACTCATTGGCTGTTTATCAAAACCAGGTCTTACTACACTAATCGGTTGTCTAGAGGCACCCTCTCTCATCGCACTTATTGGCTGACTAACAGAAATAGGTTGATTTTTCATAACACTTTGACCTGTAGGGCTTTCTGTGTGTGGATTCGGTATCGAATCTAATGTTGGCTGTTGAGGCACAATATTTTGAGGAGGAATGAAAGTTTTTGCAGCGGTCTGCATTTTGATAGTTTGCATTACACTACTTTCTGATGCAATTTTCTTGGCAACTACTGGTCTCAAAATGTTACGTGGATTCACCATCGGTCTTCTGGACTTCAAGCTGGCTTTATATTTGCTAATGAAAACAGGATCCCATAATTCAGAAGCTATGTTTAAATCCTTGCAGCACCTCATCAAGGCGTTACTCTTACAACCCTCAAAGGCAGTAATCATATCACTTTCTTTGAAAAAGTCTTGTTCACCAGTTGCCTCGGAAACAAACTTAGAGTTGACTATCAAAGCATAAGTTCTAGCGACTTTTCTGGATCCTATTAAGAAGTGGTCACTTCTTGGTACTAAGGCCCATTTACCTGGACCAAAGGCTAGAGACAGGATTCTTCTGTATTTGATTTCAGGCAGGTACAAAAGACTTTCCTGTTTAATTTCAATGTCGCTTGGGTCGATAGGCTGAGATAAAATCTCGCATTGCTCAGCGGAAATTTCGTGTTCACCAATGCCCGAATATGAGACTGTCCAGTCTATTCCATCTGCCTTTGTTGCAGCATCCAAACTTTTTGAGGAAAACAGCGGTAGCTTAACTACAGTGGGCTCAAAACTCTTGGTTGGGGTTTTGGCCATTGTGCTGGAATTGATAGCAGATTTATCAAATATGTGGGCATAAAGACGTTTTTGCAAAACGTTCTTCGATAAATTAAAGGTATTTTTGGATGTTACAACAAAACACATTATTTCTTTATTTCAATTTGGTTGATGTAGTTGTGTCCAATATCGTGATGATTCTGCTGGATTCAGGAGTATTACTTGAAGAATATCCATACGAGACAAATTTAAAGTACCAACGTTGAACATTTTTTTAAAAAAAAAAAATGAAAAAAGAAAAAAGTATGAAGAAAAAAAGAACGAGATATTCTAACGCGTCGAGTTAATAAAGAGTGACGAAACCAGTTTTAATATTATTGATTATTATTTAAGAAATAATAATAAAATGTATTGTTTAAATCTTGTGCTATGCATATTGATCTTAAAATAAAATATATGCATTCATTAATGGCTATTTGATTAGAAAAAAAAACTCCAGTTTTCTTCTTATATCTATGTATATATCTTATCAAACTTTTGTTGCAATTTCCAATTTCATAGGATTTTTCACCATATCCTCTCTTTAAGATGCCTTCAAACATTTGGTTTACCCTGCTATTGTTTACTATTTTACCCGTTTTAGACATTGGATATTCGCGTGTAACAATTCCTACTTTTCGTGTTCAGAAGAATGAAAAAAAAAACAAAAAAAACAAAAAAGGAGATAAACTGCTACACATACTCTTCCAAACAATCACCAAAAAAACCGAAAGAGAAAAAACATGGCTGATAAAGTCAATGAGGAGACTGTGAATTCAAACGGAGATATTTCAGATAACGAAGTTGCTGCCGATTACACAGCAGATGAAATTGAAAACTACATAGACCTTACGATCAAAAATAATGAAAAAAATGACCATATGCCACATAGATTTAAAGCACAGCCTGTTGTACATAAAGATAGCAACATTCAAATAGATAAACCCCACAAGCTTGAAACTCAGTTTGCGAATAAAGAGTCAATAACTAGTGATTCAGACAGCCAAGAAGAAGGCGAAGGTGCTTCTACAATAAAAACTACAAAAGATGCTAATGAGGAATCTAAAGCAAAGAACATACACTTTGAGTCTAATGGAATTCTCGAAAACACAAGGAAATCAACTACAACAACAGCAACAGCTCAAAAACTTATATCAATATCACAGGCAAAAACAGTTCAATCCTCAGAAGCCGGGAACCACTTTATAATCAACAAGGATTTACGCGATGGTGAAAAAGTCTCTGAGGCATCGAGTGCTAAGCAAACATCAAATGATATTAATGCATATTCCAACATTGCGTTGAGTAAAAGACCAAATTTTTCTGCTTTGAAGAGCAACAATCATAGCTTTAAAGATAATATGGTCAAAATAAATGTTGATCAGATTATTGGAAAAAAAAGACTTTTGTCAAAAGACACTAGTGATGATTCTGACAGGCCCCCATTGTCTAAGAAAGCCAAGCATATACACGACTTGATGGGTTTGCTACTAAAGGAGTTTGATACTTCTGGTCAGCATAATTTAAATGAAAAATCGAAATCACTCGAAGCACTGCAAAGCCAGGTTGAAAAGTTAGAAGCCAGTGTATCTACTATTACTGCTAGTTTTGTTAGCAAATCCACTTTTGGTGCTCTTAATAAATTGCTTCTAGCTGATGTAAACAAAAGTTTAACAAACTTTGAATCATCAATTCTTAAAAATATACAGATACCTGAAATCCTCAAAAAACTTGCTGATAATGCTGAGCATCACACAGTGCAAAATAATGATGAGCAGAGACTATCCGATATAGTCATGTTAAAACAAAAAATATCCATCATCAATAATGCTTTAACCCATGTGCTGAAAGAATTTGGTACATTCAAATATAGCATAAAAGATAATGAAGAAGCAAACGCTGCAAGAGAAGATATTCTTGTTCAAAAAATTGACAAAACTAACAGAAGCCTTGACCAGCTTTCAGTTAGCATACACGCTGAGCTGCAAAAGAAAATTAAGAATATCTATTCCCACTTTTTTAGGGAACTACAAGCTTTGAAGGAAGAAAAGCACAATAACACGGAAAGTAATGACAGTCCTAACCAGAAAGCTGCAACAAAGTCAGAACTCTTTCAAGTAGTACAAGGATTATATTTACATACAAATTCTTTAACAAAGAGTCTCGAAACCTTTAAAGAAAATCTGGAACAAAACCAAAATGCAACAACAAAGTTTTACCAGAATAAGATGAACATCTTAGAAAATAAAGTTGAGACTTTGAAAGCTTTAGATAGTCCCAGGTATAAAGAATTACCATTTAAAGCTGTTTTATTCTTAAAAAATTATACCAACAAGTTTGAAAATGTCGTCAATGCGGACATTATGTTCAAGCCAATCGTTGAATATTGTTTGAGGTATGGTATTTTTCTTCACCATGAGAAGGAGAATGATGGGGACTACTTGCTCACTGGAAAAGATGAAAATAAGACAATATTTCAACTACCGTTTGTTTTTGACAACTTGACGTTGAAGTGTGTGCCTATTCCAGGGTATACTTCATGGAAGATACCCACAGTTGTAACTGTTGACTATAAATGCAACTTGATTTACAACTATGCTATCACATATGCTTCCGATGTAGTGTTTTCAGTTTTTTTAGAAAGAGACATGGAAGAAAATAGACGAGTAGCTAGATGTATGAAATTACTGGAAAAGTTAAATCTTTTTAATAGAAGCGTAATTGACGATGAAAAAACTATCAAGGCGCTAATCCAAAAATTGGATAAAGATGACGATTTACAGGAAATAAGGGTATCAAAGACTATACTTTACAGAAAACCTAAATTTATTAAAAAGATCTTCTCTGCAGTTGATGAAAAATATATCATGGATTTGGAAAGTAGAAACAGGGCTGTTCTTGAATGTGTCAAATTTCATAGATCAGCTCTGAGATACTCTAGTCTGGATGACTACAACAAGTACGAGCCGTCAAAAAATTTAGTGGCAAAAGACGACCATTTAACTTCCTATAAACTGTGGTTGTTGTTCCCCAACTATGCTTCGGAGTTGACTCGAGTTGATTCATGATTTCTTCAGTCAAATCCGAACTTATTGGTATGTAAAAATTTTTTATTTTTTTTTTGTTTTTGAACACGTGTTTAAAATAGAAACTTTGTTTACGTCAAAGTATTTCTCTTATTCAAACAAAAAAAAAATAAAAAAGATTTTGGTATTAACATATACATATTGCAAGAAACCCAAAAGCACTAAGTTCATATATCATGGCTGTGGCTAAGAAAAATGAGGTTTCTGAGTCTTCAGATAACAAAGACAAAGAATACAACCCTTCATACGACTACTTGGGAACGAAATCCATTCTATTTACTTCTTCTAAACATGACAACTACTTGTATACATTATTTCATTACATAGTAATTATTTTGGCTACTTTGACCAGAGCTTTGTACATTCACAAACCAACTGAAGTTATTTTCGATGAAGTTCATTTTGGTAAGTTTGCTTCTCACTACTTGGAAAGTGAATATTACTTTGATCTTCATCCACCTATGGGTAAAATATGCACTGCCCTTGTAGGTTATCTGGTGGGATATAAAGGTGGTTTCAAGTTTGATACCATTGGTTTGGAATACCCAAGTGGAGTTCCGTTCTTAATGTATAGATTGTTTAATTGTTTACTTGGTGTTGGAATTTGCTCTGTTGTTTTCAAGATTTTAAAACAATTGAATATGAAGCCTATTACTTGCTTGTTGGGTGCATTAATGGTTGTCTTTGACAACTCCCATGTCATTGAGGCTAGATTGATTTTGCTGGATGCCCAAATCAACTTTTGGATTGTTGTCAGCATTTATGCCTTCATCAGATTCTACAAAATTCAATTGGATGTGAAAAAACACTTCTCTTGGAGCTGGTACTTATGGCTAAACCTAACAGGTATCTTTTTGTCTTTTGTAATATCTATTAAGTACGTTGGTGTATTTACATTTGCTATGATAGGTATTGCTGTTGCATTCAATCTATGGCAATTACTGGACAAAGATGCAGGTATTTCTGATAAAAACCTTTTGAAACATTTATTATTAAGAATTCAAGCACTAATTGTTTGTCCATTCTTATACTACTTGTTTTGGTTTTGGTTGCACTTCCATATCTTATACAAATCTGGACCAGGCGATGAATTTATGTCACCTGAGTTCCAAAGAACTTTAGAAGAGTCTGCTATTATTAAGGAATCTAGAGACATTAACTACTACGACATCGTTAACTTAAAAGTTTCTGATCTGGATTGTTTCATGTACTCAAATGCTGATTTAAGATACCCATTACAATATGAAGATGGTAGAGTTTCTTCTCAAGGTCAACAAGTTTCATGTACTACCAATAACTACAACGACGACAACTATTGGTTCCAAATCATTCCTGTTGAAACCGGAATTAACAATAACCATGGTGTTGGTATTGGAGCAACCGTTAAACTGTTGCATGTCAAGTCCAACAGTTTCTTAAGATCTCATGATGTTGCTTCCAGTTTAACAGCTACCAACGAAGAAGTTACTACACTACCATTTGATCAATTAGATGATAGCAACATTGAGTACACATTCTTTAGACTAGATTTTGTTTCTGGTAAACCAATAGATCCCAAACCGTCCACAAATGAAGACCAAGTACAATAAGTTCAAGCTGATCCATCAAAAGACAAATGTTGCTTTGAAAGCACACCTTGATCCTACTTTGCCTCAGTGGGGCTGGAATCATTATGAAATTAATGGTAATAAAAAAATTGATGAAAAGATGTCTCAAATCTGGTTCTTTGATAAGATTTTCAATATTCCTGCTCACAGGGACTTTTCTTCAGCTGCAAGACATGAAAAACCTAATTTATCATTCTGGACTAAATACATGGAACTGCAGAAAAAAATGTTTGCTTCTAACAACGCATTGAGCTCTGAGCATCCATTTGCTTCTGAACCTCAAGATTGGCCATTGTCTTTATCTGGTGTATCTTATTGGAATAAAGATGCTGATAGAAGACAAATATATTTCATAGGTAACATCGTTGGCTGGTGGATACAAATGGCATTTGTGTTTGTTTACATTGGCTTGGTTGTTCTTGATTTAATTGTCGTTAGAAGAGGTTATACACTAGTTCAAAGCAAGATTAGAGATTATCTTTATGGTAGTTTGATGTGGCTGTTTTTAGGCTGGTTGTGTCACTTCTTACCATTCTTCTTGATGAACAGACAAAGATTTTTGCATCACTATCTTCCAGCTCATTTAATTTTGTGTGTATTCACAGCTCAGTTTTTGGAAGTTGGTACAATGATTAAGTTCATTCCAAGTGAAGAAGATGAAGATGATGAAAAAGTCAATGAGTACAAAGCCAAGAAGGCCAACTTGAAGTTACACTTATTGAGCATAATGATAATTGCTGGTATTGTTTGGTTCTTCTGTTATTGGAAAGCTTTGACATATGGCTTAGAGACTTTATCTGTTGCCGATACTAAGGCCAGAGAGTGGTTTGATATCAAGCTTCAATACACAAAAGATTCATAGAGCAACTTATACATATAATAAATTAGACGCATTATATATTACAAACTTGTAAATGGCAATTTTCTATGAGTTGCTGCTAAGATCTCTGTATAGTTAGGCTCATTTTCTGGAGTAATATATTTGTGTCTTATCAAAAAATCTACAACAACCAAAGCACAATTTGGCTTAAAATCATCGGTTTTTAACAAATTTATCAATTCTTGCAACCCGTAATGTTTAAACTCATGAACTTCACTATCGTTTATGAGCGGAGTAATATGCTTAGGAAATTCCAAGTCATAGATTACCTCAAATTCAGCAGTGATGACATCTTCTTCATTTTCAAAATCACAATGGTTCATATCTCTGCTAAAGTAGAAGTAAGTCAAAGGACCAATTTCTTTAACATTATCTTTAATATCCTCTTTGTTTAAATTTGCCTCTTCTTTTAATTCTTTCCACAAAGTTGTATCGACAGTATCATCATTTCCTATTCCACCAGCGACGACATTGTCTAATTTTAAAGGCCATGTTGGCTTCTTTGCTGATCTTCTAGGAATCCACATTCTTAAGCTGTTGGTTTCGTCAAAGAAATATCCATTTATGTGGACACCAAATGTTAGTATACCAAATATTGATGTCATTGCACGCTCAAGCTTTATGTATGGCTTTTTGTTGTTATCATAAATTGTATATTTTTCATTTCTCCAGCCTTTGGTGCATTCAAAAATGTTAGATTCTCTTGCTGTATTAGCAAAATGATCAAACAATGCGTTGTAGTTATTTCCTGCAGGAAGAGATCTCAGAGTTAGGGATTGATGACCAGTTGAATCGTTGACAGATAAATCTAAAAACAAATCTTTGAAAGCAGCAGACAACTTTTTGTTAGAACAAATCTTTTTGTAAGTTGAAACAAGCATGTAACCTAGTAGAAAAGAGCCATCGTGAGATAATAGACATATGTTATGTTTTATAAAATTGTGGTTGGATTTGTGATCAGCTGGTAGGTTATCTGTTTTTCTAATGATATCAAGGTATGAGAACCCAGTTTTTTCATCACTTCCAGATCTTACCAGAACTTCTTTCCCAACATCATTTGTAATAACTTGTGACATTGATGCTATGGTGTTGTGTGGGTGAGAAAACTTTAAAAAACTCTAATATTCTTAGATCTACAAATGTTTTTTTTTTGATTTACTGCGATAAAAAAAAAATATATATATATAAAAAAAAGTTGAAAACTCGTTTATTCTGCAAACAACATCACCAATATTGACCTCACAAAAGACCTGAAAAATTTATGAGTACAGAAGCTAATGATTCTGAGCTTCAAATAGTTCAACAGTATTTAAGAAACATTGGGGTTGTTCATATTCAAACTACTGGGTTAATACTAAAAATTTACAATCCAAACGATGTCTTTTCAACTATTGGGACACACATGGAGGTTGAATACAAGAATCAAATAACAACCCACAAACTCCACTTTTATGTCAGCATAGATCAAACATTCAATAATCTAATGGTTTCAAAAATTAGATGCAAAACTATTGCAGGGAAACAAAGCTCCCCAGATATCCTTGAGGAGCGATTTGTTAGAGATCCAATGTACTCGTCATCTTTATCAAAACAGCTGCCGTGTTCTTCAATGTCCGTTAGTTGTAAAGCATGCAAAAATCTTATAATAAGCTATGACAAAAAAGAAATTAATAGGTTTATAGACATCCCTGAATGTAACTGGGAGGAGTACATGGATCTGTGGCACTGTCATAAACCAACAGACAATCAAGCATATAATGACGAAACCAATAATGTCTATGATCTTTTAAACAACAACAGAAACTTGATTATACCAAAGGTTGATTTGCCTGTTTTAATATCTGATATGTCTTTGCTATTGTATCCAAAAACAATGTCATTAGTGGATTATAAGGCAAATGATGACTTCAGTTGTAAGAGCTGCCGCAATAAACTAGGTAAAATACACGTATCTGGAAATGCTGAGAATCATGATTCTTATTTAGAGGTGTACAAGAACGAAATAAAGTTGATTTTTAATCATGATAAAGATGTCCCAGCTGTTTTGGAAGTAGACTGTTTAGACTGGCTAGCGAAAGAAATGCTGTATTCAATGAGCATGTATGGATCCAGAATGTTCAAGCTCATACCTCCTCCAGATTTAAAGAAGTCCAATGATATCATTGATATATGGTGTTTGGATCATGGTATCAGTGTTGGAATTAATGACATAAAATACAACAATCTGCTGAAAGTCATGTACAAAAAGCATGACGATATAGACAATGGAAACCAGAATGTTCAGGATATAGAGATCAATTACGGCGATAGCGAATATAATAACAAATTTTACCTTAACCTGATTGATAACATCAAAAAGTCTGAAAGTAGAATTGCGTTTTACAGCTCGGAAAGTAGATTAAATGGATGGTTTTCTGTATATATATAATTAAGTTATTACAAATCTTGCAAAGCTTTTTCTACAATAGGAGCTATTTGTTTTCTACTGGCTCTGCTTTTTTTTTGATCGTAAGCATCTAGTTGAGTTATTGAGTCTATTTTGACTAACTCAAGCTCGTCTGTTATTTTTTCTATTAAAGAACTTTGCAGTTCAGAATTTTGAACATTAAATGGCACCATTTGTCTTTTGTGTTCCTTAGCTTTGTCAGAGTAACTTGTTAAAAGTAGCAACAAATCCATGGAGTTCAGTCTTACATATTTGTTACAGGCTTGACTTATATTTTCATAGCCAAAACTTTCAATGTAGCTTTCCATAGAAGAGCCTAAAGAGGACATACCAATTTTATGACCATTAAATTCGAATAACTTGAAGTCTTTTCTCAGCAAATCATACATATCGAAGCCTTCAATGTCAGCCTTATCTTTTTTCAAAGTTTTGAAAAAAGGTTTTAAAATGTCTTTTTGCATGTTATTAGTACTTACAAAGTATCTTTGGTAAATATCTAAAGCTTTGAGATCGTGGTCTTCAACCTTTGATTTGAAATTACTTGTATCTAAAAGAACTGCAGCCATACCCAATTTAACAATTTCTTCTGGTACTTTATGCATATCTTGTAACTGCGGATACCAGTAATTGGTAACCAAAGAAGAGCAAGAACCACAAGATTCTATGACCAATGGGTTTCCCATAGTTTTTATTAAGTCTGCATTGTAGCTTTTTGTGTCTTCGTGATGATCAATTATTCCTATCACTCTATCAATACAATCTACACCCAAGCCTTGCGGTTCATTGTGATCGACTAAAACAGCATCAACAGTCAGATTATTTTTACTCTTCTTCTTCAAAGCCTTGATATCTTGCATGAATATCAATGAACTAGTCTCATCATTGTCAACTTTGATGCCATATTCCAACAATAAATTGTAAATGTCCTTTCTTAATTTTAAGTCTTCTTTAGGAACGTTTAAAACAGGTAAAATCAGCTGATCATTTTTCATGTAATTCAAATATGAGTATGTCAGTGCTGAAACCACAGAGTCCATATCACATGATTGATTACCACAACAGATTTTGATGTTAGATGGAGTCAGCTTCTCAATGTTGTTTAGGTTGCAGATGTCTAAAAACTGTTTCAAAGACAGACCGTCACCAACCTGATTACTTTTAATAGAGTTCTTTAAAACAGTCATGTATTGAAACAAGATACTTAAGATTGATCCCATTATTGAGGTGTGTGTATGTGTGTGTGTTTTTTTTTTGCAATGGTGTGTTTCTTGGAGCATCAATATTGTTAATGTTGTCGTCTTTTTTTTTTTCAACGCCCATTGTTTTCAGTAATGAATCGTGCCAAAGGACTTTACGCGCTGTTTATCACGTGTATATATACAAAATCACACTTGAATTTTCATTTATTTTTTTTTTTTTTCAATAATCAACATGATATCTTTTTGAAAAAATAAAAGGTTTGGCAAACCAAATACACACTATGTCACTGTTTAAAGCTGTTAATTTTGAAGTCTCTGAGGATACTGCAGCATCTTTGGTGGAGACCGTTGATACAACTGCAGAACTGCAAATAGAACAAAGTTATCAAATATACGATGAAATAATGCACTTGTACTATTCAAAGCTGTACAAACAAGCAATTACCAAGTTTAATACTCTTCTGGACATGAGTATTTTTAAAATGGATAATGAAACAGAAAACTTGCTTGAAGACTTGATAAATTACATGACAATATTTGACAATATTGATGAGTCTGTAGATGAATGTAAAATAGATTTTAAGTATTTTGAATCAGGAAAGATGTTTATCAATGAGAATGTTTTCTTTGATTTTTACTATAGGAATGAAAAGCTTGATCATTTGAGATACCTGGTCTTTAGAAATCATTCTATGTGCCTATATGACTATCTTTTGGATCAATTGCAGTCAAATGAAGGAAGAAACATACACTGGGGAAACTTCATATACATTTCAAAAGTTATTCTTATGACATCCCTAAAGTCATTAACATTCATTGATGTTGTAGAGCCTGACCTGAATTTTATTACAATGACTTTAAATTTGCTAAACAGTTTTAAATCGGATAAGCTTACCAGAAATTTCATAGAGTTCATAGTTACTAATACAGCACATATTTTTACTACAAACGTAAGATCCAAAATGCTACCTAAAACATTAAGCATTATTGAGTCAGAAATTGCTTCTCTTAAGAAAATTCATATTGATACACGCAATTTGAGTACGATTATGTGCAGCTTAATTGAAAAATTTGAACAGGCTTCTTATTCATGGAAGAACACTAACAAAAATAACATAGTATTTGATAAAATCAATGAGTATAGTACACAATTCAAAGATTATCTATCCATAAAAAATAATGACTTGAAAGAAAAAATCATAATTGATTATCAAAATTGGAACACCTTTGTAAATGAATTAATAGATTTGACCAATCAAGAAGATCCAGAGTATATTTTTGGTGAAGAAAATCCAGATCCATATAACAGTTTTGAACCTTATGAGTCAATAACCAAAGTGGAGTTTACTTTGAAAGATGAAATAGCTGTTAAAAATAAAGGAGACGATAGAGAAAAAGGTATACTCTTGACTACAGAAGATTTTCAAAGCAACAATACCATCAATATTGAAATTGGATTCATAGAAAACATTACAAACAAGAGAATAGAAAAACAAAATAATTTGAGCAATGTCGACTCTCCAGTTTCAAAAAAGAGAATAAGTCAAAGGGTAAAAAACTTATCTGAAGATACCAAACGAGATGAGGAAACGACTACCTTGCAGT
Source organism: Hanseniaspora meyeri (assembly GCA_030370665.1). Lineage (NCBI taxonomy): Eukaryota > Fungi > Ascomycota > Saccharomycetes > Saccharomycodales > Saccharomycodaceae > Hanseniaspora > Hanseniaspora meyeri. Next base: position 793,326 of record CP113884.1, on the reverse strand, counting down.
TGAAATACTTGAACTTTCTTGATGAGCTTTGCGCGACCGGATTGCCAAAGTTCATAAGCAAAAGTAGTATGGAAAACTTTGATTATTTGAAGGAATCCAGATTTATAGCATTTGAAAAGTGCCATTCAGATATCTACAACTTATTTGAAAACTGGGATAAAAGGACATCCGATAAGTTTGTGGACCATAATGACCATGCTGATAACATCAAAAGCAAAAAACTTGATAAAAATGGCAACCAATTGGTAGATGTGATTATTACTAAGCTCATTGAAAATTTCCAGAATAAAGTGAGCTCTGACGACATTCCTGTAGATAGTTTTCAGAAATTTTTCCAATCTGTTAAAAGTCTCAATAAAAACCACTATTTCCAAATCAAATACCAGATACTTGAATTTTTAATATGTTTTGGTTATTTAAAAAATGAGACTCTTATTACAAAATACAAGTGGGCATCGAAGATGCTGTCGAACATTGAGTTCATGTTCTTATCAAGTCATGATTACTTTTTGTCCAACCTTGATCCTAACGATCTAACAGATTACTGTAAAGCTATTTGTATTTACGAATACCTGATTGAACTATATTTGCAGGATCACAAAAGCTTGGTAAGATCTAGACACAAAAATATGGTTTTAATTAACCAAGTGAAAGAGCTTCAAGAAAGAATAGAAGCCTGGAATTTAAATTTTTTCTCCATTTCAGAATTTTTCATTGAAGGAAATGTTCAAATTCCTAAGCATGTATACATAAAAAAAGTTTGGAGTGATATATTTTATCAAAAGGCAGCCTATGAAGATGAATATGTCAATTTTGGAAACGATGTTAATCAAGTTATTGGCTTTTTTGAAGTATTAGGAACTGATTTTAGTATACAAAATTACAATTACAAGGAGCTCCCTTCTATTAATTTTTCAACTTTACAGTTGCTAAAAACAAAAGAGATTATGGCCAATGAGTCGGGAAGTCGTAGCAGTTCTTTGGCTATGTTTTTGAGTGTAATGATGAACTCGCAACAAATTTTGTCATCTTTTGACCCGAACAGCTGGGAGTTTATACTGGCCAAATTTATAGACAATGTCAAAAATCCTTTAGTTCTTAATGACATTCTGATCACTATTTTGGAGAATGTTACTAGTTCAAATGACGTTGATTTCTACACCATCGAAGAAATTTTCAAAAAAGTGTTGAATACTATTATGGGATTTTTGAGATCCAATGAATACATCTCTAACGCTTCAACAAGATACGATGTCTTGATCGATCTTTTAAACAAAATCTTTATTTGTTTGCAAACATATACTGACTTTTTGAATAAGGAGATTGAAAATGGTATTGAAAATATTTTTAAACAATTGTCTGTGGACAAAGCATCAGAGTATGTTGAAAACATCTTGAACCTATACACAATGATTTATTCGGTGGTTAACTACGAAACAATTTGCAAAAATGAACAAAACAGAGAAGGCAAATCTTTTTTCAAAAAGGCTAAAGTCTCTGCCAAAAAATGGAAAGACTACCTAAGTTATGTGAGTGTTTTGTTTTGTTTCCAATATCAAATGTTGACCATGGCTTGCAACGAAAACTCAGAGGTTGAATTAGACGAGCGGTATCTTACTACAAACATTTTGAACAATCAGCATCTGCTTTTAGCTGGAATGAATATCTGTTCTCACGGAAATAAAGTCTTTTTGAAATACTCACAAAGAAATTTGATGAGTTTACAAAATTACCATCCAGCTAAAACCCTATTGAACCAAACATTCTTTTGTAATTATGGTTTAAGTTTAAGCAGTGAGCTTGATGATCATCATACAAACGGAGAGGTTGCCACTAGTAACAAGCTTGAAAATATAGATATTGAAGACTACTTGGTCATGTGCAATTACGTGATTAAAAATTATTGGAATTCACAACAAGGTTTACTAAACAAACTGTTTTCAAACAGCAACTATAAGTCTGAAATTGAAAAAATTGTTATGCTGATTCCTTGGAAACATTATACAACACATCCAGTCGTTCAATCAAACCAAAAAAACTTAGATTCTTACTTGTCCAAAGATTTGAGCTATTCTGTCTTTACCAATGAAACGCCCTTGGAAATTAATGCTACAGACACGGATTACGAAAAGGTCGTCAATACAAAAATTCTATTAGCTGCGTCTATCAACTTTTTAGAACTTTTCTTTTTGAGAAAAGCTAAGGAATTGGATATATCATCATTGATCACAGGTATTCATAGTTCAACTTATAACACTATTGAACAAATTATTGAGCTGCTAAAAACAAACATCATTTTTAACATGTCTTGTTATCAAGCCTGGTATCTTCTAGGGTATTGTTATTTGGTCTTGTTGGAACACGATTTGAATTCCTCTGCCGATAAAATAAATTCTGATTTCAAAAAGTTGAATATGTCCACAAATCAAAAGAAGGCTGTTTTGTGTTTTTTGGAAGCATTGAGAATATTAAACAAATTACAGGTTTCCGAAAGTGAAAGAGACGAAGATATGACTATTTTCCATCTGAGCATCGCTAATGCTTTGTATGAGGCGTACGCTCTTCCAATGAGCAAGACTGTCTTTAAAATTGAAAAGCACAACGTCGAACAAGACTTTAAAATTTATTATGATGAATACCCAGAAGGATTTTTTATTTTAAAAGATGAAATATTAAGAATGTTTATTAGAAAGACTTATGAAACTGGGCTAAACTTTTTAGCGAACTGTAAAGAGGAACAGAACTTCAATCTCAAATTTTGCATTACGCATTCTGTATGTGATTATGTTGAATTTACTCAACATGCAACTGAAGAAACTAATTTGCAAGCATTTAACTTCTTGTCTGTGGTATGTGATTGGTCTATTGAAACAGGTAAACACATAGGATATACCTTCAGTCATTTGTACAGCAACTTCTATTTCAATAACACTGTTCTGAGCAATAAGAACCTGAACGATTCCAAGAACTACAATGACTTCAAAGATTTGCAAAGACTATTTTCAATGTTGATAGACAGATACCAAAATGTGCACTTGAGACAAAATATTAACAGTTTGCTGAACTTGGAGAAAAAGAATGTTTTGGATACTACTGAATTCAGCAAATACATATCCAATGCTTGCTCTAGTATGATCAAAAAGACAAAAGATAAAACAATGGACTCGCATCAGGAGCAGCTAGTTCTCTCTTTTATTCTGTTTGATTTACAAGACTACAAGGAGATTCTAAAGAATTTATGGCCTGTGATATCTTTAACATCTCCTGTCAAACCCTTGGTGAACATCAATCAGTTCAGTATACAAAAAGCAGGGCAACTGTTTATTAACATGGCTTTGGTCACAGAAATTTATATGTCTTGTTTATACAAACTGGACAACTTGGTAGCCTTTCCTGCAATTTTCAAAAAGCTGAAAAGAAGTGGAAATAGAATGTACGGCAATGTTAAGCTCTATGATAAGTGGGTGGCTTTAGCAGTTGAAAAGTTGCAATCAAAATACTGCAAATTGCCTTCAGAAATACAAATGCCCCCAGAAGATTTATTGGCAGCAATTGAGATGCTCAAAAATGTAGAAACAGTTAAAGAAGAGGAATTTAACTGCACAGAGCTATGTGAATACGTTCAAAAATCCACTCTTATTGAAAGATACACCGATGTGTTAATTATGAGTGAAATAAGCAATAATGAAGTATATGTTAATGCTGCGTTATTGCTATTTATTCATACAATTGTTGTGCCTTATAAAGTAAACTGCGATAAAACAAAGTTTGTTGAGTATAAATCTGAAGTAACTCAGAGATATGGCAACGCTGCTGATAATTTGAGTTTCAAATCATTGAAAAAGGATCTGGTGAAAGGAATGTCCTTAATTATGAAAACATTAGATACCATGGTCACAGGTGAACTAGAAAGCATTGTGGATAGGTTTATATATGATGATTAAAAGACAGCTGCTGAGCCATCCTACTGATTGCGTTATCGGAAAAAATTGCTGTTTGTTGCCGTTCACACATTTTTAACAGTTAGCCCACTGAAATTTTTTTTTGCTTTTACACACTTTCGCCAAGCGTTGATATCAGAAGGGAAACATGCATTTTGAAAGCATAAAAACTGATTTATTTTTTTTTTTTCAAGTTTTTAAATTATGGGTCAACATGAGTCATAACACCAAAACTCGATCTATCAAACGTTTTACTATCCCATAATGTCTATTAAAACTGTTAATGTTGCCGTTGTTGGTACTGGTGTTGTTGGTTCCTCCTTCTTGAGCCAATTGATTAACTTAAAGTCTGTTTATGTTAACTACAATATTGTAGCTGTTCTAAAGGCTACATCCAACTTGCTTTCTAGCGATTACTCTGCTTTACCTCTAAAGGCTGACAGCTGGGATAAGTACGTAGACGAAAACTCTACTGACTCTTCATTATCTCCACAAGAATTACTTGACTATTTGAAGAAGTCTTCCAATCCATCTATCTTAGTTGATAACACCTCCAACGAAGGCTGGGCTTACGCTTATCCTGATTTTGTCAACAACGGTATTTCTGTAGCTACTCCAAATAAAAAAGCCTTTTCTTCTGACTTGAAGCTATGGAACCAATTGTTCTCCAACAACCCAAAGCATGGTTTAGTTTACCATGAAGCTACTGTTGGTGCTGGTTTACCTGTAGTCAATTTCTTAAAGGAAATAATCCAAACTGGTGATGAAGTCGAAAAGATCGAAGGTATCTTCTCTGGTAGTTTGTCTTTTATCTTCAATACCTTCTCTTCCACTGATAAAGCATTCTCTGAAATTGTTGCTGAAGCTAAAGCCTTAGGTTACACTGAACCAGATCCAAGAGACGATTTAAGTGGTATGGATGTTGCCAGAAAGGTTACTATCCTAGCTAGAATTTCTGGTTTAGAAATTCAATCTGCCTCTCCAGATGCCTTCCCTATCAACTCTTTCATTCCAGGTGACTTAGCCAAGGTCCCAACCGCTAAAGAATTCATGGAAAAGTTACCAGCTCATGACAAGGAAATCAAAGACTTGAAGGATAACGCCGCCAAAAAAGATTTGGTTTTGAGATTTGTTGGTTCTGTTGATGTCAAAAACAATACGGTTTCTGTTGGTATCCAAGAATACAGCACTTCTCATCCATTTGCCTCTTTGAAGGGTTCTGACAATGTTATTTCCATCAAGACCAAGAGATACCAAAACCCAGTCATCATTCAAGGTGCTGGTGCCGGTGCTGATGTCACTGCTGCTGGTGTTTTATCAGATGTTGTCAAGATTGCTGAAAGAATTTAATAAATTTAAATATTATCAGGTATTTCATATATAAAGCTCGGTATAATCATAAATTATATGTTTATACATTACTTTTTTTTGTTGACAACTGCAAATTCAAGTACCAACTTTTTTTCGCCTCGTCAAAAATGTCTTTTAACTTTGTCGAATCATAGCAAGTTCTTTTGAAATCCAGCATAACTTTTTGAGAATCAACATACAGACCAGACTTCTCAGATTCAACACTAGAGGAGTTAGACAATGTATTTACTCTTGACAAATGAATGTTGTTTGGTGCCAAAAACAAACTTCCATCGTGTATGATCTCGGCTAGATAAGCACCAGTCTTATGCACAAATTGAATGTTCTTGAAAGTTTGTTTACCCCAAGAATACACAATCTCATAGCTGGAGTTTCCGCTACTTTCAAATGAATCCGAACCTCTATTATCTAACAAAAATCCAGAGGTCTCTAAAAAGTAGATATGATAATAGTACTTATTTTTTTGCATGATGACTGGATCATTAAATAACTTATCATTTAAAGGATTCAATGCTAGTTCAATGTACACTGATGAATAAAATGGATTATAAGCATTCAAAGATACAGCTTCTTCCCACGGCATCTCAACAAATTTCAGACCGTAAGTATCGGCAGTTTTGGATAAACTGTTAATTAAGTCATCAACTAATCTTGGTGTAGTTGTAATCCACTCAAATCTTATGTGGTAGCAATGGTCTGGATTATGAACTCTATCAAAGTGAACAGTCAAAATTTGCGGTTTGGTAGACTTCTTCATAGGGTCCAGATCCAATTTTAATTTGGAACTTAAAATAATCTGCTGTTTGTTATCGTCTTTAGTATTCTTTGTTTTCAAAGATGATGTATCTGAACCAGCAATGACATCTGACTTGTCATCAATTTGTACAGAACCGTTTCTATGGATTCTAGAATCAATACTGACTAAGTTATTACTTGCAGGTTTATTGGACTTGACATTAAGCAAGTGACCGAATGACGTTGGACTCTTCCTGGCATTCAAGGAATTTAAAGCAGCGTTTTTTGTATTACTGGAAACTTCTGATTTAGAAGCATTTTTGTAATCATTTCCAATGTTGTAGTAGTAATTACCATCCAAGAAGCTGTGTGTTTTTAAAACGTGCTCAATTACGCCATGCTCCATCAAATAATTACCAAAGGTGACTGCTTGTTCTCTAGTCTCTATATCACCAAAATTTTTCAGTAACCAATTAACAAATGCAGAGCCAACAAAAGTCTCTTGGTAGCTAATCCATCTCCAACTTCTAGTTGACAAATTCAACTTATTGTCGCCTTTTTGAATTTCAAAAGCTATTGTTGACAAATCGGATTTAGTAGAAAGACCTAAGTCTGAGGCTTCCGGGCTTTTTGAAGCGATCAGACCCATGTCATGGTCATTAGTCTCAAAATTGAGTAATTCAGACAAAGTGCTTTCTTGGTTGTGTATGAAATCTTGAATACTTCCTGTGTAGAAAAATATTTCTGGCAGGATTTCTTCCTTTCGCGATATCTTCTTTTCTTTGTCAGATCTATATCTTAACTTATACAAGACAGCAATCAGTTTTCTTAATCCTTCTAATCTTATTTCTTCATTGTCAAACTTATCTTTTTTGTTAAACATCTTCTTAGCAAACTCTGGAACATCCGTGCTCAAAACACAAAATTTAGACTTGAATTTGTAAACACTGCCTTGAGTAGCAGAGCTTCTAGCATCATAACCGCTTATGTTTTCATCTTCCTCAGTATACCCTGCAAGATGCTGGTCCAATTGATTCCAATTAACACTTTGTCTAAAGGAATTCAAAGGATCTAAATTGGCTTTCCTGTATTCATGTTCATATCTGGTTTTTATCATTGGATAATCAACAGGAACTTTAAAATCTGAAGTACGGTCTGTCTTATTGATGTACTGCTTGACCTCAATAACCGCATCTTGATTACAGCAAATTCTGTGTATCTCGTCATTTCCCAATAAGTAAATAGACTTCTCCTTAAAGTCATTCATATCATTGAAGATAGTACTAGGAGTGACCAACGTTGTCTTGAAATAAATATCTTCCAATTGTTTAAGCTTCTCTTTATTTTCAATGATTTGGAACCCAGCTACCAATCTGGCATATACCAAATTTCTTATGAGTTGGAATTCATTGTTGCTCAATTTAGCACCCTTTTTGTCATTGTTTAAACTGACTGAATAATTTCTTAAAACATAGTCATTTAAGTACTGAGCTGGTGTTGGACAAACATCTGTAGTGACAGGCAGGTCAGCAGGAGTGGTGAATGATCTCCATTTGCTCGTACTTTTAGACAGCTTTTTTGGATAGACATCTTTCCATCTCTGAGAAATCAAATCATCTGCTCTTGCTGGATCAAAGGCTTTAGATGGATTTAAGATTTCAACCAAATAATCATACTGAAATCTTGTTTGTTTTTTAGAGGCTAAATTTTCACTGCTTGTATCCTCATCATTTTTGTTAACTTTAAATATTGGTGAAGAATTAGAGCCAAATAACTTCAGTGGAGGTTTAAAATGGCTTGTAGATCTTAAAGGTGTACCACTATTACTGCTTTTCAAATTCAAGGCGTTTTCATTGTTGTCTTTAGCCTTCAAACCAATGGATTTGTTTGAACGAGTCTCTAGAGAATTGTCTGTATTTTTGACATTAAACAAACTAGCAAACTTTTTAGCAATATTTGGCATTTGAGAATTGGACTTAACCGTTTTCAAGGTATTTATAGCCTCAGAATATTTAGGTTTGTTGTCATCTTTTGATTCAACTGTAGAAGGCGAATGTTCTTCATCTTCCATGATTGCTAAATTTTCAGTTCTTACAAAAGTTGCCTGTGAGGAATCTATTTTTTGCAATAATGGTACTTGTGGAACAGGCATGTGCAAAATGTACTTAGAACCTAACTTGTCTTTTTTGTTTGACAAACCATAACCCAAGGGTTTAAAATTTTTTGGTTGTATAGAGCTATTAGAAGAGCTGTTTCTGTGTTGTTGGTATAATTTTTGGGTCATATCAAAGTAATCCACAGTATTTTTCAACTCCTCCTTGATCATACTATTATTTAATTTGAAAATATTTTGATCATAAGCAGCAGTGAAATTGTCTAACTTTTTAATACTTCCAGAGAATGGTAAATCTTTTAATGATAATATAGAATTTTTGTCATTGTCAGTTAGATTTAAAGTTTGCAAATCATAGATTTTACAGGTAGGTTTCCAATCTCTGTATTTTTTAGAATCATCATTCCAAAATGAAATACTCAGCCAGGTCGGCACACAAAATCTTAATGCTTCATTTTCATCTATGTATCTGAATAGAGGCACAATGTGCATAGGTGGAGAAGCTAAACAAATGATGTCCATAGTGAATTCCAACGAGAGTAGTTTTTTGGTAGTTAACTTCAAAAGATCATGGTTAACGTCAAACAACCCGGAACCAGGACTTATTATCATTACATGTGTGGTGGTGTGTCTCAGATCAATTTGTCTGAAAGGATTTAACAAAGTTGTTGCAACCATGTTTACAGATTCTAAAATGTTAGTTTTAACGGATGAGCTTAACTTACCTTGAATACGGAAATTCCCATCTTTGGCTTTGACATTGAGCAATTCTTTCTTAAACTCTACAAACTCTTTTCTCAAAGTATCCATAATATCTTTCCAGTGAGCAATGTTAACTTCATCAACTACTATACGGTAGTAATCCTTGTTGTTAACAGATTTATACCCGGGTATTTTCTCATTTATATCTTCATCACTGCCATCATCGGCACTAGTTATGTCAACTGAAGTAGTAAAGATTATAGAGATGTTATGGTTAGTTCCTATTTTCATCCACTTTTTTAAAATTTTTGGAAAAAATGAATTTACAACTTTTTGAAAGAGCACTTCACCATCTTCTTGGAAATGCCACATCTCTTCAGTAATTTGAACAATAAAGAAAAACCTTGCAGATTCTGATCTCACGATGACTTTAGTTTCTTCCCCAATGTACCCTGAAAATATCTTTTTACCGTCTTTGTAGATACCGGTAATTGAAAACCTGAGGGTATCCAAAAATTGTAGCCTTTCATTCAGGTGAATGGTAGAATCTTGTATTTTGTTTCTAATCAGCCACATGTCACCTCTGTTAACAAAACAGTCACGGGCCATAACTTCCACCAGTTCACACTGATCGTTTGTTTTGTCTTTTAGTTTTACATATACAGTTGATCTGTTAGGTATATCCAGCGCTCTATTGAAACTATCATGAGGAAACGATATCAACGGGTTCATAGATCTCTTGTTATAGCTGACCGGAAATGGTTTTACAATAAAGTATATTTTCCTGTCATTGTTTCGCTTAGCATTCTGAAGTTGATTTTTCATCAAAAAAGTCTTTGTTACGTTTCCGCTGTCCAAACTTGTTGCCAATTCTTGGTTTGATAAATAGGATTCAGATATTTGCATATCAGCCATGTTACCACTTTGTTTTCTGGCCTTGCTGCTGTAGGTTTTCATTTCCGCTAAATCACCTTCTTTACATCCTTTCAAGTATTCCATATCAACATACACAATATTTTGCATGTCGGCTGTAGCTTCGTGGTATGTCAGTTCAAACTGGTAAGAAACATTTCTCTTCTTTATTGGCTTTGTAGTATTATCCGACCTATCTATAGGAACACCGTCGTTCAGTTTTTTGGTTTCTTCATCATTGTTAATTTTTGGTGCAATGTTTGTAGAGTGGCTATTATTTCTTAACATAAAGTTGTTCAACTTCGATCTGTCATTTCCCCTTATATTGTTAGAATTTTTTATTCCTGACAAACTCAATCTATTTCTATTGTTGTTTACCCCTATGTTAATGCTTTTTATATGTGAGTTTTCGCTGTTATTAATTGCACTGTGGTTTATAATATTAGAGGACATGTATCCAGAGGTCTTAAAATTTATGCCTTGTTCAAAAGAAATATTAGAAGAACCTTGTTGTAAGGATTTGATGTTGCTTGACTCATTTATCTCATCTAACTTGTTTTTCAGTATAAGATCTCTATTGGATCGAAGCATTCTGCCGGAGCTATAAAAACTTGAATCATCATTCTTTGAATCATCACTTAATAACTTGTTCATGCTAATAATGGCAATGGGGGGTTTTTTCTCTTTGGTGTTTAAATTTAAAGTTTGGAAAAATTGATAAAAATGTGAAAAAAAATGGATAATGAAGGGAGTTATAATTGTTTATACTATTAGAAAAAATTACCAAAAACTAATAAAAAAATAAAAAATGGTAGCGTTATTGAATCACTATATAACCAAGTCTACTTTCACCATACACAACAGTCAAAATGCCTCGTATATACAAAGTAATCAGTATTTATTCACTTTTCATACATAATCACAACTAGATAAAATAATAAACTAAAATCTGTATTGCTTTTTGTATACACATGTGTCTGTAAATACATCATTTATCAACTCTACTTTAGTTGCTGTGACTTTCTCCTTGCTGAATGACATACAACAGATAAAGTAACATCCAAAGTTGTATTTCAAGTTGATTTGGTTTTGATTAACTTTACTTGTCAATGATGTTGGTGAATAAATAGTCTTTCCCCCTGGAGAAATGTTTCCTGATGTTTGAACTTTTTTCTTATGTCCATTATCATCAATGCTGCTACTCTCCATGCTAAAGTCATCAAGCTTGACTTTTCTTTCTAACTCACTACTACATCTTGCAAACGGAATAAAAACAGCACTATTAAAAACACACTTATCAACAGCGGCACTTTCAGAGTCGTTTTTGTTGTAGATTAAACCAAAGTCGTGCTCAGTGGCTTCAAACAAAATTTTGTTGTTCTTCAACCCAATATCCTTAATATCACATCCATATCCACTTAGAACTCTACTTTTCAAAACTTTCTGGTCCAAACAAACTAATTTTTCTATATTTTCAAAATTGTCTGCTAGAAAAACATTTTTCTTAGGACAATACTTGGCTTCAATTGCAAACTTTTGAGAAGTTCTTAACTCAATCACGGCAACATAGTCAAAATCATATTTTTTGGATATGTACCTTGAAAACACATATGCTGCTTTTTTAGGATTGCTGATATTTTGCAATATTTTTTTTACTTCTTCTGATCCAGATACTTCTATCTGCTTTTTCTTCAACAAATTAAAGTTAATGTATAAGTGGTGATTGGGCTTGTATGTATTTCCTGACCCATCTTTATCAAAAATTAGACTCAACCCGTTGGCATTTGAAGTGGCTCTACCAATCATGTTTTGCAAAAGCACTTTATTTGATAAACCACTGCCAGAATCCATGTGCAATGCGTTTTTGTGAGTGCGTTTTTTGTTCTCTCTGTCGCTCTGGTTGTTTTTTGAACCTGCTATAATCTCCATTAGTCTTTGAGAAAGCTTTGTTAGGTAAGTCAAGTCCTCCATTTTATTATTGCATATAGCGGAATTGTTAAATATTGAAAAACACCCAATGTTATATGACTTGCTGTTGTCTTCATATTTTAGTGGTACTCCTGAATACGCCCTAATAAATGGATATCCCTTTACTAGAGGATTTTCCTTGGTCCTCCAGTCTTTATTGCAGTCTGATATAATCAAATTGTCTTTGGACAATATGGTATGGCCATCAAACGAAATGAACCTGGAACACTCTGATAAATTCAAATTGATCTGATGCATAATGACCTGTTTTCTTTCGGTAATCAAAGAAATTACACACCCGTGGCATTGATAATACTTGACAGCCTTTAAGCATAGCTTGTTAATTTCCTGTAAGTTTTGAATCCAATTTTTGTTATTTTTCACTGACAAAGCACACTTCAATCTAGACATTTCGTTGTAAGGTAACGGTGGCGGCATCATATGGCATTCCTTGAAAGCACTAGGACATGGAATGTTTGACAACGACCATTTTCCCTGTGAGTAACCCTCCATGAACAAAGATTTTGTTAATGGAACTTCAGTGATGCATTGGTCTGATAAACTAGGAAGTTCCATTGCATTTCCATTTTTCTTTAGATATCCAGCAACATTATTCTGGTCAATAACCATTTGTTGCATTTTCAAACCTGGCGAAATGGAGTTATCTTTTGGACTGCTGCCATTTGTCATTGAACTTCTTGATTTTGATGATGAACCCTTTGTAGATTGTCTCAGCTCAAATGGTAATACATCTTTTTTAACAAAAGCACTCATCTTCACGATATTAATTTGCTGTGGGAGTTGAAAACTGAATATAATTTGTATTGGTTTTTTTTTTGAAAAGTGATGCAAGTGTAATATATCAAAACATTTTATGTATATGTCTTAATTAAATAAGTTCACCAAAAAAATTAATTTTTAAAAAAAACAACAAAAAATGAAATGATTAAACACAAACTTCGGAAAATAACCCTATTTTAAACGCTTTTCCCATTTTTGATTAAACCCTTTCCCCTTTTGAAACCGTTGATTTAAAAAACACACATTACTAATTCATAATATAGAAACACTACATAAGCACATTCTCAAAAAATTAAATTAAAAAACAAAACTTTCAAATCTCTATCTTATTCCAATGTAGAGTTATTCATTGGATTCTCTTAATCTAGCTTGTCTTTGCTGTTCGTCCTCCAAAGACATTCTCAAAGCCATGGCCAACTCAGGATCCATTGATGGGTCAATACCACCATATTCCATGAATGCGTTTTCGTTGTCGCCGCCTGAGTTGAATTGACTGTATGAATTGATTTGTTCCCACAATAGCATGCCACCATCTGGCATGAAATTTATGACTGAAATAACATCATCGCCTGAGAAATCGGCAGAGACATCAGACCAGAATGCGGTATTGCTTTCTACTTCTCCGAAGTTGATGATTTTCAAAGTTATGTTGTTCTTTTTCAATTTTTTTAACAATTTCTTTAAATCGTTTTTATATTCTTGGATTTTCTTTTCGCCTCCTAGCACTTCTGAACAATGGAACAAGATGATTTCTTCGGGAGCTGTAAGCAAGGCTATTTCGATAGATGAGTAGATATCAAGTTCTCCTTTGATGTATAGTTTTTCATGGTAAATGGCACTTGTGGCAGCATCAGCCAAGACAACGTAAGGGGATTCACCAGCACCTGCAATGATGGCAGTGTGGGCATTACCACTGTTATTTCTTAAATCTCTCACGTAGTAGTCAGCAGCATCAATCTGCTGCTGGTATCTGTTAGGTTGAAAGTCACCATTTCTTGCGTATTCAGAATTGTCTATAATGACGGTTTGTCTAGCCATATTGTTTGATTATTATGGGGGTTTTTTTGGTATTTTGAAGTGCTTTAAAAAGACTGTATGAGACGTTGATTACTGTAACTACTTTCTTAATTAATTTTTTTTTGCCACCCGTGTTTCTAATGCTCTCATATTTGGTGTAACCAACAAAAAAATGCCTTCCAGCAGTATTTGTATTTCATTTACATTGTCGGCTTTAAGAATAATATATATATGTTTTTTTTTTTTAAAATGCCTTTAAATCCGACCAAGTAAGATTGCATTACACGAAAAAAAGAATCTTAATATTTTGTTGAATCAAACTAAAAAAAAATCAGTAGGTCATTACAATAAATATAACATAGAGGATAGAAGCCTTAAAACATCCAACAGTATTAATCATATGCAAATAGTACTATAATGAGTGACGTCGATAAAGAAGATCAACAAAAGCAATTGGTTATGGATTATTTAAAACAAGTAGTCAAAGAAAAGCTTGAACAAAAAAATGCACAAAAAACTCAACAACTGGATTTTTTGTACAATAAGGCCATTAGAGATATTGAAACAGCCAGTATAGATCCTATAACAGATGAGGGTATGAACGATCTGGTGGAGGATCTTTACGGAGGTCTTGATAATCTAAAAAGTTAGTTTAATGAGAGAGTGCTAATTTGCTTTTTCTGTGTGTTTGTAAAAGCAGAAAACAATCACGTGTACATTGTACTCTTTATCATCGGAGATAAACATGTGTTGCAGGTATACTAGCACGTGATTGAAGCAGTAACAATGGCCCCACAAGGATAAAAAAAACACCAAAATTGTGGTGGGCTTAATCAAGGAGCCTATTATTTATTTTTTCTAGCAGAGAATCATAATTGTGGGAAAAAAAGATAAACCATAAAACCCACAGGATTAATTACCAAAAGACATAGCCATATTATTTAGTATAGTCGTTTAGACATATCTGAACATTTTAACAAAAAAAATTAGAGTAATTTGGTATTTGTATAAGAGTTGAATGTGGTGTTAAAAAAATATACATAAAAACTTTTAATATTCATTGCTAATAAATCATCTTTCTATTTAATCTAATTGCAGTGAAACATTTTGTAGAAAAAATAAAGAACTGTTAGTGAAAAATTTACATAAAGAAAACTTAGCAAGAAAAAACCCAGAATAAATATGAGTATCAATAGAACTGAAAATCAAGTTTCTTTTTTGAACTTGTTACAAGGTACCTTTCCTATAAAGGATATCTTCCACATTGCTAAAAATAAAGAAACTAGTGTCGTTTTTCAATCTAGTTTATCTAACAATCCCAGCTTGAGAAACAAAGAAATAAAAACAATCTTTGAACAACAATCACCATTTGAAAATTTAAATGAATACTTGATTGAGCAAAAGAAAATTGATAGCTCTGAAAACCTATATTTGATTTTTGTTTCTTCGGAAACCATCATCTTGGATGGATTACCTTTCCTACAGTCCATTTTCACTGACTCTGGTGACAAATTCATCATTTATTCCCAAGACTCTTTGAATACCCCCTTGTCTCCTTTACTAGAGCCATACTTAGAAGTTTCTCATGTAAATGAATATTTCCAATTACTATCCAACTTCCAAACTTTTAACGATGTTCCTTTGCTTGAGGTTTTCAACCAATTGGTCTTAAACTTAGAAAAGAATGCTCTATTCTATGCCGAAGAAGTTTACACCTCAAACTATAAAAACAGTATTACATTGAAAGTATTGAGTTTGGAACAGTGTTACTACAAAGTACTATACCAAGCTTTCAACAAAGAATCAATTGAAGTTTTGAACAACAACTTTGAAGACGTTTCCGCCCTAAAGAATACTTCTCCTGAATATGGTATGGGTAAGTTTTTACACATTAAAAAGAGAAAAGATCTATTGTTACAAAGACTTATTCAATCTGAACACAATGATCTTATTACTGAATATGTCACCTTAGTCAAATCAGGAAATTATAACCAAAAACATATCACTGAAATTAATACTGTTGCTCTTAAGTTATACAACTTTTTGAAGTCAAGCAACTCCCCAATTATTGGGGAATTTGCCAACTTAGATGACTATCTAGTCAAGAGCTATTGGTTAATTGGTAGTGACTCTTGGTCATTTGACTTGGGTAACTCCGGTGTTCACAACTTGCTAGCTAGCAGCGCAAATTTGAACTTATTAATTATAGACTCAAAAGTCAAATCTGACACCTCTGTTGTTAACAGCATTGGTCAAAGAAAGAAGGATATTGGTTTATATGCTATGAACTTTGGACAGGCATATGTTGCTTCTGTTGCTGCTTACTCTTCCTATACCCACTTGATCTCATCCATTGGTGAAGCTGCTGAATTCAATGGTCCTTCCATTGTTTTGGCTTACTTGCCTTACCAAACCGAAAGTGCTTCTCCATTGCAAATCTTGAAGGATACTAAAATTGGTGTTGAATCCGGCTATTGGCCTTTGTATAACTACAATCCAAGTAACGAAACCAAGAACTTGGAAAACTTCACTTTGAAGTCAAACTTTTTAAATGAGCAATTGAAGAAGTTTTTGGAGAAAGAAAACAAATTGACCTTGTTAAGTGAATCTATTCCTAAATACTTACAAGAGAGTTTGAAAAATACCAAATCTGATGCAATCACTGCCAAAATCCAACAAAACGCCGATGACGCTTTCAATGACTTGATCAATGGTTTATCCGGTCCTCCATTGACTGTATTTTACTGTTCAGATGGAGGTAATGCCAGTGCTTTGGCTAAGAGACTGGCTGCTAGAGCAACTGTAAGAGGATTGAAGGGTATTTCAGCTTCAATGGAAACCATTGACTCTATCAGCTCTTTGAATGGTTTGGGTAATGTCGTTTTTGTTTCTGCTACTGCTGGTCAAGGTGAGTTCCCACAAGATGGTAAGAACTTCATTGAAGCTTTAAAGGCTGCCCAAGTTGATGGTTTGGACTTACCTAACTTGAACTTCTCTGTGTTCGGTTTGGGTGATTCCAAGTACTGGCCAAGAAAAGAAGATGCCCATTATTACAATAAGCCTGCTAAGGACTTATGGAAGGTCTTCAATGTCTTGGGTGCACAACCTTTGATTGAATTGGGGTTGGGTGATGATCAAGATGCTGATGGTTACCAAACCGGTTACTCTGAATGGGAAACTGCTCTATGGGAAAAGCTAGGTGTTGCTAATGTCAATTTGGACGGTGCTGAAGAACCAAAACCATTGACCAATGAAGATATGAAAATTCAATCCGATTTCTTGAGAGGTACTATTGTTGAAGGCTTGCAAAATGATGCTACTGGTGCCATTTCTGCTAGTGATCAACAATTAACCAAGTTCCATGGTATTTACATGCAAGATGAGAGAGACATTAGAGCTGTTAGAAAAGCCCAAGGTCTAGAACCATACTACATTTTCATGGCTAGAGTCAGATTGCCTGGTGGTTTGGCTAATGCTGAGCAATGGTTAATTTTGGATCGTCTTGCTGATGAATCTGGTAACGGTACTGTCAAGATCACCACCAGAGCTACTTTCCAATTGCACGGTGTTATTAAATCCAACTTGAAGCATGTTATCAGAGCTATGAACTCGACATTGATGGACACCGTTGCTGCTTGTGGTGATGTCAACAGAAACGTTATGGTTTCTGCTTTGCCTTCCAATGCTACTGTTCACAAACAAGTTGCTGATATGGGTAACACGATTTCCGAGTACCTATTACCATCAACTACTGCTTACCATGAAATTTGGTTAGAAGGTGCTGATGAAAAAGATTACGCTGACAACTGGAACTCCATCTTTGAATCCAGAACTGCCGGTCCTAAGAAGAAAAAGACATTGGTCAGTGGTAATGCACTAGTTGATGTTGAACCAATCTATGGTCCTACTTACTTACCAAGAAAATTCAAGGTTAACATTGCTGTTCCTCCATATAACGATGTTGATGTTTGGTCTAGTGATGTTGGTTTAATTGCCATTGTTAATCCAAAGACTCAGATTGTTGAAGGTTACAACATGTATGTTGGTGGTGGTATGGGTACCACTCACAACAACGTTAAGACTTATCCAAGAACCGGTTCTGGATTCGGATTTGTATTGCCTGAAGACGTTCCAAGAGCTATTGAGTGTGTCATGATTGTTCAAAGAGACAACGGTGATAGAACCAACAGAAAGCATGCTAGATTAAAATACACCATTGATGACATGACCATCCTGTTTACAAGGCCAAGACCGAAGAATTATGGGGCAAGACCTTCCAACCGGAAAGATCGTTTGAAATCACCTCTAACATTGATTTCTTCGGTTGGGCTAAAGACGAAAATGGCTTCAATCACTTCACCTGTTTCATTGAAAACGGTAGAGTTGAGGATACTCCAGACTTGCCACAAAAAACAGGTTTCAAAAAGATTGCTCAGTACTTTTCTGGTGTTGAGACCAAAGGTCACTTTAGACTAACTGGTAACCAGCACGTTTTGATTTCTGGAATTGAAGACGAGCATTTGGGAGCCGTCAAGGATATAATGAGAGCTTACAAATTAGATAACACTAACTTTTCTGGTTTGAGATTATCTTCTTCTGCATGTGTTGCATTACCAACTTGTGGTTTGGCCATGGCTGAATCTGAAAGATACTTACCTGTTCTTATTACCAAGCTGGAAGAATACTTAGAAGAAATTGGTTTGAGACATGATTCTGTTGTTATGAGAATGACTGGTTGTCCAAATGGTTGTTCCAGACCTTGGTTGGCTGAGATTGCTTTAGTAGGTAAGGCACCAAATACTTATAACTTAATGCTTGGTGGTGGTTACCACGGTCAAAGACTGAATAAGTTGTTCAGATCAAGTATCAAGGAAGAAGAAATTTTAAGTGTTTTGAAACCATTATTGAAGAGATGGGCCCTTGAAAGATTAGACGGTGAGCACTTTGGTGATTTCGTTATTAGAGTTGGTGTCATCAAGCCAACCACTGAAGGTAAGTACTTCCACGACGATGTCAACGAAGATGCTTTATAATCAAATAGGAAAAACAAGCCTATATTATTTATATAGAGGTACATTATAATTTAACAGAGATATTTATTTTATTTAAAACGAACTTTGAGATCAGGAACCATGATAATTACTGACTTTAGTTGGCAGTCACGTGTGTGTTGACGATAAGCTTTCGCCTATATTTCTTTTATGGAGTAAGGTTTTATTCTTTTTTTGTTAGAAAAAAAAAATATGCAACACAGGAGGAACCTTTAGCTAAACAAATACAAAGAAATATAAGACAACAGTTGCCAATAACCACACTCATTATTAATAAATATGTTCAATAGAACTGCTAAATTACAAAGATCACTACCTTTGAGCATAAACTTTAAGCTAATCGCCGCTGTAGGTTGTGTTTCAGCTGCTAACATATACTACTTCAATTCGATCAACAGAATAGAAAACAGCACCACTCCTATAAAAGAAAACACTGTCAAAATTGACAAGAATATCAAAGACATAGAAACACAATACATTTTCAACAAGGAATCTCAATGGAGCTTACTAGCATATGGTGTAAGAGCAGTCACATTTATGAAATTCAAAATATATGCTCTCTCTATATACTCTAACGCCGATAGTATAAAGAAGATGGATGACTTCTTCACCAAGAATTCCATAAGACAAGTTGACTTTGATGAGGAATTGTGTGTTGATATGTTGGAAAAAGGAAACATTGAGTTTATGACCAGAATAACACCATTGAGAGATACCACATTTGAGCACTTAAGAGAGGGTTTGATCAGATCCGCCATGTCTTCTAAAGAAGCAAAGATGGAACCAGAGGCCATGGTAAATGCTGTTAATACTTTCAGAAGCAATGCCATGCAAAGAAATGGTTCTGTTGCCATAAACGATGATTTATTAATCA
Source organism: Hanseniaspora meyeri (assembly GCA_030370665.1). Lineage (NCBI taxonomy): Eukaryota > Fungi > Ascomycota > Saccharomycetes > Saccharomycodales > Saccharomycodaceae > Hanseniaspora > Hanseniaspora meyeri. The sequence continues at coordinate 773,841 of CP113884.1, read as the reverse complement.
TGAAGAACAAAGACAACACCTTGACTCTTTTCCACTGTGATTACAAGACCCAAGAATACACCAAAATAGGTGACTGTAGCCATAAGTTGTTTGGAATTGCTCTATTCAGTAAGTACTTAAACTACGACGCGCCATTAACCCGTGAAGCTCAAAAGAGATTTAGCACCTACTTCAACTTATAAGATTTTACTTATACATCTTTCAAATATTCATGTACAGGCTTTTGCATTGATCAAATAGCGCCAAAGATAAAAGTGATTTTTTTTCATATTTTTTTTTTTTTTTTTTTTTTTGCAATTTGGGATATGTGTTCTGTGGCGGAAAGTGAGCATTGCTCAGATGTGTTAGCTTAGTGATTCAATAACACCAAAAAACAACTGACAAAATGCCTAACTTGACTGATCTTGTGGTCAGAGTTGATCAAAACATTGGGAAGGATGATGAGCTTGTAGTTGATGTGAGAAGATTTTTGCTAGACAATCTTTATAAACAAAACCTTCATTCAAACTCTAAGAAAACAAATGCATTGAATAAGCTGAAAACAACATACTCAGATCTCAACGGAAGAGATGATGAAGCATTTTACTCTGAACAACAGAAGTACTTAAAGCTGATAAAATTTTACATCAATCAGACTGATGACTACATGCTTTCGAAAAACGCCATTTATGCCTATCTATTAGATGAACAATCAATACAAGTAAAGACATTAGGACTTCGTTTGCTAAACGTATACCTAAAGTCAACCACAAACAATATACTGAAAGGAGACACGGAGTTCTATGACAATATTGTGCCTATAATTGAGCAATTTTTCTTTTACATCCCACCTCATTTTGCCATATCCACATCATTCCCTTTGATAGAAGAACTTTTTGATGCCTTCAATACCATCATTGCAAATGAAGGCGATTCTGGTAAGCAGCAGGATCTTGTTCTGATAGTATACTCGGAAAATGTCATCTCTGTAATGATTTCAGCATTGCTCCTGAAAAAAACAGAAAATATAGACCTACTGAACTACACAATGGGGCAACTCACGAGCAACTATATCAACGCAGAACACAAGTACTTTGTAAACATTCGTAGAGTATTGCATGTTTTTAAACCATTGAAGATGTACCCTGAGTATTTGAAAAGTTTGAACAATGAAAGCCTGAAGCTCATCTTTGATATATTCAAGGTTTTGCCATTATATGACACAGATGAAGAGGTTTATAAGTACGATTTGCTAGCTTTTTACCTACTATTTGATAAATATGGACCAACCGATACAATTTTCGAATTGAATAAAAACGAATTTCTGAGCAATCTGAAAAGTAAATATAATAACGTTGAGCATAATATCCAAGAAATACTTGATAGTTTATATTAAAAAAAAGAGAGATGAACTTGTCTTGCTAGCAAAGTGAACCTTGCATGTTTTATTTTTTTTCTTTTCAAATGCTGGGTTTTGTTCTTATTTTCTTTTTTGATTTTTGTTTTTAATAGACAATATATACATGAAGCTACTCTCAATTCTTAATTATTCGAATTACTTACTGTTTTGCAAAGTCTTGACAATTTGCAAGTTAACATCCAAGTATCTGCCGACACAATCGGTCAAACATTGGCTTTCGTTAACGGATAAGTCTGGGTTTAATATGTTAGAGGAGTTAATGTTGACACAGTTATTGAAACATAGCTTGGTGAAGTTATGGATTTCTTGTTGTATTTGGAACTTTTGGTCTTCGACTTGGACTATGTTGTTAACTTGAGCGACAGCTTCTGGGTTGGAGCTCAAAGAGTTAATTTTAGCTTGGATTTGTTGTGATACAGAAGACATTTATGATATTGTTATATGTAGAAGGGGTATTTTGGTTTTTTTATCTTTTCTTTCTGACAAAGTCTTTTACAATTGGAAAAGACATTTGGAACCATCACGCTAGAAAGAAAATTTTTCATTTTGATTTTTTCGCCTTTCTTAGCTTTTAGCTGAAGCAAAAAAAAAAAAAAAAGAATCGCATTAATTGTGATGAGTTGGTGAGTTACTAACTCCGATAACTTTTTCATAGAAAATCAAATATTAAATACATAGCCTATGATAGATCTAAGTCAGGGATTTCAATGTCGCTTCCATCGTCTTCTTCTTCTTCTTGAACTGGAGCAGCAATTTTGATAGTGTCTTCCTTCTTTTCAGCCATGTCAACTTCAATTGGGGTTACATGGTTGATTTCGCCTTGCTGTTCTTCAACAACTACTTCAACTACTTTATCAGTAATCTTTTGTTTCTTCAAGCTTGGTTCACCGTCCAAATTCTCTTGGTCATCAACAGTGATCTTCTTTTCTTCTTCCTCTTCGTCATCCCAAATGCCCATGTCTTCATCTTCTACTTTAGCTTGCTCTTCAGTGGTTGGGTAGTTATATTGCTGAACAAAATTTTGAGGTAAACTTGGCAAAATAATAGACTTCAACCAGTATCTGATTTCTTCGTTAGATTTAGATGCTACTATTGGTAGAATGGATTGGTTGGAGCTTTCCAACGATGGGTACAAAACTAAGTATTTCATCAGCTCAAATTGATTGTTGACTATGGCTTCCTTTTCAATCAAACTTCTGACATTTGTGGTAATTCTGACTTCTTTGACTGATTCAACCAAGAAGGCATATAAGTCTTCAACAGCAGATTCGTTTAGTTTTTTGAAACAGAAATTTTGAGGAGCTGTGTAAATATCAGAAATGGTATCGGTCTTTTTCATCAAATTGCTCTTTTTCTTTTTACCACCAGCATTGTTCATTTGATCGACAGTGTTTGTGTAGTTTTGCAATTTGAAGTACAAACTTTCATCGTCTTTCAATAAGATGATAGCTAAGTTCATAAAAGAGTTCCAGGTTTCAAAGTCTTCAGAGTTCAAGTTGGAGATGAACATACCTTCATTGCTTCTACTTAAAGTGATTAAAAATTTGTACAGCTTAACAAAGTTCAGTTTTTGAGTCATGACCTTGTTTAAACTGAAAGTATTTGTATTTCTGTTGTTGCTCTTATTTTGATTAAAAACAGGAATCAACAAGTTGTATAGCATAGACATAATTTGCTTGCTGAATGGCATTAGGTATGTACCATTCTTTAAAGTCAATAAAATTTCTAATAATTTCAAACCAACATCATAACTCAAAGAAACTAAGTTCAAGGACAAACAAGAAATGACGTTAGTATCCTTTCTCAAACCTTTCAGTAGTTTGAAGTTTTGTAAATTCAATACAACATTACTGATGTTAACCATGGCAGAAGAATCAAACTTAACTTGAAACGGAGTGTCAGCAGTGATAAAGTTTTGTAATAGTTTGACTAATAGTTTAAATCTAGAGTTAACTTCAAACAAAGAGTCAGCTTGATTAAAGTCCAAGTTCAACAAAGGTAAAAACTTAAAAATGCTTTCGGTTTCTGGTTTGATTTCAGGCAAAGCATTGATAATTTTGTTAGTGTACTCATCAATGTTTAGGATGTCTTGGTATAGAACAATAATCTTCTTCATTTCGTAGAAGATAGCATTTATAGTTTCATTCCATTGAGCTTGACCCAAGTTGGTCTTCATGTGTTTAATGTCAGCATTGTTACCATTGTTCTTTTCAATAGAGTTTTCATAGTTCAAGTTAATTAAATGACAGTAGACAAAGCTTTCTATAATTTTATCTTGGATTAATCCCTCCTTGGACAATCTGCCTGATAAGAAGTTGTGGTATTTATTGACGTATGGTTTAAAAACAGATGTATTGTTAACGATAATGTCTTTCAAGAAATCAACAAAGATTTCAATTATGTCATCGCTATCAATTTCAGGTAGCTTGTTGATCATGATCTTGATAATTGGAGACAAGTTAGGAATCAAGACTTCTCTTCTTAGTATAGCCTTGTCTCTTAATAAGTTGATCAAGTTTTGTAGGGTGAAAATCAATTCTTTGAAAAACAAAATACTTTGTTGGGATTTGTTCAATCTAGTCTTTTTAAACATGAATTCAATCTTTTCGGCTAATTCGTTGATAATGGTCTTGGAAAAAGAACATAATACAATTGGGTTGTAAGTGAATAACACATTGATCAATTGTAAAGCCTTCCAAGAGCTCCAAATAATATTACTCTTCAACAACTTAATAATCTTGTTTACAAGAACACTGTAGTCATTTATAGATGTATCATGACTGATGTAGTTAGTTGATCTTAAGTTGTACAAAAAGAATTCAAATTCGCTTAAAGTAGCAGACTCGACTTGCTTGGTGATCAAAGATAGAGGAATATAGCTACCTTGATTTTGCAAAACAACACTCCCAGAACTACTCATTTTGTTTGTATTGATAATCAATTTTTTTTTTTTTGGTTTTAATAAAGTCTTATAACCAATCTAGTCGTGAACATCATTATAGCAATTTCTATTTCAGCATATTTTTATTTATTTTTTTTTTGATATTATCGTGAAATATCTAAAGACTGTAAAAAATTTCCCAAACAAGTAATATCTTATATCCGTAACATTTCTTTTTCTGAACATTACGGAATATTGTTCACCTTACATAAATAATTTTTTTTTTTTTTTCAATTTTTAACGTTGTACAGGAAAGCACATCGAAAACCCCAAAGAAACACACAAATCGATACTAAATAATATGCCTACTGAAATTGAAGAATTGGTCTCGTTTTTACACTCTGATCAACCTGTTGTTCAGCAAATTGCCTTGCAAAACTTGGTTGGGTTCTCACAGCAACCTAACATCTTCAAGTATGACAACAACAGAGCTATAACAGACTTAAAAATCATTAGTAAGATGAATTCTAGAGTAATGGTTCAGCAATCCATGACTATTTTGTCCAACTTGTGTGCTGACGATGAGTTGAGAAGAGAAATTATCTGTAATGACAAAGGCTATTTGAAGTACTTGACATGGAAAATTGTTGATCTATCCAACACATCTGCTGATATTATGTGTATTTTATTGAGTAATCTAGCCAAGGATGATGGTATTTTAGAAATATTCAACATTGATGAAACCCACAAAGAAGTCACCAACATTGACAAGTCTATTTTCAAAAGTGGCAAAGTCATGGATTGTTTGATGGACTGTTTTGTCAAGGGTTATGATAGATCTTTAAACAAGCATGCCAATTTCAACTACTTGGCTTACTTATTTGCTGATGTTTCCAGATTCAGAGCTGGTAGAGAATACTTTATCACCATGCAAGAATACGACGATGTCATTCCATTGCAAAAAATATTGCCATTCAATGAAAAGTTTGAAAACTCTGAAGACAAGATCAGAAGAGAGGGTGTTGCCTATACCATCAAGAACTCTTTGTTTGACTCTGAAAAGCATCAAACCATTTTGAACGATGAAACTTTGAACTTGTTGCCATTTTTGCTAGGTCCTATTGTTGATTACAAGGATCAAGAAAAACTTACAGACGATGAAATGTTTAATTTACCTGAAGAATTACAATTCTTGGAAGAAGACAAGAGAAGAGATCCAGTAGACAATATCATTATTGTTTACTTAGAATCTATCTTATTGCTATGTACCTTGAAGCCATGCAGAGAAGTATTAAGAGAAAAGTCTGTTTACCCATTAATCAGAGAGCTGCACAAGAACTTAGGTTTAGAAAATGATGACATCGAAGAAACTTGTAATAGAGTCGTCAATATGTTGATGAGAGATGAGATTGAAAACGATGCTGTTGAAGATATAATTGAAAAAGCTGAAGATTTCAACCCATATGCTGAGGAAGAACAAAACGAAGAAGAATTAAGATTGAAAAAGGAAAAGGAAGCTGCCGAGGCTGCTGAAGAAAGTAGTGATGAGGAAGGTTTAGTAGTAGTTGCATAGATAGATTATATACAACAACTTAATAGGTTTTATAAAAAAAAAAAATTAAAAAAAAAAGAAAAAGTTTATTATATATTAGTTAGATAGCTTTAATTAAAGCTAATATCTATGACTTTTAATAGTTTTTTTTTAAAAAAAAAAAAAAAGAAAGAAGAAGTAAAAGCAAAAAAAAAAATTCTCCTTTCTAACTATTCTACTGGATTGGGTCTAGTCAACTCCAAAAATCCATTATTCAACTTCACCAATTGTTTGATCAATACCTTCATTTTGGCTTTATTATCAGCATTCATGACGATTTTTTGTTTCAATTCTTTAATCAAGTCTTTCAATGTCAGCTTGCCTGGGTTAGCACTGATTATGTTAACAATGTCTTCTTCCTTTAACTCTTCAGCTAAAGAGCCTTCTGGAGTAGAACTAGTATCTTTTGTAGAGACTGATAAGCTTGAAGCTTTGGAAGGGCTTACATTTAGCTTAGTCTCGCCTTCTGGCTTAGGGTACCATTCCCCAAGTGGGAACTTTTTCAAAACATCAGACTGTGTCTTGATAACAATTATGTTATTCTTATGTTTCTTGACAGTTGTTTTGACTTTTCTAGGCTTACGTACTTTTTTATCTGGAGAAGCGAGTTTCTCAGTATCAGATTTTTCTTCAGCTTTGACTTTGTCTTGTTCTTCTTTTTCCTTGTCCTCTTCCTCGATATCAGACTTTGATAAATAAGGGTTCTCTTCTTCGTCATCAGAATCATATAGCACACCCATATCTGTCTTTTTCAATGTGTTCTTGATGTTTTTATCTTCGACTTCACCATCATCTTCAGCATCAAGTTCATCGATGATGTCTTCATGGTCTCTCAACCCCATTGCATTTGCTTGAAGCATTTCCTTCTTCATTCTCTGTTCAGTTTCTTTGTTTTCCTGGTCGTTACCATCCATAATAGGGGCCTCTTCATCGTCTTGGAAGTCATCATCGAAGTCAATTTCGTTATCTGATGTTTCTCTTTTGAAGACATTACCTTCATCATCTTGGTTATCGTGGTTATTGCCATCGACACCTTTAAGTTTTCTTAAGGTTCTGTCATATCTTGTGGTTGTTGTACCAATATCATCCAAGTGTTTCATCAACCATCTTGGAACTGACTGTCTTTTCTTTTCAAATCTTTTTTCGGCTTCCTCAATAGTCAAAGTTGCAAATTGGGATCTGGCTGTGAATCTGTAAACCTTGTCACAAGGCAACATGGTGAAGCTACCATCCTTTTCCACACTGAACATTACGTAATGGTCAGAATTACCAGCTTCATAGGTACCAACCCATGTGTTGTAACCATCAAAATCTTCCAAGACCCAAGGATAAAACTCTTCAAATCTTAGCTTTTTGGCATGCTCGTCATACTTCTTCAATTGTCTGGTTTTTCTTTTACCAAACCAACCCCCTCTTCTGACTCTTGCACCACCATCTGGAGCCACATCATCAAAGACGTCGGCATTAGAGTTTTCTTCATTGTCCATGTTTAACTCACTGTTGATAAAACCTTCCTTACCATCGTAAATAACCTTTCCCGCTTCGGAAGGTCTTAGGGAAGCACTATCAGGTTCTGCAGCTAATGCAGGAGAGGTGGATGCTGTGTCTGAAGGGTTTTGATTTTCCATCATCTTTTGAATCATTGATTTACCCAATGGAACAAAGTTATTATTCGAATCTGTGTTTTCGGAAGTCATATCACTGTCTGCACCAGGTTCCTGAGAGCTCATTTTCTTCTGATTGAGTTTGTTCTCTTCTTCTTGCAGCTTTTTCTTATACTCGATAATTTCCTTTTGTCTTTGAACAATTTCAGCTCTTGTCAATTGGAACTGCAAGTTTCTGGTATCTTTTCTATGTAATCTTACTGGCAGATGGAAGTCTTTCTCTACATTGATGACTTTGTTGGTTTGAAACTTCAAGATATTGGTTTTGACGTTGGCAATTTCATCGAATTTGATGGCTCTTAGAGGAAACTCATCGTATTCGTCATCCGAGTTGTTGACTACCACTTTCACATCCTTCTCATTGTCCTTGTTCAACTTCTTCTTATTGGAGTCTCGCTTGAATTTGTTTTTTGTTTTCAAGTATTGTCTTCTGACGTAATCAGTTCTGATAAAAGGAGAAGCAATCTTCTTGACCTTTTTGACCAATCTCTTACCTTGAGTGTCATGTTTTCCTCTTATCTCTATGCTAGGTTGAGCTAACGCATTTGCTCCGTTTGTATTGCTGCTCATCGTTGCTGCTCTTTATAATCAATAAATCTATTGCTTGATAGTATATTAACCTTCCTTTTTTTAACTAAATAACAAACTGATACTACTGCGAACTCCTATCTTCTGAGTTACTGACGTGTTTTAGTTGTTGGTGATATTCAGTGGTTCATTAACAAATGTTTTTTTTACTTTTTGTTATTAGACAAGTGTGTGTGTCATTTGTTTTCTTTTTTTTTTCTTGAACCCAAGAAAATGAAGGTAAATTTGAAAACGGAAATTAGCAGCAAAAAAAATTTTTTTTTTATTTGGTCGGATATAATACAACCTAGATCATGTGACAGACTCTCTTAAAAGCCCCTTTTAAAGAGAAAAAAGAAAAAAACAAAAAATCCAAAACAAGAAGAGATCACGTGTAAAACATATACGACCATCTCGGAAAAACTTCATTAGTTATACACACAAGTACTGAGGGTAATTATTCAATAATCGGTCAATGCTGTATTTCTTTTAGTTGCATGTTCGTACAAGAAAGTAGTTTGCCCTTACCCGTACAAATAAACAGTAACAGTTGCTTTATGTAGCATGGCTATCGCTGTTTGTCGGAGTTACTACTACCAAAAAGAAAGAGCTCATCACTAAGATTTACGTCACGAACGAAGCAAAGAAAAAATACCTTATTTTTGAGGGGGGTATTTTTTTCACAAATATTTTCGCTATGATGTGCTTTATACTTAAAATCTATTGTCCCCTTTTTTATAATTATTAAAGTGGATCAGCCCCCCCTTTTATTTGGTGTTTTAGCTCACTTATGGCTCAGCTCTTCTCCAAAAATTGACTTTTTTTTTCCCATTATTTTTCCATTAGTTTTCCACCTTACGCGCCTTTTAAGAAAATTTTTCTTTTTTTCCAAAATGAAAAAAATGGAGAATCACAATTTCACATAAATCAGTCACAATCTTTTTAGGTTAACACTTTGAATCAAAATCCCCCAACCAAAGGTATACATACTAATCTATACACAAAAATGTCTTTCACCAACGGTCTAAGCACTGATGAAGCTTACGAATTGATCACCAAAAACTTACAAGAAACCTTGAATGGCCAAATCATCAAGGAAGTTTTGGAAAAGAAAGAAAGACCTGTTTCCTTATACTGGGGTACTGCTCCAACTGGTAAGGTCCATTGTGGTTACTTAGTTCCAATGACTAAGCTAGCCCATTTCTTAAAAGCCGGCTGTGAAGTCAAGGTCTTATTGGCTGACTTGCACGCCTTTTTGGACAACATGAAGGCCCCACTTGAAGTTGTCAACCACAGAGCCAAGTACTATGAATTGTGTATCAAGGCCATTTTGAAGTCCATCAACGTTCCAATTGAAAAGTTGAAGTTTGTTGTTGGTTCCTCTTACCAATTGTCTGCTGATTACACTATGGACATCTTCAGACTATCCAACAAGGTATCCCAAAACGATGCCAAGAGAGCCGGTGCTGATGTTGTTAAGCAAGTTTCCAACCCTCTTTTATCTGGTTTGATCTACCCATTGATGCAAGCTTTGGATGAAGAGTTCTTGAAAGTTGATGCCCAATTCGGTGGTGTTGATCAAAGAAAAATCTTTGTCTTGGCCGAAGAAAACCTACCTGCTTTAGGCTACAAAAAGAGGGCTCATATGATGAACCCAATGGTTCCTGGTTTGACTCAAGGTGGTAAGATGAGTGCTTCTGATCCAAACTCCAAAATCGATATTATTGAAGAGCCAAAGGCTGTCAAGAAGAAAATCAATACTGCCTTCTGTGCCCCAGGTAATGTTGAGGACAACGGTTTGTTATCTTTCATTCAATACGTCATCCAACCTATTCAGGAACTAAAGAACGATAAACAAGGTTCTTTCAAGTTCTTCATTGATAGACCAGAAAAGTTTGGTGGTCCAATAACCTTCACCTCCTTTGAGGAAATGAAGCAAGCCTTCAAGGAAGAAAAGCTATCTCCACCTGATTTGAAGATTGGTGTTACCGATGCCATCAACGAGTTATTAGCTCCAATCATTGAGGAATTGAAGAACAGTCCTGAATTCCAAGAAGCCTCTGCTAAGGGTTACCCAGAACCAGTCAAGGAAAAGACAAAGAAGGTCAAGCAAAAGAAAGATAAGGGTTCTTTCTACCCAGGTAACAAGAATAAAGAAGCTGCTCCAGCCGCTGATGCTGTTAGCGAAGTTGCTGACAAATTAGAAGAAACCAAGGTATGATAATATGGACAGCGTTATATATCGACTTGTTAAACTTTAAATCTTTAATGGATTATAATATCAAAACCATCTTTTGTTTTATTTCTGTTTCAGTTTTGAAACTATACCGAATGCGCTATCTAAAGGATTTGATGGCCATACTTATCAAAGAATACATAATCTTTTTTTATTTTTTTAATTATGTTAAAACCCTTCTAATTTTTTTTTTTTTTTTGATTTTACGGAAATAATTATCAACCCTGATATTCAAAAGTACACGCAAAAGCAACATATTTGAAAAAAAAAAAGAGTAAACTTTCATTAAAAACGTAATCCTTTAAGTGTTAAATGTGTATACCTACACTTGAAACCCCACCTAGAAGTTAACAGTATTACAATCAAGTAGCTTACATTTTATTTTTATTATATATACATCTATCAAAAAATAATAGTAACCTTTACATATGAATACAAACAATTATAGTCGTTATTCTGCAGATAACGTTGCAGGACACTTGAAAAATAGAGTTGAGGAAACACTAAAGTTTCTCAAACAAGGCGGTTTAAACTCCATTTCCTCTAGCAGTGTTCAGAAAGTAAATTTGGACGTTCAAGCATTTGAATACGCAGCTACCGAAATTTTATTATATTTGCTGTGTTTTGATAATGATGAAAATAAAGTTCCAATAAACAACCAAGTTCCTGATATCAACCCTTATGACAAGATCTTTCCAAATTTGGGTTTAGAGTTAGACGATACAAAAGAGTTTATTAAACTTAGCGGAACAGATGTAAAAATAGACATTAAAGCACCAGAATTACTCAAGTTGGATGAATCTAATGTATGGAGTGCATGGACTAGGTGTGACAATTTATTGAGTGGTAAACGTTTGAATATGACACAGTTGATAAATATTCAGAGTGGAGGAAAAAATTCAATAACAAACGAATCTTTATGCTTTAATGAGCACCTTAGATCAAAGAACCCTAAAGCATTTGAAAAGTACAAGCACTTCAACGATGGTGAGTCCCATAAAGGAAGAAACTGTGGTAAAGGTTTTGACCTTGGACAGCCAATATATAGATGCCAAGAGTGTGGTATGGATGACACCTGTGTTTTGTGTTACAGATGCTTCAATCCTGATGATCACGTAAACCATAACGTCATGGTACTATCCACCAGCGAGAAAACGTCCGGTATCTGTGATTGTGGTGACCAAGATGCTTGGAAAAGCACTCTAAATTGTAAAGCTGACTACAATTGCCCTGATTATGAAACCGATCCTGATTTTGAAGAAGATGTTGACTACTTCAAGAACCAAAGATCATACTACGAATATCTTTTAGGATCCGTTTTGGACTACTTCATTGAAATCTTTATGTCTAATCAACTACTGCTACCGCATTTGACTCCAGTTTATGAAAACGATTATAGCCAAACCACTTTAGAAGACACTTCTAAGTTAAGTATTGAAACAGACGAAAATACAAAGATTATACCAAACGGATACTTTTTAGTTCTGTTCAATGATGAGTACCATACATTCTCACATGTTGATGCCGTTTTGTCTGACTTGGGATTCAATGCTGCAGAATGTAGAAACATCTCAACAGACATTGATTACAAAGGGTTCAGCATAATATCAGGTCCTGAGTCTTTTGAGTATCTGTATGAGCTATCGAGTGACTACGAAGAACAGCAATTCACAGTGAGAATTTTGACTTGGAATGCTTTGGTTCAGATGAACTTATGTGCAGGTATTATAAATGGTATCAAGAATTGCCTGGAACTGAAAAATCCTATTTTTCAAAAACATTTCAGACTAGCTTTAACCACTGTTTTAATTTCTTCAAGTGACGCTAGTGTTAAACACCACTTGAAAGAACCTTCAGATACTTATGATAGCAGTGATGCTTACTATAACTTGCTTGAAAAGAGAGATGCGCACGTCGAATTTAACGATATTATGATTGGTTTACCTACACACTTGACCCTTGACTGTAAGGCTGAATACAAAGGTCACGAAAATGTTAGTCATTACAACCCTGTGCATATGGTAAAACAATCAAGAGACAACACCTCAAGATTGCAAAGAATTTTGCTGCTTGATATCAAGCTGTGGAAGCTTTTGAGACATGAAATTGCACAGCTATATTTGTCTGTTTTAGCTACCAATGATATCTACAAGAATATTATAGCTGATCAATATGCTGACATATACGCTGCCTTACTGGATATCGTTGCTTATTTGGATAGAGAACCACAATTAACATTGATGAAGGAATGCACAACACAGATGTTTTCTAACAGAAGCATAGTGAACCACTTAGCTTCCACTGATGGAATGGCCAAAATCATATGGGCTGCTGTAACAATCTTTGATGATTTCTGTACCCAAAATGAAGAATTTTTCCTGTTCAAAAAGCCCGTTGTGTTTAATGCCTCCAAAGGATTCCATGTTGCTTTCAAGCAATCTTTATACGCTTTGGAGACGATAATTGCAAATGTTGATGATTTGGAAAAGGTTCTTCAACCCGACTCTTTGTTTGGTATTTTCTGTTTGTTGCAAAGATTCAATGGTGCTTATAAGTTGAGAAGAAAAAAAGGTGAACACGTTCTAAGAGAAGATCAATTTTTTATAACTTATGTTGAGTACTCCATGTCTTTGTATACTATTGTGAACAGTATCAATAGATTGCTAAACAACTCCCCAGCTTCGCCACAAATGCAAGAAAGTGTTTTGATTTTCTTAGCCCATTTTAAACAGCTGCACAACGAATACATTGAGTATACATTGGAAAATGGACAAGTCATACAAATTTTGGAAAAGCTGCCTCATGTTGATAGGGTTAGCTATATGAATCCATTGCACACATTGCTGGGTACACTATTGAGTTTCTGCCCATTTGATAAGATTCAAGGGTTGTTTCAAAATAAAAATCACCTAATGAGCGTTGCAGACGATCCGGTGATGACTTTATCGTTGCATGCCCAGGCATCTGTGGGACTATGGGTTAGAAATGGTTTTTCTGTGGTTCACCAGTTGCAGTTCTATAGGGATCAATTGAGATCATCTGCTTATTTGATTGATATCTATTTGAATCAACTGGCTTTAATGTTTAGCCCCCTTGAGGGACTAGCTACATTCTTTTACAAATGGGGATTTTTGGATTCAAAGGAATTTGCCTTCAATAGCAATAACATTGAGTATGACGACAAGAATGAAAATATGTTGTTTAACATGATTTCCAACCTGTACTTGATTATCAGTGAAAGAAATAGATTTTTACCAGCTTCAGGAGACAGCCATAGAGAAGAGGAATTATTTAGAGCCAATGTTGTTTATTTCTTGCTGAACCCTCCTGTCAAGTATTCTCAATTAACTGAGGTCCTGAATGATCATCCTTTGTATGTCACTTTAGATGATGTATTGAATGAAGTTGCTGATTACAAAGCACCAAAAGGTATAAACAGCGAGGGTACTTTTGTGTTAAAGAAGGAGATATATGAAGAGATAGACATGATCAATGTGTTTGGCTCTGGCTTTGGTGGCTTTGCTACAGTTGAACAGGTCTCCAAGGTTATTGGCCTAAAAAATAATGATGGTTTTGTTATCGAGCCAAAATTGAGAAAATATGAAGAGCTTCAATACGGTGTTTCAAAGTTTTCTAGCTTTGCTGATGAGCCTTTGTTTACTCAATGCATTGAAAATTGCTTGGTCCTTGCCGCTTCAAAATCATCTTTAGATTTATCTTTAAATCTGCTACATTTAATACATGGTATTATTCTGGATAATAGACTGTTTACGAAGGATAAAACTTTCATTCCAAATAGTTTGAAGACCAACAAGATTTACAACAACTTATTCAAATTAGGTTTTGTTTTAGATAGTAACAAATTTGTTAAAGCTAAAGCCAATGCTGTTTTGAAATTGTACATGGCCTCTGAAAGCGCATACATCATTCAACATTTGAGGTCTTCTTTCTTTATTGAAAACCTAGATGAAAGACTGGATGAACTAGCTGGAAGAAGAAAGAGTTTCATAGAAGACCAAGAAAATTCTGCTGCTAGAAAGAAATTATTAATCAAAAAAAGACAAGATGCTCTACTATCCAAATTCAAAAAGAATCAAGCCAAGTTTTTGGAAAAACAAAAGGCCGATGTATCAGAAAGCCATCACAATTTTGAAATGGTCCAACTGGATGAGGAAAGAACAATCATCTGTTCATCATGCCAAGAAACAAATAACGATGATATCTTTGTTGTTCCATGTTTCTTTGATAATACTCCAGCCATTCGCCCATTAAATGTTAATGGGGATTTCAGCAATCAATGGAAAGATTCAAGAAATGACGGTACCCTTCACTACATGGCTTCTGCTTCAACAAGCACTGGTGGTGACTATGGGTTTGATAAAGCTGCAGTTTCTTGCAATCATCCGATTCACTTGTCATGTTTGAAAGGATACTTGGGACAGTCCAGAATCGATGACTTTGGACGTAGTTTCAAATACTTTTCCTGTCCAGTATGTCAAAACTTATCAGATTGCGTAGTACCTATGTTTAACAACCATCTGCCATTGGAAAATGAAAAACCAATTGATTTGTTCACTGAAAAGTTAATTCCTAGGAACTCTGTGAAGTTAGAGCCCAATGATTCTAAGTTGAAGTTCATCAACAAAAACATCATGTTACAGTTCTTTTTACGTTCGGATTATGCTGGTTCTGGTTTGTCTGCAGAAGAGATGTCTGCTGTTGACAATAACTATGTTATGTTTGCATTGAGTAATACTTTGGCTAACTCTATTTCTATGATCGAAGTGTCCTCAAGATTATCTGATGAACCATATTTGGATTTCTTGAATTTCAACGAAAGACAGTACAAGACCATGAAGTTGTTGGGTGAAGCAATTGCTTCTTACAGAGAACACAATGAACATTTAGGATTCAACTTTTTTGCTTCTAATAACATTGCGAATGCCAATAGAGGTTTCCAGTATATCGTTGACAGATACTTTTTGAGTGAGGATTCTATTGAAACAAGTTTGATCTTTGCTTTCAATGAGATTTATGAAAAGACATTTTTCTTGGTTGCTGCTAAGATGGAGAATGCTGAAAGACTTGATACCAAATGTGACATAGACAGGTTATTTGATTTGAAGAAATACAGCTATGCAAGACCTAAATTTTTGGATATGATATTTATTCAAGATAGGGAAATTAAGCACCACAAAGGCAGCAATAGCAAGGCTTATGATGTATTGTTTGGCACAAGAGATAACTACTTTTACAGCTCTTCTGATGAGAGCATCAGGGGAAATAAACATTTGAATCAAGATGAAAGATTTGAGCTGTTAAAGTCGATGTGTTATACTTTAGCCTTGGGTCAATTTAAGGTATTACTAAGAAAGACTGTTATCTTCATGAAAATGTTGAATTTGTATGGCTCTAAAAATGCCGAAAATTATGATATTATCAATGGCCAAAGAATGAATGACGGTACCGATTCTTCCATTTTTGAAGAGGATGATGAGAAATACTGTGATTATTTGATCAAAAAGATATCTAACTCTAAGTACACAAGCATAGCTACATTTGTATTTGAAGGAAAGGCATTCTGCAAACATGAGCATGCCATGGTGAGACACATGGAGAACCTGGAAGGAAGCAAGGTTCCTCTTGTTAATGATTACACGCACCAAACGAAATGCTGTTTGTCTAATTGCTATTACGCTAAGTTTTACTTTGATTTCTTTGTAGGAGAAGATACAGGACTAATCAAGCTCTTGGACTTGAAACATGCTTTGAATGACTACTTGATTAGAAAAAAGGAGATTGTTTTCAATCCTTACACCAGTGATCATGGCTCTAATAAATTGTTAGTTGACTCCATAAACT
Organism: Hanseniaspora meyeri; assembly: GCA_030370665.1. Lineage (NCBI taxonomy): Eukaryota > Fungi > Ascomycota > Saccharomycetes > Saccharomycodales > Saccharomycodaceae > Hanseniaspora > Hanseniaspora meyeri. The sequence goes on along the minus strand of CP113884.1, from coordinate 757,641 downwards.
ATGAGATATGTTTGGAATGTGGAGGTGAGATATTCCAGGAAAGCGATGTGGAATCAATTGAGCCAGACACATTAACCACGACATGTGTAAGAAGACACTACAACAACAAGTGTAAGAATCTATACAGCACCGGTAGTAGATTTTCGTCATTGATTTTGAATCCAATAACCAACCACTTAACAACAGTTATGGCTTATCAGTCTTTGGAGCCTTCTGCCATGGGTATGTTCCTCCTTGGAAGCGGAACTGCGCCATACTTGAACAGACACGGTGAAAGCACTGTTGATGCCATCAAGGCGAACAGCACTCCTGTCTTTTTGAACAAAGAAAGATACGATAGCTTGAATCAAAAGTGGCTAAACCTGGAAATATCAGGTGATGTTATTGGACATGTTGGAATTGATACCATGAACAATCTGAATCATCATTACAACATACAAAATGAAAAAAGGGAATACAATGAAGTTGGGTTATATTCTTTGTATCTAGGTACGGATGACTTGGCGTATACCACTATGATGCATATGGTTGCACATTCTGCAACAATCACGCCTCTAGAGATCAGACAGCTGTTGTTTTTGAACATATTTGTTAACGAGATGGTAGTTGCTGCCAGGGAAACCTTCATGGATGCCATATTTGACCAACTCCAAAATGCAGCTGACAAGAACAAGCTAGAAGCAACGTTCAAAATACCAGCTTTGGCTTTCCATTTACACAACAGGCTGGTTTATGCCAATGACAAGAATATCTACCAGAAAAGATGTGACTACAAGGGTTATTATAGTGGACCAGAGCATGCGCAGTTCAGCATGATGACTAAAACCGGTGACTTTGCCCTCTACAAGAAAGATTACAAAGATAGCTTGAATTTACTGATTTTACGTGATTACTACATGAGTTTTATTCATCAACAGCGTATATAAGACAATTCAGACTAAGACAGTATATATTTGAGGTTATTATGTGTGTTTTATCGAATAGTTTTTATTTGTTAATTGATTAAAGATTGGTGAGCCAATCAAAAATGGATCCCTTGAATGACACTTTCCAGTCGGGTAACTCTTTATTTTTTGGCAATATCTTGGGTGAAAACAACACAAAATTGGCTGGGTTTTTCGGATTTAAGTTCTTAAAGAAGATTTAAAAAAAAACTCAAATAAAAAAAAAATTTTTTTTGCATTTTGCGAGTGTTTTGCCTTGCCAGCTTTTAGCTTTCTTTTTTTTGCTCTTAAAGCATGTCAGTAGGAACTAATACATCCATTTACATATCAACCAAGGATTAACCTTTATATACACTAATAAACATAATGGTATGTAGGTTGCACAGCATTGGTTGCTGGAGCTTGTTTTTATTGTTTTTTTAAAGCAATTTATTTGGAGAAGGAACTGCCAACGAGGATTAGGGTTCATGTTAATATTTAGGGAAAATGACAATTCTTGCACATGAATGAGACTTAACAAATGAAATTAAGAAAACATACCAGGTACGCGGTGCTGGTATTGTTTATAAAAGCTTTTTAGAGGACTGCATCAAATATGAGTAGTTTTGAAAACCCCTCAGGAAATCTACAGATATGAGATATCAAAACTGAAAATTAGTATAGAGGAAGTAAAATATCAAGGAGAACAGTAATGGAATTGGAATAAACACATCATTTAATGTTAAATGAAAATAAGAAAAAGAAATTGGAATTTGTCAACAGTAGCAAAACTCCTTATTGGCAAATTCCCAACAGTCAACGATTGTCATACACGCATAGAAAAGTCATGCTAAAAATTCCCAGAGTTGAACCCATCATTTGGAAGATTCCCTCCTCCATCATAAACGATAAGCCACCAGATGAAACCCCACCAACAAAATAATCTTTCGGAATACAATCCTTACTAACAAATATTTTCAACCAAATACAACATAAAACTTACTGAAACAGTCTTTCCAATCTTCTTTATACAACTTAGTTTTCAAGAGAAACGCCACCTACGTCACCGCCATCTTATTCGGTGCCTTTGCCTTCCAACCATCTTACGATGTCTTCATCACCAAGATCATTGAAAACAACAACAGAGGCAAGCTATGGAAGGATGTCAAGGCCAAGTTAGGTGCTTCTGACGAAGAAGATGATGATGAATAAATGGACTAATTGCCAGAGCAAAAAAAAAAAAAGAAAGAAAAAATATTACTAAGACACTCTATGTGTGTTCATGGCATCCACCACACCTGATGCAGTCATATAGGAAAATAAAAGAAAACATGACTGCCAGGGGAGGATGAACAAGATAGATTATTTATTTATGTATTCATATACCTTTTATTTTAATATAAAAAAAAAACTGAAAAGAGAAAAAAAAAAATAATTCCATAATTTTTATTAAAAGATTAAAACCAAAAAAAGAACTGTTTTCTATTTACACATATATTTAGTTTGGCGGTTGTTGTTGCAATCTGCCGACGTAGGCCTTGGATATTTCGTTCCAGGATCTCAAGTACTTGGCCAGACAGGACTCAACGCAGTTGTTGTCTGTGGCAAGGCCGGAGCTGCTGACTGCGTATGGGGCCTTTAGGCACTTGGTGAAGCATTGCTCAGTGGCATGGTCAACAAGGGTCTTTGCAGTGCCTATGGCGAATTCTTCTTGGACTTTAGTTTGTATTTCTAAGATAGTGGCGACAGTTTCAGAGTCGAACTTAGGTTGCTGAGGAACAGGAGAGGATGAAGCAGATGCGCCGAATAAACCACCGAAAGCCATTGTTATGTATTATGAATGTTGTTTGAAAGATGGAGTGTTGTCTTTTACGGGGTGTATATAGAGTCTCTTGCTAATAGTAGACAAGTCAGTAACCATAGAAAAAGAGTAGCATATTAGAAAAATAAAAAAATTTTCATGATGGCATTTTCCTTTTTCGAAAAAAAAAAAAAAAATGGAGCTGGAGGTTTCTTCAAAAATGTATGCTGCTTATGTCCGTTATCAGCATAATTTCTTTTCTTTTTTCTTCTTTTCCTTCTCTTTAACAGTAATACACGTTGGCAATGACCAGACAACCACTGTTCAATGAAGCTAAGGCACAACAGCTCTGGATTCCAGTCGAGTCAGCCAAATAAAAAACGGAAGAGAACAGAAAGGTTTATTTCCTCTTCACAGCCCAAATCAAGCAGCAGGAAGCTCACTTCCAAGTCTTCGCACCTGAAGAAGGTGAACAAGGTCGGGAACACCACCATCTCGATCCCCTTCAGCACGCAACCCTCGCAGCCCAGAAGGGTCTACCGACGCGGCCCTGTTTGTGGGGTGGACAACTGCCCCTCGAACCTGTACTTCTCCCTGAATGGGCAGAGAACATGCCAGTACGGACACATCATGCACAATGACTTTGAGTTTGAGGACGATGCTGTTCCGGAGAGCGGTGGTGGAGGGCAGATCAGGAGACTGAAGCTGGGGCTGGACTCACGAGGGAACTTCACAAGCAACGAGGCCCTGAAGAGGGGCTATGCGAAGGTGATGGCGAAGAGAAGACGAGAAAGAGAGGTTCTGTACGGCGAGGAAGGGAAGCACCTGTACTTCAGCATATGCCAGCAGATCCTTGAGTGGCAGGTCTACAGAGTGGGTCTACTGCTCCAGATGGATGATGTTGAAAAGAAAATATACCAAGACTTGGTATTCAAGTTATGGCACATGTACCTGAAGAAGATGATGTCTACACGAGGCAGAAAGATGAACCTTATGAAACTGGATCTAGTTACCCTTCTTTGTTTCCACTACCTGGTTCTGTGTGTTCTGATGAAGCAGGAGGTATTCTTGAATGATTTGATAAAGATGATAGAGTGCTTTGAGTTCCCGCATTTGAACTGTTTGAAGTTGATACCTGTTGAGTTGAAAATGAATAAGCTGCCGAACTTTTTCATAAAGAGGATCTCTGGGAAGCAGATCTTTCCTGATAACAATGTATTGATATTTTACAAGAGACTGAGTTTTGTAGTAACAGAATTGAATTTTACTAGTGTTTTTTCGAAATCAAAGGATATGAGTTTCAATACTGAGTTCCCTTGGAAGCAGTTTTTGATAAAGATGATTAAACACTTGAATTTGGATATTTTCCGCAACCAAAGTGCAAGTCTTCAGCAGATTGTTATCAACCTTATAGAGACTACGGATAGTCTCCGAAAGAAGGTATCTGTTCTGCCGAAGATGAAGAAGGCAGGCAACAATACAATCACCAACTACAATGAATTGACAGTTCTGGGGGTTCTGTGTTTGTCTGTGAAGACGTTGATAAACATAGAGTACAGAAAGGTTTTAGAAAAAGATGATTTTGCAAACAAGAGTGAGCAATATGGAGTCAAAATATTTGTTAGCAGGAACGTCAACCAGTGGCTAGCCTGGTTCAATGAGAACCGTACCCGCCTGAACTCAAATAGAATGATCAGTGAGGACTTCTGGGACATCAAGACGATGGATGATGCTGAAGAGAGTGATGTTGACGAGTACCTTGACTATGTGCAGGAGAGAGTAATGCCACATTTCAGTGTTGAAACATCTAAGAAGAGACCTAAAAAGCTGCAGAAGAAGAATGCCAAGATGGCACAAGTGGTGGGTATGTTTCCCTTGGAAGAAGTGCCTGCGGGGGGAGAGTACAAAGTATTTGCGTTGAAGAGTTCTGTGGAAAACAAGCACTCGGAGATAAGCTTTGAGGAGTTGATACAAGTATACGAGGGGGTGAAGACGATGATATCAATGGCGTTTAAAATAAAGCCACAGAAGAGTGATGAAGATGAGTATTTGAGTGTGCTTGATCGGATAGAAAGTGTACTCCAGCTGAATACCGATATATAGTCTGTCGTTTATAAAAATTTGTATAGTATGTTTTTTTTTTTTGTGTTGTAAAAACTCATCACCAGCCACGCTTTGACGTTGAAAATAACATGTGTGGTTGGGATTATCACATGTTTCCTGAAATGGGAAGGCGCGTAATGGTTACCAGCAAAAAAAGAGATTCCCCCTTTGACATTTGGTGGGAAAACAGGTAACGCACATGCCCAGAAGACGTATTTCTTTCTTTCTTTTTTTTATTTTTTTTATGTATCTAGACTTTGTAATCTGTAACAGGTAATGTGTTGTGAGCTATAGTTCTCCCCCATAAAAATAATAGTAATAAACACCAGTTTATAAAAATAAAACAAAGCTCTTTTGTATTTGTCCAAGTATACAGGATACTGAACAAAATTATACATATAATAACAGAAACAGATACTATATTCATCACCAAGATAATATCGTTTATATTAATAAGTTTAACATCTCACATCAATAATAAAACTAAACGTCTTTCCACAATCACCCAAACAAGATAAAACATCGTTTTCTGATATTATAAACGATAGTCAAAAAAAAAAAAATAGAAAACAAATAATAATAATAAAGAGAAACATTCTTCATTTATTAATCTAAACTATTTAAGTTAATCTACTACTCTTCCTAAATTATTCATAAAAAAAGCACATACTTGATTAATAGTAAAGATAATTTGATAATGACCACACAATATAAACCTATAAGAATGTCCCATTTCTTGAAAGAAGAGGCCGAGCCTCTAGACCCTAAGTTCTACACCGAAGCCAAAGAAGATATCACCTACGACGCCATCGTTATTGGTGCTGGTGTTGTTGGTCCATGCATAGCCAAGTGCCTTGCCCAGAAGGGAAAGAAGGTCTTGATCATTGAAAGAGAATGGCAAGAACCAGACAGAATCGTTGGTGAGTTGATGCAGCCAGGTGGTGTCAGAGCCTTGAGAGAACTAGGTATGATCCAAGCCATCAACAACATCGATGCCCAGCCTGTTTCCGGCTACACCGTCATGTACAACGGTGAAATGGTAAAAATCGAATACTCCCAAAAGTCAAAGAGTGGCCCATTGGACTTGCTTTCTGAAGATATCGTTCACGACGGCAACGACAAGTTGCTTCCAAACGACAAGACCCTAGACTACGATGAGTTTGAAAACAACGACAGAGAAAGAGGTGTTGCCTTTGTTCACGGAAGATTCCTAACCAACCTAAGAAACATGTGTTTGCAGGAACCAAACGTCACTCCTTTGGCTGGTAATGTCATTGAGGTTTTGAAGAACAAGGTTGGCGAAGTCATTGGTGCTAGAGTTGATGTTCCAAATGGCAGAGGCAAGTGCATGTTCAAGGCCCACATTACATTCGTTGTTGATGGTGTCTTTTCCAAGTACAGAAGAGAATTGGCTTCAGACTTCAAGACCACTGCTGGCTCATCATTCATCGGTATGTCCTTGTTTAATGCTGAGTTGCCTACTAAGTACAACGGTAACGTCATCTTGGGTAAAGACCACTCCCCAATCCTAGTATATCAGATATCCCCAGAGGAAACAAGAATCTTGTGTGCCTTCAACGACAAGAAGACCCCTCCAAACATATCCAAGTGGATGCAAGCATCCGTCCAGCCACATATTCCTCAGTGCTTGAGACCTAGCTTTGACAAGGCCTTGGCTGAGGGCAAGTTCAGATCAATGCCAAACCAGTTTGTCTCTGCAAGACAAAACAACGTCACTGGTCTTTGTGTCATTGGTGATGCCTTGAACATGAGACACCCTCTAGGTGGTGGTGGTATGACTGTTGGTTTAAAGGATACTGTTTTGCTGATGAAGATGATCGGAGACCTGGACTTCTCAGACAGAGAAACTGTTCTTGACGAGCTTTTGGACTTCCACTACGAAAGAAAGAACTACGACTCTGTTATAAACGTCCTTTCCATTGCCTTGTACTCCTTGTTCGCTGCTGACAACGAGTACTTGAGAATTTTGCAACAGGGTTGTTTTGCATACTTCCAAAAGGGAGATGACTGCTTGGAAAAGCCTGTGATGTTCTTGTCCGGTGTCCTGCCAAAGCCCTTCTTGTTGACCAAGGTCTTCACTGCTGTTGCCCTATACTCCATATACATCAACTACGAAAAGAAGGGTGCTGTTGGCTTCCCAGTTGCCTTCTTTGAGAGTTTTGCTATCCTATACACTGCCGTCAAGGTGTTCACCCCATATATCTACAATGAGATGGTAGGATAAATGATTATTTATAAAATGGCTTTTATATAGCGATTATATTAAACGAACTATATTATTATTTTTTGTTTTTGTTTTGTATCACGTGTGCAAACCACGGGTTTTTATTGAAAGTAGCTTTAATTGGTGTTTTATGACACCTCCATTTTTTTTTTTTTTATCTTTTCGTTTCTACATTTTGTTTTCTTCCATATAAACCAAAGATAAATACAAATAACAAATTTGCTGGCAGATGATACACTCAGTTTTGATGTTTAATAACAAGGGCACCCCCCGTTTGATGAAGCACTATACGGCCCTGCCGCTCAATGAGCAGAAGGAGCTCTACGAGCAGATATACAGCAGGATCAAGCTTGGCGAGGCGCAGGGCCAGAGAACGAACTTCCTGAGCACATCCGAGAACCAGGGCTCCTACCAGATCGTCTACAAGAAGTACTCGGGATTGTACTTTGTGCTTTTGGTTGACTGTGAGGAGTCGCCGCTTAGAATGCTTGACCTGATACACAGCTTTGTTGAGTGTCTGAACCTTTGCTTTACTGATGTGACTGAGCTGGACCTCGTCTTTGGCTGGCAGACCCTCCAGTCAGTCCTTGAGGAGATGATTGTTGGTGGAATTGTTGTTGAGATAGACAGACACGAGGTTGTCCGGAACATCGATGACTTGAATGGCGGACATTCAACAGACCGGACCATTGAGGAGAACGTTAAAAGATTTGGGGACACGCTGTTCAACTTCGCCAGCGGTGGCTTTGGCGCATGGTCCAGCAGCAAGTAGTTAGTGGTGAGGAAACCTTTCATGGCCATGATGCAAGCTTAATTAACGCATCAAACCACTCTTCATAAATATAAACAAAATGTCTTAATAAATAGGCGTAGTATTAACAAGAATATATAAGTCAGTCTACCAACTGCTGCTTTTTTTTTCAACTAAAAGAATCTTCCGAACCATGACTGCTTCTTCTTTTCCTCCACAACCTCGTTGGTTTTGTTGGCTGAGTCCTCTCTGATCTTGTTCAGTTCTTGTCTAATTCTGTGAAGCTCTTTGAGCTCCAGAGACTGGTCTCTTTGTTCCTTGAACACGTCCATTTGTTTTTCCTGGGACTTATCAACGATCAAAGAGTCTCTTTCCCACGGGGACTTGATTGGCCCCGTCTTCCAGATCGGGTCGTCAGACTTCATCGTCTTCTTGACTATCTTTATCAGCTCTCTCTGCTCCATCTCCCTCAGCTCCTTCTCTCTGTAGTACTTCTCTCTCATTTCAGGACTGAACTCTGCAAGCAGCTGTTCAGGAGTAGGCACAAGGTTGTTGAAGGCCCACAGACCCCCACCAATGATGGAGCCACCAGCCAGGTATACTTTGATCCAGGATTTAGTTGTAGCACTGAACATAATAATGTTGTTTTGATTTTTATTGGTATGGAATTACTCTTTCTAACCTTCTTCTTGTTCTACTCAAATCGAACTATCAAAAGAGAACGTCACTTCTTTCTTTTTTTTTAAAGAAACAAAAAATTGGGAAAAAATTGTGGAAAGTAGAGGTTTATCGGAAATAAGATAAGGTGGCATACCCACGTCGCTATTACTTTATGTGAAGGTTGAACAGCAAAGACGTGTTATGCCGGGCAAAAAAACATGGCCACAACCCATTGATGCATGTAGTTTGTTTACATCAATTGTATTAATATGTGTGTGAATTAAAAGATTTACAAAATTTTAATAAAAACACACACTTGTAAACTATTTTTTAAAAAAAATACATTTTAACTTTTGTTTTACACGTGACTTGGTGTAAACATTTAACATTACAATATTTTTTTTTTTTAGATTGAACCAATATTATTATTCTTGTTCACAGTATATATAAAGAGAATACCATTTCTTTAATCAAACTCAGTTTTCCTTCTTTTCAACAATAACCTCATTGACCAGCTTCTTGAAGCCTTCATAATCAACATTTCTATAATCTTCGTTGACAAAGTCCTTCAGGTACAGTTTATACTTGTTGTTTACTAAGAAGTACTCTGGCCACTTGTCTTTTTTATTCTTGTACTCCAGCTTTGTGTAGTACACCAGACCATTTGATAAGTTTCTACAAACAGCGGATGATTGGTTTTGCAGGTAATAGAACGAGTAGGTGTCATACAGATAGCACCCTATGTTGATGGCAAAGAACACAGCAGTCAATGGCCACTGGATGTGCTTGAACTGGTCAAAGTCGTACTTGGAGCTGATATAGAAGGCTCCAGCGGATATGGAAAGAAGAATGAGCTGGAGGGCAATGTAAAAGTCTTGTTGGGGAGGGATGATATCGTTTTCGTAGATTTCAGATAGGATGTGCTGGAAGTTGTCATTGAAGACGTTTAGGAGCTGTGTTTTGTTGGATATGATGCCTGTGGCTGGCATTTTCTTTTTGTCAGAGTTAAGGAAGGGTAGCATTGTGTAGGGGTTTTGTTTGTTGCTTGTTGTGTTTATGTTGTTGTTTTTTTTTGTTGTGAATTATGACTGAAGGTAAAGAAAGAGAAAAAGAGAGTGAGAGTGTTTTTTTTTTTTGGTGTATAAAAACAAGTGAGTAGATTCTTTGTGAGAAGTTATATCCGATAACTATATTATATCCGAAGATGTTTATATCCGATAACTATAATATATCCGTAAATGTTTATATCCTATAATTGTCTTATATCCGATATGTATATACCATCTATCCATATATTGACATTTTCTTTTTTTTTTTTTTCCATATATATATTTCGTATATACAATCAATGTATGTACTGGTAAATACACACACCCCCTCCCTATACAGCCTATACAATTTTGTTATATCCGATTCAATACCAAAAAAAACAAATAAAGATATATTGCAAAAGAACATCAACAAAAAAAAAAAAGAAGCCATAAAAAATCCTGTGCCTTACCGTTTATAATCCGTTAAGTCACCAAAAAAGTAAGGAAAAATCAACAAAAACATCAACAATTTTTTTTTTTTAAATATTTAAATTTTGTTCACTCTCTTTTCTTTTTTTTAAATTAAAATTATTTAGAAGGAACAAACTGCTACCCCTGCAGCAGCCTGAGATGATGTGTATGGAACACATATTTATATGATTTTCTTTCTTTCTTTTTTGTTGACAGTAATTATTCTTGTTTTTTCTCATTCCACGTAGATGCTTTTAACTGTCAACAGTTTCTTTTCTTTGTTAATTAATTCATAATCAACAAAATGTTAAAAAGATAATAATAAAAAAAACCAGATAAAAACAACAACAAAAGAAGTTAAGTAAGATAAAAACAAGAATCTTGATTTATAAAAAAAAAGTTTAAAATATTCAAATTAATATTAAAAACTTAATAAACCAAAGACACCATCCTTGTTACTCCTCTTAATATAAACCACTAAGTTTCTACTTATTCTTTCTTTTTTTTTTTGGTATTTTTTATTTGTCACATACTCATAAACAATGCAATTAGCTAAAAACAAGTTTGCCTTAGCAACTGTTACCTTCCTATCAGTTGTCATTTTGATATTCTCATGTATCAACATCGCCGGTACCTCTGGTAACCACTTGACCGGTGTTTACTTGGGTGAAGCTGACATCAGACACATCAATGTCTCAAAGATTCTACCTTCAGTTGCTCCAGTCATCAGTGTCTTGGCAAAGGCCTTGTCCTCCCCAAACACTAACGTCAGCCAAGTCTACTCAGCCATGAACTCCTTGTCCAGCTCCCCAGCCTTGAAGTCCATTTTGCAATTGCTTACTCAATCAAAGGACGCCGAAGCCACCATCAATGCCTTGACCACCTTGGCCCCATTGGTCGCCTCCAACTCCAGCTCAGACTCATTGACCGATGTTGTTTCCTTGATCAACAACTCAAACAACAGCTCCATGATTTTCAACACCTTGTCCTCCCTATCTTCCGACTCCGGCAACTCTTCTACTCTACAAGCTGTTGAACCAGTCATGGAATTGATCTCTAACTCAAACAACGTCACCGCTACTTTGGGCGACTTGGTTATTTTGTCAAAGGCCGAAGCTCTATTGCCAGCTGCTGAATTAGAATCTGTTTTGTCCTTGATCCAATTGGGTGGCCAAAACATCACCGCTACCTTGGAAAACTTGTCTGTTTTGTCCTTGGCCTCCAAGTCCTTGAACGTTACCAATGAAGCCACCTTGTTTGTTGCTTTGGAAGCCTCATACAACAAGACCGCTGTTTTGGAAGGTATGATTGCTCAATCTAACGACACCGTTGAAATCGCCGCTTACTCCAGCTTATACAACTTGTTAGCTGCTTCAAGCAACGGTACCACCACCATCATCGATGTTGCTACCATCCTATTGTCCTCCACCAAGCAAAACGCTACTCAATTGACCTACGCCCAAAACTCCATCCAAGCTGTCGCCTCTTTACTGCTAAACTCCGTCAACGCCACCATGACCATGGAAGTCTTGCCATTGTTGGTAAAGGATACCTCTGCTGACCCAGCTGCTGCTACTGAAGCCATCCAAACCTTCATCGGTGTCTTGCAATCTTCCAAGAACGCCACCTTGACTTTGGAACTATTGTCTGACTTGTTAGGTAGCTCTTCCGCCACCTCTGCTGCCCCAGCCTTGGTTGAATTGCTAGGTGCCTCAACTAACGCCAACATGACCTTGACCAACTTGATCACCGTTGCCACCTTGGCCAAGACCAACTCCACCGCCATGCTTCCATTGTTAGCCATCTTGGAAAGCTCCTCCACCTCTCCAAACATCACCGATGCTCAAATTTACCAAAACGTCCTACCTGAATTATTCGACAGCATGAAGTTCGCCACCAACTACAAGCTAGGTGTCTTCTCCTTGTGTAAGTACAACTCCCAAGGTGACCTATACACCTGCACCAAGGCTCATGCTGTCCAATCCTTCATCATGAAGGAGATCTTGTTCGACGAATTGTTGCAATCTTCCTTCGCTCCATACGTCCATGCCTTAAGCTTGACCATCGACGACGTCATCATCGTCGGTGACTTGCCAAAGAAGCAACACTTGTATGTTCCAGGTGTCAGAGCCATCTTGGCCTTTGCCATCTTGACCATCATTGCCTGTGTCATTGTTCCAGCCTTATACATCACCGGATTGTTTGAAAAGATCTTGAGAATCTTCTTCACCCCATTGCTAATCATCAACTCCCTATTGGTCGGTATCATCTCCGCTGCCATTGGTGGTTTGGTCAAGCACGGTTTGAAGCACGACAAGTACTTGGTCACCTGGAAGATCGGCAGTGCCATGTACGCCTTGGCCTGGATTGGTTTCTTCCTAGCCATGATTGTTGCCGCCATCGTCTACCCAACCACTTGCACTAAGAACGCTCCAGTTGATGAAGAAAACCAAAACTCTGAGGAAATCGAAAACTCTGCTGAAAGCAACATCGTTGAACCAAAGGATGCCTCCGAAGGAAGCATCACTGAAGAACAAAAGTAATTTTTTTTTTGTTAGTTCGGAACAGATCAGATAACAACCTGCTATTTTTAGATACCTGCAACCAATAATAAAATAATAACATAATAATATTGCTCATACAGTGCACACACCACGGTTGCTATTGTATATATACGTAAGCTAATCAAAAGCCAACTGTTGGCTTAAGATTTTTTTTTTTTGATTATAACAGCATTGTGTGGTTTTTTATTTTTATCAAAGACACGTTTCATCAGAGTTTCATCCGTGAATCGGTAAAGTTTTGTCTGTTGGGAATGGCTGGAGAAGGGAGATACTTGTCTCCACGTTGCACTGTCTGAGGGTTTTTTGGATGTGCTGCTTTTGATTTAAAATTCAAACAAGGAGCTCATTAATGTGTTGCAAGTGCTATTTTTACCATACACACGTATTCAGAATTGGCGATAACTTTTGCTCTATGCAGACGAGGCTTCTTTTTTTTTTTTTTTCTTTTGCTGTTTCTATTTATAAATTGTAACGGCGCATCCAGGATAAGTCGGGGGTCTACATTGAAAAAAGTGCAATTCTTTTAGCCACTATTCACAGAAGCAGCCGGTATATAAGTGATTTGATAAATATTAATCATCTCCACAACCAGCTAAACAGATAAGAAAATAACCACACAACAAACATGTTTAATGTACTTTTCTCTGCTGCCATTTCAGTGCTCGTCATCCTCGCTCTCGTCGGGTGCATGAAGGACATCGCCGTGATTAAGTCCCTGCAGTTCATAGAGCTTGACTTATCCTCCATATCCAAATCAGACGTCTTCCCCTCCATATACTCAGATCTGTCGATCATACCCTCATACATAAAAATCGGTATCATGGGGTACTGCACGCCTGACTTCTGTTCGGGGAGCACCCAGAACTTTGCCAGCTTTAACATCGAGGAGATCATCGCTGCTGCGGTTGTTTCCAGTAACTCCATCATCGAGAGCATCGCAACAGCAGCCGCTGACCTTGTTCTGCCGAGCTCATACACAGACAACATCAAAACAGTCAACAAACTCATCAATGTCTTCAGCATCCTCCTTGCGGTGTGGCTGGGGCTTTCAATCATCACTCTCGGTTTGAAGGTGGCTTTCTTTGTGTTCTTCAGAGGGGTTCTCTGGACCATCATCTGTAATTTCATCCGAGGCCTGAGCTCCGCCGTGGGTGTGGTGTGTGCTGTGCTTGCCACTGTGGGTGTGTTCTACGGTAAACAGGAGTTTAACAAAAACAGCAGCGATGACCTTGGCATGCATCTGGACGTTGGAAAGGGGTTCCTAGTGGTCCTGTGGCTGGCCGTTCTGCTGGGATTCTTAGACCACATAGTTTCATTCTTTACGCCTAGCTACATGAACAGAAGGGTAAGGAAACAATATGTTAATCCAATTATAGTGTAGTAAGTGAATGACTGAAAGTGATTCTTTTTTAGTATGCTTATATATGATTAGATGGAAGCAGATTTGATACCTGAAAGTTTTTTGCGCTGTAAAATAATCAATGCTCATTCAGCTGAGAAATTGTAAAAAGAAAAGCAGCTTCAAACAATTAAAACACATAACTGCAAAATTATAACTCGCTTTTTTGCTAACCTCCATATGCTCTTGGAACACAGAAGCTGGCATATTAATAAACTGTTACATACACAAATTTAGAATAAAATTCTTCAAAGTCATCAACGCTGCGTCAATTATAAAAGCAAAAAAAAATAAAACAGTCATATATATTTTGGCTCATAACTAGTGCTATTTGTATATTTTCAAAAAAAAAAAACAAAAAACAAAACATACCTTTGCTATGAAATGTTCATCTTTTTATTGAACATATCCAGCAGCATGGAATTCTCGTTGGTCAGCGACACCTGCTTGTCCTTTTCAAAACGCAGGTCCCCCCAAATGGTCTTTGTTAGGGTATACCACAAACCCTCAACCTTGACTCTTTCGCCAACGCTGTAGTCGTTGACGTTCAACTTATCAATAGCTGGTATGGCCATCGTAGTTTTTTTCATCGCCGCCAGGCTTGGCAACGGCTTCGTCATATCCCTTGGCGTTTTCCTTGTCATATCCGCAAACTCAACAGCCGTCATGTTGTAATCCTCAGCAACCTGCTTCATGATCTTGTCCATCTCGCGTCTTTCACCCTTCTTTTTGTTCAGGTTCTCCTGCTTCTTCACCTTTTCGTGGTTCTTTGTTCTCGTCTTCAGCATTGATCTGTAGTACTGGAACAAGTCGTTTTTTATGTGTGGCTGAACATTAATTTCAACCAGTTTGTAGCTCGAACCTAACGGAAGATGCGACAGGTACTGCATGGAATGGTTGTTTATCTGGTTGTCGTTGAAGACATGCTGGATCTGGACATTAAGAGTCTCCGGGAACTTGGAATAGTTCGTAAACTCCTTTTTCAGAATATTCACATCCTGCCCATCCAAAAATGTTCGCTGGGCACCTCTATCCAAATGTTCGTAGTAGAAGTATGCATTTTCATCATTGTACTTAGTCAGCAAACTTTCTGTTCCGACATATGCAGCTGAAAAGTCGTTTTGAACTCTTTTGCCAGAAAGGCTCTTTTCAGTCAATATGGCAATTTGTCTTTCCAGCTCAGCGGTAGCCTTCAAAACAAACTCATCGCTTTCGTTGTACAAAAGCTGGTCCATTTGAGATTGCTCCTTCAGATTCTGGATATCGTCTTTCAAGAAGTGAATTTCAAGGTCAGCAGTAACAAGGTAGCTCATACCAATTCTGGAATCAATGATAGACTCTGGGTCGTACACCAAGGGCAATGCTACCAATTCAGGATCAATCCCTAGGTGCACAGGCAAGCCTAGGTTCGAAGACTTTGGTCTGCAAATCAGCTGCATGTCAATGCTTCTTCCTGGCTTCACAACATCGTGATTACTACTTGTCTCTCCGCTGGCGATGTTCATCGAAACAGGCACTATGTGCTTCAGGTTTATGATATCTCCGCAAAGGGGACAGTCATGGTGCACCTTCTTTCTAAAGTCGTCAAAGTTGTTAATGACCTCCTTGCTGTTGTTTTTCCTAGCTTTCTGTATGTACTCATCCTCAGCCTTCTTTTCGTTGTTGTCTACATACTGCAAAAGACACTGGTAGCAAAAGATGTGCCCACACTTGACCATTCGCCCGCAGCTTATGTCATCACTCAAACAAATAGGGCAGTTTTGTTTGGCACCATCCGTTTGGTAGCTTATGCATCTGTTAATGAACTCAAACGGAATGACACCGTCAAGAGTCCTGCTGACAGCAGTAGGGTCACTAAACAAAATCTGGTAGTTGGCGTTGATGAAGGAGTCGCCAAACAAGTACAGCTTGTCGTGTTGCTTGTGTGACAGATGATGATTGATTTTCTTTTTGTTTGATTTGTTCACAGTTGAGCTGTTGCTTCTAGAGGTTTTCTTCTTTGATTCTTGTTCATCTTCGTACATCTCATCCACCCAGCTGTTGATGATTTTTTTCGATTTAGGAAGCTTTTTGAAGTCGTTGAAGTGGTCGTTTGCTCGTCCGCCTTGCGTAGTTTTTGGGCATCCCCTTTTTTGGTTTGTTGCTATTTATATTGCTATTGCTATTAGCTTTATGTTTTCCGATTGACTTCTTTTTGGTGTTAGTTGAGTCATATGTTGTTGTGTTTGCACTGCCTGTTTGGTTGACAATGAAGGTATGTAAATCCATTTTGTATTATTTATTTTTTTAAAGGCGAAGATAAGAGAAGATTGTTGTTAAAGTATTTAAACAACAGGTATTTATGGTGTATAAGATTTTAAAAAGCTTGAGTAAGTCAATAAACTCAAAAAAGAGTGTTAAAGATTAATTACCTTGGTTGTTGATATATTCTCTGAGTCATTAGATATTGCTTTCAGATGAAGTATCAACAGACAAAAAACACATTAAAAAAAAAAGGAATACTCAAAAACGCCCTATATAGCCAAAAAAAAAAAAAAAGAAAGAAAAAAAAAATACCAGTAAACAATGTTTATCCATCCAAGACAGAAGGGTTTATGTTATTTTTGGAAATTGAGGGACACGTGTGTGTCTTCATTAACAAATTGTACAATTAAAGTCTGTTTATATATTCCTATACAGTCACCAATGAATCCGTTGGTTTGTACACGATGTTGTAATTAAATGCCATTATCGTATTGGCCAAAGCCTGTTGCTGGATCAGCTTATTCCCGTCTATAATCATTTGCAGTGATACACCGAATGCCGTGCTCAGCAAAGCTCTCTTAGGTGCTCCAGTCTGGCCCATCATGTTTATGTTGTTGCCCTGTTTGTCGTTTCCTGACTCATCGTACTTGCACTTGCATGAAACAGACACAACGATGTTGTTCAAACCGGGGATCAGTTGGAAATCAAAACTTTCAATGCTGTGGGCCGTTGGTGGTCCTATGTTATAGTAGTCCGTTATGAACTTCACAGAGTCATTGTATGGAACAGTGTTGTATATGATTTTGAGGGTTGCAGGGTCTTGCACAAAGAAGTTGTTGAACTCTTGGAGCTTAGCACTGTTGCTGGTTTCGTCTAAATGAAGGATTATCTTCTTGATGCATAAATCAATAAAGCCTAAGGCTTTTTCATCAACATTGCTCATTGTGAGAGAACTTGTCCTACTATGTCTTTAATGTAGAATTACGTTTGGTTTGTTTGGGATTGCCAAAAATGGTGTATGATCATTGAGATGTATGTGGAAAGCACCAAAAAAAATTTTTTTTTTGCTTTTGCTGGCGTTGTAGCGTACATGTTTGTAATCTCCGATAAGAGAAAATGAAATTTTGGTAATTTCTTTTAAAGGCAGGGTAAAATTTTTTGGTACCAAGTATCACGTGCAAAAATACATGTGAGAGCACTACAACATTTGGCTGCAATCGTAAAGTTAACCGAACAAGATAAATAAAGGCGCTTACTTCAGTATTTCAAATGTGTATCTTATTGTCCTTCTCTCCAGAATACAGGTGAGCCAAATTTATTGATCTGTTAGAATCAAAAGTGTTTTCTAAGACTTCTTCAGCTGCTACCAATCAGGGCAAATTGCTGCAAAGCAGCAAAGTACTTGAATGCTGAACTTTGATTATTCTATTTTAAGAGTTGATCAGTGCTGAGTTCACGTTTTTTTTTTCACAGTCGTAAATCATCGCCCACCCACATTATTTTTAGGTGTTTGTGCGTAATTTTCTAAGAAAATACCAGTGGACGAGCACACGAAAAAAAAAACCCACTCACACGAACGAAGCTTTCTCCAGAGTTCAGCCAGTCCACTACCGCATCGACTGAACTATTTTTTTTTTAATTTTAAAAAAGATTAAAATTTAAAAATATATTCTATAGAATTCCTTACTGTATTACTTCTTATCATGAAAACAATGCTTTCATTTAAAAATAAATATCCGTTTCTCAAAGGAATTGCATGATTCATTGGTTGATGAATTTATCCAAAAATAAACAGGGTTAAAAAGATTTCTCAAGAGTTAACTTCAGCATTTTTTTTCTTAAATAATTTCTAGCAATTGAGTATTTAAGTGCATTCGTTAAATTAAAATTTGAAAAAATAACTATTTTACGATTTGCAATTAACACAAAATTAAAATCATTTACACACCTCAACAAAAAGAATAAACACTTGAAAGACTAACCTACACAACCAAAAAAAAGTAATAACTACCCACTACTTTCAAGTAACCCAAATAAAATGAGTGATTATTCTACTAAGCCTTTGAATCCTGCCAAAATAAAATTGCCTTCATTGAAGCACCTCGACCTATTGAGCAAAAACGGATACTACGAAAAGACCTCTACATATCCTGATACTTGTGCCAAGACACCTTCGTGGAGACACAACCTGATGACATGGTGTAAGGAAACGTCCTTTGAGGAGTATGTGCAAATCAGCAACATCATATCTAGCAGCAACTTAGTAGCTACTCCAGTTACGATACTATCGCCTCCTCAACAGAGCAGCAACTTAAAGAACACATACGCCACCTTTTCACCTATAAGAGGAAACCACCACCTACCTCCGCCAAGACAATTTACTTCTCCATTTCAATTACAGAACTTCAACCAATATGCCATGGGCTCAAGTGGCTTTTACAACACACCGGCTTCTTCTGATTCCCAAAATTTGAATTCTGGAGTTGATTATATGACAGGTGCTCAAGTTGACTTCCAGCCTCCTACACAAACGGAAAATAAGAGTTTGGGGGTACTGGCCAGCATAGCCTCCAACATTTTGATTGACAATGACACACCGCCTTCAAGTACTGTTAAACCTGCTGACCAGTTCTACAAGCTCTCTAACTACAGCAACTGTGAGAGCTTGTACTCAACCTCATTGAACAAAAACAAACCAAGTCTGTCACCAAGACAACAAACACCTCCAACTTCACCAAGACTGAACTTCGACAACAAAAATCAAGTATTGTTTACATCCACATTGAGCAACAAGATGATCAAGAAACCAACTGTTGACTTGGGCCACAGAAAGACAAACTCGTTCAAGGCCAGACAGCTGAAGAAGATTTTGAACAACAGAAATGTGCTGAATGGAAGTTCTTTGGATAACAATATAGTGATAAGAACTGAAAACCAACAAGCCCTCAGCAATGACGAGATAAAGAAAATGAAAGAGTATCAAAAGAGCAAGAAAACGAGCTTGGTGGGCAACAAGCCTGTTTTGAGCTATGAAAATGCTGGCAACTTTTACACTGTGCACACGCCATCACCACCGATGTCACCTGGAAAGAAAATGAATGAAATGGCAAAGTTTCCGTCCTACGACTTCACCACTACGCTTATTGAAACTAACACTCCATTGTCATTGAAAAACTCTCCAGAGCACGACATGTCGGGAATAAAAAGTAGCACTGCCAGCAGCATCAACTCATCGCCAAAAACCTACAGCAAGAAGAGCCGCAGGTCCAGCTCAAGCGGATCGCACAAGACTTACAAGTTCCACCAGTGCATGTCATGCAAAACGAAAGACTCGCCGTGCTGGAGACCTTCCTGGTCAACGTCCAAGAAGGAGCAGCTGTGCAACTCGTGTGGGTTGAGATACAAGAAATCTAAAATCAGGTGCAAAAACGAGTCCTGTTTGAAGATTCCGTCATTGAGCGAAGCTCATATTATGAAAAACAGCCCAGACATGAAGTGTCTGTTCTGCGCCAGTGAGGTTGAAGTTGGTGGCCAAAAAAAAGATAATAAATAATGTGAAAATAGGAGCGGAAAAAGTCCTTGAAACAGCAAATTTAAATATATATAAGAACTATGTTTAAACCGGATAAGTAAATATTAAAAGAAATAGTCACGAATAACGCAGTATGGGGTTTTAATTGATTAAAACATTTGTTCTTCCCATGTTTATGCAAGTTTCCTGTGTAGCGTTTTGCCTTTAGCCCCCTTTTTTTCTCCAAAGGATTTGTTTTTCCAGTTTAAAAGTTCCACTACGTTTCCAGGTAAAAGAAAAAAAAAAAAAATCACTAGTGTCAAACGGATGAACAAAGTCAGTACGTCAAAGGCAAAAAATATTTTTTTTATTCAGCATTAAAGGTAGAAAGAACTCCCCCAGAAGACAGTGACAACATTGAAGACACAAAACCGATGACCAAGGGAAGCGGAAGAGTATTCATCAAACCAAACATAGACAACGTGCTGCCATACCAGCAGTACCTCCAATCGGTGACCTCGTTCCCATCGCATATCCAGCCTCTCCTGTTTGCAGGGGGCAGGAATCTGATGCTCCAGGTGAGGGACACAGGAAGCATAACACAAGAGCAGTTGCACGCATGTGTTTCTCCGGACGGGATTGAGCACCTGAATGAGAACGCGCTGGAGACATCCCGAAAATTCGAAGGCTTGTTCCTGGATTGTGACTTGTTTGTGCTAGACTTTGGAGTCATTATCTGGTTCAACCAGTACGGGTATGGGATAAAAGTGACCAGCGAAAACATCTTCTACCACGGGGTGGTCAGCGTTGATTTCAACGATGATGAAAGAGATGCCTATCAAATGTGTTTGAGTCTGGACAAAACGGAAGACTACGATCTGATGAACATCTTGCTGGGCAGCTGCACAATATTCGGGCTGAAGCTTGATCCAAGCAGTTTGGAAAACAACAAGGACTTATCCGAGAAGCTGTTTTTAAATTTCACACTTGTTCCATACTACAGGGAATATGATAGACACTACAACGAGGTACCGGAGAATCTGTTTTTCTATGAGTGGTTTGGTATCAACAGAGGAGACAAGCTTGTTGAGAACATCTTTTCAGCAGTGGATGCTTGTTTGGAAAAGGTGGACTTAGATGCGCAGATGATGAATAACGAGATAACGGATAATATTAGGCAGGACAGCCAAACAACCTTTGAGTGCAGTGATGAGATGCAGCCACAAGAGTTGATCAACAGTCTGCACCAAGGATTTGCTGATGATTTATAAAAAACTATATGTACAATTTTTATTTGTATTTTAAAGAAATAAATTGTAATTTTGCCAGGTTAAATCCAGGGAATTTGCGTATTTCGTGTGTGATGAGCTTTGGTTAGGATGCATAAAACACCAAAAAAAAAAAAATGTTTGATTAAATAATAACGGTGTTTTTTTTACGTGTGTTTGTGGGGCAAAAAGATATTCAATCTCCGATACGTGAGTCTAATAACGATTTAGAAAAGACAACAAATTCAAAGAATTATTGTATACCGATTCTCAAAATTTTGATTGTACCTAATAGCACTGAATGTGTCAACAACAAACCCAGCTCGATGTAGAATGAATGGCAGGACAGTAATTGCTTTTTAATTGATAAGGCTCATTGCTTTATATAGTGAGCAACAACAACAAAAAAAACAATAAACTATCACGTGCAGTACTAGTCATCATGGGCCAATTGTTGATGGTTTCTTTCAAATTGAGCCAATCGGAGATAACAACTGCTGCCTATTCAACAAAAAAAAAACATCAACAATTTTTTCTAGTCGTGTTAGTCAAACCCAGAGCATAAACCCCTTCAGAAGAGAATGGTCTAGAGAGTCATTGATGGGCCTTCTATCAACATCAATAAAAATGATCAGGGGAATGAAGATATGCAATGTTGTTTAATTATGAGCATCAGATATGCCACAGTCTGCAAAAAGGGTTTACCATCTTTTTCTTGCCAGTAAGGTGTATATTTCACACACAAACACATTATCTCTTTTCGGACAGAGACATTGATTAAACACCAACACGTTATCATAAGCCCAAAAAAAAAAAATATCAACAATTTTTTTTTATTTTTTTCAGATTTGTATGGGAGAAAACTTGTGTGTGGGCATTGACACGTTAGAAATGTGTTTTTTTTTGCTGGGAATAGCAAGATAACAAAAAAATTTTCAACATTTTTTTTTTTTTTTTTTGACTCTTGCTCTTAGGCTTTATAAGTGAAGCTCTGCTGTTCAGATATGGAAGTTTGGGTGTGGGTGTTGCTTTTTTCAACTCTGATGATATTGTAATCTGAAAAAAGATACAAATATATATAAACCAACACTTAAATTTAAAGTAATCATCCATATCCTTTATATTTGACGTTTACCACTCTTTCAAATTATATTTATCATATTCTTTTTTCACAATAACCAAAACAAGAATATAATTCATATCTAACAAATAAAAACTAATAAAAAGAACCACCAACTTTTTCTTTCACTTATTTGAAGATAGCCATACTAATTGATCAAAAACAAGAAAAAGTAATCACTTCATCAAAACCATTTACTTTTTTTTCTTTTACATTTTTCTATACGATAATTAAGGACACTAACATACATTTTTTTTCTGTACAAAGCAAAAAAAAATTATAATATTATCAAGATAAAAAAATTCTTCAGAATTCAATATTACATACCAAAAACCAAAACATAATTAATATAATGTCTTCAAACAGATTATTAACTTTACAATACGAATCAGTCGAACACTCATTGAATGTTTCTACCGACTCCTATTTAGTCGCCTCCCAATTGAAAGAGCAATTCACCAAGGACGTTTTACCTGCTGCCATTGATAGAACTCAAGAATTAGCTGGTGACGACGAACCTCAAACCAGTGCTGAATTATTGGGTAAGTTCATTGGTTACGCTTCCACCTTCTACTCCAACCAAGAATCTAAGCCAATTGAAAACGACAGCTTCTCACACATCTTAAAGAATGCCATCATTGATTTTGAAACTGCCTTCTTACAAAACAGCACCATTGACATTCACTCCTTTGTTGCCTCCCTTATTGAACAAGATCAAACCACTTTGTTGAAGGGTCAAGAAATCATCAAGAACTACTTGCTAGGTAAAGTCACCGTTGAAGGTAAGTTCACCGGTATAAACTCCACTTTAATCAAGAATGCTGATAAATTAGATATCACCGCCATCTTCGGTGGTCAAGGTAACACTGATGATTACTTTGAGGAACTAAGAGACTTAGTTAAGACTTACGATGTCATCATGAAGGATCTATTGGTCTTCATTGACGAAACCATCAAGGAATTATCCAACAAGATTGAAAACTTCAACAAAATCTACACCCAAGGCTTCGACATATTGAAATGGCTAGCCAATCCGGAACAAACTCCAAATACCAACTACTTATTAAGTATTCCAGTCTCCTGTCCAGTCATCGGTATCATTCAATTATTGAACTTCGCCATCACTTGTAGATTACTAGGCGTCAACCCTGGCGAATTAAGAGCCTCTTTCAGAGGTGCCACTGGTCACTCTCAAGGTTTAGTTACCGCCATCGCCATTGCTGAATCCAATGATTGGGAATCCTTCTTTAAGGCTGCCAAGAAGGGTATATCTTTGTTATTCTTCATCGGTTGCAGATGTAACGAAACTTACCCAAACACCGATCTATCTCCATCCATTTCTGAAGATTCTGTTGAAAACGGTGAAGGTGTTCCATCTCCTATGTTGTCTATTTCTAACTTAACCAAAGACCAAGTTCAAAGCTATGTTGACAAGACCAACTCCCATTTACCAAAGGAAAAGCACGTTGTCATTTCCTTGATCAACGGTGCTAGAAACCTTGTTGTTTCTGGTCCTCCTCAATCTCTATACGGTTTGAACTTATCTCTAAGAAAGTTAAAAGTTGCTGCTGGTTTAGATCAAAATAGAATTCCTCACAGTCAAAGAAAGTTGAAGTTCACTAACAGATTCTTACCTGTTACCTCTCCTTTCCACTCTCACTTACTGGAACCAGCTATGGAAGCCATTGAAAAAGACATTTTAGAAAACAATATTACCTTCAAAGCTGAGCACCTAAAGATCCCTGTCTACGATACCTTCACTGGTGATGATTTGTCCAAGACCAACTCCCAAAACTTATCTTCTAGATTAGCTCTATTAATTGTCAAGCATCCTGTTAACTGGGAACTAGCTACCAACTTCCCTGCTTGTTCTCATATCTTAGATTTCGGCCCAGGTGGTTCTTCTGGTTTGGGTGTTTTGACACACAGAAACAAGGAAGGTACTGGTGTAAGAGTAATCTTAGCCGGTGCTTTTGATGTTTCAGCTGATGATGAATACGGCTTCAAACAAGAAATCTTCAACATCAAGGAAGATGGCCTAAAGTTGGCTGACAACTGGATGAAGGACTACTCTCCAAAGTTAGTTCAAACCAAGTCTGGTAAGGTCTTTGTTGAAACCAAGTTCTCCAAGTTAATCTCCAGAGCTCCATTATTGGTTCCTGGTATGACCCCAACCACTGTTTCTCCAGACTTTGTTGCTTCTACCATCAACGCTGGTTACCACATTGAATTAGCCGGTGGTGGTTACTTCTCCCCAGACGTCATGACCAAGGCTATTGACAACATTATCTCTCAAATAAAGCCAGGTTACTCCATTGGTATTAACTTGATTTACGTCAACCCATTCATGTTACAATGGGGTATTCCTTTAATCAAGGACTTAAGAAGCAAGGGTTACCCAATCCAATCCTTAACCATCGGTGCCGGTGTCCCATCCCTTGAAGTTGCTACTGAATATATTGAAACTCTAGGCTTAAAGCACTTAGGTTTGAAACCAGGTTCCATTGATGCTATCTCTCAAGTTATCAACATTGCTAAGGCCCATCCAAACTTCCCAATTGTCTTACAATGGACCGGTGGTAGAGGTGGTGGTCACCATTCTTTCGAAGATTTCCATCAACCAATCTTACAAATGTACTCCAAGATCAGAAAACAATCTAACATCCACTTGATTGCTGGTTCTGGATTTGGTTCTGCCGATGATACCTACCCATACTTAACTGGTGAATGGTCTACCAAGTTCAACTACCCACCAATGCCATTCGATGGTTTCTTATTTGGTTCCAGAGTCATGATTGCCAAGGAAGCCAAGACCTCTCCAGATGCCAAATTGGCAATCTCTAAGTGTTCAGGTGTTCCAGACTCTGAATGGGAAACTACCTACCAAAAACCAACTGGTGGTATCTTAACTGTTAAGTCTGAAATGGGTGAACCAATCCACAAGATTGCTACCAGAGGTGTTAAGTTCTGGAAGGAAATGGATGATACCATTTTCAGTTTACCAAAAAACAAGTTAGAATCCACCCTAGAAGCTAAGAAGGACTACATCATTGCTAAGTTGAACGCTGATTTCCAAAAGCCTTGGTTCGCCACTGTTAACGGTGTTGCCAAAAACATCCACGATATGACCTATGCCGAAGTTGCTGATAGATTAGTTGAATTGATTTTCATCAAATCTACTGGTAAATGGATTGATGTTTCTTTGAGAAACATGACTGGTGACTTCCTAAGAAGAATCGAAGAAAGATTCACCAAGGTCAAGACTGCTTCTATTTTGCAATCTTACTCTAGCTTAGACACTGAACCAACCAAGATTTTGGAAGCCATCTATGCCAAGTTCCCTGACTCTAAGATTCAATTCTTGAATGCTCAAGATGTTGACTTCTTCTTAGGCTTAACAACCAGAAGAGCTCAAAAGCCTGTTCCATTTGTTCCTATTTTGGACAAGAACTTTGAATTCTACTTCAAGAAGGATTCTCTATGGCAATCTGAAAACTTGGAAACTGTTATTGACCAAGATGTTGAAAGAACCTGTATCTTACACGGTCCTGT
This sequence comes from Hanseniaspora meyeri, assembly GCA_030370665.1. Taxonomy (NCBI): domain Eukaryota; kingdom Fungi; phylum Ascomycota; class Saccharomycetes; order Saccharomycodales; family Saccharomycodaceae; genus Hanseniaspora; species Hanseniaspora meyeri. Next base: position 731,998 of record CP113884.1, on the reverse strand, counting down.
TGCTGCTCAATTTACCAACAAGGTTGATCAACCAATCAAGGAAGTTATGGATGAAATCCACGAGGGTCACATTGAGAAGTTATTGAAGGAATTCTACAACAACGATAAATCTTCTATTCCTGTTGTTGATTACTTCGGTAACAGCGATGCTAAAGCCGTTGAATATCCACACACCGCTTCTGAATCTGGTGTCAAGAGATACATCTGCAATGGATCTACTGATGCTTCTGAATGGTTCAACACCTTAGCTGGTTCCGAAAAGAACTGGAGACACGCCTTCTTCACTTCTGACCATGTTGTTCAAGGTAAGTTCTTTGAAGCTAACCCAGCCAAGAAGATCTTTGCTCCAGTTCAAGGCTCTGAATTTGTTGTTGAAGTTGCCGGTACTGGTGCTCAATCCAAGGTTACCTTATTCGAAAAGGTTTCCGGTGTTTTAACTGCCACTGCCTCTTTGAGATTGAATGCTGACAACGTCATTGAATTTGATTTAATTGAAAGCAGAACTATCGACTCCAAGCCAGTTGCTTTGACCTTATTATTCAACTACCACCCAGAAGACGGTTACTCCCCAATCCATGAAGTCTTGGAAGGTAGAAACGACAGAATCAAGGAAATGTACTGGAAGTTATGGTTGCCAGGTAAAGTTGACTTGAACTTCGATGTCCATGCTCCAATTGATGGTGGTTCCGTTAAGGTTGAAACCAGCGACATCTTGAACTTCACTCATGCCATTGGTAACAACTGTGAAGATTTCGTTCCAAGAACTGGTAGAAAGGTATTAGCTCCTATGGATTTCGCCATTGTTTTAGGTTGGAGATCTATCATCAAGGCTATCTTCCCTAAGTCTGTTGATGGTGATTTGTTAAAGTTAGTCCACATGTCCAATGGTTACAAGATGATTCCAGGTGCCAAGCCAATCCAAGAAGGTGAAGTCATCACTACTACTGCCTTAGTCAAGTCTGTTGTCAACCAACCAAACGGTAAGGTTGTTGAAGTTGTTGGTACTTTATTCAGAGAATCTCTTCCAGTCATGGAAGTTTCTTCTAAGTTCTTCTACAGAGGCTCTTACTCTGACTTCGAAAACACCTTCGAAAGAATTGCTGAAGTTCCATACAAGTTGAAATTGACTTCTGCCAAGGACGTTGCTGTTTTGCAATCCAAGGAATGGTTCAACTTAGACTCTGAAATTGATTTATTAGGTAAGACCTTATACTTCAAGTTGCAAACCGATGTTACCTACAAGTCCGCCGATATTTTCAGTTCTGTTACTTCTGAAGGTGATGTTTACTATGAATTACCTACTAAGGAATTAGTCAAGATTGGTGAAGTTAACTACGAAGCTGGTCAATCTCACGGTAACCCAGTTGTTGATTACTTGTCCAGAAACGGTACTACCACCGAAGAAAAGGTTGCCTTTGAAAATGAAATTCCAATCACTGTTCAACAAACCCAATCTCCAAGTACTAATGAATCTTACGCTAGAGTCTCTGGTGATTTGAATCCTATTCACGTCTCCAGACACTTTGCCAAATACGCTAACTTACCAGGTACTATTACCCACGGTATGTTCTCTTCTGCTTCTGTTAGATCCTTAGTTGAAACTTGGGCTGCTGACAACGTTTCCTCAAGAGTCAGAGCTTACAAGTGTGACTTCACTGGTATGGTCTTGCCAAACACTCAATTGACTACTTCCATCAAGCACGTTGGTATGATCAATGGTAGAAAGTTGATTAAGTTCGAAACCAAGAATGCTAATGAAGAAGTTGTCTTAGTTGGTGAAGCTGAAGTTGAACAACCAGCTTCCACCTTTGTCTTCACTGGTCAAGGTTCCCAAGAACAAGGTATGGGTATGGACTTATACGGTAAATCTGAAGTTGCTAGAAACGTTTGGGACAGAGCTGATAACCACTTCAAGGAAACTTACGGTTTCTCTATCTTAGACATTGTCAAGAACAACCCTAACGAATTAACCATCTACTTTGGTGGTGAAAAGGGTAAGAAGATCAGGGAAAACTATACCTCCATGATGTTCGAAACCATTGTTGATGGTGAATTAAAGTCTGAAAAGATTTTCAAGGAAATTGTTGATACCACCAGTTCCTTCACCTTCCAATCCCCAACTGGTTTGTTATCTGCTACTCAATTCACTCAACCAGCTTTGACCTTGATGGAAAAGGCTGCCTTTGAAGACTTGAAGGCCAAGGGTTTGATTCCAGGTGATGCTCCATTCGCTGGTCACTCCTTAGGTGAATATGCTGCTTTAGCTTCTTTAGCTGATGTTATGTCCATTGAATCTTTGGTTGAAGTTGTCTTCTACAGAGGTATGACCATGCAAGTTGCTGTTCCAAGAGACTCTGCCGGTAGATCCAACTATGGTATGATTGCTGTTAACCCAAGCAGAGTTCATCCATCATTCTCCCAAGAAGCCTTACAATTCGTTGTTCAAGCTGTTTCTAAGAAGACTGAATGGTTATTAGAAATTGTTAACTACAATGTTGAAAACCAACAATACGTTGCTGCTGGTGACCTAAGAGCTTTAGATACTTTAGGTAATGTCTTAAATGTCTTCAAGTTACAAAAGATCAACTTTGTCAAGTTACAAGAATCCATGACTTTAGAAGAATTAACTGAGCACTTGAATGAAATTACTGCTGAAGTTTCTGCCAAATCTGTTGCTAAGCCACAACCAATTGACTTGGAAAGAGGTTTCGCTACTATTCCATTGAAGGGTATTTCTGTTCCATTCCATTCTTCCTACTTGATGAGTGGTGTTAAGCCATTCAAGAACTTCTTGAAGAAGAACATTGTTAAGGAAAATGTCAAGGCTGACAGATTAATCGGTAAGTACATTCCTAACTTGACTGCTAAGCCATTCGAGTTAACCAAGGAATACTTCGAAGATGTCTACGAAATTACCAAGTCTGAAAAGATCAAGGAAATCATTGAAAACTGGGAAAGCTACCAATAAATGTAATATATAATTTTTTTTAAAAAAAAAAATAAATAAAATACTTTTTCTTTAATACTTTGGTTTTCTATTTTATATAAATTCTTGCAATGCCAGGCTTGAAAATGATGATAGCCAGGGACCTTGCTCTATAGCTTCATGGAAGTTTGTATATACTTCAATCTGATTAAAGTACAGTTCAATGATATCATTTGTGTTTTCAAGTTCAGGTTCTATATTCTTGGCTTTTTTATTCCGTTTTTTTGTATGCTCAAAATCGTCTGAATCATTTACTTTGTTATTATTACAATGCTTGATCTTTATACTGTTCAAATACGCCATTTGTTTGTCTTCTGGCTTCACCCTTGCTACTTGATCGAATATATAATTACCCAGGTAATATTTGGGTTTCATCAATGGGAGCAGGTAATTCAAAAGATGCAAGTCTCCATGGGGTATGTAATACAAAGTATCTTGGTGATGAGTTCCATTCTCCCATTCTTTTTCATCTTCGTATATCCAACTTATGTTTTCCTTTTTGTTGTTTAAATCCTTATTTATGTAGTCTATGTCCTTAGCAGTAAAGACAGGATCATATAAAGAAATTGATAGTTTGTAATCATCATTTTTGGCATTGAGCTCTGCAAGCCCATTGGCTATTTCGATTAATAATGACAATTGATACAAAGGTTGAATTTCTTCTATAAAGCTTCCAAGAGCTAAGCATCTAATATGTTTAACGTCTTTTACCAAAGCCAAATTGGAGGATAAATTTTTAAAAAACTCACTGTTTTGTATCGATGTATTGTACTTGTTGTACAGCTTATCGGTGATGATTTCTTCCTCTGAAAGTTTAACTTTGTTGTTATTCCTTTTTCTTCTATTTTTCTTCAATGAAACGGTCTGAAACCCATCATTATCTGCCATCCCTTGTGCCTTTATTTGTTTGGATCTTTCTGTTATGTAAATCCTATCCAGTATTTATTTTTTGCTTTTTTTTAAAAAAAAACTAGAGCATAGGATGAGATGAGCATTCTTAAATCAAAACTACTGGTCATGTGACCACCCCTGTCTTTTCTTTTTTTTTTTTTGGTTTATTTTTTTTTTTTTTGGGTTTAGCTTTTCAACAATTTCCCAAATAGGAGGTGTGTTCTGCGTGTTTTTCTAAGGAAATTGCAATGGATAAAAAGTCTAGTCTGGCAAAAGGAGAAAGAGAAAAAAAAAAAAAATAAATCAGGAGAAGTTGTTATATTTACATCCACACTTAAAATTTACCACTTTACACTTCACAGATGACTATAATAAACCCATGTTCATACATCAAGAAGTGAAAGTAAAAAATTTTCTAAACCACTTAAGAAAAACCTTAATTTTCAACCACAAAAATTACAGCTCTTAGTCGATATACTCCTATAGATAGTCTTCTCCCTTAGATTCTATCTTTGTATATTACACCCCAACACACTAAACTTTTTTTTTTTCAAAGCTGTCCAACGAAGAAGTTATAGAAACAAGCTCCAATTTTGTTTCGGTAATCCCTAAGTCATTTATAAGAAGACTATCTTCAACAAACGAATCCACTAATATAAAAGACAACATGAGAAAGTGTAAAGTTTTTGTTGGTAACTCCCACCCCGAACTAGGTCAATTAGTTTGTGAAAATTTAGGCATTGAACCTGCTCCATGTACCTTAAAGAAGTTCGCCAATGGAGAAACTTCTGTTCAAATAGGTGTTTCTGTCAGAGATGAAGATGTATACGTCATTCAATCCGGCTCCCCTGAAATCAACGACCATATCATGGAAATGTTGATTTTAATATCTGCTTTGAAGGGTGGTTCTGCTAAGAAAATTACTGCTGTCATTCCTCAATTCCCTTATGCCAAGCAAAGTAAAATGAAGAAGCATAGAGGTGCCATCACCGCCAGAATGATTGCTAACCTGATTATCATGGCCGGTGCTGACCACGTTGTCTCTATGGATTTACATGCTTCTCAAATGCAAGGTTTCTTTTCTAAGCCGGTTGATAACTTGTACGGTGGTCCAACCTTGGCCAAGTGGATCAAAGAAAATATCACAGATTATGAAAATAACGCTGTAGTAGTTTCCAAAAACCCTGGCGGTACAAAGAGAGTTACTGCTTTAGCTGATTTGCTAAAGATTAACTTCGCTATGATCCATACTGATAGAAGAAGAAAGAAAGATATTCTTTCTGGTAACAAGGATCAATTGAAAAGTCTTAAATTGAGAAAACAATCTATTTTAAGAAAAAATAGACCTATTATCCAAAAAGATGATGAAAATGGCTCAGAAGAAAACATCCTATTAACCAATACTATCCAAACTGCTAGATTGAGAAAGGGTCATGTGGTTTCTGAAGAAGATCCATTTGAAGACTCTGAGGAAGAAGATTTCAACTATACCAATGAAAACAATGGGTTGAATAGTAATTCTTCCGTAAACAGCGATAACGAAAACGAGTCTGATGATGATGAATACAATGAAAATTCTGAACAACCATCATTAGAAAAGCTGATTACCTTGGTTGGTAATGTTAATGGTAAAAGTGCCATTCTATTGGATGATATGATTGACAGACCTGGTTCTTTCATCGGTGCTGCTGAGCATTGTATCAAGAATTGTGGTGCTAAGGATGTTTACGTTGTTGCTACTCATGGTGTTTTCACTGGTGACTGTTTAGAACAACTGGAAGAATCCGACTCCATCAACAAAATCATTGTTACTAATACATACCCAATTTCTGAAGAAAGACTCAAAAATAGCAAAAAGCTGATTGTTTTGGATGTTTCTCCTATTTTTGCTGAATGTATTAGAAGAGATCACTACGGTGAAAGTATCTCTGTTTTGTTCGATTCTTTAAAACATCTATAGTCAGATGAATATTTTATTAATTATTTGTGTAAATATTAATATTATTAACAGTTGTTTTCCAAGGAAACGAAAAAAAAAAAAATACTTTAAAAGGATGAATAAGTGGACTTTAATGGAACTATTCTACATGAATGTTTCTAACCCTTTATTGCTGTAAAAAAGAAGGGTATTTTATCAAAAATTATTGTCTTGTTACGTTGTCTTGCTAAACTTCAAAAAAAGGTAGTTCATGATCCATGAATTACACCATTGTTGCAACTAATCTGTAGTTGCAGTACCTACTTCAGAAAGTTTACTTAATCTTTCACAGGAGAAGTACGTGTACTAACGGAGCGATGGGATATCAAAACAAAAAGATCTGTGGTGTTGGGTGCATTTAAAATATGATAAACAAAATTTATTTGGAGTTTTTATATTTTGATTATGTTTCAACAAGTTCATTATAATTTAAATCATTTTTGTTCTATTTGTTTACAAGCAGAACTCTTTAAATTGTATCAGTTTCAGATTACATCTTCTTTCAAAAGTAATATATAAACGTAGCAGTGAATCAACGTTCTTCTTCAAGAGCTGAAGGTGTCAACTCGGAAAAAGTATTACCCTTTTCGTTTAAATTTTTGCCTTTATAACCTTTGTAACTCAAACTTGGAGAGGTAATATTCACCGCAGTAAACATGTCTGGTAATTTCACTCTTGGGAATTTCTTTCTCAAAATGTCCTCAAATACAGCCGAATCCAAGTGTCTGGTCAAAGAGATCTTAGGACTGCACGATATGTAATGTCTGTTGTCTAATTGAACATCCAAAGGATCTTGTGTTTGGCAACCAGGAGATAGTTTTAATCTAATAGAGTGTGTCTTTTCACCAGTTACATTGTCTTTTCTTTCATATAACTCAAAGTTAATTTGAGATAAGTAATCTAATTCTGGCAATGCATTTCTTGCCACTCTCATTGGTAACCCAGATTCATACAGAATGTTCAACAAAGTGTAAATGTGAGATTCTTTAGTGAAGTAGGCAACACATTGCGGATTTTTTTCTGTTTTCATAGAGTCAATATCATCCAAGATTTTTTCGGCTAATGGCAAAGATGTTAGTAAACCAATATCCAATTTCTCATTTTCAGTGATACCATATTCTTGTGGACAGATAAAATCAAACAATACTTTAGATAGCTTGAATAATTCTCTTAAGTGGGAATAGTTTTTATCAGAGAATACAGAATCAGATTTCTTATCTGTTTTTTTGTTACTTTCCAAAACCCAACCTAATGAACCAACAGATCCCTTAGGATTAGAACTAGGTGAAGGTATAGAAGAATTAGAGTTGTTGGATGGGTTGTTCAATTTGCCACCTTGAGAAGTAGTAGATCCAACGGAAACACTTCTGGATTTATCGTCAACAGGTACGACAGTTTTGTCTGTTGTTACAGGAACAAAATTAGTGGTAGTACCAGCTGATGAGTTGGAAGACCCAACCTTAAAGTTATTCTTGGCTAGCAAATTAATAGGATACTTGTCTACCAATGAATTATCAACTAAATCCTTGTCGACAATGTTTTCATCTATAGAGCCTTCAACACCAGGATAGAATATCTTTTCCAAGAAGGTTCTGTTGTGTAGAGCATCAAACTTCATAGTATCGTATAGTTCGGAAATCTTGGAAGGGTCTACTTTTTCAACAGTGGTGAATTCAGCAAATAACTTATCCCATCTTTCTTTAAATAGTTTAGCATCCTCTGCACAGCACCAACTGGCTTGCATAGCAGTAAGCTCCTCAGTAGACATGGTCTTGAAATGATAGTCCATAATAGTCTTGTTATATCTCATCAGTTCACAAACTCTCTTCATTACTAAGTATGGCTGTGGCATGTTAGTAGGCCATGTGAATTCTGTAGGTGCTTCTTGGCCAATTCTCAATAAAGGCTTTAATTTCTTTTTGACTTTATCCATCAGTTCTTTAGCAGCATTGGAATCATCTAGCAGGTCTTTTCTAATAAATATTTCGTTTTCATAATTACCTCCATATAAAGCAACAGCCCATAATTGAGCAGTATACAAAACTCTTCTTTCACTTGATGAAAAGATTTTAATATTGTTGTCTTCTAAGATAGATTTGTTTAACAATCCAAAGTCTAATCTCATTTGTTCACCCAATTCAGCAGCTTGGTACTTACATGAGTGAGTAGCTTCTCCAAAGAATTTCAAAATGAATTGAACTTTTTCAACTTCTTTACTCTCCTTATTCAAAACAGGCTTCAGTTGAATTTTAGTTCCTGGGAAGTTTAATTTTTTGGAAAGAGCATCAATTAGAACATTCAGTTTGTTCAAGTCTTCAAGTTTTTCATCTCTTGCAATTTTTAAGGCCTTCAATGCAATTTCCAAATCAATAACATTTCTGATAATGACTTCCTCTTTATGTCCTTTCAACAAAGAAATGAAAATATCAGAAGTGAAAGAATATTTGTGTTTTTGTTTAGGTGTTCTATCACCATGTCTAACAACACTAACAATACCTTTGAATACCCATCTTTGATCTTTTTCCTCTTCTTTGCTGTGTTCACCTTCAAGATACTCGGTTAAGTTACTCATACTTGAATTTTTAGCTTCAACTTGCTTCATTTTCAATAAGTTCACTTCAGAGTTTGTAATCTTTAATTTGTTTCTTTGAATTTCGCTGTTGATAATGTTTTGAACCATACCCTTGGTCTTTGGTAAAGACTTAGTTTTATTTTTCAAGTTCAACAATTTCTCTTTGTCAGCTGCTTTCTTATCCTTAGCGGCAATAAACATTTCTCTTAAAATCTTAGCAGTAGTATCATAATAGTCGTTGTTATCTTTGACAAATGAAAACCCGTTGACATCAATAACATAAGATTTACCTTGTGCTCTTAACAAGTCAAATCCACAAATGGTTTGCTCAAAAGAAGAACACACTTTAGATGCCATTGTTGTTTCCTCTTCTGTTAACTTGGTAACGTATCTGATTTCTTTACCATGTGTATTTCTTTTTACAATACCATCAACAACTGGTGATTTTCTAGTTTCAGCATGACAGAACTTTGGGGAAACTGTGTATGCCTTGACATCTTCGCAGTTATCAGCATCCATAAACTTTTCATAGATATATGATCCGTCTGTTCTGATCATATTTAAGTCTGCATCAAACTCAGAAGCTTTGTTACCAATCTTTCTGAAAAGTCTTCTACCACCACCACCATTGCTGGAATGGTAATAGATATAGATGTTGTGGTTCTCACCATTGACAGGTTTTTCAACAAAAGGCTTTTCTAGTCTTTGGCCATTTACTTCCAAGATATCACTATCAATCATCTGCCACTTTGGTTCTTCCTTATCGAAGACTACGGGCATATTTTTATCAGCAAACTTGGTTTTCAAGTCGTCATCAATCTTAGGACCACCATCTCTGGAAATCTCCAATCTTTCAGGAGTTGGTATTTGATTGACTTCCAGTAGTTTCAAAACCAATCTTCTATCCCATAAAAGTTTTTGCATTGTCAAATCATTAATTTGATAAGGCTTTCTCAACTTAGCATAAGCAATGGCTTTGTCTAATGGAAAGCCGTTACTAAAGAAGGATATTAAGAAGTCACAGGTTGGCCAGTTTTCAATATCCTCATCAAACAGAACTTTATCACCAAAAATGATAGTTTCAAATTCACCGTGTTCCATTAATCTATTCAAAATTCTTCTACATGGTTTACTCAAGACTTTGTTGTCTAGTGCACAGACCCCAATTTTACCAATTTTCTTTACGTTTTCTTTAGGTTTCAAATCAATTTGAGTCACGGAAGACGTGACGGAGCTTTCTTGTTGAATACTTTGAGAAGATCCAGTTTCAGATTTAATGTCACTCTCAATGATAGTTTTTGGTTTTGATGGAGTGGCATTACTGCTGATGGAGTTTCTTCTGGATACTGAGTTGGCAGTTTTCAAAATATCCTCAGGCTTCATACAAATTTTGTTTACATTCAAAATGTCTTGGGATTGGTTTGCTATCAATGGAGGTTTGCTTGTACCTGATAAAGTTGGTTGGATGCTTTTAGTTCTTTGCAACTTGACTAGGTTATCCATGGCAGCCATATCAGTTTGGTCTTGGAAGCTGGAAATGGACTCACAATCTTGGTGAATGTAGTCACTGTCGGTTTGGTGGTCTTTAGAGATACTTATGTCATTTACCAAGTCATTGTGAATTTTACTGTTTGAAATGTTACCTTCATCAGCGGATTCACTGTTTTGATCAGAGGCTTTCTTGTTAAGCGATACTTTCAATGATTTTTTGTTTTCCTGGGAAGTAGTTTTTGGAACAAAACCCTCAAGAATAGGAGCAATGGTTTGTCTCCAATTGCTATTTGGGGAGCTGTTATCGGAAGACATTTGTTGGTTTTTAATAACTGAATGGTAGTATGATTATTTAACAAAAACAAAGTGTAAAAGATAAAATCGGTGGAAAAAGCCTGACTGCGCCTTTTTGCTATTCAGTGGGGAAAAGTGGAACACGTGGGGGGAAAAGGAGTATTTAGCTATTTCGGAGTCAACAAAAAACAAACTCTTTGGCACGTCTTCTAAACACACGTGACACTTCCGGTTTAGGACAAGCCACCATGACTACACGTTGGCTGAGCATCTCATTCAAAGTTTAAAAAAAAAAAAAAGAAAAGAAAAGAAAATCTCTTCAGCGACATGTATGGTATTTTTCGACTTTTATTAAAATCATCAAATTATCTTTAACGTATTTTGTTAATCATCTTTGTATTGCTAAAAAAAAAAATATAAAGATTTTTCACCAAAATATCATCTAAAAGATATAATTATCTTAAGAAATTAAAATAGTAATAATATGATCTTTCATAATCACGAAAAATATGCATGTGTCAAGTGCATTAGAGGACATAGGGCTACCAGCTGTCAGCATCATGATAGAGTCTTGATGAAGGTGAACAAAAGGGGCAGAAAATCTTATACAGATGCATCGAACAATAAAGAGAACTATGTCATGTTCAAGCAAGAAGACTCCAATGATGCCACTCATATGGTCCTAAAATCTGATGAACATGTTACTATAGAAAACGATGATTCTTGTAAAGGCCAAAAAGAACCATTATTCTTTTTGAAAAAAGAATCTCACGATAATATTTTACCTGCTCCTAAAAAGAAATGCTGCAATTCTACAACAATAAAAAAAGAAGAATCTGGTATGGAACTGTTTCAAAATTCACACGTCTTTTTAGAATCCAGCTGTACTTGTAAAGATGACACTTGTGAATGTGAGAACTGTATTCTACATAGATTGGATGCTGATCTGGACACCTTTATAGCCAAAAATATGAACATGGATATTGACTTGAAAAATATGGACAACACAGATTTTGTGCAGTCAGGTTGGAAAAGAATTGATAGCGCACAAAATGATGAAACCTCTATAAAATCAAATGAGACAATGACTTCTAGCGCATTTGCTTCAGTAAACAGCAATTACAGTAATTTGAACGAAAGTAACCACATTGAAAATAGAAGCAATGAAATAGTCTTTGATCAAATCTTTAGATTAGGCTATGATAACATAAAGGCCAATATAAACAAAAATACGCTTCTTGTGCTGAATGATAAAAAAATCGAATATGACCTATGGTATCCTCAATTTGAATTGTACCTTACCGATAAAATAGCCATAACACAATTAGTAGGAATTTTAGCATTGCTTTGATATATATGTTCTTTTCATCTTGTAATTATTATGATGATAATAGGTTATCATCAACTATAAATTGTCTAAGATTTTTTCAGCACACTCGTGTCCACTCAGCCAAGCACCATTCATGCTTCCACATCCTTCCAAATTGGTATACTCACCAATAAATTTAAGTTTTGAAGCGTCGTTTTGCATGGATGTTTGAATGGTGATATCAATCGGATCGTCGCCTGGGTAGCAAGCAGGATATGAGCCTCGTTGATATGGGTTGACTGTCCATTTGGAAACTGAAACATTCAAAACTTTATACTTTTTGAGGTTATCCTTTGAGTACAATCGACTGTCAATTTTCTTCAGCAAAGTCTTAATAAATTCTTTGTCATTGTCTTTTATGTTGCTTTCAATAAAAGATGTAACTGGATCTTGCGTTATTATTTGCAAAAGTGGCTTTTTAATTGTAGATTGGGTATTAACAATTAACATAGGCCAGTCAAACATATTCTCAAAATTGACTTCTTGTTTGATTAACTCAATTTCTTCAAGTCTGAATTCTTTGGGTTGACACAAAATCTCTTTGATAATGATGGAATCCTTCTCAGCAATTTTACCAAGATGATATAATCTGGTATCCAAAAAATCAAAGTCTGTATCGAACTCTACAAATATTTTGCCCAGTGCTCCGTAATGCACTTTGCTCAAACTCTCTCTGATATTATTGTTCAGCAGGTTGTTTTCAAAGTTTATTGATGTTATTGATGATAATGGTGCACTAACAATACAGTTATCCGTTGAGTATGTATCATTCAAGATGTACTTGTTCTTGTCTTTTCTGATATTTGTAACAGGGGTACTATATTCAATCTTGATCTCTTTGGATAAACTCTTGATGAAGCTTGATAATCCGAAGCATAGCACATTTTGGCCTAGACTGTGTAAAAATGCATACTTTGCACTCAAACAGTCCCATGAGATCCCGTGCCATGTTTCCACATACCTGGCAAATAATGATAATAAGCACAATTGTTCGTGGTTTTTTTCATTGAATAGCTTTTTAGACGCTCTATTTTTTATGTACTCAAAAAACATTGTTTTAAGACTAGGATCCTTGCCCACATTCTCATCTTCAAAAAAGTAGTTTTCAACATACTTCTCAAATTCTTGTAGCAAAATTTCTAGTCTCATAGTTCTATGATTACTTAAGTTTATATTATTATGTAGAAGAATTTTATTTGAATCATCTAAAAATCCTTTTACCTTTCCGTTATCCTCACCTCTAACTTCGTCTTCCAGTTGATAGATATCAATTAAGTCATTTTCTATCATATATTCAAAAACCTGATTATCCAGTGAATCGTGAAGCCAGGAGGCACCCATTTCATGAAGGGCATTATCTGTTTTAATTCTACCACCAGAATAATTCAGTGCTTCCAAAACCAAAATATCTTTCTTTTGAACACCAGAAGCAGTTAATTTTGTAATACATGATAACGTTGACAAACCTGCACCTACAAAAATGTAAGGCACTTCATAATAAGGCTTTTCTGACATTAATTGGGATTCCTCTTAATATTTTCATTTGAGAAGAAGAATTTTTTTTAAAAAAAAAAGATGAACTTTTACATTGTTTGCGATTTTCATTATTAAACCATCGTGCATTTTCCTCGCCTAGCTTAAGTCAAACATTTTTTGCTAAAAAAGAATATATACGATTAATTACAAAAGTTTAAATTTCTAAATCACCAACTTTTCTTTCCAATTCAATTTCCATTATTCTTTTAACTTCTCTTTTGGCTGTTTCTTCAGCTCCCCAAACACAACCATTTCCCTCACTAACATAAGCTTCACCAACGAATCTAACGACATCTTCGTGTCCCTTCAGAGATTCTTCTAAGAATGGGTCGAACGAATCATTTACTCTTACTGAAGTGTATGCGCCCAATGCAAATGGATCCTTTGTCCAAGATGTATGAATGATGTTTTTCAAGTGGATTTCTTTGTCAGATACAGTTGCTGTGCTTTCAGGGCTGTATTTCAAAGTTTTGTCACATTTGAATATCTTGGCCAATGAATTAATCAAAGCAGGTTTAAAGAATTCATATAGCTCTTCCTTTGTTAATTTTTCTAAATGTTCGGTCAATGGATATTGAGTCAAAAATAAAATTGTTGGCAACTTGAAGGAAGCCGCTAAGTTCAAGATAAAGTATGGATAATCTTCACATTTGTATTCCTTTGGGTCATCTGTTTCTGAAGATAACTTGCTCAAATGCTCTGCTGTTAAAAACTCTCCATCTAAATCAAATTGGTCGATTTCATCAATTGTTTTAGAATAACTTTTACTCATCTGTATAGCCCTTGACTGATCAGTGGACCACTTGATAGAATCAAACTCGAAGAAAAATTTACCTAATGAACCAAAGGAAATCTTGGATAGCGCATCTGTGAAGCTGTTTGATAATGGTGGATTGAATGTTATAGAACCTGGTTGCTTGGCATTTTCACTAGACTTCTTCAGCAAGCTTAATGGAATCGAGCAAATTACATAATCAGCAGTAAAAGTTTCGTCTTTATCTGTTGTTATTTTTACAATCTTTTTGGTGCCTTCACTTATAACATCAACGGTGCTTATAGTTGTATTTAACATGATTTTATCTTTCAAATTGTTTTGGTCTAAGTACTTATTTGGATATAAACCAAAGTTATTTACTAAGGCGTTTCTACCAAAGTGGTCACCTACACACTCTTCAGAAGAAATCATATTCCAAGAATCACCATTCCATAGCTCAGTGTATCTGGACAATCCTAGTAAAGCAACCTTTTGTGGTTTGGTTAATGTATCCCCCATTTTGCTGATATACATTAAAACAGCTTCTTTTAAAGAGATTTTGTTACTTAGATTACCAAAATAGTTCAATTTTAAAAAAGTAGATAGCTCATTAAAAACCGGCATAATGTTCAACTCTTTGTTTTGGTCCAATCTGTCCTTGTTCTCATAATCGGCTATAGCAAATGAATCATCTTCAATGACATATGGTCTGTAAGCAGTTTTTCTTTCTTCTTGGAACATAGTATTGATCAAAATATCATGGTGCCAAGAAGCTCCCAAGTCGTATTCTTGCTTGTGATATCCAGGTTCACTAATCTGTAATCTTCCACCATATCTGTCCCTGGCTTCAAAGATCTTTATATCCGTGATCGAATGCTCGTTTATTAGCAAGTTTGCTGATTTTAAACCACTGATACCGGCCCCAATGATGATGACTTTATGATGATTAGACATTTTTATTTTTTTCCTTTTTCTGGGCTTGCTTTGAACTCTTTTATTTTTAATTTAGTTTCATGTGAGTGGATTTATATATGAATTCTTTTTCCTTAAAATACTTCAAAAAAACGTTGAAATAAGCGATAAAAAACTATTGCTTTATTTTTTTGGCACCAATTTTTTCGCTTATCTCGAGGAAACAAGCGTAAAAATATAAATGTTTATTGGCAAAAGTTTATTAGCTTATGCTAGCGGAGTTCTCTGATAAAGGATACGTCTAGATCTAAATAATTATACAGGACTTTAATGTACAGAAATACAAAGTTTTTTATGCTTGACACGTACTCGTATAGAAGTTCCTTGCATTGATTAGGTATATTTGAAACAAGACAAAAGCATAACCTGAAGAAAGTTAAATATTTTTATTGCAGTTGCTGAAAGTCAAAAAAAAAATTAATAGCTATCTAATGTGATCTAAAAAGTACTAACGTTTGTGAATAGTTTCATGCTATGAAGCATCATATGTGCTGTGTCTACTTCAGCATTTATCATTGTAAAAAGACAAACAAATATTTTCAAAGTTTCGCTACCAAATAATGATAAATCATCTCTTTTTTCTTTTTCTTTTTTTTTTCTGATTCTACAAATAAATTCAACAGCATTTTTCTCCGGTAGGACAATTCATCTGCAAGCAATATCTAAACTGTCAAAAGCATATCTCTTCGTCCAACCAAGGAAACTGGAAAACATAAACACATAAATGAGTCTGTTTAGGTCGAATAGACTTTTGCTACAACAGGTCAAATCAAAAGTACCTTCAGTACAATTTTTTGATTGGCAAAAACAGCATTTATTAAAACCTGAAATATTTACCCATTTTGCCAAATTTGTAGAGTTTTATAAATTACACTTTATAGAGAAAACCGGTGATTCCAAATTAGAAAATGAATTGTTCTTTGATAGATACTTTGTTGATCCTGTTTTGAAATCTAAAGATATATCTCACCTAGTCAAAAAGTCTCTGGATGAAAAAAATTCAACATTTTTGAGCCATTTGAAAATTGAAAAGCTTTTAAATGTTACAGATAAATCCCAACTATACAAACATTTACTGAATAAAAATTGTCTTGATGAAAACAACAGGCTGGTATTTGAAATTCAAGAATTACACGATAAATATTATGAAGTTGGCGATGTGGTTGTGTTGAATAACACAAAGAACAATCTATTGCCAGATTCTTTGAATTTAGCTGTGATAATAAAGTTACCTTCCAAAGATGATTTAAACATGGTTTGTATTTCCACAACTGAGGACATTATGTCTATAAGTAAAAAGAATGTTCTTTTTAGAATGAGCAATGTGTTTGATATGATAAACACCAAAATTCAACCAACAACAACATTTTCAAATTTGTTTATTGAAAATCCAGAAATGAAAGAACATTTTATACCAGATACCTTGTTCCATCACATTCCTAGATCATTCTTAGAAACTTTGGAATCATTAAAAATAGACTTGAAGAAAGATGTTATTAAAAGAAGAACAGATGTTGACGTTATTATTGACGATATTTTAAAGAGCAATACTGATATCACACTCGATGACTTATACCAAAAGCTTGTTGAAGGTCTAAACGTTTTGTGTACTGAAACACCATACTCATTAAATCCAAAGAAAATTTATTGCTCTGTATACATCACCATGTTGTATTCTCTAATTGACAACAATTATCCACTGTACACAAATATGGTTGGTATTCCATATGTGAAATTAAATAAATCTAGAGACTTGCAGCTTACGAACCCTGACTTTGGTATCATTGACATGAATACCATTTCCAGCAATTACATGGAAGCTGTTAATTTTGCTGAGCTCATCAACGAACACAAAGGCGGTAACTTAGACCAAGGTGATATTAATTTGCACGACGTCTTAACTGAAAATGTCAAAATCAATGAAACGGAAAGCGTTGTTAGACAAGATAAATCTCAAGAAGAATTGAAGAAACAGTTTGAGAATGTCAAAATATCACATAGTTCTGAACCAACAGAAACTAAGTACATGAACCCAGCCAAATTTGTAGAATCTGATGGCAGCAAAGAATCAGCAATTTATGCTATTGATTCAGCATCTACAGTAGAGGTCGATGATGGGTTGAGTGTGGAACATATTGATGGAAATACTTTCAAAGTTAACTGTTATATTTCTGCAGTTAGTGACTTTTTCTTAAAAGATGAATTAACAAGCAGCGAAAAATTACTGATGGATAATATTTTTGCTAGAAATTCTTCCCTATATTATCTATCCAAAGTAGACAAAATGATCTGTGTTGATGCCATCAATGATTATTATTCATTATCTACAAAAAATGAAGATAAGCCTGCTTTGAAGTTCTCTGTTGTTATTAAAAAACTGGGAGATGATTACAAGGTTGAAAAGGATACTTTTGAAATTTCTAAGGTTACCAAGTACAAAGATCTGGAAAGAATGACATATGAAGAGGTAGAAAATATAATATCTGGTGAGCAAAAAGAACACCCAGCATTAAAAGATCTATTTGAAATATCTAAGTTTTTAAGAGAAGATAGAAAGAATTCCGAATTTTACAAGACTTTAGAATTTAGCAATGAAAACACGGTTCAAGTGAAAAACACCGAAACAGAACTTAAAATAACTGTTGAAAACGTTGAGAAAAACAGTCAAATTTTGGTCAGTGAGTTCATGTTACTGTTCAACCATTTAACTTCTTTGTACTGCTTTAAGAACAACTTGCCTATAATCTATAGATCATGTCCACCTTCTTTGGGTACTGAAAATTCAACGGAAAAAATTAAAGGAAGTATGTTGACCTATACCGCCAATCCAAAGTATGCTAAGTTCATCACTCCAGAATCATACTACACTATGGAGCCTAAGCCCCATTATTCAACAGGATTTGAATTGTATACACACATAACATCCCCATTGAGAAGATTGCCTGACTTCTTGAATACTTTGACAATAATGAAACACTTGTCCAACAAGTCTTTGACCTCGGAAGAACTCAATAAGCTCAAGGTTGTCTTTGAACAAGATGTCTGTGTTGGTAGCCAAAAAACCAAGAAATTTAACAAGTACCTGGAAAAGTATTTCTTACTGAAGGCTTTGAAAGAAGATAGCACCTACCTAGCAGAGTTGCTACAGAAAGGAGGGGTTTTAACCACTTCGACTTTTGGGGACAGCAAGCAATCCGATCTCTCACACAAAGACGAATTATTGCCAATACAGAACGTTAACATTGTGAAGAAAAACATAACAACATATAGCAATAATTTGGAAGTGGAAGAAAAAAAATTTGACAGTCTGGACAGAGTATTTGTTACCTTTAAAGGGTGTATAGTTGCTGATTTGGAGATAGACGCGAAGATCAAGACTAATTATAGTGAAGGCCATGTCTGCAAGAATTTGGTATTGCATTCTTTGGATCCTGTCAAGCTACAATTTTCTGTCAAGTTGGAATAAGTCTAGAAAAGCTTGTAAATAGTTACTATATAGTAAATTATAATTTTTTTATTATATAGCTTAAATGGTAGTAATCGGTTTTTGTAAGCAGCATATTGAATTCCAGGCTTTTTTTTACTCAAGATCAACGTTCAGTAATCGTTGACGCGTTTAATTAAATGTATGATTTTTTTTTTTTTTTGAATAAGTCTTTTGGTAGCGAGTAACGTGTTTTCCTCTTCCAATTGCAGCCAGCTTTGAGTATTTTTACTGGGGGTTTTTTTTCACGCGTCTGGGAATCTCCAATTTTTTCGTGAATGTTTTCAAATGATGTTCAGAAAATCAGATATATCATCAGCTACAAACTCCAAAATCTCTCCCCTCCAACACACATAATGATCAGACAGAGTGTAAAAAGAAAACATCAAACTAGTAACAGTAACGGAACTTTAGCCGAAACCAACTACGCCAAAACATTGGTCATAAACGATGCAATTAATGATCCTGATTTTCCTCTTATAAAGCAGTACACCAAGGAAACCAATTCTGGGTACAGCAACTTACTGACTTTGTACACAATGCCACCTGTTCAACACTCGGAACTGACTCTACAAGAGTTTGAAACTTTCGGTTTAGACAGACTAAAGTTTTTAATGGAACTGTACCACTTGCAAAACAACTTGAATCTGAAACTGAAGGAGATTCTTGAACTGAATCATTACTCGCAGTTGTTGAACAAGTACATGAAAAGCTGTGGAAATGATTTGAAACAAATGATTTTGAAGGACTACTATGGCCATTACATTTTAAGACTGGTTTTCTTGAAAGATGACGAAAACATGGATTTATTGTGCACAATGGAGTCATTGCTGCTAAAATTGAAATTCCAAAGTATAAAAAACAAAGAAGACAAGTTGAAATTTTTAAAGCAAAACTCTATGATCATGGAAATCAACCAAGACATTGATGAAAATAAGTTGATGATCACATTGTCCGATATCAAGGACGAAAATTTGATTGCTAAATTCCATAAATTCTACAACAACAACGGCTTGAATCCTACTGTTCAAGATGATACCCCTATCTTAAAGCTTAAGTTTAATAAAATCATTGATATTCTACCTTCAAGAAATGTGTTGTTGTACAAGGGCTATGTTTACTTGCCTGAACACATGCAATTCAACTACCTATCTCAGATGTACAGCAAAAACTTGAAGCAAGAGTTAATAAAAATTTTGAAGTACAAGATGGTGAACTTGACCACCAATGAATCGGATAGATTGATACCAATAATAAACCATCTAAACAACAACGGCTCTGTTTTAAACAATTACTCTAGCAAAGAGTTTGAAAACACAGACTCATTGACACACACCCAAATCTACAACCCTGAAGTATACAACAATTTCCCACTATGCATGCAGAACTTGTTGACAAATTTAAAAAGCCAGTCACATTTGAAGTATACTGGGAGACAGCAACTGTCCATATTCTTGAAAGAATGCGGTTTAAACGTTGAGGAAGCTTTGAAGTTCTGGCAATTCTCCTTCCAAAAGAAGTACAGTATGGATGACTTCAACAAAAACTACAGATATAACTTAAGACACAACTATGGGTTAGAGGGTTCCAGAATTAACTTCAAGCCTTGGGACTGTAACCAAATTCTGAACAAAGATCCTCCGTCCAATGACATGTATCATGGATGTCCATTCAGAGATTGGAACAAGAACAAGCTGGTCGACTACTTGAGTAAGTCCAAAAACGTGTATACTAACGACACCTTGACCAAATTCGATGTCAACACCATAGTTGACTTGAAGAATCAGAAAGACTACATGATGGCGTGCACCAGATACTTTGAGTTTACCAAGGATGTGCTGCCACACAATGAAATGATTACTCACCCCAATCTGTATTATCAAAGATCAAAAACAATCCAAGCAAATAAAGGCGGTAAAGAATAATCAAGTATATATAATCTAATGTTAAAATGTGTGGAAAAAAGATGTATTTCTTCTTTTGTTTTTGTTTTTTCGTGCTGTGTATACAGTCTAGTCATGACTTTGTCATTAACTATTCAAGAAGTCAGCAATGTCTATATTGTCTTTGTGAACGTTGTCTTCATCTTTGTGGATTTCCTTATCGCTTTGGGTATCCATATCTTCGTTGGCTGTGAAAATGCTCTCCAGCTCAATGTCTCTGTCTGCTAGATGAACGTCGTCCATAATATTGTTTGTTTGTTCTTTTTTGTCAAAGGGTTCGATTTTGTCGTTCAGAATATTGACAACCCAATCATCCTGGGAGATTTTCGCTGGGATTGGCTCGGGGATTATGTTGAAACTTCTAGCTTTTTGAGGTGAAATGGCTTCGGCGGAGACCTCGTCTTTATCCAGGCTTTTCTTAGGACTAGTATTGTAATTAACATAGTGTAATTCATCCAAATCGATTGTCTTTCTTAAAGGTAAGCTGTGGTAAAAAAGGTGCAGTAGTTTGGTCATGAATGATATTTTCGTTTTGTTTTCTTTATCCTGTTTTATGACTCCTTGCTTGATCAACTTGCTTACTTCTTTGCTGTGGTACCATTTTAGTCTACCCAGGTAAGTTTTGTTGGTTAAATAATACTTGTCTTGTATGCTTAAAGAGTATAGGTTCATTGGCTTCAAGTAATTATTAACGATCAGGTTTGTTTGGTAGTTCGCCCATGAGTACTCCAGTGGCTTTTCTATTTTAAAGAAAAATAAACTATCAAAAAGGCAATTTGCTGGGTGGCACATGGAAACTATGATGGAAATGGGGATTACTGGGCCATGCTCCACATCGCGAAAATTCTGCTCAATGTTCTCAGCTAATGGCAGAAGCCACAGTAAGAAATAGCTGAGTGGGTACAGATACAGGGTATTCAGTTGCTTTCTGAATTTTTGCTGCGACTTGTTGAACTCATCAATGACCATTTTTGAGAGTTCTAGTCTGATTGCTTCTATTTGGTCTTCCATATCGGCGTTGGCTTTCGATATATTCTTGATTCGCTTTCTGATTTTTATTGAGCTATTCAAGTAATTCACATATATTGCCAGAAAGACTCCAAAAATCGAGAGCAGGGTAATGTATCTGAATAGCCATGAAAACAGCAGTCCGTAGTAGAAAGGGGTGACAGGCGGTCCGATGATTGTTACGTAAGGCTTGTATCCACCCAATTTTGATGGGTTTGTGATTTTTATCAGTCCCTTTGTTTTGCTGATTGTCACGCCTTCTGTTTCCATTTTTAAAGGAGTATTGATATTGATTAGGACCAATGCAGAGGTCAGCAGTGAGTAGAATATTGCTGATCCGTATATGTAATATCGATACTTGAATAGTCCACCTTCATATGTGCGTGATTTTTTTGAGTACCATCTCCATTTGGGCTTGAATATCAGCACTGCAAAGTGCCAGTTCAGGAAAAAGGCCATAGAATCACTGGCGGTGATCATCATATGTGTTAGGAATCCCAGAGTGTTGTATATGCCCGGCTGGTTGTTTATTTCCAATTTACTTATTTGGAGGATTGTGTATAGGGTGAAGAAGAAGCACTTCAAGAAATTGACAGTGAACTCAGCAGTCAGCAGAGTGTGTCTGAATCGAGTATGTTTTTTATGGAGGTTTGTTATCAAAGACATGTTAATAAACCCGCACACACAAGAGGGAACGCCGACAACCAAGGCAAGAATCTGGAGTACCCGGGTTATCTCCTTTGTATAGGCACTGATCATTCCAGGCACACCCAACCCTTGGTTCAGCTCTGTCGTTTCAAGTCTCTTGTGAGCGTTCATTGGTGAATAAACAGTGGTGGGTCCTCTACTTACTTAAAAAAAGGTGCTGTGGTATGAGAACTTGGTTGAATTTGGTGGTTGAGTACTGGATATGCCTTTTTTTTTGTTTAAAAAAGTAAGTATCACAAGCTTCATTTATCAATAACCAGTTCTGAGTTACTTAAACCTTTGGGACAATCACACTGTAGCGGTGTCTGTGTGTGGGGGGAGTGATAGCTATTGTCTCTTTGGATTTATTAATTTTCCTGTATTTTAAGTGCTGCTGTGAGGGGCACACTATAATCCGTTTATGCGATTCCATCTCTTTCTCTCTTTTTTTTTTTTTACGGCTTGAATGGCTTTTGTTCATATCTCTTTTTTTTTTTTTAAAGGGACCTTTTGGGCGGGAGGAAAAATGGACATGTGAATGTAATCCCGCTAGAAAAAGAATACATCTGTGGCTCAATAGCTTCTATATAGAAAGAATGTCCATGTATTGAAACAATGAAGAAAAGAAAACAAAACAAAAATATGGTGACTTCTTACACTCTACTTCTTTACCCACTAAAGGGATATCAAATACAAGTGCACACACATGTGTCTCAGATTAATAGCAAATCGCTTTAAATATACTGAATATACATACTAGCTTGGGGGTTTTTTCTTTCCAACACACATGCGGAGATAAGCAAAAAAAAGACTGCTAACAAATACAAATGCGTCTATTTCTTGACTGGCTTAGACTTGTAACTCTTGATGTAGAAAGAGATGAATAAGATCAAGTAAGATGTTAAGATCAAGTAGCCATAGGCAGCAGCGTCTTGGGTACCGTAACATGTGCCCTTGTTTGGTAGGATGTTGTTGAAGTACTTGTTGGCGTAGAAGGTGTAGGTGGCGAAGTAGACAAAACCTAAATCAATAACGAACTGGATGATTTGGAATCTGGTAACCCAGGCCTTCCACCATACTCTGATACCACTGGCAGACAGGAAGTAGTAGAAGTACATGACGACATGGACCCACAAGTTCAAGGCAATTGGAACCCATTCCACAGAGGTTCTGCCCATCAATTGGGAGTAACACAACAAGGCAGTGGCTCCGTGGTGGTAGGTGTGTAAAAACAACAAGTTCTTTCTCTTCAAAATCAAGAACACAGTGTCAAACAACTCCCAGTACTTGGTCAGGTAGTTCAAGTAGTACAGGGTAATCAAGTTTGGAGCAAATGCTTGTGGGGAACAGATGGCATAGAAAATACCGTTGTAGTAGACCAATGGAACAACTTGCTCAATGATCAGCAACAACAAAATCAAAGAACCAGTGGTTAGTAGCAAGTTGTGCAATTGGAACAGTCTGGTTAGCTTTAGTGGCTTGGCATTGAATGATCTCAATAAAAACTGACCACCAAAGATGACTATGTAGTAAACAATGATGACACCGATGGCATGGTAGCCGTTGGCCATGAAGGTTTCGTTGTGGACAAACTGGAAGTTGTCGGCCTTGTAGCCAGTGATCTTGTTGAATACAAAGTCAAACAATGGCCACAAGTGCAAACCAAAAGGTCTGTCTATGCTAGGCTTCTGGACTGAAATCAAGTCAGAGACAGACTTGATATTGGAAACAAATAAGTTTTGATCTTGATTCATACTGTGATCTATTGGTGTGTTGTGAGTATCAATAGCTCTATTCTTACTCTGAACAAAAAAAAAAACAAGAAAAACACCAAAATGAGATATATCAGAGTGTTGTTTTTTGTTGTCGTGAATTTTTTCCCCCCCTACACAGAAATCTGAGCAAAAAACAAAACAAGCAAGGATTTTTCCAAATGCGCCCATTTCAGAAAAAAAAAAAATTTTCCATTTCCCACGGACGTCTTATTTGGGAAATGCAAGCATAAAAAGGAAGAAAAAGCAGGTCACGTTGTTGTTGTCTATATAAACTTAATGCTGGCCACTACATCGTATCCTCTATCGTCTTCGTACGCATACAGAATCTCGTTGTCTGCCTTGTCCTTGTTCTTGTTCATGTCGAGGTTCTTGTCCTTGTTCGTCTTCAGCAGCCTGATCTTCTCAGCAATGATGCACCGTATCAGCTCACCAGTCTCCACATACCTGATTTCAATGAAGTTGCTGTTGAATGCCAGGATGTATGGGTAGTACAGACAGAAGTGCTGTGGAATACCCTCCCAGTAAATGATGTTTGAGTCCTTCTTCCTCCATCCTTGCGAGTTCACAAAGAAGGACAGTTCCTGGTAGTTCAGCAAGAAGTTGTTTCCGATCCTGTATATCTCCATCGGCTTCAGGTACCCGTTGTTCGAGTTGCTTGATGTGTTGACTGCATTCATGTTCGTGGAGTCAGTGTTTGTTGTGGTGATGCTTCCGTTGTCCATGACTATGGTTGTTGTTCCTATACCGTTGTTGTTCATCTGTTTTATAGCAAACTCCAAAGATGTATCAGCTGGGTCCAGTAAAGGTTCATGGGCATTTTGAGTAACAGATACAATTTGGAAACCCTTTTTGCACCCTATGCATAAATTGTTCTTCAAGAAGGAAATAGAAATAGGCTCGCTGTCAAAGGAGACTGAGGTAATGTTCAGTTTGTTCTTGGTGCCATCCAAGTGCATCAAGCTGTTCAGCTCAAAGAACTTTATTATGTTCCCGGTAATGGTCACTATCAAGTCCTTGTTGGCACACTTCCCTACTTTGAATAAAGTACAGTTGGTCAAAAGCTCTTTGCAGTTTTGCTTCAAGTACTCAAAGGTATTGTTCTGTCCTATGATATCATTCAGCACAATCATCTTTACATAGTACAACTTCTTGTCAATCAAAACTATCAGAATCTGCAAATCTTCTAGTACAGCAATCTGCTGGATTTTGTTGTTCAAGTTGTTTACAAGCTTCAATGGTGGCGACAGGACAAACTGCTTGGAGTTGATTATTGGCTTCTCAATCATTGAGCACATGGATATGCTCTGGTTCGTCAATACCAGGTTCTTCTTCCCATTGTCAAAGCTCTCCAAAGATATGATCTTGTTGTTGTTGTCAAATACCTTTTCACTTAGCTTGTACAGATTGAAAATGTTGTAGTTCTGTATCAATCTTAGTTGCTCTTGCTTGATCTTATCCAGTAAAGTGGTAATAGCAGCTATTTGGCCACCATAAAGAGTAATCTGGTATCTCTGTTTGGCACCGTAATACAAAAAGGTAATCGCCATGGAGTTATGGGAAATCGATGAGATTTTTGGGTTTTGGTTGAAGTCCTTGATCGAAGTAGACGATTGTCTCTTGTATGAGATTGGGCTTGAGGCGTCATCGTCTTCTAAGGTTTTGATGGTATTCGTGATGCCTGAGATGTAGTTGAAGTTGTCATTTTTGTTCAAGCTTGTTGATGTTATCGACTCAGAAGACTCTAACACACTACCTGAGCATCCCAAGTTGTAGCCAATGTACTTTCTCAAAGACGTATTCATATCTTCTCCGGAAATTACAAATAAAAGGGGCAGTGGAATGGGTCTTTGGAATACTTTATGCTGGTTCCACTTGTTAACAGCTTTTGATTTCAAGAAGAGTAATACATTGTCCAATAAGTAAAACTGGATATCACCAACATTGTTGAAGTTTTGTGCAATATTTGTTGAGCTGTTACTCAAGGTATTAATTTTGTTTCTGAAGAGACTACCCTCATGTCTAATTCTTCTTTTTTCATCATTCAACCCAATGTTTATGAATTCATTTTTGAACAAAATCTTTTGCTTCAATAAAATAACATCGTGTCTGTCTTGGGCAGCTCCGGAGGCTTTGTCGATTCTCTTCATCAAAGAGTTTAGCTGTTCCAGGCACTTGTTAAGAGTATCATATTCCTTTGCATCATTAACAGTATTCTTGATTATCTCCTTCACAAGCAAAACATATCTACCTGGTCTAGAAACACCTTGGGACAAAAAGGAGTCAATCCCATGTCTCAACTTGCTATTCATCAAGTCCTCATCGAATCTGGAGAAGTATGGGTTCACTTGTCGTTGTGTCTCCATCAGGTACTTGGCATAAGGTCTTGATGCTATGTAAAAGACAAAAGGTTCAAAGAACGGGATCCATTTCAACAGAACATCACCTATGCCGCTGATTAGATAATCTTGTGTGTACATCAAATCAATTCTGTCTTTCAAAGAATCCAAGAATCTTTTGTTTACAGAGTAGATATCATTGACATGTGCAAATACGTGTTTGATAAAGTTTTTTCTAATATCTTGAGGAATGATATTGGTTTCAGCAAGGGTCTTTATAATGGAGTCTCTGATGGTTTCAAGGGACTTCACAAAGTTTTTTTCGGTGACATATACTTCATAAATGGCCTCTTGTCTTTTCAATTCCTTGTTGGAAATGGAACTCAAAACGGATTCCGGAACGGAGGAAGACCAAAGAGTTTTTTCGTCATTGTTTTGGTTGTAATTCAGATTTATGTTGTTTATGATAGTGTTTTGTTTGAAAATCATAGAGGGCTTTGCAGATATTGGTGTATTGGCGCTGCTTGTTCTTTTATGAGAGCCCAACTTTTTGATGCTTGATTTTGATTTTAGTGATTTTTTGTTTGGGCATGAAAGGGAGTAACATGGTTTTTCCTTTGTGCAGGTAGCTGAATAGCACTTGGTCAACAAGATGAAAATACCATTACATTTATGTGTGGTGTCAAAAGTATAGAGATCATAGTGGCTGTCTCTAAACTTCTGGTTTGTCACATTGTCAACAATATTATGGTTTTGTTGTAAAGATCTTGCATACAGGGTGGCTAAGGATCTGTCATTGGTCTTGATGATTTTCATAAGAATGTCTACGATCTGATATCCATAGCATGAGTTGTTGATGATCTTGTTATGTTTTGGGTGTATGTTGTTGCTCAAAGGCACCAGCTTAACCAGCAGGTTGAATACTTTGGATAAGTACTGGGGGCTGTGTATGGAGATTTTTTTAAAGTTTGAGCTTTGGGAGGACACAGAGGATATTCTTGAGGAATGTTTTTTTATGTTTGTGTTGACTATTATTTTAGGTTTTGGTGCTTGCTGCGGCTGTTCTGTGTGGATGACTTCTTTGTAGGCCTCGTCCTTGTTGTAGATGGAGCTGTAGTTGTCAAGATCGCTCTTCAGTTCTGTGATGGTATTAGAAATGAAGGTTTCATGGTTGTTGATTAGATCATGGAAGTTTATGTTGTTTGTGGCAATTGTATCGCCTAATATTCTTTGGTTGTTGAAGATGTCATTGAACAGAAGCTGTCTGGGGTTTTCATCATTCATCGTATAAGTGTAGTTGATGTTAGTGCTGTTTATATGGTTTTATATGAGTATATGTCTTCCACTTCTATTTATAATAGCTCTAGGTTTGCTTTACAGCCTGAAAAAAAAAAAAAAAAAGAATAAAAAATAAAGAATAGACGTATATGGGTGCTGTGGGCGATCAAAAATAACAAAAAAAAAGCATAGCAAAATTCCCAAAGGGCAGAATACAGACACGCAAGCGCTACCGTTTTTGTATGTGTTGCTTTTGGTTGTGTTACGTATTAGCAAGTAGTTTATCTTCTGTTAGCTATTTGCAGTCTATGATCTATGTTTTTTGTTTAATATATACTCTGACTAGCTACAGGCAATGCTGTAATAGTGTAGCTATAAACATCATAACCGCTATGTGGGTTTAGTAAATCTTCTAATAATAGCTTGTTTCAGTGATGGTGTTTTCGGATATAGCACTGTTTACTAGCTATTATCATTTTCAAAAGACTGGGTTTATTTTTGGTTCCATTTTTCTTTTTTTTTTTTTTTGGTTTTCCCCCCTGTTTTTTTTCTACAAACAACATTTCACAAAACATTAGATAACCCCCACGTAAAACACCCATACAACAATGCCAGCCTATCACTCAACATTCATTGACTGCTCCAGATTTAAGGTCATCAACAACATACCTCTTATCCCACTGGACACTAACCAGTACGACATCACAGACGAGGTTTTGGACCTGTACAAGGCCAATACCTTCTTCAAGAACTTTGAGTTCCTGAACAACAGCGACAGATTGCTTACATACGGCATCCTATACATAAACTCTCTCTTGGTCATCTTAAGCCCATCCACAAACAAAAACGATGCCACAAGAAAGTTCTACAACTACGCCATAGACAACAACATCGTTCCTGGCGATGTGAACTTCAAGCTGAACAACATGTTCTTGATTGAGAAAAACAGCAATAGATCCGAGCAGGAAGAGCTGAAGCAGTACCTGCAGCAGTTCAGAATCACATTGGCCAACAAGCTGATTGCCAAGGTCTACACTGACTTCAAGGACCCAATGGCTGCTGCTGACACACCAAACAAGTTCTGGCTGCAATTCAGCAAGAGAAAGTTCATGAACAAGTCCTTATGATTTTGTTTGTTATGAATATAAAAGTGTTTATATGATGTATTAAAATGTGTTATATACGTGTTCGGGTAACAGAACGTTCTCTGAGTTTAGTTTTTTTCCTCGTGTAAGCCAAAAAAAAAAATCACAAAATCTCCTCTAGCAATTTCTTCCCGTATTGGAAAATTTTTCATTCTAAAATCAAGCTAATTTTTTTCTTTTGCTTTTTCTCTTTTTATTCAGTTTAGAAGATTCTATACATCAAGAGCACTTCAAACAGAACCCAAAAACACTTATCATGAGCTCTATCACCTCTAAAAGATTTATCAACTACAACTTGATCAAGTCTCCAAAATACAACTACAACAAGTTAAAGCCTAATACCATAGACTCCTTGACCAACAAGCCCTTCGCAGGTACTGATATGGACTATGCTTTGAAGCAGTTCACTGGTCCTAAGGATTACAAAGGCGACTACATCTACAACAAGTACTATTTCCCTCCAGTCAACAATATCCCCAACTACCTCCACGCAGACCTGGAGCTCGGTAATCCTTTAAGACTAAAACAAACTGGTGAAGTATTGACCTTCTCCAGACCTGAAACCAATGAAGTTGAGGTCGGTTCCATCCAGAAATATGTCAACGGTACTCCTGTGGGCCGTTCCATCAGCAACGAAAGCTTCGTCAGAAGCGCCTACTTGAAGGGCTTAGATAAAGACACACAAGTTCCTAGATTCTTGCAACCCTTCCCATTGAATCCATACTGCAAAACTAACTCACTGCTATCTGATCAGCTAAAGAGCACCATCAGAAAGGCCTTGAAAGAAGGCGGCATCGAATCCAGTGTCATCTCAACAAAGCTTTCTCTGAAAGTCAATAAAATCAATGCTGTAAATAGATTGCTTGAGGCCGAGGAGGATTTGGTTGAAAGAAACTTGATTGATGAGGACATGGAGAGCTTCGCTGAAACAATGAAGGGAATGCTGCCTGTTTACGATCCAGTCCAAACTCATAGAAATGCACAATTTGACGCTGCACTAAAAAATAACGGTAAAGATGACTTGGATGAGTTGCCTCTATTCAAAGAATTGGAAAAGGCCAAGTTCATTTCCATCCCAGAAGGCAATACCTTCACCAACCTGGATGCTGCCAACATTCTGTTCTTGCAACCAGCTGATAAAGTCATCAAGAGCTTGAAGTCCAAGGAAGCAGAAATTAACGAGGACGAGCTACTGGAAGAGAGAAGATTCATTCTGGGTAAGAAATACATAACCGATAGATTCGATTTCCACTTTGTTGACGTCAAAGTTGGTGAGGTTGGTAAGAGATACGGTCAAGGTAATAGAGCCAATAGAAAAGATAAGCAGTACACATACGATATGAATGGTAAGATGGTTTACTTGTAGTTGTATCGCATTGTATATATGAATATTAAACTTGTAGATAACAGTTAGTAATTTTTTTTAAAAAAAAATTAAAGTTTCAAGATGTTTGAGTCTGGAAAAACCCTCTAGTGTATATTTTCGTTTTTTTTTTCCCCCCTGAAGATACGCCTAAAAGGTTGCAATTTATTTAAAGAACACCAAAAACCAACTATAACACACCAAAATAAATATAGCTAGCCATTGAGTTTCGCATAGACGTCTTTTGAAACTTAAAAAAAAATAGCAATTTCTCCAGATGACAGAAACGTTTCAACTGATTAATTCGGGTATTGAGACGAAGATAGTTGATCCAGATCATCACGACAAAAACGTTATCATCATTGATGAGTGTTTGGATTTTATAATCAATACTTCGAAACTCAAAGAAAAGCTCAGCACGTTTAAATTTGAAATAAGCAAAATATCTTCTAATAAAGTTAACAATTTCCATCATATTTATACAGACAGTCTTCTTATAAAAGAGGATGCTAAAGTGATAAAAAGTATTGTTGGTGCTGAATTTTCCGTAGATAATTATGATCAAAATCATGTCAGGATTGCAACGAATGACATGTTCAACAAATTTGTTTATCCTGAAATTGAACTTTTGGATAAACTATTAATAACTGTAACACTAAACAACGATCTCATCTGCAAAAAGAACTATGACATTTTATCACTTGTAAGAATAAAAACAACAGACTGTTTATTGAAGAAAATCAACAAGAACATAGTAACCTTGAGTATAGACTTTGACAAGCTTGATGGCATAGATCAGTGGGAGATTATCAATATTGATTATTCGATAAATAATAAACTGCCTATTGATTCAATAGGGGCTCCAGAAAAGGCGATTTCATGTCGAGCCAATCAAACCATATTTTTTAACTATTCACTGATTTGGGACGATATAGTCAACAAACTTGAAACCCCCAGTATTAACCACTTCTTGACTAAATTTCAAATGACCTATAAATTGAAAAATACAAACAGGATATTTAAGCTAGCGGATGTTTCCAAATATACAAAGAATTACTTGAAGGCCATAGACAATGAGGACACAAACATTCTCAAAGAAACGGATAATAAAGATGAACTAGATATAAAGCTACTTGACCATGAGAGCAAACTGTCAAGCTCATATGTCATCAACCTCAAGCAGAAAGAAATAACCTCTGTTAAGTTTTTGATCAAAAGAAAACTGGGCACAAAGTCAAACTTAAAAAACCTGGTAATTTTCCAATACTTCAAGAAAGCAGACATACACGATTTCAAAAAGTTTAAAGGATTGAGTATCTCGTTAAGGGTCTTTTCCAGAGAAAATGGAAACCCCAGTGTGATCATGAACGGCAACTCTGAACACGACTTCTTGCCAAAACCACTGTCTGCCACCGATATAACACGAACCACATTCACTCCAACAATGAGCGAGCCGATGACCAGGATATCCATCCCACCCACACCAAGCTTCAACTCGCATATGCATTCTTCCAACATGAACAGTGTGATCAAAACGCAGATCAACGAAAAGTACTCCCAGTGGAAGAAGTCCCTGAGATTGATGCCTTATCAGTGCGGGTTGATTCTTGTTGATGATGACTACGAGCTGAACTTTGAGGACAAAGGCGAAGTAGAAGTTGAGATCAGGTTTGTGGGAGTACAGAAGGGTTACTACCCAAACTTGAGCAACATCAAGTTGTATGACTTAGACCAAAATAGAGTATTGGATTTCTGCAACCAGTTTGGTGTTTTATGCATGTAAAATGTTGCAAGTATCTGTGCAGTTTTGTTAGATGTAGTGTAATTATATAAAATGTAGAGACAATTTAGCATTTAGTTTGAGATGTTCTCTGCTAACAGCATTTCCATGTCACAGCCTTTTTAAGTTGCAGTGATTGCTGTGGCTATTAATAACCTGTGTTCAAATACCGTATATTCGGGTAAATGTTGTATTTTAACTCTAGGCGTTGCGAAAACACACCTACTTTTTTTTGTTTTTTGTTTTTCTGATTTTTAACCCCCCTTGGTTTTATATTTTTTGTTCAATAGGTGGTAAAACATTCAAACAGACCACACAACCAATAACACAATACACCAAAGAAAACAATGAGCTCTTTTCCAGCTTTAGACGACCAACCTACCAACATTGATTTTGACTCCGACTCAAACATAGACGACACTGACTTCTTGAAAAGAGAACAGCAAGCCTTGGGTGATGAATTTAAAACTCAAAACGACCAAGACTTTGTCAATGAGTTGCAAAGTAGTGACGATGAAGTCAATGCTTTTAACCAACAGTTCCCAGACTTAGAAGGTGAAAGCAAACCTCAAGAAAGCATACCTGAACCAGCCGAAGAAGAAGAAGTTGTCCAGCCCAAAGCAGCCTTCACACCTTCCGACGCCATCAAGCACTGGAAGGAAAGAAGAGACCTTGAAATCAAAGAAAGAGATGAACAAGACCAACTAAAAAAACAAAAGATAAAAGAAGACGCTGAAAAAAAAGTAAAGTTGTTCTATGAGGAATATGAAAAGCAAAAAGCCAAAGCATACAAGGAAACACAAGAAAAGTCTGAAGCATTCATACAAGAAAACGACAAGTTTATCCAATCCACAGAAGGAATTGACTCAAAGAGCAATGTTTCTTGGAAAAAGTCCCTGAAGTTGTTAGATGATTTGGACTCATTGAGTGTTAATGTCGGTGATAGAGACAGATCCAAATTCAAGGATCTATTAGTCAAACTATCCACCAAGGACAATTAAAAGGCTATTAGTTAGTTATATGTGTTTTGTGATTCTTTATATATAAGTGACATTAAGATCTGGATATATTGATTTAAGTTTTATGTTGTTGTTAAGGTCAACAGGTACCAGAACAAAGCTTTCTTGTGGCACGTGACACACGCGACAAGTTTAAAAATTGCTTGCAAAAAAAAAAATAAGTAACAAACTTTAGTTGTTTACGTTTGTCAATAAAAGCACAGACCAAACCCCTCCTTTCATACAAACAACATCAAAATGGCTGCTAACAGACTGCAGAAATACATATACAATGCTCTAGAAAAAAAGAAAATTTGCAAAGTACGAATGCCAAAGACGAACGGAGAAAATAGAGACATAAGCACATTTGAGAACAGCATAGTGGCATGGCTGGATGAGACGATGAGCGTTAGTTTGAAAGAAATAATTGAAGAGACAGTCAGCAAATACGAAAAGGATATACGCACAGTATACGCACAAGATTTTACTCCAAGCGTAATGGAAGACATCATTGAAGGAAAGATCAGTCAATTCCAAAAGATCTCGAAGAAAATCATACACAAAGAAATCGATAATCTTGTGCTTCCGGTGTTCAAGTCGAGCATTCTGCACACGAACAAATCAAGCAAGCAAAAGAAAACCGTTAATGAAGATGCTGTAGACAGCAATCTCCTGACGCTAAAACACGAATGCATAAAGATGGATGTGGAGGACTATTTGAATTTTTTTGAGAGCATTGATGTACGTGAATTGGAAAAGCGCACTAGCAACAATGACGAAAGTATAGTCATTCTGCAAAACCCAGAAATCACTAACGAAAGCTCTATTGAAATTGAGGAGTATGAAGAGGATGACGGTGTACATGAGTCTATCAAAAGATACAACATACAATTTGGGTAGTGTGATCTCTTTTCAGTATGTATTCCAAATTTCCTGTAAAGCGCGTAAATCAGAAACCTTCAAATCTTTTTGTTTTCCCCTTGTACCTTTTTTTTTTTTTTTGGAAGAAAAAAAAAAGGTGTTATTGTTTGAAGAAAAGAATAAATCAAACATGGCATTCATCTTTGATTAAACACCAAAAAAAAAAAATACAACATATAATCAGATACCCATCATCATGAGCGGAAAGAAAGACAAACAAGCTGCCAAGCCTAAAAAGGTTATTCCTGGATTTACACCGGTTGTTGAAGGTACCTCTCACACATCTTTGAAAGACGCCCCAAAAAAGTCATTCAATGAAGCCAGAAAGGAAAAGAAGAAGATGATGGAATCCCAGAAGAAGGCTAACAGTAACTCCATTGGTTTTATGACTGACTCTGAGGTTACTGGTAACAAAAACTTAAAGGAAAGAAACTTGGTCAAATGGTCTGTCAACGAAGGCGATTCCAACAATGACTTATACCAAAGTTTGGAAGACTTGTCTGTCAGTCATGAGAAGTTCGATCAATTTGAAGCTAACAGAAAACAATTCCAAATTGAGTCTGCTTATGATGAAAGCTTTTATAATGTTCAAATAGACAAAAATAGTGCTGACTACAAGAAAAAAATGGATGCTGCTATCAAAATGGAAAGCGAAATCTTGAAAGATCCTTCAATGAACTTGAAATCTGGTAACCAGCACATCGATGAAGAAAGAGGCTTGGTTGACATGAAAGAGGACGTTGATGAAGAAGCAAAGTACTCCCAAGTTGTCTTGAACGAAAAGCATGTTGAACCTATTGCAGCCACACCAAGTCCAACATTAAAAAATACTTTCAACGGTGCACAATTGTTGAAGTCTATTCAAAAACCACAGTCTCCTATTTCTCCTTCAACTGTTGGGAGAGATGTTTCTCCAGGTAATGACATCAATTTTAGCAAGGGAACTGTTTTAAAACCACGCAATGGAAAGAAGATTATATCTAAATTGCATTTAAAGGGTAAAGATGAAACTGTCAAGGAATTACAAGCTTTCTCCAAAAGCTTCCACATTCCTGAAAGATTGACCAAGTCTAACAAGGCTGAAACCAAAGCCACTTCCAAATCATTTTTTGATGCTGAATTGAACCCATTAGCTTCAAACAGTGATTTGGAAGCAGAAACCCCAAAGGACTTCAAGATATTTAATTACTTCAAAAATATTCCTAATGAAAAGAACATTCCTAAGAGTTTTGCTTCGCAAGTAGTATTCAATAACCAAAGCACTAAGAAGTACAAGCAAATTTTGAACAACTCCAAGTACTTCAAAAGAAGATTATCCAAGCACCCATCGTTATTCTATCAACCGTACCCTGTTATGGATGGCCATCCGTCATTCTTTGCGCCTATGAATGGTGTACCTCGTAATGGAAGTTTTTCGATGAATGCACCACCCCAAATGGTTCAAATGCCGATGTTTATGCCACCACAAGGCGCAATGCCTGACCAGTCCCCAAACTCGCAGATGAGCTCTAGATCGGGTTCTTTCAACATGCCTCCACAGTTTAACGCCAAGGGAGGAATGTACATGCCACCAGTTAATTATTATGTACAAATGCCAATGATGCCAATGCCGGTCATGATGGGCAGTGTCCCTCCCCAAAATAAAAAATTCCAAGGCCAGTACGGAAACAGAAAGAAGCCGTATTCAAAGAACAACAAAGTGGGACATAAGAAAGAGGATTCCAAGCCAGGCTTGAGTGAGGATAAATAATGAAAGTTTATATATTATATGATAATGACCTCATGTGAAAAAGCTGGGCTTTTCCCTTTTTTTTTTTTTGTTATTTGCTGAATATCCTAGCTTTAAAATACTAAAAATAATAGCACTAGATGTAGTGAAGATGTACGGATCAGATATATTGGGTTTTATCAAAACAAAAACAAAAAAATGAGGACAGGTAGTTTTACACAATAAATGAAGCTTCTATGCACATAGATATATAATCGAAGTGAACTTTTTTTTTAAACTTTTAAACCCAGTATAAACCAATTATTATCTTTTGCAAAATGATTGCTTTGATCTTTATATTAACTAGTACTATAATTAACAACAAGAAAAATTAACAATCCGTGATAGTTTAACGGTTAGAATAGGCGCTTGTCGCGTGCCTGATCGGGGTTCGATTCCCCGTCGCGGAGTTTGATTTTTTTTTTTGGGTTTTTACTATCATGAAATTTTGTTAAATTAATATCTTTTAATTGCACAATTAGAGGATTTATGTGAATCGTTTTATTTCTTTTTGCTTAAAAGCGTGTCACAATATATACTTTAATAGTAACTTTCGTTTTCCAAAACCTTTTCAACTATTTTCAAAATGCTAAATGCTCTTTCTACGCCAGGATCAGTAACATCTGAAGACGAATACTTTGGAGATGATAATATTAAATGAGTGGCTTCGTCCAGCATATATTTCAACTCTTTTAGCAAAACACCATTTTTGCACCAAGTTCTTATAGGCATCCAATTGTCAACAACTATACCTGAAATTTTGTTACTCAAGTTCAAGTCGTAGTTAAAGTCACCACCAAATAGCAATACAGATACTGTTGAAGTCGGCTCAACTTCTCTTATGAATAACTTAGCATAATCTTTGCCTTTGAAATCTTTAAACACAGATTCTGAAGAAGATGAGTAGAGCACAAAGTTTGGCTTGTAAGATTTTTTATTAGGTCTTCCTGTTTCAGGATCAATTTCAACAGGAGCGTTTCTCTTCTCATGCAATGTTGAAGACGGGTGAATAAAGGATGGTACTGCTGGCAATGGTTTGTTTATGGTGTTGTCGATCAAAGTACCCTTCTTAGTCATACTAACTTGCTCCTCTCTAGGTTTGCCTTGGTTGGCGTATATGTGTTCCATGTATTCTTCGTTTCTGGACCAGTATTTAACACTTGAAGGATCCAAGTCCTTTTCAACAGCACCACTACCGGTCATGGCGTATTTTGTGTCTGGATATTGAACTCTTGCTATGTTCGGATACAAAGCACCAGTCAAAATCGACTTCAGAATACTATAGTTTTCAGAATTTTCGTTGAACTTCTTGTCTTCACTTTTGTAGTCAAATGGAATGAATCCTAAATCTCTTAACCAAGATTTGAATTGAGCAACAGATGATGATATTTCTTTTAACTTCATGAAAGATAGACAGTTTTCACGCATGTAAGAAGATTTTTGAGGACTTTCGTAGTATCCTTGAACTATTCTCAAGGTGGCTATCAAATCACCGTATGTTTCTCCTCTGTGTTCCTTAATCAAATTCTTAATTTTATCTCTGTTTTCAATCCCACCAACAAATGGTAAAGTTGCTAATCCAATAATAGAGGCTAACAAAACACCGGTATCTAAACATCTAAACAAAATAGAATTAATCAGAATTTTACCATCAGTGTCACTTCCAGGTAGTAAGGAGATGTACTTACCCACTTTTGTAAGTTCGTTTTCTTCATTTATTAAACCCTTTTCTTTCAAGTGTCTTTCGGCCTTTTTAATATTGGCTACAGATGGAGCATCCATACTCTCCTTCAAAAATCCAATAACATCGCTTATATTCATTGCCTTAATATTCAAATACAGATCTTGTAAACCAACTCTTTTAATTTCAGGTATTGGATAATCTTGCATTTCGGTATATGTGTCAGTAGAGAATAACTTATAACATTTACCCGCTCTAACTCTACCTGCTCTACCTCTTCTTTGCTTACTTTCAGCCTTTGAAATCCAACCTTCAAGTAATCTAGTAGTATTATCTTTAGCAGAATAAAATACTGTTTTGGCTCTACCCGAATCTATAGTGGCAACAACATCATCAATAGTAATGGAGGTTTCAGCAATGTTTGTTGAAACCACAACCTTTCTTTTGTTTTTATAAGAGTTGAACACTTTCTTTTGATCATCTGGTGTTAGCGCAGAGTGCAGTGGCAATATCTCGAAATAAGAGCCCAGAGATCTCAGATTTCTACAACAAGAATCTATTTCACCTACACCGGGTAAAAATACAATTATGGAACCATCGCTTCCTTCTTTGACAAGTCCTTCGTCAATATAAGCAACAGTTTCTGTAATCAAATCATAAGATATTTGTCCTGTTTTGAAGAAATGAGCATCATATTTGGCCAGAGAACTCGAGGATTCGTTGTTTTCATTTTCCCCAGATTCATTCAAGCTGTCAAAGTAATCATCTTCGTCAATGTCGTCATATGCGACTGTGCTTTTACTAAAGTTGCTTCTGTTCTGGATTTTGGCTTTTGTGTTCTTTTTATTTTTATTAGAAGAGTTATTTGAAGTTGGTGTATTTTGGAAATTGACCATTTCAATAACATCCTCTAAATAATAATCAGTGACAGGGAATGTTCTACCTTCAATGTAGATAGTTGCTAGATCGTTTTCAAAAAAGTCTTTATATTGCTTTTCATCAACGGTGGCAGACATCAATACAATTTTCAATCCAGATTTCTTCATGATTTTTTTCAACAAGACTATGATTAAATCAGTATCAATAGATCTTTCATGCACTTCATCAATAACTATGGTAGTATTGTTTAAATCATCAAGGTCACCTTGAAGCATCCTAACCAAAATACCTGTGGTCATAAAAGTTAATCTAGTTTTGTTACTAGTTTTATTGACACCTCTTATAACATAACCAACCTCTTCACCCAATTTAGAGCACCTTTCATCAGCAACTCTTTCTGCTAACCCAATGGCTGCAATTCTTCTAGGCTGGGTGACTATAATTCTTCTACCAAAATCTTCTTTTTCAATCAAATCTTCCAGCATAAATTGCGGTACTTGTGTACTCTTACCACAACCTGTACCGGCAGTAATCAATGTTTTTTGGTGGCCATTGATCAAATTCAAGAGCTCATCTCTTTTTTGGGAAACTGGTAGATTCATTCTGTATTTCTTGAAAGCTTGATATTCAGCTGTTTTGTATCTGTCGCTATACTCTTTCTTCAATGATTTAATTTGATCTTTTGATAAATCCGCATATCTTCTTTTCTTCTTATTTACGTTATTGCTCTCAGATACTTTTTTTAAATCTAATCTGTCAGATAAGCCATCTCTTTTTTTCAAACCGTTTTTGTTTTTGATTTGGTCTAACAATGGAGATGGATTTTTAATAACTTCATTGATGTTTTGGGATATGAAATCAAAAATTTCATATAGCATCATACCACCCATCAGACCAAGTTCCTTAACGTGAGAAACCAGTTTATTGATGATTTCTTTTTTGGTAAACGTTGGTAAGTGATACTTTTTATCAAAAGTAGAGATGATAACACCTGGCATTTCAAATGGATACATTTCGGTTTTGTAGACCTTCATCTTTAGTTGGGGATTCAATGTGAATAGGCAAGTGCTCTCATTGACCAATTCAACATCATTTTCGTAAATGCTCTTCAAACTTTCAATTTCCATGTTCCAAATTTCTTCACTTGTTCCCATCATTTCAAAATCAGCTTCATCTAGCATGTCCTCCAAAGGTGGATCTATGGCTCTTTTTGTTATGTAACTGCAAGTTTTTGCTTCATCCCAATCATTCATCTTCAGATACTGAGCAGATTCTTCCTCAAGAATACCTAATTCCATCAGCCTTTCGACCTTCAGTTGTTTTGAGTGTTCCAGAGTTCTGATAGTAATGGTATGCTTAGAGTCTTCTCTCTTTTTGTAGAAGAAAGAAGGCAAATCTTGTGACGGAGTCAAAAAAATCAAAAAAGAAAGAGGATCTGGATATTGCAAACTTTCTAGAACATGCGTTTCCTTGAATCCTAATTCCATCAGCAACTCCTTCTCCTTAACAAGCTTTTCTATAGTAGGAAGTTTTCTTTTGGTAATGGTCTCGTAGTATAAAGGCTGCAAGACTCTTTCTAGATCCAATCTCTTTTTGTCAGAAAAATCTATAACGGGAGACTTTTCCCAAACCTTCGTAGGGAATGATACAAGATTGTCGATTTCAGACAACTCGGCAGCCAGATTGCTAATCTTTCTGTTCTTCTCGTTGAAGTGGTTTTTTTTGGTATTTGCATGGTTGTCATCAGTAGCACCTAAAGAGTCCATCACCACAAGAGGTTGTATTTTTTCTTTTTTTTCTTGTTCTATTCTAGCTTTTCTTTCTTTTTCCTTTTGCGCTTGGATCTTTCTTTGTTCAAGAAGCGATTTGAAGGGATCTAAATCAAAAAAGTAATCGCAGGATGTTTTGTTGTTGTCTTTTACCAAAGATTTTCTGAAATCCTCAAGTTTTTCCCATGTATGTCTATGAACATTTGGTGGTAATAACATCTTCAAGTTGGTATTGTAACTTATTCTGAAAAGAGCAATTGTTGCTGCCAAGTTTCTGGCTTCAAGGGGTGTTTCCTGTGGAACTGAACAGCTTTCATCACCGTTTGTGAATCCATAAATAGGATCAGTCATCTTGCAAGTCAACTTCTCATTGTTGACAGTATGTTGCAAAATGGCGAAAGAGATGAATCCTTGATCTGTTTTGATCATATCATATTCAACTTTCCCCCACTTGTTTTTTTGGCACTTTTCGTGGAGCAATGCATGAGGCAGTTTACCAGTCCAACTTCCGGTAGATGTCACTTTAGACAGGTTTTCTTGTCTTTTCAATTTTTGTTTCTGAGCTTGGGTTAATTCTTCAGGCTCTTCTTCTTTACCGTTCTTTTTTCCTTTTTTGCCAGACTTCTTAGACAACAAGTCTTTATCAGCAACAACTTCGGCTTTTTTAGAGCCACCTTTTTTGGCCATTTTTTATAGCTATGTATGCTTAATGATGTTGGTTCGTTGGTGTCATTATTCAACTTAGTGATGAGATTTTGTAATGTTTCTTTTTTTTTTTTTTTTTCCATAGTATAAGTTTCACTTTTTTTTTCAATTTCTATCACGTGCGTCTTTTCTGCGTTTAGTTTGTTTTTGTTTTTTCTCAATGTTTTTAAAAAAACAGCACTCCCAGTGTGTTCATTTTTTCTGTAGTAAAGTTTGGAAAATTTTTCTTATGTGTACACAGGCCCCCTTT
This sequence comes from Hanseniaspora meyeri, assembly GCA_030370665.1. Taxonomy (NCBI): domain Eukaryota; kingdom Fungi; phylum Ascomycota; class Saccharomycetes; order Saccharomycodales; family Saccharomycodaceae; genus Hanseniaspora; species Hanseniaspora meyeri. The sequence goes on along the minus strand of CP113884.1, from coordinate 691,385 downwards.
CTGATTGTTCACAGACCAAACACTAAATAAAAACATAGATACAGCATGTCTAAGATTAAAGCTTCTGATAACTTACAGGCTCTTAAAGATGCCATTGTGTCGAATAAGTCTATAGATTTACTATCCTCTCAAGAGAAAACCGATGATATAACCAAGGCCACAGCCATGCAAGTAGACGGCACCAATTACATTATAGACGATGCCACCAACTTCACTCAAAAGAACTTATCTTTGAGGGTTGTTTACCATTGTTGGTTGAACAAGGATACTTCTGCTGCTGACTACTTGAACGATTGTAAGAACAAAAACATCCAAAACGTTACCTTTTTAATTAGAAATGATTTGATTGCTTGGTTGAGTGGTAGCAAGGCTGATTCTAAATACATTGATGAAGAAAGACAATCTTTGGTCAAAAAGAGTTTACATGGTGCAGATGGTTTGAGCAATCAAGAACAAGCAGCTGCAGACGTTGATATGGATAAGGATATAGAAGTCAACGACAATGAAGCTGATGATTTTGACATGGAAGGCCAAAACACTGACAATAAACACATAGGAGTCAACGAAAGATCATTGACTGATCACAATTCTTTGATGAGAGGCTCAAAGTTGGTCGACTTCAACTTTTTAGTCGATCAAACAGAACAACTAGTGAAAGATTTGACCAAAGAAATAGCCACACTAGCGGATTTAGAACATAGCAAGGATAACGATACCACACAAAGCCAAGGTATTAATAAAACAGCCGATTACCAAAAGAGCGCTAAGGCCAACATTGGCAAAGGGAAGGATCCAGTTATCTTGATTCCTTCTTCTGCTTCTTCTGTTATAACAATGGCCAATGTAAGAGAGTTCTTGATGAATGGTCAATTCATATCCTCTAGTGATGTTGTTGACATTGACAATGACATAATCAAGATATCCAAGAAGTTTGATGTAACAAAGCAAAACGATCAAAGCAACGTAGTTGTTGGCCAAACATTAAGATTTAATGTTGTCAACAATACAAGACTGTTCTCCAAGCCTGAATATTGGGACAGGGTTGTTGCTGTTGTAGTAAATGGCCAAGAATGGCAATTCCAAGAATATAAATGGAGCAATCCCGAAGAACTCTTCAAGCACTGCAATGGTGTCTACTTCGGCTTAAATGATAAGAACATGCCTGAAAATATAAAGAAATGGAATGTCCACAAGTACTTCTTGGACAAGAACAAGTCATACAGAAACCTGGAAGCAAGTAATTTGTTCTGGGATAACATCAAGAAGGTATGTATAGGTAAGGGCATCATCAAGGAGTAGATGTCTTTTGGTATAAACTTTTTTAAACCCCGAAATCGGTCATTTCCGATAAGCTCTTTGAAAAAAAAGCGGAATTTTTTTTTTTTTTTTTTTTTTTTTTTGCTTGTAGCAAATGCTTATCTAAGATGGCAACACTTATCATTATAAATGGATTGTATATAAGCGATTCGTACTATCACGGTTTTGTTGATTATAATAAATTGTATACAGAAAAAAAAAAAAGCTTATACAATGAAATCACCCTAGAAAAAAACAACAGTAATTAGCAATGACTACACTAATCAATCACGAGTCTGATTTTGTTCAGCTTATCAGTAAAAAGTATCACTCCTCTAATATAATATCAAATGTTTTGCCAGACACAAAAATATTAGAAGTAAGTGACGAGTTTTTTGCTGATGCCGAGCACTTGATCAAGCCAACCCCTCCAATACAAAAAGCCAATGTTTTTACTGAAAAGGGCGCTTGGTACGACGGTTGGGAAACCAGAAGACACAATCCAAACGAGTTTGATTATGCGATCATAAGATCTGGCGTCAAGCAAGGCTCAAAGATTGTTGGGTGTGAAGTTGATACTACTTTCTTTACTGGTAACAACGGAGAATATTTTGAAGTTGAAGGATCTTTTATGAAAGATTTCTACGGCGATGATGTTACCCAGTTGGAGTGGGATACTGTTGTTGCGAAGAGTAAATTGGAACCAAACCAAAGACACTTTTACTTGAATACCGAAGGGTTGACTGAAAAAAGTTACAACATCTTTAAATTCAAGATGTTCCCAGACGGTGGTATTTCCAGATTCAGACTGTATGGAAGAGTAAACGTTGACTCTGCCTCAGTTCAAGAGATCGGCGATAAGAACCAAGATTGGGCCAGCATCATGAATGGTGGTATCATCACAGCTGCATCCAACCAGCACTACTCTTCTCCTTCAAACCTGTTGCTTCCAGGAAGTGGGGTCAACATGGGAGACGGCTGGGAAACCAAGAGATCAAGAACTAAAGGCCATACTGACTGGGCCATTGTGAAGCTGGGCAAAAAGATTGACTTCTTGCACAAAATTGTAGTTGATACAACTGATTTCAAAGGAAACTTCCCAAACTATTTCAAGGTTTTGGGTTTGAACAGCGGCAGCACCGATGAGGTCTCTGAAGACGACAAGAGATGGGAACCACTGGTCAGTGAAACAAAGGGTATTGCTCACAAGGTTTTGGAAATTGATATAGACCAAAAAGCAGAAATTACACACGTCATGCTGGTATTGATACCAGATGGTGGATGTAAAAGACTAAGAGTCATTGGACATTAGAGCATACTATATGTATACCTTTATTATTGTTATTCCTATATAAAAGATAAAAAGAATAAAAAAAAAGGAATGTAGATCATTCTCATTTTTTTTATTTTAACATAAAGCTATTTTATTAACGCCTAAAAAGGATGAAAACTTTTTTTGTTTTTATTTAATGTTGTGTTTTTAAAACAACTCCGGAAAAATGCAATGCTGTATGCAATTGCTTATTATATTATTTTATTAATCTAAATGATCAAACCTCTTGAAGTGCTGTTTTTTTTTTTTCAAAAAAAAAATTATAGTACACCTGTGATGATACCTGCTCTGCAGTATACTAAAAAGCAATTATCTTCACTTGTTACTTAGTTTGTTCACCTATAAGATTTTGCTCTTTCAAGTCGCTAATATTGTGTGTTATATCCGAAACACTATTAAGGGTATTGATGGAGTTGTTTCTTGAGTTGTGGTCTGCAGTGCTTAGATGCTCTAGGTGGCTTTCTGTTACATGTGATACAAGAGTTTTTGATCTTTCTTCATCATTAACAGCTTCGGTAGTGTTTGCTTGTTCTTTCATTGAAGCAGAGACATCACGTGGAGACTCGAAGCTTGCAGTGTTTGGAACGCTAGGTGAGTTGCCACCTTTATGAAAAATCATAGTGTTGATATTGTTGTCTTGGCTGTGTTTGCTGTACATGTAATTACGTAGTGCCATTTTTGTATGTGTTTATTTTGTTATTATTTGGTTCACTATATAAATTTAATCAAATCTGGTGGAATGTACTTTTTTAGAGAATTTGATAAAGGGAGTTATTTTTTAGTTTTTTTGTGTTTTGGTGTTTATATATGTTATAGAATTAGAACAACAAAAAGATAAGACATTTAATGGCACACATTATATTAACGAAAGAAGATGGTATTCCACCCATCAAAAAGGATTTGGACCAATGTTCTAAGTCGTCTAGGTTGGTTTACGTGCCTATTTTCAAAAAAAAAAAAAAAAAATCACATGTTATTTTCTCCTCGCTTGCTGTTAATTAAACGGTTTTGTTCCCTTCAGCTAAAATCGTCTGATTTTTTTTTTTTTTTTTAGTGCCCCGGAAAGAAAAAGCTTCTATTCTTGTTGAACATATTACATAAAAGCTGTTTAGTCAGTGTCTTATCCCGATAAAAGGACTCTCTAAATTCGATATCAGTCTTTTTGACATATACACACCAATAGCCGTATAAGTTCATTTTTCTTGGCTTTTGACGATTGGGAAAATATGGATATGAAAAAATGTCATCACTATTATTGTTACCCCTATCAACTTCACTTGTAAGTTTATTGACTCATTGTCTCTTGCTCGTTCATCGCTAGGCAGGCCTCGCTTCAGTGCTCACATGACTATCCTCGACTTTTGACTCAGTGGTTGCATTCTCAGTTCCTTCATTTGATACAGCAACCTTTGTTTCTATTGTCCCTTTGTGGTCACTGTCAAAGAAACTATCCGTCGAAAAATCATTGCACACTAAAGTCCCACTAGTTGGCTCCAAAAACATACTTTTACCTTCATTCAAACTCGGACTCTCAGGATTGGCTAAAACAATGTTTAGGCTTTTTGGATCATTAACATTTAATGTTGACTTTTCATCATCTAATTGAATCGTTTTGTTTGTTTCTACATGCTTTGTGATGCCTTTGAGTTGTTCTGGTACCTCTTTCGTAGTGTTTTCTTCTGATATTGGCAATTCTTCTTTTTCAAATTCTAAACCCCCTTCAAGAGCTAATAATGGATTCTTCTTTGTTGTAACGGTATCAAAGCATATTTGTTCATCTTTTTCAGGTCCTTTATCATCAGCTGTAGGCATGGATTTTGATTCTATAGCGTCATCTTCTTTCGGAATACATATCCCTGCTCCTTCGCTACTGAATTTATTCTTCTCAGACACTTTTTGCTTTGCTTCAATACCAATTAGTTTTGGTAGAGATTTACTTTCTTTAAAAAAACTATTATTTGCTGTTTCGGTCTGTGCTATGTGGGTGTCTTCGCTGTTCTCTAAACCTTCAGCTAGTACTTCCTGAGACAAAATGCTTTCTTCACAAACTTCCTGTAACTTTTTGTTCTCAAAAACCTGAGACTCTTTGGTAGCTACCAATGGTTGTTCTAAGCCCTTAGATTCTGTAAGTTTTAATGAAGTTTGAACATTGACGCTTTTGTAAAATTTTAAATCAACGAAATCATCTTGCGAGTAATAGTCTCCATTATTCTTCTTTAAGGCAATGTCTTTTTTATCAAAGTCAATTTTTTCAGTTCCTGACAGTTTAAGTTCTGGGCCTTTCAAATTTGAGCTGGAAAAAGCTTGTTTGGAAGTCTCTTTAAGCATTGCTTGTATTCTATCATCTATTTCCTTAATTTTTTTCTCTATTATACTGCTTGAACTTTTTGATCTTGTTTTTCTTTCTTTTTCTTCATTGAGCCTTTCACTTTCATTTGCTCTTCTTTGCTCTTCTGTTAAATTTCTCTTACTCTCATTTTCTTGTCTTTGCTCTTCGGATTTTACTCTAGCTTGCTCTTCAGATGTAATTTTATTTTTGGTTTTTTCAAAATCAATTAGAACTTCTTTAAGTGTGTTTTCCTTAGCCATTCTCGAGCCTTCAGCTTTTAGTCTCAGCTTTTCAGCTTTCGATCTGGATTCTTCGGCATTGTTCCTTAATTTTTCATGCTCTTCTCGTTTTCGTTCTGCTGCAATTCTTTGCTTTTCTTCTTCATTGGATTTATTACTCAACAATGTGAGTTTTTTTTCTAAACTCTCAATTTTTTTTGTATAATTCTTACTGGATTGTTCATTAGTAGAAACAAAGAGCTCCCATTTTTTAGATTGATCCTCAAGCCTACTTTTTAAGGCATTATTACTTTGTTCAATTTCCTCAAAGTTTTTGACTTTTAACAGTATTCTTTCAAAATTTTGTGATAGTTGAAGATACTTTTCTTCAATACTGGTGTATCTTCCAAGAATCTCTTTATTACACAGTACAAGAAACTTTTGCTGAGAAATGCCTTCTTTAATATTATTGATATGAAAATCAAAAGCTTTGTTTGAAGCAAGGTCAGCAGTTTTGTCCATAAAGCTTAATATCAATTAATGGTATATCTGCAAATGAGTTGCGATAAGTGATTACTCTAGGTTTTCCATCTATTTCATATCAGCTTAAACACTCACTTTTCTGTAAATCTTGTAAATGTGTACATCTGCCAGTAAATCCTCAAACCAGTATTTTTTTATAAAGTCATCTCTATCAGAAAGACTTTTGCCAGTTTCACAAAAACTATCGCTGATTTCATAAATTTTTTCTAATTCCCATTCAAACGACAATTTTTTTGTGTTCTTGAGATCATCATTCAATTTTTTTATTGATTCGTATAAAGTCTTAATCGTGTCTTTGTTTCTTATTGTAGCTGATATCAAGCAAATACCGTCATCATTGAGCATATCTTCTATGGTTTCCACAAGCAATGGTATGAATCTACTATCGAATGTTATGTCCGCACCAAAAATAAAATCGTATTTTTCCGTGATTGTGTTATCGTCTTGATGGCCCCAAAGCAGCTCTTCACAAGCAATCTTACTTTTAGAAGCAATGTTGAGTGCAACGTTTTCTTTACAAAGTTCAACTACCATATTACTCCCATCTGTTAAGCAGAATTCTGTGTTGACCAAAAGCTTGCTCAAAAAAATTCCCAAAAACCCTGTTCCACATCCAAGTTCCAATGCCTTTTTCGAATTTCCAATTGTTTTCAATATTGTAGTATCAACTTTTGTAACAAAATAAAAAAACAATAGTGCAGCTTCCCAAGTTCTGAATCCTGTTGTACCATGACTAGCCAGCAGCTCTCTTTGCTCTTTGATGAAAATCTCTGTGGTGTTGCCTTCTTGATCTATAGGAACCTGATACGTAACCAGATTATCGCTGTTGTTAAGATAATCTTTATTCATGAAATATTCGGATTCTTCAACAATCAACCATTCCGTCAAATCTTCGTAAATGGACTCATCGTTAATTGCAATATTGGAATTTAAAATGTTTTCATTTAGCACATTTAACAATTTCTTGTTGTACTTGGATCTTCTTTGCAAAAGCTCTTTCATTTGCTCAACCTCACTTTCACTTCTTATTTCATATTTGCATTCCAGTATATCCTTACCCAGCAATCTCAAAGGAAATTTTTGTTTAATCTTCCTTAGCAGTTCATTAAGATTAGTGCTCATCTCTTTTGTATTTGATGTTTTTTTTGTTTCTTGAATAAAGATGCCGTTTCTTTTATTTTTCTAGCACTATTGTAGAATCACCAAGTATGCCCAGTAGTATTATAGAGTGATGTTTCTTTCAGGTTTACTTGAATTTTCTTTTTTGCTTTTTTTTTATTATTTTTGTTCAAGCTGTAATAAAAGTTTACGTTTAAAAATTAATATAAAAAAAAATTTATTTTAAAAAAATAATTTAAAAAATAAAAAAATTTGTTTTAATATTTAATATTTTTAAATGTAAACAAAATACACATTTAAACGTGACCAGTAGTAAACAAAATGATTTGTTACAATTTAACTCCGACAGAAGAATAATTGAGGGAAAATTGTCAAACTAGAAAACTCAACTTCTTGTCATCAAAAAAAAAAAAAAGCAGAAAAAAAGAAGCCTATGAATTTTAAAAACTATTCACAGAAAGGCAACATGGAATCACAACCTAAACCAAACCTTTTATTAATAAAAATAAGGCTTAACAAAACAAATTCCATTACAAATACTTCAAACATGTCTACTTTTCCTTTAGAAATCGGTACTACCTGCGACATGCATGTTCACTTAAGAGATGGCCAAATGTGTGATTTGGTCACTCCAACTGTCAGAGAAGGTGGTATCAACGTTGCCTACATCATGCCAAACTTGCAACCACCAGTAACAACTATTGAACAAGTTAAATCTTATAAATCTAAACTAGAATCTTTATCTCCAAGCACCAAGTTCTTGATGTCCTTCTACCTAAATGAAGACATAACTCCTGAATTATTGGATGAGGCTAAAGATTTCATCCATGGTATTAAGGTATACCCTGCAGGTGTCACAACCAACTCCAAAAATGGTGTTGACCCAACTGATTTTACTCCTTTCTATCCAGTATTGGAAAAGATGCAACAATATGGATTGGTTTTAAACATTCACGGTGAAAACCCTCACAAGGAAGGTTCTAATACAACCGTCATGACTGCTGAACCAGAGTTTTTGCCAGTTTTAGAAACTTTACATTCCAAATTCCCTACTCTAAAGATAGTTTTAGAGCACAGCACCACGGAAGCTGCCATAAACGCTGTTAAGAAGATAGATTCTCCATACGTCGCTGCCACAATCACAATCCATCACTTGTTCTTAACCATTGATGATGTTGTAGGTTCTCCTTTGAACTTCTGTAAGCCTGTTGCCAAAACCTATGATGATAAGAGAGCTTTGATTAAAGCCGTCTTATCAGGTGACAATAGATTCTTTTTGGGTACAGATTCAGCACCTCATATTGTTTGCAACAAGAACAAGCTTTTGGGTTGTGCTGCTGGTGTATACGTTTCAAAACACTGTATACAAATCCTTGCTCAATTCTGGAAAGACAACAACGGTGATTGGAACAACTTTAAAAAGTTTGTATCTTCCAATGGTTTAAACTTTTATGGTTTAGATGAAAGTGAACTTCCAGAAGAAAAGTGTTACTTGGTTGAAAAGAAAATCTCAATTGAAAAGGAAATTACTGACAACAATGGTGTTACTGTTATTCCTTTCAAAGCCGGTGAAGAACTTGACTTTGACATTGAATGGAAATAAAGATGATCAAATTACATATAGGATATATAGTCCCTCACTTCTTGATAAGCTCTAACAAGAGTTGTTTGCCAACTATTAATGGATGGCTCATCAATAAAACAGGTTTGTTTGTAGTTTCAGATGAGATTAATTTCATTTTTTTACCCTTGATAATTTGGCATAAAGAAATCTCTGACATCGGAGCTTCAACTAAGAGTTGTTGATTTAAGTCATAGATTTGAACCAAGTTATCACCACATAAAATCAAGTAATCTCCGTGCATTTCACATGTTTTAATATTAAAATCAATCATTAAAACATCCTTGATACCATTGACAACATAACCGGAATTGTTCAACAAAACAACTGTATTGCTGTAAACAAACACTATATTTTTTCCGGAATGAATCATAAAACTTTTTAAAGCAAGCACTTTGCCTTTAATTATCTCCTGTACTCTATTCAACAACAGTTTTTCTCTTGACAGCTTTTCCAAAGTAACAACACCATCTGATTTTTCAGTATCATAACTTGGCTCAATCAAAATATCCGGGAAGTATGGAAGTTTCATTCCATTAACGTTAAAAACAGTGTTGTAAAGTAAAAATCCCTTTGAAGAGTGTGCAACAATAAAAGATTCTTTGAAATAAGTTACTGAGTGGTTATTACTAACAAATGATGGAATGTAGTTTGGAGCACCATTTGCTGAGTTATTCACAGTTAGATGACCTCCTGAAGGTAATTTGTAAGATTTGTGTATTTTGAAGCATCCAATGCTATTCGAAGAAAAGTCATATTCTGGTATTGAGCAGATAATTTTGCCTTTTTTTTGATAACATACCTGTATGCTATTTTCCAAGTCTTCTGCAATGTTGAAATCATCAACTTTGTCGTTGATTATAATTCCAATGACAGATTCATCATCTTTACCTGAATACTGCACCATCTTATAGTTTTGATCGTTTATGTTTTTGATGTATGAAATAATCAAGCTTTGGCAGCTGATGTAGTACAAATATCCCTTCGCGTCTAAAACAATAAAGAATTTGATCATTGGACATAGCTCAAATTTCTGAATATTACCAACTTTACAAACCAATTTCCAATTTCCAAGTTTGCTTCCTTTCTTTTTCATAGTTTGATCCTTGTCGTTTGTGTGCTTCAAATAAATACCTGAAGTGGTGACAATCAGCTTATATTTTGAACCTTCAAAATTGAATGCCAAAAACTTGATGACATCTGCACTCAAGAACTTTTCATTGCTATCAAATGGAGATTCCTGATTATCTGAGTCATAACCGTACGGAGAAAAGAGATTCTCTTCATCGTCTTCTTCAAACAAATTGTTGTTGTTATAAACATGTCTCAAAGCCAAATCCAAAGCAGATTTTTTGGTAGGAACAGATAGGTTTTGGGAGTATTTCTTATCTTTGTATAAGAATAAGTCATTGACACATTTCAGTTTAAAAATTATCGGGTCTTCTTTGTTGTGATTGTACATTTGAAGCATTGATGAAATTGATGTGGTCCACTTCATTAATACGTCAGTTGAAGGAACTATGAAGCTAAAAGACTCGTTTGTAGCTATATTTCTGATTTTGAATTCCAATGATTGGTTGACATTAAATTTAGATTCTAAGTTTAAATAGTCTATAGGAATAGGTCTCTCAACTAATTTATAGAAATATTGCCCTTGTTTAATTGTTTTTTCACAAATTAATAGAATATTGTCAAATAAGAAAAGTAAACATCTAGAGTGAGAGGATACATTCTGTGGCTTGTAAAAGTCTCTTTTCTTAAGCACTTCTCCTTCATTAAGCAACTTTCTTTGTTTTTCATTAAGTCTTAACTCTAGCTTCTCAGTTACTTCATTTTGGTCAACTTGAATCAAAGCATCCTTTTTTTGACGATCTGACAAGACATCCAATTTTCCCTTAATGTGTTTATTCATCACCAGCTGTCTATTAATTCTAAGAATACGAGCTCTGTCAGAAGTGATGCCTAATAACTTATCAACTGCATTGCTCAAGGCTTTAATTTCCTCTAAAGCAATTGTTATGAACTCATAGTCATCATGTTCTGGTGTGATGCATTTCAAAATAGAGCTTAAAGTTAAAGGTAAGTTTTGCAAAGATTTAAAGAACCCTCCCAAAAATATTACATCATGGTATAGCTTAGAAACCTTAATTTCAGGGGATTCTTCAACTTCCTGTATCCAATTTTTGAAATAGGATGATGGTTGATTTTTTTCCCATTCAAAGACTTCATTGACATAACCCATGCATTCGGTGTACTCAAAATACAGTTTAGTTGCATTAGATACCCATCTCAAGTATATCTCACCTATGGTGTTTATAAACTTTCCTTCAGTGTTCAGTTTTTCATATAATGGATCGAGAATATAGGCTTTGTGAAGAGTAGCCATTTTTGCAAAGATTCCAAATGCAACGTCTTCAAAATTAGGGTCTTGTGGCAATAACGAACTGTAGAATCTTTTACCGTATATTTGTGTAGCTGCATTTGCAAGATTGATGGATCTTTCCTCTAATATAATTAAATCGAAAATGAAACTTTGCTTTTTCATTTCTAGTGGAGATATTTTGCTAATTTCTTCATCTGTCAAATTCCAATATTCTGACCATACACCAATGGTACCAGTTTTACTTTTCTTGGGTGATTTCATTAAACTTTGAGACAGGTTGCCCAAAATTTGAGAGGATTCTTCGTTAATATTGTATTTACTACATGTAAAGCTGTAGCAGTTGTATTTACTGTCAGTAACAAATCTTTGACAACAGAAACACTTGGTTAATTCCACAAAAATTCCTGCCACATCGATTCCAGGAGTAATGATTGTTAGTTCATCGTCTTCACCAGTCAAAACACTAATGTTTCTATTGGTCTCACTTTGAATTGAGCTATTAATGTTATTATTGTTAACTAGAAGCTCATTTGATAGTCCCCTTTCAAACTTAATGGCTTTTTGTCTAAGCAAAGATTCAATTATTTGGTCTACGTTATTATTTATAAAAGTTTCATTGTATTTTGAAGACATTTGAAACTCAATCAAAATTTGAATAACTTGAAAGAAATTCAACTTATCGAACAAGTAGTCTGAAAACCATTCAAAATAGATTTTCAGTAACCATTGATAAATTTCATTAATTGATGAAACATCAGCACATTCTTTCACATGGTGTTCTTCAAGCAAGTCAATTTTAAAGAGCTGTGTTGGCATGGAAACACTAGGGACATGGGCCAAAGGCTTACTACCGCTATATGAGCTAACGCTGGTAGTTCTATTTTCACTTCTGTGAGAAGAAGAAGGAATCCTATACTGAAACTGGTATAAATTGCTTCCGCTATTTGTATTATTCTTGGAGTTGGATGCCTGAATATTTGTCAAAGTATTATTTGAAGTGCTCACAAAAGAATCAAATGGGCTTGTACCGCTACTTCCGTTATTTTGAATAAAGTCAAAATACGCTGAATTATTCTTAATGAAGTAATCGACATCCCCGCTATGCGGGCTTGACAATGATGTGAGGTTACTATTGTTTGATGCAACTCTTTGTTGATTTATGTTAATAAAGCTGTTTGGTTTTGTAAAATGAAAAAGTTGCAAATCTTCCAAAAGGTCCGTCGTTTTTACTCTGTTGTTTGCATTCTTTGATTTATTAATAAAAGGAATATTGTCCATATATGATACGGATGAGTCAGTTCTAGGTGGGAGTATCGAAGCACCTTGCATTGCTTGATCAGGAGCCTTTCTATTTGTGAGCTGTATATTTGGTCTCCTTTTATTGATTGGAGAAGGTAGATTGTCTTTAGAGTTGATCTCATCTGAAGATTTGTTGGGATTGAAAAAGGTATTCAAAGATGGTGGTGCCGGTCTACCTAAATTATTAGAGGTCTTTAGTTGTCTGAATCCAGAAGCTGACGACTTGACACTAGGAGGTTTGTTGAACTTCAAAAACGTGTTATTGTTTTCATTATCTATGCTTTCAAAAGTATCATTTGTTTGTATGGAGTACATGGTATTATCATATAAATTCAGTCTGTTTAAAGTATTTTCAGCGTCTAATACAAATTGGTTTTGAATGGGATTTTTTGCGGCGTGGTAGATGGATGTTTCATTCATTGCTGTTTCATTTTTCTGTTCATAAAAGTCGCTTTCTTCATTATCTGTGTATTGAAAGCTTTCATTTTTAACAATGGATTCAGTAATAACTGATTTGCTATCTTCCATAGCCTCCAGTCTGTCAATTATCACCGTGTCATGGGCTATGGTTACATCATGGTCATAAGTAGTTTCTATTATTACTTCTTCTTCATTGATTATATGTGTTGAATTTAGCTGCTTTTTGCTGTTGGCGGATCTTCTCGAGATTGAGCTTAATGGTGGTAGATCAGGTAACTTTATATCATTAACGTGTTCAGACATATCAAATGTGCTGTTAACTCGTCTATGTGTATATAATACTATTTGGGTTCAAAAAAATAAAGAGTTTTACTATTTGTTCAACAAGAAGTATTGAAGGAACCACTAATTCAATGTTACTATCGTTGATTGTAATTGATTTTATCTGAATATTTGTTATGTGAAAAAAAAAAAATTAAATAGTTAAACTCGATGTCAATAAAATAGTAAACATCCGATGAGAGGTTGTTTACTATAGAATTTCCGCTTTGAGAAACAAAATGTCCATACAGACTTTTGGCGAATGATAACGTCACCCTATCTAGAATTAACATGCCAATTGTCTCCTTTTCTTTGTAAATATATATTTAGCTAAAGAAGTAGTTAGTGATCATTACCGTAGTCAATACCACCACCGGCACCACCATTAAACTTCCAGCCGTTAGGAGATTCCAATTCAAAACCACCGCCGCCACCTAGGTTCCAAGGAGTGCTTTTACTTGTGAGTTGTTTGTTATTCATAGCTATTTGTGATCAAATACTTGTATCTTCAAGATATCAGTGGTCCTTTTTCTTATCTTTTTGTTCTTACAATGGTAAGTGTTTCCAACATGCTTTGTCCAATCTTATCTGACTGTAAATGCAATACGCTTTTTTTTTTTTGTATTCCATTTCAGAATGCAGATTCTTATATCCGATGACAAGTCATCTTAAAAATTACTATATTCATCTGTTATGAAACCTTGACTACTATATTGAAAACAAAAGAATATAATAGAAAAAGAAAATGACTAATCTCTATAACAAATAGATTTTGCAATTGTAGATCAGTTGTTTTGTTGATAACATTTTACCACTTTCTTTTTTGAATTTCCACTTGATACTAGTGAGAATTGTACGTTTCTTCTCAGTATATATTTTATTTGTTTCTTTTTTTTTTAATGCATTAACTGCGTATCCCAATTAGGAAATAAACTGAAGTGTTAGATTTTTTTTTAGGAAAAAAAATTTTTTTTCCTTTTTTTTTTTGAGAACTTCTCCATCTAATTTTATTTTTACACTTATTAATCGACATTGAATATTTTTTTTGCAATTTCTTTTTTTTTCTTACTTAAACAATTTAAGCTGTGTAAAACTGGGAACGTCTTCAACATGTACTAATAAAATAACTATCAAATATCCTGGAATATAACAACCCCAATCATTAGATAATAGTCTTAGTTAGATATTCAAACAAGATCTAGTTTACTAATATACACCACAAACAAAAATACAAAAACTCTACAAAATGTCTGAATTTAAAGATTGCTCCAAGGCTGAACAACTTTTAGCTTCTTATGCTGAAAAGGATGGTTTAAGTGTTTCTCAATTGATGGACTCTAAGATCAGAGGTGGTTTAACCTACAATGATTTCTTGGTTTTACCAGGTAAGATTGAGTTCCCATCCAGCGTTGTCTCTTTGAAGACTAAGTTGACTAAGAAGATCACTTTGAACACCCCATTCGTTTCTTCCCCTATGGATACCGTTACCGAAGCTAACATGGCTATTTACATGGCTTTATTAGGTGGTATTGGTTTTATCCATCACAACTGTAGCGTCGAAGACCAAGCTGCTATGGTTAAGAAGGTTAAGAAGTTCGAAAACGGTTTTATCAACGATCCTGTCGTTTTGTCTCCAAAAGACACCGTTGCCACTGCCAAGGCTTTATCCCAAAACTTAGGTTTCTCTGGTTTCCCAATTACTGGTATGTAAATTTGAAAAATAAAGGAAATTGATTGCGATGTCTTCTTCTTATTCTTCTTACTAAGCATCAAAAAAGATAATGATAATAATAAAGGAAAAAAAAATCATAATTAAAGATTAATGAATAAGGAATATGTTCTGATTAAATTGAAGTTTTTACATGATGTTTAACCTATAATAACTTTCGTTCTACTGAATTTAATGATCAAACGATCTTGTAGATAAATTATATTACGATTCTGATAAACATTGTTTAAAATAGAACACAGCCTTATTTACTTAAAAAATGAAATAAACTTTATTATTATTGTTATTTCTTTTTTGGTGGTTGTGAGAAGAAAAAAGAGAGGATTTATTACGATTTGGCATAATCGTTGCAAACAACAAAAAAAATATTTGAATAGCTTATTTTTACTAACAACTAAATCAATATTAATCAATTATTATTATGAGAATAGAAAACGGTAAGTGTCCAGGTAAATTAGTTGGTATTGTTACCTCTAGAGATATTCAATTCGTTGAAAACGATGATGTTTTATTAGAAACTATCATGACCAACGAAAAGGAATTAGTTCATGCCAAGAAGGGTATTACTTTATCTGAAGGTAACGAAATCTTAATGAAGACTAAGAAGGGTAAGTTACCAATCGTTGATGACGAATTCAACTTAGTCTGTATGTTGAGTAGAACTGATTTAATGAAGAATCAATCTTACCCATTGGCTTCCAAGAGTGCCACCACCAAGCAATTGCTATGTGGTGCTGCCATTGGTACCTTACCATCTGATAGAGAAAGATTAACCAAGTTAGTTGAAGCTGGGTTAGATGTTGTTATCTTAGATTCCTCTCAAGGTAACTCCATTTTCCAATTGGAAATCATTAAGTGGATCAAGGAAACTTTCAAGGACTTACAAGTCATTGCTGGTAATGTTGTTACCAGAGAACAAGCTGCTTCCTTAATTGCTGCTGGTTGTGATGGTTTGAGAATTGGTATGGGTTCCGGTTCCATCTGTATCACCCAAGAAGTTATGGCTTGTGGTAGACCTCAAGGTACTGCTGTCTACAACGTCTCTCAATTTGCCAACCAATTCGGTGTTCCAACTATGGCCGATGGTGGTGTCCAAAACATTGGTCACATCACCAAGGCTTTAGCTTTAGGTGCTTCCGTTGTTATGATGGGTGGTATGTTAGCTGGTACTACCGAATCTCCAGGTGAATACTTCTTCAGAGATGGTAAGAGATTAAAAACTTACAGAGGTATGGGTTCTATTGATGCCATGCAAAAGACTGATGTCAAGGGTAACGCTGCTACCTCTAGATACTTCTCTGAAGGTGACAAGGTTTTAGTTGCTCAAGGTGTCTCCGGTGCTGTTGTTGACAAGGGTTCCATCACCAAGTTCATCCCATACTTACACCATGGTTTACAACACTCTTGTCAAGATATCGGTGTTACTTCTTTAGATGCTTTAAGAACTGAAACTGATGAAGGTAACATTAGATTCGAATTCAGAACCGCTAGTGCTCAATTAGAAGGTGGTGTTCACAACTTACACTCCTTCGAAAAGAGATTACACAATTAAAGTTTTTCCATAATGGAAAAATAATAAAGGAAAGTCCAGCCATTTATAGGAGAATAGAAGAGAGTATTGAAAATGTGTAAAAGTATATAAATTAATTATATATAATAAGAAATTAATTAAAGTATTCCTGATTTTGAAAAAAAAAAAAAACAAAAACATTAATGTTTATATTTACTCTTTCTTTGTAGTATTCTTCACCTCATCTTCATTCAACAACAAGGAAATTATACTGTGATGGATTCCTGAGTTTTTGTTTAAAGAAGAACCACTTTCATTTAGATACTTCAAACGTTCCAATTCATTTGCCTTCTTCAAGTCCGGAGGCAATCTTTCATTTATAGAATCCAGTAACTTGGAAGCTGTGAATTCATCCAAGTTTTCAATTATTTCTTTATTTTCTCCTTTATCCAACATATTTACACCCATGCTATCTTTCTTCAGGAGCGAATATATTTCAGATAGGCGTAAAATCTCCGATATCTTCTTTTTCAAGTTATCTTTTGAATCCACCGCATTACTACTCTCTTTACTTTTTGGCTCATCTTCCATCAGCATTTCATCAATGTTATAAGTATGAACATCAGCAGTTGGTTCGTCACTTAGTTCTTCATCTGAGCATATATTTAAAACACCCAACAATATTTCCGTGACCTTTTCCCCAACAAAGGGTAAAGCCCATGTAAATACATCCATAAATTGCGGAAGATTGTAAGGATGTTTTACACTATTGAATTGCCTAATATTCATTGTATTGTTCTCAAATTTCAAAAGGGCAGCTTTGTTGTTGTACGAGTCCAAATAGTTTGGAGCTGAAAAAATCGTTATCAGAGTTGGAAAGTTGAACTTAACTGAGTTCTTATACATTCTATATCCCAAATCTTGGGCTTCATGAGCTCGTATAACACAGAGCAAATTATTTCTATCCAAAAACTGAGTCATTGCCTCGTAAGTGTACATGTAAGAACAACCTCTTTGGGTATTTTTAAGGAAAAGTTCAGTTTCATTGGAAGAATCATAGTCTTCTAAAGGATCCGACCACATTAAGTCACATAACAAACCAGAACTAGGAACTTCCATAAATCTATCCGGAATTTTTGTATTGACGTCTTCGACAAGCTCTAAATCTGGCGAGATACCACCATGAACACAAAAGTACTGCTCATTAAGCACCGCTGCAATTGGTAAACAGTTGAATGACAAACAAAATGCTTTGTAAATCTCTACACTGGTCAATATGCTGGCTGGCCCGAGATTGTAACTGTTTTTTTGATACTTGTGCATTACTTCGTTTTTAAATGTGAAATAAGACGTCAGATGTTTGCACTCATGATTACCTCTTAGCATAAATATTCTGTCAGGATAGTTGATTTTCAAAACATAGAGATATAAAAGAGTTTCAACGGAATAAACACCTCTGTCAACATAATCGCCTAAAAACAAGTAATTGGTTTCAGATACATGACCACCTACTTCAAACAGTTTCACAACATCATAAAATTGCCCATGTACATCCCCCACCACATTAATAGGCATCTTGTTCACATGCAGCAGATTGGCTTCTTTTTTGAATATCTTCATTGCCTTCTTCAATACGAGCATAGTTTGATCATTGGTTAACCTTCCTTCTATTAGAAAGAAGTCCTTAAGTTTCTCCGTATCAAAGATTTCTTCATTGGACAATCTTCTGTTATGGTTATTGTTAAAAGGATTTATGTTTTGCTTTTCTTCATCATAGCTCTCTAATTCTGGATCGCCATGGAATGGTCTTAGCTTTGAGTAATATTGTTTTCCAGAGGGCAATGTACATAACACCCCCTTTTCAATAGCAGATGTCTTCAAGTCCATTTTTTTTTGCAAAATAAAAATCTAATTTATACTAAAATTATCTAAACTAAGGTGATTTTTTTTTGGATGTCTTAGAAATCTTTTTCAAAAGCTTGATAATCCTTATATATTTTAAAAGTTGATTGTAATGGACATATTCTTGAGAAAAAAAAAAAAAAAGGTTTAGAAACGCAGTTTGATTACTCAAAAAAAAAAAAAAAAAAATTGTATTTCCATCATTTAGAAATTCAATGATATTTTGAGTTTTGCTAAGCATTTTTCAACAGTTCCTTCAGTGTTTTTTATGAAAAAATTGATTTTGATTATTTGGGACATCAAATGTTGTGTTTGACAGTTATTTAATACAATTCTAATTATATTGGCATATGTTTGTTGTTTGCTACTTAAAAATGGAATCAACTAAATAATTAAAAAATAACAACTAGCATCGGTGGTTTAATGGTAAAATTCAACGTTGCCATCGTTGAGCTCCGGGTTCGATTCCCGGCCGATGCAGTGATTATTTTTTGCATTTTATTTTTTGAATGTAAAAAATACAAAAAAATATACTTAGGCGTTACATTTGAAAGAAAATTTCAAGATGTGGGGTTCGAACCCACGAGTACGTGTGTACATTAGAACCTCATTCTAACGCCTTAACCTCTCGGCCAATCTTGAATAGAAAATATAACAACTCATTAATAATTTTTAATCAAACTTCCATGAACAAAATATAAAATTTCTGGTAGTATATTTTGAGAAATTCCATTTTAAGTAATTTTGTTTTATAAAAGATTAAGTCAGGAACGGTCACTTTTTGATGATTAGAAGCTTTCTTGTTACTGTATGTTTATGTCTTGCCTAGTCTAAAGCCCTAATCACTTTCCCAATAATTGTAAAAAAAATAAATTTTTTCTAAGACTTTCAAAAATTAATAAAAAAGTATCAAAAAATAAACTCCCCCGCCGAGAGTCGAACTCGGGTCTACGCTGTGAAAGAGCGCCGTGATAGCCGTTACACTACGAGGGATTGTAATTATTTTATACAGTATTTGTTTTAGCAAAAAACTATACAAATAGAAATTAATTAATATATTGTCTATTTAAAGTAAATTATGTAGATTATGGTTCTGTATTTTATACTTATTAGTATCGTTGGTTATAAACAAGTAGCGCTGTTTATTGCAATGTAGATAAAGTCTGATTTAATCTGTTTTTATAGTTTGGAGATTTTCTCTTTTAATCAATAACGTCAATAGTGATGGTAATAGTTCATTAAAATTTAATATTGATCTAAATTTAACAGAGTAATAAATAAAATAAAACTTTTTTTAACATGACGTCTTAGAACTGTCACACACACATACAACCTTTGATTTTTAAACAAAAGCTTTCTGTAAAGTATTGAAAATTGCATATCATTTTCTCATTGGGAGTTTTTTTCTGGAAGCGCAATTAGGTTGAGGATTTTTTTTGTTGAAGTATTTTTTGCCCGCACGCAGGAAAAAGCCAATTATTGTCAATTTTTCCCCAAATCAACTTATGATTAGCATTAACACCAAAGATTAAGAATCACAGACACAACAAACACTAACACACATACAAGATGGATAAATATTCGGGCGCTACCGCTCAAAAGAGATTACTTAAAGAATATAAACAACTACTAAAAGATGCACCAGAAGGCTTGGTTGCATATCCGACATTTGACCAAAATATATTTGAATGGACTTGTTTCATAGAGGGTCCTAAGGATACTCTTTATGAAAACGGAGTTTATGTTGCCAAGTTGAAGTTTCCAAAGGATTATCCCCTATCGCCACCTGAAATGACATTTGTACCCGGCTCCATATTACATCCAAACGTCTACAAAGACGGGAGAGTCTGCATATCTATTCTCCACCAACCAGGGGATGATCCAAACCAATACGAAACTGCTGATGAAAGGTGGTCTCCTGTTCAATCGGTAGAGAAGATCTTGCTTTCAGTTGTTTCCATGCTTAATGAACCAAATCTTGAAAGTGGTGCAAACATAGATGCTTGCAAGCTTTACAGAGACTATCCAGAGGAATATGCCAAAGTTATCAAAAACGGAATTAGAAGATCTTTGGGTATGGACATAGTTAATTGATATAAGTATATATGATCTTTCAAGTTAACCTTTTCTTTTTGACTGTAGTTGCAAAATAAGTTGTGTAGTGTTTTAACTCCGAACAAGAATTGTATTTCCAGGGAAATTTTAAGAGATCAGGAAAAAACAATATACTTTTTCTTTCTTTTTTTGCTACGCTTGATAGGTGCATTTTGCAAAAAACAATATATATATATATAGCACACCAAACAACATATCCATATTTATATTTGATTAACTTTTACAATAGTGAGTAATAGAATAGTTTGAACAAAAAAAAAAAAGCAGATTTAATTTACTTTGACTATTTCTCTATTCTCTACCAAAGATTTAAAAACATAATCCAATACACAGAACAAATGGTCAATTGCAAGACCTTTATATCAGCTTTGCTAGCTACAAAGCTTTTTCAGACTATTAATGCTGTTTATCTTGATTTGAATAACAAAACCAGTGTAGACAATGCGGCTGCTCTTATTGTGCAGGGTACCCTAGATTATTACGCAGGTTTTACTAAAGGGGGTACCATAGGTATGTTCCAAGAACCATACTATTGGTGGGAAGCCGGTGGTGTTTGGGGTTCTATGATTGATTACTGGTACATCACTGGTAATGATACATACGTTAACTTAACGAAAGAAGCTTTATTATATCAAGCAGGTGATGACTGGAATTATATCCCATTGAATCAGTCCACAGTCGAAGGTAATGATGATCAAGCATTTTGGGGAATTGCTGCTATAAGTGCTGCTGAAAGAAACTTCCCAAATCCTTCTGACAAAGATCCTCAATGGCTGTATTTAGCACAAGCTGTGTTTAATACCATGGCTTCTAGATGGGACACCCAATACTGTGGTGGTGGTTTAAGATGGCAAATCTTTTCTTGGAATAATGGGTATGACTATAAAAATAGTGTTTCTAATGCTGCTCTTTTCCACATTGCCGCAAGACTAGCTAGATACACTGGTAATCAAACATATGTTGACTGGGCTGTTAAGATATTTGATTGGATGGAAGGTATTAATTTAATTACAGTTGAAGATCCTTGGAGTTTTGTTTATGATGGTGGAGAAATCTCAGACAATTGTACCAAAATTGTTGGACTGCAATGGACATATAATCAAGGTTTAGTTTTATCCGGATGTGCTTATTTAGCCGCTTATACTAATGAAACTCTGTGGACAAATAGAACCATGGGTTTCATGGATTCATCTCAAGTTTTCTTCAATAACAGTATTTTATTTGAAGCTGCTTGTCAAAAAGGATACCACTGTAATACTGATCAAAGATCTTTTAGAGCATACTTTGCTAGATTTATGGGGTTGACTGCTCAACTAGTTCCAGAAACTCAAGATCAAATTATGAAATGGATGAATGCAAGTGCTAAAGGTGCTGCCCAATCATGTTCTGGTGGTACGGATGGCCACACTTGTGGTATCAATTGGAGTTACGATGGATGGGATGGCTGGTATGGTCTTGGTGAACAGATTGACGCTTTGGAAGTCATTTTGAATAGTCAAATTTTAAGTAAGGAAAAGCCCTTAACTCACAATACCGGTGGTACATCTACTGGTTCAGGTGATGCTGGATCTAAAACCACTCCTACGAACGTAGCTCCTTTAAACATAACATCAAAAGATAAGGCTGGTGCCGGTATTTTGACTGCTGTACTAGGTCTTTCTTTGGTAATTTCCAGTATTTGGTTAATATTATAAATTATGATATCAAAAAAAAAAACAACTTTATATAAGTAAACTCATATCAAAATTTTTAAATGTAACCTTTTTGATTTGGTTTGAAAATTTAACATTTGTGATGTAGTTTTGTAAAAAAAGCAAGTCACTTTGATTGAACCCATCAAATCCTAGCATTAAAACATCGGAAGGTTTTATTGTAAGTGTATTTGACGAATTAGATGACTTGATTAAAGACTCTATACCGGCATCTAAAGACTTCAACCAGTTTTCAAATCTTATTGGTTCTAAAGGGGCTTGTAAAGGTATATCAAGAGCCATATCAATAAATTTGTAATAAGCCGGTTTAACCGTATTGAACGTAAAAAGAAGATAAATGAAATCGATGAATTTTTGTGACTTTCCCTTGTTATCAAATCTTTTGTAGTCATCTTTGTATTTCGACACTAACTTTAAGCTTTCAATAAATGTTGCATGCAGAGGTTTGCTTTTGTTATCCAGTAGTGATACCTTTCCATTTTTGTCTAATTCTAGGAGAGCTTGGTAGTTATCCACGGTATCCTTTAGTATCAAGTCTGTAGTATATGCAATGTATTGGCCATCTGAATTTGATAGTACCGATTCAAAATTTGACAGTGAACAGTTATAGACTATGTTGTAATTTGCAGGGTTTGAAATTCTTTTCAAATACTCAACTAGCCTATTAAGCTCATCAAAGCTTACTGAGGATGAATCTTTATTGACAATCAAGATGTTTTTACCCAAGATTAATTGTTTCCACAAAGGAAAAATGAAGCAGTCGATATCTTTTAACACTTTAAATGGCTCCTTCCAAACCAAACTATTGTCAATATTTAAAATACTCTCTTTTAATTGCTTTGGCAATCCCTCCAAGGTTAAAGCCCCTTGATTAAATCTTTCATAAATAGTATCAATATTCTTGATAATCGATTCTTGATAAGCTAGTAAGTCGCTAACAGTGTTTCCTTCTACTTTAATAATAAAACCAAGACTGAAAATTTTCACTTTGCTTCTGTCTATGCTGGAAGACAAATCTTTCATATTACTAATAATGGACTTGGAGTTATTAAACAATCTGGCAATACTTAAGTACTTATTTTTGTTTTGGTCCAATACTTGAAACTTTACAATATCAGAGGTCTCAGATATGTCGTGTAATCCAGAAGGCAAAGAAAGATATTCAAGATCAGCAAAAGAGCTCTTTGAATTTGTAATTGATTCATAATGTAACAAAGAGTTACCTTGGGTAGTATCAAATTGACACATATACAATCCTTCAACGTGTAATTCCATATTGATATTGTGTGTTTTAGCTTTTGGTTTTGAAGTGTTTCTTTTTAGTTGTTATCAAAGGGAGAGCCTTTTTTTTTTCTTCTTCTAAATATAAGCACTATAACAAGAAAGGATCTTTTTTTGTTATTTTTCGTTGATAAAATTTCATCAAAAGTGTATTTAAAAAAAACAATTCTCATGTAAACAAAATAAGAAAGAAAGAAGACTTTGGTTGTTATTAAATAGGACTCAACTATTACACATGTTTTAAACTGCTGTCCTAATACCTGTTTGTTAAAGTATACGGAATTTTCTAGATTAGGTTTAACTTTTCTATATCGGATTTAACAACAGCTTTTGTAGGTTTAATTAAAAACAAAAAGAATGATTGTAATTTTTCGAAATTTTACTACAATGAACAAATTACTTTCAAGTAGTTAGAATAATTGTGATAAAATAAAAATATATCTTTTTTTGAATCTTAAACATATTTACAGAAGTAATAGCTATTAAACCAAACAAGCTTTTTTTATAAATATTTTAACAATGATTTTAAATACACTTTCTGCGTTACTAGCTACCAATGTTATTTTAACTATTGCGTTACCACTTCCTGTGTATAATTATACTGCTCCATCTGCACATGGCAATATGGCAATTTTGTCACTAGAAGATATTATAAAACAACAAAACATGCTACTTGGAAGCGATAAGTTGGTTAAAATGGGATTAGATCATGATTATCTTACAGAATCACAGGATATCCTAGAAAACGAAGAATATGAAAAAGATGTCGACATTGATCAAATGCAAGCTCCACACATTATGGAAGTTGATTACACAAATGTTTATGACCATTTAGCAAATGACAAAGAAGACACTGTTTATGACGAAACACTAGATCCACAAAGTTACGCATTCCATTTTCATCAATTTTTATAAAGATATATAACTCACACTGTGATTTTTTTTTTATTTGAGAAAAATTATTTTCCTATACAAAAGTTACTGAATACTGTACCGAGAACTTCATCAGCATCAATAGAGTCACCTGTTATATTACCCAATCCCGATGCTGCCAAATTTAGCGATTCACTAGCGATTAAAACATCTTTATTGTAGTACGAGCTATAAAATTCATTGAGACTGTAAATCACTTCTTGAGTCAATATTTCATGCACTCTTGTTGAAACAAGAACAGGCTCCGACCCGTTTTCACCAGTCATAGTTTCAAAAGTAGTTTTTAATTCGCTCATCAAGGGTTGAATGTCAGTTGAATTGCCGCTACAGGAAATTTTTATAACCTTCATTTTTCTATCAAATTGACTAGTTACATCACTGATGAAACTATTTAACTCACCTTCATCTTTGATTAGATCACATTTGTTTACAACTAGAAAAATCTCTTTTTCAGGGGTTTCCCTAAGTCCTAGATTAACCATTTCTATAATAGATGGATCAAGTTTCAAGTTTGTTGAAGGATCAACCATCAGCAAGGCAATATCTGAAGAAACAAACTTTTTTTTGGATTTCAGTATACCCATCATTTCAATTTCGTCAAGTGTATGGGATCTGATTCCTGCAGTATCAGTAATGATAACCTTAAAGCCATCTAAATCCAAAACAGAGTCTATGCTATCCCTTGTAGTACCTGCAATGTCACTTACTATGGCAAGTTCATCATCCGATGACATTTTATTTATCAAAGACGACTTGCCTACATTTGGTTCACCTAGCAAGGCAATTCTGATACCATTTTTTAGAAATCTTGTTTTATTGATTTTGTCTATAAATGCATTCAACTCGTCATACAAAACATCAATGTCTCTTTTGGCACTATCCAAAATTTTGTTAACATCTTCAAGGTTTGCATCCTCACTAAAGTCAATAATAGCAGTCATCTTCATCATTGCGTTAAGTATCTGAGCCCTCCACTGTTCAAAGTTTTTTTTGTTTTCTCCTACAAAACTTTTGAGCGCCGATCTTCTTTCTAATTCGGTTTCTGAGTCAATAATATCCCTGATACCTTCTAATTCCGTCAGGTCCATCTTTCCGTTTATAAATGCTCTCTTAGAAAACTCACCAGGCTCAGCCATTCTTATATTCATATTATTTTCCTTGTCCAAAGATAAGTTGTTCAAACTTTTAAAAAGAGTATTGACAATTGATTTACTCCCGTGGAGGTGTAACTCTAGCATGTCTTCACCTGTATAACTTTTAGGTCCATGAAAATAGAAGAGTAATGCCTTATCTAACAGTATCTTTTCCGGATACGTGTATATGCTCCTAAGAACTGCTGTTCTGCTTTTAGGTATCTTTGTAGAAGCTGTTAATTTTTTAAGTATGTTCAAAGATTCCGAGCCTGATATTCTCACTACTGAGATCGCAGATTTAAGTCCATATGGTGTCGACAATGCATACACAGTTGGTTTGAATTCTGTTGTATTGAAGTGACGTTTGTTTGTACGAACCGTAGTTAAAAATCTATATAACCTAAATGTTTCCTTATTTACAAGGCTGCTCAGCATGTCTGTAGTAGTTTTGGATTGGTGGGTTTATTTGAACGAAAAAAACAAATGAAAATCTGGTTGGTATACAGCATCTGATAATCCATTGAACAAGAAAAATCTCCAAAAAGAAACATACCGATTTTTTGCTAGTTTTAAAATAGTTTCACGTGACACATTTACAAGAAAATTTTTGGAAATCATATAAATTTCTTCTGTACAGTTACAAAGGTAATAGATATTGGAATATTCAGGATGCAGCAAAAAATACGTGTGCTTTGATTATATCATAATTGAGATAAACTCTTTTTACTTGCATTACCAATTGTAATTAAAAATGAAAGAAAAATAAAATAGCAGCATCTTCACATGTAGAGGTACAGGAATATGATTAGTAACTCGATGTTGTCATAAATTCTCATCAAGCCTTCTATTGATATTAAAAATTACTGAAATATCAGCAAAAAACCAAAAAATTTATAGCTAACATTATTAGCTAAATTTAATTGCTGGTATTGTTGCATATGTTTTATGACTGGTGTCTTATATCCGAATACACAGACCAAATAGGTAATTTGGATATCTTTAATTAAAAAAAAAGTTACATTAGAAAAAAAAGACGACGTATCCTTTTATTCGTTTTAAAAAATATATATAAAAGTTTTTGTTTTCTTTTTGCAATAAAGGGGAGCATCTTTTTTTTTTTTTAAAAAATAAGTGAATTAATCACAAAATATTCAGTAATATATTGATTAGAAATTGGAGTTTTATATCCATATTTGAACAATTACTATTTTTTAGAAGCTAAAAACGAGATCAACAGAAAGTTCAAAAAGCTCTGACCAAATCACCAAATACAAATTGTATACAGTAACAAAACTCAAAACTAAATTTAGCTCATTATTACAACTCAATTTGATTAAGAAAAAGAAAAATCAATGAAATCGAAAATCACTTTAGTTTATTCACCCCATATTATTTGCACCTTGTTAGTCTTTATAGCAATATTTGATGTCTCAAAAGCTAGCATTGTGTTTGAAAACAACAATCAAGTTTTTTCAGCTAAAGAAAACAACAAATCTAGTGTTATCTTTAATCAGGGTAAAGCCATCGATCATCATGAACTCCAAACCCAATTGACCACCCCTGATCTTATCACAGATGATGAGCTCTTGGATAAAGACATTCCTTTAGTAAATCTGGCTCACTCCAACTTGTCTCCACTTTCTCAAGTACCTGATAACTTTGGAAAACAAGAAATTAAAGAAGCTTTTAATGCCAAAAATACAGCAGCTACTGAGCTGGTTCCACTTGGAGCAAATAAAAAGCTTTTAGGTGAACCTGCTATCAAATTGTTTATAGAAAATTCATTTAGTACTACTAATAAAGACATTGCTGACCAAATTTACGTTAACACCAAACAAAATAATGTCATGTCGTTCAAAGTTTTTCAATCTTCCGTTATGTCGTCTTTTCCTACTAAAAGTGAAAAAAGCTATTTCAAAGAAGCTGTGGTCTGGAACAATTCAAATACTGTTTTAAACTTGCCAGCTGCAGAAGTAACAAACGCTATCAATTTTAAAAGTGGCAATAATTTTTATGCAGACAACGAATATGACGATCAAGACATTTACTATGATGAATCACTAGAAACAGATATTGAAAGCATAGTCAAAGACATACTAGATGATTATTTGAACAATCAAGTAATAACTCCACACTTAACGGCATTCACAAACACCGAAGTGTGCTTAACCCAGACAATAACTCAAAATAAAACTGCTACTGTAAATGTAACACATACAGTAACAATTGGACCTACTGAGAGTACTAATAGTGCAATTTCAGAAACTATTACCTCAGCATTCACGTCACGTAACCTGAGTGTAACTACTGTGCCGGATATACAAATCACTAGCCAACTAAGACCTAAAATTCAAATAGGTTTACCGGAAGTAAACAAAAGCTTAAACAAGTTGGTTAAGGATTTTGATGACATTAATACATCAAAGCACAAAATAACATTAGATAAAACCAACAAAGCGGACTCCTTACCAATGAATCTTGAGGATCTGTTGGCAAATGGATCTTCTGACCAGGGCAGCAGCGTAGAAACCGGTAAGAATAAAAAAACTGGGGTACTTGGATGGGTTGATGGTTTAAAGAATATTCTTGCCAATAAAGCCAAAAATTATAAGAACACACAACCAGCAGCTAAAGTGAAAGAGAAGGACACCAGCTATTTTGGAAAGAGGTCTTCCATATTTGAGAATAGCGATGATGTGAAGGAGTATACCAACAACGATTGCACTCTACAAATATACAATAGATACAACAGCATGATGGGTGCAGTAATAGCTGTGATAGCAGTTGTTTTATTTATTTGAGGTTATATATCTTGTGTATAAAGAACAGGACGTTTTTAAATTGATTAAACCTTTTTTTTTTAGTGCCTTTTGCCCGCATAAAGCAGAGTATTTCCTATTAGGTGGCACGGTTTCAATGGGAAAGCACGAGAGAAAAAAAAAGAAAGAAAATTTTTTTTATAATTCTTTTTTTAATTGAAAAATTTTCTTCACGGTTTTTTTTTTTGGAAATAGTTATCTCAGTAATGAAGATGTGAGATGGACTGAAAAAGACCAAACCAAACTTTTCACTTAGTCTCACCTTATAAATCTCTTTCAAAAAATGCTTCGTTTATTGGGGAAAAACTCCATCAAGTTGAGCTCAAGAAAGTCTGTTACTGCAAATGCATTGAGATATAAATCTGTTTCCCAACCAAAAGAATCTTTAGACCAGAACCAAGATTTACTAGTCAGTGCATCCAAATACTCCAAAAATTATGAAGATCCTTTATTTCTTGCTGAGTTGTCTGAGATAAAGCACTTGAAGAAATTTAAAGAATACACTGATGTCATCATAAGCGCCTTTTCCAATGTTGAAGAGCTTGAAACCAAGCTCAGAAGCCAAGCTACCTTGACTAGTTTGTACCATAGATTAAGATTTAACGAATACCCTGATAACATCAAATTTACTGAGCTGTCTAGCTGTTTAAATTGTGCCAAGAGTGAAGTCAGCAATTATAACAATACTAAATTAAAGTCACTCGGTTACAAAGCCTTGAAGGCTAATCTTTTGACCAGATTGTACATAAAATATCCAAGATTACCTACAGCCATTGCCGAAGCTTTGCTGGAACAGTTATTGAGTATTAAGAACTTACACAACATAGGTCTAACCCAATTTGGGTTAGAAGTTAACAATCAAACCCTACTTGAAGCTTATTTAGCAAACGAAGATACATTGGAATACTTTGGGAAGGTGAGTTCAACAGAGAACTTCATCAATAGAAAAACAGCCAATGGAATCACTGAAGTTGTTGACTCTACCATAACCGGGGAAAAGGTTCCTATTGAGTACAGACCAGTTTCGGATGCTACTTTGGCTTTATTTGGTTTGATGACTCAAAAAACCCCACAATTGTTTGAATTGTTTGCCAGAGATACCTTGAACGTTGAAGAGCTTGAAATACAAAAAGTATTCCTTCTGAACGACAGTGATAATACTTTACATGATATCCTAGCAGTAGAAACTATGCCTAAAGTTGTTTACAAACTGTTGGCTGAAACCGGTAGAAATTCCACCGAGCCTATGTTCATTGTAGGAACCTTCACCGTTGAAGGTGAAAAAATAGGAGAAGGTTTCGGTGCCAGTGTAGACGATGCTAAAAGCAGAGCTGCTTTAGATGCCTGTATCAAATATTTCTGCTACAGCCCAACATTGAAGAACGGGGACATTGCCTTTGGTAAAGGTGAAATAATTTCTGAGCCATTCTAAAGTTTCTTATACTGATAGATATTTTCATTTAGTTACACTTGTATATATAAAAACTTGTATTATGCTTTTACTTTAATCAAACCATCAAACCCATGTATCAGGGCAACGTTTGTGATAGGACACCTCAGGGCCTTGTTTGTGTTTCTTTGGTTGTCTAAATGGTCGTATATGCAGTTGTAGCAGAATACCAAGCCTGTATCTTTACAACATGTTGGGTTTAAGGCTTTTAAATTGCATATAGGGCACATACCTTTCTTCACCACACTCCCTATACTCGTTTCATCATAATCAGGCTCAGGAAGAGGCAATTGGTCAATCAGAATATCATCTGAAGACAAGAGAGTTGCCAAAAAGTTTTCTCTATTGTAGTACTCAACAATTTTGACAGCAGAAACCAGGTACAAGAAAATTTTTGAGGTCATCGAGCTGAATAAACTCATTTTCTTTTGCTTAATTCCAAAAATGTACTGAAGAAAGCTATAGTGATCCGAGTACCCTTTATGATAGATAAGCTTAAAGCACATGCTGATAATCTTCAGTGTCTTTTTAATCTTCGGATAGTACTTGAACATGAGGATGTAATGGTTCAGATTGATGTTTTTTTTAACATGGTCCTTGAAATCGTCTATATTGTCTTCCCAGAATTTACCGTTGTCCTCAATTAGCATTTTTTTGTAGTTTTTTTTAATAAGTTTGTATTCTTGCAGAAGGTCACTTCTATGTCTGTCTAGTTTTGCTGTTATGTAATCTATTCCGAAATTATCAAACAAAGTTACCAGAATCAGGTCTTTTCTGTTGACGTATTTGTCATTAAACTCATAGCTTATGTTAAAGTTATTGCCTATAAATGTACTATCTGTTTTCAACAGACTGATGTAATTTATAATAAAGTTTGACATGAACGAATAGTCGTCGAAGTTGTTGTATACATGCATTAAATATTTGTTTGAATAATACTTGGTCACTAAAGTCTTCAAGACATACTGGAAACTTTGTGGGATGAGCTTATTAGTTGTTTCAACATTGTATAAATCAATCAAATGTGGTTTTAAGCTTTCATTGCTCATTGTAAAGGTAAGAATAAAGCTGTTTTTTTTTTGACAATTACTACTACTTCTTGGGTGTTATATCTTTTTTTTCAAGGGGCTATTTTTTGCCAACTCTTATATTTTTTATTTCTTTAATAGTTAATGATGATTGTAATAGACTACGGGTAATTTTTTCAGCAGAAAATAAAAAAAAAACAAATTTAAAATTTTTTTAACATAGAATTAAATCATAAAAAATTCCATATATAAAAGTGTTATCATTAAAGACGAGATTGTCTTTATATATCATGTTTAAATAAATTATGCTCTAAGGGCTAAATTTATAAAACATCAACAGCGTGGAAACAGTCTAAGGCTTCTTCGACTCTCTTGTACATAGTCTTTTCACCTTCTCTAACCCAAACTCTTGGGTCAAAGAACTTCTTGTTTGGCTTGTCTTCACCTTCTGGGTTACCGACAGTAGACATGATGTAGTCCTTCTTGTTTAAGACGTAGTCTCTGATACCGATTAAGTAAGCGAATTGCATTTCAGTGTCCATGTTGACCTTGACAATACCGTTGTCAATAGCGTCGTGGAATTCCTTGACAGTAGAACCAGAACCACCGTGGAAGACTAAGAATAAGGTCTTGGCATCCTTTGGAGCACCAATCTTTTCGTTGACGTATTGTTGATGTTCTAATAAGATTTCTGGGGATAGAACAACGTTACCGGCCTTGTAAACACCGTGGGTGTTACCGAAGGAGGCAGCAATAGAGAAGTTTGGAGAGATTGGGGATAAAGCTTTGTAGACTTCGTAGACTCTTTCTGGGGAGGTGAATAAGTCTTCCTTGGCGACGTGTTCGTTGTTGACACCATCTTCTTCACCACCAGTGACACCGATTTCCATTTCTAAGAATTGGTTCATCTTGGCTTGTCTGGTGAAGTACTTGACACAGGTAGCGATGTTTTCTTCGTCAGATTCTTCGGATAAATCTAACATATGGGAGGAGAATAATGGTTCACCGTTCTTGGCGAAGTATTCTTCATCGGCGGCTAGCATACCGTCGTACCATGGTAATAACTTCTTGGCACAGTGGTCAGAGTGTAAAACGACTGGGATACCGTAAGCTGGGGCAATAGCTCTGATGTAGTGAGCGGCAGCAACGGCACCTTGGATAGCGGCGAATTGGTCAGTGTTGGAAACACCCTTACCAGCGAAGTAAGCAGCACCACCGTTAGAGGTTTGTAAGATGATTGGGGACTTCTTGTCTCTGGCGGCTTCTAAGGCAGCAACAACGGTAGAGGAGGAAGTAACGTTGATGGCTGGAATGGCGAAGTTCTTTTCGTGAGCGTACTTGAATAAAGCACGGACATCATCACCAACGATGACACCGGAAGTTCTTGATAAAATGTTTTCGATACCCATATTGTATTTGTGTAAATAAATAATATTTTCTGGTTTTTATTATTATTGTTTTTCACTATTACTGATAAACTGATAAATTAAAAAAATAATTAAGAAAAAGAACATTGCCAACCTTCTTTTTATATAAAGTTAATTATTGAATCATGAATTCACAAAATAAGCTGATTAATGAAGACCCAGCAAGAAAATTTTTTTCTTTACGCTATAAGTGTTTTTTTAATAACGTGTTTTAAAGATTGCAAGAACATAAAAATAAAGGATGCTGATTTTTTTTAAAGGTACTTTGTTGCATTTTTTGTTTTGCTGTGCTGGTGCCCATTCAACAAGATCAGATTAGTAGTACTTGCTTTGGTTTTTTTTTTTTTTTGAGAGTTGGAAATAAGAGAACCTCGTATACGAAAAGGGAAATTGCACTAACCAGGGTGGGAAAACCAAAAAAAAATCAAAGTCACACCAATTGATTCACATGTTTTTTTCAATCTCATAGCGCTATCCCGCTCTACAAGTTGCAAGAAAAAAAAAATACTCACAAAACTCAGTATCACTTTTCAATCCCCAAGGCAAAAAAAAATACAAATGTTGGTTTTTGCTGTATACTGTTGAAATGCGTGACGGGGTTTAGACATTTCGACTTCAGCAAAAAAGCGTGAACGGTGTTTAGCCCGAACATATGCTTTTATCCTAAAAGGAAAACGTCATAATACTAAAAACATGATATCCTTTTTTTTTTTTTCATGTGGAGGACTGAAATCCCCTTCCAAATCGTAACAGCCCTATTACATCTTCTTGAAAACCCCTTCTCTGGAAAAGCTGTTAAACTTTTATGCTTTTGTGTGATTTTTCTTGTGTGCACGTGGATGTTGTACAAATTAAAACAGAAACACCGAGGTAAGTCCGATAGACAGTCACATGACAGGGATATGAATAAGTAAAGGAGGGTAAAACCTTGACCCACAACAGCTTCAGTTTTTTTGTCTACAAGTAATTGTCTTCTTTAAATAGAAAACCCCCCCAACATTAATTTGCCTACGCTGTATTAAATTTCTACCCACTGTAAATAATTGATGACATGTGTGAAAGCATCAGTCTCTTGAGCGTTGATGTTGTATTATTAGAAGTGTTGCACATCCCTCTTACTATCAAAATCAGCGCTTTTTGCCTCTTGGCAGCAAAAAAAAAAAGAAAAAAAAAGAAGCCAAAGACATTAACTGCAAGGGACATTTAGCAATTATCCTACCAAGAAATGAAGAATTTATTCTTTTGGTTTTTTTTCTTCTAAAATTAGAAAGGCGTGGGAAAAAAAAATACATCAAAGAGACATTTCCATATACGTAATGCAGAACTCTAAACAAAAAAAAAAAAACTTTTTTTCAGGCTGATGTTTTTTGTTCTTTATTTATATAAAAAACCATGATTGTTGTCAATCTTTTTAACATCATTTTTTATAGATGATTAGTTAAATTTTAGGATAATATAGGGATTGTTAAAAGGAAAGAATAAAAGACAAAAACCAAAACACATATACACATAAAAAAGATGTTATCTAACAAATTTGTTATTACTTCCGCCGCCTTATTAGCTGCTTTGCAAACCGTTACTGCTGATTCCGAAGAATTCGGTATTCTTTCCATTCGTTCCGGTAGTGCTTTACAATACAGCAGTGCTTTAATCGACACCGACTCTGCCAACGGTGACTACTACCCAATCACCATTGGTTCTGCTAACGGTCAACCAACCTGGGAATACGTTGTTGACGACAACGGTCACTTAGTTGCCAACGGTACCTACTACTGGGGTGTCATTCCAAACTCTGAAGGTCAATACGGTGCCACCACTGATGTTTCCAAGGCCATCAAGGGTTTCTCCATCTCCGATGGTAACCTAGCCAGCTCTTTGGGTTACTTCTTCGAAGCTGTTCCAAACGGTTCTGAATGGGACTTATACTCCACCAACGCCAACGGAAACAACGGAAACAGCGACAACAACTTAGGCTTAGCCTTGGCTGCATACACCACCTCCGGATTTGCTTCTGACTTCACCCCATCCGGCTCCAGCAACGACTCCGTAGGCAACAGCTCTGCTTCAAACAACACAACCACCCTAGCCCCATCTTCCAATAGCTCCAGCACTATTGCCATGACCAGTGCCATGTCTAGTGCCATGATGACCAGCAACATGACCAGCTCCATGACCTCCAGCTCCATGATGACTGCCAGTGCCATTGCTGCTAACGCCACTTCTGTTTCTGCTATGAACAGCACTGGTACCAACAGCACCAACACTACCTCCACCAAGGCCACCTCCAGCCACAAGAACGGTGCTGACGTCACCAAGGGCTCTTTGAGTTTATTAGCCATGGGATTAGCCGGTTTATTCTTATAAGTTGTTTAAATTGAAAAACACACACATTCATATTTTTTCTCCTCCCACATGAATATGATATAAATCATAATACTTTAATGTAAACATTCACTATATATAGACTCTACTAGAATCTAAAAAACCCTATTTTTAAAAGTATTAGTGAAAAGTAATGTAAAATAAGCTTATGTTAAAGTATAGTTTTTTTTTGTTTTAAACTCCTATCAATTTCATACAGTTGATGATAAGCATTCACCTATTTTTTTTTAAATCCTTATCAAAAATATATATATAAATATTTACGGTGTTTTGTTTTACTTATTGGCCGATCCAATAAACTGTTTCAGTTTTTTTTGTTTGATTTTGGGTGTGGTATAGTAGTATCACGTGCTCAGGGCACAATAAACAAGTGTGTGTTGTGTGTGCTTATATCCGCAGCCCTATATCTAAAAATACGGCAATGGATCATCTAATTTGTTTTTTGCTATGTGTTTTCTAATAATAGCTCATTGTTTTAGGTGTGTGTGTTTTCCCCCCGTAGACAAAATCATAACAAACAAAAAGGCTAAAAAAAAAAAATGATTCTTCTTCATTTTTTTTTTTTGAAGCGATGCAGTACAAACTGGCAAGACAAACGGAAAATATTGATTTGCGATTATTTATAGCTTGTTTTTTTTTTAATCACTGTTTTTTTTTTCACAGAATAATAAGAATTATCATTGTAAACACCATCTGAATCAGACCATCAACCTTTGTAGACAACTAGATCTTCATTCTATTTTGATCAATCCATTCTTTCTGCTCTTACAATCATAATCAAACACATAATAAAATGAAATTCAACTCTGTCAGTTTGTACACCTCCATTTTGAGCTTGCTAGTTCTTCAAGTTGCCGGTGCTCCACCAGCTTGTTTGCTAGCCTGTGTCAACGAGGTTTCCCAGGAAAACGGCTCATGCTCCAATGGTATGCAGGACGTCTCATGTTACTGTAAGAACGAAGCCTCAGCCATGAAGTCCTGTTTGGACTCTGTCTGTGACAGCAGCGATGTTTCTGCTGCCTGGTCTAGCTTCAAGTCTACCTGTAGCTCCT
The DNA here is from genome assembly GCA_030370665.1 of Hanseniaspora meyeri. NCBI lineage: Eukaryota > Fungi > Ascomycota > Saccharomycetes > Saccharomycodales > Saccharomycodaceae > Hanseniaspora > Hanseniaspora meyeri. Next base: position 656,030 of record CP113884.1, on the reverse strand, counting down.
TCAACGTCAACAACCTAGCCACCGGTAGCTCTTCCAGTTCTAGCTCTTCAAGCTCCAGCTCTTCTAGCTCTAGCTCTACTTCCAGCTCCAGTTCTTCCAGTGCTACCCCAACATCTACTAGTTCTTCCAGTTCTTCAAGTGCTGCTCCAACATCTACTAGCTCTTCCAGTTCTTCAAGTGCTGCTCCAACATCTTCCAGCTCTTCTAGCTCTTCCAGCTCTTCCAGTGCTATTCCAACCACCACAAGCACTTCCAGTTCTTCCAGTGCTATCCCAACTACCACAAGCACTTCCAGCACTTCCAGTGCTACCCCAACTACCTCTAGCACTTCTAGCACTACTCCATCCTCCACCAGTACCTCTAGTGCTGCCCCAACTACCAGCTCTTCCGCTGCTCCAACCACTTTATCCTCCAAAGCTACTAGCTCCTCTGCTTCCTCTACCGAGTCTTCTGCTTCAAGCACCTCCAAGACTAACACTGTTGAAAGCAGTATTTCCAAGGGTGCTGCTTCCACTTTTGAAATCTCTATGGTTGCCTTGTTTGCTGGTATTTTAGGTTTATTGTAAAGATAATGGAAGTTCAATCAGTTTCCATGTAATATACCCAAAGAATTGCTTTCAATTTATATATGTTCATAAAAAATAGTTTAATATGGAATACACATCAATGCAAAGTTCTGTATTGTTACAAAAGCCCATTTTTGTTTACTGAAATTTCTTTGTTGTTTTCTTCAAACAACGTCACGTGCGCTTGGTATTTTATTTCAATACCATTTTTTTCTTCTTTCTTTTTATTCTTGAAACTTTTGCACAATAACCAACATAAAAAAAAAAACCATTGAAACACCTACCTATCCAAACATGTTCAAACCTAGCCACCGTTTATCTACATTTCGTAAATTAGTTGCTTCTGATTTTGGTAAAGAAAATGAAACAACAGTTCACAAATTTGTAAGTGCCTTGCAAATTAAAACTGCAAAGCGTGAGCTCTACTACTTTGACAAAAGCGTCAAAGACACCATTCCAGGGTTTCCAGCAGAACCAAAGGAAACTGATGTATACAGCGATTACTTGAATATTATAAAGAACAAAAGTGAGGAAGCTTCCACTGAGAAGCTGCAAAAACTTAGAATGGAACAAGTATTTTCACCGGTTTATTGTATGAGAATGGCCACTGAGTTCAAAGGAAAGATGTTCACAAGTCCAACAAGTGCTTTTGATAAGAGAATCAGCAAGTACGTCCCGCACATGCCAGTCAAGGACGTTAACGGCAAGAAGGTCAGTTTAGAAACCAAGCTTAAGGACAAGATATCTATCGTTGTTATCAAGCCAAACGTCACCAGCTCAAACGACTGGTCATTGACATGGTTCCAAACTGACCAAAAAGACAATATGCTAACTAACCCAGAAGCTTTTGAGAAGTACAACGAAAGCTTTATGAATACAGTCTCCAAGCAGAGTGTGCTGAAGAAGAACCCTAATTTGAATAAGTTCAACAAAACAAAAAATGCTACAAAACAAAACACATCTGATGTTTTGCCTGTGCAGATAATACAGGTCAACAGCATCAACTCTTTCTTGCAGAAAGTCATGAACTTTTTTATGGAAAAGTCGCTCTTTAAAGCCATTCCTAAAGAATACAAAGACAAGGCCTTCACATACAACATTGGCAAAGACTTGAGTTTTTCTATGAGATACAACCTGAACTTGTTCAACCCATACTCACCGGTCATATTAGTGGTTGATCAAGACATGAAGATCAGGTGGACTGCCTCCGGTGCGGCTTCAAGCGACAAGGAGCGTGAGCTGCTATGGAAGGTTGTGAACGACTTGAGACTGATGCATTAAACACACTAGTCTGAATGTTGTGCCAGAGACCCTGTAAATAACCGAATACCATATGTCCGATATATATTCAATCTGTGAGTGCCGCAGGTCACGTTTTTTTAATAAAACCATTTAAGATTCAAGTAGCCGCGTTAGTTAATTTTTTTTTTGGGTGAGACTCTCTTAGACTCAGGATTCTGTTTCTTCAATCTTGTTGCTCCAAAAAAATAAAAGAGACAACCAACCTTGATTTCACCAAACCCAACCATGGAACCTAAAAAAGAAGTTTCTCCCCACGCTTTGATATACAGAGTCCATGCTAGACCTATAGGTAGATTTCTGGTTATAATGTGCGGAACATTTTACTCTTTGAAGCTTGTGAATCAATACATGAACAGAAACACCGAATAATGAAAGCATGCAAGAACAAACAAAAAAAGGGAAAACTCTGATTAAAAGAATATTTAAATGTTTATTGGGTAGTATATATAGCATACAATAAATATTGATGTCAAAGAAGAAAAAAAAGAAAGTCATAAACTCTTCTTTCTCTTTTTTTTTTTTTTTCGCCAATCAAGAACCGCTGGCTTACTTCATGCTCTTCTCTAAGTTGTTGGCAACAGCGTCTAAGAAACCATCAGTGTCAACAAAGTCGTTTGGAGCACCTCTGGCAATGGCAAGGTCCTTGGTCATGATACCGCTTTCAACAGTTTCAACGGTGATTCTTTCCAAGTCTTGAGCAAACTTAACAACATCTGGGGTGTTGTCAAGCTCACCTCTTTTGATCAAACCTCTGGTCCAGGCAAAAATAGAGGCGATTGAGTTGGTGGAGGTTTTTTCTCCGTTCAAGTGCTTGTAGTAGTGTCTGGTGACAGTTCCGTGGGCAGCTTCGGATTCAAAGGACTTGCCGTCTGGGGAAATCAAAACTGAAGTCATCAAACCCAAAGAACCGAAACCTTGACCTAAAATGTCGGAGATAACATCACCATCATAGTTCTTCAAAGCCATAACAAAACCACCTTCAGACTTCAACATCTGAGCAACCATATCATCGATCAATCTATGGGTGTACTGGATACCCAAAGCCTCAAACTTGGTTTTGTAGGTGGTTTGGTATAGCTCTTCAAAGATATCCTTGAATCTACCATCGTACTTCTTCAAGATGGTGTTCTTACTACTGAAGTACAAGTCCATCTTCTTGTCAAGGGCGGTGTTGAAACAAGAGTGTGCAAAGCCAATGATACTTTCATCGGTGTTGTACTGACTTAAAGCAACACCACCGCCGTTTTTGAAGTCGTAGACAGGAATGACTTGCTTCTCACCAGTCTTGGCATTGGTGAAGACCATGTCCAAAGAGCCACCAGTGGCTGGAACAATCATATCTTGACACTTGTAGATGTCGGCATGGGCATGTCTACCAATAACAATAGGCTTATTCCACTTGGAGACAAGTCTAGGAATGTTGGAGATGATGATAGGCTCTCTGAAGACGGTACCACCCAAGATGTTTCTGATTGTACCGTTTGGAGACTTCCACATTTGCTTCAGGTTGTATTCCTTGACTCTGTGTTCATCTGGGGTAATAGTAGCACACTTGATACCAACACCGTACTTCTTAATAGCTAAGGCGGAGTCCTTGGTGATTTGGTCATTGGTTTCATCTCTCTTCTTGATTCCCAGATCATAGTACTTTAGATCAATGTCCAAGTATGGGTGAATCAAGGTTTTTTTGATTTTATCCCAGATGATTCTGGTCATTTCATCACCATCCAATTCAACAACAGGGGTCTTGACCTTTATTTTAGTAGCTTGCTTAAGCAATGTCGATTTAATATTGAACATTTACGCTAAAGTATTTTTTATTGGTTTGAAAGCCCTGCTTTCACTACGTTGTTCAAATGCTTTTATGTGAATCATAATAAAACTGTATATATACTTTTTTTCAGATATGACTAAATATATAACAGGTAGCAATTGCCCTTTTGAAATAAGATGAACTGCTCACCTAAAGTGATTAACTGAGGGTTATCCTTTAATTTTTTTTTTTTTTTTTTTTGGGAAAGGCATGAAAAAGCAAGGTTAAAATCGGACTCCTAAACCGGGGAAGGGGTTTTTTTAGTCACTTTTTTTTTTGAAAATACTAAAAAAGCTAGAAAATAAGAATAAATTATGCACACGTGATATGATACTGCGCGTCGTGCTGACATAAAATATGTTTTTTTTAAAGAAATATCCCCCTCTTTTGCCTTGCGCTTAGCGTGCCGTTTCTTCTTTGAGCAAAACATCCAAATTAGGAAATATTGGTAACTATGTTGTCAATTCTGTAAAAGGCTTTTTGTTTATGTTTCTTGTACTTAAATTTAATGTTTCATTGATCAAAAAACATCTTTTTTTTCTAAATCAAACTATTTTCATTATAAAGCTATTTTAACTCCCTAAAATCAAACTGAAGATGATTGTAGATTGTGCGGTTTGCCATCTTTTGTACAACACAACTGAAAACTTTTATTTGAGCAATTGCGCACACGTATTATGCAGCAAACATCAGGATGAGTCTACCGGCTACAATTGCTGTATTAAATGTCAAAAACCAAACGTCAGGTTTATGCCTTTAACAAGCTTGAAAGTCGACGATAAAACCCATGAAGTTGATGTGGATTTATCGGATAGCACATTAAGCAAGGAAAACAACATTAACAATTTCTTTGTTGATATAACAACCCAGCTAGAAGACTTTTACGGCGTCTCAAAATTTCAAATAATGAACCTTAAAGAGCGTTGCCATTATTTGACTAGCAAAAACCTGGAGTTGGAAAAGAAAAACCATACGTGTGAAAATATGATCAAGAACTTGAAACTGCAATTGAAAGATTTTGATGAGTTGCAAAATAGCTACCACTTGTTATTGCAACAGCATTACCAGCAGGAAGCAGAAGAAAAAACCAGAGATTATCAGCCGCAAAAAAAAAATAGCAGTAGTACTACAAACAACTTTTACATGAATGTTAAAGAAAGCGTTGGTCTTTTGAAAAAAACACCCAAACCGGGGTTGAGCAGATACCCTAGCCATAACTATCCTTCTTCTGACCTTATTCACTATGGGGGCCGGCCACAAGACGCCAACGTTTCGGGATTAATGGAGGAGAGCAGTAGGTATGAGCAGCAGAACATACAAAGGAGAATCAAAAACTCCAGCGTGCCCATGCAAGAAATTGTCGGATCTTCAGACCGCCTGAGAAAGATTGTACGAGGACCACACAACAATTATAGCATTCATCCCGTTGGGTCTGGGGATGACAAGAGCAAACATCTTTACGGCACACATGGAAGGCGGATTGCTTATGAACCAAGCAACTCTAGGCTAAGCAGTGGATACTACAACAGCAAGAATGGATCTTCATCAAAGATTTCGATGAACAGAGGAGTCGGGGGAAGAAAGGGAATCTTTTCACATCGAAAAGAAAGTAAACAGGAGGAATGAAATAAAGATGGTTATTTTTTCTTTCTGTTAAATAAAAAGAAGTTAACAAGATTTAATATATAAATAAGCGGTTTATTTGGAGAGTGCTGAATATGGAAATGATGATATATGACTCTTCGTTAGTGCAATTAAGTCACAAAATTTCATTACTGGATGATCTTTCTTCTTCTTGGAATAGACTTTTGTGTCAGCAGCCTTGTCATGTGGTTCAAGAACTACACGCTTCTTACTGCCATATCAGCATATCATTTGGAGAGTCTAATTCCCTAACACTTTTAATTATTTTATTCATTTTCTTTTCTTAAAAAAAAAAAAGTAAAGTCAACAATGATAATAACTTCTACCTAGTTTTGAATGGTTACTATATCTAATTTTTTTTTTGGTTCTCTGGTTTATAGAATCATCACTTAAATGTTACCAGCTCTCTTTAATTGCAAGTAGGCAATTAAGAATGGAATGGAGTAACCAAGGATGAAGAAGGAGTAGTGGACAACTCTGTATGGAATCATTCTGTTTTGAACCTTGAAAGGAAGGTTGGAGTATAGCTTATCAGCAACACCGTATTGGTGTAATTGCTTAGATTGGATGGAGAATTGTCTTCTTTGTTGGGCTAATTGTTTCAAAAACATTGTGTTATATTTGTGTATTATGATTTGTGTATTGAACTGATAACGGTATTATAGTTTAACGGGGCTTTTGAAAGTGTTTTTCTTTTAATGTCAAAGTAGTTAATAATTTATTGAGTAATAAAATATTAAAAAAAAAAAAGAAAGAAAGAAGAAAACAACTAGTTATTGCTGATTTCGAGTAAACATTGAGTAAAAATTTATCTTCTACCAATTATTTTTTTTTTCCCCCTTTTGCTTTATGCTTTTTTGTTGGCTGTGGCACTAACCAACCAAAAACCAAGCATCTGTTTTTTTTTTGTTCACATAGAATCATTTGGTGACGGATATAACGCTATTACACAACAAAAACACGTGAAACAGACCACTCACAGCTTTGGCTTTTTATTTTTTTTTCTGATTTCCCACAAGAAATGCTGGATTTCCATTGGCCAAAATGTGTCTTTCAACAGATTTAATCAATTGGCAATGTCACATTGAGCAGAATTAGCACAAAAAATAATTGCAATCAAGGTTTTTTGTTTGAATTACAGGCAAATAAATTGTCAATATATTGTGAGAGAGAGATATGTTTTTCAAATGATAGAAGCGAGTGATTTTACACAAGATTTAATGTCACTCATTACCAAGTATTGCCTAGTGCATAAAGAGTAAACTCCTATACTGATATTTACGTACATACCATTTCAAGAACCAACGACTTGTTTCTAAAATTCCAAAAGAATAAAGCTAATAGACCAAGCACCTTTCACTACATGTCAGAAAACATTATAAATCAGCAGTAAAAAAAATATAGCGTGAACCGCGAGATTTCGCTTCCTATGGGGGAAAATTTTTTTACTATACTGCTAATTCACTTCCTTTCTTTTTTTTTTTTTGTTCTTCTCTGTTTTTTTCTGTTCATTTGGTAGGTTCCAATCTAGAGTAAACTTTCTATAACCAAGGATATATCTTTCATATACACATAATAACAACATAATTTAAAATGGCTATTGCTCCAATTAAAGGTACACACATCAGAAGAACTTTCACTAACATCACTGTTAGTTTTGCCCTAGGTGCCGTTGGTGGTTCTTACTACTGGTACTGGTTCCACAAACCATTAGTCGCCAAGAGAGAAGAATATTACGCTTCCCTAGCCAAGCAAAAACAAGAGCTTGATGCTTAAAGCGATGTTTATACATATTTTAGGATAATAATGAACAAACAATAAAAAAAAAATAAACATATAAGCAGATGAAACAATTAAGAAAAAAGAAATACTTTTTTTTTTTAAACTTTTGAAAATAAAGTAAGCACTATTGAACTCATTGAAATAAGAAAGTTTTCTTTGTGGTAGGAAAGGAAAATGTAGCTGTGATTGACATTTCATAGAACAAATTGGGAGTTTTAAAATAAACATATCTTGCTCATAAACAGTTATGAAAACCAAAATAAACAAAAATTCAAAATGATAAAAATCATTATAGCAGAAGATTTTGAAAACCAAACTCATTGACTATTTCCATTTCATTTATTTATTCCACATACTTATATAAGAGTATTGCAACTGTGAAGTTTAATTTGTACTTTACGATTAGTAAACAACATATCATATTTGGTATCTTATCTAAGGCTAAATCATAATATTTTGTCAGTGATTACACTAATAGGAACCATTTGGTCTTTACCATCAGATGCAGATGATACCATAAGCTTATTCAGTTTATCAATGGTAGCCAACTCTCCCATAGTGGCACCACCTGTGAAGATGACCATTGTCTTGGCGAACGAGACCTTAGCTGACTTTGCATAAGCACCTGGTTTATTCTTCAACAAGTTTTTTTCAACAACAGTCAGCAATGTGGCTATCTCCTTGTTTTCAGCAGCATTGATGATGTCTGCGGGGATACCGAGCTTAAGAATACTAGGATTGTAGCTATCAACAGTCAGTGAGTACTGAAGCAATCTTGTTATCACCGGAACTATGCCACAGTAGGCAAACGACAATGGATCTGCATTACTTGCACTTTCTTCAGTCTTCTGCATACCTAAGCTGTGAAAAAAGTCAAAAACTACTCCAGAGGTTGTTTTGCTCAAAGTATCCATCAGAGTCTTTGACAGTAAGTTGTCTTTTTCAGCACTTGCAACGTATTTCAGGTAATCAAGCAGCTGGAGCTGTTTTTTGTTATATTCTAACACTTGCAAGTCCGGAGTTTGCACAGCTGGTTTGGTGCCCATTAAAAATGTATTGTTGTTAAACTTGGGATCAATCACTATAGTTGATTTGTTGAACAAGTTCTCAAATGTCAATGCAACTCTATCACTACCGAATCTATCCGAAAATGATGTCAGTAGCCTGTTATAAAATTCATCTTGCTTTGCAAATGGCCCGTACAATTTAATGTACAAGATAAGCATTTTCAGCAACTTTTCAAAAGTATAGTTTTCAAGCAGGTTCTGTTCCTCGATCCAGTCTATTATGAAATTGTCATCCACTATTTTGTTATCATTGTTCCCAGAACTAGCCAACTTGCTCCACCCAAATTTAATTTTTGATGTATTGTTCAAGTACCTAGACTGAGCATTCCACTCACTCAAAAATAAGCTTTCAACATCAATGATATCTTCTAAACTGTATTTAGGATTTTTGGTTTCATCCATAATCTTTGACGCTTCATTAACATGTTTTGGCAAGTTTTTAGAATTAGAAATAACTTCTTCATTAGACAATAGCTTTATCATTCTGTTTAATTCGTCGCTTATGTTTTTATCTGAACCTGTTTTCAAGTTTGTATCTGTAGCTTTGCCATAATTTTTCAGTAGTCTCTGGAGAACAGAGCCAACCTCGCCAAAGTTCAAAAATTTCAAGTGCTCAAATATGTTATCTTGGAGATCAGCTCCATTGTTGTTTTCCTTGGTTATGATGTCTGCTATGAATGGACTGTTAAGGGAATTCAACAGCCCTGCATAAGTTAATTCAGTCAACAATGGCGTAATTCTATCACAACTTCTATCAAAAATTAAAACATTACAATCCCTTTTTGAATCAAACAACAGATCATTTTTGTTCATCAACTTGAAATCTTCCTCTATCATATTGGATAGATCGTGGGCTGCCAAATCATAATTTTCAACAGCATTGGAACTTTCACACGATACTATTTTGTTAATGTTTTCTATACCATTGATGTCCATCCACCTTCTAAGATCTCTTAATAATTTGGACTTATCCGTCTTGACGGGTCTTATCTCGTCTTCAGAAGGAGCTATGGAAGTACTAAAAATATCTTCACCTATACGGAACAATGGAATATCAATCATTTCCATATGAACATTGGTATTTTCCGGGATTTTGTAAATAAACTTGACAGTATCTTCTTTCAATTGATAAAACTTTACATTGCTCTCAACTTGGTCTTCTTTCTGGCCGAGAATAAGAACTTTGGCCAACTTGCTTCCCCATGCGCTCTTTAGATTTTCAATATCCTCATATTGCAAATCGCTGGTTAAATCTTGAAAGTTTAGCAAAATAACATTGTTTTCTGTTGCTATATTATCCACCTTGTTTAAAATTTTCATAGTTTTAAACCGTTCCTTTAGCTCATTAAATGTTATGTATGAATTCAAAAGAGAAAGAGCTGATTTCTGTGGAATATAAACGTTTACTTCTTGTGTTGAATCAAATGAAACCGTGAGCTTATTCAAAGCTTCAAAAAGATCTGTTTTAAACAAATCCTTGGAGTTGTATGATTGTGAGTATATGGATTTCGTCTTCATCAGGCAACAGTTATGTAATAATATTGTTTTTTTTGGGTGTTGATATATATAAGTTTTACTAAAAACAAATAAGGTTTACTTTCTGGATAACGGATTTTTTTTTTTTTGGGCCGCCTAAAGAGCATCACGTAAATTTACATAAACCAAATAATAAAAAAAAAAAATGAACTATATATCTATACCACTTCTAGACTCAAAATCTTTATAATAATCTAGCATATCTTGGGTTATACCTCTTGTTATGTTAGAGACAGCACTTTCAAAATGAGTTGGAAGAACAGTGGTAGTCTTGTCTAATGATTCCATAATGGCGTTTAACCCAGCTTCTTGGCACATTAAAACAACTTCAGCACCAGAACACCCTTCTGTTTCTTTAGCTAAGTGCTCCAAATATGCTGTGCCGTTTTCTTGCTGACTCATTTCAAACTTTTTGGTGCAGTTCTTGATTATTTGTAGTCTAGCTTCGTAATCTGGCGGAGATACAAAGATATGTCTATCTAATCTACCTGGTCTCAGCAAAGCAGAGTCAATCTCATCAGGTCTGTTGGTGGCAGCTACTATAACAACACCGTTTAGCTCTTCAACACCATCAATTTCATTCAACAATGTTGTTAAAACTGTGCTGTGAACTGATGAGCCTCCTTCCTCATCTCTCGATCTACTGATCGCATCAATTTCGTCAAAGAATATAATACTTGGCGAGGCACTTCTAGCCTTTCTGAATATTTCTCTTATAGTCTTTTCAGATTCACCAACAAACTTGTTGAAAATTTCGGGGCCTTTAACAGCCAAGAAATTTATACCTGATTCTGTAGCTAAAGCCTTGGCAGTAAGCGTTTTAGAACAACCTGGAGGCCCGTACATCAAAATACCCTTTGGACATTTCACACCCAATTGCTGGAAGGTGCTTGCATACTGCAGTGGCAACTCAATCATTTCCTTCATTTTTCTTTTCAATTCATGCTGGCCACCAATGTCAGACCAATATACCTTAGGCATCTCCAAGAAGACTTCTCTCATAGTGGATGGCCTAATATCTAAAAGAGCTGCATTGATATCGTCAGCTGTGAGCTTGATATTCTCAGCGTTTTCACTTGTCAATGATCTTTCAACACATTTCATGACTGACTCTCTGACCAGGGCAGTCAGATCAGCACCTACGTACCCATGTGTTTTAGAAGCAACGTCTTTGATGTCGTCTTCTGACAATGTCTTTTTATTATGATTCATTCTTTCAAATTGTTTCAGAAGAATTTCAAATCTAGCATCCATGTCTGGAATACCAATTTCCAATTCTTGGTCAAATCTCCCAGGTCTTCTCAGAGCAGGGTCTATGGAGTTAGGTCTGTTAGTAGCACCAACAATGCAGATCTTGTCAGAAACACCATCAAACCCATCCATGAGAGTCAGCAAAGTAGCTACAACTCTGCTTTCCATTTCTCCACTTTCGTCACTGTTTCTGTTTGGGGCGAGACTGTCGATTTCATCAATGAATATGATCGAGGGTTGAAACTTTTTGGCTTCTAGGAATATATTTCTTAGAGCTTCTTCAGTTCCTCCAAGGTATTTGCTCACAATGGATGGGCCATTTATAGACAGAACATGAGTCTTGAACTCATTGGCTATGCACTTCAATAGCATGGTCTTACCAGTTCCAGGTGGCCCATGCAGTAGAATACCTCTAGGTGGGGATATGCCAAACTCATAGAATATTTCAGGCTTGTTCAGCGGAAGATCAATGTTTTTTCTTAGTTGTTCTACATGATGCTTCATACCACCCAATGAGTTGAAAGTTATGTTTTCAGCTCTTGGGTATTTTAATGGGTTCAAAAGGTCGCTTGGTGAACTTGTATATTCAATAGCAGACGACTTGGGGTTATAAATGGCTACTCTCTCAATGCTATTAGCAGATAAATCCATATTTTTCAAAGAGTTTTCTAAAGACGCAGCATCCAAACTTGGATAGTTCATGTCAATTATTTGAACATTTTTTTGAATGTACATACCTGGGTACACAAGCCCTATTTGGGAAATCAATTTTGTTATTTCGCTTGTGTTGGCTTCTGCATCGGTTTTGATCTTCAAATTTGTGCAGTATCCTGGCATCTTCTCATTTTTTTTCAATTGAATTCTATCACCCAAAGTTAAATTGCATAATTCACGCAACTCATCACCTATAAGAACTACATTGGTGTCTATGTCTTGAGATGAAGAGACCAAAGATGTCAATTGCATGTTTATGGAATTAGCCTTATAAAAGTCTATAAAATTACTTGTATTTTCTTTTAGGCCTAGTAATTTTAGAATTTCAGTATTGACAACGATTTCACCTACAGACTTAGAAGAGGTATATTGGTAAGGTCTGACTATGAACTCATCAGGCATTTTTATTGAAGATTCAGATGTTTTGCTGCCATTTGTGGCAGCTTTTTTGGTAGCAGATGATTTGGAACTTGATGCAACTGCCATATTAATAAAGTTGTTGAATGGTTAGCAAACTTTTTGTGGAGGTTTTCTTTTTAAATAATTTGGAATGCTCTTTTTAATGTTTGCATTTATAATAAATGTCATTTGTGATGTTATTTTTTTTTTTTTTTTTTCCAAGGAAATTTTCAAAAGGCCTCGAGAAAAAAAAAAAGAAAAGAAACAAATTCAACAATTTCAAATTTTATTTTTCTCTTCATTATCTTTACTCGGAAAAGCTATCAGTAAACCAAAACAATGTCATATATACTATTCAAAAGCAGATCGTTTTTTAAAAAAGGGGTTTTGACGAATACTTTAATTAAAAGATGCTCATCTGAAGAAGCGCTACATTTTGAGGATATCCAGTCCAGCCATGTTGTAGTTCCAAAAATAAACCTTTTTTTAAATTCATATTATAAAATACCTTTGAAATATAATGTTTTCAAGAATACATTTACGATAAATCTTCGTGATCGAAATTTGTTTGGATATGATGATCTTTTGAACTTTGGAAACTTGTTTCATCACGACAGCAATTTACCTATTGAAGTGACAATTAATGACCTCTCCATTTTAAACGGTAGATTAAAGCATAAGTTGTCAAACAATAAGCTTACTGTGAACAAAAAAGAGCTTTTTATACATGGACTGAATGCTTTGAAACTAGCATATTTGGATGTGCGAGGTAGTGAAAATTTTTTGGACATTTCCAAGGGTATAAAAGACCTTGAGGCAGAATATAATGTGAATATACAAGACAAGATTGTAAAGAGAGTAGCGAACATTTTGGAGCACTTTTCTGAGGATATTATTTTGTTTACATACAGAAGGCATGTTTTGGAATTGCAAGAATTGAAGATGTTCAGGCTATACAAAAATCTGGAATTGGTTATAGCTTTATACGGATATATTGCTTTGATTGGCGACAAAAAACAGTTGACACAATCAGCCAAGAATGTTTTGGAAAAAATAACACTTAATTAAACCCTTTTTATATGTTGTTACAGTTTCTTTATTAAGTAAATTGTAATATATAAAGACAGTTATACTTTATGCACTGGTATTTTTTTATTTTTTTATTTTCAAAAAAGAAAATTGGCCAAGGTATACATCAAGCCTTCAATGCTATAGAGACGAATTTCAATTAAATGCTTTCATCTTCTAGTAAAATTTTCTTTGACAGATTGTCTATCTTTTCCTCATAATCAGCAATCTTAGCCTTAATTTCATGTTCATTCAAATAAGCAACATCAACGTTGATATCGTTCTTTGTAGCTTCGTGCTGTTTTTTAACGGCCAAGCTGTCCAATAGTTCATTGGTTATATGAATTGTTCTTAGTATCAAAAAACAAAGGAACAGTGTGAAACCAGTCAAGTACATATTTCTTTGAGCAAAGAACTTTTCCCTATAGAATTCGTTTTTGTTTAAAGCTTCAATTTGAGATCCGGTATATTCGTTTTTGTAGGAAGAGCTAGAAAACATCTCATTGTTTCTGTATGTACTTGAGGTTAAAGATATGCGCTGTAGCTTTCTGATACTGTCAACAAACATTAAGAAAATGAAACCAAATATAGATCTGGATACAATTTTAGTGGTTTCATTGGTGTATGCTATGAAGTTTAAAGTTCTTACAAAGTGTTTCTTTAAAGGGGTGAACTTTGAAGGCAATGGTATTATAAGCGCTAGGAACATAGCCATTTCTGCTATGAACAGGGAGTAAACAAAGGCAAAGTATATTGACATTATGGAAGTATATTTGCTATGGTTAGGTACTCTTTTTCTATTTTTGGGCGATGTTGTAGATTACTCTTTTCCACACATTTCTTAGGGGAGGAATAGTGCGTATTTTCAGATGGCTGTGTGGGTGTGCTTTTCAATAGCTACTATTTTTTTTTTTATAGCTGCGTGTCTTTTTGCTTTAGGAGATAAGAACCTGCGAGGTGGGGTTATCCCTACAAAAACTTCCTATTTAGGAAATGCCATGGCCCAAAAAAAAAAAAAGAGGAAACACCTAAGCGCGCTGAGTTATTAAGAAAAAAAAATAAAAAAAAAGCACAAACGACCAAAATCCGTAACAAAACCCCAAAGTATATAAAGGAATTGTCGGATTCTTAGATAAAAAAATAAAAAAAGGTTTCGAAATTTTTTTTTTAAACAAATTCTTTGAACAATACTCGAATAAGATGTCGTCGGAGTTAAAAATGATCACATCACGTTGAAATACATTGTTTAGCGTATTTCATCTTAAAATTTGTTTAATTAATTCACGACTTAAAATTTTATTTGATAATTAGAAAAACTTATTAATAATAGTTATTTTTTCTTAAAGTTTTTATTATCAAAAAAGTAAGTAAGTAATTCACCATTAAAAAAAAAAATAATATCTTTGAAATAATATTATTTTATAAGCTTTTTTTTTTTTTTTCAATTATACTGAAGTTTAATATTTAAAAGAAATTCAAAAGCATCAATAACTTTCCTTATTTTGCTCTTTCCCTTTTTTTCTTTTCTTTCACAAATATTATATCTTTTGAATCAACTATAAAATAAGTATATTTAGCTATATATCTTAAATTCAGCAATATTATAAATTAATCTATATTACATCATATACTTAATTTATAGATTTTCAAGCAGGAACTAATTTGATAAACACTCTTAAAATCATTTTTGCAACAAACCCCATTCCTCAAATTTTATACATTATTAAAGAACAAAGAAAAGTCATAGTACCAATCTAAGATTATTTTTTTTGACCTATAATAAACATTTATACACTTGTAATTCCATAACTATAATGTCCACGCCAATATCTAATGAAAACAACACAACGCAAGCTTCCTCAACTGAGATACCAGCCTATACAATAGAGAACCCAGCTCCAGCCCCAGAACCTGAAATGATGGAGCCTTCTTCAAAGCCAATTCCTGAACACCAAGCCAAGTACGCTTCTACATCTATAAGAAATATCAAAAGACTCAAAGATGCCAAACCTTTTATAAATCCAGTTGACCCAATTGCTTTGAATATCCCACAATACTACCATTTCATAAAAAAACCAATGAGCATCTCTGTTATTGAAGAAAAGCTTCAAAAGAGCGTTTACTCAGATGCTGAAGAATTTTTTAATGATTTCAATGTTATGATAGATAATGCTATCAAATTTAACGGTGAAAAATCTGTTATGGCTAACTTAGCTAACAATTTGTTACAAACATTCACCAAACATATGCACAACATGCCACCAAAAGAAATCATAAAGCCTGTAAAAAAAGTAGAGCCAAAAGCAACCACTTCGGTATCTACTGCAAAACAGGACATTACCAATGATGATAGTTCCATTGTTTCATCTATTGGGTCAAGAAGCAGAAGACAAGTGCACCCGCCTAAATCAAAAGATATCTACACTGGCGAGTCTCCTAAAACCAGACCAAAACCAAAGGACAAAAATGTTCTTCAAGACTTGGCTTTTGCCAAACAGGTCATCAAGGACTTGACTTCCAAAAAACATCAAGACATAAATTTCCCATTCTTGGAACCTGTAGACTATGTCGGTTTGAATATTCCACATTACTTGGATTTCGTTAAAACACCTATGGATTTGGGCACAGTTCAAAAGAAACTTGTGAACTGGGAATATCAAAACTTCGACGAATTCCTTGATGACGTTATGCTGGTCTTCAACAATTGCTATGCATTCAATCCAGAAGGAACAGATGTTAACATAATGGGTAAGACTTTGGAAAAGATATTTAAAGAACTTTTGAAAAAAAAGCCAGAACCTGAAGTCAGTGAAGAAGAAGCTGATGAAGAAGAATATTCGGAAGAAGAGGACTCCGACAGCGAAGATCTTGAAAAGGAATTAGTTAAAGCTGGCAAAAACAATCCAGCTATATTAATGCTTGAACAGCAGATAGCAACTTTCCAAGAACAACTAAGAGCCATGAGAGAGATCGAATATAAAAACTTGAATAAACACAAAAAAGGTGGAAAAAATCTGTTGAAGAAGGCAGGTATGAAGAAGAAAAGAGCCGGCAGAAAACCTAAGACTGCAGACGCTCCTGCTACCAGAAAGAGAAGAAAATCTTCAGCAACTGGTGGTGTGCCACAAAAGAAAAAGACCTCAATAAGCCAGCAACCAGTTGTGCAAGCATCATATGAAATGAAGAAGTATATGTCTGAAAAACTAGAACAGTTCTCTATGGATGAGATGAATGCGTTCAGCACATTTATCAGTACCAATATTCCAGCCTCTCAAATGCCCAAAGATGAAAATGGCGAGTCTTACCTTGATCTGTCACAACTGCAAGGCGATTATGTCATATTGCTGTTTAATACCTTCTTCGAAAAGTTTGGGGACTTCTATGAATCTCCTCAAATTCCAAACGAGCAAATCTTTAATACTCCATCAACTGTATCCTCTCCATTCATAAACCAATCGCCAACTTCAGCTCAAAGAAAGGTTAACCAAGAGGGAGGAAAGCTTGAACAAATTAAGCAAAAATTGCAATCCATGAATACCAAAGCCTCTCCGGGTACCAGCTTGCCCAACAGTAGTCAAAATTTCTCAGCCTCTCCAAGCAACTTGAAACCTAGAGGTCTGTATTTGAATAATGACAACGATCAAGATAGCAGTGATGATGACAGTGAATCTGAAGAAGATTAATGATGAACAAGTTTTTTCAATTTTTATTTTATTTTTTTTTACTTTTTATTAGCTTTGTATGTGTCTTTCACATTTTTTAATTAACTTTTCAATAATTTCTACTTCTTTGGCTAATCCTTTAGATATGCTTTTGATATTACTGCCGTCTGCATCTTCGTCGTCTATGGTTAATTCCGTTAGTCTATTCTGTAGTAATGGCTCATATTTGATGTACCATTGATAAATTATAACCGCCACGTTTGCTAACTTTTTGCAATCCTGGTATATTCTGTAGTAATAATAGTATTCCATTTGCGTGATCAACTTTGTTCTGTAATTTTTATTAAAGATTACTTGGCTTACCAGCTTTTTGATAAGAATGTCTTCCAGCAACTCAAGCGTGTTAATATCCTTGTTAAAAATCATCATCAAGTACTCATCCGCATCGTCCATCTTCGTTAAATATTCATATAACAATGTGTGATTGGGGATGTTATAGTTCCCGGAAAGATCAGAAATATCAAATTGCTTAAACTTGTCTATGCTGTCTCTTTCAGGACCTTTGTATAAGTTCAAATATTCATCTAGGTTCTCGTTAAAATCTTGAATTGTTTGTGATTTTCTTATTTTGTATGTATTTTTACTGACTGATTGTTGCAATACAATCAGTATTTCCTTTGTTTCTTCATTTATTAGTTGAATAGGAATGTAATTAATATATTTAAAGGATTTTTCTGTATCATTGGCTATTTTCTTGTTATTGCTGATGTTGTAGTTGCTTATCCTAAACGTATTAATGTCTTCCACAATAGTGTCGATGTTCTTTATATGGTCAGTTTTTAAGAAATCAAACAGATATTTTTTAACGTCAGTAGTGTCAACATAATTATCAGACATTATTCATATATAAACTATAAGGCTTTATGTACGCTTATCTATACTTGGTTATTTGATTGTTGATTGATGTCACTGTTCAATCAAAGACTGTTTCTGAGATGTCTATAAAAATTGCAAAACTTTTAGATATATTTTTTTTAAACGCAGGGCAAAATTTTTACCGCGAGTAGTGTTCCTTTATTATTATTTTTTTTTTTTGCCTAGAAACAAAACGCCATCTTACATATATATCCTGTTTAGTGAATAACACTTTAAACCTTCATGTTAAATCAACATAAATTCCTTTCAACCCAACGTTAAAATAAACACAGCAATGGATGAACTGTATCAGATCTTGAGAAATTATAGTGATTCTCACCCAGAATCGATTAAGAAACCAACAGTTGAAGAGAGCAATGCAAAATTTTTAACAAAAATCACTGAATTGAGTAACACCACGGTCTTTGATAATGATTTACTGAATGACTTACAAGAGCTTCCAGATTTTAATAAGCTTGATATAACTAGCAAACAGAATAACAACAGCATTTTGAAGATACCTGATTTTCAAGAGAAGACCCAGCTGAAATATAGCAGACAGGGAATTGATGGTGAAATTTCCAGTTTTAAAGAAAACATCAAATATGACGAATTGCTTATGGCTGAGAACGACAAAGTGTTTTCACTTAATAGAAAAATTGACTACAGTATCAGTAATATAACAGGATCATCCACCAATCAACCATTCTTACCAGGTTTAAACGATATGAATAAATTTGATAAACCGGATACACTGGTTTACCAAAAGAATGAGCTGGGCCTGTATGATACAATTCCTACTATGAAAAGAGGAATAAAACCTTTGTTTGATAGTTTGAATCATACTGATGAAGAGAGAACAAATGAAGTTTTGAAAAATCTATTGAACCTAGAGGAATTGAGTGAAAACCAGGAAGATATGAACGAGATAAGAAAAGAAATATTATTGAGAATAGAAGAAAACAAAGATGAAGAGATATCTGAATCCTTACTAAAATTGAAAAACCTATTGTCGACAGATTCTGATAACATCAAGAAGACCATTGACGACCTACTGCCTGAAACTTTGACTTTTGGAAGAGTCAAAAAACAAGTGCTGAAGAAAAACGATGTGCAAATATACTGGGCTCATGAAGTGAACATAAATCATCAAATACCTAATTTTAACGAGCTAGTGCCTAATCCTGCAAGAACATGGCCATTTGAATTGGATACCTTTCAAAAAGAAGCTATTTTACATATGGAGCAAGGCGATTCTGTCTTTGTTGCCGCACACACATCAGCAGGGAAAACTGTCGTGGCAGAATACGCCATTGCCATGTCTAAGAGAAATATGACAAAAACCATTTACACTTCCCCTATTAAGGCTTTATCAAATCAAAAGTTTAGAGACTTTAAAGAAACTTTTGAAGATGTTGATGTTGGGTTGATAACAGGTGATGTGCAAATCAACAAAGATGCTGATGTATTGATTATGACCACTGAAATCCTAAGAAGCATGCTATACAAGGGTGCAGACTTGTTAAAAGACATAGAGTTTGTTATATTTGATGAGGTTCACTATATCAATGATCAAGAAAGAGGTGTTGTTTGGGAAGAAGTAATCATTATGCTTCCACCGTATGTGAAGTTTGTATTATTGTCCGCCACGGTTCCTAATACATTTGAATTTGCAAACTGGATTGGAAGAACTAAGGAAAAAAATATCTATGTGATTTCTACTTCAAAAAGACCTACTCCTTTAGAAATTAACATATGGGCCAAGGATCAAATAATACCAGTAATTGATGAAAATAGAACTTTCTTGGAAAGCAACTTTAGAAAACATGCCACTTTATTGAATAACAAACAAGACAATAAGGATAACAAAGGTGGTAAAAAAGTTGTTATGTCTTCTATGGATGGACCTAGTAAGAATACATGGCCTTCTTTGTTTGGAGATTTGAAAAGAAAAAATCTACTACCTGCAGTGATTTTTGTATTTTCACAAAAGAAATGTTCTGAATATGCTGACAGTTTGGCCAATTCTAATTTTATAACAGCCAAAGAATCGAGCCATGTAAGAATGATCATTGATAGATCTATAAGCAGATTGAAAAAAGAAGACAGGGAATTGCCGCAAATTTTGGCGATAACATCTTTGCTGCAAAAGGGTATTGCCGTGCACCATGGTGGTTTACTTCCTATTATCAAAGAGCTAGTAGAAATTCTATTTGCTGAAGGTTTCATCAAGATTTTGTTTGCTACTGAGACATTTGCTATGGGGTTGAATTTACCTACTAGAACTGTAGTATTTTCAAGTATCAGAAAACATGACGGTACACAAATGAGATATCTAACACCTGGTGAATTTACCCAAATGGCAGGAAGAGCTGGAAGAAGAGGGTTGGATGATCATGGTACAGTTATCGTGATGACTTATAAAAATCCATTAGAGTCTTTGGTATTTAAGGATACTACTTTAGGAAAGCCAACCAAGCTGGAATCCCAATTCAGATTAACTTATAACTCTATCGTTAGTTTGCTGAGAATTGAATCTGTGAAAATGGAAGACATGATTCAATCTTCATTTGGTGAAGACAAAGGTCAGCAGTATAAACTAGAAACTAAAGCCAAGGAAATTGGCTATGAAGGACTATTAAATTCAGACTTAATCAACGAATTGAAGATTGATTGTAACGAGTGCCAAGATGAAAACTTGGAAACGCTGCTAACTAAGATCGACGAATTAGTTAAGTTGAAAGATGAAATTTTTAAAATTTCTATGAGCATCAAAGCTGTTTCAGTAAAGATGAGCATTGGTAGAGTTTTGATTTACAAAAGCATAGTTGATCAAAAGATATGCTTCAACGTAGGTATACTTTTCAAGAATAATTCTCACAAAGGATCTCTGTGTGTTTTGAAAATAACAGAAGACTTCAACATAGATTTCAAGATTAATGCCAACCAAAGCAAGTTTTATATTCCATACCTAGCTAAGATGTCTTTGTTCAAAGACAGTTTCCAAATAGGAAAGCAATACAAGCTTGTTGATATCTTGATTAGTGATTTGGAATATTTGGTGGATTATGAAAACAAAGGATTACTATTCATGGCTTTATCCAATGACTTAGAAAAAGAAAAGAGAATTCAAAATCAAGCTACAACCATTTTAAGTGCTTTGAGACCATTCAAACTGAAAGGAATGCTAGATTTCGAATTAGTACACAAACTGGACAAACAAAAAAGTTTAGAAAGCGATATTTTAGCTTTGGATAAGAAGATGAGTAAGTGTCCGAACTTTTCTTTACACTTGTTTGAGAAATGGCAGATTGAAGAAGTTTTGAAAGAAGCCAAGTCCAGTGTTAACAGTGAGTTGAAACTACTACCAGATTACGAAAATAGATTGAAGGTCCTGAAAACAATGGGATTTGTTGACGATACTGAAACTGTACAATTGAAAGGAAGGGTTGTCGCAGAAATCAGTATTGGTTACGAATTAGTTATAACGGAAATCTTGTTTGATAACTTCATGTCTGATTTATCTCCAGAAGAAATTGTTGCTTTGTTGTCATGCTTCATCTACAATGGTACAGACAATGTAGATTCAGAAGAAGTCTTGCTAACAAACAAGTTGACTATAGGTAAGAAGAAAATTGAAGAAAAATATAATGAATTTTTGGCTTACTCTTCCACATTCCAAATTCCTTTGGTCAATGAGGAAGCCCAATTTTTGGATAGACACAGATTCCAGTTGGTCAATGTAGTTTACCAATGGGCTTCTGGTGTCAGTTTTGCAGAGATTATGAAGGTATCTCCTCAAAGTGAAGGTACCATTGTAAGAATAATTAATAGATTGAATGAACTGTGTAAACAGTTGAAGAATGCATCAATTATTGTTGGAAATTCAGACATGCACCTGAAATTCAGTACAGCCCAAGATTTGATTAATAGAGACATCGTATTTGCAGCCAGTTTGTACTTATAAATAAAATTTTGTAGCTTAAGCAATATGATTGAACGTTTACTGTTATTATAACGTAGCAGCTGCCATTACAGGATTTTATTGTGGATACACTGCACTAAGGCAGCAAACACAATGACTTGAATTAACAAACAGCCGTTTATAACAAAAATAAAAAAATATACTTATATGTTGTTTATCAAAAAACTAATAAAGTTATTTAGCAATTATATATACTTCAAATGTAGATGATCCACCTCAGGTAATTAGAAAGAATTGGATTTATGCTTTGGAGTAAACTTGAAATTATCGTGAGCTTTACCATAGAACATTTCACTGACTTTGATCCAATCGTTGGAGTCTGGAGAAGCTAATAGAGTTTCTAAATCATTTCTACCAAAGAAGGCTTTAGGTCTTTCGTTTAATCTATTTTGTTTTTCCAAAATACCAATTGGGATGTATCTGTGGAAGAAAGACATGAACTCACAGAAGAATCTTCTGGCTTGTAAAATACCTCTTTCATCAGTACCAAAGTGTTCCATGGAATATTGGGCATAGTCTCTTAAGATATCTAATCTTTCGGTACTTGACTTATCAATGTTATCACCATATTTGACTTCTTCAAAGATCCATGGCTTGATCAAACAACCTCTACCAACAGAAATGGAGTCTAATTCGGGACAGTCATCCATGACTCTGTGCCAGTCTTTTGCATCGTAGAGATCACCGTTACCAATGAATTGTAAATCGTATGATCTAGCAGTCATATCGTTAATCTTTCCGTCATTCTCGGATTTGTAGTCGGCTTCAAGTTTTTTAGCTTCAACAGCACATTCCTTGATGTAGTCCCAGTCATTCAACTTAGTATATCTTTGTTCTCTGGAACGACCGTGAATAGTAATAGCTTGCACGTCTGTGTCGTAGATCAATCTTTTGATCAAATTTTTAGCAGTAGGAGCATCAGATTTGATACCCATTCTGATTTTGGCAGTGACTGGGATGTCACCTGAGCAATATGACATGATATTCAACATTCTGATCAACTTGGATGGATTGTCCATCAGGGCACTACCAGCACCAGAGTTGAAAATCAAAGGAATTGGGCAACCGATGTTTAAGTTGATTTCACCAAATGATCTTTGAGGTAACAATTTGTTGATGGCTTCACAAGTTTTACCTACCAACCAAGGTTGGTTACCAGCAATTTGGAAGGCAAAGCCCGGCATTTCTTCTTTATGAGCTTGAACCAAAGCCCACTCAGAAGGAGCACCTTCAATCAATGGCTTAGACAAGGCCATTTCAGAGTATGTGATGTCACAGCCCAAGGATTTCATTAGTCTTCTGAACGGCAAGTTACCTACAGTGGTCAAAGGAGCCAGGATGAACTTTCTTCTATAGTCCAATTTTTTCTTCTTGGTCTCAAAGTATCTGGTGTCTTTGTATTTTTCAAAGACTTCACTCAACAACTCTTTTTTAGGATTCAACTTTGTGTCTAAAATTTTTTCATCTTCGGTACCTTTTTTAGATCTATGATTGTTTAAGTAATTTTGTTGGAAAGACTCTTGAATTTGAATGATCTTATCGGTATCTTTGTACTCGAAGTTATTTTTCTTGCTCAACAAAACTTTATTTTGGGGAGGTAAAATGTTCATGATGTTCTTGTCGTATGTCTTAGAGGTTACTTCTGGATCAAAAGTCAAAGCACCGCTAGAGTAATGAGAAGATAAGAACTTACACTTCACACCCATTGGGCAATGACCATATGTTTTGAAGATAGGACAGGTTTTAAAGAATGTGGAATCAACCTCAGGCAACTTAGAAGCTAAGTATTCATCGATGTTGTGACAATATTTACAAGTGTCTTCAAAATCACAAGGGCCATCGATGCTTGTGGTGACACCGTACTTGTATTTTGGACACAATTGACAAGCCTCTTTAAAGTTTGAGACTTCTCTTTGCTTGTTTTGGCCTCTTTTCTTTTTAAACTTCTTGGATTTACCATTTCCTTCTTCTAATCTTTCATTAGAACCTTCATCGTCGTCATTATTGCTGAAATCTTGGAAAGTGTCGATAGGCTTTACAAACTCAGGCTTGATGTGAGCAATACCGTCATGAGAAGGTTTTGTTTTCTTTACTGGAACAGGAACTTCTTGTTCATCCAAAGAACGTTTCAATTCTGTGTTGTCACTCATGTTAAATGCTTATTGTGTTTGGGTACCGATGACGTTGCTTTTTAGATTTAAAAAATTAAGAAAATATGGAAAAAATTAAACATAAAAAATAAAAAAATAAATAAAAAGAAACATACGATGAGCCAAACATCGGATTTAATCATATTTTGTAATATGACATCATCACGTGTGTTCGTCCTTGGATGAAATGCAGTTTAGAAGTTCTCAACAAACTTATCAAGCACAATTCGGTGATATGCGAAGTATTTTCCCAAAAAAAAATGAATAATTTCAGGCTGCTAATTTCCCTAAGCCAATTTTTATATCCGATATATGTGAATTTTAGAGCTTGTCTGTTTTGTTTTTATTTAGAGGGTTAAAACGCCAAAATCCTCAATTCATGTTATGTTCTTTTCAGAAGGTTGCTAAAAAAAAAAAAAAAAAACCTCTACTTAATTGCCCGATTGGGAAATACACTCACCCAAAAATATTTGAATATGTACATTTTTTTCTTCTTTCCCAATCAAAACGCATCTGTATTTGGTTTCAAAAAAACACGAGTTCGCCGTTGCCGCATGCATGCTTTTCCATTTGAGTATTTTTTTTTTTTAAAAAAAAAATCCATTAACAAACATTTCTTGCTACATTTTTTTTTTCAGTTTTTTTTTTTTTTGGATTCATAAGTTTAGAAAATAAAAGCAGCACAGGATCAAAAGAGAGGCGAGGCTGAAAATCAATATATAGAAAAAAAAAAAAAAAAGAGGCTCAAATCACATTATTTCACGCAGCTATTTTTGGCTGCACATATTTCGTCCTCTAACTGAAATTTTCAATGCGTTGTCGTCGGGTTTTTTGACCCCTCTGCCCTATTGGGTATTGCATGTTTTTTTTGTTACTTGTGGTAAACACAACGCTAATGGTCTTGACATGTTGAAGTTGTTTTTAATAATCAAATGAATGGCCATTATTTTGGTTGTAATAACAGGTTATTTTTTTAACGACTTGATTTATTATCAACTACTTTAACAATTATAAAATTAAACAAGATACATTAACAAACACCTTAACAACACACTCAACAATAACACACCTAAAGATTCTGTTTTTAATTAAATTAGTTTCTAAAGCAATCACAACAACATACGACTAGGTTTAAAATAATATTAATTTACCTTTCTTTTATTAAAAATACTAATAACTATTCTTTAAAAAATATTAAAAATAAAAAAGTTTAGGACCTAATAGTAAACACAAAACATGTCTCCAATCATCAAAATCTTAAATAAAGATTCTGACTCAGACTTTACTATCAACAAGTTGAAATCTGAAACCGAATCTGATGATTCTAACACCACAAAAATATCTGGAACTGACAATGATCAGATTTTAAAATATAGAAGAGATTCTATCAACAATTTTAAAAATATTGCGGGTGTTACCTTCAACAACTTAAAGATCAACAATTGGTTGAATGACGATCTTATGTTTAACAAACTGCAAGATGCAATCTTATCTAGATTGCAACAAGAACAGGAATTGAACTCTTTGAGCACCAACCACTTAGATCAGCAGGACATTTTGAAACCACAAAACCTGTACTTGCCTGATTTGGAGCTAAAGTATTGTAAAGATTACTCTTGTTGTGGTTTGAACTTACCTTCCTTACATGATTTGCTAAATCACTATGAAAAAAATCACATCAATAATCTTTTGAATAACCAATCAATCAATAACTTTCTTAAGAATCAGTCCATTTTTCACAACTTTGAAAATTCTCTTCACTTAAATACTATTAATGATTTCTTCATTGACAATCATTATGACACAAATGATATTTTGAATGAAGCTAAGAAGTTGATCAACAAAAACTCTATCCACAGTGATTTGGATTTGGACGCGTTAGACGAGGTTGACTTAAAAGTCATGGCTGAGTTAGGCAACTTATCTGACCATGACGTTGATGAAAATGACGAAGATAACAATAATCAACAACAGCCAAACAACAATAATAACGATGATGATGATAATCAAGAAAACAACGAAGATAAAAACATCAACCAAGATGAAAGCGAGGAGGAAGAAGAAGACGATGAAGAGGAACAAGCTAACAAAATTATGGACATTCCTTTAATATCATCAGACGAACAACCTTTGTTAAAGAAAAGAAAAATTAATATCAAAACAGTGGGTATTCCTTCTGAACCTTTCTTCAAAAAACAAACCTCGTCTTTAAACGACAAACCCTTTAAGTGCCCTGTCATTGGTTGTGATAAAGATTACAAAAACCAAAACGGGCTGAAGTATCATAGATTGCATGGTCATGAAGGCCAGAAGTTAGTTGAAAACGCAAATGGTACCTTTTCGGTTATCAACCCAGTCACCAACTTGCCATTCAATGAAAACGTCGAATTCGAATTAGATAAGCCTTATAGATGTGACGATTGTGGTAAGAGATATAGAAATTTGAACGGGTTGAAGTATCACAAAACCCATTCCCATCATGCAGAATGATTAATCAAGGTTCATGTAAATAAAGGACAAACAAAACAAAATCAAAAACTAAAAAGAAAGATATGTGCTTATTTAAACTACAAAAAAATAAACACACATATGAATGGAATTAAGACTTTTTTCAATAGTATTGGCTGAGCCAATACATTTTTTTATCCTATTGGAAAAAGTGATATGAATCGTACAAAATGAAGCAACTTTTCTTAGGAAAATAAAAAAATTAATAAGAATAAAAATAAACAAAAGAAGATGTGGTTGAAGAAGTCTTTGAATAAAATCAAACTTGACTACAACACTATCTAAGATGAAAAAATGAACTTAACGGAAGCAAAATGACCTATATTACATTGCATACATTAACTTGACCATTGTGTGTGTATAAACGAATCACCAACATGAGTCCATAGTAGAATTAGACCAAGGAGTTGATGTTTTTTTTTCTCTCACTGAACTCAACTCGCATAAGAAAATTAGATACTTTCAACACAGTAAACACATGTATTGAAGACTCACACTCCAAATCTACTTCAATGAAATTCAATAATTTATATAAAACAACAGTAAAATTATATTTATAGGACTACAATCTTTCTTCTGGTTGCATTTTTGTGCTCTTGTCATTCAGGTTATACAGGAACGCGAATGTCATACTTATCGCGATTAGCAAGCTTAAGTAAACACCTATAAAGCAGCAGTACTTAATCAAGTAAGGGTGCTTGGATATGATTTTCTTAATAAGCAAATCGTTGTTTATGTCGTACTTGAATAATACATTCGAGTTTGTCAATAGTTTTATGTTCTTGTTCCCCAGATAATCGACTTGAATCGTATAAACACTGTTGGCATTTGTGACATGATGGGAGTTGTCAGTCTCAATGTGGAAGTAGTTCAGATTATCCATTGTTTCCAAGGATGCATCCCTGACATCTACACCCACCAGGAAATTCGCAAGCCTCACAAATATGTTGCTCCCCTTAAGAGATTTGCTTCTTTCTAAAAAATAGTCAAACTCCTTGCTGCAAAACACATTCACAACATTGGTCCGCACATGTTTACTATCGACATGCTCCACAATTCTCAAAAATTGAACGTTTTGGTGTGGTTTTTCACAAACAAAATACATATTCATTTCTGGCAGTCCATAAAAGTGATTGCTAACAGGTAATGCCTTCATTTTGTATTCAAATGTGTTGCTCCCGTATGGATACGTATTCTCGTTGTACATGTTTGAAATTTCCAAGTCGTTTTGATCGCTCAGCTTGTTGTTCATCTCATAATACAGTTTGCTGGATATGGTGTACGAAACCATTGGTGCTATAAAAAAGGCTATGAATAGTATGACATTGGAGTATATAAGAGTAGCCAGGAGCTTGTTGATATTGACTCTCATCGTTAATATGCTGGGCCCCTTTAGTCTTGGTCATTACTTTTCAGAAAAACTTCTAAGAAAAAACCAAAGCAAAATTTAAAGGTTAGATACGCTTATCGCTTTTTTAAGGTTCAATTTACAGAAAAACAAAAGAGCGGGTAAGTGCTTCTCCAATAGGACTACACAGAAAAAAGGTTGTTGGGTTGGGGTTTTGCTCTATAAATTAACCAAACCAGCCCCTTGCGAGCTTTGTATTAAAATTACCTTGTGTAGTCATGAACAATCATTATTGAGTCCTCGGCAAAATGATCTTCAAATAAAACAACGTCATTATACTCATCAACTATCTTGTTAAAAATTCTAACAAACATTGCAACGTTAGACAATGCTGGAGTTCTGGCAATCTCCCCTATTCCACTCTCAACATCTACAGGCAGTTTCATTTTTACAAGATTCTTTGTGTTGACCTTAGTGCTTGTTGTTTTGCTCTGCCATTGCTCGTTATACACCTTGAGCTCATTTTCTTTCTGTAGCTTTATTCTTAATATGTTCTTTAGGCTGTAGTTCAGCTTGTTAATCAAAGCTTTTTCGTTCTCCTCCACAGACGCATTCATAAAGCTGCCCATCCTGATGGCCAACTCCTTTATGTCATTGCTCATGTCCATAAACTTCTCCTGATTTATTGATATATTTTCAAGCATCAGGTCATCCAAATAGCTGAATCTATAGAAAAAATTTGGTAAAGTTTTGAAGTGAACGTGCTCGTAAAGAGCTTTTGTTTCGTTGACGACATCTCCCGTAATAGAGTCATAATGAACCACCTCTTTTTGAGAGCCAAAGATTTTTTTGCTGAAAAAACTTGTTAGCGACAAAGTGTAGTCATTCGCTGGGAAGAAATCAGATATCGAATAGCTGAATGCGTTTATTTTTGGTGACTCGCTAGAAGAGTCAGAAGAGTCGTCTAGTGATTCAGGTAAGTTAGCAACAGATGAAGCTTTTATCACATTTGCATCATCCGTATTTTGAAAATTGTCGATGGTAGAGACTACAGTGTCCATATTAAATGAAAGGCTTTTGAAATTAAAATTTAACGTACCTGCTTTGTCATCTGTAGGCCCTCCATTCACCTGGTTGTCACCAACAGACTTTTTCTGCGGTTTGATTGAAGGAAGCTCCTTGTTCAAATTAAGAATATGCTTATTTTCGCGTTTCACAACTTGGTATTTTGAAAAGTCTATATCATAAAATTCATAAAACCGTTTCGATTTGTCCAAGCTTGGGTACTTAAACAAATTCAAGTATCTATAATGAGGCAATATGAGCATTTCACTGTCTTCATAAAACTCATACTTCATTTGCAATCTTATCAAAAGCTCTAAAACTTTATCATAGTCTCTGTATATTTTTTTAAATACAATGAACTTGCAAAATAAAATATCATTGCTCAAGAATCCATGGCTTTCCGGAGAAAAAATGTCATCCCAGTATTTTAAGATGATTTCATTGACAAACTGTTTTTGAACTACTGAAGGTATGTACAACCACAAGTTAAAAGTCTCAGCTATAACAAACCCTATGTTGTTAAAATTATGTGTTTTTATCAATTTGGTGAATGTATCCAAAAAAAAATCCCAGTTTATTAACTGCATTAGAGCTCTGTCTAGATAGTAAAGCTTTCTTATGAATGAAAGGAAACAGTACTCTATCAAGTAAAGCAACGCTACTGTACCGTTACTATGTGAGGTCAAGTCACAATCAAAAACCTCAAATAAGTCAAAGGTATAATCTATAAGCGTTTTGGCTTGGGCCAAGAATTCGTTTTCAGTAAGAAATATTTTTTTGTTTATCAGTAGAGTTACTTGCATATCTAAAAACTTTTTCAAAAAGGTCTGGTTTACTGATTCAATCTGTTTTTCATATATTTCCCTTTGTGAACTTTGTGGCTTATCTTGCTTTTGTAAAATGTCCATAAAACTAGGTTTGATATTAATGCTTTCTTTAAACAGATTGTGCATAAGAACATTGTCGAAATTGCCTAAGACTACCACATTCATGTAGTATTTGATTATATCATTGTTCCTAACAAGTTCATAAAATCCACCAATGTCTATTGTATGATACAAAAACTGTAAAAAACATGTCTCATCAGATATTTTCATAAGCAAATTAGAATATTTTGAATGAGGAATGGGAAGCAGTTTGTTGTTTGTAATTTTGTGGATCTTGTACTCTTGTAATTTCTCCTTTTTATCAACGTTTAAAAATGAAGTGTATGTGTTAGATTCATTTGAAGTATATTTTAAGTATTTAAAAGCATGCTTATTAATATTAAGTCGTTGCTTGATTACCGAGTTATATTCTCTTAAAAAGACCAATCGCAGCAAATAGTTATTCAGTAGTACATCCATGCTAAAAGAGTTTTCTTCGTCCACAATCACATCTTTATCGTAATGATTGACATACGCTAAGATTTTGCCTACTAATTGTGTTTTAAGAAACTGCATGATGTGAGGTGATTTTGAATGCTGATCAAAAACGGTAACAACCATATCCAACAATTTCTTCAAACAACCGACGAAATCAGATCTAGTCTCCTTTGTTGTCATTTCGATTTTTGTCAATATAATATGATTTAATGTGATAATCTTGGAAATGCTTTCTAAAAGCAACATCAGCTTGGAATCATTGTTTTCTTTCATGAACAGTTGGTCCAGCCAAAAGCACAAGCATGTAAATATATCATCCATAGATTGATTGTTATCAATGTCATTTTTCAAAACAAACCCTTTAATTGAATTAACTTCGATAGAAAGCAAATTCAAACATTTGGTGTAATCTCCATTTGCTTGATTAAATTGATTCAGCAAAGAATACAGCTTGGTAATGCAATCGTGTATATATAAAGATCCTACTTCCATATGGTGATTGTTTGTCTGCTAATTATAATATGTTATATCCGATCAAAACAATATTGTGATATAAATACCCTGGGGAAGCAAGGAAAAAAAAAAAACAACGCCATAGATAAATCAAAAATCAAAAACTTAAAGAACGTCATGATAGCAGACCCCCATACAGTTGGGAAACCTTAACAGTCAAAAAAGAAAGGCCATTTTTATTTTTGGTTTATTTATTGCTACTCACTGTACGGTTTTGGGTGGAAATAAAAGAACATTCTAAAAAATAATCGGTTCTAGTACAATAGTATTGAATTCCTGGACTTACCCCCCTTTTTATTTTTTTAGCGTGCAAAAATCTCTGTTTTTGTCCATATTTTGTTAAAATCTCCATTAACTCAATTTCGCATTTTTTTTATATACTTTTGTTTTTTTTTTTTCATTTGTTGTTTTTTCCAACATGGAGTTTTTTGCCACTTTGCAACGGTACACCAATAACCATCTACTTAGACAGCCTGACCTTGCTCATATTTCCAGCGATGTCTGATATTGGATCTAAACGTTCACTCACCAAGCAAGACGTTGGTTTTATCGAAGACGCCGATACAGGTAAGAAGTTGAAACTTTCTGATCCAGATGAGCTTTTGACTTCAACTGACCTAAGATTGTTTCAAAAGGATGTGCTGGTAAGAAATTTGAAAGAGTACAAGTTGAAGTACTATGCTCTTGAGAAGACCATACAACTGAACCAAAATGTTCAAGATCTGAAAGTGTACTATGAAGATTTGATACATAGCATAAACAGACTCAACAGCCCAGTAACTCAAAGAATTATGGGCAAGAACATGTCTGCTGAAGAACCTGTGAAAGAAGAGGAGGAAATTGTTGAAGAAGTAAAGCAAGTAGAGGTCACACCTGTTATATCAGATGAAGGTAGTATTCTAAAGAAAGATATGGATACTTTGGCCTCACAAAGCGAATTAAATGACTTAAATATGAAAATAGATGTTTTGGAAAATAAGTTAAAGTCAGCAAACTCAGAACTTCTTGTTAGAGCAAGCACTATAGACACTCTGAATAATGAAATTATAAACAAAAATATGTCATTGAAACAAAAAGATACCTGGCAAATTGAACTTGATACCAATAAGCAACAGCTTGAATTTGTAAAAGCTGATTACAATAAATTGCTGAATAAGTTGAACACATTCCAAACGGAAAAAGCCTCAAGCTCATCTGAAACATTACCTAATAAGTTTGATGAAGCTTTGAAGAGCATTAACGATAACCTGCTCATAGATTTGAAAAATTTGCAAAACAACATAGCTAGAATACGTGCTGAGAGAGATAAGCTCAAATCTGACATTAACATTCTTAAATCTCAAGAAGTTTCTTTGAATATCATACAAGACATTAACAATCAAGTATCATCGATAAAAGAAACAATTATGACTTTTGAAAAGAAATATGCATCTGTGCCTAGCGACAATGTTTTACTTGAAGAATTGAAGAGTATTGAAATTGCTTACAATGAATTGGCCAATACTAAATTGGATGACTTGAGTAAAGCATTGATTGATAAACAAAGACACAATCAAGTGACTTTTGAGTTTGAAAAGTTGAAGGAAAAGCACGTTTCTGCTAATCGTTATATCCAAGACTTGAAGATGGAAATTGAAAGCTTGAAGAAGTTGAAAGTCAAGAGTGAAGAAGTCATCGCTGACTATAATATAAGAGATCATGTAATTAAAGGTAAGGTAGCAAATTTAGAAAAGAAACTTGACCTGTCGAATATGTTGGAAAAGCAAAGGGAGCTTGATGAAAAGGTGTTGATAAATGAATCAGAAATGCTGAAGAAGCAAGTCGAATCACTTAAGAAAGTCTTAGACGCCAAAGCAAGCGAGAACTTAAACATAAAAAATGAATTGGAAATTTCAAATAAAAAATTACGTGAAAACAGCAGTAAGGTTGAGGATCTGGAATTCCAAATTGCAAAACAAAACGAAAAGCACAAAAACCTAATAACAAAGTTAAAACAAACTAGTGAAAAGCTGAATAACCCAGGGGCTTTGAATAGTATTTTAGGAACAACAGTCAATGAAAATATTCCAAGTACAGGTGGAAGCAACTTACAAGATCAATTGACTAATTTCAAGCAATTGGTATACTGCCCGTTATGCACAAACAACTTCAAAGATCAAATGATCAAAAACTGTGGACACACATTCTGCGAACATTGTATAAAAGAAAGGTTGAATGCAAGAATGAGGAAATGTCCAAGTTGTAACCTGCCTTTTGGTTCAACAGATGTTCTGGATATAGTTTTATAATAGGTTATGTAACACAAAAATAATGAGAAACAGTGTTTTATATATGACATTAATCGTTTCTATAGAAATGCTATGATGCTTTTACAGTTTAACGAAAGTCTAGGATGACCATCGCCATTAGCACCATTTTAAAAAAAAAAAAAATGCGAAAAAAAAAACAAAAAAAAAAAAACTTGAAATATTCAGTAATCTTTGTCTAATAAATCAAAACACCAAAACCACATACAACACATAAGCAGATGAACGAAATTGTTGAACAAATCAAGGCCAATGAGCCTTGTAGGATTCTTCCGTACCCACAAACACAGCAAACAAGAACCAAAGTGGATATACTCAAGATGATAAAAGATCCTAATACGACAACTAAAATCGTTGGGCCTATGGTGCGTTACTCCAAATCAAGTTTTAGAGACACATGTGCCCATTTTGATTGCAATGTCATATACACACCCATGATGTTGGCTCGTGAGTTTATAAGAAATGACATGGCGAGGATATCAGAGTTTTCCACGAACCTAACAAATACAAAAAACAAAGGGTTGATTGTGCAGCTGGGAGTGAATAACCAAGAGGATTTGATCAGAAGCATTGAGTTGATGAAAGATTACTGCGATGCGTTTGGAATTAATTCAGGGTGTCCTATAAAACAACAAAATGATGAAATGATTGGGGCACAATTGATTTATAACCCGGAAGGGTTGGTAGATATGGTCAAAGCCGTTAAAACAAAGTACCAAGACACTGTACAATTAGAGGTAAAAATCAGAATCCACGACAATTGGGACCAGACTGTTGAGCTATGCAAGGGTCTTTACGATGCCAAAGTTGATTGGATCAGTATTCACGGAAGAGGCAAGAAGACCAGATCATCACAGCCTTGCAATTTTGAGGCCATTAAGTACATTCGTGACAGAATACCGAAAGATCTTCCTATAGTTGCTAATGGGGACTGCTTTGATTTGAAAGATGTTGAGACCATTGCCTCCAGATGCGGTGTTCAAGGTG
Source organism: Hanseniaspora meyeri (assembly GCA_030370665.1). Lineage (NCBI taxonomy): Eukaryota > Fungi > Ascomycota > Saccharomycetes > Saccharomycodales > Saccharomycodaceae > Hanseniaspora > Hanseniaspora meyeri. The sequence continues at coordinate 622,085 of CP113884.1, read as the reverse complement.
TCATGGCTGTGAGAGGTGTATTGGATAACCCTGCCATGTTTTCTGGATACTCATATACGCCTTGGAAAGCTATAGAGCTGATAGTCCACTATAGCATTGAATATGGTTTACACTTTGCGCTATTGCAGCATCACCTACATTGCATGTTGGGCAACAGCTCTCCAAAACCAAGCTCTGAAATACTAAAAAAACTGATGGACAGTGATGTCAAGTCAACCTTCGACATCATTGACTATTTGGATGCCTACTTTGATTTGAAGCGTTACGGAGAAGACGGCTTTGCCGAAAGAGATCAGGTTCCTTTGTTAAATGAAATTGAAAGCAATAATTAAAAACTTTCGAATTTTACTTTGAGTTGTAATTGCTATCTTCAATTACTGAAACCCTATTTTCAATGTTCTTTCTGTATCTATACACTGTTAAGGTTGAACAAAACGAGATGAGCAAAGATACTATATAATTATCACGTGCATTGAATAGTTTCTTTTTTTTTTTTTTTTGGCTTTTTCTTATTTTTTTTCCTCTGAGTACATGGGTTTATTTTTTTGTTGCTGAATAAGTGACTGCTATATAAACAGCTTACTCTGAAAGTATTTATTTTTTTTTTCAGCATTGAATGTTTTAAAAAATATCTTTCAATAACAAAATAATTTTTAAAAACCCTGCAAAAACTGATACCTGAATGCCTTCATTTCTATAATAACTCACTAATGGTTTTGAGAAACATAAAACGATTATATGTTTGAAAACAGTATAATAAAAAGATGATATTCTTAAACTTAAATAACTTTGCTCAACATTGAACAATACACATGATGATATTTAAATCTTTTTGCTGGCCTATTAAGAGCAGGTTTGAGATTAGCAAATTTCTTACTTAAGAGGAGTTGCCCATCTATTCTGATTTTTTTTTTTTTCAAGAAAAAGAAGAGTAGAGTTGGATAATACTATGGTTAGCTGATTTTATTTTCGTTTTGAGAATAATCGTATCAGTTGATTTTTATTCGATTTGGTAACACTTTTTTAATGCGATGAGTGGTCAGTGTTACTTATGTCATAGTTACTCTGAATCTCCTATTTTATTTGTTCAATAAAAAGTTATAAGAGCTGAATATCATCTCATTTATTATAGTTGTATTTCAAATCTATAATTGTCACTTTCATTTTTATGATTCACCTCATTACTCATTAGGTTATTCTATTTCCGATCAGTTTGTTTGAAAATATATATAAGAAAATATTCCTATTTAAATGATTACAAAACCCTAGCTTATAACCATTTGTTAGCTGATTCCATTGTTGTTTTATTGAAGATTTTTTTGTTTATTTTTTAGAAAGTTATGTTTATAATATTAAAGTCTATATAATTTAAGCTTCTTCTTCAACAACAACGGTTTGTAAACCCTTAACAGTTGGGACGGAAACAACTTCAACGTAAGAGTATAAAGCGTGCTTGGCGTTTTCTTCTTCGTTTCTCTTTCTGGAGATTCTGATTCTTAACTTGTAGTCAACACCCTTGATACCCTTGGACCAGATCTTCTTGTTCAAAGATGGGTCTAATCTAACATCTTCAGTACCCATGTGTAACTTGGCGAAGGCTTTGATTTCCTTGACAGCTCTTGGAGCTCTCTTCTTGAAAGAGACACCGTGTAATCTCTTGTGCATGTTGATAGTGTATTCTCTAGTAACAACGTCCTTTAAACCAGCCATTTTGTAATAATTATGATAGATATCTTGGTGGTCTTATTTAACTTCCTTCATTTTTGATTCATATTTACCTTTCTAAAAGAATGCAAAGTTCACCCAATTTTGATGAAATATTTCAAGCAGAGGCTTTTATAGTAGAGCCCTAAATAAAAAAAAAAACGAGCAATTACTTGGCGGTCTATATTTCAGATACTCATACCAAAAAAAAAATAATAAGGAAGAGAGATGTTAAGGATAGCTGATGTGGCGGGAACGGCAAAACACTAAACCAATATAAATATTTCCTATTTAGGAAGTTGAGGTTGTGGTGATTTTTTTTATGGTTACTATATTTTGCAACTACAAAAAAAAAACTACCAAATGCCATTTTCAAAACAACAAAAAAAATGTAACAAAAATATTCTAATGCTATCAAAACTACACACTTTGCTGTGTTTCTTTTTTTTCTTTTTTGACGCTTCTCGATTTAGATAATGTCTAATCACTGTTATCTATAAACCTTTAAATTTTGTTTATTTTTTTTTTTTTTTGTTTTTTTGCTTTGTGAAAAAAGAAAAAATTTAAATACCACTCACGAAGTAAACAACATGCAATCTGATTATGCTAAGACTCAAGATGAAATCTTGAAAATTCAAGAAAATATCATGAAAGGGTACAATGCACCTCTGGAAAACCAATCTGGAAAAGCTGTCCTTACAGAAACACATGTCACATCAAAAGAGGTGCTTGAAAATACTTTGAACAACAAGTATTCTCTCGGGAAAGGACCTGATATAATAGGACTGTGCAAGTATCCTCATATGAACAAAATATACTGCACGAATAAGAAACTGTATAACAATGATGTTTTGGAAGAGGAAGAAAATGAAAATGGCCTGACTATGACAGATTCTGTTGATCTGATCATTGACAACCTTACATATTTTCAAAGCTCGCCCAATGATAACCCATCCAATGATACCATGATATGTGAAATTGATTTAACTAAACAACCGTTGGAGTTTGATATTAAAAGTATTGAAAACAGCAGCACCCTACCAAACATAACAAAGCCTGAATTTGTAATAAACAAACAACTCAAGGTCTATATCTCTTTTGAGCACTTTTTTTTGGATTACAATTACCCATTTGCCACCAAGCTGTGGGAAGGCCAGAACTTTGAATACACCAAGGAGTACTTCCAACAGTTTATGGGGAATAAAGAAAATCAAAATACAATTGAGGTTTTCAAAAACGAAGAATTGCCTATATGGGGAGTCAACATATACACGGACGACTCCAATCCGTTGGGTATACTAAGGCATTGTGCCGTTTACGAGAAACTTAAAGAAAATGATAAAATCGTGGGATGCAAATTGGTAGGGTTCAATAAGATAAATGGGTTTCACAAATTAAAAGAGCCTGTAGAAATATTATTCAATGGTTATAAAGATAGCAGCCCTAATAAGTTAAAGTCCATGGACTTCATTGTTACATTCAAGTACTTTCCTACGTTGAACAATTACTATGGAAGTAATGTGGCATTTGAAAGAAACGGAGTTATGCCAAGGAATTGGTACGGGTCTCAATTTTTGAGTGGCCATGATGGATTGAGTATATCCATATGGGACATTGAGTGTATATATTAGAACCATGAAAACTGTTTTTTTACATACAAATTTCTTTGTTTATTTGTTGATTTTGCTTCCTTTTTTATTTTTTAGCAGGTCTTCCTGTCAGTAATGAGCTCCGAGTGCAATGGGTGCATTCTTCAGGTGTGGAGTTTGTTTAATTAAAAAAAAAAGGGAGGGAAAAAATACTTTTTTTTTTTCTATCTGGACATTTTGCTTGAATTCAGTGGTTGTATGTTATCAGCCATAAACGTTTGCTAATAAACCAAAAAGACTTCCCAACCGAAACCAACATTAAGTATTCGTTAAACTGCTCTATTGAAAAGTAATAACTGTTTGCCCTATTTTTTATAGAATTTTCTTTCAAATGGTTTCAACATTGAGGAAGCTTATGGGAAGCTTCTTTTCCCATCATGAGGGTGTAGAATTGTCTTTCAGTGACAATGACAAAGCAGATGGTCCTTTATCTTCAAGGTTTATGGCCAATCCTGGGAACTCATTATTTGCTAATGAAGGGGAAAACATCAGCATACAAAGGCAAAAGCAGATGTTCGCTAGAAATATGATCGACAATGCAACACGAAATAGCTATATCAGAAACATCATAAACTACGACACACTTGAATTTGAAAAGATATCATCAATGATCAGAATAGATGACTCTTTGGAAAACAATTTTATTAACAACTTGAAAAAATACGGATTTGAAAATAGCAAGAAGACAAATTTGAATTTCCACTGTATTTATTGTCATCTACTAAAAGTCATAGTATACCACCCAGTCAAAAACAAAATTGGACAAACAAGCAAACACATAAATGCAGAAAATCAATATGCGAAAGAATATGATTACTTGGGTGATAAAATTGGCAAGGTTATAAACCATGCTTTCAAAAATAAGCAATACCCTGGCTTGACACAACAAGAAAATGCTCCCTACACCGCTGATAAATCAGGATATTTCTTGAGTAAAAAGATAACCTTAGGGAAGCTTAATACTCTTGTTAATTCAGTTGAGGTCAACACTGCAGAACTTTACTCGTATATCCACAGTTTTGATAGCGAGACTGGAAACGACATTTCTCTTGAGTTGTACTACAAAGATCTAGCAAAAAAGTTAATGGAGCCAAGATATAAGGGTGTTGACATTGTTCAGGTAATGTTGTCGTGGGTGATAGAAGACTGTATCACCTTGTTTTTGGAGTCAGATGACGAAGAATCTGATAATGAACTGGAGGATGACGACGCTGATGGATTCAGCTTTGATTCTGAAGCGTTCCGTTCGGGAATAGAGAATGATAGCGCAAAACAAGAAGGCAACCTCTCTGCAGGCCAACAAACATGGTTTGCCAGAAGACAGGAGCAGTATGCATATTATGATAATATTGAACAGAATAAAAAACAGTCTATACTAAAGGACAAAGGCACAAGACCCATCTCATACTTGAAAATATATGAGTTGCTCATGTGTGGAATAGGATTGAAAAACAAAAACAAAAGATTCTCGCTAGAAGACTTCATGACTATCTGCTTTGTTGGTTGGATGCATGATGGTAAATGGGAAGATGGTATCAGAGCTTAGCATTGAAAACCTGGCTAAAGCTTGATTGAAATTGTGATTTTTTTAAAAAAAAAAAAAAATAGGAAAAAAAAAACGCGGGGTTGCGGTTTTGTATAATTAATTTATCCGAGACTCGCACCTTCAGAAAATGCGATAAAAGGGCTTCAATTTCGGCGTTTTTGTATGTGTCGGAAGATGATCTGCAGGTATACTTGCAATCACCAATGGCAAGCTGTGCGTTGTTAATAAGGTGTGTCTATTCGAGCTATGGTCAGAATGGTATCATTTGTTGAATTGACAAAGCGCTATTTTTGTTTAATCCGTTTTTTGGAGTAGTTACTATGCTCGTTGCTCTTGTTTTTTTTTTTTTTTTTAATATACTGAAGAGCACATTAGTCCCTGATGCATCTGGCCATTTTTCTTTAGAGAGCAAAAATACGTGTCATATCTGGGCAAAGATATAATACCTCACCCAACACATTGAGCCATTTTTTCCACTAAAAAAAATAAGGGTTAAAGATCAGAACTCTGTGGCTTACATCCTAAGGTTGTCACCCCGGTTAGCTTTGCGAGATTTATCTATTGACTCAAAAACGGGAGGAGTACGGCTAATTTCACAGATTATTTATAATGGAAAAAAAAAATTGAAAAAAAAGGGGTACTACAGTTGTTATTTCTGATTACTATTTAAGAAGCACTGTTTGTGGTGAACAAAATGGATGATTTGGTTTTGTCAACTTGAAAGTGTTCATATATATATATATGAAATGTTGCCATTTTCTTTAATAAATTATAAAGAAATTTAATGTAAAGAGTCTTTTAAAAGAACCCATAGAAATTAAAGCACTACATATTTGACTGAGCTACTAACCAATAATTGATCAAAAAAAATTAAATCAGCAAAAATGATAGAGCTCTTACTTCTTACAGTGTCCGATGAAAGTGACGTCAAAACCGATAAGTTCCAATTCCAATATACCGCAACCACTAATGTCAATATTGAAGATTTGGCCTCTCTCAGCAAATTTTCTATTCCACAGAAAGATTATTCCTACAATTCTTTTTTTTCTTTACAAAAAGTCCTAATATCTCAGCCATCGCATCTTATTATAAAAAATATCAAAAAGTTTGATTACGACTTTGATAGTTTGAAAAAGACTCTTGAAGAGTTTGGAAAAACATCTGATATAAGAATTGTTGATGACTGTACGGAAAAGGAAAATTATATTTGCTTTGTCAGCTTTGTGAATAGCAAAGATGCTTTTAAGTGCATTGAAAAAATAACAAAGAAACACAAATGGTTTGCCAACTATCATATTGAAAGATTGGAGAGAGATAAAACACTACAGCTTGAATCAAAGCAAGAGTCCAGTGAAAGTGAGTTTAAAAAAGTTTATGTGTCCTTGCAGCCCGCTGCTGACCATAAAAAAATTTCAAAGCAAATAAAAACTCATAACGTCGAAGTGCTTTTGTCTCCCTTTGATACCTCCAGTAGGAAAGTACAACTTGACCAATTTGTTGGCTTTAAGCTCTATCTTGAAATTTGCAGAATACTACAAGAAAAAGGTATATCATGTAATATACATTCTTTCACATACAACAATGGCTTCTTTTTAATAAGATTTGCTGAACATGAGCAGGCTCTCAACTGCATAAAATGCTTAAAGAACGTTGAAATAAATTTCATGAATGAAAATGTTTCATTAAACCCTCAAAGAGCAAATGCACGGAATTCAATAAGTAAACATAAAAGAGAAAGCTTATCAGTAGATACGGATAATTTGAGCACTCGCCAAGTAAACTCTATGGCTGAAGTCTTCAAGAATGAGCATTCATTTAAAAATAATAGCTTATGTTCTCTTGACAGTGTAAATTCAAGATCTCCATCTATATCATCTACCAGTAGGTCACCAAAATCCAAAAGCTTCGCAGAGATAGATTCATCTAGCAGCTTTATGGAACTGTCGTCTTCTCCAATAAAGGGAAGCTTGCCACCGCGTAGTTCATTATCTACATTTAATGAAAATGTATTTGCTAATAACGAGTACTTCCCTGTGCCTGTGCCTGTTCCTTATGCTGTATTGTTTACACAAATGAGCAGCTTTCAAATGCCTCCACCATTTTTAAACTACGGTATAAAGCCACCAATGTTCTACAATGGTCTCCAAATGCCAATGTACAACTATTCATACAAGCCACCATCTGCAAACTCAGCGGTGAACAAGAGTGCAGATTGGCCTTATCCAATTCCGTTGTCAATACATCAACACTCCAATTTGTATTTCCAAAACCTCCCATTTTCTTGGACTGATAAGGACTTGATGGACTTTGTAACAAGCTATTTAGAGCAGACTGATGATACACAAGATCCAGAAAAAGAAATCATATCGTCAAAGGTCATTACTCAGAACTTTCATGAAAACCAGCCTAAAGGAAGTAGTAAAGGCTATGGGTTTGTCAGTTTCAGTGATCCGTTAGTTGCAAGCAAGTGTGCTTATTACTTGAACATGTATGAGTTGGAAAAGAGTGAATACGGTGATCAAAATGAAAACTCCCCACCGGTTGAAAGCAGTGATGATCACAACCGCTATAAACTTAAGGTAAGCTTTGCGATGAAAAGAGGAAGATCTCTAGAGCTGTCTAACTCCAAGCCAATCGTAATGAACAAACAATTTATGGCTTGTCTAGAGGAAGCTGTCTCATCAGCAACTTAATTAAGAATGAAACTTTTCTTATTGGAAATGCACTACAACTTTATATATTGTTTACGTTAACTCACGTGGTTTATACTGCTTAAAAAAATAAAAAAAGTGTTTACAAATTGTTAATACCAACAAATATTTTCAATTACAATTTAGTTTTTTGAAATAAAAAATATAATATGTAATCAGTTTTACTTCAAAAAAAAAAGATCTTTGTTGGGGAGTTTCCAAACATTAATATTTTGTTGGAAGTAATACTTTAGGCTCATCTTGTATTATGGTTTGACTAGTTGATTTACCTAGCATCGGATATAAGCTTAAAAATTACGTGCAACTATTACCACATTAAATAATCTCCCCTTGTGAATTTTACACTTTTTCTTAAAAGTTTGAATCTATTCAATACAAACTAACCAACCCATACGAACACTCTCCAACAATGTCTGCTGTTAAAGAATTCAAAGGTATCACCATAAACGTTTCATCTGATGGTAACGAATTAGCTTCTCATTTATACAAAAAGATTCAGCCTATAGTCGCTGACAAGAAAGACAGCAAAACTCCATTAAACATTGCTATTTCAGGTGGTTCCTTGATTAGTGTCTTAGCCAACATCTTTACCAAACACCACCAAACTTTAGATTTGCCAAACTGGAACATTTACTTCTGTGATGAAAGATTAGTTGCTTTAGATCACGAAGATTCCAACTACGGTCAATTTGTTGCTAATGTTTTGGCTAAGTTAAAGGAAGAGGGTATAACTGAATTGCCAAATGTTTATCCAATTTCTAAGGACTTATCTGACTTTGAAAAGTCTGCTGAGCATTACGCCAGTATTTTGCCAGAAAACAAACACTTTGACTTGATTCTGCTAGGATGTGGTCCTGATGGCCACACCTGTTCTCTATTCCCTGGTGAAGAGCACAAGCATCTATTGGACAACAAGGACGATAAAACCGTTTTGCACTGCAAAAACTCTCCAAAACCTCCTAGTGACAGAATTACCTTTACTTTAAAAACATTGTCTTGGAGTGATAGATTGTGGTTTGTTGCCACAGGTGCTGGTAAAAAGCCAATTTTTGAAGAAATCTTTGGTTTAAACAAAACTGAAATAAATGCCGGGTTGCCTTGTGCTATCATCAACAAAAAGTTCGGTCCGAAAGTCGAATGGTACGTTGATACTGCCAGTACAGAAAGCACTGATTTAGCTGTTTAAAGTTATATACTAAGCCTATATGTTTTGATTCAATTTTAAAAGTTTTTTTTTTTTAATTATTAATTCTTTTTTTTTTTTTTTTTTTTTTTTAAAATATTATATATCGATTTGTAAATATGAATTTGCTAAATGCATGAAGTTTATTCTTCTTTGGATTCAGAAACTACTTCGTTTTTGGCTTCTTTCAAATAGTAGTAACCATCTTCTCTTTGTTCCAAGTACTTTTCAACAAAGTCTGGAATTGGTTGATTGGCTTCTGGGTCAGTGTTGTATAAAATAATACCATTATCAATAGCATGGTTCTTTTCGTTTTTCTTGTAGAAGAACAAAACAACAATACTCCAGAAGGCGTAAATTAGAGTGAAAATCAAAGAAGCAACGTAACCAGTTCTGAATTTAGGAGCATCAACAGTCTTCCATGTTAGTAATGGAATCCAACTGTATGTGGATTGAGAGAAAGAGTAGATGGCAATCCAAGTCATGGCCTTTAATTGAGGGTCAAATCTCAAGAAATCATTAATGATGGACCATAAACATGGGGAAGCAGCAACCGAGAAGTATGTAGTCAAAAATGCAAACCACTTGGCAGAACTAGAGACATCCCATTTAATCAAAATGGCACATGAAACGGCATTGATTATATTGGAGAAGAAGATGAAAATCCATTTACATCTGAAGAAATCAGAACCAAAGGAACAGACAGCGACATATGCAAAACCTAAAGCAGCTGGCAATGAAGACAAGTTGTTCATTTTGACAACAGAGTACTTGTTCAAAGATTGTAACCACAAACTGTAAGATCCGGAGAAAGCAGTCATATTGTTCCAAGAAACAGTATCGAAGACACATAATAGGTAGAAGGTTGGAGATAAGAATAATCTCTTCCAGTTGGACCAGGAGAAGAATGCAGGTAGCTTCTTGGTTGGGTTGCTAATGGCGAATCTTCTGACTCTAGCTCTGGCAATCTTGATTTCTTCATCGGATAAGAACAAGGAGTAACATCTTTCAGGAGTACCTGGAATCAAAAAGAAACCTAGGAAACATGTTGGTAAAGAAATAGCAATGGCATCGATCAAGAACATCCATCTCCAACCAGCTAGACCGTGAACCATATTCAAAGATTTGAAGATTCTACCTTGTAACAAACCAGAAGTAACACCACCTAATAATTGACCACAGAAGAATAAGAATACTCTTGAAGACAATTCATCAGGACCGTACCAAGAACCTAAAATGTATTGGGAGACTGGGTAGTAAGCACCACCAAAAGAGTTAGCAATGAATCTGTAACCTCTGAATTCAGCTAAAGAGTTAGCTCTGTAACAGGCAAATGTGAACCAAGTCCAACCCAAATCCATAATAGGTAAGACGTAGTGAGCAGGGAATCTAGGTAAAATGTACATGAATGGAATTTGGAAAACAATAGCACCGACACCGGTGATAGAAGAGGTGTAGACGTAATCGTTTTTAGTAAAGTTCAAATCCTTCTTCATACCAGAAATATAAGCAGAGGTATAACTGTTCATATCAACAGATTTGGACCAACACAACATCAAAAAGTATAAACCAATTAAGAGATCGATTTTGTATAGCAAGGTCTTTTCAGCCTTGGATTTGGTAACATTGGATGGGTACAAGAACTTCATGATGTTGAAGGAGGTAAATCTTGAGACTCTGTCTTTCTTGTTCATTCTGTATTCGAATTCATCGTACCATTTCTTGTACCATTTTCTACCGCTTTCGTTTCTTATTTCGTAAGATCTGTTGGTTCTTAAAGTAATGGCTTTACCATCAGCATTGTGAACAGTGATAGAGTCATGTGGTTGAACAAAGTGTTCTTCGTCAAACTCATCTTCAGCATGACTGTTAACATCAACAGATTTTTTCTCAGCATCAGCAGAGGATTGAGAAGCGGTATCAGGATCAGCAACAATGCTTGTGTTTACTTGGCCGTAGTAGCCTTCAACATTTCTAAGAGTAGGAATAATTTGTACCATACTTGTCACTGAAGCGAAATATGTTTCTTGATTGGTTATATGTGATATGTTTTACTTATTAATCTATAATTTAAAAACTAAAATAAATATTGTTGTCAAATTATTTCAAAGTCGATGTGTTTATATATGAATGACAAATGACTTTTCTTTTTCTTTTTTTTTAAATTAAAAAACTAGCTTCTATGTTTTTGTTGAGGCTTATAGGACGATGACTAAGTTTCTATTGTTTTTCTTGAGATGCTCAATATAATCTCTAAGCAACAACTTCAATTGGCTGTAAGTGGGGGTTATTTTTTCTTTTTTTTCAAATGGCTCCTTAATTGATCTAAGATGAGATGCCCTATAAAAGAATAAACAGTTGACAATTCAACAAAATCGTACGCCTCAACTGGAAATAATGATGCTACTTGCAACCGAACAGAAAAAGTTGGACGGTTTTCGGCGAAGTTTCCTAGTAAAAAGGAGGGTTTTTAGGCAAAATTGAATGAAATTCTTTAATTTCTTTTTTTTTTTTTAATTCTTTCCTCTTTTTTTTTGTCTAGGGGATTTTTTTATTTTTTTTTGCTGATTTCAAAGGTTACTTTTGAACCTTGAGTCATCGTGAAATGATTAATTGTCGGACTTAAAATATGATTAACCATCGAAATGATGTTTCGTTGAAAGATAAAATAAGACTTCAATAAAAACAGAGTTGCTGTTTAGGGAAATTTGGTTGAAGTTTCTTTTTTTTTCTTCTTCAACAAGAGGGGTTTTTAATTGAGCTATGGCTGATTCACATTTCTGTTGATTGATAATCCTGTTACTGAAGGTAGATGACTACAAGTCGTTAAAGAAATTAAAAAGATGACCGTACGATATATTTACTGAAATGAAAAACATTAAAAGACATGTGTTAGTCGCTTTGATCCACAATTGACATATATCACTTATAGAGCAGTTGAATTTTACAAATGAAAGTGTATCTTTTATTTTATTTTTTATCTACTCACTTTTTGTAAAATGGCTGTAACTTTCTTGGGAGGGGTTTTCTTTTGATTGCTAGCTGTTAGCTCATTACGCTTGTAATCTGTCTCTTATCAGTTCTTATCCTCTACATAAACTGATCTTTTTTTTTTTTCGACAGCTTAAATTAGCGTAGATTAGTGCTCTCCAGATACACAACTTTTGGGGAAAGATAATCTGCTAAAAAGACCCCAATGCAAATTACTTCTCTCGGTATTTTTTTTTCTTTTTTTTTGTTGTATCAGGGGGAAAAAAACCTCAACGATGACTAACTCAGATTAACGTGTTTCAAATACTTGTGGGAATGACCTGAGGCAACATAAAAAGAAAAGTTTTTATTTCTGTTCTGTGCAGTTAGTCATCCAATATTTTTTACGTTATTGCTACTTTCAAATAATTAGAGATTACATTTTACTTTCCAATTACAGAAATAGCGTACACTTAAGTATCTTATAAATTTTTAATAAATTATTCTGTTATTTTTCAGATTAGCAGAAGTTGAATCTAGACTTTATTTAGATGCGGTAGTTTATCGTTTCCGCCGAAACTGTTTTTCCGTTGCGCTAAGAATTAAGGTCAAAGGGCAAGTCAAAAAAAAAAAACGCACACATTAATGCATGTGATTTGCGGGAAGAACAAGAAACTTCACGTAAAAAGTCGCTTAAAATATCCCAAAGAGGCAATATTTACCATTAGAGTGCATAAAGCGCTTGGAAACGGCTAAGTTTGCCAAATACAAAAAATTGTACCCTTTAAGAATTTCCTGCATTAAGCTTTGGCGATTAAAAAAAAAAAATGATGGGAAAAATACCAGAAATTTAATCAAGATAACAAGAGAAAAAAACACACTTTATCAGTGATTTTCTCTATTTTAATTATGTTATCCGTCATTGAATATTAACAAAGAAAATGGCGGCTATTTTCAATGCTCTTATGTCATTTTTTGAAGATAACATTTGTACTTATCAAGTGGGGGAAATTAAATTTTAAATACTGATCGTTTATTTTTACAATCACTTTCAAATCTAACACTTGATGGGAATGTGTACCTGGTATATATAAGAACGATTGTGTTCAATAAAAACAGTTAACAAATATAGTTTTTGTATGAAAGAAAATAAAGTTGGAAACCATAGTATTCACCAGACATTGTGATAATCGGAATCAATAAAACTTTTGAAAACATGTCTACCTCATCGCAATCATCCTCTGTAGGGGAAGAAAAAGTCGCAAGCCAAATTGCCATCACTCAACCAAACCATCACTTGGAACACCAATTATCCACCTTCAAATCAATAAATGGACACACCATCAATGTCGTCAGATCCCAAGACAAGCAATTGGCATTGGAAGAATTAGGATATAAGCAAGAACTAGATAGAACCTACACTTACTACGATCTGTTCGGTGTTGCATTCTCCATCATGGGGTTGCTCCCTTCTATTTGTGCTATTTTCACCCAATCAACCTCTGCCGGTGCCTCATCTTCCTGGGGTTGGCTGTTCACATCTTTTTGTGGGATCCTTCCCGTTGGTATTGCCTTGGCTGAACTGGGTTCTGCGTTCCCTTCAGCTTCCGCTGTTTATCTTTCTGCCTGGAAATTTGCTCCAGAGAAGTACAAAGATGTTTGTGCTTACTCTGTCTGTGTTTTGGACTCCATTGCCTTGTCTGCTGGTGCCTGTTCTGTTTTCTTCTCATGTTCTGGCCAAATTCTATCATGTGTTCAAGTTGCCAAAATTGATTTCGAAGCCACCCATGCTAAGAAATACGGTGTTTACGCCGGTTGCATAATCTTAGGTGCCTTCATCGGTTCTTTCTCAGGTAAAATCTCTGTAAGAATCCAACAAATCGCCATTTATTTCAATATGTTCTTGTTGATTTTGATATTCATTGCCTTGCCAATCGGTGCCAAAAACAAGAACATTCCTTTCAATGACGGTAAGTTCATCTTTGGTAATACTGAGAACTACTCCAACTGGTCTACTGGTGGTAACTGGATTTTGAATGCTTTAGTTCCTGCTGCATGGACCATTTCTGCTTTTGATTCTCCAATTCACATGTCTGAAGAAGCTGTTTATAACCCAAGAAACATGAAGAGACATGTTTTACTGGATCCAAAGGCTTCTCCTGCTGCCTTTGGTATCATCATGTCTATCTCTGCATGTGGTTTGCTTGGTTGGTTGATGTTGATTTGTATTTACGCTTGCATGGGTCCTTCTATTGACGATATTATGAACAGCCCTTACAACAACATCTTGACTCAAGTTTTCATGAACGCCTTGGGCAAAAAATGGACTTTGGCTATCATGTCATTGATGTCGATTGGTTGTTTCTTAATGGGTGTATCTGCCATCATGGCAACAAGCAGAAACTTCTATGCCTTGTGTAGAGACAGAGTTCTTCCACCAATTCCAGCTGATTGGCTAGCAGTTGTCAACACCAAGACTAATACTCCTGTCAGAGCCATGTACGGTACCTGTGTTGTTTCCATGCTGCTGGGTTTATTAATCTTCCAAGACCAAGGTGCAAACTCCTTGTTCACTATTGCTGTTGCCGGCTTCTACATGGCCCTGGCTATTCCAATGTTCTTGAAGATAACTTATGCCAGAAAGTTCTTCGACAAGGGCCCATTCTACTTGGGTGACAAGTCTTCTTACATTGTCAACTTCATTGCTGTTGGTTACCAAGCTTTCATGATTGTTCTGATGATGGTTCCATCAGTTAACCACCCTGATAAGGAGACTATGAACTATACTGTTGTATTCACCTTTGGTATCTTGGCCATGGCCTTATCCGGCTACTACTTGTTCATGCATAAATACTTCAAGGGACCAAGATCTAATTTGAGTGATCAAGAATACTTAGAAGCTGTTGGCGAAGATGCAGGCATCGACGCTATTCTATCAACTGAAGAGACAAAGTAATGTTCATGTTGATATCTCTTATTTAACAAAACTTAATAGTAATAATTTGAACAGTTAATGAGGATTGTGAAGGTATCTCACAGTGTTTTCTTTTTGCTTTTTTTCTACATTTTTTTCTTTTTTGCATTAATTAATTGTAATGATATATATTTATGTCATTCATTAAAACTTTTTTAGGCTAAAACTTCTTTCAAGTGGCCTTCTTGTTGTTCAGGTGGTGACAGTTCACTTTCAACTTCACTGGCTGCATCGACGAAACTTTCTTTTTCACCTTCTTCAACTTCATCCGCAGGGCTTTCAACCTCAGCAGCAGGAGTTTCAACTTCATCGGCTGGAATATCTTCTTCTTGGGTAGGAACAGCTTCTTCTGTGTCTTCAACGTGTTCGGCTTCCTCGCTCAAATCTGATGTTATATTCTTGATCTCTTTTCTTTGCTTTATTTCTCCAGTAACAGTGTCATGCAGAGTCTTGTGCTCTCTTCTAGCAGCAGCCGCGTTGGCGTTGTGTTCATCAGCCCTGGCTAAGTCAGCTTCGTCCTCTTCCTTGACTTTTGCAATGATATCATCCAAGTTCTTGTTGAAGGAGGATCTTATGAAAATGGCCTTTGATCTCAAGTTGATTTGGTTTTCTCTTCTCAAGTTGGCCAACAAGGCAGCCTTTTCTTTGTCTTCCTTACCCAAGCCTTGCAAGTGATCGAACTTGTCCAAGTTAATGTCAATGGCAGATTGCAATTGATCGTTTGAAGTTTGGTGCAAGGCAATCTTTTGGTTCAAATCTTCCAATTTGGACTTTTCTAGAGACAGAGAAGCCAATAAGCCAGCTTTCTGGGATTTGTGCTTCAAAATCTTAGATCCCAAAACTTGCAGAGCATACTTGTTCTTTTGGATGTCCTTTGGTGAAGTTTCAGATTTCTCATTGGCGCTTTCAAGATCCTTGGTTTCATCCTTCAAGGATTTCAAGTAGCCATTGACTTCCTCAATGCCGGTTTCTAGCTGATGAATAGCAGATTCCTGTTTGACTTGATCAATGGTGAAGACATCAATTTTTTTCAAGTTGCTCTTGATATCATTGTTGTGATTTTGAACATCCAATAGAACATCAGACATGTTGATCTTGAATCCTTTTTGTTGCAGCTTTTCATCCTTAGTAACAACTTTATCTTCTTGTCTTTGAATCTTCTTTTCATAGTTTTCTCTGGCATTTTCTCTCTTGTTTTGTGTACGAGTCTCTTCCTTGAATTGCAGATTCTCAACCTTAAAAGTTTGCTTGTCGTGATTGATTTCTTCTTGTTTGACAATTTGTCTCTTTGTGTCTGAATCAATTCTGGTTAACAAAGGCAGCATCAATTTGTTGGCTAAGTTGGTTACTTCACCTTGGGTCAAAGTCAATCCACTACCCAAAACAATTAAAGAGTCAGGGCTGTTTTGAGAACCAATGTTACCGAGCTTGTAGATTCTGCCGGTTTCACCAACTTTAACAGATTTTGGATCAACACGCTGTTCGTAAGCTGATTGCTTGCTCTTCAAGTCGTCTAGGATTTCTTGTTTTCTTTCCATGACGGCATTGACAGCCATCTTGTTCCACTCCTCGTTTGTGAACAAAGCCTTTTCACCGTGCTTACCGCCCTTGTGGTTCTTGTAAGAATCAGCAATTCTTTCATCGGCTAGCTTGGAGGCCAACTGAGTCAATGTGTCGATTTCATACTTGGAGTTGACCAAAGGATCGAATTCGTGTTTGGTTTTTAGGCCTTGAATTGGAATAGGAATATTGGAAACAATGGTTTGGGATTTCATGCTTTGAGCATTCTTGGTGGCTTGTGGAATCAACTTGGATAAGTTGAATTTTTTGTTTTGAGCTACAGATTCATTGGCGACATCGTCTTCACTGGCAACGTTCTTCAATCTAGACAAATCAATCTTTCTTTGAGAAGCATTAGATGTATCTAAATGACCTTGGGCGTCAATAGCATACTCTCTGTTTTTAGCAGCTTGGTTGGCAGCAGAGATTAACTTGTCTTGGGAGAACAAAGTGCTATTGTTTCTGGAAACTTTGTTGGCAGCTTCCAAGGATGGAGAGAGCTTCATAGTGCTTGACTTGTGGGACTTGGTGGCAGCCAATAAAGAAGCGTCGGAATGAACTAAGAGTCTCTTGTATTGTTCTTCTGGAGAGGCTCTGTGAGCTTCTTCTAGAGACTCAGTGGCCTTTTTCTCAGAAACGTTCTTGACGGCTAGCTTAGCGGCAATGCTTCCGCTTCTGGCTCTGGTTGCTTTGAGGTCTTGCTCATCGTCTTGTTCCTGGCCATTACCGATGTTGAAGTTGTTGTACTTTAACTTGTATTTGTATAAAGCTTCTTTAGATAAGGGTTGGCCGTCTTGCTGGTAAACGGATGGGAATCTTTTGGTGGAGTTGGTTGTCTCCTGGTTGGAGTCTGTTCTTTGTAATGCGGGGACTAATGACATGATTACTAAGAAAGTGGAGAGTGTATTGGTTGTTCACTTGTACTGAATAAGAAGTTAAAAATACACATTAAACAGTATAATAGTACAGCTTAAAGAAAAGGACCACTTGAATGAATTAAACAAAAAATTGCAACCCTTTTTCTTTCTTTTTTTTTTTTTTTAAAGGTGCACTTGAACTATGGCTTTACTCTTTCTCTTTTTTTTTTTTAAGGGGTAAAACGGAAGGGGGGGGGGGGCACGATTGTAAACCAAATTGCATCATCGCACCAAAGCTGCAACACGTTTTTTTTTTAATTGAGAAATATACGTTTAGCGGACTTTGCTGGGTTTACCAAACAAAACGAAAATACATATTGTACAGAATCTCACACTCTATCCATCTTTTTTAAACAAAACAAACCACATGTTGGTAACAAAATGCTCAACTCATAAAAAACTGCTGTGGATAATTCAAAAATAGCATACTTGCAGCAATCAAAGGCCAGAGTGCCTTTATCAGCAAAACTTTTCTCACATGTATTTGTGAATAGTCCGTGTGTCCCAGTTCGGATATTGCAGTATAAACAAAAAATCAAAAAAAAAAAAAAAAAATTGTTTATGGTTCGTTGAATTTCAAACAAAGAAAAATAAAATTAAAAAGAAAGGAAAGTACTTCATCATTACATTTGATTAATGGTTGTTTACTTGGTAGCAACAATTAATGTCTTTGTCTATTTCTTCTTTCAAATAAAGAGTTTACAGCTAATATACAAAAGCAAAAAAAAGGTAACAAAACCAAGCAACATGTCGACAGTTAACAACTATTCTTTTGCAAACAACTTCTACGACTCCTCTTTAGACACAGCATTTGCATCCAAAAACAACATAGACCCTATCAGCTTCAATGGGCTCGACAACTTGAATCTTTTCATAAATAAATCATCTGCATACATCAATAACTTATATGAGTTCTTTCATGAGCTGTCTTTGCTGGAAAAGGCAAATCTGAAGAAAACAGCTGCTCTGATCCACAAATATGAAAAAACATTCACAAACAAGGACACAATTCCTAAGAACTGGAACGAAACAGTTCATGACCCTCTACTGCAAATATTGAAAAACAAGAATATCAACACTCAAAAATACTTGACCTCAATTGAAAACGACGTCCAATACCATCTGAAGACTGTGCAAACAAACATCAATAGCAACTTGACATCAAGCTTGTTGAAACTGCAGAGCTTCAAACAAAACATAATCCAGTCACATAACTTGATCAAGACTAAGAGCTCAAAGCTGGAACAAAGCAAAATTAAGCTGAGACAAATTGACCTTAACCTACAAATGGCAAATGGCCCAGGATATGGTGAAAAACAACTACAGAAATTGATCAAAGAGCAAAGCAGCCAGCGTTCTGCCATGAGCAATTTGGAAAACGATATCTATGTACACAGAACAGACTTTGACTGCTTGATCAAGAACTATAAAGAAAAGTGGGTAGAAATTACTGAGTCCATACAGGATGAGCAATTCAACAGGTACCAATGCTGTTTAGAGCTAATAAACAATTCATTTGAAAAGAGGTTTGATGATTTGTTGACTCAGAGCTTACATGACCTTGAATCATTAAAGTTTAAGCTAATTAATTACGACTTTGAAAAAGATATGAAGTGGCTGTCCTACAAGTTTGGCACAGGTTTCAAAAATATGAGCACCTCACAAAAAATACAAAGCTCTGCTCAAGAAACCAACAGTAAGTCAATGAACTTTGATGAGTCTTATGACAACTCTGACAATTACGTCGACAAGCACATTACCATGGGGTTCAACAACCAAACAACATTTGACCGTACTCATGAAGCAACTGGACTTGACTATGATAACTTCTCCACATACAAAACCCCTGACTTACCAAATAACAGTGCATACTCAGGTAAACAGCCATTGAACGAACCAGCATTTAGCAATGCTCACCAATATGATCAAAGCAAAGTTGCATTGGGCAATATATCTGAATTTGACTTACCTAGCGGCCTCGAAGAAGTGCATTTGGGTTCGATGAGATACAGCTCCTTGTCATCCCATGCCATCTTAAATGATGACAGCCGTTTAAGCTCTTTTGAACACACAAACAAAAACTCTTTTAAATCAAGCGCCCATAGGTCTATTAATGCAAGTGAAGGCAATAATCTGTCACACAAGGACCAAATGAGACTAATGATGAAGAGTGTTGAAAGTATTGAAGGTGTAAATTGGAGAAACAGAAAACAAATAATCAGCCAACAGAGAGCCAAGGCACCTGAGGTTCCCAAAAGAGAGAAGGATTTGTTTTGGTCGGAAGAGGAACAGGAAGATGAACAAATCAGTGTAGATGATTCAGTCGATGTTACTGCTAAACAAACACCCCACGAATCACAAGTTTCTCATGTATCAAACGACTTGCAAGAAAGCTATATCAATGAAGTTCCCGTAGAAAACGGAATGTCGTATCAAAAATCTGAAAATCGACACACGAGCGGCGTGTCTGCAGCTGCTCCACAGGAAGAAGAGTCTGAGGAGGGCGACTTGACCATGTTGACAAATGCTGTCATGAGAATGAAAGAAAGAAAACATAAAAGAAAATCCATTTTGCACGAACTAGACAACATACGGACTTTGGATGAGCCGTCACAAGCGGAAACGAAATCCTTGAAAGTGTTCGTGCCTCATCATCGATGAACAAGGTGAAGAAAGAACAATCTTCAAACTGTAACCATAATTCTTTCGTTTTATTTCTTCTTTTTTTTTTTTATAAAAAACAACAAAAAAATCATATATAATATCATTGAACCTATTGAAACCCTCTAATTCTTCTTGCCAGTTGCAAGTCTTTCTTCATAACCGTGCTTCTCTTGGCATGTATAGCCAACAGGTTTGTGTGCTCCAGCAGACCAACAATGTATGCCTCGCTTGCCTCCTGTAGGGCCAGCAGAGCCAAACTTTGCCACTTGTACGGCTCCGATGAACCATCTGCAATGGTATATCTGTCTGTGATTTGCTTGACTATTTTTGCAAAGGGGATCTTGGCCACAAGCAGGTCGGTTGTTGACTGGTACTTCATGATTTCACGCAGCGCCTTGTCCGATGCCCCCATCTCAGATGCCTGGAGCTTCTTCTCGTATATGCTCGACTCCCTGCTGTACTTGGAGTTTCTTCTGCTGGAGGACGGCGAGTACTGGCTGGATCTTCTTTTTTTTCTTCTCACAGAGTACAGTTTCTTGGAATTGAGGTTCAGCCCTGTCTTCTGTGAAATCTGGTTCGAGAGGGTATCGGAAACAGCTCTATTTTTGTTTATTCTGGATCTCTGCTTTTTTAGATAATCCAGCATGCCTTCATGGTGCTTGTTTTTCTCAGAAGAAAGTAGGGACTTACGGTCACTGACTACACTGTCGTTTTGTCCCAGCAGGTTCAAAGCCCTGATATTTAAATCGTTAAAATCGTGTTCTTGTTCCATATTAGGGATTTAAAAAAAAATAATGCCAGTTTGTTTAAGAACAAAAGCGGATTTTTTTTGAGTGTTGAGTGTTGAGTGTGTTGCTTTGGGTTTTGTTGATGATATCTTAAGAGAGAAAATAAAAACAAAATAAACAAAAATCATCACATTGGGTCTTGAGGCTCAAATCTTTAACGCGAAACCCAAAAAAAAAAAAAATAACTTAGTAAACGGAAATCCTCTGTTTTGATAAAGATAAAGCACGTGATCTCATCAGATGATGAAACTAGAATTCATTTATTTTGACCATATCTCTTGGCACCTTGTTGGAAAAAAGGGATGCTGCTTTTAGTCGCAGTAATATACTAGTATATATACAGTTCAAAGTTACAGCTAGCCAAGACATATGAAAAAAATGTATATCTATTTAACCAGAAAACACAACATTTCCTTTGCTCAATATACTGTTCATGAAGTACTGCCCCTAGTTGCCAACAACTTTCTTTTTATGTTCACAGCCTAGAGTGACAAACAAGTACGTGCTTGTTTGTTTTTTATCCATATTTCATTTAAAGCGATTTTCACCAATCGTATCCTTTCGTTCTTATCGCTGATAAAAGTTCCACTCCTTCATTTTTTTTTTTTCTTGGCCCCTGTTTTTTATTGCTGCTTGACTAGAAAAAAAATAATCACTTATAAAGACATATTCAATTTCAAGATGTTTTCTCAAAGTAAACAATAATGACTTTAGCATAACACCAAAACACTTACAATAACCACAATTTGAAATGGAGACCTTAACTGATTACGTTAAGAAAGCTATTTCTAAAACAAATGAAAAAAAGAAAAAGAGACAGATCATAATATCCAGCACTATTGGTATTTTTGTTCTTTTTCTGATCTCCATACACTTATTCAAACCTGCTGACAAATTCCCTGACTACACAACTGACTGTAGCTCATACAGCCCAATGCCACTGCTGTTCAACAAGTCCTATGACAAAATTTTACATGATCTAGATTATAAGCTTGGGGTAGTAGACAAATTGACTGGTGCTGTGAAGATACCTACCGTTGTATTTGACTCTTACGGGCAACCTGATTTAAATACTTCTTTGGCTGACGATAAGGAATACTCCGAGTTCCAAAAGTTCCACGATTATTTGGAAAAGGCGTTCCCATTGGTTCACAAGCACCTTAAGAAGGAAACTGTGAACAAAGTTGGTTTGGTTTACACATGGACACCACATGCTGAAACAGATGCAAAGCCTTTGCTGTTGATGGCCCATCAAGACGTTGTTCCGGTTGAGCCAAGCACCATAGACAAATGGTCCTATCCACCATTTGAGGGCCATTACGACGAGCTAACAGGCAAAATATACGGCAGAGGTGCTTTGGACACTAAGCTATTTTTGATTGCGCAAATGGCAACTGTTGAGTTGTTGCTTAAGGAGGACTACGAATTAAAGAAGCCACTGATCTTGGCCTATGGTTTTGATGAAGAAAAAGGCGGTGACTTTGGTGCTAAATTTATTGCTCAGTTTTTGTTTGAAAGATACGGCAAGGATGGGATTGAGGCCTTGTTTGATGAAGGTGAGGGTGTAGCCCAGCTAGACGACACTACTTTTATCGGCATGCCGGGTGTTGCTGAAATGGGATACTGTGACATGTACATAGAGTTGGATACTCCAGGTGGCCATTCATCAGCTCCAAACCATTGGGACATTGAAACAACTGGTATAGGTATCATTTCCGAAATCAACCATTACATAACTGCTGACCAATTTGAAACCTCTGTTTCTGTTAACAATCCGGTATTGAGCTTCTTGCAATGCAGTGCTAAGTACAATCCTAAGTCTTTGGACTCTGCAGTTCTAGCCTCCATCAAAAAGAACTCATTGAAGAAGTTCGAGGAGGCCATTCAAACCAATGATTTGAGATTCACCTTCAAGACTACACAATCCATGGATGTTATCACTGGTGGTATCAAATCCAACGCCATGCCTGAAAACGTGGTCAATGTCATCAATCACAGAATCGACATCCAGTCATCAGTTAACGAGACTGTTGAGCATGATTTGAAGCACGTGATGGATGCTGCTGAAAAGTACAATCTGGGTGTTACCATTGACTGGAGAAACACTGGGGAAGTAGAGGTTTTGAAGCCTGCAACTGATATGGGAACATTCAAGATCAGAGTTGTTGGTGCTTTGGAGCCTATCGCTGCCATTCCATATGACGACTTCTATGACATGGTTGCCTCCACTGTTGTTAGTGTTTACAATGACCCGCTATTTACAGGAGATGCCGGTAATGGCGTTGATGTTTTGTTTGAGGGAACAATGTCTCCGGGCAACACTGACTCGGTTTATTACGGCCTGAAGGAGCTGGTGAACGGAAGAGTCTACAGATTCTCCGGGATGTTGCAAGAGGCCGAAAATGCCCACACTGTGGATGAGTGGTGCACTGATAAGGCCTTCTTGACCTCTCATGCGTTCTTGTACTCCCTAATTGTGAACTTCAACGAGGCCTACTAAGAATATGATTACGTAGATATGATGGTCCAGAAAAGAATAAAAAAAACCCCCCAAAGCTAAATCCATGGTAAACGCGCTTAAGGTAAAAAAAAAAAAAGACGTCAGATTAGCACCCCAAAAAAAAAGGCATACCCAAACTGTCGTTTTAGGTAATCCGTTAAAACAATGAGCGCTTTTTTATTTGCATTTTTGGCTTTTTCCGGAGTGAAGCATTTAACAACTCCGGGATGGAGAAAAAAAAAAGCAGAAGACCTTAAGAAAACTAACCTTTTTTGGGGAGGCTTAGTCATTTTTACGTACGTTTAAAACGTTTGACATTGAGAAGAACTCCTATGATATATATAATAGCTCTGTTTAGGAGTTCTAACTGTGTATTTTAATTGATGTTTCCGTAAATAAATAGGAAGATTTAAAAGTTGAGGGGGAAATCCAAAATTAATATATCAATTAACCCAGTGCATACTACAGTACTAAACTTTAATTAACTGCAATTTAAAAAAAAAAAGAAAAGAAAGGAAATATTGTTAATAATCTTGAACTACTATTTGATATACATTAACCTTGGAAAAATATAAACCATCCACAATTAATTATAATGTTCATATTTTCTACTATATTCAAGAAAACAGCTGCAGTCATACACAAACATCCCAAATACTTATTTCTGTTCCCTTGGTTTGGCTTAGTCTTCTGGTACGCCATGCTGATATCCATGCTTGCGTACTGGGGTGCTGAGGGAAGACCCATTTGGCATTGGCTGTATGGCTACCACATCTCCCCACAGAACTACAAGAAAAACTACGGCAGTGTTGGCTTGATTTACATCAGTGATATCGGTACTACAAGGATGCAGGGTGTGTTCATAGCCTTCAGCTTGTGCCAGGGGATTGTTTACTTCGTATCGCTATATGTTTGGTATGTTATTAACTATACCAACAAGGACGACTACATAACCCCACAAGAAGCCGCTGCTGTTGAGGACACAGAAAACAGCTCGGAAGAAGGAGCTGCTGTTGAAGAAACAGGAGACAGCTCGGAAGAAGTGACTGAAGAAATCAAGCCTGAGCAACTTCATCACAGAAAGCCATTTTTTAAGTTCACAGACCACGAAAAAAACTTGATATACGCTTCTCTTTTCTTTACCTTCATCGGTGAGGCCGGTATTTTCTTCTGCTCAATATTCAACACAAGAGACTTCCACCATGCACACTTCAGCATGGTTGGGTTGTTCTTAGCAGGAATGGGAATCAGTGTAATTTTAACGGGTACAAGTTTCATACTGACAGGTAAGACAGTATACGCAAGAGAACACAATGTGACACAGCACTGCATTGGATACAAGTTCTGGACTAAGGAGTACTATTCGATGATGTTCGCCAATGTCTGGTTAACGTCAGGTGTTTGCAAGTTGATCTGGGTCATCTGTGCCATTATATTTGCCATTTGTTTCGGTGCAGTTGACAAAAATGATATCTCCGCCGTATTTGAATGGCTAGTGGCTTTCTGGTACGGAATAATATTTATAATCTGGAGTGTCGACATGTACATTCATAGGAAGCTAAGTTACCAAAACACTGCATAGATATATATTATATAGTAATCTTTTTTTGAATATAGCTGTATCAAAAATGATGGATGTTCGGATAAAAGATGTCATCTCGAAGAAGATCATAAACGTGATTTTTTTTTTTTTTTCAAGTAATTACAAGTTGCTTATCACCTAAGAAAAAATACTTCTGGAATGTTTTCAAAGCAAAGATTATCTGTATCATTGATCAAACTTTTTTCCCCCGTAGGTAATGGATAACGTTCAGGTGATAGTGCAATGCCCATCAAGAAAGAATATTCAAAAAAATAAAAATGATATTCGGTAAAACCTTGTGTTTTCTCTCAATGGTGTCAAGATGATATATTACAAATCAAAAATTGTCAGGGCTTTAACATTAGAATCAAAGAATGGATATAAGCGGCAATCAATCATGCGATGGATATAAACGTGCAGGTATCGCGTTATCTTATACTTTTTCATCACCCCAAAAACAATAGATATCCAGAATCACCTAATATTATTTACACGAATTACTAATCCAGATGTAACAGCCCCTAATCAAAAAAAAAATGTCTAGCAGCAAACGTGTGGTCCACTGTCAAAAAAAAACAGGTGAAAACGCGAAAATACTGCCAGACACGTCAAGCAAACAGTCTCGTTCCCAAAGGGAGGGGAAAAAATACACCAAAAAAAAAAAAAATTGTAGCTGAATCACCAGCATTCTTCGTATTTTTTTTAAAAAAATTACTTTCACGTCGTGCTTTTTATACATTTTCTTTTTTTTTTTTTTTGGTTTTTGGGTTTTCTACTCTTTAGCATTATATAATAAACATATCTGCTTTGAGTGTTATTGATATTTGCTCTCTTACGTTTATGAATATTATATGAATATTAGCAAACTAAACCAACCCAATTAATTTAAAAGAAAATCATTTAATACACACATATCATAATGGTTGCTCCAACTCCAAGTAAAACTGCCGCTGCTGCCCTAGACAGCTTAGCCCTAAACTCTGCCAAGAAAGATTTGAACTCTGTTGCTGAAGAAGGATCCCAAGCCACCGCATCCACTGCCATTGGTGGTACCAAGGAAACCGCTGCTCTAGAAGCTAAGATGCTTGACAGATCTAAGTCTGTTGAAAAGAATATCGCCAATGCTGTTTTGGCTCATGAAGAATTCAAAAAAAACCATGCTGTGCATAGACATCAACTGAAGGAGACTGAGAAGGATGAAGTAATATTGGTTGAAAACAACAGAAGATTTGTCTTGTTCCCAATCAAATTCCCTGAAATCTGGGAAGCCTATAAGAGAGCCGAAGCTTCCTTCTGGACCGCTGAGGAAATCGACTTGTCCAAAGATCTGCATGACTGGAATAATAGAATGAACGAAAACGAAAGATTCTTTATCTCTAGAGTCTTGGCCTTCTTTGCTGCTTCCGATGGTATTGTCAACGAAAACTTAGTTGAAAACTTCTCTGCCGAAGTCCAAATCCCAGAAGCCAAGTGTTTCTACGGTTTCCAAATCATGATGGAAAACATCCACTCTGAAACTTACTCTCTGCTTTTAGACACATACATCAAGGACCCTAAAGAAAACGAGTTCCTATTCAACGCCATAGAAACCATTCCTGAAATCAAGGAGAAGGCTGAATGGGCCATCAGATGGATCCAAGACAAGGACGCTTTGTTTGCCGAAAGACTGGTTGCTTTCGCTGCTGTTGAAGGTGTCTTTTTCTCCGGATCCTTTGCTGCTATCTTCTGGTTGAAGAAGAAGGGTTTGATGCCTGGGTTGACTTTCTCTAACGAATTGATCTGTAGAGATGAAGGTTTACATACTGACTTTGCTTGTCTCTTGTTCTCCCACTTGAAAAACAAGCCAGATCCAAAGATTATTGAAAAGATCATTGCTGAAGCCGTTGAAATTGAAAAGAGATACTTTGTTGATGCCATTCCAGTTGCCTTATTGGGTATGAATGCTGACCTAATGAACCAATATGTTGAATTCGTTGCTGATAGATTATTGGTTGCTCTAGGTAACGAGAAGCTTTTCAATGTCACCAATCCGTTCGATTTCATGGAAAACATATCTTTAGCTGGTAAGACCAACTTCTTTGAAAAGAGAGTATCTGATTACCAAAAGGCTGGTGTCATGGCCAAATCCTCCAAGGCTGAAGCTGAAGACGCCTTTGCCTTCGATGAAGATTTCTAAAGATGATGTAATATATAATAACAACAAGAAAATTTCTAGATTAAATAACATTTGTATTTATACAATGAGAGTAATACAGCTATCTATCAATAAGATATATTAGATTTTGGCTAGGCTTTTTTTATGTTTTTTATTTTTGTTTTTCTTTTAAATCTTGTTGGGATACGATAAGAATGATTATTGGTTTTTGTCACGTGGATACATTCAACAAGCTTGTTTGCTGTTTTTCCCGCAGACTTATATGTGTGAGTGTGTGCTTTTTTCTAAGCACAACTACATTACAAAAAAAAAAAAGGAAAAAAAAAGCAAGCATCAAGCTTTTTCTCAATACATTTTTTTTACATTCAGAAATTGGTGTGTGTGTGTTATTTTCTTTTTCTTCTTCTTTTTCTTTTTTGTTTGTTCTTACTAACTTAATCTAATCTTAAACACAGCTTAACTACTCTTAGAAAATATAAACAAACCCCACTTAATACCTAGATCAATATTTTAAAATATAATTTAAAGATTTATTGTTTTTATTTTTGTTTTCAGAAACCAACAGCTTTATTTAACTAAAGAAAAGTTTTACACACATCTTTGTATCAAAAAAAAAAAAATCAATAAAAAGCTCATTTACCAAAACAATCATTAAAAATGGAAGCAATTTTAAACTTTAATGAAGCTCTAGATATTTCTTTGCTAGATCAAGTTGTTACAACATTTTATAGCGGCTCTGGGGAACAACAAAAGCAAGCCCAGCTTGTTTTAACACAGTTCCAAAGTCACGCAGATGCTTGGCAAAAGGCTGACCAGATTCTACAAAACTCATCCAACCCACAATCAAAGTTTATAGCTCTTGGTATTTTAGATAAGTTGATTACATCCAAGTGGAAAATCCTACCTAAAGAACAAAGAATTGGTATCAGAAACTTCATTGCAGGTATGATCATCTCTTTGTGTACATCTGGAAACGCTGATAAAAATTTGATAAAGAAATCTGATTTAACCTTGGTGCAAATCTTGAAACAAGACTGGCCTGCTGAATGGCCAGAATTCATTACAGAAATCATACAGTCATCTCAATCATCAGAAGCTGTTTGTCAAAACAACTTGACCATTTTGACTTTATTAAGTGAGGAAATTTTTGATTTCTCCTCAGAACAAATGACCCAAGCCAAGGCCATGAAATTGAAAACTGCTTTGTCAAGCGAATTCAAAGAAATCTTTAATTTGTGTTTCAACATTTTATCTGGCGATTCTTCTAAGGAAGCCTTGATCAACACTGCTTTGAATTGTTTACTCAGATATATTCAATGGATTCCTCCTTCATTTATCTTTGAAACTGATATCATCAACCTATTAAGTAAAAACTTCTTAACTTTAATATCAACCAGAAGTTTGTCCTTGAAATGCTTGACTGAAATATCTAACCTAGATTTGAGCAGTGTCATAGGTAATATCAATGTTCAAAACATCTTATCTACCTACTTTAAGCAATCATTGACATCTATCAACTCATTCATGCCTCCAAATACCAACCTAAAGGAAATTTATCTAACCTCAAACAATTCTACACAAGCCTTTTTGCATGATTTTGCCATGTTCTTAACTACTTACTTAAGCAATCACAGAGTTTTGTTAGAAGAAAGAGGATTGAGCAACCAAGAGGAAAAGGAAGTCAACTTAACTGCTCATAGTTATTTGATTGATTTGTCAAGAATCAACGAAAGAGAATTGTTCAAGATCTGTTTGGACTACTGGAATTCCTTTTCCAAAGACTTATTTGATGACATGCAATCCCAAATTAGCAACAGTGCATCAAACTCCAACAACACATTGATGAAGTTGAAAAACATGGAATTCCAAGTATCTGCTCAGCAAGGTGCTCCTGATCCACAGTACTTGATGCAATATCCATTGAAGAAACATATTTATGAGGATTTGTGTGCCAGTTTGAGAATTATCATTATTGAAAACATGGCCAAACCAGAAGAAGTCTTGATTGTTGAAAATGATGAAGGTGAAATTGTCAGAGAATTTGTCAAAGAAAGTGATACTATTCAATTATACAAGTCCGAAAAACAAGCTTTGGTTTATCTAACCCACTTGAACGTCTCAAACACTGAAAACATAATGGTAAACAAGCTATCCAATCAATTGAACGGATCAGAATGGTCATGGCACAACATCAACACTTTGTGTTGGGCTATTGGTTCCATTTCTGGTGCTATGTCGGCCAGCTTTGAAAAATCATTCATTGTCACTGTCATAAGAGATCTATTGGTTTTGACTGAACAAAAAAGAGGTAAGGACAACAAAGCTGTTGTTGCTTCCAATATCATGTACGTAGTTGGTCAGTATCCAAGATTTTTGAGAGCCCACTGGAAATTCTTGAAAACAGTCATTGCCAAGTTGTTTGAATTCATGCATGAAAAGCATGAAGGTGTTCAAGATATGGCTTGTGATACATTCTTCAAGATTGTTGAAAAATGTAAAAGACATTTCATAACCGTCCAAGACAAAGAAACTGAACCATATCTAATGAATATTATTACAAACATCTCTGATCACATTTGTGATTTGGAAACCCAGCAAGTTCACTCTTTCTACAGAACTTGTGGTATCATGATCGCCGATGAAAATAACGAAGGTCAAAGAGAAGCCTACCTACAGAAGTTGATGGTCTTCCCAAATGAAGCATGGGGCCAGATCTGCCAACTCTGTCTATCAGATCCTAACATGCTAACCAATACCGAAACTGCTGCTATTGTGTCCAATATTGTCAAAACTAATTTGGCCGCTTGTTCTTCCATAGGAACTTTCTTTAAATCACAAATTCTATATGTTCATAATGATATGTTCAAAATGTACACCATTGTTTCCAAGTTAATCAACGATGCCGTGGCCAAGGATGGTGATATTGCCACTAAGACACCTAAGGTCAGAGCTTTGAGATCTATCAAAAAGGACATTCTAAAGTTGATGGAAGCCTACATAAGTAAGGCTAATGATGTTCAACAAAGTATTGCTATTTTGATCAATCCACTGCTACAAACAGTTTTACAAGATTACTTCCAAAATGTCCCAGATGCTAAGGATGCCGAAGTATTGAAATGTATGGCCACAGTTGTCAAGAAAGTTGGTGGAAGTATCCCAGACGGTGTCATTTTGATTCTTCAAAGTGTATTTGAATGTACATTGAACATGATCACAAAGGATTTGACCAACTACCCAGAACACCGTGTTGAATTTTATAACTTGTTAAAGCAAATAAATGCCAAGTGTTTCAACGCTTTGTTACAGCTACCACCAGCTGCTTTCAAACTATTTATAGATTCTATTTTCTGGGCATTCAAACACAACAACAGAGATATTGAGGTTTGTGGTTTGGACATTGCTTTGGAAGTTATTCAACATATTGTCAAGCTTCCTCAAAATAACGAATTTGTTGTAAATTTCTACCAACAATACTACTTCACATTTATCAGTGAGATTTTTGCTGTA
This sequence comes from Hanseniaspora meyeri, assembly GCA_030370665.1. Lineage (NCBI taxonomy): Eukaryota > Fungi > Ascomycota > Saccharomycetes > Saccharomycodales > Saccharomycodaceae > Hanseniaspora > Hanseniaspora meyeri. The sequence goes on along the minus strand of CP113884.1, from coordinate 591,675 downwards.
ATGACTGATAGTGACCATAAATCAGGATTCTCAAACCAAGCTGCTGTTTTAATGAAGCTCATAGCAATTGTAGAAAATGGTGTTATTAAGACTAGCATTGTAGCTGCAGGCCCTGACTCCATGGAAGGTGCATCCAATCACGACTACTTATACGCTTACATGGGTAACATGTTGACCAATGCTCTTCCAAACTTGAGCACTGAACAAATCATTTCATTTTTGCAAAGTTTGGTCAAGCAATGCAACTCGCCAAAGGTATTCAATGGTTTACTAAGAGACTTCTTAGTTCAAATTAAAGAGTATGGTGGTGATCCAGCTGATTACTTGTATGTTGAAGAAGTTGAAATTGAAAAGCAAAAGAAACAACAAGCTGAAATTATGAACGCCGCCAGAATTGGTGGTTTAGTTAAACCAAGTGAGTTTGAAGATTAATGTTGATATGTTTTGTTCTTTTCTTCTTCTTTTTTTTTTTTTTTTATATTTAATTTAATTTAATTTTTTTTTATCAATTCATGTTCAAGTTGATTGACGATTATATATTATTGAATTACAAGATTTTCATAAATACTTTATGTCTTATATGTGTTTTTTTATAACAGTTTATAAAGTTTTTTTTATATACAGAATAGATTATTAATTTTTTTTAATAGCATCTCTTAGGGTAATGAATCCACCCTTTTCACCAGGAACAGAACCCTTAACTACCAAAGTACCTAACTCATCATCAGCTTCTAGAACTTCTAAATTATATCTAACGGAGTTCTTGAAACCATATCTACCAGCCATCTTAGTACCTGGGAAGACTCTAGCTGGTTCAGTATTACCACCAAAGGCACCTCTGTGTCTTATGGTTTTGGTGTTACCATGGGATTGTGGTTGCATTGTGAAATTCCATCTTTTAATTACACCTTGGAAACCTTTACCTTTGATTTCTCCTCTTACATCCACAAAGGCACCTGTTTTGAAGTATGATGGTTTTAGTAAAGTACCTGATTCTAGCAAAGCTTCTGGAGTTTTGACTCTAGAAGATATGACTTTCATCTTGACAGATGTGTTCAATGAGTCGTATTGACCTTGTAGAGATCTATTGACCTTGCTAGGTTTCTTCCAACCAAAGCCTATTTGATTGATATATAAACATTTGTCCTCATCAATGATTTTATTGATTACTTCAACATTGTTGAACTCTAAAACTGTACAGAAAACACGTTCTCCATCTTGGGTGAAGTAGGCACTTGTCCCTAGCTTTCTTGCTAGAGCACCAGGTCTCTTGGTTATGTTGATTCTTCTATGTAAAATGTTGGAGTAGTCTGTAAGAAGCGACAAAGTCTTGAAATTCTTAACATTGATGGTTTGAGAAGATGTAAGCTTAGGAATAGTTTGAACAACCTCATTTAGAGAGTTGCTTGTATTTGAAAAATATCTAGCAATACCTAGTGATTTGCTGTACATTCTATCACGTATATATGTTGTCTTAAGTAAATACTAAATTGCTTAGGTTGTATTTGGTATTGTTATATGAAATGCTAGACCTTCTTCTTTAGATGAAAAATTTTTAAATAAGAAAAGGCCTTGACCGAAATTTCTTCAGAAGAGGGAAACCAAAAAAAAAAAAAAAAAAAAAAGAAAATTTTTTTGTTTGTTTTATCTGGTTCAATTAGCCATGTTTCTGCACGTGACCAAAATAAATTGAAAAAAACAGTGATACACATCGACAATACTTTAATTAAACGCGAAAAGTTCATTTTCAAAAAACATTTTTTTACCAAAAGAGCAGCTGCTACGAAAGGCTGATCAACACCAATTACAAGTTTTGCAATATTTGGCAATAGTTACATCATGGCAAAATTAAATGAATTGGGAATTAACTCTTTGGAGTCGTTCAAGTGTTTTATTCTTGATAACAAAATGAACAACCTTGCTGAAAACTCAACTCAGATCAAATCACTGCTCTTTCACTTGATTTACAAGGAGCGTTATTGCACACACAAAACTAGAGCTAAACTAAACAATCTGATATCAGTCGTTTTATCAAATGTCAACTCTCAAAAAGATTCCACAGTGTTAAATTCATTGAGTCTCTTGCCTATAGACATCAATGATGGTCTGATGAAGTATTGGAACTTGAACACTTTACAACAAAATAAACAAAGCGCTTTATCGCTTTTAAAGAAGATATATGCCAACTTTGATGAGTCTATGAGTCTTATTGAGGATTTTGAAAGCAATGAAAACTGTGTTTTGCTACCCCTGATTGATATCATTAAAAACATGTCAAAAGTTGAGACGAATACAATGTTCCAAGATGTTTCCAATGATTTTTACGTTTTTGTACAGAGTTCAAAGGCATTTGAAGACATATCTGAAACTCAACTAGAAGATTTTCTAAATACTTTAACCACTTTAAATATATTTTTTAGTGAGCGGAATGATAAAGGAAACAAGAACATCTTTACCATGAACCTGAAGTTCATTGTGAGCGAGGGAGGAGAAAACGAGGACATGCATACGAACGACAAGCTGCATTGGCTTTCTGAAAAAATTAATTCATTGAGCAGCGAGTGTTGTCAATATAATTCTGAAATTCAGACTTTGGCCAACACATTGCACTACTTTGAGTATAAGGATTTCCAAAGTGTTGATCCTAGAGTAGTATTTCAAGGAGATCTTATATTCAATACCAACTCTTTAGATAAACAATCCACTCAATACCTAATTGACAGAATTCCTGTAGTGGGTTATCCTGCTATCAAAAAGACCAAAGCTCAATCTAAAATCACCTTGTTTAGTGATAATGGTGTTATGAAAAAGGTCAAGCAAGAATTGATACTACACCACAAGGAAGATACTAACGAAATTGCGGCCGAGCCACTTAAAAAAGAAAATCTTGTTACAGTTTATAGAAATGGAGACTGTTACTCGTACTTGAATGAAGAAGAGCTCAAAACTTTAACTACATTGAATATTCCTGTTGAAAAAACTTTCTTGGATATTGAGGAAGATGATGATGATTTTGAAGAAGAAAATGAAAGTGATTCTGATACTATCACCAAGCACGCTTTATTTAACAAAAACGTTATACCAATGTATACCATGGACAAACAGAAATTTCCAGTTGAATACCTGACTGGTGAATCTCAAATTATCATTTGTGATTTTTACTCAAATAAAACACCAGTAAACAAAGCAAACTACCTGGCGTTTATATCTTTTGTTGATTTACTGCTGGAAAACAATCTTGTATGTATAGGTAGATACGTCAAAAAAGACACTGCACCATACGACATAAACATGTGCTGTCTCTCACCTAGCAAGACTGTCACTGATGGAAAAGAGAACCGATGTTTGATTATTACAAGAATTATATTTGGTGCAGAAAACAAGTACTCTGTTGGTGAACATACAGAATCCATGCTTGCCGAGAAATTGCCAACAAAGAAACAAAAACTTTCTCAACAAAACAGTATCAAAAAAGAAAATTACTCTTTTTCATTTTCTGATTTGATTGAAAACAACATTCTGGACATAAAATTCTTTGAGAATGAGGATAACCAGCTGTTTGTTAAAGATAGGGGGGATTCCAAACAATGGTCTTATTCTTTAAAACTTGGTGAGTCTTACCCATGCACCCATATAAACTCAGCATTAAATGAAAAGAAATTGGATGTTCTTTCCATTGATGATTTGCATGTAACAGGAAAAGAAGAATTCAGAGAACAACTTGTTGACCAAACATCGTCAGAGTACAAAAACGACGGTGTTTGTTACAATAACTTTGACTTGAAAAGACTTTATGGCCTGGAGACTCTGTCTAAAATAGATGGTACTATCAAAGAGTCTCTTAGAGTTGTAAATGCAGAAGACATGGGCTTACCACTTGAGGATGAGGAATAGAAGAATACATATACAAGGCTTTATATTAATTAAACCATTGCAAGTTTCAAAGAGGGCTTTTTTTTTTCCCCACTGGATTTTTATCTTAGATAACAAATTTTATTCCTTTTTTCTTTTTTATTTGGGGCTTATCAGCACGATCTATTCTTTTATTTATTCTTTTTGAAGAGCGCTAATAATCACACATAAACTATCATATAAAAAAAGTGATAGGGCAGGTGGCAATTAACCTTATAAATGACTTAGACTTACCTATAATTGCACATGTGGTCTGATACATTCATAGAACCACAATGGGGCCTTAGGAGGTATTGCTTGTAAATCTTCCCCTCGTTTTTTATTTTTTTCTGATTTGAAAATGCTGTTATGCTGTTAGGTTTATTTTGAAGGGGGGTTTATTTCAGTACAAACAAAAGTTCCCCATAAAAAATAAATATAAAAAAAATTTTCGTGTACATTGCATCGCGCATATATAATGTCACAAATCTATACTAACACACAGTTGCTAAAGAGTTCGTGAACATGATTGAGGCAATAAAATAGGAAACAAAATCACCAGTGATCAGGAAAACAATATTAGATTTATATAACAGAGTTTAGCTTTCTTTTATTGATAGGTTATTTGTTATTATATCCCTTGCAATTTCCTCTTTATATATATATATAAGTACAAGCTTGCGTTATTCGTACACCAACACAATCATGGCTCTGGAAAACTCTACAACTGGCATTTCATCTGCCATGCCTTCTGAAAAACTAACTATCAAAAAAGTTGCTACTTCTCCATTTAAAGATCAAAAACCAGGTACTTCAGGTTTGAGAAAGAAGGTTAAGGTCTTTTCTCAAGAAGCCAATTACACTGAAAACTTTATTCAAGCAATTCTAGAATCCATTCCGGAAGGTAAGGAAAACAGCAAGCTAGTCATTGGTGGGGATGGTAGATACTACAATGATGTTGTGATGAAGAAAATTATTGCTATTTGTGCTGCTAACGGTGTCAAGCATTTGATCTTTGGTCACATGAACGGTATCATGTCTACCCCATGCTGCTCTAATATTATCAGATCAAGAAACTTCACTGGTGGTATTATATTGACTGCTTCCCACAATCCCGGTGGTGAAAATGGTGACTTGGGTATCAAGTACAACCTAAGCAACGGTGGTCCTGCTCCTGAAAGTGTCACTGATGTTATTTACGAGAAGTCATGTAAGTTAGATCATTACTTGACTGTTGAAAACTTGCCAGAAATTGATTTGACCAAATGCAACACTCAAGTCATTGATGTTGAGGTGTTTGGAAAGATGACCATTGAGGTTATTGACACCACAGTTATTTACTCTAAATTCATGAAGGAAATTTTTGACTTCACAAAAATCAAAAGCTTTTTGTCAAATGGTAAGTTCAAGGTTTGCTTTGATGCTTTGAATGGTGTTACTGGTCCATATGCTGTTGAAATTTTACACAAAGGAATTAGGTGTGCCTTTGGATCAACTGCAAAATTGTGTTCCAAAGCCAGACTTTGGTGGTTTGCATCCAGACCCTAACTTGACATACGCCCATACATTGGTTGATACAGTTGTTAAGAACAAGGTCGACTTTGGTGCCGCTAGTGATGGTGACGGTGACAGAAATATGATTTTTGGATATGACAATGAAAGAGACGAATCAACCTTTGTCTCCCCAGGTGACTCGGTTGCAATCATTTCTGAATACGCTTTGAAAAACTATATCCCATACTTTGAAAATGATGTTAAAGGGTTGGCCAGATCCTTCCCTACTTCTTCCGCTATAGACAAGGTTGCTGCTGAGTATGGCATTAACTGTTACGAAGTTCCTACTGGATGGAAGTTCTTCTGTGCATTATTTGATGCGAAGAAATTGAGCATTTGTGGTGAAGAAAGCTTTGGTACTGGGTCTGACCATATCAGGGAAAAGGACGGTTTATGGGCCATCATTGCTTGGTTAAATGTTTTGGCAAGTTACAATTCCGAGAATCCAGAAAAGGTTGTTTCTATTGCTAACATTCAAAGAGACTTTTGGGAAAAGTACGGCCGTACATTCTTTACAAGATATGATTACGAAGACTTGTCCAGTGAAAAAGCTGGCAAAGTTGTCGATTTTTTGGAAAAGGTTGTTGCTAACGAAAACGAGGAACACAAGTCTGTCAACGGTGTCAAAATTGTTGAAAGAGGTAACTTTTCATACACTGATTTAGATGGAAGTGTTTCCAAAAATCAAGGTTTATACTTCAAGCTAGAAAACGGCTTAAGATGTGTTTTGAGATTGTCAGGCACTGGTTCATCAGGAGCCACTATTAGACTATATGTTGAAAAGTACAGTAATGAAAAATCAGATCTATTTGCTGAAACGCAATCTTACTTGAAATCTGACATCAAAAGCATTGTTGAATTCTTAGGTTTTAAGAATTTCATTGGCACTGAAGAACCAACTGTTAAGACATAGATAAGCATTCAACAAAAAAGTTTCTTTAAGCTCATTATAAAATAACGAGATTTTACATAACAGAAAACTATTTTTATTTAATATCATTTGAATATTCCTCATTATTATTTTTTCCTTGTGTGCTGTTACTTACTTGACTGATATGTCTATCAACAGAATTCGTAATCTGTTTAGTTCCAAATATAAACGTTTCCTTTCTTTTATATCCGCTGAACCATTTCCTTTTAGCAAGCAGCCGCTTAAGTCCAAATTTAGGTGATGTTTTCATCTCTGTGTTATTTTTAATTAGTTTTTTTTTTTTTTAGTGCAAAAAAAAAAAAACGCATGTTTTGAAACTTGGCTATCAAACAAAAGCACAGAGACCTTAAGCTAAAGCTAGTGAGTTTTTTAAAAACAGAATATCAAAAGAAAACCCTCAAACAACCATTTTCAACATTGTTAATAACAAAAACATCTGACAGATATCAAAAGACTATAGCAAAAAGTCTTCAATAAAATAACATGTTTTCATGGAAAAAAAAGTTTAATCTCAGCGGAGGTGAAAAGACTGCTGATACTAAAGAAAAAAAACCAAAACTGGCTGGCAATAAATCATCAGATAATGTCAGTACACCAGAAGACAATAGAAAGCACAGCAAGCAGCAAAGTTCTCAGGACATAATGTCAAGTTCTTCTCCAGTTGACACTGCCAAAAATATACCAGCAACGCCAAATATGGTCGCCACTAATAAGGATAACACAACCCTAGACCAAGCAAACACCGGCGATGTTAACGATAAAAATCATGATAATCCAAATAAAATTGGCATGGCTGGTCTTTCTATCAACTCAACAAATAGTCAAAACGAAGATGCATCAGTTGATCTACCTTCTTCAAGTGGACAGCAATCCGGATCAAGCGGGATTTTGACACTTAAAATATACAGTGGTGACGGTTTTGCTTTGCCTTTCCCATTGGTTTATAATCCACAATTACTTACAAGATTGTTGAATTCAAGTTCTAACAAGCAGCCACCAAACAAGCTTGAAGAATTGAATTCTTTGATGGAAAATTTGAGATTGAGTAATCAATTAGAAGACCCTCAGTCCATACCAGGTCACATTGCCACCAAATTTGTTCCTTCAACCATAACTCTGCCAGGATCCAAAAACTTGAATCCATTGATCTATTTTACAGTTGAATTTGATAATACAGCTGCAACCATTCAACCAGAATCAGGAACAATGGATCAACCAGTCTTCAACAAAATATCCACTTTTGATGTCACTAGAAAGCTAAAAAATTTAAGAATTGATGTATTCTGTAGAATACCATCTATTTTATTATCCCAATCGTTGATTAACAATGCAGGAAACAACGAAACTTTACAAAAAGTAATCAACAACCAAGACGTTCACTTGCTAACATTTGATTTGCCTTTGAATTTAGAAGACTACACGTTCAATAGCGTGCGTTTGTTCAATCACAAATGGGTACAATTGGGCGAAAGCGGATCCAGACTTAATATAACAGTTGACTACAAACCATCTGTTAACAAAAAGTTGACTATCGACGACTTTGAGTTGTTAAAAGTTATAGGAAAAGGTTCATTTGGTAAGGTTATGCAAGTTAAGAAAAAAGACACACAAAAGATTTACGCTTTGAAGGCCTTGAGAAAGGCTTACATTGTCAACAATAGTGAAATTGTTCACACCATTGCCGAGAGAACAGTCTTGGCAAGAATTGATTGTCCTTTCATTGTACCATTAAAGTTTTCTTTCCAAAGTAAAGAAAAGTTATACCTAGTTTTAGCTTTGATCAATGGTGGTGAACTATTCTATCACTTGCAAAGAGAAGGAAGATTTTCTTTGAGCAGATCAAGATTCTATACAGCTGAGCTTTTGGTCGCTTTGGAAAGTTTGCACGCAATGAATATCGTTTACAGAGACTTGAAACCAGAAAATATCCTATTAGATTACCAAGGCCATATTGCTTTATGTGACTTTGGTTTGTGTAAATTGGACATGAAAAAAGATGACAAAACAGCTACATTCTGTGGAACCCCAGAGTATTTGGCTCCAGAATTACTAGTCGGTCACGGATACACAAGAGTGGTGGACTGGTGGACATTGGGTGTGTTATTGTATGAAATGTTAACAGGATTGCCACCCTACTACGATAACGATGTTCCTAAAATGTACAAGAAAATTTTGCAAGACCCATTGAGATTCCCAGACGGTTTTGATGAAGACGCCAAAGACTTATTGATCAAGTTGTTGAACAGAGATCCTGCAAAGAGATTGGGTGCCAACGGAAGCTCTGAAATCAAAAAACATCCTTTCTTCTCTCAATTGTCATGGAAGAGACTGGTCTTGAAAGGATACATACCACCATACAAGCCTTCAGTCGAAAGCACACTGGACACTTCAAACTTTGATGCTGAGTTCACCAATGAGAGACCAGTTGATAGTGTAGTCAATGACTTCTTAAGTGAAAGTGTACAAAAACAGTTTGGAGGATGGACCTACGTAGGAAACGAACAATTGGACTCTCAACATTAAGAAATAGACATACATCATTTTTAATAATGTTCTCAGACTTAATTTTCAATGCGGTTTTACTAAGGGTTGGATGCTAGTCCATTCTCTTAAGCTCACAGTTATATATGAGTTTGCTCTAACAATATTGTTAAATCCATTCCCAAAACGGAAATAAAACATTGCTTTTTCTTCTCAGTTTTTTTTTTCCCCTCTTAGATTGACTTTTTATTTTCCTTGGTATTTGTCAAATTTATTTCTTTTTTTTAAAAAAAAAAAAAACATAATAATCATTTTGGGTGGAATGTAATATATTGCTTAAACAGAGAAGATAAAGTAAATCCCAACAAAAACCGCATTTAAATAAGTTTTCTTAGGTATTAGCAGAGTTTGTTAAATTTTTTGATTTTTGTTTATTAAAAACCAACAAAACAATAATAATAAGCTAATCTTCGAGCAATGCTTACAACAAAGATCAAACGTTCGGCACTAGATGCAGACCTTCCCAGCAAGGAGTTTAATGATATAGGTGATTCACCTAAAAGATCAAGGAGTACAAATAACACCGAAAACGAGTCCAGTTCAGACGAAGAAACCTTAGGTAAATATAGAATAAGTAGTAAACCACAAATCACAAGCCCATTGGCTACCGTAAGTAACATGGCATCTTTATCAAGATCATCTACACCTCCAACAGTAAAATTAATGAAGAGTGAAAGCTTTGAAACGGAAAACAGTGAGGAATTTAAAAAATTTTACGATAAGTTCATAAACGAGTCTATTGTCAATGGTATCAACAATAAAGATTTTAGTTCTCTGAACAGTCTTTTATTATCATTAGATGCAAGAAAAATAGAATCAATCAACATCGCTCATGTGTCCATTTTGATAAAAAACATTTGTAGATACGTCACTAAGCTAGATACCTCCAAAGAATTGAAGGACTTGATAGATAACCTTATAAATTTAGATGACTGGTTTCTGCATCCAGAAGAAGACTTTTCCAGTAATTATATGAAATTCATAAAGCTTCTATGTTCAGGCCAGCCAAAATATATCTCTAAGATTTTGGAGACTCTGATCTTGCAGCTTTCAAACAATGACATTAATGTTACTAAAAGTTTCCACCACCAAATATTTGCATACTTGGTGAATGGATTCCCAACTATAGTTTCTGAGTTTTTAAATTTACTCGTAAGAGCCTTCCCTAATAAAAATGATACACAAACTCGTAATATCAATTATTTGGAGAACCTACTAGAAATCATGAAATACTGCAAAGAAAGCAGGTATTCTTTGATGGCTTTGTTTGTTGAAAAAATGATATCCATAGATGTCGAATTACAAAATGAAATAGACGAGATGGATTCCGATGACGATGACAGCTCTAGTGAAGACGACATATCTGGAGATGACAGTGAAAATGAATCCGGATCTGATGAAGGCAGTGACTCAGATGAAGATGAGTATGAATCTGGTGATGAAAGATCGGATGGGGATTATGAAATTGTCAGTGATAGAGAAGATGAAAAGAGCATGTATTTGTCCTCTACCATGGACAAGCAGTCAAAGATTGAAGATTTGCCTGATGGTGCTATCGCTGAAGGTGAGGAAGAATACGGTGTTGACGAAACCAACAACATACAGGAACTTTCAGTCAAACTAGATTTGATGTTAGCTAAAGTATCTGGATTTTTAAAAGCCAATCTAACTGCAGAAAAGCTAGATTCAGGTGAAGCTGTTGAGTTTTATACCAACTTGAAGTCAATCTTTAAATCGCATATCTTGCCAACATACTATACAAAGTCTACACAGTATCTTATTTTCCATGCTTCTCAAGAACAAGAAGAATTGACAGATTCTTTTTTGGTGAGTTTACTAGATATCTCCTTTTCCAAAACTGAAAGCATTGAAAGTAGAGTCAAGGCTTTGCAATTTATAAGCTCCTTTATTGCAAGAGCTAAGAAAATGACCAAAAGCCAAATACTATTTGTATGTACATATCTGGTCACCTGGTTGAACAGATATGTTGCTGAAAGAGAAGTTGAAATTGAAGGCATGGCTGGTACAATGGAAAGATTTGAACACTTTTACGCAACTTTCCAAGCTTTGTGTTACATCTTCTGTTTTAGACATGACGTTTTCAAGTTGAAGCCCCAAAATACTGATACAAAGAAAACAGAACTGTCTGTTGAGGAGAAGTTGAAACTGAAAATCAAAGGCTCCATCAAGAACAGCCTTGATTCTGAGTGGGAGTGTGAATTAGGCAGATTTTACCAAAGAATGATTTTGTCCAAATTCAACCCACTGAAATACTGTAACGAAAATGTCATTTTGATGTTTGCCAACATAGCTCAAAAGACAAACTTGGTATACTGTTACACAGTTATAGAAAAAAATAATAAAGACAACATCTTGGGTATTATCAACAGCTCGAACTTAGGAAACATAACAGAAAACAACTTATCTGGGGCAAGTGCATTTGATAAACCGATGAATGCATCTGGAGTTACAAACGCTACTCTGTCTGTCACAAATACCACGTCCTTGCAAAAGAAACAGTTTATTGATTTACAATCTTATTTCCCATTTGATCCATTATTTTTGCCTACCTACAAAGAGTTCATGAAGGATTATTACATTGAATGGTCCGAAGTTGAATTTGAAAATGAAACTGAAATATATGACTGATATGCTCGTATATTTATTGCTTATGTTTTGTTAAATATATATGGCATTGCAAAACATTTCCGGAGTTTTTGCAGTGATGTTACTCATATTGAATCATGATGACATTTTGTTTTTACAATGATAGATCAATGGTATCTAAGGCTAGGTGCATTTTGCTAGTGTTTTTCACCCCTCGGCGCTCTTAATAAGTTTAAGCCGTGTAGAAAAAGTCTGGTTTTTAGATGTTTTTTTTTTTTTTTTTTTTTTTTTGATAAGACCTAAGGGCATTTTTTATGATTAGAAAACAGCGGGGAGACATATTCAAATATGTGTGTTTTTAGCTAATACTCTTGTTATTGATTGCATCTTGAAACGGACCAGGTAACCCAAAAACTACATCGTCTTTTATATTAAGTTTGCATTGTATTATCAATATGTTAATAAGCGAACCAACTCTACCACCTAATCTAGACGACGGAGAACTCGGAGATGCTTTGATTTCATTGATAGTCATGGTGGTTTCAATGGGAATCACCATTCTCCTGCTCCTCATAATAGGAATAATAATAGTCAACTTCAGAGAAGATGATGACAGTGATCTTGAGAGTGATTATGAAGATGACGATTCTGATTTGGAAAACCAGCCTTTGTTGTCACCTTCGTATAGCGTTAACAATTCATCAGAAACTTCGTCTGCCGCCAATAGATTTTTCAATATCTTTGGATTTGCCAAAGAAACAAGTTCTAAAAAGAAAAGAAAAAGAAAATCATCTTTCATCGTCAAAGAAGAAGAAGCAAACTACTTGTGTAAACAGTTTGTCATAGAAAAGGGATTTGTTGGATCCAACATTTTTCCCAACTACAATGTGTTTAATAACAAGAAATTCACTTTGCAAAAATATTTGCATAAATTAAAGCTAGATATGACCAATAATCAGGACAACAGAGAAAGCTATGCTAACATCCTGTTGAAGGTATATGATGAAGATGAAAAAGCAGCTTATGAATCAGCTGTATATGAAAGCAATGACAAGGCAAGTATCGAATTGTATGAGAGACTTCATGAATTTGAAGCTAACAATCCACCAGTTGTAAAAGAATTTAGCACCATGAACAATATGAAGTTAAAGCAAAGAGTGCACTATAGAGGGATTCAAAGCTACCAGTTTTTGTCATCTTTCAAAGACTCTTTGCACCCCGACAACGAAACTTTCTTGCCAAGTTTCATAGTTAATGACAAGTTGAACATCCAATTTACAAAACACAACACACTATCCTCATCTGTGATGAACCTTCCAATACCCAAAAACAACAAAGATTGCTGTTACTTTGAAACTAAGGTGTTTTTAGACAATCATTCCCCAGAACTAGGAGATGTATTTGGCATAGGGCTGGTCACTATACCGTACCCGTATTTTGTAATGCCTGGATACAGCAATATATCACTCGCATATGAATCAAACGGAGATTTAATGATCAACAAGTACAGAAACGAAGGTGTGCTTCCTAGACTAAACAACGGGGATGTTGTGGGATTTGGGTACAGATACAAGAGCGGATTGATTTTCATAACTTATAACGGAAAGAAGGTGATGGACATACCCAACAAACACTCCATCGAGCTATTTTTGTCATGTGGAAAAGTGGGCAACCGCTCAGATTTGCTTCTGGAGTTTAATATAGGGCAGATAGGGTACGTCTTTATCGAAGCAAATGTAAGAAAGTATGCTTTTGATTCCAACATTGAAGGTACAGTTGGTGTTCCACCTTCCTACCAAAACAAAGAAAAGGATAGATTAATTATCCCTTCTGTGCTTGCTGTGGAAGAAAAGACACCTCCTCCGGACTACTGAGCATGGCTTTTTATTATCAACGGATAAAAACAAATAGCTGCAGATAAGATTTAGCCGAGTATAATTTTACTATATAAAAAAAACAAGAAAAAAAGTTACTAGGTTTCATAGTTTCATTTTTAAAAGCTTTTACTGTTGAGTGGTTACAAAGCATGAAATGAACGTGTATATTGTTAGCTTGATGCATAGCTGTCCTATTGAGATGGACTCTCGTATATTGATGGATGGCAAAACATCAGGTGTTCATTTAGGGTATTATTAAGCAAGAGAAATCAAAGTCACCATATTATTTTTGTTTTTTTCTGTATAAATTCAAACTCAAATTTCAATAGGGCTCATTGAACCGAATGTATAAATCCATTCGATTGAATGTGACTGAACACGTCATGTTACAATTAGGCAATATGTTTAAGGGATCCTTTATTCGTAAAAAATTGCGGAGTATCTTATTATGTGATCTTTTGGCTAAGCACGCGGGCTTTAATTAATTAGAGGGGAAACATAAAAAAAAAAAAAAAGGAGATAAAAATCCCTCCGTGCGACTAATGAAGAGCACACAAAAAAAACCATATGAGTAATGATCATTAAAAAATATTCACAATTTGTAATCGAATGTTAGCAGTTAAACCCCCTATGTGTATTGCTCAATAAACACTGCCAGCAAACAAAAAAAAGATCCGACACCAGCATGTTCTTTAAATAGAATATCTTCATGAAGTTGCAGGTTAATGCTATGAAGAAGTTCTAATGATTTATAATCAATGTCTCTTTTTTTTTTTGCAGGAGGGAAGTGAAGGCAGTTTAAAGAAAAACCGCTCACTAAGCATATTCATTTTTAGCTTCAGTATTTTTATTGTTGTTTTTTTTTTTTGGCTCTTCCCGTTTCAGCAACGAACTTCGAATTTTTTTTTTTCTTTTTCTTTTTTTATTTGATTCTGTGATTACTTGTACTGAGTCTTGTCACATTCAAAACACCAAAATCAAATTTCTTAAACCAGAGTTTATTATTTATTTGAATCATAATTCTATGTTAGATTCTATGGTATCCAAATAACTTACAGCACTTAACCATTATAAAAGCATTTATTTATTTGAACAGAAATCCCCCTAACAAAATCAATCTTATAGCCCATCTACATCTTTGTATTCTTCTTTCCTGTATTGCTTTTCTTCTTATTGAAATAAATTTCTGATAATAATATTTGACAGATTTGTTTTTAAACAATTAACCACGCATTATAGCAAGCTCTTCACTCAAGTAGTTAATAATGTCTGCAACTCTCGTTTCGAAGACAGCAACAACAGAAAATGACTCAAAAAAGGTTTCGGATCATCGTCTAGCATCTAAAAATAAAGATATAGTAATCAAAAGATCCAAATCAACGGGTATTGTTTTAAAGCAAAAGAAATCACATATAGGAAGTATAAAGCACTTTCATCCAAGGTCTCTTTCATCCTCAGTGTCAAAAGCATCAGATAGTCAAAAGACGCTAAAGAAGCCTATACCCAAAGAGGCCAATGATGTCAAACCTCGGACTAAATCCACAAGTACTTCAAAGGAAGATAAACCCAAGCCTAAGAAAGCTGAGCCGTCTAAGCCTGCTGCAGCTAAAGCTAAAATAGACCTTCAAAGTAAAAATGAGGTTCCGATAACAAAAGATAATAAAAATATTCTACATAAAGAAAATACCGAATCCCAACGAAATAATTCATCAATTAAAACAGATGCAGATCAGCCAAAGCCCCTAACAGAAAGTGTGGTTCCAAAACCTAAAGGATTCTGTGACAGCGCTGGTATTGTAACCGATAAAAATCTCACGGCCAAGGAAATTAAAAACTCTGACCAGAAAGCACCAACTGCCCAAAAAATCAGCTCTTCTGAAACTAATCAAAAGGAATTTACTATTGACAATGGTTTAAACACTCCGCCGTTAAGCACGCTGAATACGTCTTCTAACAGTGACGTGGAAATGATTCATGATGAAACTAGCAAAGGTAAAGACAAATCTGTTGATAGCATACAGCCTAGGTCAAAACCACCAATTACACATATTCCAAATAAACATATTTATAAAACTGAAGATGCAAACACCAAAAATATTGTCGATACCGCTGCCATTAATAAACTCATAACTGAAGAATCTGTTGAAAAGAAAAAAAGCTCATCAAACACCAAAATGGATTCTTTGTCAGGAATAAAGTCGGAATCTGTTCCTATGACCCCAAGCTACACCAAAAGTATAGATGAAAAAAAGAAGAATATAGTTGAAGAACCTCAAAAAACAGCCATTTTTTTGAAATCACCAAAGGAAGAGGGCATGGATGGTGTTAAATTATCCAAAAAGGCCTCCCAATTGAAAAAGAAGATAATTCAAAGAAAAAGCAAAAACGATGTTCTTAAAGTTGAGCTTAACCAGTTAATTGAGAACTTACAACACCTCAAAAAACAATATGACATGATATCTACAACATTCAATGATGACTTCGATGAGACATCGCTCAAAAAAGATATAGACCCAGATTCTTTGATCAATACGGCTATGGAAGGTATTAATGGAAACTTTGTTAGGGAGCACGTTCCTAAAAGCAAAGCTGATATTAGTGCCATCCCTGGGTATTATATTAAAAGATCCGGAGATGCTATTTTTGGAGATATTGATGAAACTAGCGCTTATTTAACAGAAGCTAAGAAGAGAAAAACAGGTATTTCAATACTCAATGAAACAACTGCATCCAATCCTGCAAAGACAGTCAATGATATTCTGTCGAGTAACTTTGATTTCACTCAGAACTTATCTCAAGAAAAGCTAGCTGCAGACATTGCCAGCTTGCCTCTTTTGACGTTAGATGAGATTTTACAGCCATCAGAAAAGAAGATAATGGATTTTGCTTTGGATGACAACATCGGTCCAGGCATTGATGACAAAAGAGCCATGTCTAATGGGTTTGATTTTTTACTTGACATAAACGATGATCTGCCTTTAGATGATGATGTGAACATGGACTTTCTCAATTTTTGATGCTTCCTCGATGTCTCACTTTGAATTCCATAAATACAAATGCTATTTATATACTACCCCCTTAATGAAACAGTTATGTTAATGAATGATGAATTACCAATTATCGGATTTTAGCAACATTCCCAAAAGAAAGCTGTCGCGTAAAACAACAAAAAAAAATATCATCAGATGAGAACGATTACCATTTCTCTATAAATTTGTTCAAAAAAAAAAAAAAAATGTTTATAAACAGGTATCTGTTTTGTGAATAAGACCAAAAATCATTAAAATATATGTTGATTATATTTGTATATGCAAAAAAAATATTTTTCTCCTGTTAAAGGAGGTACTCCATATAGTGTCCAAATTGGGCCTACACCACAGCTCAAGGGACATGTAAAATCTATACTTGATGTTAATACGCCAACGCCAAAAAAGGCAACATCCACAAGAATTAATAAACAGTTAAAATTTGAGGAATCGCCAGCCAAAGAAGTTGTTATTCCATTGAAAAAAGAATCTGCTGAAATGGCACCATTCTCTCCCATTAAACTTCTTAAGAATCTGTCGGTTACCCATGCTCTTATGGCTGATGTCACGGAATCAAATACACTTTTAAACAAAGACATCCTTCAAGACAACTCCTCGGATGGAAGTGATCAAGAAGATGAAGCCGGTTTGCTCTTTTTAAAAAAGAGAATTTCTAAGAAACCTAATGTGAAGATGTTTGAAGAATTTGATGATGAATTAGAGAATGAACAAGCACATGTAGCTGCAGAGGAGCCTATCAAGATAGAAGAAAATATAGAACCGGACTATAGCAATGAAAAGGTCATAGGAAGACCAGTTCAAGGCTATTTGAAAAGAAAACTACTTGAAATGAATCCCAACATTCAGCTGCAAGAACACATAGATATGAAGGCAGAATTCAATGAAAAGTTTACCAGCCTGGAAGAAGCCAACAAGCAAAAGGAACTAGGTACTTACTATGCCGATACAAGATATAAGGGAACATTAACGGATGATGTTTTGCCTGACATAATTAGCAAGAAAAAAAAGAAATACAACATTGTTTCTGAAAATTTTGTCAAAATTAATTTGAAGAGAAAAAAGTTTAGAAAAAGTAGAAAATAACACACCTTATGTGAAGTTTGCTCTATCAATTTGTAAAAACATTATTATATAAGCATTTCTAAAATACCTTGAACTTTTTGGGATTGTTCTGCTTTAGATATTTCGAGCTCCAGCTTGGACATTAATACCTTCAGATATTCTTCTTCAATATCGCAAGTTTCTAGTAAAATACTCACAATTTCTAGAGCTATACCACATGATCTTACATCGCTTATTCCGTATCTCAATACCCAGTCTAAAACAGGCTTGACTTCTTCAAAGTTTCTGGATTGGAAAGCTGTCTTTAACTTGTCTTTCTTCTTCAAGTCATGGATACATGATAGTGTAACTTCCAAAGGCATCATGCTGCTTCCATTCAAAGTGACTATAGATGCGATTAAAGCATCAAACCATTTAAATTGGTTTATGTATTTTTCAAACTGTCTTTGCTTTCCGGTTGGATTGTTGGCAGATGTCAACTTATCGTCGTAAATGATCTGCTCTGACTTCAAACCTTGGAAATCTCTACCAACCATCATTCTGTTGAAAGCTTGTGGTTTTTTAGATTTGTTTTCACCTTGTAAGTACGCGCTATTCTTTTCTCCATCTTTGCCCTTGACACCTTTCTTACGAGTTCTGATGGCTAGTAAACCTGTGGCTAAACCAACAACCAAGTGTTTGTTGGCAATATCGGAGTCTTCAGATTGGTTAGAAAGAGCTGATGGAGAAATGGCTGTTTTTAGAACAGGTCCAGAGAACTTCCATCCAAACTTCAACTTAAAGCTGTCTAAAGGATCGAAGACTTTCACATGTCCGTCCAAAGATGATGCTATCAAACAATTGGAAATAGAGCTGTCTTTATTGCTTAACCCAGTAGAAATGGTTTCATCTTTCTTCAAGTAGTTCAAACATGTTACAGTTTTGTTAAAGTTATATGACTCGTTGATTACTCTACCGTTCTTGGCAATGTCCCAGCACTTGAACCCATTGCCACCGCAACTGACTATGGTTTGAGAATTGATGGCAACAATGTCTTCAACAGATGCCCCTTGATCAAACTTCAGAATTGGTTTACCTGTATTTGTTCTCATGTCATACATTCTTACTTTTTTGTCATAGGAACCAGTTATAAGAACATTTGGATTATCTGGCAAGAAATCTAAAGATCTAACGTAATCATCACTACCAGAAATAACATTCAATGGAGAGTATGAGTTGGACAAGTCGTATACTTTTACCAATCTGTCGTCACCAGCGATGAATACCTTAGATGGATCCTTATTGACATTATTGAATTTGACTTTATGTACAGGGAACTCTTCGCCGTTTTTAGGTCTGATTTGTAAGATTAGGTTCTTTGGCTGGTATGAATCATAAATACTAATCATACCAGCTTTATCTGAAACTGCCATCAATTTACCATCGTATCTGAAATCAGCAGACAAAACTTGTTCTTTAAATCTGGTGAACTGTTTTATGACTTTTCTAGTCTTTGTGGAAAAACATTGAACTTTAGAGCTGCTCAAAACAACAAAATCATTTGGAGATATTGGGTTGAATTGTATATCTTGTATGGATTGGTATTCTTTGACTATTTGTAAATTCTTAAATGTCTTCCAAAATCTCTGCTCAGAAGTTATTTGTTGTGATTGATATAAAGGTTCTTTGTAACCAGATACTTTACCTTGACTAGCAGACATGGCTCCAAAGTAGCTAAATAAATATTGTTGGTTAGGTTGTGTATGTTGTTTGGGGTGTTTTAAACAGCTATCTTTTCCTTCAATGACTTAAGAAAATCTTAAATCTGAAAAAAAAATTAAATGAAAAAAAGAAAATTACTGAAATATTTCCCAAATAAGTAATAAACTTGGCAAAACACTTTTTATTGGAATTTTTTACGTTAAAAAAAAAAAAAAGGAAATATAAAATCGGATATAATATACATACAGTATTTAATCAAATTGCAAAAGCCTTAAAGTTTCCAATAGTTGATACATCCATCAACACCAAATGTTACTATTTCATCAGCTGACACAAATTGAACTCCAGTAATACCCATTTTATGACAGTTCTCTAATTTAAATTTAGGTCTGATGGTTTTGAGCAAGGAATAAACCACAATCATGTTATCCAACCCAACAGTGGCTAACAATGGCTCTGCATCACCTAGGGATAGTTCCTCAATGAATTTTGGTTTCCAAACCATATCAGTGATTTTACCAGTGTGATGAGACCATTTGTTGACAGAAACTATAATTTCATCTTTGGTGAACTTTTTGGTTCCAACTTCATAAGTGTCGGCTAGGCATTGCACTTGAGTTTTACCAGACACATCGGAGAAAGTAACAAGATCCTTTGTTACAATGAACTTTGAGATTCTTGCTTTATGGGTCAATATTGTCTGTCTTTCGGTGATTATCTTGGAAGTTTGTGTCATTTGATCAAAAACAGAAACAAACAACTCATTTTCAAGAGTTGCCAACCCAGTAATTTCTTCAGATACCTTCATAGAAATCTCTTCGTATTGATGTGTTTCATAACAACATTTGTAAATTTTGGAGTTAAAATCAGCAAATAAGATGCTCTTTGCAGCTTTATCAAAATAGGAAACACTGACGTTGATGTTTAAATTTGTTCTTTTGTTGTTTGTTTTTATGCCATTTTCTAAAGTGAAAGTTGTTAAAATACCAGCTTTGTTTAAAGATAAAAACTTATTCTCAGAGACTTTTTCTAGTAAAGACAATTCAACGTTGTCGTCATTTTCATACAGGATCTTTTCTTTGTAATTAAAAATTTGCCCATCTTGTGTGGAAACTATCCCTTCAGTGTATTGATGAATACCTTTGTGGATACCCTTAAATTGTTTAACAACGGATAAGCTGGTTAA
Source organism: Hanseniaspora meyeri (assembly GCA_030370665.1). Taxonomy (NCBI): domain Eukaryota; kingdom Fungi; phylum Ascomycota; class Saccharomycetes; order Saccharomycodales; family Saccharomycodaceae; genus Hanseniaspora; species Hanseniaspora meyeri. Next base: position 571,278 of record CP113884.1, on the reverse strand, counting down.
GTCATCACTTAATTTTAACAATGTGACAAATCCAGACTCATTAACTGCTCTTACACTTCCATTTTCTATTTTAACACCATACAACTTCAAGTCATTTGACGAGACTAAGGATGCTTCATTGTTAGTAATTTTGTAGATTCTGGTTCCACACTTACCAGATACTAAAAAGCTGTCATGAGATATCCATTCTATTAAACTCCACCCACCTGAAGTGCTGCCCATTTGTTTGATTTCATCAGTAGTAATCACGTCTTGTATTAAAGATAAATCATTACCGTTGAAAAGCTTGACTCTCTTATCACTGTAAACGGATATTATGTATTCACCACGGATAGGGACCCCTTGCTTAGATCTTTGATAAGCACCAACAGATGCTAACATTTCATCAACCTGTTCACTTGAAGATGGTGAGAATTTAATGTCTTTAACAACACCTCTGAGTTCAGTAGTCGAATCTTTGTAAGTTTTAACAAACTTGAATCCAGTGCCGTTTTCAGACCCCTTAAACATAACAACAGTACCTTGGTTATCAGCTGAGACTACTCTTGGTTCAACAATGTTTTTGGACCCACTAGCAAACGATACCGCACATGTAGAGCCATTGGCACCCATTGGATCACCAATAGAATTACCCAATTCCCAGTTGATAAATCTTAGAAGAATATCAGAATTGGCACTGTTAGCGGAGCTATTGGAAGTCATATTAATACAGCCTGTAATAAATAGCTTTGATGTGGTGTTATCAGCAACAATTTCGGTAATGATGGCATTAAAGACTTGGATTTCCTTAACTACTTTATATATGTCAGTGGTTTCTAATAATAGCTCAACTATTGTTAGCTTACCAGAAGAATCACCAATGAACATCAATTCTCTAGGAGAGTTAGGGACCTTACAAACACATAGAGCACTAATATAAGCATTGGACTGTACAGGTGTAAATTGCTTTATAGATTCTTCGTCACCCTCTAAATTGTAATAAACAGAACCACCATTGGTGTAGAAGTTGTATGATAAATTGTTGTTTCTTGATTGTGTTATACTGATATCAGTATTTGGTTTTGCTGTTGGCGCAATTGACTTATATAAATGAACCATAATCACTTTATAATTTGATTATCTAATATGCACAAGTTGTGGATTATTATTAGTTTTGTTGTTTTTTTTTTTTTGGTTATGTAGTGTTTACTTTATTCGATTAGGCTAAATGTTGTAGATCCTTTAAAACGAAAAACCCAAAAAAAAAAACTAAACAAAAAAACACACACACACATTTACGTAGATGCACGCACCTGATCTGTACTTTCGTTGATTGTCTTTTGAGGAATAAACTATCAATTGAGATGACAAAAAATAATTTAAAGTTGTGCTCCAGTCCATCTACGAAATATGGAAGTAGTGAAAGGTGATGTTATTCATCATTAGAAAAACAAAATAGTTGATGTTTTGTACATAAAAGCTAAAAAAAATAAAAAAAAGTGGTTTTATAGAATAAGCAAAACAAAAAATTATAATATGGAATTAGGCTTGTTTTCAATGAAAAAAGTCTCGATCTATATATTGTGTATCAATGCTCAACTTGGAAATCAATAGAGCAGCTGATATTTCTATTTCATCATTAAAATCAAGCCTCATGCTATTCGAAGTATGATTTGTGCTCTGTATTCTTTTATGGATGATATAATTGTACAGTTTCATATCACACACCATACATGATTCAGCCTTGGATAAAATTTTTCCTGATAAATGGCAATGCTTGCCTGTAATTTTTCTGATATCTTTATTAGATATTTTGATTGTATCTGAAGGATTCGAGAGCACCGTATAAATGTCATTTTGTTTGAAGTCCTCCGGATCTGGACTTTCCCCTTTAACAAATATTATATCATCAAAAACATCTCCGTCAGTTTCGCTAGCTTTTTCTAGCTTGGTAACTGTTGTTTCTTCTTCAATTTTAGCTTTTTTCAGATTGCCCTTGGCCATATCAGCTTTTTTACTTCTAGGTTTTCTGCTGGTTTGAGCTGCTTTGTGAAAGTTGACCTCATGCTCATTGTTCTTCGTCAAATCAATCATAGATATAGAATCTGGTTTCATGTTGCTTAAAGAAGAAGTATCTGTTGATCTTATGTTTCTTATTTTTCGTTTGCTTTTGCTTGATCTTTTACTTTCAAACCTCCCTACTATAGAATCTTCAATGTCCATAGTATAACTAATTCTCTTTCTGTCTCTAAGCCTTGTAACACCATTTACCTTCTTGTTCAAGTTTATTCTTGGATAGATGTTATATCTTATATATGCTTCCTTAATCTCGGACCTGCGAGAATACTTGAACATTTGATCATATCGGCGTTCATATGGAAATATAAAGGGTTTCTTACGCTTGTGTGTGTGGGTGCCCATATAATCCAGTTATATTGTATTTTTTTTTGTTTGTTCCTTGGTCTTTGTATAATATTACTTTACGTTTAAATAAGGGATTTGTATGAATAAGTATATAAGGAGACATTGCTAACTTTCCGAATTCAAGAAAAAATATTCATTTATACAGTTATTGAAAAAATGAAATAAACGCGTGAACTGGCAACATAAATTCACATATTCACTTTTCCCTAATCAGGTTCATTATTCAAAAGATTTTTTCAATATAGGTAAATCTAACATCCAAACTTTCTCAAATTTGATGGTTTATATATATTTACAAAAAAAAAAAAAAAAAAAAAATACAGTCGAACATTAAACATTGAACCACAAATTAACGGTTTCACTTAGGTCAACTACGCCTTTCTTTTCTCTTTGTATGTTAATAGAAACCAATGACCTTTTTTCGGAAAGTTTAATATTGTAAAGACAACGTAAACTGTTTCTTTCTTTTACCTGATCCCCAGTTTGAGGCTTTTTTGGAGCAATAACTATAGGAGAGCCTCCTGTGACATGATTAAAAGCAACTTGGCATTTGTAGTTATAAGGCGCTGTTTGATCATCCTCTGCAAATGGTATATCTAAATCTAACAAATTCAGCTGGATTTGGGTGTAGTAATTTTTATTTCCATATAATGGGTTCTTCAAAGAGTAGTAGTGATCTTTGGAAAAACCATCATTGTTGATTATGATTTGGTTCATTTGAATGAAATCTCTGTTTTTCAAAAGGCTAGTCTTCATTTTTGTGGAATCATTGTAGGCCTCGACAAAGCTACCGACGCTTATATTCGTTACATTTTTGTCAGGGAACCGGCTGTCTTGAAAGAATGTAAGCTTCAAATCGCTAAAAGTAATTGCTTGAGAAGACTTTTTACTCGTTGGAAGATTCAAAATATTTGAAAGTAAATCGTTATTTTTATTGTATGTGATGTCACCTTCCAAGCCTACTGGCACTTTTTCATTTTTAAAAGATACCTCGTTAGTGAACTTGTAGTTATCAAAGTATTCGTCGTACAGTTTAGGTTTTCCACCAAATTTGATCAATTCAATTTGTGCTGGGTTTAATTCTTGCATTTGATCATTTGAAGTCACTGAAGTAGCATCGCCTTTTTCAGCTACATCAGAGTTGTCTCCAGAAGCAGTCACTGCGTAGTTAAATATAATATCCAGCTTATTATCATAATTTAAAGCATCGACTTCAGTCATAAATTTTTCAAATTGATATCTTATGAAAGATAAAAGGTTTGAAGCATCTTGGAAAAGCTCCGACTCATGGGGGTTGAAAGTCTTACAATTCATAAACAGGATCTCCAAATCTTTATAAAATTCATACACAGACTTATAGATTCCATTATTCAAATTGTTTTTAATCATATTGAATGATATTGGATAGTGCATCACCTGGTAGTAGTCTGGAAAATCAATTTCAGAAACCAAATCTAAAAATGGATCTATAATATGCAGTTCATCGTCAGCCTCTCTTTTCAACTCTGGAATAGTAATTCCTGCCTCTTTCAGAAGGGACAAAAGCGTCTTTTCTGTTATGTCACCAAGCGTGCTAATAATGTCGTTGTTAATCTTTTCAATAAGTTCTTCGCTCAAAGCGTAGTTTCTGTAATCATTCTTCATTGCTAATAAATCAAGTTTGATCAGGAACACTAGCTGGTAAGCAGTTTTAACAATCAATGAGTGTGATTCGTTATAATAGTTACAATTCTTGTAAAGCAAGTCTATATCCAAAAGAAGCTTATGGTAATCGTGAATTTCTGATTCTTCATCTTTTAGCACATAAGACCTTTTCTGGATGTCTGAAAGGCTTATGCAATTGGCAACCGGTATTCTTTGAAAGTACTCTGAAAAAAACTTTCTGGATGGATATCTTGAGAAATCTTTAAAGAAAATGTTGTCTTCTCCCCTGATCCATATGTACCTGTCTATGATAGCATAAATTTTTTGATCAAAATTATCAACTTTAACTTTCTCTTCATTTTCTTCTTTCCATAGAGGGAATTCAGCATCAAGAGGTGCTTTTTTGTCAACCAAATCTTCATAAACGTTCAAAAATTCTTTTTTAGGTACTTTCCCAGACACATAACCGTTGTTTACAACTTCGTTTTCTTCTAGGTTATAATTTGGCTCTTCTATTTTCCGTTTTCTACCTCTTTTTTTTGGTTTGCTTTTTGTTGAAGTATATTCCTCAGAACTGCTATCCAGTTCATCAATTTGAGAAATGTTAGACTCGTCAACTTTTTCCAAGTTTTTTCTTGGTCTACCTCTAGATCTTTTCTTTGGAGGCATTTTTCAATTTAAAATTTATAAGTGCGTTTTCTGAAAGGTTTTGGTTTGCTTACCAATAATTTCGTTAAATAACTATGATGGAATTAATTAAGTACACGAAACACTTTGATATAGGTAAACACAGCAAATTGAAAGCAAAGTTTTTACAGCTTGGCGTCAAAAAAAAAAAAATAATAATAATAATGTTGTTCTGCTAGTGCCTAGGAAAGAGAAAAAAAATCTTACCTTAATTAAAAGTACTTAAGTCCGAGAACAAAACTTCAATATAAGACAGCTGACCACTTTTAACTATTATACAAAAGCCATTTTGAATGCAGTGCAATATATATGTAGTTGTCATAGTTGAAATAACTCTCTCTATTGTACCAAAGAAACAATATCTTTCTCTGCTAGCCTCTTCTTTATTTTATCACGATTTGCATTAACAAGGTCTTGAAACTGATTGAATTCTGTGTTGTGTATTTGCATGAGTCCAGCTCTTGTTTTGCTATCAATGTTTTTGTAAACTTCAACTGTGTTTGAGAAAAGCTCAGCTGTGATCTTAGGGTCTTTGAGTAAAATAGAAGGATTTTTTTTCAAAAAGGCATCATATTCATTGTTAACTATTGATAGCCCATAAGTTTTACTTTTATTTTTGAATGTTCGATTGATTGTTTCAAAAATGTCCTTTTCTTTTGAGTCATCTTCCAACTCATTATCTATCAGGTTTTTCTGCTCACTCTGTAAGACATCGTTGGCAACCATGATGTTTTCTATATTTTCTATGATTCCAACATCTAGGTAAGATTCATTAGCAACGTTAACTATATCAGTCAAACGCTGCTCTTTTTCCAAAAGTCTTTGTTGTCTTTCTTGTTGCTTCAGCTTCTCCTGTTCCTCTTGAAGTAAATGCTTTTGCTGCTGATTATAGTAATTATCTTTTTGTTGTTTTAATAAGTGTTGTTTGCTTTCCCTAGATCCATACTCTGAGTCATCATTACCATCAAATAGCAGTGAGCAGCAGTTACTAATATTTGCACCCATGTTTATTGTTCAACTTTGATGAAGGAAATTGCTTGTTTGTTTAGTTTAGGTTTCTGAATTTGTTTATTTATTTTTTATGTTTTTCATTATATTGCAAGAATTTCTTAAGATAATGCTTACCTTGAAATACTCTTTTGCTAGTTTTCTTTGTTCGGATATAAGCACGTGCCATAGTAAGAAAAAAAAAGAAAAAAAATTTTCTTACAAGCTTTCAATTTCGTTTTTTTTTTTTTTTTCATTTTGGTAAATTGGTTCAGCTGCAAGGACTTTTAAAAAATTTTCACATTGTGGAGGAGATGATTAAGGAAACCAAAGCAACAATCACAGCCCAAATTTAAAACCCAGGTTTTTGTATTTGAAGTAAATTGAATAAAGAGTAATTGATAAAATGCTGTGCACCCTTAAACTCAAATCTAATATCAAACAAAGCAGCGAACTTTTGAGCCATTGCAGCAAAAGAAGTTATTCTTTTTTAGACCACTTTTTTATGAAGCAAAGTACCAAAAGTCCTGCTAAAAAAGAGTCCACCAAAGATCTTATGAATGCTCTAGAAAAAAATGACGACTCTTCAGAAGAAGCTGTTAACAAAAATTCTGCCACCAAAAGTTTAAATTTCGAAAACACTCTGGTCATTGGTGATTCAGTTCAATACGAAAAAAGATTAAACGTTTTGAAAACTCATAGATTCTCTCAATTGAAAGTCAAAAAATGGAATAAAGTTGATGAAAAAGAAAGTAAAGAGTTTCACAAAAGAAGATATCTTAGATTTGATAGCCAAGTATAACATAAAGCAAGACGAAATTTCAGCACCATTCGCTGATTACAAAACCAAGTTTTTGTTTGCTAAAGATTTACAAAAAATTTCAGGAAGATCTTTATCTGATTTCAATTTGAGTTTGTTCAGTAGTCCTGAAGAGTTCTTACAATTCTATCAAAAAATATACCTATCGGGCTCATTTGATAAATACGATGAAACAAAACCACTGGCTATATACCTAAAGGTGGGAGACGAATCTCCAAAGTTGGAAAACGAAGTATTCTTAGACTTGAAAGATGCAGGACAAGAATACAGAGATCTTGTTAGCTCTATTACAGAGAGAACCAAGGTTTTCTCATCAAAGGATAATAACGTTAAAATCAAAAACACCAGAAGTCTTGAGGAACAAGAGAGTTTGAAGGAAATTATTAGAGAAGAAGCAGAATATCTGAATTTGAAATAAGTGTAACATATTCTTATTTCATATTTTTTAAATAAAATATATAGATACACGAGTTACATAAGGCTCACTAAACTTGTACATATAATTTTTGGTCATAATCGTGTTTGTTTTATGTTATTTTGTTGATGACTTTTCAGATAGAATAAGAGATTGAGAAGAACTCCAGAAAAATTTATGATCAAGGCAATTTGGTTTGGTTATAACCATTAAAGATAGGTGTAATAAACACTCCTTTCTGGTTTAGCCGCGTTTCCCTTTATCAGCCAATGAACATAATTAAGATGTTATAATATGTCCATTTTGGGCAAATGCACAAAAAAATTTGGTTTAATCATTGAGAGTGTAAAAGAAATTAGATAAAAAAACCCACACAAAAACTGCTTTTGTGTTGAAAATTTTCAATCAGTTGTGGTAATACTTTCAACTTTATTGAAGATAACTCTTCTATTCACAAGAAAAGAAAATGATTGTTATTTCTGACTAGAACAAGTAATTGATGACCAAAACAAACCAAATCCAAAATAATGATTGTAACAAAAATATTCTGCATTTTATTTTTGCATCTTCTATTTACATCTGCTGCTGAGAAAAAGAAAATTACAAGTTCGGTGGTTCCAAACACTTCTACATCTACTGAAACCTCTGAAAAATCAGGTCTTGCACTGATACTTAGCTCATTCAGTAAAAATAAAAATGATTTGGATATCAAGAAGATCAAAAGTTTAAAAGGTGTATTTGATATCTTAGACATGAACAAGGAATACAAAACTCTACTCAATAAAATTTTAAATGAAAACCATGCACACGGTCTAAAATCTGTCATCACAGGTGAAAACCTTGACCAAATTAAAGTGAAATTTTTTAACCAAACTGCCGATGTATTAGATGAAATATTCAGCAAGCACAGTAGCGTTTGTGACTTGAGTGAATTTGTTATTTGCCAGAATCAATATTTTGCTGTATCTGAAACACCCCAAGAAAATGACGAGTGTGGGTACTTAACACATATTTCCAGTTGTGCAACAAAAGCATGCCCAAACTCAGCTTTTGCAGCAGAGACTGTAGGAAATTTTACACAGGCATGTTCCTCAAAAAACCAAAAACAGCCAAGTTTTTCGAAAAAAGATGCAAAGTCTTTAATTAAGAAATTTGACAAAAAGAAATTTACCAAAAATTTAAAAATTCACTCAAATAACTCAAGCATAGAAAGTTTATCAGATTCGTTAAATAACCCCGTTGAAAGTGAATTATATTACAAAAAGAATAAGTTAAAAGGTATTACATCAGAATGTATTATTCCTCACTTTAAGCCAAGATTTGATATGAAGAGCTGCAACAAAAAACAGTTTTTTATTTGCAGGGAAATGATTATGGCAGAGCTTGTTTTGACAAAGGTTCATTTCTGTCCAAATTGTGAAAATGAAAATGCTTATGACACATGCATCTGCAAATGCTGTGTAGCAAAGGAGTTGATGAATATGTGCTATAAACCAAATTGTGATGATGAAGCTGAGTTGTCAAGATATTATAGATATATTGAAGATACTTGCAAAATTAAACCGATTGTTGTTATAGATGAAAGTAAAAAAAGGAATGTTATACCTGAAGCAGTTTTGGAAGACACTGCGGAAAAGACTAAGTTTTTGCAAGACTTTGTTGTTTCTCGGGATTCAGAAAACTTCAAAGAGCAAGAAAGTTTTGATAGCTCTAATGATAACAAATTTAAAAAAAAAAATGATGAGATTGAAGTTTCTGAAAATTCAATAAATGTGGGCGAAATTAACATTAACGCTGAAAAAGAGTCCTTTGAAAGCTTTAAACAAAACAAAGCGAAGAGATCTGATAAAGATATAAAGGGATGGGAAGTAAATTACTTTTTTAATGATTTAGAGGATGAAATTGTTGAGGATGCATTTGTTGAGGCAGGCTCTACAAAAGATGTAGCCAATGGTGCAATAATATACACCCAGGAAGATATTGACGAATTAGAGGCTGCTGGATGTAATCTGTATGAGATAACAGGCGAATGTTACCATGACCACTGCTGTTACCCACCAAAAAGAGCCACCAAGACTGTGTATGATGTCACTACTGAAACAGATTTAGTTTACTCTACAATTTTAAGATTCAAAATAAACTCAAAAACAACTACTGAGACCCAGTTATTAGAAAATACCATTACAATTCGAGTACCGGCAACTACAGTTACGACAACAAAATACAAAAAAAAACTTGTTCCCAAGTTCAAGAAAACAATTACCCTGACCACTACACAGATTTCAGTTTCAACAGTGACAGTGACTACTACCGCTGCATCTGCTGCTAACACAGCAACAGAGGTTAATGATTTTTTAACAAGATTTGAGAATTATCAACAAGCTCCTAACAGAAGACCTAATATTCCAAATTTAATAAGAATGTTTGGCTCTGCCACTAATTCCACAAACAAAACTGAATCTACAGCAAATAACATCACACACCTGTACAATGGAAAGTTGTTGATAAAACCTTTGGAAAGTAAGAATGGTATGTCCTTGCAAAATGGTACTGTTGGCAATTCCTCAGCCACAATAAAAACCTCAAATGTATCAAGCAACAAAAACTCAAAAATGCAAAAAACATTTAGCAGCTTAGGAAAAAGTAACAAAACTAATAAAACAGGTGTTGTTGTGTCACTCATTACTATCATATTGGCATTTTTGGTAACTGTAAAAAATACATTTGAAAGCGATGGTGTAGTGGCTGAATCTGATGTTGTAGTCAGTGATATTTTACAAAATGTTAGTAACATTGAAAAATCAGGAACCGTTGAGAAAACATTAAACAGTAGTTGCGAAAGCGATAATGAAGAGTTTTCTTTTGTCAAAGATGAGTTGAGCAGATTATCTATGAAGACACAGCTTGAATTGTCAGATAACGAAATTTTGCAAGATCTTATTGAAGAAAGGTGCTGAAACAAAAAAGTATCTTTATTTTAAATTTTTAAAAAAGTCTTTTGTAGTTACCACTTTTTTTGAAAAATGCTAATTACAAACAATTTCAGATAGTTCCTATAAACTTTTGAAGATGTTTTTCTTCAAAAGGGAAAGCAAATAAATAAATCTGTTACTTTGATTAATTTTTTTGTTAATGAAATGTTATAAAAGTTATATAATGCAGTTAATAAGCAAAATCTGAGTGCATCAATCAAACACTATTGTTCTTCTCAATACCTATCTTGGAATCGGCATCCAAGTTGAAACCATTAGTGAACTTTTGGCCTGGTAAGAAAGGTGCGACAGATAGTATTGTTTTAATCTTTTCCTCTGCAGAAGCATTAGGAGAGATGTCCTTATACAGATAGTACTCCAAATCTTTGTTTTTGACCTTTGTAAACAATTTCGGCTTGTACTCAACCTTCAAGTCATTTCTTTTTTTGGCCAAAGCTCTTTGATACTCTTCAATTTTGAACTTTTCATCAGTTGCAACGTCATGGTCTCTGTCCCCCAACGCTTTCAAAACATGCATCCAAAGTTTTCTGCTCTCCATGTTACCTTGCTCTTCTAATGGTCTCACCAATGGAGGAAGGGGATTACACTTTTTTACATCAAGCAAAATCTTCTTACTAGCGCCTTTTTCATTCTTCTTAATGTAGATAACATCATTCCACTTACCTGTAATCTCAAATAACGTTTTATTTGTTTTTTTTTCTTTGATAGTTCCCTCAATTACATCATAGGTACCAGAAACAAATCCCTTTGTTTTGAAGTCAATATCAGCTATATGGTCTGGACCCGTAATGATCATATGATCGCCAAGTTCAATTCTCATTTTACCAAACAAAATACCTCTGGCATAAACATTAGGCTGAGTGAATGTATATTTTTCTGGCTCTTGTGTTTGAGGGTCTATTATATCCAAAAATTGAAGAACACTCAACCCTTCCATCATTGCAGCAGAAGAGTTTCCCAAAAACTTAGATCTAGGGAAAAGCACACCATCAACTCTTACATTACTTTCAGGTATCATATAAAAGTAAGCTGTTTTTGGAGGATGATGGGAAGTCTGCTCTGAAACATAAAAAGCATATTGGCCATTATCTAATTCCCAATAGCATTGAAAGTGTTCACCAAGAACAGGGTTCAGCGGCTTCTTAACTGCTTTAGGAGCTATATGCCAGCCCGACAAGTACCATGACAACACACCTATAATTCTGTCAATTGATTCAGGTTTTTTCTTGGCATCCAGTACCATATACGGCTGTTGTAATTGATTTGTGATTCTTTCAAGCATGGACTTTCTTTCCAGGATGAATGTAGGTAGAGTAATTCGAGACAAATCTGCACCTGGCTTCAGTTGTGATATGATTCCCAAAAGAATAGACTTCCCACCTTGGTCAGTTTCATCTATATCATCCAAATTGTCATATTTCCCCTCTTTGTAGCTTTTGGTTCCATTTGCGTTAGCGGTTGTGGTCATTTTGTAGAGTAATTTGTATTTGTTTATTCGTTATGTTTATACAAAAAGTTACTGCTTTCAGGTTAAAGATCTAGTTTTTTTTTTTTGTTGAAAAACTTACAATGATCCAATTTGCTTAAGTTATTACAGCCTCAAGAAATGTTTGTTTGCACCTGAATCTGAACGTGTAAAAAGCTTTGGATGCTTCACAGAAGTATTGGTTTATGAAATTTAGCGTTGATTTAACTGTTGCGTTAATTGCTCTAATTTCAACTGTAAAAAAAAAATACAGAAAAATAGGGGGTAAGAAAAATCCAGCATCGGCTTAAGGTGTACATGTTAGCTGGTTTTTTGGTTGAGGAAAAACCAAAAAAAGAGGATTTTTAACTACGCCGAGGATAATCAATAAAAATCCTTTATTCCGCGCACATGAAATTTCAAAAATTTCAAAAATTAGCATTTAAGATAATATATAGCTTAGCTGCATAAGCAAATAATATTTAAAAATCACTTGTTAAAAGAGTTGATTTCTGCCTGCAATGAGTCAGTTAATGATTGCTTCCCTTCACTGGAGTTGCAAATGCTTTCTGTGTGTAGATCTGCAGCCGAAGCTAAAGGTGTTAAGTTTGAAGCTGTGGCCATTTCGTCTGAAAACTTGTTAGAGTTTTCGATGGAAGGAAAACTATTGGAGTGCGAGCTTCTTCTGGCAGCAACATCTTCATCCGGAATATCTGCTTTCTTCACTGGGGTTGGAGCTTTATATGTATCCTCATTGCCTTCATTTCCATGTTCAAGCTTTTTCTTTTTACTGGGAGTGGTATATTTGACCTTCTTTTTTCTTTTGGTCGGCTTCTCAGGTCTAAGTTCACCTTCTTCATACACAAAATTTGGTAGATCATGTACTTTCACATATTTCATCAACAATCCAAATTTGTTTTCATCATATGAATCTGATGCAGTCTTACACATTTCCATAAATTCCTCACATGGTCTAGCAACATCTATAGGTTGACCTTCTTGAACTTCAAATCCAATAAACATGCTCGTTATGTGTAACTGTTTATAAGGAACTGTATTTGTTTTTGTGATTTTCTATAATTTCTTTTTTATTTTCGTTAGTTAATGGAGCTTCTCCGTTTATTTTTTGAGCTTCATCAAGCACGGTTTTGATCGGATCAATCTTCTCGTATACTTCCAACTCCTTTTCAGAATTGTGATAGCCAAACTTAGCTAAGATTGTCTCAGCATCGTTGTCCTCATTGTAAGCATACGTGGTCTCGTAATAATCATTATGCGGTTGAGCCAAATCGATTGATGGTGTGTTTTCTAGTTTACTGGCTAAAAGTCTTACTTTACTTTCAACACAACCTGACCACTTAAGATGTTCTTCTTCTGTTCCTTTGGTTGTTGCTAATAAAATTAAGCAAATGTTGTATCTGTGGAAAAAGTCATGTTTTTGAATCAGGTCTTTCCAAGTCTTTGTACCAGCAGTTATACCACTCGATATTTCAATTCCTCTTTTGAACTCTCTCAAAATGACTGTTTTGTTACTTTCAGTGATGTTATGGGTCGCACACATCGACGGATATGATGGCGTTATAACAGGCATTTTGTGGAATCTATCCTGGTTTGATTTCGTAGGGTTCCAAACTCTAAATGGTAATCGATTGGTTTCTATTGATTTTAACAAAACTGGTTGCGGCCACTTCCAGTTATAGTAGAATGAAAAGAACTTTTGTACTATAGTTGCAGAATTAGCATTAGGATAGACTTGGCATACTTTAGCTACAAGCATTGCCCAAGCCACACCACCCGGAAACCCAAAGACATTGGCGTAAATACCTCTTTTTTGAGCCCAAAGTTTTATAAATCTCAAGGCTAGTCTGAAGTTGGATCTAGAAGGTACCGATTTCAATATGTCATCAGTGACTCTTGTACCATTCAAGGCTCTTAGATCTTTATCATCAATGTTTCTTAATATACTGGTATCTGTTAATGTTAAATCAGAATGTACCTGTGCTAAATCAACTTTACCACAAATCAGATCAATTGATATCCCATCGAATTCCATCTTGATAATAGGAACAAATGCTTCAGCAACTGGCTGAATTTCCTCTAACTCGGGTCTTTCTTTAAGTATAGGCACCATAAAGGTAAAGAAATCTTCTCTTGATATATGCTTGGGAACAACTATTAAAGTATCTATATCTGATCCAGGCCCGTGCACACCAAGTCTGTATGACCCAAAAGTGTAGACGCATCCACCAGCATCCTTGGCCATGGACTCAGACATTCCTTTGCTAAGAGATGCTTCAAAAACAAATTTTTTTGCCAATTCTTTCATCACTTGTATTACTTTTACTCTTTTATCTGTTTCCGCCTTTGTTTCAAAACTTCTTTCGTCTTTTAATAGTTGAAATAGTTGCAGATTCAGTTTTTCTTCTGCTGCAGTGGGCTTATCATAGCTTAAAGGTATCGATATACCCCATTTTTGATTTTGGCTCATTTTGTTGTTGTAAAACTTATTACTTTCGTATTCGATCTTGATTCCACAGTGATTTGCTTGAAAAATTGCGCTTGTGATGTGATTAGTGGTGTTTAATGTTTAAAGTAAGCTAATCTCTGATTAAAAAGATCAAAAAAAAAAACGTCAAGTGATACTGCAATTCTCTGGTTTAACTATTTCGTTAATCTATTATATTCTAGTCTTTATTAAGACGAAAATATGTGCAATTACTTTGGTATTTACTTTTTTTTTTTTTCTGCCTGGAAATAGCCAAAATGATTCTTGTGTTAATCTTGCTGAGTGTTACTCGAGAAAGAAAAAAAAAAAAAAGTTAACTAGGGAAGACAACGCGGATATCAAAAATTTTAGTAGAAAAATTTTGGTAATTGTATATAATAACAGTGTAAGCTTGTGTAGCGTTTGACATAATTTCCTAAATGGGAAATCAACTCAGTTGGAAGCAATAGTTAAACAAAACCCTTAGAGCGTCTCTAAATTAGTATAGAATATGGTACTTAAACAATTGGTTTTATTCTATGCTTTTAATAAACCCAAACAGCTTCTTAAAATAATCTCAACACAATCAACAGATGATATATAAAGTGCAAAAAATTACACATCTAAGTAGAGCAAAATGTCAATATGTCTAGTTAAAGCTTTTGATCTATACAGATTCAACAATGGTGTGTGCATTATTCAATACTTCAATCATTTTTTTACATTCCTTTCTTCTTTCAATGGTGACTTCATTTTCGTTAACCAAATCAGCCAATTTAGGGCTGTCATAAAGTTTCTCTAATAATACCTTTTGGATATCATTCTTGGACTTGATAATCAATTTTAACATAATGGCTTTTGGAATACTGTCAGCAACGTTTTTCTTGACGATGTTGTAGTAAGAATCAATTAACAGCTTGATCACCTCAGTTTCGGTTGTTTCTCTGTCTGTCATCTCACCAGTAGCCTTAAGAATCTTAGGTGGGGTTTCTAAGAATTCAGTTGGCTTTTTAGACTTGGAAGAGAAGAAGCCACCAAAGAAGCTGTTTGTGGATTTATCAGCTTCACTGCTAGAAGGGTGAGTTGAAGACTTGTTTCCTCCCATCAAAGACTTACCTGATTTAGGATCCACTGGGGTCTTTGGATGCAATTTTTCTTGTACCATAACCATTGCGTCGGAACCTCTCAACAAGTCTGGGTGAGCAGTGTTGATGTATGTTTCTTCACCATCAATTATATCCTTGACTAAAGCATT
Organism: Hanseniaspora meyeri; assembly: GCA_030370665.1. Lineage (NCBI taxonomy): Eukaryota > Fungi > Ascomycota > Saccharomycetes > Saccharomycodales > Saccharomycodaceae > Hanseniaspora > Hanseniaspora meyeri. The sequence goes on along the minus strand of CP113884.1, from coordinate 556,124 downwards.
TGTTGGAGTTGTGTTGTCTTTAATGAAGTCAATGAAACAGTTGATTAATGCATCCCTCAATTGTGGGAATCTTGCAAATCTATTTTGAGAGGTGATTTGTTTCAATATTCTTACCAACTCATCAACAATCAATAACACTAACTTTTCAGAAGGAGAATGGAATCTTTCAATTTGTTGCTTAACCAAAACTTCAAAAGCTTCAGTGCCAACAAACAAGGAAGGAGCATAACCAGAACTGTTATACATGATGGTTCTAATGTCAGAGTCTTTAATTTTGTCAAATGGGTTTAAAGAGTACACACCGCTTTTGTAGATTTCATGGAAAACAAAGGAGATTCTGGCACCACCAGACAATTCTTGGCTTGATAGATCCTTGGCTTCACCATCCAAAATTCCAATATATTCCTTGGTGAAATCAGTAATCATGTTCAAAACAATGGAGTTTGGAGAGTCCATCATTTCTGGGCCTAAGGATAGTAATTCATTTTTAAACTTCTTCAATGCTTTTTCAATTTTTTCTTTGATTTCTGGAAGCTTTTGTTTGATGTGATGTAACAAAATATTATTCAACTTCTTGGCTAAGTACGGAGTACCACAGTATGCTGCTTTTGATCTGTATGCATCGTGATCTTGAAAGAAGGCAGCTTCATCTTTTAGAGCATCTCTGATTGTCTTCTTCAGTTCAATGTCTTTTTGACCTCTGTTGATAACTGGTATGTATCCATATCTCAAAGGAATAACTCTACCAGCTAGAATATCAATAACATCAGTTCCTCTGTCCATCAAATCCACTTTGGTCAAAACACCAATAGTTCTTTTTCCTTCTGGATCAACTTCCTTGGCTAATTTCAAACCATCAGAGTTGGCTAAATCAGCATTGGCTGGGTTAACAGATAAGATGATCGCATTAGGTTTGGAAATGTACGTCAATATCATAGACTTGATTTGCTTTTCTATATCTGGTGGCTGATCACCAACAGGAACCTTGGTCAACCCAGGTAAATCAACCAATGTTAATGTTAAAACGTGTGGGGAGTAGATTCTTAAGTTGATAGGAACAGGTGATAAGCCAGCATTATTACCTGTTGTTCTTTCTGTTTCAGCTTCGATTTCTTCTCTGATTTCGTTGAAGTTGTAAAACTTTTTACCAGGCAAGTGTAAAAACTCACCCCATTCCTCAACGTTGTCTTCTTGTTGATTGGAAACAGTGCTATCATTTTTGTTTTCGCTAGTGTTCAGGTCTAGCAAATCTTGCTTTTGCTGATCATTTTTTTGGCTGTTGGCTCCTCTTTTGTTGATCAATTGTAAAACTAAGGGTCTTCTGGTCACAATACCAGTACCTCTTGGCAAAAAATCTCTTCCAACAACATTTTCCAAAACAGATGACTTACCACTACTTTGAGATCCAACAACAGTGATCTGTGGCAAATCGATTGGTGACTGTGAACCACCGCCTAATGGAGCTAATGTGTCCTGTAACTTGTTTATAATACTGATTAAACTTTCATCCATTTTGATAATTAGTCTTTATCGGTACGGGAAAATATTAGTTTTTTGGTTATTCTGTCAATCTTATAGTGTAAATTTTAGTTCCTTATAGATAAAAGATGTTTTGAACAAGCAACTTGTAGGTGGCAACTAAAAACAGCGGAACACAGGAAAAGCTAGTTTTGAGTTGTTTTTTTTTTTTATCTAACAGATTTTTTTTTTTTTAATCCACCAAAAATTGTATATCCGAGTCAAGCAAATAAGCCAAGCGATAGAACCAAACATTATAGATGTTGTTCATGCATATGAAATGTGCTTTGTATAAATACACTAGAATCACTGAATCAAGCAAAATTGGTCTCCCAAACGCACTGTTGTTACGTACACTCGGTGAAAGTGTATAGAGGTAGCGATGCTTCAAGACTCTAACTGAGTTCTATTTAAAGAACACAATCTGCTTTAGTGAAACTACCATGAAGACTGTTGGCCGCTACCATAACAGTTTTCAAAAATCTCATAAACAAAACTTTTCAAAAAAAAACATTTTCATTTACATCTCATCTTTTTTTTTGAAAGCGTTTAGTGCAATAAGAACAATTTTTCAGAAAAAAAGCAGTATAGCTGTCGAAATATTGGCTCAACAGCATGTTATGGGCATATTCCAAGCAATGAAGCAATGGTTTTTTCAAATGATGTTTTAAAAAGCATAATCGGCAAAAAACCCACCACAAACTCTAACATTATTTTGATGTAAATATGTAGTTTTTTTTTAATGTTTACATTTAAACCTAGCAACGTAAAAGTATTTATTAACACATATATATATAAATGTATATGTAAACATTTCAATGGTTAGCAGTATATGAAGCTTTATATTTTTTCTTAATTTTGTTCACACTACAATGTTTGAAGCAGGGAATTTTTGCCAAACCTACTGATAGATTACCGTATAACTACTTCAAAAACAATCTGTATAAATATATTCGTTTAGAATTTAAATAGATAAATAACATATATTTTTTTTACAAAATTTTAATTAAAAAAAATAATATTAATAAATGTAGCATATATAATTCAATTTTTTAGCAAAATAAATTTATTACTTTAAAAATATTTAAAGTATTTTTAAAAAAATTTTTTGTATATTTGTATGACGCATATTTTAGAATTTGTTGAATTTGAAAAAAATTAGCTTTAAAAGCCGATAATAATTTTTTATTGCATAAAATGGCTTTACTTTGACAAAGGCAACTTTAAGGCGCAATTTTTTAACGTTGCAACGCAGAGTATGTGATGTAATTAAAAAGAAAACTCAAAAATGGGTGTAATTCAAAAACAGGTTAAAGCATGGCTAATTTAGACAGTTGTATTGTCATAATATCTGCCATAGAGTCTAATAGCCTTTTTTAAAGTGTCTCAAGTGTGTTGTTTCGTATTTTGGTATTTTCAAATTTGTTTTCTGGAATTAAAAGTTTAAATGATTTTCGTGAAATGTATCGGATATAATAATATAGTAGTTAATACACAGTTATGAACTGCTGCTGACATACACACTAGCACATAGCACGACCTTCTCAATAGCTTAAATGGGGCCAGCAACTGGAATTGTGTATTAACTTTTAGTTTTATCAATCAGCTAATTAACTCCAAAGTTGAATAGCACGCTCCTGCCTCATTCTTTGAACTTGGTGGAAAAACATGTATTTAGCCAAGTTCAAGAGCCACACTATTATTTACTAAAGAAACCATACGAGATACGTAACCGGTAGTAAACATTATTCCTGTATTGTGCTTTACCCAAAATAGTTGTCACCTTTTTGTTTTTCAAGGAAGCACTTAAATTTTACTTGTCTGTTGAATAAGTTGGTAGAGCATAAATTACTATCTACACTTTTTAAAAGTGGTGGTGAAAAAAATAGATTAAGATACCACATAAATTAAAAAAAAATAAAATTAAAATGCTTAGTAAAACCTGAACTATGCCAGCTATGAGGATTATGAGGGCTTATATAAGTTGACTGAATGATTTGAAATTTACTATTTTGAAGGCAACAACTTAATGAGAAACCAGAAGCTCTGCATATTCAACTACATAAAATGGCTACTAATATCACTTGGCACCCAAATTTAACACACGATGAAAGAATTAGCTTAAGAAGCCAGAGGGGTGCTACCATTTGGCTTACTGGTTTAAGCGCTTCAGGAAAGAGTACTATAGCCTGTGCACTAGAGCAACTTTTACTGAAGGAAAAGAAGCACGCCTATAGATTAGACGGTGACAATATTAGATTTGGTTTAAACAAAGACTTAGGCTTCAGTGAATATGATAGAGTTGAAAATATCAGAAGAATATCAGAGGTCTCCAAGTTATTTGCAGACTCCTGCAGTATTGCTATAACTAGTTTTATTTCCCCATATAAAGATGATAGAAATAAAGCCAGAGACCTTCACAAAGAAGCCAATCTACCTTTCATTGAAGTGTTTGTTGACGTTCCTTTGAATGTTGCTGAAGAAAGAGACCCTAAAGGACTATACAAAAAGGCAAGGGAAGGAATCATTAAAGATTTCACTGGAATTTCAGCTCCATACGAAGCCCCTGACCATCCTGAAATACATTTAAAAACACATGAATTGTCTGTTGAAGAAAGTTCTTTAGTTATTTACAACTACCTAAAAGAACACAACTTAATTTAAAAAAATATGTATTTTCATTAGTTTATTTATAAGTAATACTTTACATATATACATTAATCTGAAATTAAAAAAGTATTCTGGTTATGTATTAACCATAATTTTTTGAACGAGAAGCTTTCCTGGTAAACATGCCTTATTATTGGAGTATATAACGATTAACCTAGTGACAAGTCAGGAAAATTTACAGATAACAAAATCACATAGCTTGCTAACGTTTTAAACTGTTAAGTCTTGCTTGCAGGTCGTCATCGGCTCCCATAGCAATAGGACCGGCCAGATTTGCATCAGCGCCTTCTGCGTTTGCAACTGCTAGATCTGAGTTAGGTGTTTGGTCAGCCAACTTGCTTTTCAAATCGACATCAATTTCATCCATGATCTTGGCCAAAAACTCATCAACCTCTTCTTCTTCGTCTTCGTCCTCTTCATCGAAAACGTCATCTAATACATCATCCATCATTTCTTGTTTTTGGTCCATTATTTCGTTTTGCTTTTCAAACTCCATAGATATTTTTTGAAGCTGTGGCAAGTTTATTCCTACATTCATAGCCTTCAATAGCCCTGACGCCTCCTTCACAGATTTAGACATCAAGTCCGTGGTCTTTATAGACTGAATTCTTAAGTTAATCATATTAAGCTTAGTTTCCATTAGCTCAAACTTTTTAACATAGTTCTTTGTTCTGATCAAATCTTTGCTTTTGATTTTAGCTTGTTTGATTTGCCCGTTTTTACACAGCTTTTTGATTTCAGTTGTAAGTTTTGTTTCTTGTAACTTTAGTTTTCTATTTTCCCTGTCTATTTCTCTGATGGCTTTCTGAAGAGATCTTTGATTCATTTTTAATCGTTCCTGTGGTGTGATTTGTTTGCCAAATACCCATTCTAAAACTGACATTGTTATATTGTTGTATATGCGATAAAAAAGTGGTTTCTGTTAATATTGGTTTTAAGATATTTCAATCTAAAATAAAACTGTTTATTCCGTATTTTGTCTTGGTTTATTTGGGTAGTTCAAGATGCAAACAACCAAACAACTTGTTATCTAAGGCTGGGAAAACACTAAAAACCGAAAAAAACCCGCGTGTAAAACGTCCCGTTGTGGTTAATTGGTGCAACTGCACGTGACAACCATTAAAACCTATCATTTTGGGTTGGGTTAACGCACCAGCGAGGATGTTTGCATTGCTGTAAATCACAGACTTTATGTAGTTTGGGAACAACAAATTTGTATTAGTTGGTTTTCATTTAGAAAACTTGTATAATCGAATTACTTAACAAGAACTGTAGGCATTCTAAAGTCAGTAGAGAAAGGTGATAACAAAATTATAATGACTGATAATCAAGTTTTGTAACTTGAGTGGCATTGAGATTGCTTTTTATTTGATGCCAATTAGAAGATAGGTTGAAACAATACATTATTCTGCCAACCAAACTAAATTTGTTTGTCACTGAAACATTTCCAAATAAGCATATCACAGAAGCGCGCTAGTCACGTTTTTAAAGGCTTCAAAATATAGAAGCAAAATTTTTTTTCTTTTCCTAATTTCGTTTTCAACTTTCCAAAAGTTTCGGAAACTTGAATTGCAAAAATTGCTAACTTAGACAGCATTGATGAAATGCTATAAACCAAACACACAAGACCAAAATCATACGAAGATCATTAACATCTGATTTTAAACAATGTTATACGAATTAAGAGCCATATTAAGAACACCAAAGCTTCTGGGACAAAAAAGACATGCAGATGCTAAAGCTTTCTGTGAAAATCTAGGAAAACTAGTTTTAAATAATAGAGGTGTTGTCAGAAAAATTGAGAACAACGGACTGTTTCAATTTCAAAACTTAGTGAGAAAACATGGTGAGTACTTTTTTGAGGGCTACAAAGTTACTCTTTTATACGACTGCTCCCCAGTGGTACAGCAACAAATACAAACCAACTTGAGTACCGACCCAAGAGTTATATCCTGTAAAGAGTTTTCTCATAATCTTTCTTTACAAGAAAAAACGAAGAAAACTGCTTCTGAAAGAATGTATAATGCTTCAATCTGATTTGAATACATGTATGCTTTCTGCCCATCAAGTAATCACAGCATGAACTAAGCGCTTTAAAGTACTAACATAAGAACATCAAACTTTTAAATAATCTAGAAACATTATATAAATATTATTGTAAATAATCACCATTAAATGAAGACAACATGATATGACAGAGCCGCAGATGTAGTTTAAGCCAACCGGTTATTGTAAGCAACTTCGCTAGTTTAGTGTAGCGTGTGATTCTGGGGTTTCCTAGCTGGGTAACGCTTTTTTTTTTTTTTTTTTTTTTTTTTTTACCTTATTTTTGACCTCAAAGGATAGCCCATTTTTATAGTTTCAACAGTTGCATAATTTGCAAGTTCAATATATCACCAAACACCTGTCATTGCTTTTTGGACATCATCTTGTATATTTACAACTTCATATATTGAATCTAAAGTTTTATTTTCTTTAAAACCTAAAATATTATTTTTGCGAAAGATAAACAGATTAAGCGCGTTGCTTTATAAACAGTTACATCAACAGACATTTATCCATACCTGCCTTGCGTGCGCAACAACTAAATACGAAAATGAATACTAAACATAATTTACAATCTGATAAAATTGAAGACTCAAATATATTGGATATATTGAAGATCAACAACAAAGATCACGGCATTAACACGGCGGCTGATGCCTTGGACATAATGAAGCTAGAAAATTCCGATACTCTATCTGAAAATTCCAGTAATATAACAAACGAACATAGCAGGAGTTCTGTAGAAAATAGCTCATATATTAGGGAAGATGGTCAAGAGTCTAACCAAAAATCGAAGAATACTAATTCTGTTTACCAATCACCACTTGCAGCACTGTTGTCGTCAAGTGAAAGCTTCAATAGATCACTGATCGACCATGTCGATGGCGCGGAGGATGATCAAATAACTTTGGATACAAAGCCTACAAACATCTCTACCAAAGCAGGTCTAAAGGAAATGCCAGGTGACGATCGTCAGCAAAAAATCTTTGAGAGTGCCTTTTTGCCCTCAAGATCAGCACCAAAACCACCTGTACAAACTAACATAAAAAATTTATCTATTTTCAAAGGAAATAGCTCTTCTATGAATTCAATAAAAACAAGTGAATCTGTAAATCCTGTGGAAAGTAGAAAAATCAAATCCAATAAAAGCTATGGACCATACACAGCAGAATCTAAAAGGGATAAAAAATCAAGATCGATATTTTATTTGGCCAAAAAACCTTTTATCAAGAGCAAATCTGATGGTTCAAGTATATCTTCGAGATCGTCTTCAAGATCCATCAGTGCTAGTATTTCAACGCCATATGATGCAAAACACATTCACCATGTTGGGGTTGCTGATAATGGTGCATACACAGGTCTTCCTGCGGAGTGGCAGAATCTTCTAATATCTCAAGGTATAACTGCACAAGAGCAGAATGAAAGTGAAAATAAGCAAACGTTACAAAATGTTGTAGAGTTTTACAAGTCCGAGATATTGAATCTTAATGAAGAGCCAAGCCCTAAAGGCAGATCTATATCCAATCTAATGGCTGACGATAACGAAACTGACACATCTTCTGTGGCATCTCCTGTAACTATTTCATCTAACGAAGTTGTGACAGCTGATAAATCCACTCCAGCAGAAAGCACAAAGGACTATGCCCTTATTGAAAAAATGAAATCAGCAATACCACCTGTTCCAAAAGCTCCCAAAATATCACTACCTGAAAATGAGGAAGCTGCCAAACCTAGAAACAATTCTCATAGAGTCTCAAGCAAGATTGTTTCTAATAAAGTATTTTATAATAACCTATCGGCATTGTGCATTTTAGAAGACCCTAAGAAGTTGTACAAGAACTTTGCGGAAATAGGGCATGGTGCTTCAGGTGCTGTTTATAGAGCAGATGGCGAAAAGGAGACAGTGGCATTGAAAAAAATTAACATCAAAAGTCATCCAAATAAAGATTTAATTTTGCTTGAAATTGAAACTATGAAGAAGTATACTCATGAGAATGTTATTGAGTTTAAGAACGCCTTTTTCTTTGATGCTGAGCTATGGGTGTCTATGCAATTCATGGATGGTGGAAATTTGGCTGATGTTGTAATAAATTGTGTTCTTTCCAACAACCAAATCGGATTTATCTGTAAAAAAGTTTTAAATGGTATTGATTTTTTACACAAAAACGGAATTATTCATAGGGATATAAAATCAGACAACATCTTGATAAATAACTTAGGTGAAGTTAAGATATCAGACTTTGGATTCTGTGCTTTGATAAGAGAAGACCAAGGTAAGCGAAATACCATGGTAGGGACCCCTTACTGGATGGCACCTGAGGTAGTTAATAGACAAAACTATGATCAAAAGGTTGACATCTGGTCCCTGGGAATTATGATCATTGAAATGGTAGATGGAGAGCCACCTTATATGAATGAAACCCCACTAAGAGCACTGTACTTGATAGCCAAAAATGGAACCCCTGATTTGAAAACAGAAGACGGGCTATGTGAAATAGGAAAAGACTTCATGTACAAGTGTTTGATTTACAATCCACAAGAGAGACCAAGTGCAGAAGAGTTATTGACTCATAAGTTCATTGAGGACATACACGCAGATGGAAGTATAATTGTTCCGTTAGTTAAACTGACCAAAATGAAGAAAGATCAAGAGTAAAGTGAATAAAGCTGATTATTGCGGGTTTGTAAAACTTAGTTAGCAGCAGCTCTTCTCAAAATGTTTATATACAAAAAGGATAAAAACGAAGACTACAGCTTGCTCAAGCTTCTGAAGATGAGTCTACAAACAACTTGGATTCCTTAGTCTTTTTTTCTTGAACTCCAATTGAATCATCAGATTCTCCGTTGCCGTCCAAAAATCGACTCAGCTGTTGCTGTTCATCGTCATCTGAAACCTCGTTATTCTCTGGAATAACAGAAAGCGTCTCAAAATCCTTATCCATTTTTTGGTTTGTTCTATTGATCATTGTAAAATTCAATTGAAGTTCATCTTCACCTATGTTTTCTATGGTGTAAAAGCTATTAGTGGGAATTGTAAACTCTGAATTTTTGATGCAAATAACAGTGGAGCCTTCCTCACTTTCGGTTTTGGTTTGAAATAGCTTGATTTCAGCAACACCATTTAAAACAACAAACTGAAGCCATTTGCAAATATTCTGCTTTTTAGACTTTCTACCGGTTTCTACGGGAAACTTGAAAAACCCTGTACGTACAACCTCTTCTCTTGAAATCTGCTTTTTCAATGTATAACACAAAGTAAAATCATCTTTATCCGATAGTGTAGGAATAGTTTCAGACGCAGTGTCTGGGGCATACGCAACTACAACCTCCTGTGAGTAATTATCATTGTCATTCACTTCTGTTTCAAAGATCCCATACTTAAGCCAATCTGAGCCTGGAATTTCTCCGGAGTCTATTTTTTTGTATATGTGGAGATTGGTAGTACGTTCAGAAGCTGATTTGCTCAACTTTTTTTTTCTACCTCTTCTTGTTTTGTTTTTTCCAATTGTTGCCGTTCGTGTTTGATTTCTTTTTCTTTTTGTTAAGTCCTCCTCTTGAATTTCATAACGCTTATCATGTTTGATGACATAGTCTATACCCAAAAAAGGACCTGCAGAGTCCTTTTTATATATGATTCTCTCATTTCTCCAATGGTCTAACGTGGGCACTTTTGTTCTCTTAGATCGTCTCAAAGGTCTTGGCGGTAGGTTTTCAAGTTCTTCCGGATCTGTAATATCGAACTCATCATCGTCCGAACTCATTTGCGAATCATCCTCTGAGTTTTCTAAGGAGCTCTCATAGACATCCAGACCTGCAACCTCATTGCTAATTTCTTCATCTCCTGAATCACTATTTCTTATCTGCAGTTTTTCACTTTCATAATCATATTCTCCATCAGATGATGCGTCTATTTGATTGATTGGATCTTTCAAATCTAACTTGCTTCTCTTTATGATATCGACATCCACCTTTTCTTGAGAGTTAGCGCCTTCACTATAATCATCAGATACCACTTCGCTTTTGTCGCCACCTTTTGACAAACGGTTAGAATTTTGATTATTGTAATCGCCATAATCAGCAACAAATGATTCTAGTCCGCTTTCTCTTAATTCATCATTTCGCAGCCTTTGCTGGCTCTTGGCAGGTGGTGTTAGTTCAATGTTGATATCGTCTAAATAATCTTTGTTCATGTCGTTATACTCCAATTCACTATAGGAATCATTGACAGGTTCATTTTTAGGAATTTCAGTTGCAAATTCTTTTTGGCTGTTAGCAATAGGTGTGAAGTTTGGAGCATCGTAGTCAACATATTCTTGATCCTCAATTTCGGGGACATTTTCATTTTGATCATGCAACAATGAAAGCCCTTTACTGTCTTTAGCCTCTCTTATCAAGTTATTTTTATTGATTTGCTCGTTAATATCACTTAGTATCAAGTTTTCCTCTGTAGGATTTCCGTATCTTGATTCATCTATATTTAATCCGGCAAATTGATAAAATGAGCTGCTTTTCTTAGCCGTTTCTGCATTTGATGGCGTTTGCTTTATGCTTTTATACAATGAGCTTCTTCTTGCAATGTTTGGTTTGACCACAAGTTTTGGATTGTTTATTGAAGAGCCAACAGAGATCAAACTGTTTCTTTTGGATTCTGTGGCATCCGATATGTTATCTTCAATAGTATTCAATAGAAAACTGTCACGTCTGATAGGAGCATTCTCAAATCTCCTGTATTTAGCAAGATGATTATTTAGTATTGAACTGCTTAGTGTTGCTTGTTTCGAGCTGAGCGACTGTGATTCTTTTTTTTTCAAATTTGTACCATTTCTGCTATACTTTAGCTCAAACTGAGAACTCATTAAGCAGATAAAAATTTGATATGTATCTGTAGCCTAGAGTAATAAAAAAAAGAAAAGTATTTTTTGATTACCTTTTTAATGTTCTGGGATTTTGTTTTGGTTACTGATATATTGATTTATAAGAGTATATACTAGTAAAGTGCTTTGAAAAAAAAAAAAAAACAAAAGCAGAATACGAAATCTTCGAAAAAAAGAAAACAAAAAAATACAAAGAAATGAAGTTACGCGTCTATCACAATTATGGGCTAGTCACGTTTTATTATTCAAAGAGACATGCCCTTATAATCACTAAACAAAGTTTGAGAACGCATACTGGTTCATATATAGTCATAAAACTTTAAAAAGTACATATGCTTATTTGCCATACTTTTGGCTAATTTTGTTCTCAACGGTGTTCACTTTATCAGCAGCAGTCTGGCTCTTGTCGGTTCTAGAACCAGTTCTAATTTCAGTATGCAGTCTAACTAACTTCAAATTATTGTGACAGAACAAATGAACTTGCTTGATAAGTTTGAAAACATCACTCATTTCACCTTCTAGGGTAGTACCTGCGGAGTGTAAAGTGGTTTTGACGTTCAATGTGTTGTTTCTCAAATAGTTTTCCAATTCGAATACGTAGTCGGATATAGAAGCGGTTCCAGTCCCGACTGGAACAATGCAAACGTCTGCCAGGCAACCCAAAGAGTCAGTGCTATTATAAGTAACTTCTGTTTCGCTTGCCATGATGTATTTATTTAGAATATATATTCCTGTTGGACTTGGTTGTTTTCTTAATATATACTAAAAACTATGTGTTTCAAATCCAGAGAAATCATTATCTCAGAGGTCACATCAACAAAAAAAACCCCCTATAGAAAAAAAAAAAAAGGAATATCAGCTGTTAAAACATTTAGAGGTGTCGTATTATTATGCATTTTTTTTGTTCTTGTAGTAATTTTTTTTTTTTTTAGCATTTTGCTTTTAAGCGATTATTGCCGACTCTACAGAATAGGATGTTGGGTTTCTATACACAAGCGCGAATCACCTGACTGCTATAGCACAGTTTACAATTGCATTGCAAATTCTTATATCCGAAACACACATTTTAAGTGGTCATGTGCAGAGCACCTATAATTTTAAAAGCTTCAAACAAAAAAATGCTTACAAAAAAAATTTTCTTCGCATTTTTTGGGCCATGATGAACAACTAAAGAAAGAAAAAAAAAAAAAGAAAAATTTTCATCAATTTCATATGAACATTTGTTCAATCGCAATTTAACATTAACAACCAAAGAATAAAAGCAGTAGGTTTTGTTTGATATCAATTATTTTTTTTGATCATCGTTGAAGCTCGGCAGTTTTTCAAATTTCCTCTTTTTTTGCTTACAATCCTTGCAGCTTACACATTCCTAGAACATATACTAAAAAAAAGTTACTATACATAAAATGCTATCAAGATCCATCAAAAGTATCAAAACAAGCTCATGGGGTTCTTCATTTAAAGTTTTACCAAAAGGATACAGTGCTGTTGCCAAAGATGCAACTACTGCCAATGATAAAGTTTTAGACAAATCTGTCATAACCTTCTTGAAGGAAAACCAACAATTTCAAAAGAGATCTGAATTACCAAAGGACAGTGCTTTGGGACCACAAGAAGTTTTTGGCTCAAGATTAAATGTGTTTTTGCTTTTCAAGTTATTAAAGCAATCCAAAGCTAACTCTAGCAATTTGCAAGAAAGATTTCCAACATTGAAAGAATTGGACATTCAAAGCTACGATGATCTATACTTACCAGACTCTGTTCAATTCAACGAAGAAGAGCTCGAATTAGAAAAGAAAATCTACAATCTTTTGAAGGTTGTCTATGATGTTTCAGTAACTGGTAAAAACGAAGCCATTAAGATGGGGCCAAATGTCAAGATTGAACACGGAGTAGGTTATGGTATACAAAAACAACCTTATGGTACCAATGTTAAGGTTACTGATCAAAACTTGAAGTACTTTTTATCCTCTGAAGATCCAGATGCTGATGTAAAACATGGTAAAGGACTTTATCAAAAGCTTTTGTACGGTTTGAACAAATCAGAGCAAACTATAAACAGTGCCGATGTAGAAAAAATTATACAGAAGATTTACACATCAGATAATATTTTCCAAGAATCCTCAAAGATAGCAGAACATCTTGAAGCTAAGGCATCAAGTGATTTTGCCAAAAGTGTCAGAAAATTCAACTATAACAACTTCTACTTGAGTAAACTAGGATGTGTACCAGAAAACATCTTTGATATGGAAAAAAACATATATTCACCAAAGAGTTACACCGAGGTTACTGTGGAAGATCTAATGATATCTCAGTGTCATTTAGGTGAATCTGCTAGCTTGAAGCATCCATACAACAAACATTTCATATATGATACTTACAAACCTAATATCGTAGCAGCCAAGAACAACGAAGGTGATATTAGTATCATAGATCCAAACAAAACTTTGCAAAGTTTAAAGAGAGCATGCCAATTCTTAAGCGATGCTGTGTCTAAAGGTGCACTTGTTTTGGTTGTTGGTAACAATCATGGATTATCCGATTTGACTTTGGAAATGGCCTCTCAATTGCAAGGTTCAGCTGTCACTGGAACCTGGGCAAATGGTGCATTAACCAACATCAATAGTCTTAAGTTCTCAAAGAGAGCCCAAAGTGGTGATGTTAGAAGCTACAAGTTCGTAGACTCCAAAAATAGTATAATAGACTACGAAAGCTTAAGTGAAAACCAAAAAAGACAGTTTAAAACTAAGGAGAGATTGCCAGACATAATCATCTTCTTAAAGCCTTCTGATACTAACATAAAGTGTGCCTTGAGTGAAGCTAGAAGACTAAATATTCCTGTTATTGGCTTGTGTGATACTGACATAAACCACAACTTTTTCGATTACGCCATTCCATGTAATGATGATTCCATAAGAAGTGTTACCTTTGTTGGTGGTGTTTTAGCAAAAGCCGGCCATGCAGGTTTACTAAAAAGACAAGCTGGATTATAACTGAGTTTGCCATAAACTTGTTATAACTGTACTTTGAAATTATAAAGAAAAGTAACTTGTATATATTAACCTACTTGTTTATGTAGTTGTAAATGAATCAGTTTTTCCTTTTTGAGAGCTTTTGCAAATAAAATCAGAAATCATTCCATTTTTTCTTTTAGCTCTTCTTCGTCGTCGCTTTCACTGTCACTTCTTTCATCTTTTTGAACACCTAGGAACAACATTCTGTATAGGATTCTAAATATCAGGAATAGCCAGAAAAGATTTAAGCATTGTAATGAAAATATCAAAATGAATATAATCGGTCTTGAGATCCAACATTTGTATTGTTGTTGAGCAAAGTCCAATACGTAAGGTCCTACTTCTTTGAATTCCCAAATCAATGAATACATTATTTTCAAGTTGATGTAATGTCTTAGATATATCCATGCAAAGATAAAGATCAAGAACACAGTAGTACCGAACATGGATTCCAAATAGTTCAAAACCTTTGATAAAGACAAGAAAAAGTCAGAAATATCCATGGTGATGTAAATAGAAAGACCCATTTGTTGGAAATGGAAGACGTAAGACAACCAAATTAATAAAAGGGTTACAATGTGATGGAAGATCAACTCTTGGTAATCTTTTCTTGGTTTTTCTAGCTGTAAGACCAAAATACAGGCTTGTTGAACCCAGAAAGCAGCTTGAACTAAGTAAAACAGCTTGAAGTAAAAGTTCAATTGAGTATCTGGGTAGCTTTTGTACATATTCTCTGTGTTGAAGAGCCATAAATTAGAGCTGTACTTCATAACCAACAGACCCAGCGGACCTGAGATACCATAATAAACTATAGAATAACACTGTTCCATCATTCTTCTTACCTTGGAAACTTTGTAAACATGTAGCAAGTGTATAGTCAAAGGTTTAATTACCATGAACATGATGAAGTCTCTGAAGAAAGTGAAGAAGATCATATAGGAGAAAATAAATGCCAAATCATTAATACCTTTCCCATATAACTTAGTGTTTTCATCGTAGTAAGAGACACCTACAAATTTATAAAGAAAGTTCGATTCAGTGTGGTTACCTGATATGTAATACAAACCTTGGATGGATAAAAACAGCAACAAAGGTATCATCCAGAAATTTTCTTTATTGATGGTTATGGTTTTCTTCAGGAATGGAGTGCTAGTTCCAGATTTTTCATTGTAATATGAGTTGTTCAGCAAAGGCATTGTATCACCGTGCAAATCAATTTTTCCGACGAAAGAACCTCTAGAACGAGTTCTTCCTCTCTTTACGACATTTTTGTTACTTGCTAAATTCGTGCTTTTTGAGAAAGAGATTGAGGTGTTTCTCTTTTTATTGATGGTATCCTTATTGTCAAGTGGATCATCTCTGTCCATCGGTATGGGAATTTTATCTATATCTTCCTGGGACATATTTTGTAGCTAAAAAAGTAACGCTTTGCAACTTGTCGTATTCAAATTTAATTGTTTGCTTTAACTAAGCTTGAATAAACAATATTTCCTCGTGGTTATTATCTGATTTGAAATTGGCTTATACAAGTTATGCAATCGAGTTAAACTAAAAACATAGATGTTAAGAGTATAAAAAAAACACACACACTCACACACACACGGGAATTTCTTGGATTCTTATAGTTAGACGTAAATCGAGATGATCACGTTTGCAATCGAAACAATACAATTTTTTTTTTTTTTTTTTTTTTGAAAAACATCTGTAAACTACGTTTCATGAAAAAGCAAGCTTATTTAGCAATACAACCGAAACAACAACCAGCTAGTATACTAAAACTAAATTACAAAAATATTTCAAAAAAAATATTTTAAGTGAATAATAATACAAACTTTAATTTTACTATTAGTTTTTTTGTCATTTATGGAAAGCATAATCACACAGCTTCTTCGAGATGACAACCAAGACTTAAATGTATTAATCATTGTTCTTACGGAAGAGATGAAAACAAACGTAGATGACAAATGTCTAAAAGATACTTCAAACATCTTACCTGTCAGTTCACTACTCAATACAAAAAACAAAAACTCAAAGACCATTTTCCTTTATCTAGAAAAAATTAGATATTTGTACATATACCTAACTTATTTATGCTATAATACAGATGACAAGCGTAATCTCGATCACATAATAATTTTGGGACTAGACCTGCTCATATGCGATGAAAGCTTGTTTGAATTAACAGAAGTTCTCAGGTTAACTAATCTCACTTTATTGAAAATTAAGGAGTTAAAGCAGAAATACAAAAACGCGTCACTTGAGGTTTCTTTGATACCTACAACAACGGCAAGCTTAAGAAATATTGGCTTGGACAGAAAGGACAACTTAGAAACAACACTTCCAATGATTCAAGATTTATTTCAAACTGTTAACTCGTATTTTTGATGACTGGTATTTGGTTCTGCAGTCAAATCAAAAAAAAAAATCTCAGAAAATGTATTTAAAGTACAAATATATAACATTTAGACCAACAGTAACGTATGCTGCATCAAATGCGGAACATTTAGCATAAATCTTGAGTGTCCTTATCATAAGCAGTCATGATCTCAACTCTATATTCACTTTCAGCAATACCGAATTGTCTTAAGATTAAACATTGAGTGACGTTCAAAGTTTGGTTTTGCTCACAAACAAAGTAATCAGTGTCTAAAACAATCTTACCATCTTTCAAAGAAGTTGGAATTTTATATTTGTTTCTCAAAGTCGGTTCTAATGAATGGGCCATTGGTATGTCATCTTCTTGGGCTATGAAACCACCTCTGGAATATACTACACCAGCTGGGATTGAGAATGAAATTGGAGATCTAGAGTTACTCTTGGCGAAATCCTTCTTAACATAAGATTCAAAGAAATCAACAACGGTCTTGTAGTCATAGTTGGTGTATAAAATACCGTAAGTGGCGTTCTTTTCGTGTTGCTTTTTAAGCTTTTGATTTAGCTTGTCCAAGTTGACAAACTCTTCTTTGTAGTTATCAAAGCTTTTGATTATCATGTTTTTCTTGGAAACAACCAATTTGGACTTGTTTTCTTCTTCCAAAGTATCGTTATCCCATTGTTTTCTCAATTCCTTCAAGTTGTTACTGTTTATGTTAGATAAGTTTAATAATACAACTCTCTTGAACTTTAACAAGTTATCAGATAAGTTATCGAAGTTCTTGGTCTTGGTTTCTTTGTCCTTCTTAGTGACATTGGATAAGGTAATGGCTCTGTTTCTTTTAGATCTAGGCATTTCTATTAATGGTTTTTGGTTTTGGTTTTTACAATGTATAAGCTTGTTTGAAATCAATTGTTAAATATTTGTAAATATGATTTCTTATTATAGATAAATTGCTGTTTTTTTGTTAAGTTTGTATTTTTCAAAACTAATACCTGGCAGTGACTCAAAAAGGAAATTATCAGACCGCTAGTTTTTTTTTCTTTCTTTTTATTTGATTGCAACTAACCTGCAAGGAAAAGCAGAGAAAAAAAAAAAAGAAACTTACACACGTGAAATTGTACATTCGCTACCAGGATACGTTATCCTGATGAAGAGTACGATATTATAGTTAAAGAGGTGAGTTATTGAGTGGACTAAAAATAAACACAGATTGTTCTTCTTTTTTTTATCATATGGAATCCTTAAATATTAATCCTCATATAGTTCATGTCTATATACCTTTTGTGAAGAACGACACTCAGAAGATCTTTTTCAAAATGTAATAAATCACTATAAGAATGACCAGCAATCCTACAGCATTCCTAAGAGTCTTTCTATTTGTGCCATTTTGCAATATTCTGGAGAAAGCTTGAGATTGGTTCATAATGTCTTCGTTAAGTTTATTCAAACGTTCTTCCAATTGCCCTAATATACCGGTTTCCGAGTCCATATCTCTTTGAGATTGGTTAAGTATATCTGAGTTGATACCTCTAAATTGACTGATTTTTCTTGAAAGGTCGTCAAATTTGTTATTGTTGCTCTCTTCTTTTTGGGATTCTAGTCTGGAATAATCTACACCACGAGAGCTCATATTGTTGTTAGTTAATGAATGTATTTGGTATTGTCGGCTCTTTGTTTTTGTAATTATAAACAAGAAGATTAATGCAGTAAACTGTGTGGGTATTTTTATTCCCCTTTGGCATTATCAGAAAAAAAAAAAATCATTACTAAGACACGTTAACTCTAGGCACATGTAGTTTTTTTTTCTAAAGAAAAAACGTGATATAGGCTACGTTGAGTGCCATAGAACACAATAAAGAGACACGTTATTTCAAAACTTATCAGTGCTCTAAAAATACCTTTTTGACTTAATTAATCTTTGGGAATTAATATGAAGAATTACGATTTATAACAAGAAAAATTGTACAATACATCTGCATTTTTTTTTGGATAAACGACGTCAAAATTAGCTAGTGGAGAATACTAAGCAGTCACTTTTCAATAATGTTTATTTTTATATCAGAGTAGATCTTGGTGTATATTTAATTGTATTTTCATATTTATTAATCAAATAAGCGTCTCATCACGATAAAAACAAATCATTACTTAAATTTTTTACTTAAAATTTAATTCACTAATCAACATTGCATGATGAAAATGACACAACCTATTCTTATTATAAATATCCTTATAAATAGATCTAAGAATAGAAGATGAATCAAATTCACAGTCCTTTAATGGTAATTTACCATTATTAACATTATCATTCAAGAACATGTTGATAAATAGTACAGTAGCTACTGGTTGGGTTACCAATATTTCTTTTTTTATGTAAAGAAACAAGACCGACAAACGATTTATATACTACTATGTTAAATTGAAATTATGGACGAATTAGATATAAACAAAATGTAGTACTCGCTTTTCTGAATGGAATCTAGGCTTCCAAACATCAAGTATATGTTGTAAGGCATTCCAAAGAGCAATTTTTTTTAAAACTTTTCGTTCTACAACTGCAATTAGACAGGAAATTTTAAGTTTTTTGTTACATTTTATTGACTGAGAAACAAGCTTACTTCCCAAATAGGCAGTACTTAGTTTTGTTTTTTTTTTTTTGCAGGCTCAATTTGTTGTGCGCCACCACCCAACAGCAACCAAAAGATGTGTGTGTGTGTTTTTTTGGTGAAAGGTGGAAAAAAAAATTGTTTTGTAAAAATTTCCTAGTGTAGACATCAGCGCTTTTTAATTTGCTTTTTTTTGAGAATAACTCTAGGTTTGGCTTAGAAGCTGGTTACTTTGGGCTAGTGAAAATTATACTCACAGTGGAAAAAGAAAATACAATTTTTTTACTTCATATTTGTAATATTGCTATACATAGAATATAGATATCTTACAAAAGTTGAAAGAAAAAGCTGTAAAAGTCCTAAATAAACCAGAAATACAATTATAATCAAGATGTCTTCTAGTGTTAAAGCCTCCAATTGGAGATTAGTTGAAGTTGGTAGAGTTGTCTTAATCAACAAGGGTCAATTCGCCGGTAAATTAGCTGCCATTGTCGAAATCATTGATGACAAGCACGTATGTAACATTTAAGAACCAATAAACATTATATGATATATCAAACGAACTATAAACAATTAATGATGTGAGTAACTTAAAAGATTATCTGTAAGGGATACATGTAACAGCATGATATATTTTTTGAAAAAAAAAAAAACGGAAACCTGCTCACAAAATCAGAGAATAGTAACACGCAGTGTAAAAGAGACACTGTTATTTGAAACTGTTGGCCATATATTTGATAAAGGATTTTAATATGATAGATGTGGGATTTATCAAGTGGAATTTAGTGGATAATGAATCTGTTCAAAGATGAAATCGATTTGGAATACTTTTGTACATTCAAAAGGATTAATCATTAAACTCACCGTGGATATACATGAGTTATTACAGGTGAATTTAGATCAGTTTTGTCAGGGGGAAACATTCCATATGATCAATAGAGGTGAAATGATCAATTAAGAGTTATAGTTCAAGTCTGAAATAAAGTATAAGCAACCTTTATGAAGGTAATCAAACAATCAAAGGAGATTAAACTTTACTAACAAGTATCAATATTTTATTATCTGCAAAAATAATACATCAATCAACAAATATCATTCCAAATAGGCTTTAGTCGATGGTCCAGCCACCGGTGTCGCCAGACACGCCGCCAACTTAGGTCACGTTGTCTTAACCAAGTTAACTTTCGACTTACCAAGAGGTGCCAAGACCGGTATCGTCTCCAAGAAATGGGCTAAGGCCGAAGTTTGCCAAAAGTGGGCTGCTTCTTCTTGGGCTAAGAAGATTGCTCAAAGAGAAAGAAGAGCTGCTTTAACTGATTTCGAAAGATTCCAAGTTTTAGTTTTAAGAAAGCAAAAGAGATATGCTGTCAAGAAGTTAGTCGCCAAGGCCTAATTGATTTTCATGAAAATATAAAATATAAAACAGAAATTCAATTTAGATAGATAAATCTAACAAACTAATTTTTTCAACAGGATTACATATCAAGTTATATAAAACTTTAAAACATACGATGTGAGTTTAACTCAAAATATAGATCAACTTTGATAAAACGTTCATGGATTTGCCACATGTTCAGTAGTTTTTCCACTTTTTCAAAAAAAAAAAAAATATATGTATATAAATATTTTGGTGAAAGCCGTTGAGATCTCAGTTTCGTTTACAAGACGTAAGCATTTGAGCCACAAAAGAAATTCAATTGACCTTGCTATATATCATCACTACATTTTTAATCATTTATGTACTTCTAATAACCTTACCAAGTACGGTTATCCGGTCTTTATTGGAAAGTATTAAAAATTCATGTAAAGTCAACAATTCGCAAACCAAAGTGCACATTTTCTTACTGGCAGCTTTCGACTTCGATGTAGTTGGTTTGATTATTTCTAATGGATGAATGAAGTTGCACAATGTGTGATCTTCTTTGATACCAACTGCATATTCATTTATTGATCTCAGTTTCACCTCTTGACACCACCATTTCTCAACTGCAAGAGCCACAATGTATAATGCTTCTGGGGTTTCGATATCATTTAGTGTAATAACGGAATCATCAAACTTGTCCGTCTTAATAACACTTTCGACGTAGCTTTTGCCTTTGCTGAAATCATAATTTTTACCAGTTTTTAAAATAGGCTGTCTAACGTTTCTTGTTTTTTTGACAATTGCCTTTACCATTTTTGTACCTTCTCTTTCGATGCTTTTAATCAATGGTGATTCTAAAGATTCTTTTTCAGCAAGTATCTCTTCCGCTGCATATGGTTTCAAACTATCTATCAAAGCATCCGCATTTAAATCAGAAGTTCTAGAGTTAATGTCGTCAATACTGCATAGCTTTGTCAATATGATTAGCAGATCGATAGACTTTTGAATGTTTATGTTCATGTATTCAAAAACTTTCAACACAAAATATTTGTTGAAGAATTTCAAGTCTTTAATATTTTCCACAAAATAAAGATACTGTTTAACAATTTCAGGATTCTTGATTGCCTCCCTTTTTGGATATACAGATGGATTTTTGTATTTTGGAGCGGACTTTGTCTTTTTATCATGAGCTTTGCAAACAACTAAATTAAAAGAAGCATCGTAGTCAGTGTAATGTTTCATTATTTTAAATTTCTTTTTTAGCTCTGTAGTTGTGGTCTTATAATTTAGTACACATTTCAAAGTTGCCTGAACAAAATTATACTCTGAGGTAAACAAACAATACTCTGCAAATTGTATTGTAACGTACAAATAGTTTTGAAATACAAGAACCTTGTTTTTTATAATACCGAACTCATTTCCTGTGTCTTGATTTGCTATCGCGATGGCAGTATTCAAAGACATGTTGTTGTTTTTTTTTGACTTTTTGATGCATTTTTTTATCTCATTATTTAGGTAAAGTCTTGTTTTGTTGTCAATAGGCTCAACACCATTCGAATTTTTCAGACTGTCATCAGATCCGGTATCAGCAGCTGAAAACTCAGCTAAACTGGATAGCAAGGCATTGTTGTTGCCACTAGCTGTAAAATACATTTCCTTGAGTATATGATTAGGAACATTAGGAAACATTTCCTTCCATACTTTGAGCTCTTGGTAATCTAAAGGAATTTCAACTTCTTCTTTTACTTTAACCGGTATAGTGTAACTTTCGTCGGCATCATATTCTTCAGCTACAGTTATATGACCATCTATAAAGTCATGCTCCTTCCACAATTTTTCGAAAATTGTTGAAGCTTTTTTGTCTTCTTCAACAAAGCTTGAAAGAATATTGTTAGGAATATCAAAAAGCTTGCTCAAAAATTGAGAATACGTCTTTTTTGAGTTTTGAATTTGCTTTTGTGCAAGTTCACAGTGCTCGCAGTAATGTGGTGAAATAACTTTAGCTTGAGCAGATAGAGTCTCGGCAGACAAAGAATCCGAAGATTCAGTTGTTTGTTTATGTAAGCAGTTGGTCAACAAAAATTCATCAGGTGCTGTCAAATTACCGTCATTGATAGCTTTATTTTCAAAAGTATTGTTACTTGATGTATCAGTTTGATATGAGTCCTCTCCGTCAGTTACTTTGTCCTGAACTTCATAAGTGTTGGGCTCATTGGATTTTTCTAATTCTTCAATGTTATTAGATGATTCTTTTTCATTCTCAGACGTTGATTCCTTCGTTTCTTCTGTAATATGTGATAGTGCTACAGCTGTTATAGCTTCATCTTCTTTGTAGTCTTCTAAGACCGCAAAGTTGCCTTTTGAAGCTTCTAGTAGTATCTGGTATGTAGCTTCGTATTCGTAGTTTGTTTGGACAAGAAGTGATTCAATGTCAGCTTCTGTAAAACCCTCAAATTTCTTCATTAACCATTCTACACAGCTTGAAAAATCCACTTCAACAATCACATCGATGAAATGTTCAGGGTGCTTTTTAAATTTGGAATTGCCTTCGACTTTGATCTTATTGTCAATGTTTAGATCCAAAATACTTTTATCAATGTTCCAGTAGTTTTCAATAGAAACAGGCTTAAATAGCTTTTTGTTTAAAAAGAAATACAATTCCTCTAATAGATCTAAACTTAATTTTCTCATTTCTTTGAAAAAATAAATAGAAATTACTTCCACTTTATTTGAGGATTCGTCTTCACCTCGAGATTGCTGTATATCAAGTTTATCCAATTCAGCATTATGTGAATCGGCATTGGCAGTAATTTTTTGTTCATCAGATTCGTTGGTATCCTCAAACTCTTGGACATGGTTATTAGACTTTTCAATCCCTTTAAAAGAATGTGAATCTAGATATGCTTCCAGATAATCTTCATCATTTTCTAAGTTCTCTTCTTCATCTTCTAAATATTCTTCTTCAGATGAACGGTGTGGTTCCGGGCCTGGTTGTTTAAAATCTTCAATAGGTGACTCTATTTGTTCTTTGTGTCTAATTAATCCAGTACAATTTATGGTGTCCATTGACTGTAAATGATAATCTAAAAAATCAGTAAGGTGTTTTTTTACAATACTCAAGTTGAGCAGAGAAAACGTCGAATGTTCATTTGAAGTAAACCTGACACTGTTGAATTTACTGATCAATTCTGTCATCATCAAATAATCCATCAGCCTATTTCCGTAGAAGCACCATTTATACAAGGAATACTTGCTTTGTATCGACATGAAATAATCATAAATATTCAAAAACAATTGGTCATGTCCCTCTTTGATTTGCAGTTCACCGTTTGTGACGATGGTATATTTCAAAAACTTAAGATATAGCATCACGTATTGCATCAAAATTTCATTTATAGGTTTGTTCTCTTTGTACCATAAAAATTCATCTAGTTTATAAACATTCTCCAAGTAAAACTCGGCATCTTTCATGGCTTTAGTGTAACACTGTAGTAACATATGGTATTTATAACTTTCAAAATTGGAGATGAGAAACATTTTATACTTAGAAAAATTGAATAAAATGTTGAAAAGAACAGCCTTAATGTTCTTAAAGACTAACTCATTTGCAAACGACTGAAAAACGATGTTCAAATATTTTTGTTCAATAATGGGAGTGCCATTTGGGACTTGTATGGAAGAACCAAATTCAAATTTTTGTGAATAGCTTTTGAAAGATTTGAAAAATCTAACAAACAACTGATGATCAGAAATATCTGATAAGTTTAGACAACTGAGTATATCATAGAATTGTTCAAGACTTGAAGGTCTTTCTAGGGACTTTTTGGACGCATTAAAGCTAAAAAATAAAAGCTTATTTTCAATATGAAATGCATTGTAAAATGACTCAAAAAGCCTCTTATCATTACCTGGAATTAGTTTTTTAAAAGCAAACGGGGAGTCTGAATTTTCATGCATGATGAAGAGAGATTCAACATTAAACCCATTTGGTAGATCTGCAACCGTCAAGGCTTCGTTGATCATGGGGGTTTTTTGCATGGGCTAAGTATATCAAATTTACAATTCAATGGTAAAGCAAATCGGTGCTTTTCAAGGTAAACTCAAATCAAACCCTGTTATTATTCAATTTTTGGTTCAATTTGATGATGAGCCTATTATGAGATGTGTAGAATCTTTACAGAGAACAGACAAAAACGGGATAGCTTAACTATTTTTTTTTTTTTTCACTGAGAAACCATTTTTTTTAAAAAAAAATTAATCATGAGTAGGCACATCGTTTCAGAAACACTGATCACAAATGCATATATACATCCAGTTGCAGTGGCCAATTAAAAAATACTCACTTGTACATGGTGGCTTCCCTACCTGTGACTGAGAAAAACCCCTCGTCCTCTTCAAAAGTATAGTGATTAAGACGCAAATAATTTCTGCACTGAATTCTTATGATTGAAATCCCATGCTTGCTATGTAGTCCTTTACCCGTGATTATTTTTAGTGGTCCTGCATACAAAGCTTTTAAAGATCTTGCTTGTTGTGCTTGTGTTGCACTATTTCCTCTCAAATGAAGCTCGTTGTACCACCAGTTTTTGACTGCCTTTGAAATAGTCATTAACGCTGATGCCACAGTTTGTCCATGCAGATCTACTACCGTTGGTACTTTTTCTATAATATCTGAGTAATCCACCTCAATTTGTGGAGCTCTTCCTCTCTTTTTGTTCAAAGGAACATGTTTTATCTTCCGTGGTTTTTTTATTGATTCCTTATACGTGTGTGTTAATACTTTTGGCTTTTTGCTTTGATCCATTGATTTAGATCCGACAACAGTCGAAAAGTCCAGTTTACTGTCTTTTTCAAAAATTTTGAGCAGCTTTACAGCTTCATCAATGTATTCATTTTGCTCCAAAAAGTTTATCAAACTAAGAGTTTTCTTTTCGTTGCCTCTATAAAAATCTATCATTGTTTTTACAAGTAATTTGGTCATCTCGCCATTGTAATACTCTATAAGTTTTTCAGATCTTAAATTTACATTGACTACCTTGCTTGGCTCAGGATAGCTTCTTTTTAGGCCTGAGTCAAAAGGATCGACCAATTTAACATTACCAACCCTTTTTGATCTTTGAACTATTCCTTTAGGTACATTACGAAAAATTAGCTTATTAGATCCGGATACTTCATGTTTGTTTTTGAGAATAATGCTTAAAATCGATTGCCCTATGTGATATCTGTTGTCTACAAGTTTTTCGGCAATATTGATGTTTTCCATAGAAATGTATTTTTTTATGATGGAAACTTTCAGTTGAGTGATCTCATCTTCTCCAATATTTTCAAAGTCTCCTAAAAGCAGTTCGCTGTCTATGATGTCCTGTGGAGTGTGTTCAAAAAGAATGATATCATTAATTAACGTGACATCATTTAAAGACGTTTCTGGTGTATCAATATCTAAGTCATTTGATAACACAATACTTGTAGCTTCCAAAGCTGATAGAATTACTTCATCAGGCTCTTCCAAGTTTTGTTGAATGACATTCTTGATTTGATCATAGCTCAATTGTGGAAATAAATTTATCCAGTATGCAGTCTTCTCTGAAGCAATATCGTTAGAAATGTTCAAGGTTTTTAAATCTTCAATTAAGTTAACACTTTTTGTACAGTTATTAAATGAAAGTACGTCTGCATCAGCAGATAGCAGCTGGTCAACAGTCACAGCTACATCTAAGTCATTTTCTGATAATTTTTCTTCGATTATCGTCTGTTCTATGTGCGGAAGGAAAGACTGCACAAGGGATACTTTTTCTCCAAAATTAGTTACTTGAGGATTTTCCATTCTTTCAAAAGCAAGAATATATAAATAATCGTTATTACTCGATTCTTGGTGATGTGTTATTAGTCTTTTCAGAAATGACATTAATTTTCGGGAAATCATTTAAAATAATGACTGAAAAAAAAAAAAAAAAAAAGCTAAAGAAACTTTGTTATCAAAAGCAAAAAATGGAAATAAGGTACGTACAACTAGCTTGACTATGTCATAATAATATATCTAGTTGTTGAGTAAAAGCCTATTATATTAAAGAATACATGAAGTTAACTGAGCCAGAGAAACATCATAGTTCTTGAACATTAGCATCGATGATAGAGTCAACAAATGATTTCATGTAAGCAGCACCACTCCCATGGCACACCTCATGTCCTTTCATCAAACTCATTATTTGCCAAGTATCAAATGTGTATCCTTCTTGTTCTTTTTTTTGAAGCTCTCTGAATAAATATTCCCATGTTTTCGAAACAGTCATTGCCTCCCCTTCGTCTGTCAGATATTCAAGGTCTTTAAGTTGAGAAGTGTCCGAACCATGTGGAGATCCTGAATATATGTACTGAACATATTCGGTTTTATTAGGAAAGTTGTAAATGGGACTACTGTGGCTTATTGAAGATGTTGTGCTGTTGTTGTTGTACTCGCTGCTTGATGCTTGGCTTTTTTTCTGGAGCTCCTTGTTCTCCAACGACATTTCATATGTAGCTTTTTTAAGATTTTCAATTTGTTGCAAGAGCTCTTTTTTATCATTTTCTGAGCTCATCCATTTTTGTTCCATTTCTTTAAGCTTTTCTTCTTTTCTTCTTCTGAATGCTCTTTGTGCTTCCCTATTGATCTTCTTTTTACGCTCATCATCATTTAAAAGTTGACTATCAGAGGCCAATCCGCTATCATTTTTTGGCAGAGTTTCTTTATTGTCTGAAAATGAACTTGCTTTGGATAAAGACATTTCTTTTGCCTTGTTTGGTGCTGCGAAATATGGGCTCGCAATGCTTGTAGGATTGATGAATTGAGCGAACTCATCATGATGTGGCAACTGATTGGCACCAAATGAGTTGTAGTTGTTATTATTGTCTTGGTATGAATACTCTGAACTAAACATTTGTTCGCCCATGAACTGTGGCATACCAGTTTGAGGTGTTTGACCCTCTGATTCGTTTTTCACAATACCGTTATCATTAAGGAGGCATTCTAAAGTTTCATCTTCAAGTTTCGGTTGACATATATTACCGTTATTGTTTCCGTATGATGCCATTTTTTGGTAATTTGTATGCTTTCCAATGGTTATGTAGATAAGCTCTTTTTAGCGAGAAACATGTATTAACGGTAATTATCTAATAGTCTATTAAATGATTTATTCCTTTTTTTTTTTTTTTTGTTGCTTCTCTGAAGGAAAAAATTTAAAAGCAGCGGAAGAAAAAAGCGCTTCCAAAAAACCTCAGTGATCTAAAAAGTTTAAACAAATGAAAAACTGTAGTTACATTTAGTGGCTACTGGGCTTTTCCAATAGCCCTCATGGCATCAGTATTAATGAAAAAAAAACATTGTTAACTGAGCATATAGTAACAAAAGATATATTTTTTTGCAAGCTGATTAATGAACGATTTGAAGACAAGATGATATCAATTTAGCTTGCCATATATCCATGTTCAAACAACTATTTATTATTTTTAACTGATTCAGATGTAATCATAAATTGTCAATAAAAATTTCTTAAAGCTCGATTAGCTCAGTTGGTTTAGAGCGTAGTGCTAATAACACTAAGGTCAACAGTTCGATCCTGTTATTGAGCATTTTGAAATTTTTTTTTTTGCTACCATAAAATTAGAGTTCAATCATTTGGATTTTTTTTAAAAAACAAAATATCATATTTATTGAAAACGACTTTCGATTGTAAAGATATATATATATAAATGCTTAAAAGAAACTATCCCAAGTCAATTGCTTTTTGACTGCATTACTGAATCCTTCCTTGTACTTGATCCAAACTCTCCCTTCAGCATTAATAGCAGGTAGCTGGTTAATTTCTGCTCCATCGGTTGCCTTTTTTTTAGCAAAACTGTATACATCAGTGTGTCTGCTGACATAAGGAGTTTTGACTTTTTTAGTTGCAGGAAGCACACTTTCCTCTATCTTTCTTTTGAAAGAGGGCGTCTTTGCTGTTTGATGTGAGATGTCTTCGAATTTCTTTAAAAGAAACTTAAAATTTTTGGCTGTGGTTGTCGATTGATTTCTTATAATAGTATTTCCCAACATCTTAACAAAACTATCGTCGTTTTTTAGCATTGTTAGCTGTGGGTTCCTAGTAGGGACAGAATGGATCTTGTCACCAGGTCTAATATTCTTATGGTTGCAAGAGATTATATCAAAGTTGGAAAAGTTGCTAACCTCGGTGATGTCGGTTGATAACAATATCGTGTCATTCATAGAGCCTTTTTCATCTTTAGTTTTACTTCTTATAAGCCTTATGCCTTTAGCCTTAAATAGATAATACAGATCCAGCAAAATCTTGTCTCTCTTTTCAATGCTTTTCAAAGAGCCCACTATATCAATCGATAGAAGTGATGATAAGGTCGGCAAGTATTCTTGAGTTAACTGTTGATTGTTTTGATTAAAATCATTGTATGCCAAATCGTCCTGATCATTGGAGCCAACATAATTATGTGTGTTTCTAAATAACTCAATAATCTCTTTAATGTTCTGTTGTACTGCGACACTCTTTGTATGCCAAGCATTGTACTTGATGATATTCTGATTTAGACTTTTGTAAGACATTGAGCTACCTTCGTGTATTCTATAATTGTAAACAGCAAAATTCAGAAGAGGAACCACACCGTATTGAGGTAGTCTTCCTGTTGTAGCATCAAATGAATTGAGTACGTCCCAAAAAAACAAGGAATCTGACAGGTTGCTAAAGTTTTTACTGTACTTAGCAACAGAAGATGTTTCTATATTAGGAATCAGCACAGGATAGTTGTCAAAACTCATATTGATCATGTTTGAAAATGAATTTTGAAAAGGATCTAACAAATTCGTAAATGTAGAAATGACTGAAGACAAATCTTTTTGAGCGTTTTGCGGTTCAAATAATTCTATAAGTATGGAATACCAGGATTTGGATTTGTCTTTCCCATTGATTGACGTATTTGATCCATCGTTCTCTAAAATATCAAATTGTAGATTATTTAGACTGTTTCTAAGATCACCGTTACATGATTCAACCAATCTTGAAAGCATTTCTTTTTGAACCTTAGAAATTTCCAAATCAAGCTCCTCATAAAGAACAGTTTGCAAAAACGCAACTATTTTGCTCAATGCAGGTTGTTTCAAACGAACTATTTCACAATAGGGTTTAATATGGGCAAGTCTCTTTGAGTTTATATTTTCCGTCAAGCATATAATTGGCTTCCTTAACAAACTCTGTTTACTTTTCAAAAAAGATTTGCTTTCGCTTTTTGACAGGTTTGAATTAAAACTGTAGTTTATGCAGTTATTGGTTTCTTTTTCGTCTTTTCTCACAATTTCCTGCAAAACTGACAAAATGTCTGCGGAATCATTGGAAGAGTCATCTACAAGAAGACAGTTAGTGACATTCTTCCCCATCACTGTATTCTTTGAAAACAATATATTGGAAATCTTTTCTTTTAATTGTTGTCTGTTATTTTCAGAGTTATCAACCTCAATCAAGTCGTATCCACATATCTTGGACAGCACTTCAGCAAGAGTATTTTTACCTATCCCAATTTTACCTTCTATCAGTATGACTTTTCTGTCTGGCCTACGATAAGGGTCGTTAATGTTTTCCTCAGAGTATTTGTTGGCAATGTTGTTTGTAGATAATGACCACATCTTAAGCCATTTTAAAATTTCCAGCTTATGATTCTCATGTCCAATGACATCCATAACACTTGATGGCTTATACTTTTCAACCCATAGTTGTAGTTCCTTTTCTTCATTATCGTTTTCCGATACCCCTTTTCTATCTGAAGAAGATGACGATAAACTTTCATTTTTAACTTCGCTCAAAAGCAGTTTTATGTCTAATCCATACTTACCCTTCTGTTCATTGGTCTCAGTATAGATGGACTTATTAAAATAATGTTTTGTAAATTTGTTATCTGCAATAGTAGAATCGTTATTTGACAATTCTATTTGATATTGATCTCTTTCCTGATAGAGACTTCGTTTTTCCAATTTTTTTAGTTTTCCCTGTTTGTTTATATACTTGATGAATTTATCCTGAGACAAATTTGTTGCTTTTTTTTCATTTGCTGAGTGAACATTTTCCAAAGTTATAGATATACTATTTGGTCTTGAGACAACAACATTATCTTCTTCAATATCGAATAAGCCCATAATTTTTTTTATTTAACAGTTTCTTATTATAATAGAAATTGTGCATCCAGTGCTTCTGCTGGTTGTCTTGTTGGGTAGTGATATTCTTCTTATGTGTTTGTTATTTTTTTTGTGCATAGAAAATTCAAAAAATATATATGTATACTTACCAAGCAATTGAAGAGCTGACGCGTTTTCGTGTTTTAGCTTTGACAGATATTTTTTTTTTAAAAAAATTTATCAGTATTAGATTCTCAATTATTATATATTTCTGAAATCAATTGAGAGAGTTGAAAAATGCAATAAATATGAAGATTGGAAATAATCTCATGATCGTTTCTTCCATTTAGTACTAAAAGTATCAATATTCATTGATGATATGCTTTCATAGACTACCTGTTTGGCGTATCAAGAGTGGTTGTTACCCTGATATGACCTTCTTTTTATTTTTTTTACCCAACAAGAAAAGGAAAATTTTTTCTTCCCAATGGTGTGTGTTACGATTACATAGCTATTTTTATAATGCGGTTATTTTTCGCTACGTTTTAAATTTTAGTGAGCAACTTTTTTTTTCACATGGAAACTATACCTCTTTTTTTTCTTGATTTGCTATGCATTGAATATGCTGCTTTTTTGTTTTTTTTTTTGTTAATAACACATTGGCAAACACCAATTCAACAGTTACTTTTATACTCCCTCGTTTGTGTACATACTCTAATTTAGATCAGGTTTTTTGACTCCGGCAATACAAAATATAAAAGAAACACCCACAGAAGTCTAAAAAATGAAGTGCTCCCTTAAAGAATTAAACGAATCATACCCTCATAACTCTCCTGAAGGTTCTTTACCAGGCACCTACGGAAACTTATCTGCTGAACAAGAAAAGGCTTTAGCTGGTTTGAAAGAGCTAATTGAATCTAAAATTGCCGCTAATACCGATGATGCTGCTACTATCATCAACAAGGAAAGATGCGATGATTTAACTTTGTTGAGATTCTTAAGAGCTAGAAAATTTGATGTTGCCTTATCCTATGAAATGTTTTTCAAGTGCCAAAAATGGAGACACGATAAGAAGGTTGATTCTATCGTTGAAGATTTCAACTACGAAGAAAAATCCATTGTTGCTCAATTTTACCCTCAATACTATCACAAAAACGATAAGGACGGAAGACCAGTCTACTACGAAGAATTGGGTAAGGTCAACTTGACTGAAATGCTAAACTTTACCAACGAAGAAAGAATGTTAAACAACTTGATCAGAGAATACGAAATATTTGAAAAATACAGATTACCTGCCTGTTCCAGATTCAAGGGCAATTTGGTTGAAACTTCTTGTACAATTTTGGACTTGAAGGGTATCTCCATTTCTTCTGCTTACAGTGTTATCGGATATGTTAAGGAAGCCTCAAACATTGGTCAAAACTACTACCCAGAAAGAATGGGTAAGTTCTACTTAATCAATGCTCCATTCGGGTTTTCTGCTGCCTTCAAGTTATTCAAGCCTTTCTTGGATCCAATCACCGTCTCCAAGATTTTCATCCTAGGTGGTTCTTATAAAAAAGACTTGTTGAAGCAAATTGACAGCGCCAACTTGCCAGTTAAGTTTGGTGGTGAATCTGAAGTTTCCGAAGCTGAAGGTGGTTTATTGTTAAGTGATGTTGGTCCATGGAGAAACCCAGAATTTATTGGTCCAGAAGGCGAAGCTCCAGCTACCATTTAATTACAGCGACTGAATTAGTTAGGTATTTGGCTATCTATCTTTTAAATATCATTAATGTATAAATGCTAGTACAGTGTACATTTAGCTTTTATCATTTTGTTTTTTGCGTTTTCACGAATAAAAGCAGTATTCTTTTCTTATGTGCAAATTGATACACGATTTCTTTGTTGAATTTATTCTACTTCTAAATTAGTTCTTTAAACATAAATAAGGCTGTTATAGCTGATTGAAAATAAAACCTTGTGTTCAATAAGTTCCAAACAGTGTTGTCATTATCTATCTTTTCAAAACTTTCTTTCCAAGTAGTCAGCAGAAAACGTATCTCTCTTGTTTTTTCTAAAAAAAAAAATTACTGTACCCTTATGAAAACACAACCTAAAACAAAAAAAGTTTCATATTTTTTTAATTTTTTTTCTTAAGATATGTACATATATCTACTTATATTTTAGCTAGCAAAAAAACAACAAATAAACCCCAAAAGAAACCTCGTCTGTACAACAGTTAAACATTATTTTTTTCTCTTACTTTAAGCTGTTAAAAAGACCTGGAAGGCCAATATAACAAAACAGCAACAGCACTATATAATATGATTGTTGAAACAAGTTTTACTGAAAACTCTTTATCTACAGAACAATTACCTATCACTCCGTATACAAGTGGAGCTGAAGGTACTCCCTATGAGAAATATGACAGCAATAGACTGATAGAATCTTTTGTGAAAAGAACTAAAATTAGGCCTCATCCAGAGCAGTTGTCCTATGAAACTATGTACTTTAAAAGCCAAAAAGTTGAAATCTGTAAATTTAGCAACATTCCTAATTGGACAATCAAAGAAATCACAATCAACAATGGTATAATCGAATCACTAGGCTATTTAGATTTGAGTAAACACACATTCAGGCTGCTATGGGATTTTGCTGATCTATGTACCGTGTTTCCTGAAAGCCAGCTGAATGATGTGACCTTTCCTTCAGGTAATGAATATACAGATGTTCCTTTTTTTTGTTTGATTGAGAAAAATGAGACTAATGTAGAAAAAGCTATATTTGTAAGAGCCCTATTTAGAGATGTTTTCATGAAGTTCTTTACTCAAGTATCTTTTTGGTCTAATATGGGAAGAGTCGGTGTTCTGGAAAAGTACAATATCGAATACAAATATGAAGACCCGGAGGATTATGTGGGGAAGGTAAAGTTCTCAACCATTGAATGTAAAGCTCTGATAAAAGATGATACTGAATGGGACCATGTATATTTGGCATTATCTTCGGATGAAAAAACAATAAAATTTGAGTTCAAGGATCCTTCCAAAAATTTTAAAATGAATATTGGACATTTTATGCAAAGTGAGATAAACGAAGCTGATCCTTCACTGACTGACTCAAAGAGCAATGTTATAAAAGTTGAGGTTTTGCCTGAGCTCAGACAAAAATACAATTTAATGCCATTATCTTGGTTTAAAGAGAATAATGTTCCATACAAGTTCATGCTTGAATTTGATAGCCTTTACAACTTCTTGAATATGCTATTTGTATTTAAGAAAAATAGTCAAAAAGAACTATTGAGTGAAATAACCAATAAGAAAAATACTTTAAGTCTGAAGCACGACATTAATTTAAATGTAATTGAAGCCAATTTTACCGCAAGTAACATGTTTACATCTCCCATATATGTTGAAATATGCATGCATGGATCAGTCTTTGCTAAAACCACTCCTGTTGAAAGTAGTTATGGACAACTATTTTGGAGAGAGAATTTTTCTTTCAAAACAGACTCGAATATGACTACTATAGTTCTGAAGCTGCGCTTATCCAGTAATAACAATGTGCTAGGCTTGGTTGAGTTAAACGATTACGTGTTGTTCAATAAAGATTACAACATATCATGCAAAGAAGTTAAGCTTCCAATTTTTTTACCTAGCAATCGCTTAGATAACAAAAACAAACTGATAGGTGAAATCTTGATAAGCTTTAAGCATGATTGGCATTTTGTTCACCAGCCAGTGCAATACTATGCCATGATCGACATGTTTAAAGAAATGAGCATGCAGAGTTTGGTTGACTATCTGTATAAGGAAAATCAAATCGATAATGATAGTATTGTATTTGAAATTGGTAAGTCCATTTTGAACATTCAATGTGAACATAACAGAGAAAAGGAGTTTTTAAACTTAGCTATTGAAAAGGAAATTAATGATACAATAGAGACTCTTATTGTAAGAAAGACAGTTTTACCCAAAGATAAAACTGAGCCTACCTCTAACAACAATCACATTTTTAATTCTTTATTCAGAGGTAACTCTTTAGTTACCAAAATGTTGGAATCATATTTCAAGGAAGTCGGAACTGAATATTTGTTCATCATATTCCAGCCTATTCTACAAAAGATCTATAGTGACAACTTGAACTTAGAAATGGATCCAAAAAAATTGTCCAAAGCATTCAAAGACTCTGAAAGTCAACAACACATTGACGATCTTTTAGACCACAACTACCATAAACTTTGCGAATACTTGAATGAGCTGTGGAACGCCATCTACACGACGACTATGGATCTGCCACAAGTTATCAAAACACAATTGAAGTTCATAAGAACTAATTTAGAACTTTTCTCTATACATGACATCTCAGATGAAGAATTGAATCATTTAGTTGTCAATTGCATATCGTCATTTTTGTTTTTGAGATATTTCATACCCATAATCCTAAACCCTAAGATGTTTTACATAGTACATGCACCACCAAATGAAACACAAAGAAGAACACTTACTTTGACGGCCAAAATTTTGCTGAACTTATCTACACAAACAATGTTTGGCATCAAGGATCCATACTTGAACAAATTTAACGACTTCATCAAATCGAAAAGAGATGCTGTTTTTGAATACTACGACAAAGTAACTGAGAAGGTTCTTGATTTTACGCCTAAAATGTATGATTACTTGGTATGGAGAAATGATATTACTTTATTGTACAAGTACGAAAGTGACTCTATCGAGTACCAGTGCAGCAAATTTATAGATCTTGTTATTGAAAACGATCTGAATTCCAAACACTTTATTGGAGGAAACAAGTTTTTATACGATGACAAAGAAATCATTTATAATGACAATGTCGTGGTGAGCTTTCCAAGAAATTTGAAAAGTCACGACTTGTTGGCCATTTCCAGTAACGAGCCACAAGAGTTTACGTTCAGTAAGAGCAAAATACATAAAAGAAAGAGCACCTACGAAATTGGTCAGTTGTTATTTGAGAATGATTCTGGAACAGAAGTGGAGACTGATTTCCAGGGAAGCATGTTTGAACTTTTAGGCATTGATGATCATGAACAAGGAATAAGGTCAAAGAGAGTTAGTAAGATTACTGTTGACTCCAGAGATCGTTTCTCTAAAGACTTGAGCGCCCCTAACAATGACATGATTGAAGTTTTTTCTGAGTGTCATGTTTTGTATTCCAAGAAGCTAAGAATTTTGAAGGAGTTGCAAGCAAAAGAAATTTATAAAGAAAATCTTTTGGACTACTTGAGGAAAGACCTGTTCCCAAACCTTGTTGCTGATATGGATTTGAGAATGATAACCTTCAAAGATCATGAAACCAGTGAAACTTACAATAGAAGATTTAAAAGGTTGATTTTTGAATCGGATTTTGTTGCAGAAGACTTTTTAGGTTCATATATCGTATATGGAGAAAGAAACAGAAAAATGAGAAAATCCATTGACAAAAATACTGGAGTTACTGGTGTGGTTTTAAAAGAACAGCATTCTAGTGCCAAGATGATAACAAGATCTATTTCTAAATTTTTTGGTAAGAAGTCACAAAAGTAAATTTTCATGGTTTTATTTGCAAAATGGTGCATTCTAGTTTTATTGAATAGTTGTAACGTTTAACTTTGATAATGTGAATGAGTTTGGATGCAAAGCTTGTCACTGCTTACTATTTTTTTTTTTTTTTCAATATTGGATTAGCAAGAAGCTGCTGAAAAAAATACAAAAGATATACGTTTTCTCTCTTTGTTTTTTGAATATCTGTAATTAATAGTAATATATATGTTTTCTTTTAAAATATTGTAGTAACGAATGCTATCATATACAACAGCTATTCAACTTATATTTAACAAAACACCTTTACATTTTGTTTTCATACTCGTCTTTTAACAAAAAATTGTTATTAAAAATATTCTTGGAGGGATGGCCGAGTGGTCTAAGGCGGCAGACTTAAGATCTGTTGGACAGAGTCCGCGCGAGTTCGAACCTCGCTTCCTTCATACTTATTTTTTTTTTGAAAAACTTACCTTTATTTTTTTATGTATATAAAAATCATGTGGTTTCAGATATTTCTTGAGTTCCTCCTTGTTTCCTATTTTTTTCTTCTTTTTCAGGGTTTTAATTAATAAATGCAAATTGATTACGTCAAAATCGCATATACGCACCCAAAGCACCATTGATCTGGTCATCAATTCCTGGGGTTCTTCAAAGGATAAGGTGCATATCACTATAAATAACAATAAGGGGAACATCGGTATTTATTAATAGTAATGCTGTTTGATTGTGGTCGGCTGCTAAAAATATATGTGGAGTCCTTCATGAGCTTAGAAATAATCTGTCTTTAATCTAATTGTATATAAATGAGGCGTAGTGCTCGACACTCACTACATATTCTTTATTTTGATTTAAAAGGAAGCGGCTTAGAGGTAAACCCATCCCAAAAAACTACTAAGAATATTTCAAAAAAAAATGCAATTCAATCTATCATTAATCTTTTTAATTGCTTTAAACCTTGTTAGTAAGGTTTATGCCGACTCTGTTGAGTTTGGTTTAGTATCAATCTTTTCTGGCTCCGTTTTGCAATATGCATCCATTGCTCCAAACAACGACAGTATCCTACAAGTAGGTCGTGGAAACACATCCACTGGTGTAATCACTGATGAAGGTTTCTTTAAAATCGACAACAGCTCATATGTTTACATCAATAAGCACGATCAATACGCAGTCACTGAAAAGAAGAAGCATGCCGTTTCGGGTTTCTCGATCAGGGATTCCAATGTTAACTTCAAGCATCCATTTGCTGCTCACAAACAAAAAGAAGGGTGGATTTTGTACTCAGAAAACCAATCTTCAGATGATATTGACATTGCTATTGCTGCCATCACTGCTAGCGGAACCTTTGCTCCAGATTTCATTCCTGGTGGAGAAATAACTACATCTACTCTAGCTCCAAGCACCACCAAGTGTTAAGCAAACAAAGAAAGTGCCTTATAGTATAATGATATTGTTCAATGCATATAATGAAACTTTGCATCGAATAGAGACAGATTAGTGGATGTACTATATATCTTTAATCTGAAACGCTTTTTTTATCTTTATATATACATACATTTCCATATAAAATATCTTCATATAAAATACACATTGCTACTTTTTTTAAAAAGAATATATACATAATAATAAAATTACTCCATTCCGTAGGAGTAATATAACTGCCAAAAAAAAAAAAAAATCTTTTCTTAACTAAACCACCTGTCTCTGATTTAGCGGCTATCGCAGTATCACAGTTTACAATTTTGAAATTGATTGTTTAGCTGAAAATCTCTGTTAGTGTCTTCAAACTGAAATATCCCGCTGCTAATTGAATTGGATCTGTTAAGGTCTATGACCATATCCAAATCTTCTTCTTCTTCCCAAGATTCATAGGTTGGTGGTTCATATGTGTCAATGTCATAATGCTCTCTTTCATTTGACTTATATGCATTACTGGCCACATATTCAAAAGATGAATCTTCGGATTGTTGACTGTTTTTGTTATGTGTGAGTTTTTCGTTTTGTAACTTCAACATATGGAGTTTATAAAACTCTTCAGTAATGTCATAGGATGGATAAAACTCATTATTGTTTTCTGAAAAGACTGAGTTGATTTCTAGAGAGCTAGGGTATGTGTTGGAGATCATATTTTGGGTGTTGTATTGATTACTGTTTAAAACTAGAATATCGTGATTTTTTGAAGCTGAGTTGTTGTTGATGTTACCAAAAGTATTATTGTCAAAGGATGGGTTGTTGCAGTTGAAATTCATGGTTTTTATGCTAATAGTTTATCTTTGGTTATGTGAGTAAATATATATAAAAAAAATTCCTAAATTTAATAAACTATGGCTTTATATATTAAGGACAATTTTATGGATACTTTTTTTTTTCTTGAGTGAATCTCATTGATGAGTGTGGGAAAAGTATACACAGTTTTTATTTCCACATAACACAATTCCTAATTGTTTTTTCGACTGTTTCCACTTTCGGAGTTTAAAGAAAAAGAAGCCAGGGTGCTTATCCACCTTTTTTTTTTTTTTATCGTTGAGTATTTTTCCCACAGCTCCCAAAAGATAAAAAAAAAAAAGAAACAACCCTAGCTAGATATCAGCACGTGATTGCAATTAGGGGTACACAGAAGATAAACTCATTAACCAAAATACACAATATGATGATGACCTAATTACTTATTTTTGTCTTTTTTTATTCCAACTAGAACTCACTCTAAACCTAATCATATGATAAAGACTTAGAAGCAAACGTAATATATTACTGATAATAATACTCTTGTCTGTCCCATTACAATAAATGTGGAGTCTACTCTTTCTCATCATTTCAACAATCTCACTAGGCTCTGTGGAATCCCCTAATCTATCCAAAATATTTCCTAGTTCTCTGTTTATTAGATAATTATTGTTACTATTATAAATCTTTTTGATGTCTTCTGTTGTGATTATTTTGTCTTGACGTAGTTGCACCAAATACTGCAACCCTTTGGACTTTGCATCCTGTAGCATCCTGTCCTTCATCTTATCTAACTTAGCTTCATATGCCTCTTGTGAATCAATACAATTACCAATTTTTCTTTCCAATAGTCTAGAGTCATATGAATACTTTGATACTGTTGAATCCAATTGCTTTTTTTGTTTTTCAATTTGAGTGGTGTTTGTTTGTAATCTTTGAAATAAATCAGTCTTCATTAATTCAAAGTCTTTGTCGCAGTTAGCAACACACTCCTGGTTCATCTTTTTGATTTTTTCTAATACTACATGCTTCTTTCTTGCAGATATTCTTTCTTCAGCACTATCAAATTCTTCTAATGTGTCGTGTATGTGTTTTCCTATGCTTGTGGAAGTCAGCTGGTTTCTAAATTCATTAACGGAATCTTCAACTAACGAAAAACTTTGGCTTCTAATAAATACTGGTTTTTTGTTCTCTTTTCTTGTTGAAACGTTAGAAGAAGCAATTGAATTTCTTCTAACCAGTTCGCGTTCAAAGCTGGAACTGTATATCTCTTTTCTTAAAAACACATCCAAATTTGTTTTAACTATTTCTTCTTGCACCTTTTCATATATTTTTATATGCTCACTTGACTTCTTATCAATCAGCTTATCATCAACAGGTAAATTCAGCATAAAGCCTTGCCCATCAGACAAATCTTTCTGCGCAGAATCATTCAAATATAATGAGTTGCTGTTTTGACGTATATGTAGCTCTGAGTTGCCTCCATCAGAAATTTCCCCATTCGTAATAACTTCCTTTGTTGGCACTAATGTATTGTTGGAAATTTCATTGTGTTCAACAAATTTATAGTTATAATAATCATACAACTCTTTGCTAATCTCATCTAGCTTATTTTGACTATTATCATTAAAACTTGAGTAAAATTGGTGCACTCTGAATCTCTCGACAATCTCAGATGTTTTCAATTTGCTTGTTTCATTTAAAGACTTTTTCATTTTTTGTCTTAAATACAAGTTGTCATCTGGTTTGCCTTTGTAATTTTCAGCTTCGTTGCTTACCCCGCCTTTTAATATTTCAATATCCTGTATTAATCGGTTTGCCTCATTATGGTAAATTTCTTTATAAGATTTATCAAATTTGTCATTGTAATTAAACCATACAAATCGGTTGTAAAACCCATAGTCATATTCTTTATTCTTGGATTTTTCAAAATAGCCAGTTATTGGAAAGCTGAGTTCAACCCACATATACCCAATAATAGATGTAATGTTTTTAGGAAATTTGAACCTTATGTTTTTATAAAAATCTGCTCCCAAATGCGGTCTACTGTAGTCTTTAGGTTTTTCAGAAATACTGTTCTCCTTGCAGAGCATATTTTCAAATTCAACTTGATTTGTATCGACAGTTTCAATAAATGTTTCTTCATTAAAGACATGATCTTTTGACCCTTTTGAATTTATTGAGGTAGTTGCCAATAATGTTTCTGAGTTTTTGAAGTGGTCTTTATAAAGTTGAACCTTTT
Source organism: Hanseniaspora meyeri (assembly GCA_030370665.1). NCBI lineage: Eukaryota > Fungi > Ascomycota > Saccharomycetes > Saccharomycodales > Saccharomycodaceae > Hanseniaspora > Hanseniaspora meyeri. The sequence continues at coordinate 515,513 of CP113884.1, read as the reverse complement.
CTACAAATTCATCAATCGAGTTTGTCAATTCTGAAGTCGATGCCATACAATCCACTGAGTTTTTAGACCGGATTTTATTAAATATTGTCTCAACACCTTTCTTACTTGGACTAAAGTCTTTTACTGTTGATTTAATAATTTTTCTAAATTGATTCAAGTCTGCTGAATCCGTTTCATCAGTCATTTCGAACAATTTATCAATTACATAAAAATTCAAAAAATTAGTGTGATCTGTTGAGCTGTTATTTCCACTAGTGTTATTAGCCTTGAAGTTTTCTGAGTCACCATCAAGTTTAGTATAAAAGGCATTTATGCCATGAAACATCAAAAAAGGATTAATAAAAGGGTCCTTCTTTTTGCACTCTATAGTGAGGTTTTCAAAACAGTTGAGCTTTTTCAATTTGAAGGTTATCACCATCACCAAACTAAGCAAAGCAGTTATCAAGTTGCTATTGATTCTGTTATAGGTGATAGATGTCTTTAATGTTTGGTTTAAATAAGGAAAATACACAGCTCCAAATGATTTCTGCCATTTCAGCAAGGCTCTTTGTGTATTTTTACACAATAGCCCATCAATGTCTTCTTTATCAAATAAGTCAAAAAACCATAAAGAAATCTGAATCATATAAACCAAAAGTTCAACATCAGTGCATAACTTTATGAAGTATTTGTTAATTTGTTTATTGAGATAGTTTGATGAAGTTATCATGTTGCTATCATAGTCATTATCGACATAGTAATCGTAAACTTGAGACCCTAATGACTTTTTTGGAATTTTGTACAGTTGAGAGAACTTTTCTATTGAGCTTGAACTTGGAATCTGAAACATTGAGTTTGTTCTACCTGAACATTGCAACTCCCTTAGATTGACATTCAAAACAAAATTATTCCAAACATCTCTTATTGATGTTCCATTTGGTATTAAAATTAAATTAGTGATCTGATAATGGTTTAGATTTAAGTCATGAATATCCGCAACAAATATGTATCCTTTTCCTGAAACATATTTCAAAAACCCAATTTTGGACATAATTTTATAGTAGCTCCTTAAATTTGAGTTAGGCCATAAACTCGGCTCCAATGGCAAAAACATTTGACAACAATTGATCAAATTATTTGGGTTCCCCGTGTATGTAGGCAACAGACATGTTTTTTCTCTTTCTAAGGCCCAAGTTTCGACTAAATATAGTTCAAATCCAGTTACTGTTATTTCGTTCGTTCTTTCCTTTAAGCTTTCGTCGCTTTGAAAGAGCTTGTAGATGTATTCAAAATCTGGAAACAAAAAGGGATATAATTTCTTATTTCCTTCGTTTTTTTCCTGATCGCTTGATGAAACAGTTAATTCTGTATTTGTGCTTTTAGAGCGTCCGTTACCTGTACTTACTGGAGATGTGTTTGTTTCATAGTTTTCAAATTCTGATGATTGTTTCGAAGTAAATGATTGTTTTCCTGTTCTATATGTTCTGATACTACCCTCATCAGCAGTATTCGCTAATTCTGTTTTAATAACAGGAGGTATGATTGTATGATCTTTCTTTTTGATCATGAAATTCTATGTTATATAGACAAAAAATAGTTTAAGTATTGTTTGGTTATTTCTAATTTTCAAGGGTGTTTATAATTTCGCCTTTAAAATAGGTTGAAAAAAAAAAAAATAATAAGAAAACCCACATAAGTGCATCACTATCCTAATAACATTTTGACATTTTACAATATATATATAAGTCGTAGTGAATTTATTACAAAACAAGATGGCGATATGTCTGTAATTATATCTTTCTATGAACATAAAGCACTTGTCGCTTTTGTTACTTTTTGGCTTTTTTTACAGGCTTTGAGGCATCACTTTCTGATTTAACTCTCTTTTTTGATGCAGTGGCTGACTTTTTGGCTTTTTTTTCCAAGGCTTCTGTTTGTTCAGATCTTGATTTAGCTCCTGCTTCTTGAAGACTGGTTACCTTTTTGTTAAATTCGTCATCCGATGGGTTTTCATAAGCAATCCATTCAAGTAATTTGATTTCGTCTCCGTATTCATCATCGTTTTTCAAAATAGGGGTTTCAAGAATTATTGGCATATTTTCTATGAAGTCACTTGATGTCAATCTCTTCAGAAAATCTAATCCTATAAACCCTTGGCCAAGTTTTTCATGCAAATCTCTGTTTGCTCCCAATGGTGTTTTAGAATCATTTAAATGAATAGCACTCAAGTACTCGAAACCAATTACCTCTTCAAAAGTTTTCCAAAATTCATCATAAGACTTATCAACTAAGTCATAACCGGCTGCAAAAGTATGACAGGTATCTATGCAAACACCAATTCTGCTTTTATCTTCTATTAAGTCTATAACATACCTCAAATCTTTCAGATCACTCCCAACTAAGTTACCTGTACCCGCCATATTTTCTAAAACTACTTTGACAAATGAAGTTTCTTTTATGGCTTTGTTAATATAAGAAGCTAACTGCTTAAGTTGAGTTTCATGGTCACCTTTCAGAGATGAACCGGGATGAAAGTTGTATAAACCAATATCTAAGCTTTCGCATCTTTTTAAATCATCTAAGAAAGATGCATATGATTTTTCAGCTTTCTCTTCTTCAGGATTGGCTAAGTTAATAAAATATTGTCCATGAGGTAAAATATGTTTTCTTGGGTCATAATTGAATTTTTTGCATTTTTCCTTGAACAGATCTATTTCTTCTTGTGTATAGGGTTTAGACTCCCATTTTCTTGGAGATTTCAAAAACAAAGCAAAACTGTTACACCCTATGTTGAATGCATTATCAACACTCTTGGAAACACCACCAGCGGCAGAGACATGTGCACCAAATAGATATTTTGAATTGTTTAGTCTTAAAAATTTAGCATTGGTGGACATTGTGTGGTCTTTATATAATGCTTGTTGCCTGTTGTTTGGTTGTAAAAATAATAATAAAAAATTGACATCCAAAATATTACATATATTACTTGTCTACAAATGATTATTAATAAAAAATAATTTATTTTAAAAAGTAATTAAAATAAATAAAATGAAAAAAAACATAGTAAAAAAATTATTTGTAAACAATTTCTTTTAAAATTTTAATTTTTCACGTGACTAAGTATAAACAAGTCTTTGGTGTGTTTTGAATTTTTATGCAACATAAGAGCAAGCAGTCTAATGGCTTAATTTCGCATGCAAAATTATTATAAAAATCAAAAAAGTGCAGTTCTATCAGTAGCAGTATATCATATATAGTTACAGTTATTATTTTTTCTTTTTTTGAGACTTTTGAACTTTTCCTTTTTGTATTTTTGAGGCTTTAGCTTCTGTTGGTTTGACCTTGAAGAATCCATCCAATCTCTTTTGATTTCCCTTTTTTAAGTTCTTTTTTAATCTTTCAATACCTGATTTTATTCTATCTTCAGAGAATCCATTCTTGTTTACCATAAACTCGATCAATTCTTCTTCTTTTGGCGGGTTCCATTTCAAATCTACATCATCTGATTTTATGACATCTGGGTTTACAAAAAGCTCCTTGGACTCTTTATATAACCAATCCTGAGGAATTTTCCAATTCTTTTTGACAATATCACCATCCTCAAATGCTTTAACAATAGCTTCAATTGATCTGTACTCATTCATTAATTTGAAACTATTAGCCGGACCACAACCTTGAATAGTAGGACAGTAATCACATCCCATCATTATACACAAGTCTATAAACTCATCAAGAGTCATTTCCAAAGCACTCAATACCTTATCAGTTCTGACTTCAAGAATAGGTTCTTTTCTCTGCTCACTCAAAGTCAGTTTTCTCAGCAAAACTGGAACATTGTAACATAGCGTATCCATATCTTCAGAAGCAACACCATAAACTTTTCCTGATTTACAGAGTTCTACACACTGAGCTTCAGCTTCAGCAGGTGCATTGACGTATGGAATACCCATAAGGTCCAGTAGATGTTTGGCTTCGTCATTTTGCTTTTGAGTGACTTTAACTGTTCTTCTTTGCAATTGCATCAATCTTTCCTTTTGTTCTTTTTGTAAAACTTCTTGGTCTTCTTGGCCTTCCTCTTGTTCTTCTTCTTCCTTAACACCTTCGTCCAGCTTAGTTTGCAGTTTTTTGATTTCTTCCTCAGCCTCATCTCTTTTGCCTCTTCTCTTATTAAGTTCTCCAGATTTTAGTTCAGGTGGCTTACCATCAAAAATGTAAACTGGTTTAATACCATTATCACACAGTCTCAAGGTTCTATAAAAAAATCCCATCAAATGTGAGGTTGTTTCACCTTCCGCATTATTCAATTGCATACCACTGTCTTGCTGTCTGACAGCAATTAAAAATTGATACAAACACATAGAAGCATCAATGGCAATTTTCTGACCAGATAACGATTTGATACTAATTTCTTTTGTACTTTCAGGAGCATTGTCTTTCAAAAAATGAGACAGACCTTTAATACCCATGGTAAAGACGTTTTCTTTTTGCTTGGAATTTGGTTTTTGATTTTCAATAAATTTAAATTTCAAATACAAAAAAAAAAAGCTTTGAATATGAACCTTTTGGTTTAAGAACGCGTAAAGCTTAGCTTATTTATTTCCCAAAAAGGCAAATGTTTTTTTTGTTTTCGTGATCAGAAAGTCAAGCTCACGTGTAAGTTGGTGTAGCGGAAAAGCGTTTGCTAATGATAGTAAAAAAAAAAAAAGTCACTACATAAACTCTTAAGATAATAAACATCAAATACATAATATGTGCCTATTCATTTATTAGAATAGTTAGATGTAACACTTTAACCAAAAATAGCTTCTAACTGTAAAAAAGAACTCCCTGATAAATCAATTACCCATTATTCAAAATGAAGTTTTTTCCAAAAGTAACTCCTGAAGATGCTAAATTGCACAACCCTGAAGATAACCCTTATCCATTTAAAGAGGCTGTAGCTAATATGCCAGATATATACTGGAATATGAACGACAGAGGCATGTGTGTAAGATATCAAGTTTGGAATTCCAAAACTGTAAAAAATCCAGCTCCTGAAGCAGGCAAGAAATTTTTTCAGTCTGATAATAGCAAGTTAAAAAGAATTATCATTTCTCATGGATTTGGCGAACATTTGCTGCTGTATCCTAGATTTGCCTATGATTTGGTAAGCAAGTTTCACAATGTTGAAGTCTGTTTGTTTGAGTATGAAGGTTCAGGTTTAGGATTACCTTTAGATGTTTTAAAAGAGGAATATAAAGACAAGGCTACAAACTTTGATGAGGATTTTCTTTACTCAGGTACTTTGAGCGAAAGATCTTTGTACAAAGCTGCTGGAAATAAAGGAAATACAAACAGAGATATTCAGTTATCTCAATTGGCCCACTTTGTCAAAATTTTTAAATCTGGTAAAGGAAAAGGGCAAATACAAGAGGATCCTGCGAATTGTGAAACCATTTTGTTTGGGCATTCTTTGGGTGGCCAACTAGCTACAGAATATGCTTTCAAACATGTTCCTTTTAATTTGGAACCAAAAGATAAATTGGCTAAGGAAAAGTATTATGTTGATGGCTTGATTTTATGTGCTCCGTTGTATATACTATCAGCTCCAACAAGACCTCCTAGTCCGTTGATATATGTTTCCAAGTTTTTATCTAAAATGATACCTAATGTCAAAATCGATGCTGAACTCTCAGTAGATGAAATAACCGATAATGAAGATATGAAGAAGTTTATATTGAATGATTATCCATATGTAACACCTTGTATTGGTAGTATTCAGATGTTCTATCAAATGTTATCTACTGGTGAAGATATGAACAGCGGTAGCTTTTTCAACAAATACAAAAAAGTTCCAAAAGAACTATTGCCAAATAAGATCAAATGGGCGCATGGTGATTCAGATGGTGTTAATGACATTGCTGGATCAAAGAAAGTTGCAGAAATTGTAAAAAAAACATTTAATGAATCAATCGACGGTAAGTTTGAATCTATCAAAAACGGTAAACACTCTTTATTTCTTTGTAATGAGATAATTTACAATGACTTTATAAAGGTTATTTCCTCATGATTTTTCTATTTTTTCAAGTGAATCCACAATATCTCTCAATTTTACTGAGAGTGCCGTGTACATATTTTTATAATCTGAATTTTTATTAGTTTTATTTTTCTGCTCCAAAAGCAACAGGTCATCTTTAAGTATCCGAACCAAATGTTGATTCCCTGCGCTTGAATTATAAATTTTAAAGTCGTTTACCAAAAGATAGTCTTTTATCAAATCTATCAGTTTTGAATATTCACCCACAAACTGGATCAACCTACTTCGCACCTCTAGTTGATATTGTATATTGTTTAATATTTTATAATTTTCATTTGACAATGAAACAAGTTTTTCAGCCGCAATCTCGTATTCATTTTTAATTTCATCTGAGTCTGCAAAAGTCTCTTCCGAATGATATTCACCATTAATATTTACATTGTATAAAGATTTGAGTTGTTCAGTAATGCTTTCAAGCTTCATTATAAGTTTTTCGTTTTCGGTGTTTTGCGAGTTATATTTTGCTAATGCCATATTCACAAGCTTAGAGTTTTCAACAGAATCATCTGCTTCACTTGAAGTGTCCATATTTCGATTTGTGTTTGGTTATTGTGTGGTACAGATGGTTACTGTGTTAATCTTAGTCTTGATATGGCGTTTTCGTTCCAAACAAAAAAAAAAAAATCAAAAAAAAAAATTAATTTGATACGGCGATAAATCGTAAGGCAACAGAAAAAAAAACACAGATAAAATACAATAAAATTTAACCATTGGTAGGAATAATGTTGGAAAGATTGATTATGCTGAAACAGCTTTCTTTGGGGAGAACAGATTTTTTTTTACAAAATTTTGAAATTTATTTATTATATGTTTGACGTGAATTTAAAGGATTATCTCGGTAATTGACAAAAAAAAAAACAGTGCCGATTTCAAATTTAGTCAATACTACAAAGACTGTATACGTTTTGTGATGAGATTATTGAATAGTCAAGATGGATTGCAATATATTTCAAAATTTCTGGTAGTCACTAAAAGCATTTTTTAGTTTTTATTATTGAGTTGATTAAAGCTCTAGAATTTATCATTTCTTTAAAAGGAAAATACGCCAACGGTGATTTTGCTCTCGCTTTTCCTTGTATTATGAAAAAAGTATCCACCACACAATTTTTTATGCTTTCCAAATTTCCTAAATATTATATCTTGTGTTAATGATATAGTAGTTGAATTCTTAAAATAGATGAAAAACTTGAATAAAACCCTACAAAACATAATATAACCACTATATCACTTATATAAACCAAAAATGGGATTTCACGCTGAATTATCCAATCAGTTCGCCTCTTCAAACACGGAGCTAACAAAAGAAGAAAAGGGCGACTCTTTAGAAATGCTTGTTGAGTCATACAAGGCTCTATCTGCAGACACCAAAAATCTAATATCAAATCTAGCAAATGCTTCTTCTCTTTTGTGGTTTTGCTATAAAGGTATGAACATCAACGTGAACTGGACTGGTTTCTACATTTTGGATTCTAGTGATAGCAAAAAATTGCTATTGGCCCCTTTCCAAGGTAAAGTAGCCTGTCAAGAGATTTTCTTTGGTAAAGGTGTCTGTGGAACTGCTGCCAGCAGTGGTGAAACGCAATTGGTTCCAAATGTTCATGAATGTAAAAACCACATTGCTTGTGATGGTGAAACAAAATCAGAAATTGTTGTTCCTATCAAACATAAAGGAAGGGTTGTTGGTGTCATTGATCTGGACTGTTTGGATTTTGATGGATTTGATGAAACTGATAAATTGTATTTGGAACAATTAGCAGAAGCTATTGCTAGCTCATGTGATTGGGATAAGTATATATAATAGGATATATAGAACAACACAGATTTTATTGATTATGTGATTAGAATTAATTTCATTTGCTGCACGTGTTGTAGTTTCTTTTTTTTTTGCAAGTTTTTTTGGCTGGTGGAAAACAAAGAGTAATAGAAATTCAATGTTTCCGAAAAAGGGAATTATTGTGTGAGTTGGAAAGCAAAAAAAAAATCAAACTGAAATTTATGGAATTCATTTTTTTTTTTTGTTAATATTGTCAAGCTAATTTACTCTTCTGTAATCAATATCATTGAAAAGTCAAACAATGAAATAAACCCAAAGATATAATATATTTTCACTTAACAACACTCTCTCAATATTATCTAAAATTTGATAGATTATTAACAAGCAAAATAATTAATCTAAAAATAACAGTATTGAAATGGTATCTTTTAATTCAAAAAAAATATCAAATTTCTTGAAGGGTAAGTCTGGTAAACCAGCAGCTGAAACCACCAAGAACAAGAAAAGGTCTATTAATGACATTGAAGAAGATCAAAAGCAAAACGATGATCTAGACGAAATGGAATTGAAGGGAATGATAGATGTTGCTGATTCCGAAGAAGAAGATAACAAATCTGAAGATGATGAAGAAGAGGAGCAAGTTGAGGAATTCAAAGACATTGATGAAGCTGAAGAACCATCTGCTCAAGAATCTGGCACTGATGTCTCTTCTATTGATGAAGAAGATGAAATCAAAACAGGAGATGAAGATGAATCCGAATCTGATGTATCATCTTTAGATTCTAATAACATGTACACCCCAGCCACATCAGTTGATGAAAACAAAGACAATGTCGAGCCAGGTGTTACTAAAACCAATTACTCCGATGGTTCTTTAAGACTCATTAAACCCGAAGTTGATCCAATTTACGAATCCGATGACTCCGATTTCTTCCAACCTAAGAATACTATAGGTAACATTCCAATAGAAGTCTACGACGAAATGCCACACATTGGTTATGATATCAATGGTAAGAGAATAATGAGACCAGTCAAGGGTCAAGGTGGCCAAAGTGCCATTGATAAGCTATTGGACTCCATTGATCTACCTGCTGGTTGGACTGGTTTAGTCGACAAAGATACCGGTGGCTCTTTGAACCTATCTACTGAAGAATTGGAATTAATCAAAAAAGTTGAGATGGCTGCTAGAGGTGAAGTCATGGATGAAGGTGAAAATGAATACCCAGAATATGTTGATTGGTTCTCTAGACATTTAGAAGTCATGCCTCTACAAGCTGTTCCAGAACCAAAGAGAAGATTTGTTCCTTCTAAGCATGAAGCTGTTAGAGTCATGAAGATTGTTAGAGCTATTAGAGAAGGTAGAATCTCCACCGGAAAGAAGGTCAGAGAAGACCTAAATAAGGGAAAGAAGAACTATGATTTATGGGGTGATAATATGGATGAAGGTATTGATCACATTATGCAACTAAGAGCTCCTAAATTACCACCTCCAACCAACGAAGAAAGTTATAACCCACCTGAAGAATATTTAATTCCTGCTGAAAATAAAGAAGAGCAAGAAGAATTTAAAGCTGCTCATGGTTTCATTCCAACTAAGTTTGCTGCTTTAAGAAAGGTTCCAGGTTATGCCAATACAGTCAGAGAAAAGTTTGAAAGATCTTTGGATTTATACTTAGCTCCAAGAGTTAGAAAGAATAAAATTCAAATTGATCCTGAGTCATTGATTCCTGAATTACCTTCTCCACAAGATTTGAGACCATTCCCAATCATGACCAGTAATATATTCAAGGGTCATTCTGATAAGGTAAGATGTTTAGATATTGATCCAACAGGTGAGTGGTTGGCAACCGGTTCTGATGATGGTACTGTTAGAGTTTGGGAAATTCTAACTGGTAGAGAAGTATACAAAGTTCAACTATTTGACAAGTCCGCTGAAGACTACGATGAAAGTAAAATTGAAACTATTGCTTGGAACCCAGACGAATCTACTGGTATTTTAGCCATTGCTTTAGGTGAACAATTATTGTTGATTGTACCACCAGTGTTCGGATTTGAAAAAGAAAACAACGGTAAGCTAAAGATTGAAAACGGGTTCGGTTTCTCTACCTTTGGTAATAAAGCTCAAAGCTCAGGTGTTGCCGGTGTTGACTCTGACAACGAAGAGGAACATAATGATGAGCCAACTACAGGAAAGAAGAAAGCTCCTGTTGCTTCATGGAACAAACCAACTGTTGCTCAACAAGAAAAAGATATACTGATTGCTATCAGCTGTCATAAACAAGATACCATCAAGAAGATTGACTGGCACAAGAAGGGTGATTATTTAGTCACTGTTCAACCAAACTCCGGATCCACTGCCATTTTAATCCATCAATTATCCAAGCATATGACCCAATCACCATTTGGTAAATCCAAGGGTATCATTATGGATTGTAAGTTCCACCCATTCAAACCACAAATAGCCATTGCCACTCAAAGAGTTATCAGAGTATACGATTTACAAGAACAAGTACTAATCAAGAAGCTGTTAACGGGTGCTAAGTGGCTATCTGCTATACAATTCCATCCAAGAGGAGGTGACCATATAATTGCTACATCATTTGATAAGAAGCTTTTATGGCATGATTTGGATTTGGGTAACTTACCTTATAAAACTTTAAGATACCATTCCAAGGCCATTAGACAGGCTGGTTTCCATAGAAGTTTACCACTGTTTGCCACTTGTGGTGATGACGGTATGATCCATATTTTCCATAACAACCTGTACATGAATGATTTGCTGAAAAATGTCTTAATAGTCCCATTAAAGAAGTTGAAAGGTCATAAAGTCACCCACAATGTTGGTGTTTTGGATCTATGCTGGCATCCAAAGCAACCTTGGTTGTTCTCTTGTGGTGCTGATGGTACTGCTAGACTATGGACTGCTTAGGAAACAAGGCTAATAATATATATTTATGATGCTACAAAATAATTTTCATTTTTTTTTTTGTTTGCTGTCAAGAAGTAAGTTAAACCATTACCATTAATTTGCAATTTTTCTCTTTTGATAAGTAGAATTGTTATAAGACGTTAATTGTATTCAATAGCAGTATATAGTCTCCATCAGCAATTGACACATTGTAGAGAACGGCACTATTTTCTTTTACAATGGAACTTTCTAGAAAAGGATCTTTGGATTAACATAGGACCTTTCACCAAACTAGGGAGTAAAGAAGAGTCATTGATAAGAAAGAAATGGATAATTAAAAATTTTAATAGAGCGTTAAAGCTTATAAGGAGGAAACTCCCACAATTCCTAAATGGGAGTAAATTGTTGGTAATATTCTTTTCCTTGGCGCATTTTATCATACAAAAAAGCGCTTTTTTTTTCACACTTTGCAATAGCCACTTAATTTTTTTTCCCTAATAAGCAACTTGATTAGCGGCACATTATTGTCTTGGGAAATACTTTCTTTTAAAAATTTTAAATATGAATAACTCACAGTTCAGAGTTTTTAGCAGTGCTATATATGGCGATCTTGAAAATGTTTCCAAAAAGAAGAATGTGATACAATAAAAAACCATATCGAAATAAGAAAAACAAGTTATCGTTACAATTTATAGATAATTAAAAACACTTTATCGAAAGTTTAAAAAATATAATTTTTTTTAAATCCTTCTTTGTTAACTTTAAATTTTTTCATTTTTGAACATTACATATAGTTGGTTTGTCTGGTACAAACACAATTATTGAAACTAAACACATTTTATAAGCATACATAAATATGGAGAGTCTGATCAAAGTTGTCATCGGTGCCTCCAACAATGGTGGTAAACTAGGTACAATCTTTACTTACGTTAGATACGTTTTGTTTTTATTCACCTTGGCAACCTTTGTTAACAAATTCTTTTTACAAAGAGATGCGGATGAAGTCAGATTGATGCCTGATGAAGCGATTGTTCCAAAAGCTACTGACATTCGTGGTAGAATAGCTAGACATATCATGAAGCAACAAATGAAATCAAAGGACATGGCCTTGAAGGATTATGGTAAGTCCTTGGAGAGAAGAGAATATGAAGCCAGTTTGAACTTATTCCCTAAACCAGTAGGTTACGAAAGATTCATTGAACACCAATTCCCTTCTCAAAACTTAACAAACATCACTGCTTATGTCTATGATGTTGAAAAAGATGAGCCTGAGAAAATTGATTCATATCTTGAAGAAGTTCCAACACTTGAGTTCATTAAGTACTTCAATTCTTTGACAAATGCTCAATTATTAGTTCCTGCTTGGCTACCTACCGACAAGGTTGATTTGTCTTTGGTATTCACTGACTACAGTGACTACTCAAGTGAAGTCAATAAGATCGAAGATATAAACTTGAGCTCTATTGCTTCTCACCAATTAGATTTACATTTCAACCCAGAGTTTGAAGTTAACTACAACGGCGAAGACGACTTATTTCTGGAGGTAACAATTCAAAGATCTGCTGATTGTAAGAAAAAATTTGCTGATGACGATTCCTGCGATGTCAAGGCCGTCAAAAAGATCAATTTAATCCAAAAGTTCACTGACATTGACTCTGAGACTAACGAAGAATTTGAAAAACTATACTACAACCCAAACCCATTAGTCCAAGTGATTTACAACCATGGTGAATTATTGGTCTCTCAGTTAGCTCCAAATCTAGTAGAAAATGTCATCATCGATGATTTCACTGGAAGAAGAGATAACTCTTCTGGTGTTGCCACAAGATACTTCCCATTTATTCAATACGACAATTTCAAACATTCTTTTGCTGATTTAGTTGAATTGAAAGCAGGTACCAAACAAGCCTTGAACTTGAATTTAACTGTTGAAGTTGAAAATTTATTCAAATGGAAACTTGCTATGGATATTACCGAATTTGCCTTGAACATGTTTGTTAAGATACCTTTTACTTTTGTTGAGTCCAGATTCCACTTTATCTATAAACTGGATGCTTTCAAGAAGGCCTTGTACGAGACTTCATACACTGAAAAGGTTTACACCAGTGCTTTGATTGTCGTTTCTGCAGTCTTATCCAATTTGTTCTTTTTCAAAACAGAAGCCAGATTCAATGGGAACATCTCCGCTAATAAGTCATTTGTTTTCATTGTTCTAAACATTGTTGCTTCTATTTGTTTAATTGCGAATGGTTTCAAGTACTCTTTAGCTGCTATTGGAATCACTGCTGCTACTGTCTTGGTTTTGATTATCAGAATCAATGAACAATACCACTGGAGATTCTATGAACCTGTTGATCCGAAGCCAGAACAATTTACCTTCAAGAAGAAGTTTGGATTGAAGGAGTTGATTGCCATTGATTTATCTCCAAAGTTCAACAAAGATGTTTCAAAGCAAGAAGCCAAATTTATCAAAAACGAAGGATACATGATGACCTTATTTGTTGTTTTGCCTGTTGCTAGTTACATTGCAGGATCTACATTTGAAAAGAACGGTCAAGTTTTGACTTTGTTTAGTGAATTTGTCTTAAACATGTGCTTAGGTATAATGATGATTTTGAAACTATCTCCATTAGCAAGAAACTATGAAGATAAGAGAGTGTACCCATACGACAAGTACTTAATGCTTTCCAAGGTTGCTAGTTTACTAATCAATGGATACATTTGTTACAATTTCAACATGGGTTTGAACTTTAAAATATTTTTACTATACGATGCATTTATTTTGGCTATTTACAAGTACCAAGAAATGACTTATAAGTTATGGAAGAACATCAAATTGCCTGAAGTTAAGATTTTAGAACCAAAGAGATTATCAGCTGAAGAAATAAAGAAACAACAGAAAGTCTCATCTGACTTTGTCTCCAGAATGAAGGTTGCTGCTGAATTTGACGCTGAAGCAGGTAAACAAAAGGCCATTGCTGCTGCTGAAAAGTTAAAAAAAGAAGCCGAAGAAAAGAAGTAAACATAGAAAACTAGTTCTTATATAATTTAAATAGACTCTTTTATCAAACATTATTAATTAATAGCAATTTACAATTGGAAAATTATTTTGCCATACTGCACTTCACGCGAATTATGAGTTTTCCGTAGCGGTAGAAGGTGTATCCTTTTCTAGCCTAGCTTCATCTTCAGCAAGCTTCTCTTCAAGAGTTTTGCTGGTTGCATACTTGATCACTTGGATATTTCCTGTTAACTTTGCTTCTCTTTCTGCCATTTTGTTGATAATGTCCACTTCAATACACTTTCTTCTATATGATTTAATATCTGAGCTTTTACCGACTCTATTCACCAGCTTTATTACATCCTTTAATTTATATTTTGGAGCAACTTCATGTGCCCATAATCTATACACCTTTACTAGTTCATCATATGCCAGTTGGTTTCTATTTTCTTGTGATTTGTGTAGTCTGGAAATTTTTCCTATACTCTTGTTCATTCTTCTTGAGAGACTTGGCAAGCCTGTTTTATCGTCTAGTAAGTTTTTATCAGAAAACTTATTGGGATTTATAGGCTGTGCTTGTTCAGCAAAAGATTCAAAGTTAACTACTTCCTCAACTTCGCTTGAAGGAGTATTCAGACCAACATCTAATATATTGTTTTTGTTCATGATTGCGCAGCAGCCAATTGGTATTTAGGTTGTTTGATAATTATTTTAACGTGTCTTTATAGCTTTTGCCTAGCGCCGTATAAGCAAAACGCGGCTAATGAAAATAATTGATTTTTTAGGTTTTTACGTGTACAGTTTCCTAAAATGGACACATGAGGAAAAAACGGGCAAACGAGGCTATATTCAGGGTAAGTATGGATATACGCACATGAGTTTCCGTAAAAGGAAATATTTTGGTGGTGGGATTCAAAAATGAACCTAACAACTAAAGAAAATTTTTTTTCTCTCCATTTTTTTGTTTATCGTTTTTTAAATCGTGTATAAATACACATTTCGTCTATTAGGGGGAAAAAACACATCTTTTAGTTTTTCCAGAATAAGTAATTCAGTGTTTATCAAATACTAAACAAGTAATTTAATTATATCTTAATTAATCATTACTTTTATATATTTTGTCATCTTTTAAAGATACTCCAAATAAGTAATATATAAAGAAAACAGTTACTGTAGCATTTAACCAAGTTAAGAATATCTACAATACTTTAATCTATTTAGCTTATTTATTATTTGTTTATCATTTTTATATTCCATTGGCTATCAACACACCACGCTATATAGTAAACATTGGAAAAAAAAAACATAAAAAAAATATAACATACAATAAACAATGAGTGATACTCCTGAACAAAACCCAACCACTTTGAAAGAAGAAGAAAGCAAAGCTACTGTTGAAGGTGATGCTCCAGCTCCAGCCAAACCAACAGACAAAAGAAAAATTGCCATCAAGTTTATTCAAAACAAGACCAAGAGACACGTCACTTTCTCCAAGAGAAAACACGGTATCATGAAAAAGGCTTATGAATTGTCTGTTTTAACTGGTACTCAAGTTCTTCTTTTAGTTGTTTCCGAAACTGGGTTGGTTTATACTTTTACCACCCCTAAGTTCCAACCTATAGTAACAGAGCCAGAGGGTAAAAACTTAATCCAAACTTGTTTAAATACCCCTGATGGTGAAGAAGACGAAGAAGAAGAGGAAGAAGAAGACGAGGATGATGATGATGAAGACGGTGATCATGAAGAGGATAACGATGAAGGCAACAACCAAGCAGAAAATAACAACGAAGGCGCTGATGAAAACATAGGTGATAACAATGGCAATATCGATCATAACAGCAACTCACAAAACATCGATGATGTTTTAGAAGACCCAAACATTGATAAAAACATTTCTAACCACGCCAATAACTATGAAGAACATGTTGACAATATCTTTGAGCAAGACGAATATGAGCAAGCTTCCAAGAGATTAAAAACCGACAACGACTCATACCAAAGCAACAACCACAAATCAGCTGAAGCCATGTCAGCTTAATTACTATAAGTATTATTTACATAAAATAATAAGTAACATTTAAATAGGAAAACCTTTAAATTAAAAAAAAAAAAAAAAATCTATATTAAGCTTTCTTTTGTTTTCTATACTATGTTTGATAGCTCTTTCAAGAATTAATTATATACAGATAATTAAATGTTGGGACACGGGCCTTAACACATTTGGAAAATCAACCATCCATTTTTGCTATCGTAGCTCTCAAACTTGGCAACTTCTATATTTTCCAGCTTTCTCTTCAAGTTCATAACATGGCTTTTTATTATAGGGTGGTTAGGATCAGTAATAGGTCTTCTGTTTACTTTATCTATAGGCCACATATTGTACTTGACAATTCTACATTTTTTGTTAACTAGATTGTCATGGGTTAATTGGATTTGGGCTTTGTTAAATTGAATGACGTTTTCTTTGAAGATGGCCTCGGTGAGCGGCAGGTTGCTCATATCAATAGGTTCCAAAAATTCTATAGATCCGTATTTTACATGCCCTATCTTCAAATTATTAACTTTTCTTTGATCTAACAAACTCAATGACTTCAAGTAGTTCAGTGATGGTTCTATGTAGAAATCACCTGCATGGGTTGTTGAGTTGGCATCTTCAATGACAACTTCTTCCACAGGTTCAATGATTTCTTCTACAGCCGGAACTTCTTTAACTTCCGCTTTTTCCTTGACCTCTTCTTCAGCTGCTTCTGGAATGTTTATGATGGTGTTCTTCTTGGCAACAACCGGCACAACTTTCTTTGGAGAGAATAAAGAAGTATTTATAGCATTCTTGTTTTCATTACTTACCAATTCCGGTGTTTTTTCTATGTGATACTTTTTGGTAACGTCTTCAATAATGTTTTCCTTTTCGTATTCTATGGCATTGCCGGCCTCTGTGTCAACGTGTTTGCTGGATGTCTCCAATAAGCTTTTGCTGAATAAAGGCTTTGGAATAATACATCCAATTGACAAACCAACACCTGCAGAGTTGCTGGTTTCTTTCAAAACTGATTTTGTTACAATAGGCGGAATGACAGTTCCATTACTCAATTGACCTTGTTGGGTTAATGAGTTAGGCATGACAATGTTAGAGAAGATTTCACCTAAACTAGAACCGTAAGCCTTCAAAGAAGCAATCTCAGCAGCTGCACCAGAACCTTGTTGTTGGCCTTGTTGACTTAGCTGTTGTTGGTTCATTGAGTTCAAGGAGTTACCAAACATACCGCCTGATTGATTATTGTTGTTACCAAACAAACCCCCGGAACCACCAAGTCCTGCACCAGTACTAGTGGCTGGCTTGGCACCAAATAAACTACCGCTTTGCGTGTTGCTGTTACCGAACAAACCGCCGGAAGGTGTGGTGTTGTTTACTGCAGTGTTGGTACTAGAGTTTCCAAACAGACCACCAGTTGTGCCTGCTGGCTTGGCTCCAAACAAACCTCCGGTTCCTGTGGTAGCAGTGTTGCTGGTGTTACCAAACAACCCACCACTTGTTCCAGTGTTTGTAGTACTGCTGTTTCCAAACAGACCACCGCTGGAGGCAGCTGGCTTAGCACCAAACAAGCCACCTTGCTGCTGAGTGTTTTGCTGTTGGCCAAACAACCCACCACTTGGGGCAGCTGGCTTAGCGCCAAACAAACCACCTGTAGCAGTGGAAGCAGTGTTGTTATTGTTACCAAACAAACCACCGCCTGGAGCAGCCGGCTTAGCACCAAACAGACTTCCTGTTTGTGGTTGGCTATTTTGCTGTTGTCCAAACAAACCACCACTTGGTTGTTGATTATTGTTTTGACCGAACAACCCACCTTGTTGAGGTTGGGTGTTTTGCTGTTGACCAAACAACCCACCTTGTTGAGGTTGTGTGTTTTGCTGTTGACCGAACAAACCACCAGTTGAAGCAGCTGGCTTAGCACCAAACAAGCCACCTTGCTGCTGAGTGTTCGGTTGTTGGCCAAACAAACCACCACTTGGAGCAGCTGGTTTAGCACCAAACAAGCCACCTTGCTGCTGAGTGTTGTTTTGACCAAATAACCCACCAGATTGTGGCTGAGTATTGCTTTGCCCAAATAATCCACCAGCTTGAGATTGAGTGTTGTTTTGACCAAACAAACCACCTTGTTGTTGAGTACTGTTTTGTCCGAATAAACCACCTTGCTGAGGCTGATTATTTTGCTGTTGACCGAACAAACCACCTTGCTGAGGTTGACTATTTTGCTGTTGACCAAACAAGCCACCTTGTTGCTGATTGTTTTGCTGTTGACCAAATAACCCACCAGATGGCTGAGAATTTTGCTGTTGGCCAAATAGACCACCATTTGAAGCAGCTGGCTTAGCACCGAATAAACCACCTTGTTGTTGAGGTTGAGAATTGTTTTGGCCAAAAAGACCAGTGCTTTGTTGTTGAGTATTGTTTTGACCAAACAAACCACCTTGTTGTTGATTATTGTTTTGGCCAAACAAACCACCGGTAGAAGCTGTGTTGGAATTGTTGTTACCAAACAGCCCACCACTTGGTTGTGTGTTTTGTTGCTGGCCAAACAAGCCGCCGGTAGCGGCAGCTGGCTTGGCACCAAACAAACCTCCACTTTGCTGATTATTTTGCTGTTGACCAAAGAGACCAGTGGATTGGGTACTATTATTTTGACCAAATGGAGAGTTGTTGGTGTTTTGTTGACCAAAAAGTCCATTGGTGGTGGTGCTGGCAGGTTGACCAAATGGTGAATTATTGGTATTATTAGCAGTATTTTGTTGTTGACCAAACAAACCACCGCCTAAAGTATTATTATTTGAGGACTGTCCAAATGGAGAGTTGCTGGTGCCAGCAGCAGTGTTTTGTTGCCCAAATAAACCACCTCCTAAAGTATTATTGTTTGAAGATTGCCCAAACGGAGATGAGTTGTTTTGTTGCTGGCCAAACAAACCGGTGGTTTGTGGTTTCTGTTGTTGACCAAACAAGCCTCCTGTGGTTGATGGGTTGTTATTTGGTTGCCCAAATGGAGACGCATTATTATTGGCACCGCCAAATAAACCACCTGAAGGGTTGTTTGCAGGTTGTCCAAATGGAGAGGAGTTGTTATTTTGCTGCTGACCGAATAAACCATTAGCTGTATTGTTAACGTTATTATTTGAGGAAAAATTTAAATTGTTAGTATTTGAAGTTCCGAAGCCGACACTATTGCCATTGGATGACCCAATTGAACCTTGTACCCCATTGGAACCACTAATACTACCAAATTTTCTACCATTCAAATAATCCTGCAGTCTTAACTCTTCCAAAGAGTAATTCTTACATTGATCCAAGATTCCAACATTTTCGTAATTGGAAACTGTTTTAGCACTGATATCTTTATCAATAACTGGTTTGAAATCTATTTGAGAGGTTCCGGGACCTTGGCCTGCCATTTGCATAACTTGATTAGTTGCAGTGATTCCAGTGGGAGCAATAGATCCAGTTGGAGCTCCTGTTTGCTGTATTTGATTGTTGTTGAAAGACATACCATTAGTGTTGTTGTTGCTTTGACCAAACAATGGTGCTGCATTATTGTTGTTTTGTATAGTATTGAAAGGAGTTGATCCTATGCTAGAGCCAAACATTTTTCAAACAAAACTGATAGTTAAAATGAAAGTAAATAATCAATTGAATTATTGAAAAAAGCCAAATAAAAAACGGTTGAATAAAGTGAATGATAGTGACAAATCAATTAATAACTTTATATTTTTATTTTTTTTTGGTGTTTTATTATTATCTTTTTTTCAATTGTAAAATGCTATAAAAAATTAAGGTTATTTTATAGTACTTGAGTTCTTTGTAAATGCCTGTGTTGTTGATATTTGCTTCAATAAAAATAGACTTTCAATTTAGTTGTAAGTGATGTTTCAATTTGGATTGGTGTAGTGATTGATATGTTTATGTCCAAAACACCCTGTACACTTAACAAAACAAGCAAAATAACAAAAAAAAAAAAAAAAAAAAAAAGAAATAACGAAAATTTTTTTTAATATTTGGCTAACAAGAAAATACACACGTGACGTATATAAACTCTCAAATTGAAAGCAGTGGATTTAATCAATAGACAACTACGGCTCAATGCCACGTTGCAAAAAGCCAAAAAAAACAAAAATTTCTTAAAGTATATGGTAGAATTACGCTTAAAAGTAATTGTTCATTACCAGTTATATGTTGTATGTTCTAGTTCATTATTTTTATTTTTGGGATAAGAAATATTTGGCAAATTTTTATTATTATTATTGTCCTTATTTGCAGCTTTTAGACAAACCCTTTACAATTATTGAAGTCAAGCTTTTACTTCTTTCCCTGCTCAATCTCCGATCTTCAAATTCTTCTTTGCTTAAATATTCATCGTCATCCTCGGCTTGTGGTTCTGACAAAGAGCTTCTGACTACTTCCGCTGTTAACATATTAATATCATTATCATCTGAATCAGGTTCTTTTTCATCTACAAAACCTTTCAGGTTAGGGCTTCTAAAAACATTGGTTGTTTGATCGTTGCTCAAAGATTTTTTCTTTCTCGCAAGCTTTGCAACGCTCTCGCTGATGTAGCGATCAAAGCTGGATTGTTTATGGTTAAAGTACTCCATTCTCTCTGCATAGTCGTCACAGTATTCTTTATTGGAACTGCTGTCATTTCCTTGAGCATTGTATTTTTTGCAATCGGCGCATAGCTTGTTGTTGCAGTGCGTGTGCCCATTGTTGCTGCAGCACTTTTCATCCATGTCACTATTGATATAGTCGTCTACAGAGAGCACATGCGTTGGCACCTTTGAAAGCTGGTTGTCTGAATGAGTTCTGCCATCAAAGCTGAAGCTCTTGTTAAAAACAGGAGAACCGTCAGGCTTTTCAATGCCTTTGTGGAATGGTTCTTTAGGAGAATTAATTAAAAATGGGTTAGTAGAGCTGGCCATTGGATCAAGTTCACTCTCTATTTTGGCGCTGTAGACACCTGGACTCTTTGGGGAGTTGTACTTGTACTCACCTTGCACGTCTCTTTCAAAAATGTCATTGTTGCTATTCAAACGACTTTCTCTTGAAAAATGGTTGGTTTTAATATGTGGTATGTCGATGTTGTGGTTCATTATTAAAGGTAAATAAAAGTGTTTACTAATCTTGGTTGATATAACAACCAGTTGTTGAAAAATTACAAGTAATATTATATATATTTTTTTGTTTAAATAGTTAATTCAATCCCCACAAATATCAAGTCTAACATTCCTTCTATATATACATATCACATAAAAGTCTGAAAATCAAAGAAAAAAAAGCTTGAACGATATTAAGGAGAGAAGAAAATGGAATAATTAACTGAGCCACTATAATCAACTGTCACAATAAGAATATTATATAGGGGTTATCTCTGCGACACCTAAAAAAAAAAAATAAAAAATAGCAGCAGCCGTAGATGCATGCACTTCATTCTAGACACCTTCTTTTTTTTTTCTGACTTGAAATCAAAGACATTGATAAAAAAAATAAATAGGCTATTTAGAAATGTAACGTGATTCGCCCTTTAAATTATAAATTCATGATAACAAGCATTTAACAAGAAAATAAAAGAAAGAGAGCAAAACTTTTTGGGGATTTTCAGTCCGCAGCTCTTCAAATGTGAATCGCAATTACGGTTGCTTAGAATGAGGGGTTCAGAGGTATTTAACACTAGCACTGGAAAAATGGTGAACCTATATCTCTTCCAACAGTCAGTAACGATAAAAACACACCTTGCTCTTTCAAAGTTTTATCTCCCACAATTGTTTTTCAAAGTATAGATCCCCTCACAAAGATAACACTGAAATAATTGCGTTTTAATTGTACATTGGTGCATGACACAGGTTGGATGAGTTGACACACATCATGTTTTGATGAGAGGAAAGATTAATTATGGCTATATACGGATTTCCCCACACATTTATTCCCGAGGAAGAACAAAAAAAAAATAAATAATCCAGAACAATAAGGGTAAAAGTAACACTGTTACAGCAAGGGGTTAAAAACAACACAAGCACAAGAAGAAAAGGAGTTATCACATGTTATCAGCTGCTACTAGACGTTTCAATGTCTTGTCACGTGACTAATACCTCAAATGAATACTATTTTTAGTTGTTCTCTACTTGAAGCAATATCACTAGTGCCGATGTGTTTGTTTCTGTAGATTCTTGTGAGTTTGTGTCACCAAAAAAAAGAAAAAGAGCTTTTCCTGTTTTTCGGATTGTGTTTGATGCTTTTTTTTCTGAGTTCAAAATAACAAAAATTTTTTTTTTCCTAACGCCAAAAAAAAACCTCGAAGTTGAAATAAATTTCAACGGTGTCTAAACAAGTATATTAATGTCAATGCTTTTTAAACTTCAATGATTAACAACTACTGCTGTTTATTTACTGTTAAAAGAATAAAACAAGAATTTCAGAAAACCATTCTTCACTAGAAACACATTTCAATCACTAAAGTCATTAAAAATGGAAAGAACTTTTATTGCTGTTAAGCCAGATGGTGTCCAAAGATCCATCACCCACAAGATCATTGCCAAATTCGAAGAAAAGGGTTACAAGTTAACTGGTATCAAGCTAGTCAACGCCAGCTTAGAAATGCTAACTGAACACTACATTGAACACAAGGACAAGCCATTCTTCCCAAAGATTGTTAGCTTCATGACCTCTGGTCCTATCTTAGCCATGTGTTGGGAAGGTAGCGATGTTGTCAAGCAAGGTAGAAAGATCTTAGGTGCCACCAACCCATTGAACGCCGACTTAGGTACCATCAGAGGTGACTACGGTATTGACATGGGTAGAAACGTCTGCCATGGTTCCGACAGTGTTGAAAGTGCTGAAAGAGAACTAAAGATCTGGTTCTCCCCAGAAGAAATTGTTTCTTACAAGAAAGATGAAGAAGCTTGGTTATACGAATGAACTAGTCACATGTTTTCTAAACTCTGAACTTTATTTATATATTCCTTACTAGTTTGATACGAAAAAAAAAACAACATCAGCCAATAATGGAAGAGTACTCTGTCGTTGCTGTTGAGCTCCTGTACAAAGCTATCAAACAAATAAACTTTTTTTTTTGATTTTTCCGAACAACACAGAATATGGATCGCTTACGTATTCAGAAAAGACATCCACGAATATTCATTTAAAAAAAAAAAAAAGGATCTATAAAGCTGTGTTTCCTTGGCCGAAAGTCTATTTGCCAATTGAAACAGAAGCTTGTTATTAGCTGGATCACGTTATGTTTTTTTTGTGTAATGCTTAGGAGATAATGTTCATTAACCTTAAAACGTCTTTTTCAGATCACCTGATTTTTTGTTTTGAACCTTCCACAAAGATCCTCTACCCGTCTGGCTTAGTGGAGAAAAAAAAAAAACAGAACTCTCCCAAAAAATACACAGGGGAACCTTAACCTTTTTGCTCTGCCCAAAAAAAAAAAAAAACATGAGATGTTTAATCAAAGCCATTAATTAGGACAAGATTGCAAGTTCTACAAGCGGGGGCGATATCTCCTGTCTATTACTAATTTCATTTTCGTTTTTTAGGGGGGATGTATGAAAATAACTAGCAATTTATTCAAAAAAATAAATCGTATGATCTTTTTTCTTGAGTTTTCTGGATGAGATGGAAAGATAACAGCTATTCTGCTTGTATTTAAAGGGAACACGAAATTGAAGTATCAGGAAGATATTTAGTGTTTCTACAAATAAATTAACAGGTAAAACACCAAAACAAAAACCCAATTACAATTCATAACACATATACAACAATGTTCGCTACTAAACCTTTATTATCCGCTGTAAGCAAGCACCACCCATCACCAGCCTCTAACAGTATGCTAAAAACTGTAGGCCTAGTTGTGGGATTCATTGCCCCAATCGGTGCTTACAGCTTCTACTACCAATATAACCACGGGGCTATCTCCAAGATCTACAAAAAAGAAAGAAAAGATGGTTTTGATCACAGATACGATTAGAGATGACCTACAGAAAAAAAAAAAAAACTAATATAATTACTCAATGACATATAAATTAATATTCCAAACCAAAAAAAAAAAAAAAAAATAAAAACAGCTGAAGTATAATGACCATATCGCATATCATTTGATCTTAACCACATTTTTATATAACTATATATTCTTTTCTTTTTTTCGTTTCGAAATTTAATAATAATGACCTTTTAAGAATTCAATGCTTTATCGTAACAGACTTACTTATTTTTTTGTATAGTAGCCACTGCTCCAAGTGAGGTTTTTGATACCTGCAGTAGTCATCAGATCATCTATTTCCTTTATACAAAGTTCTTCTTTTTCAGAGAACTTGAAGTGATTGTCTTTTGTATCCTTAAAGACCTTCTCACAGTCATCCCACTCTTTCAAGTTGGAGACCCCCACAACAGTCAATGCTCCGAATTGATGGTTCTTGACGATAGAGAATTTCGTGGCTAAAAGAGGCAAAACCTGGCCATGGTTATCAAGGATGGCTGCCAGTTTTTGATTCAATGGGCCATTGGCTTTGAAATCAAACATATCCTTGATTATCCTTTGACACGGATGGAATTGCTTGATACCCAGTGGGTGCTGCGACAACATAGACATCGATAAAATGCTGCCATTAGACACGACGTTAAGCCCACACTCACCAAACAGCTTCTTGCTGATGAAGTCGTCCCTAAAAAGTAGTTCATTTTGCAAGCACCCGTTAGAGTAACTCAGAGTACCAGCAAGACTTTCGCCAAATCTTTTTTTGAACTCCATGCATGTTTCATAGATAAACGAGATCGGGTACCCGGAGCACCCAATGAACCTGATCAACCCAGAGTCCTTCAGATGCTTCAAGGCCTTTAAGGCCTCCATTCGTTGGTCCATGGTTTGGAATTCAATGTCGTGGAGGTATACCATGTCCAAGAACTCCTCTTTTCCTGACCCAAAGAGCCTTTGAATGGATCTTTTCACAGAAGCTGTGATGGCATCGTACGAGTAATCAAATTCGTTTTCTCTGATTCTTCCGCACTTGGTGACTACAAAGATGCTTTTTCTCTTTGATGTGTTTGCACTGCTAGTGTAGCACAGATGCTGCAGTACTTTCCCGTACAAAATCTCAGATCCACCGTAGTACGGAGAGGTATCGATACTGTTGCAGACTCCAGAGGCAAAAGCTCTTTCCACCATGTCCAATAAGGGAATAGATTCTGGGTCGTTGTTGTATTGAACGTTCAAAGTAGCACCTCCCAAAGTTATGGGCTGAATGTTTTCAATTTCCATTATGGCAGATTTTAGTTTTTTGGTGATGGATTAAACAGTTGTGTGTTACAATATTGTTGTCTTTCTTTGAAAAATAAACACACACACGTAAGCACTATTGAGATAAGATAATACGTTTATGTTAAAAAAAAAAAGGTGAAATATCGTTTTGACAAAATAGCTGCGGAATTAAGCAGAAAGCACACACACACAGAGGCCAAATTTTACCTGGAAAGAGCACGTGAATGTTCACAAAAAGCCACAAAATGTAGCAGTTCAGGCAATATTTGTTTTGACAGCCAGATAGCAATCAACTGTGATCAACAAAGAAGTGTTCTCAACAACTTGTGATCAAAACGGCTAAAGCTGCATGTTTTTTTTTGCCAGCTGCTTTTCTTAAGGGAGGAACAGAAATGTTGATACTACTAGCTGCTATATTTGCCTCAGTTTTGTACAAAAATTTCTTTTTTTTTTTTTTCTGTTTGCGTGGCTCACACAAAACACAGTATTATTTTTTTTTCTGCAGCAACATTTCCTGTGTGTATAAAAAGGAAGAGCTATAATGAAATCTCAAAAATTAATGGATTAGTTTTTTAACGTTAAAGTTTAAGGTGCTCTATGACAAGGGTGGGTTTTTTTTTCCATTAGAAATGCAAATATCCTTCGTATCAAGTGATATAAAAGCAATGAATTTTTAATAATGCATAGTATGAATACTGATGTAATTACATTGTGTTACTCTTTAGAGAATGCAACTCATAGTAGTTGATAGGAACTAATTACCTTTTTAATTTTTTTTTTTTCAAAATAATATAGATTGTGGGTCAGAACCAATAGGAAATCTTTTAGGAGAAAAAGTATATATAACAAACTCAACTTACTTGACACCGTTTACCATCTATCAATATAAGCAATGGAATCCTCATCAGCACCAGGCCAGTACAAGTCTGCATACAAGAAATACAACAAATGGAGCAATTGGAACAAGAACAAGGACTCTAGCAACCAAAACAAAGAAGGTTCTGAAAACGCTAGCGAGTCTTATCAAAAGCCTTCGAACAACTACAGCAATTCCTCGAATCCACAAGAGAGCAGCTTTGACCTAGGCAAAAACAAAAGAGTAACTGTCAGACAATTCAGAAATGTCAATCTGATCGATATTAGAGAATACTACAAGGACTCCAATGGTGATTTGAAGCCTGGTAAAAAGGGTATTTCCTTGACCGAAGATATGTTTGACTCTTTGCTGTCCAACTACAAGAACATAGACGAAGCCCTTAGAAGAATGGGGTCAGACAGAAAGAACACTGTTGACTTGAATGCCTTCGAAAACATAAAAAATAACAACGACTCAAAGCTGTCTCAAAGCTCAACTGCAGGCACTTTGTTGATCGACAACAGCGGAACCGTTAAGTCCGAAGAAGATGGCAACATTGGAAATAAGAGAGCCAATGAAGACCACATTGAGAAGGACAACCACAAGAAGGTAAAAGAAAGCGCATCATCAACACCAGCACCACCACAAGAGGAGCAGCACAAAAAAGTCGAGGCTCTAGAGAACAGTGCCAATCTAGTCATTCCGACCAAACAGGTGAAGAAGGATGTAGATAGCGATGATGACTTTGCCAATGACCTGGAAAACGAGCTGAATAACTGATTGTTTTTCTGGATCTTTAAATGATTTTTATCTAATATATATTGGTGTTTATAAAAAGGAACAGGGACCATTCATGTTCATCTTTGTTGAATGATGGCATACTGCTTAAATTCATTCTATGTATCTTTCATCTTTTTGTTAGATATACGGATATAAAGGTCTTTTTTTTTTTTTTACAAGCAGGAACGTCTAAGAATTTATGAATAAAAAATGATATACCTTCCTACGTAGGTGAGAGTGTTTTTATACAGATAACGGATATACACATGATTGAGTAATGTTGTGTGCATCCTAAGCAGCAGCTAACGTGTTGCCAACGAGCCTATTAGCAGTCCAATTTTTTTTTTTTTGAAACTTTCCGTGTTCTATTTTTGCGTAGATCAGATTTTCTGTTTGGCGGGTGTGTTTTTTTATGGAGATTTGGCCTGTTCCGATTTGCGGGTCAAACATGGTTGAAACCTGCTGGAAACACTGGTCGGACTGCTCCGCGAAAAAAAAAAGGAGAAGAAAAAAAAAAAAAAAAAGTACATTCTCGGTTCTGGGTCTATGGATTCTATTTAAATGCTAGGAAAGTGACTGAGTTCATATTTGTCCAGGTCTTTTGTTAAGGGTACTGTTATATAAATCACAGTGTTGTTTGTTGTTATAAATAACACCAAAATTGGTATCTGTATATAAATACCATCAAACACGACACATTTTGTGCTAGCATACTCAACAAGCCACCACACTATACAAAAGAACACGTTTTTGCATTATAAATAATTTTTTTTTCTCTCCTTTAAAAAAAGCCTTTCCTGCTGATTTAAAGTAATTACGAAAACTCTCAAAGAAACAATTTTTTGATCTAAAAAGATAATTCAATCAACTCCATATATACCAACTTTGACCAGAAACCTATCAAGATGACCAATATAGATTCAAAAGAAAAAGACTTACTTCCTAGATATAATAAAGAGCACGGCTCAGGAGAAACAAATACATATGCTTCAATTGAATGGCTTTCAAACATAAACAACAGTGTTGACAACAGTCAATTTGTCAACAAAAACAAGATTTTGAAGAAGGTCAAAAGAAAAGTACACATTCTGTATGTTATGCTTTCGCTGGGCTTGATGTTGCTGGTGCTATTTGTAAGAATCTTTGCTTTGCCTCAATATGCAGCTGCTGATAACATCTCCGACGACATGTTCGTTCCAAAGAATATAGATTACAGACCTGAACATATTATGGTTACTCAAGAGAATGTGATTATGAATGATGACGACAAGATTAAAGACAGTAAAATTAATATGGAAAAGGTCAAAGATATGCTATACCCGCCAACTAGCAAAGACTCTTCTGAGTACAACGGGGCTAAAAAGGAATCTCTGCATAAAGGAAATGACATAAAAGCTTTGAAACAAAGTGACGATGACGAAAAGAACAAACAGTCGAAGAATCAGAACAACGAACAAAACTCTAATGACCCACCTTTTAGAAAAACCCAAGATGCATTGGACAAACAACTTTCGATTAGAAAGATTTAATGTCTAGTCCTCCACATAAAACCACTGTATTCTTATCCGGAGAGAATTGTTTCTTTCTTCAGATATAGGAAGAAACCAATATAAATGTCATAAATATATACACGGTGAAACCATATATACATTTTACTACATATCATAATAAGAAAAGCAAAACAAAAAAAAATTACATACCAATGCTTTGTACTAATTTTGTTTATTACTTTAAACAATACCAGCTTCTAAAGCATCCTTTCTTTCTTCCCATATGGTCTTTCCACTGCATGCGCATACTTTCTTGCTGTTACCCCACATGCCTGAGGATCTTGCCCACAAGCCTATGGCATAGCAATTCTCATTCTTTTCATCACAAACGGAAACACCTCTACCAACAAGATCCATCAGCGATACTGCTTTGTTTTCTTTAAAATCGTTCTCATCATTCAATGACAAAAAGGCTCCACCGTTTACCAAGTTTGTTTTGACCGTCTTGATAATAGGACCCAAAGTGCTGAAGTTTTGCAGATTGCCAAACTTGTGAATGTTCACATTGTAAACTCCACTCAAACTTGGCAGCCTGGTCAATGCTGCATCAATCCACACTGGCCCCTTAGACTCTTTGTCACCTCCTTTCATTTCAATAGCTCTGATGATGCCTCTGATACTGTCCAGAGATCTTACACCTAGTACGGTTTCAGAGTTTATGACTGAAGTGGCAGTTAAGTTTTCCTTCAACTGTGACATTTGTTCCGATGGGGCCAATGATTCCAAAATTGACACACAAGCGCCTAGATCTTGTGTTTGGTTCAAAGATGATGATGTACCTCTCAAAACAGCGTCTTTGCCTATGGATTGCAGTTTGGTTACCAAGTTGTAGGGGGATATGTTAGAGTCGATGACCAGCACATCTTCACCAGAGTCGTTTTTTTTCATCTCGTAATTTTTGATTTTCGCATCAGATATGCCGCTGATTACCTCTTTGCAGGAGTCTTCACACGATCCACAATGTATGTTGTTGACTAAATAGGTTGCCTCAAAGGTAAAATCTGGAGCTGCCATGTTCTCTATGTACAATTTTTTTTTTTTTGGGTTATTTAGATCTGTTTTCCCCATTCCCTTTAATTCAAATGTCATATTTTCTTCCGATTGTAAGGAAAAAAAAAAGTGTGTATGTCACTGTACCACCAAATTACATAATCCACTAATGCTAAGGTTTTCTGATGGGCACCAAGAAAAATCAAAAAAAAAAAAAACATATAAACGACATGCACTCACAACATAACTACAGATTATTATTATAAATTAATTAAAAGTTTGTTTTTTGTCATATATAAGAGCCTATCTTTAGAAGCTCAATTTTTTCTTGGTGAACCAAACACTCCAAATTGTGAACACAATCATGAACCCAACGATACCAAAGAACCATCCCAAGTTGTCGTGGAATTGCCCTGGAACGATACAATTCATACCCCACAAACCAGTAATGACATTCAATGGCAACACAGCTGTACCCAAAATGGTAATCTTACCCAAAACGTCGTTCATATCGTTATTCACCTTGGTCATGTCAATGTTGATTTGAGCCAAATAATTGGAGTGGGATCTACTCAGCAACTTCTCAAAGTGGTTCAACGAGGAAACCATTGTGACTATGTGATCTTGAATATCACCCAAGTACATACCAATGTCGCTTCTTGGAGCAACCTCCCAGTCTTCGTTACATCTCTTGGCAAAAGACTTGATGACATCAGCCTTTGAACCCAATAGTCTAGAAACACTCATCACTCTCTTTCTGCACTCAGCAATTCTTCTCAACATATCACCCTTTCTCTTCCATAAAATGATGTTTGAATCCAAAGATGTGGAGTCAGTTGAGCTGCTGGAACTGGAGCCACGAGAGTATCCCGACATTGAAGAAGTATCAGTCATCGAGGAGAAGTCCGAGTGGTCGTTGGCAAATCCATTGCCGAAAGTGACATTGGCTGATTTTGCGTTTTTGTCGAAACTTGGGCCGTCAACAGTAGACATAGATCTTGTTCTTTTGTTGATGTTGTTCTGGGACTTCAGCATCATTTTTTCTTCATAGTTGTCTTCAATATCAGAACCATCACTATCACTATCTGAATCGTCATCTGAGTTGTGTATGTCCGGGTTGTGCATTTTCAAAATCGCCTCTTCAATGTCGTACACCTCATCCTCGATGATTTCAATAATAGGAGCAAAAGAATCAGTGATATCATCAATCAAAGCATAGGCGACCCAATCTGAAGAAACATCCAGATAATCTCTGATGAGTCTAGCTCTTCTTCTCACATTAATAGGATGCGGGGTTGGGGCAAAGTGGAATGTCAATACACCAGTTCTGAAAACCAAGATGTAAACATTCAATGGTTCCAATTCACCAGATCTTGGCTTGTGTCTGGACCCGGATTTCTTCTTATACTCATCTAGTTCCTTTTCTCTTTGCTGCTTGGCCATGTAAATGCTTCTAGCATCGCTGTTTTGGTTAGCTTTCGACGAGGATTTCATGCTCAGCGCAGAACTTGTGTTGTTGTTCTTATTAGAGCTGTTTTTACCCATGAATTTGAATATTCTGCTTTTCAAATTTTCTACAACTCCATGGTTTTTGTTCCCTCTTTTACCCACGCTTTCATTGCTTGATACAGTGCTAAAAGAAGATCTTCTTGATTTGCTGCTTTTATCAGATTTGTTGTCTCTGCTGTGTCTTTCAGCAACAATATCAAATGATCTGAAACAAACCAAATAGTAATCCTTGAACAATTCTACCTTTTCTCTTGCTTCACCCAAGAAAATATCTTCGGCTGTCAAAGGATGGATACCGAAAGACTTTGAAATGACTTTCATTTCCTCTTCGGTTGGGTTCAACACATCTAGCCAGAATGGCGCAACGTAGTTGTTGTCTTCATCAAACTTCAAGTTACCTTCACTGTCAAAATCAGATTCGTCATAGTCCACATTCTTCTTGTAGTGCTCACCAACAAACAAATCTCTGAATGATTGTCCAGGTTGCAATAGCCCAGAAATAGTAGGCGAATGCACCGTTGACTCCATGTCATCTCTGAAGTAGGCAAATCTAAAGTGTTCAGGGTTATTGGAAATAATTTGTGGTGGGTATTGAATAACAGAGGAATCACCTATCAAGAAGTTAGTATTTTCATTCATATCTGTGTTGTGCTTGGTCAAGTTGGCCGTGGAGTTGGTGCCTGTTTTGTTTAGCATAGGTATTTCAGCCCCAAGCATGCTGTTAGCATTGGAAGAAGTCTGGTCGACGACACCAGCCCCCGAATTAAACAACTTCTTCTGAACCTTGTTCCTGAGCTTCAATGCTTGGAATCTATTATTTTTCAAGTTTTTGCTTCTCAATAGTTCTGTTTCATTAATTTTAGCATTTCCAAGTTCAGGTACATCGACATTGGATACCAATGGATTTTTAAAACCAATAGTTTGCTGAAATCCCGCTACTGAAGAAGATGTATTGGACTCTGAATCATCTTGTCTTTGGCCAGCAGGATTTGATGCTGCATACTTAATGTTCAAAGACTTAGGAGATTGATTGTCCAACCCTCTGGCATGAATGTTGTCATAACACAAGTCCGGAGACATCATCTTTCTAATGTTTCTATTATTGTCCAAAGCTTGCTTTTTAAGCTTATCTGTTTCGTCCTTCGAAAATTCTTCCAAAACAGATATATCCGGCCATTCTCTCTTCACACTTGTTTTTTTTCTTCTTTTGTTTTTGTTGCGAATTGAAGAGTTAGTAGTGTTTGTTTTAGACCCTTGATAATTGTGTATCTCATCTTCACTGTTTTTCTTGTTTAGTTTATTCTTTGAGTTTCCTACGTTGAAAATACTATTCATTATTTCTTGTTCGTATCTTTGACCATCAAAACCTTTGCTATTGATAGCGCTTTCTACATCGCTCTCCTCACCACTTTGGAATTTTTTACTGTGCTTGCTACTAGCTGAACCTACAGATTCGTTATTTTCTTCATCGGAGTTTAAATCACTGATGTAGTATTCGGAATCACTGGTTATAGGTAGACAAACATCACCTAGAGAAGATGCATCTGAAGAATTGGAATTGGATGATGGTGGCTTTGACCCTAAATTTCCTATATCATTATTGTTGCTATCATTGGAATTTCTCTTGCTCAACCTTAACTCGTCAAAAGAAGTTTCCATTTGTTGGTCAATAGACGAAGAATGCTCTGGTGGATATCCCTTTGAAAAGTGACTTCTTCCTTTGTACTTATCTTTGATCTTTTTCTCAGTACTTTTATCATTGATGCTGCCATAATTTTTTGTGGAATTAATTTTGTCTTGTTGATCTGATTGATTTTGTTGAGCTTTGTTGAAGTTCTCATTTAAATGATCATGCAAATCAGCAATAAGCTTGTGTCTATTATCTACATTTACAAGAGGCTCAGCTTCCTCATGCACAGTTTCCAGTGCCCTTTTACCAGCAGAGTCACCTTTACTATTAGGAGCGGAAGATTGAATCCCTTCACCACTCTGTTTGGCTATTTCCTTTTGCCTTTCAGCCTTGGCTTTTTTCTTTCTTTCTCTTCTTTTTTTCAACATATTCTTTTTTTTGTTTTTCAAAACAGGTTCAGTCATTGAAGGTCTGTGATCAATAAATGTGCCGTTGACGTCATCAAAAGATCTTATGTATAAAGGGTGTTGCTGAATTGAAAATTTGTTCTTTTTGTTAGACTTTTTCTTACCTGAAGAACTATTAGAAAGTCTTGAGCTGGAGCTGGAACTTGAGCTAGAAGAAGTAGATTCATCTGATAATTCAGAAGAGCTATCAGAAGTGTCAGAAGAAAACTCTTGGCTTGAATGTCCTGAGTTGTTGCTTGATAGGTCATTATCTCCATCGTTGCTATCTTTGTTCTTCTTTTGACTTTTCTTAGATTTGGAGGACTTTTTGGATTTGGAAGCTGAGCTGCTTTTTTTGTTCCCCTTCTTCTCAGAGCTAGATGTCTTTTTAGTTTTTTTTGAAGTTTTTTTTGATTTAGTTTCTGAAATGTTTGGTAATTCTACCATAGAAATATCATTGCCGATTTGCTCAGTTAAGTTTTGAGTATCTATATTTATATTTCCGGTATCTTTTTGATCAAAAGATTCACTGGACTCTAAAACTTCATTGTCCAACATCTTTTTTTGGGTGTGTTTGAATGTGGTTACCAATGATAGAACTGTTTTCTTGGTGTTTAAATTGTTGTCTGCTTCTTTGTAAATTTGTCAAAAAAAAAAAAAAACCAAAAAATAAGTTGAAATATTGACAGTCGTTCAGGCGATATATTTACAGGGCGAGTATCAAGGGAAACAAAAAAAAAATAATAAATTAGCCACGTAAAAATCATTGGTTACCCCACGCTTTTGTGTTTTCTCTACTTTGGGACATGAGTAATTTCAAAAAACACCAAATGCTCTGTAATAGCTGCTGAAAAAAAAAAAAAAAACAAAAAAACATAGCAGATGGTAAACATCAACTTAGATGATAATACAACTAACTTAAAAACCAAAAAAAAAAAAATAATTAAGCTTATATAGACAATGTCATACGTTCCATATACTCACAATGTTTTTATAAAACTAGGAAGCTACAACACTACTGTTTGTCCCGTTCCACAAGCTCTGTACACAAGCGGTGTAGGTTTAAATATTGATTCTTATTATTCGAATGAAAACAACTTCAACTTTGAAACAAAGTATTACAAAAAAGACTCTTCCGATCACTTGTTTAAAAAAGATTTGGAAGACTTTACTGTAGTTGACTCCTTTGTGTCTAAAGACAAAATTTTAGATTGGGAAAAAGCACAAGCCTTCATAACTTTGATTGCTGAACAGATTAAAAGTACAATTAGCGCTAAAGAAAATCTGCAAAGTGTTATCTTTAACATTTCGCTAATATCATCGTTAAATCCTTATCACTTACAGAAGCTAAGTCAATTGTTTAACAGCTTCGATTTCATAACAAGTGTTAGGTTTATTCCAATATATCTATCTTTACTGTACAATTATCCGATGGGGAACTATGGTCAAAACTCAGGTACTGATTCACTCTCTGTTAATGATGAGCAATACAAGCTGGCTGGAGGTTTAGGAAAGTTTTATGAAGAATACATAATCAATTCTGATCTGACCACTTCTTCAATTCCATCAGCAGACCCAAGCAGAAACATATTGAATTCAAATGTAATGACAAACCAATTGCTGATGCAAGAGCTGCAGCTTTTGTCTGGGTTTTATACAAACACCGGATTTCAAGGTCACAGTTTGGTCATTGATATAGGCCACAAGCAAACAAAGGTCTATTTTATAAAGAACTTCAAAAACGATGTTGATTTGGAAACCACAATCGATATTGGGTGTAAAGATATCATCGATGATATTACAAAACAAAACTCTTCTATTTCAGATATTGATTATCTGTTAGAACACGGTTGGGTCAACTTCTATTTGAGCGAAAGCTTAACAAACTTTATAGAAACTCACAACTCAGCGTTGAAAGGAACCTCAGAACTGAATACCAGAGATGTCAACTTAGATGACCAAGAGGAAGAACTAGACGTTGCCAAAATTTTAGCGTCTGGAGAAGTTGGAGAAAAACATGATAATGCCGAGGAGGAATCCGAAGAAAAAATAGTAGGGCAGAACATTGATTACAAAATTCAACGTAATGACTCCATCCATGAGTTGCTAATAAAGATAAGTGAAATAGCCAACATACAAGGAAATAGTGAGTTTAACAACATGCTGATCTTTGGAAAGATGCTAGAAAATACAGTTCTTGCTGGATCATTGACCAGATGCAAGAGTTTCAGAGATAGTCTTTTGGAGATCATGTCATTTGAACTAACCATTGATGTGCAGAAATCAGACAACGATGTGAACCCAACATTCAATAAGCTTAAAGCTGTCAGTCCTGCAGCTTACTTCCCAAACTGGAAAGAAGATTACTCTCAAGAGATTGCTGTATTCAAGAAACACTACAGTAAGAATACCTTTGACAGTGACATAAAAGGGGCATTGATTGCATCCAGGTATGGGTTCACTCAGCTGATATCCTACCCTGTGTCTAAAGAACAGCTAAACACAACCTACGGATACTCAATCCACGAAGGTATCATGAACTGTAGCAAGTATGATGTCTAAGCATGTACTACGAATATGTAATGAGCTCATGAGGCTTCCTCCAAGATTGCTATTATTTTTAAAAGATACTGACCTGCATTTTTTTCTTTTTTTTTTTTTTTTTTTGGCTGGCATGGATTTTTCACATAAAACACTGTATGATTTTATACTGGGCTTTTTTTTCAAGGTCTTACTTTCTCCCCTTCGGTTTCAGTATTCGTTCATTCTTAAATAAACACAAACTTGTAGAGATAAACTAAATAAAGACAAAACACCAAAACGAATATCACTTGCTCTTATTTTTTTGTAATTCAATAGATAAACAAGTATTATATAGCACATTAGTTTCATACTCAAAACCAGTTTCAAAAGAAGTTGGAACTCTTACAATTAAAAGATAATAAGGGCAACATTAGTCATCAAATTGAATTCAAAAGGGAAAAAATCACGTTCAGAAGCTTTTGAAAAATTAACTCCAAGACAATTATTATGGAATACACAAGCTTTTACAACGAAGTCGATGCAAACGAATTGAAAGATCTTTTGACACCTTTTGTTGGACGAAGTGAAAACTCGGAAGACATCTCCTACAATAGATTGTTTCAAGAAAACAAAAAGTTTTTTTTTAAAGATGAACATCATACCAAGAAATACATAAACAAGTTAATTCGAAAGCCAAACAGAAGCAACCCTTACATAAACCAATACAAGCTAATACCATTTGCCAATAAATCTTCAACAACGCTAGCGAGGTGCACCAACCCAGGAGTAAAAATAAAATCAGCCATTGATCCGTCCAACCGTTTAATTGCAATCAAACAATTTAAGAAGAATAAATCCAGCAATATCCAGGTTGCTTCGGGCGGCCATAATAACGTGTCTTTGAAGGTCATACAAGCATACATGAGAAAAAGCAATACGACTCCTGGCCAGGCATATGATAGAGTGCAGTTCGATAAGTTGGCATGGGAATTTTATGTTTATAAATTGTTGGACACAAAGCTAGGTGATCCAAGTCAAGACGGAATGAAAAACATAGTCAACTTTTATGAGGTTATTGATTCAAAATACTCAAATAAGGTTTGGTTCACGTTTGAATATTGCCAACTGGGAGAAACACAATGGGAAGGGGACCTTTACGGCACTTTCATAGGCGAAATTTGGAGATCTTGTTACAATAATATTGCTGTGCCTCCTTTTGTATTCAAAAACTTGGTCAACTTGAGGTTTTTATTGGATACACTTAAAGGATTGTCGTTCATAAACTCAAAAGGAATAGCTCACAGAGACATCAAGCCCAGCAATGTATTGGTACAAAGAGATTCCAATAACAATATCATTTTTAAAATATCGGATTTTGAAACAGCCATAGTGACCGTTGATAAGAACTATCCCAAAATAGACGGTGTTTCCAGCTCAGAAGCTTACAAGAAATACCAAAACGAAGTCAACAAGCTCATAGGATCTCCAATGTTCATAGCCCCAGAGATATGTGGGTTTGCATGTGAGTTTGATGAGTCCACAGAAAAATCTGAAGATTTAAAGCTGAACTATTCTAACAAAATCAAACTTTTGGATCCAATGAAGCTTGATTGCTGGGCTTTGGGAGTTTCTTTGCACTGTATACTACAAGGCAAGAAGCCGTTTGACATGGAACTTGGAGGAACTGAGTTTGAACTTTATAGAAAAATAAACCAGGAAGACTTGACGCAAGTGTTTAAGAACAAAGATACATACGGGAAAGTGTATGATGTTACTGCTGTCAGACAAGAGCTTTTGATAGATGATAAAACAGACGAAGACTCTCAAAAGATGTGTGAGATTTGTATGTTTTTGTTGATGGAAGTGTGTGATCAATTATTGGTCAAGGACAACTCTTTGAGAAGAACAGCTTCTGAGTTACTATCATCTTACTCTGTGTACTTTAATTTTATTGAGAACAGCTTGAACAATCTGGTTGATTTATGCATCAACCAGAATAGTGACATGAATAAGGACATTTTAAACTTAGTGAGAAAGTCGCCTTTCAAGTTGAAGAGCAACTCAAGTCTTTTGTCCAATAGCTCATACTCCAACTCTGGAGAATCATTGAACATCATTGCTTCTCCTATACAGGCTTTACCAAAGACTTCTTCAATTACCAAGGTTGCTGGGCAAGAAGGCACACGGGTGTCGTCAATAAGAAGCACGAGTGGTAAATTCAAAAAAATTTTCCACATAAAACCCAAAGATGCTTCAAACAGTGACCTGCTGAAAACTCCTGAAAAGAAACTGGAGATTTCTTTGCCGATATCGCAGCAACACTTATCTTTGGACTCACCAAACTCACCACTAAGCATCAATAAGACTTTGTCGCTAACTTCCAATGCAGGGCTGATGCATTCACCTGCAGGAAACGGGAAATACATTGATGTGAAGGCTTTTGGGCCATCTGAAACTCCAAGCAGCTTTAACTTGAAGGAGGGCTTTTCCAGAATGAACTTGAACAGTGGATCGCCATCACCGCTTGGATCGGATGAGAACGGAGCAGATGATGGGCTGATTTCTATCACATCAACAGAAAGTGAGGATGATGATTCGGATGACGTGGACGACTATTACGGCAGCAGTGACTTTGTCGAAGTGAAGCATGACTTGAAAAAAGAAAGTTTGAATACGGGAGGCTCCAAGCCATCAAGTGCGGCAACCCAGTACGGATATAATAAACTGAACCTTGACGAGGAGGATGAAGAACAAATCAGCATAGTGGCTCCGAAGCGGTCGTCTATGAGGCTGAAAAGTAACATTGAACCACCAAGAGAAAAATCCCCGGTTGTGGCTTTGAAGCCAAGTGCCAAGACGATTGACTTCAAGAAGTTTTTAAACAAAAAAGAATCTGTGCAGGGCGAAATCACAAGAGGCAAAAACAGACTAACAGTATTGAACATAAGGGATTCGATATTGAACTTTGAAAACATTGATGCCTTGAAGAAGTACTTGAACTTTGCTGAGAACGGCGAGTATACGGATTAGTCTCAATGCATTGGCATTTCATTTTTTTTTTTTGTCATTTAGTTGCTTTACTTGTGGTGTAGTCCCACGAGCCTTTAAAATTTTAATTTTTTTTTTTGTTTAAAAAAATATAATTTTTGATTTTGAAATATTTTATTCCAAAAATAGGGCCTGGGGGCAAAAATGCTATTGTTAATTTTTTTTTAATTTTTTTTTGGTAAGGGCATTCTTATTTATGTGATGAAGAATCCAACATTTGCAAGAATGTATCACTTCGAGTGAATGGTTCAGAGAAGGTGTTTTCTTCTTTGTTGTGAGCTTCAACTTCAATGTTTTTTTCCAATGAACAAGTTGTATGTTGTTGTGAATGGACTAGAAGGTAAAAAAAATTGATCCAGACATTGTTTAGGGCAAAAAAAAAAAATCACAACAAAGAGGAAGAAAATATATCAAACGGTTTTTATATACCAAATTCACTGTCTGCTGTTACAAAACACACAAAACATAATTTCACAGTCATTGAGTTGACATTCCCCTAATTGCTGCATGATCACATCTCATATATGCACATTTCTATATTTAAGACAGGCTTGCATGTCAAAAATTAAGCCAAAACAATATATATGTATCTTTTGCATTTTGCTTTTTTTTTTAATGGCAAAGGCGATACTGACACACTCCTATATATATATATTTTTTCTGCTCTGCCTTTAAAAAAAAAAAAAAAAAAAACAAAAAAAGCGAGCTTCTGAGTTGAACACATAAACCCAAAGGGAGTTGACACCAAAATAACAAACATCATATACACTCTGTACATGCCACGCCTATCATGAGCAGTGATCAAGATATAAACATCGATAATGCTTTGAGCTTGCTCAACTTCCAAATTTCAAAGTTTGAGAAGAAGGTGAACAATCAAAGCAAAAGAGACTCATACATACTACACGCCGGAGCCCTGGGCAACAAAACGTTTGACACCAGCGAACAAGAAGAAGAAGACTTTGAAGATGATGATGACGCTATTCTGAATACAAGCTTTGAAAAGCAAGTTAAAAGCCCGATTTTCATGAAGCCCTTTGACCAGCAAGACATCAAAAACGAATACACTCTGCCTAAAAACATACATAGATCAAAAACGAGCTTTGCTCCAAAACAAATGTATAGCTTTGAAAAAGATGCCAAAAGCAGCAGAGAAACGGATTGTTTTTCTGTGTACGGCAAGGCAGATGCCAAAAACATTCATAGCAGTGGAAACAGTTCATGTCTTTTCCCATCAAACAATAGCAATAGCTCATCCTCTTTTAAGTACACGCCAA
Source organism: Hanseniaspora meyeri (assembly GCA_030370665.1). Classification (NCBI taxonomy): domain Eukaryota; kingdom Fungi; phylum Ascomycota; class Saccharomycetes; order Saccharomycodales; family Saccharomycodaceae; genus Hanseniaspora; species Hanseniaspora meyeri. Next base: position 475,869 of record CP113884.1, on the reverse strand, counting down.
GCTCTAGCAGATCTAATGCAAAACCCAAAAGCAATGGCAGTCATGGGTACTTAGACAGTTCATTTGCGCATACTGCCAGCAGTAGCAATGCTTCTTCACCTTTTATAAATCAACACTCCCAGTTTGGTGGATCGACTGCGTTTTCTAATAGTTCATCACCATTCAACAAGCACCACACAACGGAAGATAACGAGCTCAGCAATAATAAAAAAGCCACTCTGGCATCTCAAAACTCTTTCAAAAGAAGCAACTCCATTAAAAGAAGCACGTCTTTGAAGAAATACACAAATAACTTGAACTTGTACTTGACAAATAACAACATCGGAATTAATAATGCTAGCAATAATCAAGTGCCCACTAAAAACCATCCCATGGGCAGTTTACAAGCAAAGCTAGATGAAGAAGTAGAGTTGGTTAAAAACCCTCTACCAGGAACTGATTCACATAGACAAAGAGGATCTTTTTCTAAAGAGTCTGAGCTGGATACTCTTGAATTCATCAACAAACAGCCACCTCCACCTTTGTCTATGCCTTATAGAAGTAACAGCGGGTCTAATAACATGATGCCTTTGTCATCTTCTAACACAGGCTCAAGCTTTTATAGCACTGAATCCAACCAATTAGGGCTGTTTTCTATCCAAAGCAATGACAACAAAGGAGAGTCTTTAGGCGATGATGTTTTTGTTTTCAACAGAGAAGAGGTGAACAAAACGCCCAATGTATCAATACAGAGCCACAATACCGTGTCCATAAACGAATCATTCGACAGCAAAAAGAAGCTGCCACCCAAAACACCTGATAGAACAAATGACTTGCTTTATAAACTCAACACAGATATAAATTTTGAGGCTGAGTCCATAGAGGTAATGTCTGCGATGTCGCAGAACTCCTTTGGCTCAAGCCAGCTGGTTCCCAGCCACTCCATGATCTTCAACAAGCATGACCTATTGAAGATGAGCGACCATGGGTCATCAAACCTGACCTTGAGCGAAGTCCGCAACCAAGTTCAATCTGAAGTGGACACCCAGGTCGACCGCGGTTTGAAGAAAATCATCCACTTGCCCGTGGTCAATACCAAGTTGGAATACAACAAGGACGGAATTGCTTTGTTGGAAGCCAGCCATATGGCAGACATGATGCTTGAGAATAAAAAGAAGAAAGACCTTGTCGGAGATCAGTTGTTCATTGTAGATTGCAGATTCCCAAGGGAATTCAGCGAAGGCCACATCGAAAACAGTTTGAACATATACGATTTTGAAAGATTGCTTGACTTTTTGAAGCATTTGTTGGCAACAAGCGACAACAGCCAGATAGTCCAATTCAAGATTGTGTTTTACTGTGAGTTTTCGCAATACAGATCACCGAAGTTGGCCAAGTTTTTGAGGAAGTTGGACAGATTGATCAACATCAAGTACTGGCCATACTTGATATACCCTGATTTGTTCATTTTGAACGGGGGCATCCATAAGTTTCAGGAAAACAATCTTGGCTTGATGAGGGGACAGTATAAGAGCATGACTGAGTGTTACAAGCACCACAGCGAGGAGTTGGATGACCACTTGAGAGTTTTTAGGAGACAAGTTGGCGGCTACCTAGGCGAGGAAAATGATACTACAAAGAACAACAGCGATCACGATACCTTTGACAAGATGGTACATTTTAAAAACGATTTGATGGACTGGATTGAAAATAGAGCTTAGAGACAAGGGTTTTTGTTCAATTTGTGGTAATTTATTGTATGAAACGCATAGGTGATCACACTAGATATATACTTTTATTTTGTTTTTTTTTTAAAAAAGTAATTTTAATTTTTTTTTTCTTAAAAACATCTTTTTCTTTTTTTTGCATATTTAGCAAGTCCCTTTCATAAAAACACAACCATAGCCCTTTTAGTACATACATTGGGCCATGGTATTTACAAGAAAAGGCCTGACAACCGCCATCACCACCATACCAATTCTATGCTTCTTTACCACAAACATAATGACTGTGGGCAGAATACAAGGGGAGTCGATGGCCCCCAGCTTGCACAACAAAGATTATGTGTTGCTGATCAAGAATCCTTTCAGGGAGCTGTTTTTTCTTAGAAGTCTGGCGCCAGGGGACGTGGTGTTTTTTAAGAGCCCCCAGGACAATACCATCTGCTGCAAGAGAATCAAGTTTGAGCAACACCAGACTGTTGATATGATACACGAAAAAGCCGTTGACGAGGTCCATGTTGTGCCTAAGAACCACTTCTTCATGGTTGGAGACAACCTGAACAACTCCATAGACTCGCGTAAGTATGGATACGTGCCCAATGGGCTAATTGTTGGGTATGTAAACAAAACAGCAGGTGTTGTGTGGCCACCAAGTAGATGGTTTGCAAAGGTTTGAAGAAAGTGTGATTATGTATTTTTAGGCGTGTTTGACACGTGATACCAATTATGGTTATAATGATTTTTCTTATGTTATTTTTTTTTGTTGTTGTTGTTTTTGCTCTGGGGCATGAAAAACTTAAATAGAAATAACGTGTGTGCTGGGGCAAAAACACATATGTTTCAATAGACTTTAAATATATACAGAATTTATACAAGAAACCTTACCAAAGTACTATCAATAAAAAATCATACACAATGACAAATGAAAACTTGAATTTGATAACTGTTATCAAGTACCTCCAGGACCAGTACACATTAAATGAAAGGAACAGATTGAACTACGAGCTTCTCTTGAGAAACAAACAACTTCAAAGAGAGAAAAGCATATCTGTGGAGAAAATAGAACAAACACTGAAGCAGATCCGTGTTGATAGCAACAAGTTCAGCAATCAGAGCGAAATTGACAACATAATAGACGAAACAAAGTTCAAGCTGGCCAGTGCCAGGAAGGATCTTGACATGATCTTAACTGAACAGGACTTTAGCAACGATCTAACGTACAAAAAAGAAGAAAAGGCGGCAAACTTTCCAAATGAAGCTCCTGAAGAAAGGTCTTTGTTCATTCCTACAAACTTCTACTTCTCAAACATACCCAATGTCAACAAAGTCATCCTTACTGGAAACACATTATTTTTGATTGATTTTGATAATGGCTTCATTGAAAAAAGAACTATAGACAGCAACAAAAAGAAACTGCTTCTTGAAGACCAACAAGAAGATGTATTTTTGCACAAATCAACAAACTGCTGGTACAACAACAAGTCGGACAGTTTTGTTTGTGCAAAGGGCAACTCTCTATACGAATTGGAGAAGAAATCTGAAGTGGATGTTTCCAGAAAAGACAAATTTTATAATTTCGATGATCTTTGTGATTGGAAGTACACAAACTTTGCTTACATAGACGATGATCAGCGAACCATCAAGGTTGTTAATATCAATACATCTGCAAAATACGAAATCAATCTAGAGAAACATGGTGTTAGCAAAGTGCTTGATTTAAAGTTTGGTGTCACAGAAACATCTATTCTCGTGCTGACCGACAGGTTGTTTTTGGTTGTTGACTATGTCAAAGACGTTGTTTTAAAAGAAACACATACCAACCTTGTAGGGTCGAGTCCAATAAAGTACGGTAAGATCATCGTATCGAATGACCTCAGCTATGTTATTCTGTCCCATATCCTGCACAACCAAATCATCATGAATTCTATCTACTCTTTAGAAAACTTCAACTTACTGGACTGTGCCCACAAAGTGTACGGTGTTAATGAACTATGCATGAACATAGTTGCTTCAGGCGATAAGATATTTTACAAGTTTGAGCAGCAAATACAAGTACGCCAGAAAGATGGGGTCTTCATAGGGAATATAACATGGGAAGACGACAACCTCTTCAGCGATATTGTTGTTGAAAACAACCACCTATATCACATTTACAAGAAATCCAAGCATGAGAAGTTGACAGTTGAGGAGTATGATATCTAGTAATCAAAAAAACAAAACAAAAAATCAAAAAAAGGTTGTAACTTAAAAGGGACTTAAGATATTATATAAGAAGGTGTGAAATTTTTTAAAAAATCACTCCTCTATGTTATTGTTTGTATGGGAAAATAATGATAAAAAATTTTTATATTTGTAGCAGTTTAAACAACAACTTAGATCTTTTCTTGGACAACACCGTGCTTCCAGATACCAACGAATGGAGTGGTACCATCTTCTCTGTAGTTCAATAGAACTAACATACCATCTGGGTCCATGGATTCACCGGTGAAGAATTCCCAGTCCTTGAAAGAACCAACAACCTTCTTGACGTAGGCTTGGGCACCCTTTTCGAAAACGGAGACGGCTTCTGGGTCGGTTTCTTCTAATTTCTTCTTGATGGTCTTCATGTAACCCTTGATGTAGGTCAAGAAGGACTTCTTGTCAAAGGCGGTTTGTTGTAATCTGAAAGAGTAGACGACGTTGTTGACGATTTCAGCACCTTCTTCCAAGTCTTCTTCACCACCTTCGGCGGAAGGGTTGGCACCAATGTCAACGTTGTCACCACCGATCTTGACTAAGTCACAGTCAGCTTCAAAGATGACACCATCAACTTCCTTGACGTCGTAAGCATCAGATAATAGTTCATCACCAGAGATAATATCCTTGAAAATAATCATTTTGAGTGTATGTTATGTAAGTTTAAGAAATAAAAAGAAATTAGTTCTAACTGGTTTTTTTTATGTTTTAAGTTTTCTCTTTGAACAATATTAGATTTTTTAATCTACGAGTGTTGTGAAGTATATAACAGCAAGAAGCAAAGAGAAAATTTTTCCTTTTTTTCGTTTTTTTTTTTTTGCTTGATAAATTAGCACTTTCTGTATGATTTTTTTTTTATATGGTGGGCAGCATGGCCCCTTGGTGGGAAAAGAAAAAATACCCCTTTCTCCTTTTTTTTTCTTTTGGGTTTGGTGGTTTTGTTAAGCGCCTTTATTCTTTTGTTTTTTTGAAATAACACCTTCCGAAAACGGAAATTAATATCACAAACACAAAAACCAAAAAAAAAAAAACAAAAAAAAAGAAATTAAAATTGAAAAATAGCGATCACACAGGTTGAAATAAAATACCCCAAGGAGCACGTGCAACAACATATCAGCCACCCTATGTTTACTTCAAGATTCTTTTAGAAACATTATCCACATTGTCTTTTTCAACATCAAGCTCACTCAAAAGCTCTTTGTTAGCAACAAGACCTGTATCAACAAGAAACGGGATGTTGTGGTGTTCAGTCTTCAGCCATGGGTATCTATCCCCATACTCCAGTTTGATGTACTGCGAAAGCATCTCCACATTTTTCTTGGTCATGGCATATGCCATGTTTCCTTTGATCCCAATGTTTTTATCGTTGAGTATGGAGCCTATTGTGACTATCTTCTTTTTTTGTTTTTTCCGCAGGTTCTCCTTGAACCACACATTCAAAATGTTGCTTACCACTTCGATGTACGATATGATATTCACGTTGAATGTGCTTGTTAAGTCTTGTTTTTTGATGTTGTATATGAGAGAGTCCTTAGAGATCGCATGGTTTAAAATGATCTCATCGAGTTGTTTTTCTTTGAAGAAGTCCCTCATATTTTTGTGAGTCTTCAAAATGGCCATCTCACTGCCGTCTACTGCGTACTCCTGGATATGTTCCTGATCCGCATTATTAAAGTCAATTACTATTCCTGTCACTTTTACCTTGTCATCTTTCAGATTCTGCATGGCCAGCAAACCACTGGACAAGCTATCCTTTGATGACCCGTGCATGATCAAGTGCTTATATTTTTCTTTGAGGTTCGCATCAGTCAGAATCCTCTTCCCAAGGGCCTGTCCGAGTCCCTTACTTGACCCTGTGATCAATATGTTTTTGTATAAAACACCAGTTGTGCCAAACATTCTTTGGGTATCTATTTAAGAGAGAGTTAAAAAAAAACGGAAAAAAATAAAAATAAAGGACTGCTTTGAACTAACAAAATTATAATATTTTCAGAACATTTCATTAAAAACAAATTGGTTTGTAAATCTTTTTTATTTTTTGAAAAAGAAGAAAGATATATAAATATCAAAAAAAGTTTAAAAGTAAAAGAAAAAAAAGAGCAAAAGCAAAAACAAAAAAGAAAAAAACAAAGAAAAAAACAGAACAACTTAAAAACCCCCAACTGTCTCTGTTAGCATAATGCTCCCTTGCTACAGAGTCCTAAAAGGGTATATCCATTATCATTGTTGTTTGTTTTCTTTTAAAACTTCAAAAACCTACATTCATTAAAATTACTGAGTTAACAAAAACCTCACTGGTATCTTAGTATTGGTTGTAGTTTTGGTTCATGTTGTAATAGTTTTGTTGGCCGTATGGTTGTTGCATTTGTTGCTGGTAGTAGGCAAATTGGTCTTGAGATTGTGGCATTTCAGAACCTTGTTGCTGTTGTTGTTCTTCTTGGCCAGGGATTGGTTGTTGAACAGCATATTGACCATATCCGCCGTAGCCTGGGTAGGTGTTTTGCATGAATTGTGGTTGTTGCATGCCCATCATTTGACGGCCACTGGCAAAGTCGTAAGTTTGTTGGGATGGAGATTCGCCTGGGGCAGTGTTTGGAGCAGTACTGGCAGCAGAGCCTGGTTGTTGCTGTTGCATGTATTGCATCTGTTGGAAGTGGTTGTAAGCAACGAATTGGTTGTACATGGCCATTTGGTCGGCAAAGTTGTTTGGGTACATTTGGTTTTGAGGCATAAATCCTTGGTTGTATTGGGAGTAGTTTGGAGCACCGTTGTAGCCCATGAATGGTTGGGAAGCTTGTTGGAATTGGGAAGATGGGGTTCCAACTTGAGGTTGGCCGTTAATGTCTTCAACAGCAGATTTCATGTTGGAGTAATCGCCTAGTAGGTTGGATTGCTTTTTGCTGGCTTCAACAGGCTCGGCCTCTTCAGCAACAGCAGGAGCTTCTTCAGCAACAGGAACAGATTCCTCTTCTTGTTCTTCTTCTGGCTCTTCTTCCTTAACTTCTTCTTCAACAGGCTCAGCTTCAACTTCAGGTTCTTCAACGACAGGCTCTTCAGCAGCCTTCAACTTGGCTTCCTTTTCCTTCAATTCATCCTCAACTTTCTTCTTTTCTATTTCTTCTTTAGCTTGTTCTTGCAAAATGTTGAATTCTTTTAACTTCTTCTTGTATGTCATTTTATCGGCCCAGGTCAAGTCATCAACTTCCTCTTGGTTCAACTCCTTGAAGTTCTTATACTTTTCAAGCTGTTCCAAAGCAGACTCGGTTTTTTTGGTTCCAGTAGAGGAGGCTTTAGAAATACTACTTATTTGGGTTTGAGAAGTAACAGGCTTTTTCAAAGAAGCAATTGATCCGGTGTTTCTTGGAGTTTGAGCAGGCTTGGTGCCAACGCTGTTGAACTTGGTGGCAGGGGCTTTATTGGTCTTAAAAGTACTGTTTCTGAAGTTGCTAGAACTTGGGGCTGCGGTGCTTGCTGGAGCATTTGGACGAGAAGCACCTACTACGTGGGAGGTGTTTTGAGTAGACTGTTTATTATTAGAATTTTTTTCAAGCTTTTCCCAAGGAGTGATCAAGCCGCCAAGGATCTTATCAACAACGTCTTCAACGTCACCTTTGTATTGCACTAAAGCTTCTTTTAATTCTTCTTCTGACCATTCAGGGAACATGCTTTTCAAAGTTGCCACTTTGGTTTGTATATCTTTTGTATTTGCTGACATTATAGTTTATTTTTGTTTATGTATGTAGATTATATTGTGTGTTTGATTGAATAACTAGAGTTTTGTATTGATAAAAAAGAAAAAACTATTTCTGTGTATTTGAACTATGTTTATTTGTATTATCTTTTCTGGATGGAGTATTTTATATGTTATTAATTGTATACTTTATTGTGTGTCAATTAATGTTTATAAGAGTGAGAAAAGAGGATAAGACTTTTTATTATTAAAAATAGTTATTAGAATTTAATATATTTTTCAAGTGAAATCTAGTGATTGCTGGGGATGTATTTGTCCATTATCTTTTAGTTAAATGTTAAAATGAAAAAAGTATATTATAACAAAAAAAAAACATAAAAAACACCCACCATATTCGCTAGACAGGTAGTAAAAAAAAAAAAAAGGAAAATTTTTTATTCATGGTGAAGTGTCGACATTTCTGTGTGCATTTTTTTTACAACGGCAAAAGCAAAAAAATGAAAATTTTTTTTTTTAATTTTTCGTAATTTTAAACCTAGTAAAAAATAGCACAGCAAAGTTAGATTATACTCCCGCTTGGAGGTTTTTGTTTTTTGGTGGGAAAGAAAAATATCAGTTTAGCAACCCAGTTTCTCTTTACGGAAATGCACAAAAATTGCCCTGCCAGTTGACAAGACCATCCAATAGCCAAATCAGTGACACTGGATAACACAAAACTGTGGCTAGTCTCATATTACTACATGAAAAAGAAGTTATCATTCTACAAACATTGTTCTGTTATTTTCAATTAATGCTCATTATATACAAGTCATGGCAAGTGGCCTACTTACTGCTCTCAAAGCCTCCTCTGTTGGCTATGTCAAATTTGATATTGTTTTCCTGGATAAACTCGTTTATGTCATCTGGCAAGTCTCCTTCCTGGAACTCTTCTATGGCCTTAAAGTCTTTCAACAACAACGCAACGTTGATGCACTGCGCAAACTCTTGAAATAAGAACGAGCACGGGTTCTCTGTGGATTCTCCTTTCAGAAACTCTCCTTTGTACCATTTATCTGAGCAGTCGTTGAATTTATCATTCAAACTCGAGCATTCTTTGGCAAAAACCGGTACTGGTGCTGATAGATTAGATCCCATTTGTTTTTAGATATTTGATACTGTATATTTGTATATGGTTGTTTTTAAATATTTACAATAATGGTGAATATTCAAGAAGATAAAAGCTTTGAAGCCTTTTTTTTTGGAAGGAAAAACCCAAAAAAAAAATAATAAATTGGCCAGTTGAAATGGTGCAAAGCGCTACGCAAAAAAGTTAAGTTGGTTTGGTAAACACGTGATGAAGAAAAACAAATTACGGGTTTAAACTGTACTCATACACCTTATTGTCATCATATTCATAAAGTCATTTTTATTTACAATCTCTTGGTTATTAATATATATATGTCGTACTCCTACTTGTTCTTGTCAAATTCGGCTACTTCCTTCTCGGCCTCCTTGATGCTCTCAATCAGACCCCTTGGCTTGTTGTCACCAGCACTTACGGAACTCTGCTCATCTATCTTGGCTATGGCATTGAACAGACACTTGTGGTACTTGTCAAACTCAACTTCACATATCTTTTCGGATCCATGGTCATTCTCGCCGTCGTTGGCTAGAAATACGTCCTTGAACCACTTATTGAAGCAATTGTCATAGTCCAGTCTAAGCTTGGTGCATTCAGGGGATATTGACTCGGTATAGTTCGGGTTTTGTTTTTGTGTGGTTTCATTTTTAATGCTCATCTTGAATATTCTCTTTTTTTGTTTGGTTGGTTCTTTTGGTTCTTATATAGAAACAATATGATTAGTTTATTTTCTTTTGAACTAAATGTTAGAGGGTAAAAAAAAAATACATATTGAAAAAAAAACTCATGATAATCATATGAAACTATTTTTTTTTTTTTTTTTTAATATCATTTGTTGATTTTATTCAAAGGACCAAACATCTCTAGTTGTTTTAAGCTAACTTCACAGTCATCAAGTTGTTTTAGCTGCCATTGTTGAATTAACACAAGACCAGCAATGAAGAGAATTCATATCACCACTCCAATTTTTTATCCCAATGCCAAACCCCATCTGGGTCATTTTTATACTAGTGTCCTTTGTGACGTTCAAAATAGATACCTTAAGCTGAACAATCTTAACAAGATTAAGAATGAAACAAAGTTTACCACAGGAACTGATGAACACGGCTTGAAAATACAGAACGCGGCCTTGAAGGCAAACCTCGACACCCAAAAGTTTGTCGACAACCTCTCACTGACATTCAAGGATTTATGTGCCAAAAGTGATGTAAAATATGACAGATTCATAAGAACAACTGACCCAGACCATGTTAATGAAGTACAAAACTTATGGAAAATGTGCAAACACGACATATTTTTGGACAGTCACGAAGGTTGGTATTCCATTAGCGATGAGACTTTCTACCCATCCAAGCAGGTTCGTGAAGTTAAAAATGGCAAACAGCAAGATCTGGATGCCAATGTAGACTATAACAAAGCTGACCCCTCCAGAGAGTTTATCAACACAGAAACCAACAATAAGGTCATTTTTTTTAGTGAGCAGAACTACTTCTTTGATTTGCCAAAATACAAAGACAAGTTGATTGAACACATTTTGAAAAATCCGGAATTCATCCAGCCTGTGAATTACAAAAACATCTTGTTGAATTCTTTGAAATCTGAAAATATGGCTCCGCTCTCGGTTTCTAGACCAACAAAACGTTTGAGCTGGGCCATCAGAGTTCCACAAGATGAAACACAGTCTATTTATGTTTGGTTTGATGCTTTGTGCAACTACATGACTTCCATCGGTTCACTAACCAAAATAAAAGATCCATTGACCGCAGAAGCTGAGTTCATGAGAAATACCACCCACGTAATTGGAAAAGATATAATGAAGTTCCACTGCATCTACTGGCCAATCTTCCTGATGTCTGCTGGAATGCCCTTACCAAAGAGAATTGTTGTCCATGGTCATTGGGTTAGCGATGGAGTTAAGATGTCAAAGTCGTTAGGTAACGTTGTTGACCCTCTGAAGTATATCGAGAAGTATGGCTCCGACTCTATGAGAATGGCTGTTTTGAGTCACTCTACTTTGAACGAGGACAACAACTTTTCAGACAAATACGTCTCCGAATCGAGAAACATCATCCTGGTGAACAAACTGTGCAACCTCATCAGCAGATCTTCCAAGAAGTTTGATCCGAAAACAGCTGTCGAGCACTGGCAACCTGTTTTCAAAAAGAATAACGGAGATTACACTCCAGAGATCTACGAAATGTTCGACAAAGGATTCAATGATCCAGAGACTATCAAAAAAGCCATGGAAGAAATTAAATCGACTGTAGACTGGCTGAAAAATCACTACAAGTTGTGCATGGAAAACTTCGAGTACCAGAGAGTTCTGGCAAAGCTGAACATCCTGTTGAACAGTGGTAATTCATTGTTTCAGAACGCCGAACCTTGGACTATCAAAGATGAAAATTTGTTTGAAAAAAGAGACTTGGTGCTGTTTTTGTCTTTGGAAGTTGCTAGAATATTCTGCATATACGCCAGCCCACTGGTTCCTAACATTACCAGCAGTGTTCTCAAGACCATAGAAGTTCCTGAGTCGGAGATGTACGATCTGTCATTTGCAACACTTGGTGCAGGCAGTGTATACTCGAAAAGATACAAAAAAGGTGTTTTGCTGATGTCAAGAGTTGTTGATGAAGAGTAAACATTTAAAAAAGAAGAAGCCCACCCTTGTATATAATCGAATTCATTTTTATTTTTTTTTGTAATATATCTACAATTGAATCAGTTTGTAGTCTAAAGTCTTCAAGTCAAGCTCAACCAACTGCTGGGTTTTCGAAAATACGGGAATACCAATCAAGTGAACGCCGTTGTAGTTTTCCCTGATGAATTCAGGTTGGTTACCCACAATCAAAGATCTTGGGTAGGTGTCTCTCATGACAAAAGGGTCTTGCTGCTCGTTTATGTCGAATGGCATGATATTCAAAGTATCAGGAGCGGTTGGAACAAGGTTCTGCCATTTGACAAACCCCTTCAAGATCTCTTTTCTTGATTCAGCACTATCGTAGTCGCCGTATTTCACAATGTTGTTTATAGAGTCTCCGGATTCTAGTACAGCATGGTACTTTTCTAGGTATAAAGGATTTGTTTCTGAGCAAACCAGGTTTGGTGAATTGATCTGTATTTTTCTATCGAAGAGCTTCATGTTGATTGGTCTTTGTGGCAAAGACTTGTCACTAGGATCATTGAAACTTGGTATCAGTGTTAAAGTGTTTGACTTGATGGCTGTGGCTACCAAATCACTCAATATGCTCAGATTGCTGTAGTTGGTCAATGAATCTCCTAAAAATATAATATTATGGCTGCTGGTTGTATTTGCAGAAGTTCCAGCTAAAAACTCTTGTAGCTTACGCATAAGTTCTAGGTTGGTTTCCTGATTGATATTCAATCCACTAACTATCAACACTTTTGAGTTTTCATCGTGTTCGTTCAAATCAATGTCTTGAGTAGACAAAGTTTCCGGATAGCAGCAGTCCAAAACCTGCAAGCAGTTATCAATGTCTACATACCCACGAATACCTACAACAACCCCAGTGACCAGAATGTCTTTTGGAGCTTCGATGTGGTCAAATTTCAAGACGATCCTACCACTTTCATCTTCAAGCAAAACTTCGCTGTTAGCAGAGCCGTCTGCTCTGTCGGCTTCGTTTTGCAATGTGTAGTGAGAGGGGTTTTCAGGCATACCGTAGATATCCTTGCTGACTTGATTCAAAATGTCTGGTTTGTATTTCATTTCTGTATAAATAGTTCCAACAGCAAAAGTCAGCGCGTTTGACTTGATGGACTCCTTTGGTTGGTCATGTTTTATTGATTGAGATAACAAAGTAGGCTGAATGTCCAAGACCTTGGCTACGGGATTGATGGCAGATTTAAAAATAGAAGATGAGTTTTTTAAAATCTTGGGCTTGAAATATGCGAGTCTGTTGTTGTATATGTTAAAATACTGGTTCAAACTTCCGTTGTTCTTAGTGTTTGTATACTTCTCTGAGTGTCCTATCAAATTTAAAAATTTATTGGAATCACTGTTGCTACTGACCATGTTAGTCACTTTGGAATTGGAATGGGCATCATTGACACTATCTTCATTTAAAAAATTCTGTAATAAATTAGACATGCTTACAATTGATCAAACAAAACTGAGATACTTTCAAAAATTACAAAAGTATAAGTGTAAATCGTTTTCGTTTTTCTTGGTATTTTTTGAGCTTCTTTGTTAGATACTTTCAAAATATAATGAAAAAAATTATTCAAATTTGTTTTTTGCTTGAACGTGTTCTATACAGACCTTTTTTTTTTTTTTTACTTCCAAAAAATTTTATCTTTACGCGTTTGGATTTAATCAAAAGCATGATTCAAGTGACATACTTACTAGCTTAAACTCAAAAGTATGGCGTAACCAAAGCATAAAATTATAGCAATATTTATATTATTAAAAAAAAAAAAGGTATATATACCAGCCTCCAAATCAACCAAATACAATCATAGATGCAAACATTGAGTAGAATATGAACAATGGGTAAGCAACTAGTAATCTAACATTGTGCACATTTAAAGACTTGGTGAACTGGCCTGAACTGCTGACAGCACACCAAACCACAAAGAACGCAGATATGACCATACCAAATGATGTGTTCAAATTCATAAACATGGCTATAGTTGACAGAATGCAAAGTGGCAAGAATGAATAACCTAAAATGGAACAAGTTTGCAGCATGAACAGACCCTGTTCTGGCTGAGAGTCTTTGAAATCATTACCAGTGCTGTGCATTGATGCGCTATAGTTGTTGCTCATCAACTTAAGCAGAGCATGAATAGAAACTGTTCCAAACATACCTACCCCGTATATGTAACCAAAATGTAGCTTGCCTGAGTAGAAGTACAACAGAGCCCCAAACAAGATGACAAAAAATAGCGGACCTGCCAAATCAACCTCATCATTTGCTTGATGCTGGGTTTTATTTTTCATCAAAATCGATTTTTTTGTATTGTTCCATATTTGATCAAAGTTAATACCTAACTCCTCCATTAGCGAAACTTCGTCGGAGTATCCTTTTGTAGATAACGCATTCAACAACCCTTCTGGCAACACTTCGTCGGCATTTCTTGTGATTCCTGATGTAACGTTCCCCATTGAGTAGTCTGGGGTGGAAGCCATGTAGTTCTGCTGCATAAACGATGATCCTTGGTTCATTCCAGCGGCTTGGTCGTGTGAACTATATTGGGATGGGTACTGATTCTGTTGAACGTTGCCATAAAACTGATTGTTGTTGGAGTATTGATTTCCGGCATATGGATAGTTCTGCCCTCCACTGCCTGTATTGTTTCCGTAAAATGACATGGTTTTATAATCTTTGGTTATGTTGTTTTTTTGATATCTTTTGAATAGTAATGATCTAGACTTAAATTGTTCAAAAACAAAATCTAAAGAGTCTTTATATTATTATCTATTATCAAACCTAATCTAGTAATTAATTTTAATACTATGATAATAATAATAAATTGGTCTGGGTTTATTGTCGTCTTTTTAATACTTTATAGTAACCCTTGATGATAATTTTATGTTTGATTATTCCCATCAACCTTTTGAAGAGAAAAGTTAGAAAAAAAAAAAAAAAGGTACACACACACCAATGTCAAAAAAAGCAAGTAAAAATATAATTTACTAACCAAAAACACATCACGTGATTTTAGGTTTTTGGAGAATATATTGTATACAACATTATTTACTTAATAATTATGAAACCTGTTAGTCTAATTGACGAGCGGTGAATTTTTTATCAAAACGGGGTTATGATGTAATGGCAGCATTTTAGACTACGGATCTAAGCATCAGGGTTCGAATCCCTGTAGCCTCGTTTTTTTTTTATTATTTTTTTTTTGCTTTCTGCTACCAAAAGCTGGAAAAAAATTTTCTTTTTTTTTTATATATATTGATACTCAATGGTATTATATGATGTTTCCACTGTTAACACATTAAAAAGAACCAAACAACACCTTATTATTAATATTCCAATAACGCAAAAAGAAAATGGCTGCAGGTATTTTGGAAAGAATTTCTGACATTGAGTTGGAAATGAGCAGAACTCAAAGAAACAAAGCAACTGAAGCTCATTTGTGTAAGCTTAGAGCCCAACATGCTAAGCTTACAAGAGAATTAATTGCTCAAGAAGAACAAGCAAACTCCAAATCTGGTAAAACTCAGGGCTTTGAAGTTGCCAAAAGAGGTTTTAGAGTTGTTCTTTGTGGATACCCATCCGCTGGTAAGTCCACATTGCTAGGAACCATAACAGACACCAAATCTGAAACCGGTGCTTACACATTCACAACTCTAACAGCCATTTCTGGTATTTTGAAAGACAAAAACGGATCAGAAATATGTCAAATTGTTGATTTGCCTGGTTTGATTCCAAACAATGGTGGTAAAGACAAATCTAGAGGTAGATCCAGACAGATCATGAGTACCATCAGAACAGCTGACTTAATCTTGATGGTTTTGGACTCAACAAAATCTGAACATCAAAGAGTATCTTTGGAAAGGGAACTTGAAAATGTAGGTATAAGAATCAACAAGGAAAAACCTAACATATACTTTAAGAGAAAAGACACTGGAGGTATAAAGATAACATTCACCCAACCACCTAACCCGGAGATTACTGATCTAAATGAGAAAATGATAAGAATGTTACTTAAAGAATATAAAATACACAATTGCGATGTCTTGGTTAGAGATGAAACATGCACATCCGATGACTTCATAGACGTACTGAACGGGAACTTCTGTTCATACATCAAGTGTTTGTATGCATACAATAAAGTCGATGCAGTTTCTTTGGAAGAAGTTGACAAGCTTGCAAGAATGCCCCAAACTGTTGTGATGTCTTGTAAAGAAGACTTAGGTCTGCAAGATCTGAAAGACGAGATATGGTACCAGCTGAATATTAACAGAGTCTATACAAAGAAAAGAGGTGTCAAGCCGTCATTTGACGACCCTTTGATCGTCAGACATGGCTCCACCATTCAAGATGTGTGCTCACATATACATAAGGACTTCAGTTTAAAGTTCAAATATGCGATGGTCTGGGGGTCATCTGCAAAGCATTCTCCACAGAAATGTGGATTGACTCATAGTCTTCACGACGAAGATGTCATTTCTTTATTCACAAAATAAATAAAAAATGAGTTATATAAGAAGACTATATATCAATAACAATTATAAAGACTTTTAGTAGGTCACATTGAAGAAGTTGCAGTTTGTATATGGGCAGCCAATACTCACACCCACAACAATGATTGCGTCTTTTGTTCCGATCATTGTATGGCTCAAAAGATGACGCTTCCGAGAAAAAGAAAAAGAAAAAAAATTAGTCTAAGCCCTTAGCTTTTTTTTTTGTTTCCTGGTGAAAATTTTCAGATGGTCATTGCAAAGTTGCCAATTACACCCACATTATTGAATATCCTAGATAAACAGTCTCTATAGTAATAACCATAAAACCAACATATAACAAATAATAGACACAATGGGTAAACGTTTTACAGAATCAGCCACCAAACAAAAAGAAGGGAGAGAAAGAAAAAGACAACAAGAAATAAATAAGCAAATAAAGGAAAGACAACAGCAGGAAGAAGAAGAGTCTAAGAAATGGGAACAAGGCGCTGCCACAGTTAGCAAAAAGAAACTAGACGAACAGGCCAAGCAACAAGCAAAAATGAAGAAAAAAGAAGAAATGAAGCGTCTTCTTGAAGAGGATGAAGCTTTAACCGCAAAAAAGAAAAAGTCTAAATAAGGGGGATTTCATACATAATAGATATATCTGCACAAGCTCTATAATAAATAATCAATGCTTCATGTATCTGGAGAATCTTTTCGCTTGCATATAAATTGAACTGGAGATTTGTGAGTTTTTAGACATTTGTTAAGCATGCCTATCTCTGCAGCTGTAAATTTTTTTTGCTGTAAGCTTTCGAACAGCTTCATCCACTCCAAATTAGCTATTCCTGTTATTGCTTCTTTCATCTCAGCTTGTACTTCAGGCAACTTATCCGTAGCTGCTTCAAGTTTTTTATTTAACAGAATCACATAATGTCCTTTTTTTGCAAAGCCCTCTGGAATAATTTCATGACTTCCTAATAAAGAATCAAATTCCGGAGCTTTTATTTTGTAGTCTTTTCTCAGAATGTTATATTCGTTCCATAAAAGCCTTCTAAATATCTTTTCTGTCTTCATCAAGGTGGATTCTCGCAGACCATAATATTTGTATCCTATTGAAACAGATGGTGAGGTTCGCTTAAATAGAAACACTTCAGGATGAAAGTCCGGAATGAACTTAACAGAGATGTACTGTCCTTTGAAAGAGAAGGGTAATTTAGAAAACAAAGTCAGCTTATCGTGTGGAACCAATGTTTTCAAGTAAGAGTGTTTTTTATCACATCGCCAGAATTTGTAGTCATCATCATAAGAGAAGCCTTCAAAGTTATTGAGTAAAAAAGGGCTTTTATTCTCCGCTTGAAAATAGTCTTTGATCCATTTATTTTTGAAGTTAGTATCAACTTCGATTTTTTCAGGTATCTTTGAGTTTTCTGACATATGCATGTATGCCGCGTTATGATATATTTGTGATTTGTAGATATTATCTTTTGTTGGATTGAGGTTCACGCTGAGGTCAGGGCTTGCCTGCTCAATGTTTCTGAAAAAGTCAGGCGAATATATACCCTCTTCAGAATAATCAAGCTTCTTACGGTAAATGGATCGAGAATAGTCGAACAACTCCAATCTTTTTTCATATTCTTTTTTATTTACAGGTGATAATGCCTCAGGATCAAAAATTAAGTTTTTTCTGAACTTTTTTATTTTCAAGTCAGATATGCTTTCAACTTTTGTATTCAAAATATTTTTCGTTCCAGCTCTATATATGTCTAAGTAATCTGAATAGAGACGGGCTTTCCGGAGCGTAGATATGTAACCGAAATGTTCATTATAAAGAGTTAGTAACTTCTGAAAAACAGCATTTGACTTAATTCTCTTTGTCATTAGAAAATTTTTCATTGGTTTTTTTTAAATATATTTCCCCTTTTTTTTTGTAAAAACTCTGCTTAGGCTACTAAATTAAAAGTAGTTCAACAACAATTGGTGATGTTTAGGGATTTAATACCAAATTTTTCATATGTGTCTATCCTAATTGACTTTAAAATCGACATCTTAGAAAAAAAGAAAGAAATTCTTTGATATGAAGTGTGATCACGTTTTTTTAGATATATCCGCAGACCGTTTGTTTTTTTTTTTTTGTGCTCCCTTAAACAACAACCTATTCAAATACCTACACATTCGTTATCTCAATAGTTTTGAGAATCACATTCAAAAACACCATACAAAATACTCTTAAAATATCTAGTAAAAAAAATTGAACATGATTGATGTTATATCCTTAGAGTTATTTGAAGGAGATATTTCCAAAAACGAATTGTTTTTTGAGAAAAATCAGCTTATAAATGTTACAGAATCCATAGATGACGAGCACTACATTGGTCAGTATACCATTCCAGGCAGTAACGAAGTTAGATCGGGTAAATTTCCCAAATCCTGTGTGGAAGTTCTGACTAGTGACATTGATGAACAAGTTCAATCACCTGTTGTTCCAGAAATGTCCATAAGAGATAGAATTGCTTCAATGCTAAAGCAACAAGAAGAAGATTTGCTGCAAAAGCAGAAAACCAATCAAGAAGAAGTTTCTGATGCTGAAAAAGAAACTGAAAGTTATCCCAAAAGCACATCTCCACCTGACTTGAATGAAGAAGAAACATCTGGTGTCCCTGAAACCTATACTGAAGACCAGGCCGAGGATGATGAATCAGCTGAAACTGCTAAAAAACAAAGTTTGGTTGAAAGAATGGCTCGTTTATCGGGTGCAGGGAGACAGGGAGGACAGGGGTTTAATCCTTTTGGAATTCCTGTTTCTCTTCCATCAAGAAGAGCAACTCATGAATCAATTGAAAAAGTTCAAGAAAAAAGCAACGAAGACATTGAAGATTTATCAAACAAGAAACAATTCAACATTATGACAGGAGAATGGATGGATGCTGATACTTTCAAAAATACCTTGGTAAAATCAAAAACTGGTGAGGAAGCACATTCAGAATCTGCCGAAGTAGACAACGAAACACATGCTAGTGATAATGCAGACTCAGAAGTTCCAATTGTTGTTGGCGAAGCCAATGAAGAATTAGCAAATATTGTGGTATCTAATGATGATATCCAAACAGACATCTTTGATGAAAATGAAAGCGGAGAAGCCAAACCACTTCATATCGAACCGGCAATTCATTCAAAAACTCACCTTGATTCTGCTGCAAAGCCTCCTGTACCAACTACCACATCTGTGCCACCTATCCCTGCTTCTGCCCCAAAGCCAGCACAAGTTTATACTTCTCTTGAGGTTCCACGTACAGCTGCTAGCATAGATCAGCCAATGACTAAAACTTTATCCCCAACTATTTCTACAGAAAAGGCTGCCCCAAAACCTACTCCAATCCCAGTTGTGCCTACAAAGACTTTGCCACCGGATATACCAACCAAAACTATTTCTATAGCAAAGGCTGCCCCAGCACCTGTTCCAACACCAGCCATTTCTTCAAAGACTACGCCACCTGCTATCCCAATCCCAAGTGTTCCTACAAAGGCTACGCCTCCTCCAATACCGTCACTAATCATACCGCAAATGAAAACACCTCCACCTGCACCGGTACATACGGCAGGGTCATCTGCAAAATCTGCTCCACCACCAATACCAAAGTCCTCAGTTAAATTATCTCCGCCGCCACCGGTGCCATCAACAACAGCACCACCACAAGTTCCTAGCAGCAGTCAATCACCAACACAAAATTTTGCTCCTCCGCCTCCTGTTCCTTCTCAACCTGCAAAGGTGATTACCCCTTCTAGAACCCATTTGGAAGACGAATTTGCAGCACATAGTAAACGTAGTCTAATGAATGGAGAAACTGCAGAATTAAAAAAACAAAGTGTTTTGATGAGCAACTTTTTGCCAGGATCCAAAGAAGAAAACACGTTTAATTCAGAAGATTGGTGCTACTTCAGTGACTCTAACAAAAATCTAGAACTGGACGCTTCTTTGAAGAAGAAATATCGCAATGCCTGTTCAATAAATTTTGTGGGATATGAGAAATGGTTGCTTGAAGATAACCACATTCCTGAATCTGCAATTTTAACTGTTGATGGTAGGTTGCAGAAGTTCTTTGCTCAAAAAGAAGTTCATGAAATCCAATCGGGCATTAAAGGTGGAAAAATGAGCTTTGTTGAAATGCGTATCTTGCTTGAAGACTACTCCTACTTGGATGTTGAAGTTTTATATAGTCACGACAAATCTGAGTTGAAGTTTGTTGAGCAAGTATTCACACTCACTTCTCCAAAGGAAAATGACTTCCTTGTCAAATTGTCTAAAGCTACTTCTGACTTGGAAAAGCTTGCCATGAAGTGCGTTGGTAACAAAACCAGATTTACTGATTCTGTAAGTTGGGTTGACAGTTTATTGGAAAACAATGACTTTGTTCAAGTTTTAGCCGAGCGGACCTTTGGTATTAACATTTTAAAGCTTGATCCTAGCAAGGGAAAATTGAATGTTGATACGAAAATTGAGCTGGGTGATATTCTAGTCATCAAGGACGGTGATTATGTTAATGGGGAATTAGAAAGTCTTGTCATTTGCAATGTCGATGAAGAAAATTACTCTTTTAAGTGTATAACAGTTGACTCAAACGGTGAAGTTATCATAGTGGGTAGAAACTTTGACAACATGACAAAAGGAAAAGTAAGAGTTTTCAGACCACTGCCTAGGAGCTGTCTTTAATTTACATTATTTTGAATAAATGCTAGTTTGGATTTTGAGGAAAATACTGATTGAATTCGAACACTTTAATCAAAAAAATGAAATTCACACTATATATTTATCTATTGTTGAAATTGCAAAGCCCATTCAGGAATTTTTGTTTGGAAGCACAAGTCAGGCTTTGTGTCATCTTCTACAATTCTGTATCTGAAACTATGCAAAAATATTTTCATTTCTTCCGCAGGAGGCTCTGTGAACTCTTCTTGTCCACAATCAGCACATGGCACTGGAGTAGCCTCAGTATTGTCATTTATGAGGTCTATAAACTCTTCACGGAACTCGTTGAACTGAGGCTCCAGAACTGAGCCGTCGGGGTATGTTACTCTGTGGTCTGGAACGTTTTTCATGAAGCTGATTTTCTTTGGGTAATAGGAGCTTTCTATATCGTAGATGAAGTCTCCGGGGATTGAGTGGTTCAACCTCATTAAGTGGATTCTCAGCTGATGCTGTCTTCCCGAAATAGGCCTACATAAGACCAAAGATTCATTTCTCGTGCTGTCATATGCAATCAACTGGAAATGAGACTCTGCTTCCTTGGGTTCGGAGAACCCGTGTTGGAATTCGCTTTTTGTATCAATTTGGTAAATCGGAGACGTTTCCACAACAGCTGTTTCCATTGGGAAATCTACCTCCTCGTTCCCTTTGGCAGTTCTGACATTAGACATTTCTATAAACTTCTCCAATCCAATAGGGACCCCAGGAAATCTACCTTTGGCTTTTGCTAGGTAGTACTTGAAGCAGTTTTTGTTTTGTATGTTTTCATGGAACTTCTTAGCACCTGCCGAGCTTTTCCCCAAAGCCAGCACACCTGAAGTGACCTTATCTAGTCTGAATGTGCTGTAGTACTTGTTACCAGTACTGTGGAACAAAACGTTTGTTATGGAGTTGTCGTAGTACGAAGCGCTGGGGTGGACAATGATTCCACCAGGTTTGTCAATGACTATGTAATCGTCTTCATTGGCCAAAATATCAATACCACATATTAAGTTGTTTTCAAAGTCAGTTACTTCATCTTCACACCATTGCAAGCAAAACGGCTCATGCTTATGATATGCGATTGTGTATGCATCATTTTGTTTGAATTTGTAGTTTATAATTTGTTCTGGGTCTGAAATTTCATTGGTGAAACTTGGGTCATTTTCTAGCTTTTCGATGAGTTCGCTATTTTTGTAATGAACAAATATTTTGTATTTTCCAGAATAAATTTCTTCGGAGTATTCCTCTCTGGTTTTGCTTCTGAATTCAGAGGTCAAAATATCCAGAAGTGTTCTATTGAAAAATCTTCCTTTCACAGCACATGTTCTTATGTCGAAGTGAGGTTTGATTTTCCTCAGTCCGTTTTCAAAAACAACTTCTGGTGCTTTTGAGGTAATAACTTTGTTACTGGAAGGTGTATAAATCATTTGAGTTAGTATACAATATGGTAATTGTGGGTGATGACTTGTTTTTGATGTTTTATATTTTTTCTTTGTTTAAAAAAAAAATAGAGCTTAGATGTGATTCTTGCTTTTGTATAGGTTTCTTTTTCCTAATACGGTAATATCCGATATAGCAGCAATTTGTCTTGTTATTTCCGAATAAAAAGCATTTTCTTCTGTATCACGTGAGCGTTTATTTATATTACCCTTTTGAGCCATCTTTAAAAGCGGCTATTTATAGATGCCAGTCCCCTAATTTTTGATCTCTCAAATTCCTTCCTAATTTTTTTTTTCTTTCTTTTTTTTCCCAGAGCGCCCTATAAATATGAAACATAAAGCTGCATGGACAATCTTCTGTGTATGCAGGTTGCTGAAGTGTTTATTTACCAAAATAAATTGAAAATAAAATTTTGAAACCCAAATTAACAAATATTTAAACTACTGTGTCTTCAAAACTACTTAAAAGAAAATTAGAAAATTAATCTTTTATAACCAAAAAAAGTAAAACACCACAACCATGCTAAATATTGTACATCTTCTTTTACTCTCACAAGGCCTTGTTACTTTGACAAAGGCCACCAACAAGTGTAATCCTTTAACAGACACAGGCTGCTCAGTCACTGATGCCGCTTTCAGTAACTCTCCTATTAGCGTTGATTTCACTGACGAAAATGATGTTGGCGACTATTTTGAAAAATACGCTAGCACAGGTACTCTAGACTACACCGATTCTGGCCTAAATTTTACTTTAGAGAAAAGATTTGACAATCCATCTTTGCAATCTAAATTTTACATATTCTTTGGTAAGGTTGAGGTGATATGTGTTCCTGCAGCAGGCCAGGGCATCGTATCAACTGTTTATTTACAATCGGATGACCTGGATGAAATAGATCTTGAATGGATAGGTACAGATAGTACACAGGTACAGACAAACTGGTTCTCCAAAGGCAGTACCTCAACATATGATAGAGGTGCTTACAACTCCTTGAGTGACTCCTCAACGGACTTATTTGCACAAGCTCACAACTATACAATTGACTGGACTAAAGAATCCATTAAATACTACATTGACGACGAGTTGGTCAGAACTGTTGGTAACGACAGTTCAGAAGGTTATCCACAATCACCAATGGCTGTTTTCATTGGTGTGTGGGCCGGTGGTGATCCTTCCAACAGCGAAGGAACAATTACATGGGCAGGTGGTGAAACAGACTACTCAGACGCTCCGTTCAGCATGTTGGTAAAGTCCATGAAGATTGAAAACTATTCTGATGGAAAGGAATATTCGTATAAAGGTACTTCTGGTGACTGGGAGGATATTGCTATTAATAATGACTCTTCATCCTTGGCAAATTCCATAAGCACCAAAACACTAAGTTCAACATCATCTGAAAACTTACAGTCATCTGCTAGCTCATCTCAAACAAGCAAGTCTGCATTATCCATTAATGTTAATGCTGCGGCATACAGTTTTTCTATCCCATCATACAGTTATTCTATCCCATCATACAGCGTTTCTGTTCCATCATATAGTGTTTCTGTTCCATCATATAGTGTTTCTGTTCCATCATACAGTTATTCTATCCCATCATACAGTACCTCTATCCCATCATACAGTTATTCTATCCCATCATACAGTACCTCTATCCCATCATACAGTTATTCTATCCCATCATACAGCACCTCTATCCCATCATACAGTGTTTCTGTTCCATCATACAGCAATGCTGCTGCATCATCCAGCAGCTCTGTTGCTTCTTCTTCAAGTAGTTCTGTTGCTTCTTCGTCAAGTAGTTCTGTTTCTTCTTCATCAAGCAGTAAAACACAAAAAGGTGAAGCCGCTGCCGTGAAATTAACTGGGGAAAAAATGATAGTTGGAATGTTGTGTTGGTGTATCTCACTATTGATCTAATTGTTCGGATTTTTTTTTAATTATATATACTGTTTTGTTCTTATCAACCATAAGTTGCAACATTTTTAAAATCATCATGAAAACATTGTTTTTTGGAATTAAATTGGCTATAATCTGCTTCTCCACGTGATTCCTTCAACTAAAAAATCAATTTCAGAGTCAACTTTTCTTTTTTTTTGAATTTCTTCCTTTTGTAAAAAAATTTGTTCGTTATAAAAACATCTGGAGAGCTTTGAACTTATTAAGAAAAGACATTGGTAAGGCCAAATAACCAAAAAACAATTACTATAAGTTCCAAGCAATGAAAATTGAAGAGGTTAGATCAGCAAGTCTGACTGATTACGAGGTGTTCAAGCACCTAGTCCATGAAATGACACCAAAGGACAACACAAATATCGAGGACAAGCAAAAGAAAAGGAGAGCAAAGCTTTCATACGAGCATAGAAAAGTGGTATCGGGCGTGATTTCTTATCTCTCCAAAAATAAAACTACATCAGTCGACGATAATACTAACTGGAATCCAATCACAATGCCAGAGTACGATGATACAAAGTTTATAGAGTTGCTTACAGTTTTGAATGAAAAGACAAACGGAAAATTGTTTAAGTGGGAGAAACTGCAACTTATGAATACTACTCCCAAAAGCATGGTTGAGATATTCACAATCATTGAAGAATGTGACACAAGATTAGACGAGGCTGAGATTGAAGCCATCATAGAGATTTTTTCTTCCATTTAAAAAGCTGAGCTATGTGTCTCAGTCCATGGTCATATTTTTTTTTTTTTTGGGTTTTTGTTTTTAAAAGGGCAGCCACGATGTAGATAGTAGATTACAAACCTCTATATCTATATTCAATACCATGTAACAATTGCTTCTTTTACAATTTATAGAGTAAAAACATCTGAGATATATGTACTGACAAATAGTTCGGAAGAAGCCGCATATGGTATCTTAATATATATTTTTTCATTATTAAAAGTTTTTGTTAACTTACTCACTGTTATTTTGCTTCACCTGTTACTGAAATGCTCTGATGTTTTAGATACCTTCATTGTGCTCTTGTGGATAAATCACGTGCCTTAGAAAAAGGTAATGTTGACTGGAAGGAAAAAACACGCACCCGACCACTTCTTCCACTGGGTGGTTTTTTTCCAACAAGCAAATCTCATCAACTTTCAATACAAAATTTTTCTTCTAAGGAAGCAATGAAAGTTATAGATAATTCGTGTTGTTTTTAGATAGTCATATAAAGAAAAGCCCCAAAACAAAGTTCAAATAAAAACAGTATGCAAGCTCCAGTAGTTCATATAAACACTCCTGCCCAAACCAGGACTCATTCCCAACAAGCTCAGCAAGCCAACATCCAATCTGCCAAGACAATTTCCGAAATCATCAAAACATGTCTAGGTCCAAAGGCTATGTTGAAGCTTTTGCTAGACCCAATGGGTGGTATAGTCTTGACCAACGATGGTAATGCTATTTTGAGAGAAATTGAAGTTGTTCAACCAGGTGCCAAGTTTATTATTGATCTGGCTAAAACCCAAGATGATGAAGTGGGTGACGGTACAACTTCTGTTATTTTGTTGACTGGTGAAATTCTATCTATTGTTGGTGGCCACTACTTATTGGAAAGAAAGATCCATCCTGTTGTTATTAACAAAGCCTTGAAAATGTGTCTAAAGGACTCTTTGGAAATTTTAAAGCAAATTAGCAACAAAATCGACACTGAAAATGATCAAATTATGATCCAATTAATCAAGTCTTCCCTAGGTACCAAATACATGAACTATTACGCCAACGATGCTCTTTGTAGATTGAGTTTGGATGCTGTTAGATTGATCAAGGATGACATCAATGAAACCATTGACATAAAAAGATACATCAAAGTTGAAAAGATTGTTGGTGGCGATGTATCCGAAAGTAAGTTGATCAAGGGATCTATTTTGAACAAAGATGTTGTCCATCCGTCAATGAAGAGACATGTTAAGGAGCCGAAGATTATTTTACTTGATTGCCCATTAGAATACAAGAAAGGTGAATCCCAAACAAACATAGAAATCACAAATGAAACCGATTGGAATAGATACCTAGAAATTGAGGAAGAGCAAGTTGTCAAGCTATGTGAATCCATTTTAGAGTTCAAGCCGGATGTTGTCATCACTGAAAAGGGTGTTTCCGATTTGGCTCAACACTACCTAATGAAGGGTGGTGTATCTGTTTTGAGAAGAGTTAAAAAATCTGACTTGAACAGACTGTCAAAGATTACTGGTGCCACTATCGTTAATAGAGTTGATGACTTGAAGGAATCTGACATAGGTACCGATGCCAAGGAATTTAAGGTTGAGTTGATTGGCGATGAGTACTACACATATATTCATGAATCAGAAAAGGCCAAGGCGTGTACCGTCTTGTTGAGAGGTCCATCTAAAGATATCCTGAACGAACTAATGAGAAACATAGAAGACTCTATGGCTGTTGTCAGAAACATATTGACCTCTCCATACTTGTGTCCAGGTGGTGGTGCCACTGAAATGGCCTTGTCTGTTGAGTTAGGAAAAAGAGCCGAAGCATTAACTGGTATTGAAAAGTGGCCTTACCAAGCCATTGCTGATGCCTTGGAATGTATTCCAAGAACTCTGATTCAAAACTCAGGTGGTAACCCAATCAAGTTATTGTCGCAACTAAGAGCCAAGCATGCCAATGGTGACCTAACATACGGTATCGATGGGGAAGCTGGTAAAATAGTTGACATGAAAACATATGGTATCTGGGAGCCAGAGTTGATTAAGCAACAAACCCTAAAAACCAGTATTGAAGCTTCATGTATGTTACTGAGAGTTGATGATATTGTTAGTGCCATTCAAAGAGAACAATAAATAAATTATATAGTCGCAACAATAAAAAAAATGCTACCTCAAGAATTATAAGTTAGAAAGCAATAGCCTAAGGTTAGGTTAGTGTTTTTTCAAGGTTTGCAAAAAAAAAAAGCCTTCATATTTAACGCTGTATATAATATTCATGCACAGTGATTATTATTTTGAACCCAATTATTCCGTTTGAGTTCTTATTGTTTTTATTTAAGTTTGTTTTGATGTTTTTCTTCCAGCAAGGTAATTCTTACCTTCTCCAATACTTCGTTTGTTTTAGAATTATTGAGAAGCTTTTTTTTGAATATAGTCATGAATGTATCCATTTGATTCACGAATGGTAATTCAAATCCCTCGTTTGAAGTGGCACTGTTCAAAAAAGTTTCAAAAAAATCTTTCCATATCTCTCTGTTTGCTCTGGGTATGTTTTTTTTAATATAATACTTTCTTATGCCATTGACTGTCTCCATCCTGTTTTCTATGTAGTCGTTAAAAAGCAATGTATGAGCAACTGCGGCTATTCCGTAGTAGTCGATCTCATAATTAAATGGCCTACTTTCTCTAACTTCTGGGCAATCTTGGTCATCTGTTTGTTTCAAGTTGTGTATAAACTTTTTGTTTTTCTGTTTGAACAACCTCATGTCAGTACTCTTACCAAAATCAATTATTCTTAGAAAACTTATGTCTGTGTCGTAGTCAATTTTACCAACGGATTCTTTGGTATTGTTTGTGATCATACAGTTGTCTGCTTTCAGGTCCCCATGAATAATCCCAATTTTGTGCAGGCATGCTATAATCTTCATCAATTCAAGAGTAAAAAAAGTAGCTATGATATCTCTTGATTGTTCGTTATTCAATCCGTTTTTGTCTGATTTCACATAATTGGATAGTTCAAGTAATGTACCTGATGACACAAAATCCATAATCAGAGTTGAATGATCTCCAAACGATATGTTTTTGTCAATTTTTACTAAGCATTTGGCACACTGTTCATACATAATTCGTTCTCTTTCACCAATGGATTCATTGTTGGACAGTCTAGTCAGCCTGAGATCTATAATTTTATTGATGTAGAACTCCCAATCTGAATTAGATGCTTGTATTTTAATAGCTTTGTAAATGTTGTTTGCTACAACGGCTAAGTACACAACACCAAACCCACCTGCACCTAGCCTGTCGATTATTGTGAATTTTTGGTTGTCCAGTGTTACATCCATGATACTAAAATTTTTCTTGGTTTTTGACTTTTTCATCTTTAGCAATCTATTCAGGGTTGCAAATAACTTGGCGTTCTTTTCCTGCTTTATGTGGCAATCTCCAAACACGGCTTTGATGTCTTTTTTAATTAACAAGTCAGTGTTTTCAGGCTGGTCTAATAACTCATCATGTTTCTTTCTGTCGTAAAATTCACTGTATCTATTTGGTAAAACTGTGGCATTAACAATACATTCTTCTGTTTTGGTTATATCATGGCCATTGATTGAATCTTTAGCCGTGTGTTTCGAATCAAATTCTTTTCCGGAGGTCAATCGCGGAGTCGTTAAATACCGTGGAAGTTCACTAGCATTTGAACTTGCTTGTTCGGTTTTGAATAGGCGTCGTTTTGGCAGCAGAGGCTCTGCAAGATTTTCTGTTTTGTTACCGATCATTCCTTCAGATTGTGGTGATTGGTAACAAAGCTGCTGAAGACTTTCATTTTGTGGTTGTGGTTTGACTAGTGAACATTCAAAATTATTTGGAGATAATGCACTCTGTATTGAACCTTTGGTGCTTTCAAAACTTTTAGCTTTCTTGCAAATAAAAGACGGTAAAAAAATGTACTTTGCTTCCGTGTCCTCCTCATCATCAGATATTAAACTCACAAACACGTCTCTATTTCTCTTTTTCCCTGCTAACTGCAAATTTGCAAGAGCCTTTTTGACTCTGGAGGGAAGGTGCACCTCTGTCTTATATGCTGGTTTGAGTTCTCCATATGTGTAAAATCTTGTGAGTTCATTTAAAAATTCTATCATTTTGTAATTCTTACACGTCTCATTCAGCAAAAACTCTTTGTGGCTTTCGATAATGCTAAAAACAGAAACCCCAGCCTCAACAGCTGAATCGCAAAACGAAAAGAAAAATCCCAAATCATAGATGCCAATGGACATGGCATGCATCATTCTGTAGAGGTTAAGTTTGTTAGATGCTTTTGTTATGAGACTGTCAACCAAAGCAACCAGCCCCTGTATGATGTCTTTTCTATGGTAAAACTTCTGCCTTACATGAACTATCACAACCTTGATGTACTGATATGTTTTTCTTTGATTATATTTTTTAAACTGTAGCTCCAACCTAATCCTTTCCAAATGGGCTTTCAGAGATCCTAAAGTGTCATACAAACCAGTTGATACATATATATCAGACATCTTCTGAGCGCGTATGTTATCGACAGCTGAACTTCTTTGAGGTTAATAGCTTTCAGTAAATATATTAGATCAGGTTTTTTGGTAAGATGAGATTTATTTTTTTTTCTTTTTTTTTCTGGACATAGTATATTTCGCGTAATTTTTCTCTATCCAATTAAACAAAGTCTTTTGAAAAAAGCATATATAATTATATTAAAAATTATGATGCTGAGCAATATTGTTTATATCTATTTACTGGTTATATAAACTCACAAAGTATCCAAATACAAAACTGGATAGCAACAATACCACTATACTGTTTACACCTATTTTGTCTTCAAAGATTCCATCGATGTTCCACTTCATTCTGATAGCAACACATCTCTTCAAGTAAATGTATGTTTCCCAAATCAACATGGACATACAACAAATTGTGAAACCTAAACTGGTAATCATGTTGGCACGAGTACCGTAGTTCAGCAGAATCAGGTTCAATGAGTTCAAGGTTAAGATTATGGAGATCCAGGACAAGAAGGTTCTTTCTGTTGCAAAGTATACTTTTGGTTCGATTCTCATTGGAACGTATATGGACTTGCCCTCTGGTGCTTTAATATCAGTTGTGTAGTACGACTCAGGATTTGCAACAACCACGGACTCGTTTCCAGAGTACAAAAAGCCATCTATGCTGTTCATAGCGGTCCAGAAATGTCTTTGGATTGATCCAGGCTTGCTGGATGTTATTTTCTCTTTCAAGTATGCTGCGTTTGGAGACTGCTTTGAAAGTGTTGTTGGAATGAAGTTTTCTGCTTCTTCCAGATCTTCGAAGTCATCAGGCTTCATAGAGCCGTAACTACCAAATCCACCAATCATTTCTTCCTCATCGAAGCCATTTCCTCTGGCTGAATCGCTGGTTTCATGGGCATGGTAAGCATTTTTGGTGGCATCTGCCGAAGGCTTTCTGATGTCAATGTCCATTTGAGGAATCCAGAATGGAATTTGGTCAATCTTGTTTGGCAATAAGGTGGCAATACCATGCAAAAACTTTGAGAACTTAGGAACAGATTCAACAAGGTTGCTGGCAATCAACTCTTTGATCCATGTTGGTGGTTCTTGGCCTAATTGTGTTTGCAGTTTAACTTCCAAGACAGCGTAAGGGAATCTTTCGACGTCCTTGTCAGGCAAGTTTTCAAATGGCCAATCAATACCAATGTCCATTCTTCTCCAGTTGCCATGGGTTCTGTCGTAGCCATCGAAGTCATCTTCTCTAACCAAAGTCAGCTCTGTATCCAAGGAGCATCTGACTCTTGCATCACCTGGCAGCTGGTAGGCTGTTCTGTGGTAAAATGATCTTACAACAGGTCTCAAGTGGTTTTTCAAGTGGAAGTATTGAATCTCCTTACTCAATTGAATATTCTCTTTGGACTGGTTTGGTGTGTTAACCTCATTCAATTGGTATTTACCACTCAAGAAGTCGTTGATGTTCTTTTCCTTTGTGGAGAATCTGGCTTTGATGGACTTCTCACCAGTCCAGTCTTCTCTGTGTGTCTTTCTCTCAACAAAGATAGTATTTGTTTGCATGCCTCCGTACCATCTTATTCTATGGGCTTCTGCACCTTCATCTTTTCTCAATCTGCCGTAGTATAGATCCAAGTCTTCGTTATCAAAGTATATGGAGCTGATCGCCATGTCCGCTTTGTTGAATTCCTTGTCTGGATTAAAAACCAAAACAGGCAAGTTTTTTAAGATTTTAAGCTTAACTTCGGTGATGTTGTCTGGATGAACCCAGTACTTGGTAGTCTGTCTTACGAAGTTGGTTTGCTTACCACCGGCAGAGCTGTTTTGTTTATCGTATGATGGCTTGTTACCTTTGTTTTTAATCTTCTCATTGATATTACTTAACTTCACAACAATGTAGTCGTAGTTTTCCAAGGTCTTGAAGAAGGGTTTATTTTTCAATCTAATTTCAAAAATCGGCTTCAAAATATACTTTGGTAGAGCTTTGTCGTGTTTCTTCAGGATTTTCAAGAAACCTGAGTAGTTCAGTCTAATAAACTTGTCCAGGTCATATAGATTAGAAATCAGATTGTTTAGCTCGAGTTCTAGCATGTCAAAGTCGGTACTTTCGTCTAAAGCACTGACTGAGATCTCTTCAAACTTGTTTAGTTTGAGAATCATTTGCTTGTATTCCTTTTGGACGACGTTGTAGACCTTGTTCAGGTTGCCTTCCAAGTTGCTGATAAATTCTGTTTCAGCAATGTCGTTCCATGAGTTTTTGTTTTGTTTAAGGATCTTTTTCAGGCTGTTGTACTGGATGTAGTTTTCAGCAACATTGAAAGTCTCGATGTTGCTGAAGCTTGAGTTGATGTTGTTGGCTAGATAGTTGCCAAACTGAACCATTTCTTGGATTATATTGGGTTTTTTGTTTGTTTTTCTTAAAATGATAGTTAGTTGAGCAATCCTTTACCTTTATACTTCTGTTAGCAACTCATTTTTATAAAATAAAAAAATTCAATTAAAATTGTTAAGGGCTAAGGCTTAAAAAAAAAAAAAAATTGAAGTTAATAATGGAAAAAGGGGGGGAATGAAAAATCATACAACCAAAATTAAGGCAATCTGCCCTTCATTCGCACCAAAAAAAAAAAAACCAAGAGAAAAAAAAGAATGGGTTGCCTTTTGTAATTTGCTGTGTGGCCCACGTGTATGTGCAGTCACATGGGGTATTATGTTTATTGTTACAAGAGAGAAGTGGTAGAAGTCACAGCACATTTATGATGAAGGAGTTCACTGAAAGACAGCTGCTTCTTTTTTCCCTCGGGTAGAGCCGTATTTCTATGTCCTGCACTGTGGTGTCTTTCGCGCCCTCAATCACCTCATATCCGCTTGAATGGCAGAAGTGGTCATCAAACAGCACATAATCACCACCAAGCTCATAAAGAACCTGTATTCTATCAATGTTTCTGTCAGTCTTCCCATACTCATATATTACCCTGTCCAGCAATACGCGTGTGCCAAAGTGAACTCCCAAGCGGCAGTACTTGTCATACTCACACTCCCACACCAAAGTGTCATCCCCCATGTAAACAGGCGTGAGCAGATCAGTGGCTATCACATTGGAGGCTGTGGGGCACGACCCACTTGTCCTCTCCTTTATCAGCTGGGTCCCAAACTTGTAGTTCATGTAGTTCTGCCGTCCATGGAGCTCCGCATATGTCTTTTGGTCTTCGTTCTTCACAAGCAACGAACGCTCTATCTCATCAAGCTTTGTGCTCATCTTTTCGTTTTCTCTTCGCATCTCAAGGATCTCATCAGTCATCAGCCTGTAGCTATCCAAAAACCTGTCTTCAATGGCTTGCTTCTTGTACTTGGCCACGCTCGACAGCAAAGTGCTCGCTGCCAGAAGAAAAACAATCACATATACCGTTGCAAGCCCATAGCTGTATTTCTTTTCCGTTTTAACATCAATTATCTCATGCTCGCCATCTCTTTCTGAATCGTCGTCTTTGTCAAGAGGCATCACATCCTGGTGCTCATCTATTCTGTATGCATAGCTGTCGTTTTTTCTTATTTTGTTGTATATAAAGGATATGTCATCGTCTACTGAAAACGCAGTCGATAGATCACTGCTCATCCTTAGCTTTTGGCTTTGGATGTCTCTTCACCAATCCACAATCATTAAACCTGGAAAAAAAAAACAAAAATAAAACGCCAAAAAAAATATATAAAATATGAGGTTTTTTTGATCCAAACAGCACGGGAGATGACAAACGCTTCGTGAAAAAAAAAAAAAAAAAAAAAGAAACTTGTTCTCTACAAATCCAGTAAATTTACAATAGTCCTTGTCATATATATAGCAGTATAAATACCTCTTTCTTAAAATTTCTTCAAAAATGCTGCACTTAATTCATTGAACAGAGATATCTTTCCAGAGTTGTTGTCGTCGATATTCCTCATCTGAGACAGCGATATAGTGACACTCTCTCCTTTCACTGGCTCTTCCAGCGACAACCTTATGCTGTCGATGTTCTTCGTGTTCGTGCCTAGATCAAAGTTGATGCTGTAGGTCACAACATTAGCATCGCTTATTTCGGTCTTGTAGCTCAGCTTGGTTCTTGTCTTTATAATGTAATCGAGCTCACCCAGCATCTTTTTGTTGGCTGTTTGCAAGTTATATTCCTCTTTGCAGTTGAATAGTCTTTCATGTAATATTACAGTTGGGCGCATGTGGCTTTCTTTGTTTCTCTTCGCAGTAGGCTTTGGACTGTCATCTTTCACAAGCGAACTAAATCTAGAGTTAATTTTCGTGGCTGTGCTGGAGCTACTGCCAGAGCTTATTCTACTCACAAGTCTCAAAAACCAATTGTTATTTTCGTTCTTCGAGGATGATCTTTTCTTTTGTGTAGTTTGTGGGTTTCTTAGTTTCGGCAACACAATATCGCCTTTGCTAATTTTCCTTAAAGAATTTCTGTATTCTGCTTGCGACTTTTTCTTTTCGCCTTCCTTGGAGCTTACCAAGTCTTCAAAGAACTTCTTTTCGTTCTCGTCAAATAGCATGGTGACTCTTATGTTTTCACCTTTTTCATTCTTCTTCTCGTTTCTGAATTTTGGTTTTGAAGCTAGTCTTTTTCCACTCTCAAATTCATCATCAACTGCAATCTCATTCAGATTCTCATTTGTTATGTCTCCTAATGATATTTCAAGTAGTCTGCTATCTCTGTTATGATGAACGCTTTCACGTGTTTTTATCTTGTCGCCACTGAGATCTTCTTCAAAAGTATCTTCTACTTCATATGGAATTGGCGGCTCCTTGTCACAAAGCACGTCGCCCTTGTCACCCAAAAAGTTCTTCTTTAGCTCGCCCAATGAACTTTTATTCAAATCCGAATCATTGGTGATGTACAAACTGCCTCTGTAGTCAAGGTTTTCGTTTCCATTGTTGAAAGTTCCAAACTTGCCTAAAGTGCTTATTTTCAAGTCCTTTCCTATCGAAGAATTGTTGCCATTAATATCGCTGTTTTCTGTGCCTGCAAATACTTTTCTTTTGGCAATCAAAGGCCCATCAGATGTGTTAGATTCAAGTAGATTAAAGTTTTGAGAAGAAAACCTACTGTCAAGGTCGGTAAACAAAAAACTCTTTGTTGTAGGAAGACGCTTTAATGTACTGGTGTTGGTTTGTTTGCGTTCTTCCACAGGTGCAACAATTTCATGCTCAATCAACATGCCGTTTTGATTGTTCAAAGTTTCGTCGCTGTTATTTTCCTTATCCAATGTCATAGATGACAGCAAGTATTTCAGATCTTGGAAGGTATTGGTCTGTGGCATACTGGACTTCGCCTTTTTAGAGGGCAACTGTTTTTGTTGTAGAGTTGGTTTCTCATTATTCAAAAAAAGACTCAGATTCTTCAGCGTTGTCTTTTTCAATTTAGGATCCAGACTCATCTTGACAAAAGAATTCTCGACAACAGTGTCTTCCTTGGTATTCCCTTCGTCAAATAAGAGATTTTCACATATCTTGGAAAAGTCATTTCTATGAATGGCAGGTGTTTTCGGTAAACTTTTTTCTGCTGAATCCTTCTTCGAAAGGTCCATGAAATCCTCGTCAACCAAAAATGTACTTAAGTGTAAAGATCTCTTTGATATGGAATTCAATGCATACAAGGATCTTTGAGGGGTTCTTTTTGACTCGGTATTGAAAGCATTGTCCAAATAAATTCCAAGCCCTGGTTTTGGCTCATCAATTGACAACTCTTCTAGTTTCAACTTCTCCTTGCTATGGCTTTTGAATAATTCCTTGTTTAAGTAAAACTGACTTTTACCAAAAGACATCAAAGAAGAGAATCTTGAAACGGCATTTAATTGTGGCGCATGCTCAAATTTCTCGTCATTTTCAGGCATTTCAAGAACAATACTTTCAAGCTCCGGTTGATTGATTTGTTCATTACTGGATGTTTTGTGTTGGTTTCTTTGATATTCCTCTAGCAGAGAATAAAAAAACTTTTCCTCGTTTTGTTCGTTGCTCAGCAGAGACGTAATAATCTTGTCTTTGGAAGCACCATGCCACAAAATTTGCAAACTATTAACAATCTCGCTGTTTATACTATTTTCATCTTTAAGAACAAGCTTGTCCATATCTTTAGGCAGTGTTGGGTATCTATGTTTTTCTTTTATATGTAAGATTTCTTGTTCTTTTAGCAAACTCTTAATATTGGTATTTGATTTGTTTTTTGAGGTTCTGGTATACTTCATCAGAAGTGGATGATTTTCAATGTCATTAATTCGTATTCTGTCATCAGGGTTGATTTTAAGCATTAAGTTTATCAAATTTTTGCTTTCATCGCTGAAGTGTCCAGGGAATTCAAATTTCCCCGTTTGAACTTTCTCCAGCAATGTTTTGATATCGCTGTCATTGAATGGCAAGTATCCAGCTAGCAGTGCAAACAAAATAATACCACATGACCATACATCACTTGGAGAACCATTGTACTTCATTCCTTTTATGATTTCTGGAGAGGCATAGTGAGGTGATCCGCAGCTGGTACTTAATAAAGTGTCTGAGAGTTCTAAAGCAGCCATACCAAAGTCAGCAATTTTTATCTTCTGGTTTTTTTTATCTAGCAGGATATTTTCAGGTTTCAAATCTCTATGACATATATTAAACTTGTGTAGGTAAGACACACCCTGTATTATCTGCTTGAAGTAATAAACAGCCTCATGCTCTTGCAGTTTTCCATTATTCACCAAAACATCAAAGAGCTCACCTCCATCGACGTATTCCATGATCAAATATAGCTCGCTTTTATTTTCCCACACCTCGAACAGACTCATGACATTGGTGTGTGTCACCAGTTTCATTATAATAATTTCTCTTTCAATCCCATACGGAACTACTCCTTCTTCAAAGATTAGGCTTTTTGAGCCATTTGAACTGTCATCTCCAGTGGTCGATTTTTTGTTTTTGGTTTTGTTCACAATTTTTATAGCAGCCATTTGCCCTGTTTCCTTGTTTTTGGCTAACCTCACCCTTCCTGATGAACCTTTTCCCAAAGTCTTCCCGAGTTTCCAAGGACCAATTTGATCATGAGTTCTAAGATGTTTCTTCGATGTTGCGTGTTTTTTATGCTTTTTGGATCCCTTTGTAGAAGAATGCTTGTTGTTGTTTTCTTTAGTTTTTGTGTGTGTATTCAAATTTGATTTAATTTTCAATAATCCAGTTTTGTTGTTAGATTCTTTACTGGTTGTTTTAGAATTTGATACACTCCAATTCCTCAACTCATCGATGTCTGGTGTTTTTAGTAAAGACGCATCAAAATTAGTTGTTGAGCTCATTATTGTAACATGTATTTAAAGGATATAGCAGACTTTTAAAAAAACAATTAGAAAAGTATTATGGTTGACTAATATTTTATAGATGTTTTGGTTACACAGTTTTTTATACAGACTAAGCATTTAAAAAGAAATCCTAGAAATTCTATTTAAAACTTTCAAAAAATAAAAAAAGTAAACAAACTTTGAAACAATGCTAAAAAATTTAAAAAATGAAGGAAGCGAGGTTCGAACTCGCGCGGACTCTGTCCAACAGATCTTAAGTCTGCCGCCTTAGACCACTCGGCCATCCCTCCATTGTAAATGTTTTTGACATAAAAAATTACAGTAATCTAATTAAAGCACAATCAAAAATTTAATAATATCAAGTATCTGGAGTCTATATGATTTACTACACCAGCAGGTTTGTTACTAATAACCGCCATGACGCTTATTGAGTCAAAGTTATAACGATTTAAATACTGAAAATAAAAAATTAAAAGAGTATAGTAATAGAATCAATTAAAACGTGCAAGACAACCGCCCTTGATAGTTGATTTTTGTATTTAGCAAACTCTGACTTTGATTAAATTCCAACATTTAAATCGTCTAAGGATAGATTGAAAAAATTTTGGCATGACCCAAATAAAACATAATTTGTCATTTGAAGTCAATATGTACCCAGTGTATTAAGACAACCTAAAAAGTTTAATTATGCAAAATTCTTGTAACTCAAATGGTATTTATATATGATGTAGTAGAACAGTAATGCAGAATAAGTGGTTAAACATAGCCAAATTACTACTGCTTGGCTATATGTTTATTAAAGCTAATAACTTGATTTATAAAAAATATATTAATTTAGATAATTTGTCAAGCAAGCAGGTGCAAAAATAATGGTGAGTTTATAAGAAATTTTATTGATTAAATAAAAGCTGAATTATTCCTGTAAGCTATGTTATTTAAAAATCTTATAAAATGCAAAAAAAAAAAAAAAAAATTATTATTACATAAGTTGTTTGTATTCAATTAAATATTTTTGTTTTTGAAAAAAAAGCTTATTGCTTGAATTGAAATGTCTACGATATCATTTTTTTTTTTGTTATTATTTTACTCTTTTGATAAAATCTGGTATAGAAATAGGAGAGGCTGCAATATTTTATTTAAGCAAAAAACCTGTTAATCACTTTTTCAAAACTTATTCTTTTAGGGTAGTAAATTCTTGCAAAGATACTTAGACACATTTAATACTATTAGACCTTCAAAATATAAGCAGCCAACTACACAAACTAAGCGTTTTTATAAGCTGTAAGTTACCAACTCTTAACTGCGACATGAAACACTTAAAACGGCTAACATCGTTGACAGTGATTTCACACAGCTCTCGTTAGGTTTAGTCTCATTTGTAAAATGAATAAAATGTAGCATATTTTTATAATATAAAATTATAAAACGGGGGATTGGTCTAGTGGTATGATGCTTGCTTTGGGTGCAAGATGTCCCGGGTTCAATTCCCGGATCCCCCCTTTATAATTTTATTTTTTTTTGCTTTTTTTAGCAAATATTGGAGCTCCCGGGAAGTTCAGTACTACCATTATTTTTTTTGCTAAACACGTAAACTGTACACTTTCATTCGTTATTTTTAGATTAGTTCATGGGTTTACCTTAAATATAAAGAAAAACCTAAACCCAAAATTTATCGACACAATATAATCAGTAGATTTGTTCTTTAGTAAAAATGCGATCTATGTTTGTATACAAATCTTTGATACTTTTTTTGTCTTTGTTCAAAGCAATCATTGCGAATAAAAAAGTTGTAACAGATGATTCATTACAAGTTTGCTCTGGAATGTATTCTAAGAAAGACTGGAATGGTAAGGTTGATCCTTTCATATCTTTTAATTTGAAGTCTATTAGTAACTATAAAGCTGAACAAAATCATGATGTTTCCGTTGTTATATTTGATTTCCAAGACTACAAACACATTGGGAAATTAAGGGAAAGCACCGATGAATACTATTTAATTTGTGATGAAGAGGCTATTTCTCATGGCATGTGTAATTCATCGCAAACTAATCAATTCTTGATTGAGCCTGAAGTTTATGACCCTTTTACAGATACCAATAAGACTGCTAATGCAGAAATTCTAACATTCTACCAGGATCACACGGGTCTTTATGAGTACAAATACAAAGTCGAAAAATCTGGTTATTACTGTGCTTTGACTTATTCTAACAATGGAAACTTAAAGTATAATGCAGTAGTTAACTTCAGAAATGCTTTTGGTCAACTGCCAGCATCTGAGGTAAACAACCTGGCTCTTTACGGGCTACTTGCAGTTTTTTATGCTGTTGGATGTGCTCTATACGGATTTGCCTTTTGGAAACACAAGCACGAATTGCTGCCTTTACAAAAATATTTGTTGGCTTTCTATGGTTTCTTGATCTTTGAAAACATTTTAGTTTGGAGTTACTATGATTTAAGAAACAAAAAAGGAAACACAGCAGGTGTTCAAGGCTACATGGTATTTTTGTCTGTAGTCAACTCATTCAAAATCAGTTTTTCATTCTTTATTTTGCTTGTTATATCTCTAGGGTACGGTATTGTCTATCCTAAGCTGCAAAGAAAATTGATGCTTAAATGCAGAATTTTTGCTTTAGTTACATTTGGATTCTGCGCTGCTTTCATCATTCAAAGATACCTGACCCCTTCAGACTCCCAAAGCTCGGCCA
Organism: Hanseniaspora meyeri; assembly: GCA_030370665.1. NCBI lineage: Eukaryota > Fungi > Ascomycota > Saccharomycetes > Saccharomycodales > Saccharomycodaceae > Hanseniaspora > Hanseniaspora meyeri. The sequence goes on along the minus strand of CP113884.1, from coordinate 436,619 downwards.
TACTGTTTACATTCTTCCCTGCAGGTATATGCTTGTTAGGATTCTACTTTGTAACTCTAAAGAGCTTATCATTAACAATGCAATACTTGCAAGAACAAAAGCAAATGGTTAAGTTGAACATGTACAACAATCTTTTGAAAATTATTACTGTATCATTGGTTGTTGTAATGTGTGGAACTTTGATGACTTCCATAATGTTATTGGGAATGTCCGCTGTAGAAATGATTGAAAGAAACTGGAGATATAGATTTTTCTTCACAGACTTCTGGTCATCATTAGTCTACTTTGTTGTCTTTGTATTGATTTCATTCATTTGGAGACCTACATCAACATCTTACATGTTGGCGCTATCCCAACAATTACCAACAGATCCAGAAAACATAGCTGATTTTGATTTGGATGACATGTCATCTATTAATAACGATCAAACACACAGAACCCAAAGTAACAATAAAGCATTCACTAACAACACAGCCAATCCATTTGAAGATTCTCATGAAATAGATTTTAACTTGAGTGATGATGAACAAAACCATATATAACTTTACACTTCAAGAAGTAAATTTACCTTTTTTCAGACGATAAATAGGTTTAGGGCATACCTAAACTATGCACAAATAATGATCATATATATCTTTTTATTTGCAAAATCAATTTTTTTTTTTAATTCTATGAATATTACAGTCTTGATGTTATTAGAGCAGCTTCCACCGTATTTATACATATAACTGACCTTCAATTTACAATCACTTCTAAGCTACTGCATACTAGTCAAAAAAAAAAAAAATGTTTTGTAGTTATTAATATCACAGTTTTTTTTAAATCCGAAAATCACTAAAAAATCAAAATCTTTATCATTTTGGATTCATAACACCATACAAACAAAGTTTAACAAATCACCAAATAATATTCTAATAATAGACCCATTGAAAGGTTTGAGATTTTTCTAATGAGTTCTATCTGTCATATCTTATGTCTTTTTGAAGAACAAAACTTAAACACAATATTCAGAAGGCAATTTGAGCAAACTCGATTTAAACGATTGCCAATCTTAAGATCAGAATGTAAACAAGACGATATAATTAAAGATTTTATATCACAGTATGAAAATAATAGAAGAACAACACTGAAATATAATGAAAACGAATCAATAAGTGAAAAAACAGGTTACAGATGCAATAATAACATAATCCCAATCATGGAAAACTCTGACTATCCATTCATCAAGTATTTACAAATAACCAAGAACGGTGTTGTTTACATGATTGTCTATTCTACAGTACATACTGGCTCTACAATTTTTTTTGAGGATTTGGATTGTTTCAAAGCCTTTCAGTATTTGAATAGCTTAAACGATTTACTAGAAAACTTTTTCAACAAAAATTTTAATGTCAAGCAATTGTTAAATAATATCATGCTTTTGAATGAGGTTGTAGATGAAACTATAGATTTTGGAATTCCCCAATTAACAGATTATAATTTACTTCATCAATACATAAAGCAAAAGATGGAAGATGAACCTGCTGATATGAAAGAAGAAAAGAAATCTAGTTCACAATTACAAAACTTCAAAAAGTTTGTTACAGGTGTCAGAAATGAGCCTAAAATCAAACATGAAGAGCCTTCTGTCAATCCGAAAGAAGACATATACTTGAAAGCAAAGATTATTGAAACATTGAATGATTCAATCAGTTGGAGACCAAAGGGTATACATTATAAAAAAAATGAGCTTTTTGTTGATGTTATAGAAAAAATAAAGTTTGTACAGGACTTGAGTATTGATTCGCCAAATAATGTAAAGTATCATCAAATAGAGGGGAGCATACAGTGTAAAAGTTATTTATCTGGAATGCCCATAGTGAAACTAGGGCTAATAAATGACATGACCTTTAACGTTGATAGAATAAACCAAACAGGCGATGAATTTAAATTCCATCAATGTATTCAAAAAATAGATACCGATTATTACCAAAATAAAGATGGAAACAAACTTGTTACATTTGTTCCTCCAGATGGGGAGTTTGAGCTGTGCAACTATAGATTTGATATTTTGAATGAACGAAAAACACATGACAAAACAGAAATTGTACAGATAATTGAGTTTACAAATTTGTTTAAAGCAGGTTCAATTGAAAAGCTTAAAATGCCCACAGTGAAAATGAACTTGCAAATTAAGACTTACTTCAAAAAGAACTTAGTTCCTGAGTTTTTGCGCTTAAAAATTCCATTGAAATCATTTATTGATAATTTAAACAACATTGATTTGACTTATACCCCAAAATTCAAAACTGATTTTGGAACAATAATCTTTAATTTAAGTGAGGACTTTCTGATATGGGAATGCAAAAATATTAAAGGTAATTACGGAGACAAAGTTTACGATTGCTTTGTGCAGTTCCAAATGATTGATGAAGAGATCATGAAGCTAAAAAAGGAAGAACTAAAAAAGCAGATGGATGCTCCACCAATGAGAAACGGTCCAAAGTTAGAGAAAATACATGAGGAATTACAACAAAAAGACATATCTAATAGCCATAGAACTGAAAAAATGAAAAATCATAAAATTCAAGTTGAGTTTGAGATACCTTATTTTGTATCCAGTGGACTTAAGATTGATTTTATCAAAGTTGAGGAGCCTGCAATTAGCAAATATCCGTTTTTCTCTTGGATAAGATACAAAACTGTTAACCAAAATGATGGATATAACTTTAACGCCAATGCCAAATCGTTGACAAAAGACTGATACTACAGATTTTTTCAAGTAGCTTGATATTTTAAAATTTGATTAAACATTCGGATTTATAAACTCGAATATCGGATATAAAATAAGGAAATCTTATTGGGAAAAAAAAAAATTAAAGAAAATTTAGAAATTATGAATATCTACTAATAAAAACACTTTTTTGAATTACATGATGCATCAAGTTTTTCAACATTGATTAATTTGATGAGTGCAATACCAAACAAAAGATATATAAATAAAGCACAACTGTTTATATTTTGAAACATGTTTGTCATCAAAAACTCTTTTACTGCGCTAGTAAAGCCATATAGTATAAGAACATCTTTGCAATATACTGCAAAGGCATTTGCATCTGAATATTTCCAAATCAAGTCTGAAACCACACCCAACGAAAACTCCAGAAAGTTCAGTTGTAACAACAGTAATTTTGAGTTTACTAATTCCAGAATGATCGTTGAAGTTTCTAGAGATGACCCATCTACGTCACATTACAGCGTTTTAGGGAACGTTTTATTAAAGCACATATCAGAACTAGATTCTATTATGATCAACCAAAGATTTGTGACATGTACAAAAGAAAAATTTGCTAACTGGTCTGATCTTGATAGCAATATAGCGGAAATCATTTCCGATTATTTGAAATATCAATCTGAAAAATCTGCTTCAAAACATAAAGAAAACTCAATTGAAGCTTCTTCAGGCGATATGGAAAAGTCAAGCTCTTTGATTTTTGAAGAAGAAGAAGAAAGAATTGAAAGTATTATTGAAAAGTTAAAGATCAACGAAAATAAAAGCAAGGATTTAGCTAAAAAGTTTAGCTCTGAGTATACTGAAGAAGATATTGAAAAGGCCAGAAAAGAAGCTTCTGATAAATTGAACTCTGAGTTATTATCCAATTTTAAATTTAGAGAACTAGATGACTTTGAAAAGGAAATTGAAGAGGATGTCTTAGATTTGCTTGAAACCAGAATTAAACCTAACTTGATGGAAGATGGTGGTGATATCTCATACCAAGGATACGATGCTGATACTGGTACAATCTTTGTTAAGCTTCATGGTTCTTGTAAGTCATGTTCTTTGTCTTCAGCCACCTTGCAAGATGGTGTTGAGAGTATGATTAAGCACTACATACCAGAAATAAACAAAGTTCAACAGGTTTTGTCTGAGCAAGACGAGCAATCCGCTCTCCAATTGAAAAAATTGGAAGAAAAAAATGCCAAGAAGTAAATACTCGGTCAACTATATAAACTACATGTCATTGACATATTTGTAGTGCCAATCCATGCCATATACTATTATTTATTAAACTATGAACACATATTTCGACAAGAGTTATGTTTTTGCTTTTATTACATATATTTTTTTTTTCTTTATCCATGTTTACCTAAGACTTGCGTGGCGTTTTATTATACTTATCGTTGATAGCACTCTTTTTTTTTCTCTCTCTCTCTTCAAAAGACTTATCCACAACAAAAAATCTGTTTTGTATTGCCTTATGAAAGGAAAACAGAACACGACCTAAAGAAAACCAAACGATGATTACAATAATTTCAACTCTTCTTTTAATTTCATTAATTTTTTTCAGTAGAAATACCCAATCTAACAGAAACGTAAAGACAAAAAGCACTAACAATACAAAACCTAAAAGTAAAATACATACACTCAATTCCATTGATGAAGATGCAGACACTGATTCTGATCTTATTGAAGTTCAGAATAAATCACACTATCATAAAATTCTAAGTAACAAAAATAAGTTGATTGTTTTGGATTTTTACTCTAATACGTGCGCACCTTGCAAAATGTTAGCTCCTTACTTGGAAAAGTTTTCAGCCTCATATGGCAAATCTTTATTCACCTTTGGTAAAGTCAACTGTGATAAACTGCCGGAAATCGTGAGCGATAATGGTGTTACTGGAATGCCTACAATTGTATTTTACAAGAACAGTCATGAAGTCGATAGGGTAGTAGGCGTTGACGTCAAAGCTATAAAACAAATTTTGGAAAAGAACAAGTGATCTTTAATTAAGAAGGCTTAATGTTTTTTAATTTGAATTTCTTTCCATATTTCTTCTCTTTTATTTTCATTTATTTCAAATAAGTCTGGTAAATTTATGTACTGAAATAATATGCCAATTATGGTAATTCCACAAAACACATATCCCAAATTCATTCCTATAAGTGTATTCATTGTTGGTGTCAATGTTCCTATCAAAAAACTTGTCATCCAACTGAAAGTACTGGATATTCCAAACCCTAATGTTTTCAATTTACTTTCTCTAGGAAGAACAGCATCAATAATGATAAAGCTTATTGGGCCAATGAATATTGCAAAGAAGACAATAAATACCGCTGTTGAGCACGCCATTAAAACAGTTATCATATTTGAAGTTAGTGAAGCCCGTTGTTGGGCTACGCCTAATGTTGAAAATATAAACATATTTGTGCAGCAACCGATGTAACCTGTTAAAAGAACTTTTTTGGGTGACCATCTTTTCATTATTGAAAAACTAGCTAGTGTAGCTAAAAAGTTTACTATCGATAATACAATGTTTACCGAATCAACAGAAAAATGTTTACTGTTATCAAAAATTAATGATGAGTAGTAAAAGAAGTAGTTTATACCGGTGAATTGTTGGAAAATAAGAACTGTACAACCTATAGAAACTCTCCATAGGTACAACGGTTGCCCCTTCCAGATCTTCTTCATAGCACTTTCTTTTTTCAAAGGCTTTTCTGTATTTTCACTTTTTTCGATGAATGATTCTGTTTCAAACATATCATTTTTGATATATGTTGCAGAAGCCTTTGATAATCTGTTGTTTACTTGGCTTTGCAAATCACATGGGCGAGGAGATAGCCAATACATTGAGCTAAACATTAAAGTTGTCACAATAATGTTAGTTAATATAGGCATTCTCCATTGCCAAAATGTATCTGGAACATAAGTTTTGTATAAGTAGTTGGAGATATTACCACAACATATACCTAGTGTGACCATAAGCTGAAAATATGACATTTTATTTTTGCTCACAGGCTTTTGAATGTTCATACCGGCTAATTGGTTAAATATTTGACATATTTGGCTGATGTACAAAGGACATAATACGTTATTTCCACCCTGTCCCAATCCAAAGATAAATCTGCCCAAAGTGAACATCTTCCAAGACTTAAATCCACATATTTGAATGAATTGACCCAAGTACACAATACCGGTGTTTAAGCATATCATAAACTTGATGTCATTAAATCCGTGGTACTTGAATTTTGTGAATAGAAGACCACCAAATAGACCACCTAAGTTTAACATAGAAATTACCGCACCAGTGTTGAAATCCGTTAGGTTTGGGTATTGAGATTTGAAGCTGCTAAAACTTGTTACCAAAGAACCGATGCTCCCTATGTCAATGCCTAGATTTAATCCAGCTAGTGCTGCAATTAAACAATAAACATCGATATTATTTGAAGTTAACGACATTATTTATGGTGATTGATTGATTGATTGGTATATTCACACTTATATATTAATGTTGTTTTTGAAACCGAAACAAGAAAGTTTAATCTAGTTCTACTGCTAAGTTTACATCTTTTGTAAAAAAATATATATATTTTAAACCACTATTATTTAAGAATAATAGCTTATATTGTAGTGTTTGGCAGGTGGGGGGGTTTTTTTTAATAATGTAATATTACGTTGTACTTTTGTGTAGTTTTGAATATGTGCTTTTGAGTTGATTAAAGCTAATTAATGACCATTAGTTTACGTAGATCACGTGAAACTGATATATTTTTTTGGGTGGGAAAAAAAATCTATAATTTTGGTATGTGTTTTGATTTGCCAAGGCTATTCAAAGCTCTTGAAAAATAATGAAGCTGTACACGTTTAGGATGAGATTGTTACACAACATTACCTGAAATCCTGTCTATACAACAGCTTCTGACGCAATGAATATGTTTTTTTGGAAGCTAAATAATATTCCTGCAAAGTTTACTAGCAAAAGGTTTTTGGCAAATCAAAGCAATAATGCTCAATTTGTTCCTAAACTAAACATATCAAAGCTAACGTATGCTCAAAGATTGGCATTGATTGACAATTGGACAAATACACAATACAGATACTTAAACAATATTCAAAACAAAAAAAACATATCTATTCCGCTGAAAACATATCAGTTTATCCCTCTTCTGATCAGTAAAGACAATATACAATTTAAAATTACCAACTACTTAAACAACAACATCAATATTTTAAACATCAACAACTCATTGGTATTTTTGAAAGGAAAGCTGTCAACTGATGAACTTATAAACGATGATATCATTGATAACAATGTGATAAATGACTTTCCACTGGACATAAAGCAGTTGAGCTCTCAAACAAGTAGGAAGATGCGTTCATATCTGTGGAGATTTTTCTTCAAAAATCAACTTTGGACATATTCCTCTTTGGCAGCCATCGCTGTCTTTTTACCTAGCATAACATTCCCCTATGTTGCTCTAGCAACTGTTGTGTGTGCAATGAGAGATTATCTAACAGTGTATAATTATGTCTTTGATGAGATATGGTATAAGTTTTTGATCAAACAAAGCCTTATTGAACCTTTGTTGGAATATGTTAATAAACAAGATCAGATTTTGAAAGGAAAGTATTTAGGTCCTAATAATGAAAAGATTAATGATCAAAAATCAATGAATATCAAAGAATTATGATTCATTAATCTCATAATAAAGCACTGTACCATCCGTGTTCAGCAGTGCTGTATATACTCTAATATTTGTATAAAGTTTATTTTTATAACTTTCAACAATGCTAAATATTTCATTCAATCCAGCCAAACTTAAACTTTTTTTGCTATTCAAAACAGCAAAAAAGAACTCCCCATTTTTTATGTTTTCTTTCTGACTAGTTCTTGTTATAAAATAACTATCTTTGTTATATTTGCTAATTTCGTAATCAAAAGTCAAGTCTGTTTGCGGCGCTACCTCTAATACAAAATGCAAAAGATTATTGTATATCATTTGAATTGCTTTAGGACAATCTTGAAATAAAACACTAGATGGCATAATGGATCTGTTTTTTTTCTAGATGGAGTATGTTTTTGGTTTGGCGTATCTCATAGTCTCCCTGATGCTTTGCTATTATCTAAAATCCGTAAAAAAAAAACTAAAATTCATCGCACTCGATGATCTATCAAAACTTTGTTCAACTTTCGAAAAAAAAAAAAAAAATTCAAAGAAAAAGTTATGAAATTCATTGGTAGTTACAAAGAAATAAGTCCAAGAAACAATAGCACATAGCACTAACTTGTTTTTATTTTATTTTTTTTGTTTCATAAGAAAAATGTTTTCAAGAGTTAGCAATAGAGCACTCAAATTTAGTCAAAGACAAGCTTTACTCAGAAATGTTACATATAGGCCACTATTGGCTTTAAAAAAGCCAAATTACAAAATATCAACTGCGGCTACATACTCCACAAATCCCTCAAGTAACTTTGGTGTGTATGATGACTCAGAATTTATAGATGAATTTGGGAACTTTGAAATATTAGACTTCGAAACTAGTTTGAACAAAATTACAAGTGATTTTTTAATGGCCCATGGAGACAAACCTATAGAGAAAAAGGCTCTGGATAAGTATTGGGGCCTGATCATCAAAGATTACGAAGCCAAATGTAATTTTACAGACGCTGAATCTTTGCAAATGGATACAGCTTTATTGAATCATTACTATAAATTTGTCAGCAATACGTCCAGCTCAAATTTACTAGCAAGTGATTTGTTGTCTAAGTACATCAACATACTAACATTGATTAAGGCCGGATCCATACGTGATTTCTCGATTGCCAAGGGAACTATGGATATTTCAGAGAATCAACACAATCTTGATGAAATGAATTTGAGCATAAATAATAGATTTATAAACGTCTTCGATAGTATACTAAAAATGTTGAATTTTGTACCACTCGCAGACAAGTCGCAAGACATACCTGTTCACTTTTTCTACATAGTCTACTTGAGGTTTATGAATGAACTCTCATTCCAAAGTGGCACTGATATCAAAAATCAGCAAATGAAGGTAGTCAAGTTTTGTTTGAATGAGTTTTCAAAGAACAAAGATTCATCTTTAAACAAGATCTCAAATATTAATTTAAAGCGTTTCCAAAAAATCCAATACTCTTCTTTGTCAACACATTCAAAGATTGATACCGATGATATTGAGTCCATTAGAGCTCTTCAAAAATGTATAATGTATAGAATTTTAATGACCCAAGATGAAAAAATTATATCAAATGTGTGGGACAGCATAAATTTCAGATCAGGTTACTACAAGGATAACATAATTGAAAACTGGAATATCTTCATTGAACAAATGGAAAAAATATTCATCAAAGACAAAACCCCAATGAAAGATTCTTTGAAGGTCTACACCGCTACACATCTATTGTCTGTGCTTACTGAGGATTTGGTTACTTTTAGTGAGGCGAAAATACCAGAAGGAGAGACTTTGATTTTAAGACTAAAAAAATTGCTAAAGTAAGATTATATTTGATATATTGGTATATAGGGATTGTTGTTTTAAATTTCTGCAAAATTTTTGGTTAAAAATTCCATAAATTGTCTTTCAATGTTATCTTCCAAGGAATTCAAATCTGTTTCAGTTTGCTTTCTTATTTTATGTAGTTGAATAAACTGTCTTTTAAGTCTTTGTAAAATATTCAAGTTTGAAAACAATCTTTGCTTAACCAATGGTGATTGAAATTGAATAAACTTGCCTCTGTCAACATCTTCATCGCTCAATAAAAATCTCAGATTCATAGAATTGACTTCCACGTTAAGCCATTCTGACAGTTTCTTCAGCAGATTTGAAGATATATTGTTTAGCTTCATCAAGTAGTCATTTTGAGTGATTGGTTGTAACTTTGTGGTGTTTGATGGCTTCATTTTGTGGGCCAAGTCGTTCAGCTTCTTACTCTCTTCTTCTGTCATACTCTTACCACTAGAAGCTAATGCGTATTTCTGGAACTGCTTTGGATATAAGCATTTCAAGATCTCTATAACTACCTCATCAGTGACTTCGTCTTGGTTTTGTAAAAACTTAAAACAAGGAGAATCCCATCTGTTTCTTTCATTTGGCTCTTCAAATCTCATTGCCAGTTCATTAACTAAATTCTTATCCCACTTGTCCTCGGTACCTTCTTCTTTAATGATATGATCGTTTTCAGTATTAAGTTGACCAGAAGCACTTAGTTCTAAAAGATTTCCTACTCTAGCCTTGTCTAGATCATCACCTACATGTTTAATTGTGTATACCAAGCAATAACCTTCATTGAAATTTTTGCAATCTATAAACAGCTGGTATCTGAAACCCTTTATATAGTTCAAACTGTTAACAATGACTATATTCTTCAAGTTTACATCTCTTCTCATTATTGATTGAATTTTTCCTCTATTAAACTTTTCTAGTTTTGGATCGGAATATGAGCTCGGAGGTATAGACAAAGTTTCATCAGAATGGTAGATAATATTTGGCTTGAATGATAGAGGTGAATTATTAGTGGAATTATCGAAAAATTCATTTAGCTTCTGTATTAAAGCTTCACACGTTTTACTTTTACCTGAGTTAGGTAACCCGGTCAAAAGAATTAACGGCATAGAGTAGTTTGAGAACGTAAAATAAACTTCTTTTAAGGAGTTGTTTGGTGTGGATTAAAAACAACCTTTTTTTAACTATCAAATGTGTAAATCTTAACAACTTTTCTTTTTTTTTTCTCACGATTTCTTTTTTTTTTTCAAATTGCATCCTTCATCACATGAAAGCCACTTCAAGAGATTTCAAAAAAAAAAAAAAAAAAAGGATAAATCAAAACCAGCAAACAAAATAACTATTATACATTCCCTTGAGATCAATCTGTAAATCAAATGCTCAATTTTATGATAATTCAACGAAGATTTTATCATGTTTCGAGAGTTTTGGCACAACTTCCTGTCAAAACCAATAAGTACAAAAACAAGCATATAGAAAAAATCATATATAAAAATGATTCTCTTACAGAAGAAGAAAAGGAATTCAGACCAAGATTAGAGTTCAATTCCCAACTTGTTCCAACATTCAAAAGTATAAAAATACCACCATATGATGTTTTAAAAACTTTGTTACCTTTATACAAACAGTGTCAATTTGTCATTGAAATCAGAGATGTGCGAACACCCTTCACTTCCAAAAATGTCATGTTTGACTTGCTAGGGCTGAAGTCAGTGACCAAGGCTGAAATTGAAAAATTCAACACCGGAGATGAAAATTCAATACCTGTCACTATCGAAGATATGTTGATGAAACAAATTGATGGTAATAACGTTTACAGTGAAGAAAAAGAGCAATCGGATGAAAAGGTAAGAGATGTTGAAAAATTAATTGTGTATACGTTTGGTGATTACTTGAACCGTATGGCACAGGAAAGTTCCGTTTCCAGAAAACTTGTCATTGAATACAAAAAAAAACTGAATTTTTATCACAAGCAAATGAAGGAGAACTACATGATTATAGATGGTACAAATATTCCTAAATCAGGACATGAACTGAGAACTGCATTAAGAACATTCTACTACAGATATGTCAACTCGTATGACAATGTTCTTTCACCAATTGGGTTTAATTGTTTGATAACAGGTATTCCTAATGTTGGTAAATCAAATGTCATAAACATAATGAAACATTGTTTGGATAAGAAAGAAAAAAATGAAATAAAAAAAGTAGTGAAGTCTAAAAATTTCAGTGGTACAACAAGAAATGCTTCAGGCAGAATTAAAGTCGATGATTTTTTACACGGAATATATGTCATTGATACACCAGGGCTAAGTATGCCACCAATCATGTATGATTTGGATATGAGAATGGCATTAGCAATGAACTCTGAACAGATTACAGTTCATGGCAACTCAGACAAGTCCTTAAAGTTGAATGAAATTGATGAAATTATGGAACTAGATTTTGTTTTGTACTTGATTAACTTGCTTTTGAAAAAAGAAGTAATAAAGAATGATTTGAGAATGCCTCTTGTCAATGATGTATGGGAACTCCTAGAGTGGTATTGGCAAAGTGTATTGCTAGATGAGATCAACAATAAACAGCTGAACAGAAGCCAGTTTGAGCATGATATCAATTCTAGATCTAGAGTCAAAAAATTTATGCTTTCAAATACCAGTAGAAAAATTAATGAAAAAGTCAAGGATACCAAGCATGATATCTACTTAAACTGGCAGAACATTGCTCATCACTTGCATCATTATTATTTGAGAAAATTAAGAGGATTCCATATACCATGTTACGATATTAGTTTCTGGCTAGGTGTAAACAGCGAAGGAGACCCTAAACTTAAACACTTCAAAAGTTTCATTCAGAAGCAGATAAAAAAGATTCTGAGCTCTCACCCAGAAGTCCAAATAGAGTTGATGGAGGTTTCTGTTGATGTGAAAACAAAGCTCAAAATAGCAGAGGAAATCAAACGTATCAAGCAAAAAAAGAAAGTCAACCACCTTTCACCAAAAATTGTTGAAAGCATAAAGGCTAAACATGAAGGCAAAAAGAAGAATGCTTTTATGAGAGCCTACAACAAAGTGCTGTTTGAATAAATATCTTCTTTTTGTAGATTTTGTAGATCATTTAGGCACATTATTTTAAATCCGATAGGTTTCTATTTCTAAATCGTCATGATTGAACTCGCGTTTAAGCCCGCTAAACCGATACCGGTCAGTTTTGCAAAAAAAAAATTATGAGTAATTTTAAATTTCAAGGCAGGCCAATTTGTCATACTATGTTTTTTTTTTTACATGCTTTTGAAAAATATCAGTTCATAATACTCAGTATTTGGTATAAAAAGAGAGTTTGAAATTTAAGAATTTAGTTTTAGCTACATGAATATTTAGAGGATGAGACCAAAACAAAAATAAGTTGAGTGAAACTTTCTGAACCAAAAGAAATTTTTTCATTGAAATTGAAAATTTAGTATATCCGGCATAACACTAATTTTTAAACTTCAAACTCTTAACTATCATTTAGAATAAGCAAATAAAAAAAACACACACATGTCTAAAGATACTGAACATAAAAAATCGGCTGCTCAAAAGGTTTCAACAGCTGGATCTTTTATTGCTGGTGCTGCTGCTGCTTGTATCGCAGTTACAGTTACTAACCCAATTGAAGTTGTGAAAACCAGAATGCAACTGCAAGGTGAGCTTAGCGGAAAAAGTGGAGCAAAAGCATATAAAAACCCTTTCCAAGCACTAAAAGTAGTCTTCCACAATGAGGGTTTAAGAGGGCTACAAAAAGGATTAAACTGTGCTTACATATACCAAGTTGGTTTAAATGGTTGCAGATTGGGTTTCTATGAACCTGTTAGATATCAACTTAATAGTTTGATTGCCTCAGATAGCCAAGACCCACATAAGATTCAAAACCCGATTATTAATGTTGTATCTGGTGCTGCTTCTGGTATAATTGGAGCCATTGTAGGTTCTCCTTTGTATTTAGTAAAAACAAGAATGCAATCTTACTCAAGCCATATCCAAGTAGGTCAACAAACACATTATAAATCAGTTATAGACGGTCTATCACAAATTTACAAAAAAGAAGGTGGTGTTACGGGTTTATTCAAAGGTGTAGATGCTGCTATTTTGAGAACAGGTGCTGGTTCTGCTGTTCAATTACCAATTTACAACACAGCTAAAGGTTTATTACTAAGTAATGATTTGATGAAGGAAGGTACCGCTTTACATTTAACTGCTTCTTTGATCAGTGGTATCGGTGTAGGTATTGTTATGAATCCATGGGATGTCATTTTAACAAGAGTCTATAATCAGCAAGGACACTCATATTACACAGGTCCAATTGACTGTTTGAAGAAAACAATAAAGTCTGAAGGTGTAATGGCTCTTTATAAAGGTTTTGGAGCTCAAATATTCAGAATAGCTCCACACACTGTCTTATGTTTGACTTTCATGGAACAAACTATGAAGATAGTTGTAGCAGTTGAAAACAAGTTGAGAGCTTAATATATAAGTACATTTAACCCTAATTTAGCTCTGAACTTTATAAATTTTATTCTTTATCCTTCTTTTACTATGAAAATAAGAGAATTTGACACTAAAGAGAGAGGTTTTGTTTGTTTTTTTTCAGATCATTAAGCAACTGCTTTTGTTCAGTTGATGTATCTTCAAACGCGCCTAAAATTTTATGTCTAAAAAAATAAGCAACGTTTCCCAAAATGGGAATTCTTCGTCTTTTATCAATTCCATTTGTTTTATTTTTGTGTGTGTGTGTTTACTTTTTTCTAGGTTCAAGAACATTATCATTAGATTTACTTACAATTTATATAAATTATGGTTAAACTCTTTATAAGACTCTATGTTTCTTTTTGAAATGGATTGATACGATAAAACCATCTACCATACATCACAATGATTTTTAGACACAGAGTTTTATTATACAATCACTGCAAATCAGTAAACAATTCAAAGTACTACAATGTTGAGTTTAATTTTAGCTTCAAAAATTTTTATAACACCTTACAAAATATTCTCTACAAAGTTTATTTTTTTATCTTTTCTTTGCCAATTGTATCCCAAACGCTATCAACTTTTCAAACTTTAGTTTTAGTATTGCTTTCGTACGGAGAGGTTCCTAATCATCTATCATATATAATGGATGGAAACAGAAGATTTGCAAAATCAATTAATCAACCATTAAAAACAGGTCATGAAATAGGCTCTACAACATTGCAACAAATTATCCATTTTTCTAAAACCATTGGTGTTAAACATTTGTCTGTCTATGCTTTTTCAATTGAAAATTTCAACAGATCTGAAAAAGAAGTTGACCTATTATTAAAATTATTGATAGAAAAACTTACTGACCTTTGCGAAAAAATCAATGACAATGCAATATCCAAAAACCAGATTTTTAAGGGAATCCAAATTAAGATAGTAGGAGACCTTTCATATTTTTCAGACCAAGTTGTAGCCAGTATAAAGGAGATAGAACATAAAACAAAGGTTGAAAATCCAGCTGATGTATCATTCAATTTGTATATATGCTGCCCTTACACATCAAGAAATGAAATATTCCATTCAATAAAAACTAATGTTAAACTGAAAAAAGAAATGGGTGATGATTATTTGATTAATGAGGCTAGCTTGGAAAGGGAAATGTGCTTAGCAAAATACGCACCAACTTGCGATTACTTAATAAGAACTTCAGGAGCAACAAGATTCAGTGACTATTTGATGTGGCAAACCCATAATCAGTGTTCATTTGTATTTTCTGAAACATTCTGGCCCGATTATGGATTCAGAAGTTTTGCCAAAAATATGATTTCATATAGCTATTTCAACAGCTTATACTTATGGAATAAAGATGAGAAGTTTGCACATAAAAAGCATGCTTGTTTAATTTCCAGTCAAATGAAAAAACTTGATAATTTGAAATATTCGATGTTCCAATCTAAAATTTTTGAAAAACCAATCTTTTTCCCAATCAAGATTATTTCCAGAGCTCTTTATAACGGGAGAAGTAACGTGAATTATGAAGAATTAGAATTGGCACCAAAAGCAGCTTCAGTTGTTGAAAGAAGTTAAAAACACACACAAAAAATTTGCAGTCACTCCATTGAGAAATCTGATGAAAGTAATCAATTTGTGTTTCTTCTGAAGCTATTGTAGACTACAACGTCAGCAACCAAAACTAATATACCCACAAATAGACATAGCAAAACTCTCAAGTTCATATCCATATACGGTGTCCAATACCAACAAGCTACAATAGAACTAACAACTGTAAGCAAAATATTAAAAATTGTGGTGTATATCTCCTTTAATTCTTTATGCAGCATTTGAGGTGTAAAGGGTTTTTCTTCTTCAATATATATGTCCTGCAAAATCTGTTTTTTCTTTATGGTGTTTAGTGATTCTTTAAATTCATCCGTGTAATTAATACCATTAATCCTTGGCTCTGATGCTAAAAAGCCTATGTCCTTTAAATCATCAAAGCTAAGTTTTTTACTTTTCAAATGTAATATTAAATCATCAATCGTAAGTGAATTTATGGGTTGTCTGGCTCTATTGTAGTTTGATTCTTCTGTTTTTAAATCTGCTAAAGCAACCACTTTTTCTTTTTTCAAACCAATATATAATAAATTGTCTTCAGCAATGTCTCGTTGCATTATTGTAGTGTCAGTATTTGGTTGTGTATAATTTCAAAGGACTGAGGAAAATTTGCTTGAACAGAAATTTGAGAGAGATTTTTACGCTTTACAAAAATCAATTGATTTTGTTTACATATGTCACGTGTTAGTTTTAAGTTTACATAAACAAATTACACATTTAAATTTTATAATTTTTATTTTTTAACCTTTGGTTTAAGGTACTTTTTTAAAAAGTAATTAAACTAAAAAGTTCTGATATTTAAAATGTAAATTATTTGCCTTTAATTGGATTTATGATGACTGATGAACAAACAAAGCTAACCTCGATAGAGAACCTGTAATTTGTTCCTTTCTAACAATGATATTCATTCATATATTTGCTAAGGCTATTTTTCTTTTTTGGGTATTTTTTTGAAGGAAAAAAAAAAAAAGGTCTTCGGCTATGAACACACAAGCTGTCTGATCTAATATATCGTCAGTAGTAAAAACTTAATCATTGCAACCAAAAGCAAACATCATATAACTTTAAAATGTCTGATATTGCTGATGTTAAAAATGATCACTCTTCTGAACTTCTGAGAAATGAAGAAGAAGAAGATGAGATTATCAATAGTGTAGCTAAAATTAATACAGAAGAGGTATTTAAGGACCAGCCTGTTCACTTACTAGACAGCACATGGACACTATGGTATACAAGACCAAAAACAAACAAGAAGTATAATTGGAAGTCTCAACTTCAGCCTATAGCTGATATAAATAGTATTGAAGAGTTTTGGGCTTTGCACGCTTTGATACCGTCAATTGAGGAGATCCCTGTAAAAACTGATTACCACTTATTCAGAAAGAACATCAGACCAGAATGGGAAGACAAAGAAAACAGCAAAGGTGGTAAGATTATTGTAGAGTTTAATGATTATGAAAGAATGAACACTGTTTGGACTAATTTGATGATTATGGCTATATGTGAACATTTTGAAGATTTACCACCATTAGAAAAAGATAATGAATTTTTAGACAAACCTGAGTTGTTTTATGACAAGTTCAACACCAAAGAAAATGAAGAAACAACAGCTATTCCAGAATACAGCAAGGAAAATCCAGTCGTTAATGGTGTAGTTTTCAGTAAAAGATACAAAAATTTAAGGGTTTCTCTTTGGGCCAAATATTACTTTGATAAAATGAAAAGTATCCAAATTGCTTTGAAAATTAGAGGTTTAGTATTAAACTGGCTGAAGGCACATGATCTAGATAAAGAATATACTTTTGAGCTTAAAGAGGAAGAGGTCATAAGTTATGGACCTCATGAGAATAACAAAGCATTGAAGGAGGTGAACATCGTTGTCAAATTCCTCACACTAAATGACAACATCCATCTTATATCTTTACCAGTTGAAAAGAATGAAAAGTAGTATTAAAAAAAAAAAATAATAAGTTATATATTTTTAGAATACTTTATATTCTCTCAATAAATTGTTTTTCCTTCAAGGCTCAGACTCACATATCTCTTTCAATTTTACTTTAAAAATGTCAAAAAAGCAAAAAAAAAAATAATAACTTTAAAGGGGGGATCCGGGAATTGAACCCGGGACATCTTGCACCCAAAGCAAGCATCATACCACTAGACCAATCCCCCGTTTTAAAGTTATATGTTCTTAACCTTCACTTTTTAATTTGTATTCGCGTAATTGTTACAACAGACAAATTGCTCAAACCTATAACAATTTTTTACAACATTCACCATAATGGCAAGCAATAATCATCTGAAATTATAAATATGATCAGCTGTTTATTTTGCTATTTTGCTGCTTTCATAATAAGCTTGTTTGTTTTAATGCGGTCTGTGTTTACTGTTTTATCTTTAATATGAGTTTCATATTCCCAGCTAAACTTTTAAAACAAAAAAAATGGATTGAGGTCTAATGATTTTAGTTTTTCTCTATGTTTGATATAGTAGTGGTAAAATAAAACTTTATACAAACATTTTTGATTCTTACAAGATACTACTTATTACAAAAAATATAGGCAATTGATTAAATATACTCAGGTGTCTTAATAGTCTAAGCTGCATTCAAAAACATTTCTTTTAAAGGTTTTATATATACATATATCCATTAATCAACTTTGTTTTTTGGTAAATAAAAAATTAGATCTAGCCTATCACAATAGCAAGTAATCAAACAGAGTAACATTGCTTTAAAAAACAGTTCCATCACTAATCAAATTAATTGGTGGGCCACCGCTCATTTTGGGTCTTTTTTTCATGGCAATAATTCTTCCACCTTTCCATGAGCCAGCTTCTATTAATTGACACAGTTCTAAATCATATTTTAATTCTGCATTAACCAAAGGTAAGATATAATCCAACAAACCTACAGTCAAACATCTCCATTCAACAATAACTCCATCATGTGGTTCATAGCTTGGTATTTCAGATGCTTCATTAACCTTTCCTTGGTGAATTTCTTTTGAAGCTTCTAAACCTTTAGCCAAAATGTCTTTCTTCAGAGCAATAACATCAAAATCTAAAAATAATCCTCCATTTCTGTATTCTGGCAAACCTGTTTGAAGATCAGTGTTTAGAATGTTGAATTTATATCCGTAATTTTTTAACGGAATTAATAGAGAGTAACAAAGCCACTGAGTCAACTTGTGAAAGGTAACAATGTTATCAGGACAATCCGGAATTGAATCACAATACCAAGCATCTCCCAATGGATTTCCTGCAATAGATAATCTGCCTCTTGGCCAGATACTGACTAAACCTTCCATCAAAGCATCCCATACCTGAGACAAGTCTACAGTTGGTTCGTTATACTCAGATAGCTTGATTTTGTACAGGTAGTCAATCATATTACCAGGTCTAGCATCTGCCCCAAAAATTTCAG
Source organism: Hanseniaspora meyeri (assembly GCA_030370665.1). Classification (NCBI taxonomy): domain Eukaryota; kingdom Fungi; phylum Ascomycota; class Saccharomycetes; order Saccharomycodales; family Saccharomycodaceae; genus Hanseniaspora; species Hanseniaspora meyeri. Next base: position 417,795 of record CP113884.1, on the reverse strand, counting down.
TGTTTGAGCACAAAGCGTCTCCCAGTGATGTGATTAAATGTAATCTACCCTCTAGGCCATTGACAATATTTTTATCAGTTACTTGGAAATTCTCTTTGAAGTCATCCATGGTCCAAGCTTTTAAAGCACTCCCATTTACTTTATAGGGGTCCTTTTCTGGTTCACTAGATAATTTTCCATCTATAAATATATTAAATGAGGCAACACCCAAACCTTCAGATCTACCAATAGTGGTATTTGTGGACTTTTCATGATACTTCCAAGTTGTACCAGCTCCAGCATCTATCAAAACACTGAATACAAATAAATCAATTATTTTTTTACATATTTCAATTTCATCAATACCCAAGTCCTTCCATTTTTGAATTATTGCAGACATTCTATCAACACCGGAGGCATTGATGTGTTGCCATCTTCCATGTGGTGGAATAGTTTTCAGGTCGTTGTTTGTTGGGTAATCTGGTCTGATAACTTCATTAACAACAAAGTCAACAACATCTGGCACCTTATCAAGGTTCAAAGTAAAATATTTTCCTCCTCCATTTTCTTTGATAAATTGAAAAACATTTGATGTGGTTTCTCTCACAGATTTTATTGATTTGTAGTATGCAAGGGATTTTTTTGCTGGTGGCTCAGTCAAAGTCATTTATAAAGTATGGTTTAGTTTTTTTTGCTGTTTTCTACTTTTTAAAATAATTAAGAATAACAGTTATTTGGGAAAGTCTCTGTACTTATATACATTTGGGGTTTTTTCCCTCTATTAAGCTATAACTCAGTGTTATAAGTTTGTTGTGTTGAGCGTTCCGATAATTTACCACCTTTTGCTCAAAAGATAAGAAATTCCAAAAAAAAAAAATTCGCCTTATCAAAAATATGCTAAAAAAAGTCTTAAGTCCAACGGTGATATTGTGTGTGCGCTTTTAAACATTTCGCTTAGCAAATAAAAAAATGCTACACTTTTTTTTTAAAGAAAAAACATAAAGCGTAAAAACAAAATTTCCCCTTTGGTACAACTTCAAATATTTTTTTTGTAATGATCTGAGAAAAAGTGTGTTAATTCAATTTCTTTGGGTGACAAAAGAAAAAAATTCAGCCAAACGGGGTTTTCTTATTTTTCTTTATTTCACGTTTTCAAGAATTAGTGAATTTATAATCAAATAAGCAATATAACGTAAAACCTAGAAACCTTTCTAAAAAGTATAAAAGATAAACCACTAAAAATGTCTGAAGTTGAAAAAGTCGAAATCCAAGACCAACCTGAAAAGGTCTACTATGTTCAATTAAACATGGTCTCCTCCAACGTTAAGGAATTAGAAGAATTCGCCACCGTTGCCGGTAACAAGTTTGCTGCTTTAAAGACCAAGAAGGGTCCAGTCAGATTACCAACCAAGACTTTAAAGATCACCACCAGAAAGACTCCAAATGGTGAAGGTTCCAAGACTTGGGAAACTTACGAATTAAGAGTTCACAAGAGATACATTACCGGTCAAATCCCAGCTTCCGCTATTGTCCACTTCTTGAACTTCACTGTTCCATCTTCCGTTACTGTTTCCATCCAAACCAAGGAATCCTCTGCTTAAATTCAATAAGATTAAATTAAATTATTACAATTTTTTTCTACTTATTCAATGATAACAGTCCATTCTTTTGGCTTACAATTAAAAAAAAATCAACTTTGAACAGGTTGGGACACTATACCAAAAATGATTAATACACAGTTTTATTGAATTCTTGCCTACTCTAGGCTCAACAAAACAGTTTTCCATTATCTTTTAGCTGAGAGCTATCAGTAGCTAGAAACATAATAAAAGGGTTCGAATATTATTTTTGATGTAAATTATCGCTTTTCTTTCTAACGAAAGAAAAATGATTACCGGTTTCTGTCATTAATTCAGTAATTTTGGATAATAATCATTATAGTGTTTGCAAACTGGTTTAAGATTGGCCACAGTAATATAGTCAATGAGTTTTGTTGTTTTATTATAATTTTAATCAAAACTTGAAGTACTTAATTTTTTTTTGATTTAATCAAATTCAAATGAATTAGCTTTGTATTTTATATATCCTATAATTTAAAATGAACATGATTTTCGGTTTGTTATGTTATAACCATTATTATTTTCTATTTTACTTTAGTTTTTGTTGCCAAATCTTTCAATGTAATCAAGTAAGGACTACGCCCAGTTAACCTATCTAATGACCGCGGGAATGAAATGCTACTTGCATCTGAACCGTCAGCAGATATTATGAAAGAACCATCTGAAAATACTTCATTATCGTCGGTGGTTGTATTATCAAATATATCAGGGTGCTGAGCCGAACTCAATTTAACCATAGAATCATTTTCAAACAAGGTTTGAAATGTGAGCTCAGAATACTCATTTTTGGTTGTTGGTGTATTATACTCTGATTTATTGGAAAAAGACTCACTGATATCCCCATTTTTTTGAACACTTCTTATTGAAGAGACTCTTGGTCTTTTTTTTGGTACTTCTGTGTTAATATACAAATTGTTCCAAGTCCATGTTGGCTTTTTTACAGAAGGGTGGTGGTACATCTCATCCGATATAACAGTGCCATCATACTCTGAGTTAAACTTTGGCTTTTTTAAAGTGCAAAGAAATTCTCTTTGTGAGCTTGTGGATGAGGCAAAGCTGCAATGTCTTTTTTGAGCGGCTTTATTTGATAGATGCTGATTGAAGTCTTCAAAGATCATGTAACTAGATGGATCGACATGTGTACTGAGTTTTTCGTATTCAGGGTCTGAAATGTTTATGTTTTTATGTTTATACAAAGACACATGGCAATTTATGTTGTTTTTGTTTCTATGTGATAGGTAAGTCATAATTTTTTTTTATATTGTACAGCTGTTGTGAATAATTGGCAGATGAATTATACCTTCTTTTAATTTTAAAACTTTGAGTTTTCTTAACAAATTTCAAGAACGTATGGTTAACTTGGTCTTTAATACAACGGTTAAGCAGCGTGTTTTTGTAAGACAAGATGCTTCTAACTGAAAGAAAAATTAGATTTTGAAGATACTCTCTTTGTAACTTTTTGCTAATATTTTTTTTCTGATAAGTGAAAAGTTATAGTCTCAAAAACGATATATCTATTTTTTTTTTTTTTGCAATTGATTAAACCTAACTATATCCGATTCATTAAGGTAAAGAAAAAAAAAAAACTTGTAAAAAATCATTCTTCAGTTACACTTAAAAATTACAAACGCTTGATGTTATTTCCTTTAATAATCAAAACAAGCAGCAAACACGAACACCAATTGTAAATTAAAACAGACTATATAGTTTAGTATATTATTTATTGCTTGTTTAACGATTAAAAATGGAGTTTGACGAGAATTTACTCAGCAGTAAAGCTGATTTAGACAATATTACATTGGATGAGCTACGAAAGATACACCAGGAAATCCATGATGAAGCTGACAAGTACTTCAAGGTACTCACCGAAAATGCTGGCAACAAGACTCAAAAAACGAAGGCTAAAAAAGCTATTAAGGAAATTAATTTTAAGCTGAGTTTTTATCAAAACAAAGAAATACAAGAATGGAATGCTTTACATCCCGAGCATACAAATGATGAAGATGAGTCTTCAGATGAGGAGATGCGTCCCGAAGATCTTCTTAAGCACATTTCTGAGGTCAAGATAGAAGACAAGCCCAAAGCGACCGAATCTGAGGCCCCAAAACTGCAGAAGAAAAATAGACAGAAGGAGCGTAAAATGAGAAAACAAGCTGAGATAAATGAACAAAGAAAACAGGCAGAGTTGGAGGCTAGTCAATTACCAGATTTGAAGAACATAGAGTATGTGAAGCTAGAGGAGAAGTGTAGAGAACTAAAAGTTGTACAAGAGGAAATCAAAGCCGATGGAAACTGTCTATTTTCTTCTGTAGTCAATCAGTTAAAAGCCAGACACTCTCCTGAGTTGTTCAGCACTTACGATATCCCTGAAGAATTCAAGTATCATAATAACGCTGAATTTTTTTACGATCAGCTCTCTCAAAAACTTCTTAGAGAACTTGTGGTATGCTATCTACAGTCACACAAAGAAAGTTTTCAATTTCTTCTTTTCAATGAAGAAACAGATGATCTGTATGACTTTGATGAATACTGTAATATGATGAGAGATACCTCTGCTTGGGGTGGCGAAGCTGAACTGTCCGTCATTTCTGAAATGTTCAGATGCAACATATATGTATTGCAGCAGGACTCAAGCTTTGAAATAGGAAACTCTGCATTATCAAATCCTACTTTGAAATTGGTATACTACAAGCACACATTAGCTCTTGGAGAACACTACGCATCATTAATCGACAAATAGACGTTAGTACTATATAAAAACAAAACATATTCGTATATAAAAGATAATTGCATTATTATTTACCATGGTTTGCCAGTGTAGTATTCTTTTTGCTTGAACATCCAAACCAAAGAAGTTGTAGCAACAATAAATGGTCCAGCAATACCCTTGTCAAACTTACAAGACTTGAAAGCAAGGAGTTCAGATCCAAAGTGACCTAAAGCAACAATATAACTAATGAAGCAGATTTGGTAGACTTGTTCATTGGATGGGTATAAAGCAGCATACAATCTTACGACACAGGAAATAAAAGTCCAAGTCCCAAACAGTCTGCATGATAACTCGTTGATCTGGTTGTTTCTTTTCAAGCTTGTGTTACCGTAAACTTTTCTAGTCAGGGAGATACCAATGTTGGAGAAACATTGTATACTGTTGAAAACAGAAACAACGGATATGAACAATAGCCACTTAGGTAGATAGTTGTTGGAAACTATGACAGGTTTTAGTGTGCCAACTATAGAATTAAGAATGTTGTCAAACATGTTGATTATTTGGTTATTGGTTTTGCAATATATAGCTTTAGTTTTGTTATTATCGATATCAAGAGGCGTACTCTGTAAACCCTGAAAATGTACTGTAAACATTTATACCTGAATTTTTTTTTTTTTTTTTTTTGGTGTGACTTTTACTTTCTTTCGTTTAGAAGATATACACGTGACAAGCAAAATTTAAAATTGCTCTACGATGCAATTAGAGTGTAAGATATCACATTGCAATGTTTTAAAGCCAAGAGGTAGGCTGTATAAAAAATAAAAATAAAAATAAAAATAAAAATAAAAATAAAAATAAAAAACAAATAAAACAAGAGTCGATGAGCAAGAACGGAAGTATAGTCTGAAACATGAGTAAAAGATTATTGATAGAAAAATTGTAGAATTCGTGATTTTTCTTTTCTTCAATGAAAAAAAAAAAAAAAATTACATGTAATGGTTTTGATTTCAGTTAGGTAACATATTGGTCTCACTGGGAATACATACCGTCTTTTTGGATAAAAGATTAATGGCATCCCCCAATCGAAGAGCTGGGTTTATAGCGATATGGCCTGATGGCCAATTTCATCATATAACAAAACCATTATTGTAGAAAAATTGAACAATTTTTAGACTCATTCAACTGAATGATCACATGTTTGACTTGAGCATTACGTGATGGTTTCGATAATTTTATATTAAGTAGTATTACAGATATACTTCTAAATGAAGTTGTAGTTTGCAGCCGAAGTAAAAAAATTGTTCAAAGCGCCATTCAGCTTTTATAGTAGGGAACAAAAAAAAGAGTCAGACGTGTTTGTGAACTTTGGGGGTTTTTTAGGCCAAAAACAAAAAAGAAAATGAGAAAAAAAAAAAAAATTCAGCTTAGATTTTGTTTTTTCCCAAATAGGAAGTCAGTTGTAATCAAGACAAGTCACGGGACTGGAGTTGCCTTTTTCGGACATAAACAAGGTTCGTGTCCACAGCGTTGTGGATGTTATGGATCAAACATGACTGTGGGTAAGGTAAAAGAAATGAAACTGGACCCTATTTGAACATTAAAGTGTGCAGTTTAGACGCTAAAAATGAATAACAAATCAAAAAAACAAAAGTGTGCATGTTTTTCCGAAGATATCCTTAGCAGTACGATAACCAATTGATTTCGGTAGGTACTTCAATATAATACCCACATGTGCACTATAAAAGGGTCTTACTTTTCTTTTTTTTTTATTTGTACCGCACATAATTTTGCTGCAAGTAGCCTAGAAAGTCCCTCTATGTTTCTGTTTGATCTCTTGTGTTTCAAAATCTCATGTTTTGGTCGACAGCCGGAATTGACAATTCATCAATAATTGGTCAATGAAAATTCATTGTTTGCCTTTTCGCGTCTCCGCATTTCCGTCGGTTTATTTGCCAGAGGTTCGTTTTTTTCTTGCAAAAAGACTCGGAACAGTGAGGAAACCGCCAAACGTTCAACCTTAATCTGCTGCGGTTTGGTTATAAAACTTGAAATTGGTATTTTTTTAAATTTGATTTTGCAGTCAACCGATGGAATAACTTTATAAGCAAGGGTCCGTAGCATTTAATTTTACTGAATAATTTTTTTTTTGAAGACTGAATAATATATTCTTATCCAAAAAAATTATCATAATGAGATGTTTTGACTGTTGACATTTCTCTTGGATTTATTTTTTTTCTGTCCGATGTATATAAACGAAGCATATTTGTTTACAACAGAAAAATTTGGATGACTGAGTGGATTAAGAACTCCTCTTTTTTAATATTTTTAACCCTCTTTTAAGACTTCTCACATGCTCTTCTTTCTTTAAATTGCGTGATCGGTGTTATAACGATAAAAAATTTCAATCTTTGACTCTTGGTTATTATTTAAAGCTAATTATATCAATGAAATTATTGAACATACACAAAAAAGAGAAGTAATCTATTAAAACCATAGATAAAAAGACTTCACGAAAAACCAACAACCAGTGAGTTTCTGAATCAGGATATCAGATTATGTACAGAAGATTTTTAAGCCCACTGTCGGCAACCTTTGTCAGAAGCAAACCATTCAAACAAAACCTGAACTTACGTGTTTTGAGCCATAGAGCCAATGCAACCGTCAGCGTCCCAAGCACCCAGAAAGCTGTGGTCTTTTACAAGCACAACGACGGGTTGAAGTACGAAGATGTCAAAACCCCACAACCAAAGTCCAATGAGCTTTTGGTCAAGGTCCTGTACTCAGGGGTTTGCCACACTGATTTACACGTCTACAAAGGTGACTGGACTGAAATTGACTACAAGTTCGACCCTTACTTGGTTGGTGGCCATGAGGGTGCAGGTATAGTTGTAGGAATGGGTTCCCAGGTAAAAGGCTGGAAGCTTGGTGATTTAGCTGGTATCAAGTGGTTGCAGTCATCTTGCCAGTCATGTGAGCACTGTGAAACTGGTCATGAGTCCAACTGTGAGCATGCTGAGTTGAGTGGTGCCACACACAACGGATCATTCCAACAATATGCAACAACTGATGCTGTCCAAGCTGCCAGATTAACTAATCCTAAGGAATTAGCTGTTTGGGGTGAAGAAAAGTTCGATGAGTACATGGCCAAAGTCTCTCCTATCCTGTGTGGTGGTTTGACTGTTTACAAAGCTTTGAAGTCCTCCAACCTGAAGCCAAACCAATGGTGCTTGGTTACTGGTTGTGGTGGTGGTTTAGGTTCTTTAGCCACCCAGTACGCTAAGGCCATGGGATTCAGAGTTATTGGTATTGATTCCGGTGAGGAAAAGGAACAGTTCTTCAAAAAACTTGGTGGTGAAGCCTTCATTGATTTCAGAAAAACCAAGGACATTGTCAGTGATATTCAGGAAGCAACCAGAGGTGGTCCACATGCAGTCATTAACTTGGCCACTTCTTCTGATTCCATTTCTTTATCCACCAAGTACTGCAGAACCAACGGTACCATTGTCTTGGTTGGTTTACCAGCCGGTGCAGTTGTTAAGTCTGATGTATTTGACCATGTTGTCAAGTCCTTGAAAATTGTAGGTTCCTATGTAGGAAACAGAGCCGACACCAGAGAGGCCTTGGAGTTCTTCAACAGAGGTTTGATCAAGTCCGAAATCAAGATTGTTGGATTGAGTGACTTGCAAAGTGTCTTTGACGACATGGAACAAGGTAAGATCGTTGGTAGAGTTGTTGTAGACACTGCCAAATAATGTAAAAAAACAATAAAAATATATATGAATATGCTGTGCACATTTTACGCTAATGATAATAATTAAACATTGAGTGTGAGTGGATCACATGACGCGCTGTTGTCGGTGACTGATGAGAGCATCCCTCTTAGTGAGTGTTGATGATGAGCAGTGGAAACATTAAGGCGTTTTGTGCTGACTCATCTTTTTTTTCTGTGAAAACTGCTGACGTATGGCATAAATATCCTTATCGCTTTGTTAACCATGTTTACTGTTATGAGAAAAGATTTCATCATTTATTGAATGTGGAGGTTTGTTAAACCCATTTAGCCTATACTTCTTATCACTAGAAGTATTTTTTTTTTTTTGATGACAAAACATCTGGGTGGGTTTTTTTGTACGGTGAGGCTGATTTTTCCCCTAAATTATGACGAGAAAGCTCTAGTAAAAAAAAAAACCTCCCATACCAGCAAGTCATTAGCAGAAAATTATAATTATTGGTAATGTGCAAAGGATGACTTGGCTTGGTGAGATCGATAGATAACAGATATATGGGTGGAGTATAAATAAGCGGGTTACCAGCTTACATGGATTTTGTAAAATTAAGAACATAGAAAGGGTAACAAAAACCATACAAATAATAATTTAAATAAAAATGGATAAATTTTTAAACGCTTTTGCAGTATACAACCCAAACAAACATATCAAGGACGGCGGTAAGGGATATACCTCTGGTGGAGGTGGTAGCTCTAACCCGGGCAGAGCAACTGAGGTGATCTATGCCAAGGAGTGGACCGGACCTAATACCAAAGAAAGAAAAAATTCAGCTTCGTCAATGAGCGAAGACCAGAAGAAGGAGTTGCTAGCCACGCTACCTACGACAGTTGATTGGTCAAAGATGACCAAAGCCCAGTGGAATAAGATTGGCCAAGCCTTGCCTGATGACCCTAACAAGATGAAGAACTCACCAAACAACAGAGTTAACATCTAAAGGTGGTAATTAATGACTATATATATGAATTAAAATTAACTATATCTATTTTAAAAAAAGACTTTTTCAAGGGGAAATAAAAATCTATTCTCAGACTACACTTTGCAATTTTTAAAGCCGACAGCACAGAGAATTGGCAAACACACCATTTAGGCAAAATATAATCAATGAAGATTTTCAGGAGAGTAAGTCACGCTTTCCCAAGATGAAAAAAAATCAAGAGGAGAAGAGTAGCCTCTCCACCCACAATGAGCTGATCTGATCTTTTTTTTTTCCTATTTTGAAGAAAGAGCCCTTTTCCTGATTTGAATCTATATATCTTTTTTTTTTGGTGTTTAGCGCCTTTTTTTTTTTTAAAGAAAAAAAAATATAGAAGAATCAGTGGCGTCAGCGGTGTATCGCTCACAAAACGGGGCTACTTGTCTAAGCGTTTACGGCGACAAAGAACGCCTTTTTTTTTGGTAACTTTTGCCCCTTGTACTTTTTTTATGCTGGGGAGAAAAAAAAAGTGGAAAAAAAAAAAAAATCCAAGCTGATGACTCAATTTTCACTCTCTTATTCAGTTATTAATGGACAAAGAACTTCATATTTTTCAATTTCTATAATTTCAAAGAGAACTGGTTTCTGATTTCATAGTGACACAAATAAAATACTCAAAAAAAAACACCAACATACTTATCTATTAGCGATTATATCTAATAAGGCTTGCTTTTGAATCCAGAAAAAACCACTATAAAGAGAACGAACTCCTTTAAGTAATTCAAAGATAATTTAATATCATTATTGTTCATCTGAAAACTCAACTTTTGATTTTAAAACCAACTACATTCAAGCCGTATTTATTTTCATATTACTAATTGCTGTATTTTTTCATAGTAAACAAAACAAGATAAAATAAAGAGAAATAAAACCAATATGCTAAAACAAAACAGAACTATGCTTTGCAAGCAAACCTACAAGACCCAAGCTTTAAAGGCCTTGAGCAAAAGAAATATCAAGCCTTTAATCACCAGGGCTTACGCTTCTGCATCTACTTCTGCCTCACCAAATCCAAGTGTCAGACACTCCAGAGCAACTCCTGCTCCAAGTTTCAACCAATCCTTTGCCAACGAACCAAGTTTCCAAACTGATCTAGATTCCTCCTTGGTTGGGTTGACTGGTGGTCAGATCTTCGAGCAGATGATGAGAGTCCACAAAGTCGATACTATCTTTGGTTACCCAGGTGGTGCCATTCTGCCTGTATACGATGCCATCCACAACTCCGATGCTTTCACCTTTGTTCTTCCTAAGCACGAACAAGGTGCTGGGCACATGGCCGAGGGTTATGCCAGAGCCACTGGTAAAACCGGTGTTGTTTTAGTTACCTCAGGCCCTGGTGCCACTAACATCATCACCCCAATGGCCGATGCCCTTGCAGATGGTGTTCCATTGGTTGTCTTCACCGGTCAAGTATCTACCTCTGCCATTGGTACCGACGCCTTCCAAGAAGCTGATGTCGTTGGTATTTCTAGATCATGTACTAAATGGAACGTCATGGTCAAGAACGTTGATGAACTTCCAAAGAGAATCAATGAAGCCTTCCAAATCGCCAACCAAGGCAGACCAGGTCCAGTCTTGATCGATCTACCAAAGGACGTCACCTCCGCCATCCTAAGAAATAGCCTTCCAAAGTCTCAAGTTGACCCTAATGCCGTTAACCCAAAGGTAGCAAACAGCTCTGCTGTTTTACCTACAAACACCATATCCAAACTAGCCAAGAAAGTTGTTGATGACTTTACTTCAAAGAACATTTTGAAAGCTGCTGCATTAATCAACATTGCCAAGAACCCGGTAATTTACTGTGGTGCTGGTATTCTAAACAACGGTGAATTAGGTCCTCAGTTGTTGAAGGAATTGGCTGAAAAGGCTCAAATACCAGTCACCAATACCCTTCAATCCCTTGGAGCCTTTGACCAAAGGGACTTCAAGTCCCTTGATATGCTGGGTATGCACGGTAGTGGTGCCGCCAACCTTTCCATGCAAAATGCCGACTTAATCATTTGTATTGGTGCTAGATTCGATGACAGAGTCACCGGTACTTTGAGCAAGTTTGCTCCAAAGGCTAAGGAAGCTGCTGAACAAGGTAGAGGTGGTATCATCCACTTCGATATCAGTGCAAAGAACATTAACAAGGTTGTTGAAGCCAATGTTTCCATTGAAGGTGATGCTGCTGAAAACTTGAAGGATTTGCTGCCTTTAGTTGAAAAGGTCTCTAAAAACGACAGAAGCGAATGGTTCAATACCATTGAAGGCTGGAAAATGAAATATCCTTACTCATACACAAAAGAAACTGCTGGTTCCTTAATCAAGCCACAAACCGCTATAGCCAGACTATCCCACTGGGCCAATGAGCTTTATCAAAGCAAAGGCAAAGACGTCATAATCACCACTGGTGTTGGCCAGCATCAAATGTGGGCCGCTCAACACTACCTGTGGACCAAACCAAGACAATTCATATCATCTGGTGGTTTAGGTACAATGGGTTACGGTCTTCCTGCTGCCATTGGTGCCCAGGTTGGTAGAAAAGACGCCATCGTTGTTGACATTGATGGTGATGCTTCCTTCAACATGACCATTGGTGAATTAAGTGCCGCTGCTCAAGCCAGAGTTCCTGTCAAGATTTTATTACTGAATAACGAAGAACAAGGTATGGTTACTCAATGGCAGTCATTGTTCTACGAAAACAGATACTCCCACACCCATCAACTGAATCCTGATTTCGTCAAGGTTGCTGAAGGTATGGGTGTCAAGGCTCAAAAAGTCGAGGACCCAAGCAAACTAGACGAAGCCCTAAAGGACTTCTTAGCCTACAACGAAGGTCCTATGTTATTGGAAGTCAAAGTCGAACCTAAGGTATGTGTTCTACCAATGGTCCCTGCTGGAAAAGGTCTAGACGAGTTCATCACTTACGACCCAGAAGTTGAAAACAAGATGGCTGAAGAAAGACATCTAAGAACCGATGGTAAGTACTAAAACTCTATATATAGAAGTTAATCTTTGATTTAATTATTGTTTATTGAATAAAGCCATTTGGGAATAGTTGGCGGGTAAGTATTTATCCGGCTCTTGTTATTTAGAAATATCCATGAACCAAAAGCCTGTGTGAACTAAAAAAAGACACCAGTATTCTTTTTTTTTATGTATTTTTTTTTTTTTTTTTTTACCTTAAATAATTGTGGTAGAATTTCTTCAGACAAATAAATCATTAACCAAACAACAGCAAAATAAAACCCATCACTACTACAGGTTGGATTCTAATTTTGTAATTGATACAGAACAATCGAAAAAAGCTCTTTATTGTGGAATATTTGTATTTCATTTATTAAATTTTTTTACTTAGAATAATAATCAATAGTCAACGTCTTATAAGCTAATCAGTTAAGTTCGAACTTGAAAAAAATAAATAAAAAATACTATATAAATTACCAGAAATACACACACAGCTACTGATCTTTTTGAACAAATAACTATTTTGGAAATATGGCATTTCTTAAAAAAACACAAAGAACAAAAAACCAAGGTCCTGCACCAAAAAAGAAAATCCAAAAGGCCACTTTTGAAGCTCACAAGAAAAAAGAAGTTGGTGTATCAGACTTAACACTGCTAAGCAAGATCAGCAATGAGTCGATAAACGATAACTTGGAACTGAGATTTAAAAATTCTTTGATTTACACATACATAGGAAATGTGTTGATTTCTGTTAATCCATTCAGGGATTTGGGTATTTACACCGAAAATGTTTTGGAGTCATACAAAAACAAAAATAGATTGGAACAACCACCACATGTCTTTGCCATTGCTGAGTCCATGTACTACAATTTAAAAGCCTATAATGAAAATCAATCCGTTATTATTTCGGGTGAATCTGGGGCTGGTAAGACTGAAGCAGCTAAGAGAATCATGCAATACATTGCATCCGTTTCCGGATCTTCTCAAAACGAAAACATTGGGAAAATCAAAGATATGGTATTAGCAACAAATCCATTGTTGGAATCTTTTGGTTGTGCAAAGACATTGAGAAACAACAACTCTTCTAGACATGGTAAGTACTTGGAAATCAAGTTTAATGAACAACATGCCCCAGTAGCAGGCCACATCACCAATTACTTGCTTGAAAAACAAAGAGTTGTTCAACAATTAAAAGGCGAAAGAAACTTCCATATATTCTACCAATTCACCAAAGGTTGCTCAGAAAAATATAGACAAATGTATGGTGTCCAAGGCCCTGACCAATATGTCTACACTGCCACATGCATTGATGCTGAAACCATTGATGATGTCAAAGATTGGCAAGATACCCTTGAAGCAATGAGGGTCATTGGTATAACTGAAGCAGAACAAGATGAAATCTTCAGAGTCTTGGCTGCCATCTTATGGATTGGTAACATCTCATTTGTTGAAAACGATGAGGGTAATGCAACTGTCAAAGATTCTTCTGTTACTGACTTTGTAGCATACCTGTTACAGATCGACAGTCAAGCACTAACAACAGCATTGGTCGAAAGAATCATGGAAACAAATCATGGTATGAGAAGAGGATCCGTTTATCACGTTCCATTGAATACAGTTCAAGCAAATGCGGTAAGAGATGCTCTAGCCAAGGCTGTTTACAGCAACTTATTTGATTGGATTGTTGACAGAGTAAATGTTTCATTAGGATCCACAGGGAACGAAAACGACTCTTTGAAGACTATAGGTATCTTGGATATTTACGGCTTTGAGATTTTTGACAAGAACTCTTTTGAACAACTGTGTATCAACTACGTCAATGAAAAACTGCAACAAATCTTTATTCAATTGACTTTGAAGTCCGAGCAAGAAGAATATGCAGCCGAACAAATTGAGTGGACTCCTATCAAATACTTTGATAATAAGATTGTTTGTGATTTGATTGAAGCTAGAAGACCTCCTGGTATTTTTGCTGCCATGAATGATTCTGTTGCCACTGCACATGCGGACTCTTCTGCTGCTGACCAAGCCTTTGCTCAAAGATTGAATTTATTTGCATCCAATCCTCATTTTGCCAATAGACAAAACAAGTTTATTATCAAGCACTATGCTGGTGATGTGACTTATGATGTTTTGGGTATTTCTGACAAAAATAAAGATCAACTACAAAAAGATTTGGTTGAGTTGATGGGTACAACCTCCAACAATTTTATAAAGACTATTTTCCCTGCTGAAGTTAACAAGGATAACAAAAGAAGACCTCCAACTGCAGGTGACAAGATTATCAAAAGTGCTAATGAACTAGTCGAAAAGCTATCTAAGACAAAGCCATCATACATCAGAACCATCAAGCCAAACCAAACCAAAAGACCTGAAGATTACGATCAAGGCCAAGTATTACATCAAGTTAAGTACTTAGGTTTACAAGAAAACGTAAGAATTAGAAGAGCTGGGTTTGCATACAGACAAACTTTTGATAAGTTTGTTGAAAGATTCTATTTGTTGTCTCCAGCATGTTCATATGCAGGTGATTATACCTGGCAAGGATCAGAATTGGACGCTGTTAAAGAAATTTTAAAGTCCACAAGAATTCCTAATACAGAATACCAAATTGGTACTACCAAGGTCTTCATCAAGACACCGGAAACCATCTTTGCTCTAGAAACTATGAGAGACAAGTACTGGCACAATATGGCTGCAAGAATTCAAAGAGCTTTCAGAAGAAGACTGCAAAGAAAGATCGATGCTATCACCAAAATTCAAAGGGCTATAAAGGAATACAGACACGGTAACAAATTCGAGCAATTGAGAGATTATGGTACTGCTAATGTATTGAAATACAGAAAAGAAAGAAGAAGCATGTCATTGCTGGGTTATAGATCCTTTATGGGTGACTACATGGTTTGTAATGGTGTTAAGAGTAAAGGTGCCTTCATTAAAAGACAAGTAGGCATTAAAGAACCAGTGCTCTTTTCTTTAGGTGGGGAAATGCTCTTTACGAAGTTTGGAAGATCTGCTGTTAGATTAAAAAAGACATTTTTGTTGACAATGCAAAACTTGTATATCATAACAGCTAACAATGTTAACAACCAAGTTACGTATTCTACTGAGTTTACTATTCCGGTGGGGGCCATCAAAAGTGTTTCATTAACTAATTTACAAGATGATTGGTTAAGCATTAACTTGAATAGTGCAACTCACCCTGATTACTTAATCAACTGTGTTTTCAAAACCGAATTGGTTACTCATTTGAAAAAGATCAATAGCAATTTGAAAGTAAACATTGCTAGCACCATTGAATACAACAAAAAGCCAAACAAGGTCCATGTTGTTAAATCTACTTATGATGAAACTGCTCCAAGACTATCTGACAAGTATAAATCAAGTACCATCTTTGTAAGAAAGGGACATGCAGCTAACAGCAACTCCAAGCCTAAGCCAACAAAGAAGAAGATGAATAACAGCGGTTACAGTAAACCTTCTAGAAGTGTGCCACAAGGGTCTTCCCATTATGATCAGCCATCCTCTGTTGGGGTAAAAAAGGCAGCAGCTCCGCCACCGCAGAAAATGGCTCAACAAGCTGCAAGCACTGCATACACATCAACAAAGAAGGCCCCTGCACCAAAACCAAAAGTTGAAGTCAGAAAAGCACCTGCTCCTCACCCACAAGCTCATAGACAAGAAGTTAAGAAAGCACCTGCCCCTCAACCACAAGTTCAAAAGCAAGAAGTCAAGAAGGCACCTGCACCAAAGCCAATTCAAGCTGAAACTGCATTTAATAACACCAATATACCACCACCACCGCCACCCCCACCTGCGGCAAAGCCAGCTTTGCCAAAGTACAAAGCCTTGTATGCGTTCAATGGGTCTGGAAACAATCCTAACGAACTATTGCTGGCATTGGATGAAGTTGTGTATCTGAAACAAACAGACCCAAGTGGATGGTCATTGGTTGAGAACATCGAAGGTAAAGTAGGCTGGGCTCCTACAGCATACATAGGACCAGTTGCTGATGAGCCAATTAAAAAGGCTCCAATTGTAAACAAAACAGTGCAAGCAGAACCTCAGCCTGCTAACACGGGCGCTGACTTCAGTGCAGGTTTGGCCAATGCCTTGGCAGCAAGAGCCAACAAACTGAGACACGATGCTGATGTAGACGAAGACGATGACGATGATGACTGGTAGTAATTTTATAGGATATATATTGTTGATATAAAACAATACTAGTTGTTTGATTATCTTATAAGCTAAATGATAAGTTTAGTGTCTTTTTTAAGGATGTGGGATTTCATATGCACATTATGTTTCAGACTTTCTAAAAAAAGTCCATTTTTTTCTGCTTTTTTTTGTTGTAGAGACTTTTATCAGGTTTCTAACGCATAAGCGTAAACTTCTATTTTTTTTTTTTTTTTTGGATCAATTTTCGTGTTTGTTCAAAAATTCTATAATGTTATTTTGTTTCATCTGAGTAGCTTCATTTCAGAATTATGAGAAAAAAATTAAAAACTAGACCCTACAGCATATAACTAGTTGTATTGAAATGACTAGATTTGTTAAAAGAGGATCAAACCACCCTAGTTCTTTTCTTGAAGATGACTACACTGTAAACGGCTGTGCCCTTCAAGATAGCTTTGTTGATTTGGAAACATACGATTCCTTGAGTGAGATTTTAATGTGTCATTCCATTTACATTTCAACATACATTCAGCTACTGAACAAATACATTAATTTGATTAAGAAAGCTTCTGCTTTGAAAAATGAAAGAAATTTAATGATAAAGTTCGTCAAGAAGTTGAGATTTTTCAACAACTACTACTATTTCAAAGAATTGATCTGCGTTCCAGAAGGACTTGATCACTCACAATTTGCACTATTGAGCCGCAACTTTGCTGAAATTGCCCATGATATTCCTGAACTACAAGTTCACAAAGAAGCTATTACAGAAAGAACAAAGCAGTTACTAAGCGAAGAAAGAATTGACTGCAAGGAAAGAGTTGGATCTGCCTTGACAAGAATCATCTCTCAGAATTGTAAATTGTTGGAAGTCATAGAAATAGCTAACTTTATGATCACCTCTTCTTTCAAACAAGAGATTTTGTCAAAGACCATGAATGCTCAGTTGATACTATCGAACAAGATAATAGAATCAATCTCTCACATTTATTGTATCTTTGTTAAGTTCAATCAGTGGATGGTTGAATGTTTAGACTTAAACAAAAAAAATGGTGACCTAGATATTGAGCTATTAGAACTGGTATTAAAGAATGACTTGAACGAAAATATCAACATACAAGTATCTGAGGAAGATGATTTATTACTACAAGGTGTTGACCAATGTTCCAGTTTATCTGAATTTAACCATCTAGCCTGGGAATGGTGCGACGTTGTCAGAAGTCTTTTGAAAAGCTTTGATACCGAAATTGGAACTGTTTTGAATAATGATGCTTTAAATGCTAAGGAAATGTCACCATCAGACCAAATTAACCCCATGATGGATAACTTATCAGTGCAAAGACCTGCTAGACATGAGAGTTCTTCATCTTTTTCAGAGGACTTAGAACAACACAAGACATTGAATGTACCAAAAAGAAACATGAGCATGAAAAGATCAATGTCTACAAAAAGACAACATAGCAACACGCATAGAAATTCAAGACAGGAAGGCCAATCAAGAAACACGTCAATGAATTCATCATTTTATTGAGTTAAAAAAGTAAAACAAACAACAAACTTCTTGCATGCATCATGTCCTTTTGTTATTATTAATGAAAGTATATATATAAAAAAACTCGCTTTTATGCCTTCCCCTAAGAAGTACACATATCTCTTTTTTAAATAGACCTATCACTCTGTCAAAAAAACACTATAGTCTTCTAAAACATCATGTTTTCCTTTAAAGTATATGTACAATCTGTTCAAAGTCATTAATCTATTGCCTTCAAGTTCTTTTCTTGCGTATTTGTTATTTCCCAATCTTATATTTTCTACAACTCGTATGGCAAGAGATAGCGGAATAGAGCCGTCTTCATCACTGATATATGATTGAGGAATTTCATATTTTGTAGGATTATCCACAACATCCTTTATTTTATTGATAATAATCATTCTTTTTGAGTAAAAAGACCTATCATTTTTTCTCCACAAAGCTCCAAAATGTAAGTCTAGGTTCAGAACAGATGGTAACCCGTTGAAGCCGACAAAGTACTCATCTGCTAGCTGAGGAACTGTGGTCAGATCTCTAGACATTTTATAAACATGGACATCCGGTTTTCCGTTATTATTGTACGCCTTCCATATTTTGTTCAGGTTGCCTTTAACATCAGATAAACCACCTAAAGCTGTTTTAGCTAAATCCTCATCTTGGACAGGTTCAAGCTTGACTCTATTATTGCTGATGCCTTCTTCAATTCTCTTACGGATTGCTTGCTGAAGGTGATCTTCTTTATCCGAAAAGATGTTGGAAAACAAGGACTCCATTTCTTGAGCATTATCTACAATGTAATTTCTTGCTAAGTTCCAGCTGTAGTTTTTATTCAAAACATTGATGAACTCCATCATATAATTGTCAATACTTTTGTTTGTTTTAATTATTGTGTCTAACTTTTTAAAATTGTCTTCGTTGTTGTATTCATCTTTAACAATTGTGTAAAACTGATCCAGCTTTGCATTCATTGCTTGTTGATCAACAACAATTTTATCTACCTGAGATTGTAAAAAGCCGAACATTTCATGTGTTCTTTGGGCATACACTGTTGAGTTTCTCACTTCAGAAATCAAAGTTTTTATCAAATCATCAGAAGTTTGGTTCAGCTCTTCTTCTTCGCTGTTTTCATAACTGGAGAGCTGTAAATTTTTATTGTTGTCATCCGCTTTATTTAGTTGCTCGTATGACATTATTTTTGGTGTCTTTCCTTGATTATCTCAGCTTTTATATCTTTGATGATAGATGACAAATTAGCTATTGATTGGTTATCAATACCGTTTAAGAAATGAATAAGATCTTTGTCTATTTGATTCAGTTGATGTATTCTTTCTTCAATCTGGCTGCTGTGAGATGACTGGTTTGTAGTGCTATCCATTTATAGGCACGCTGTGGTATCAATTTAAGTTTGGTTTTGCAACGCTATGATTATGGATATTTTACTTTTTTTCTGCCCCCTCTTCGGTAACGATCAATTAATCAGGAAAAAAATTATAATGTGATGGTATCAGAGCCAGTACCTATCATGAGCATACACACATTCTAAACAAACCAAAAAGATTTGTTTTGATACAAATCAAATTACCATAACTAAAAAACACATTAATTGTTCAAAACTGAAGATCACCTTATTACCTTTTATCTTTTGCTTTTCTGACATTTTAATGAATCTTTATGTGGGAGATTTTAAAATCGGATTTACCAAACTTATAACAGCTTTTTTTTTTCTACAGTTTTGTTCATTCGTTTCTAATAAAAACCTCTTCATACTACCCCCAAACACGTATACGATATGTCTATAAAACTTGGTTTAGAAAGACTACACAAGTACGTTGAACTGAACCCTAATGTGTTTAAAAATGGGGTCATTCTTCCAAATACCATTCATGTGGCGGGCACAAATGGGAAAGGATCAATATGTCAGATGATCAGTTCCATACTACTAAAAAACAATCCCACATTAAAGATCGGTAAATTCTCATCACCTTATACAATTACACCAAACGATTCTATTTCCATTAATAACGTTCCTATGAGTTACGCAATTTATAAAAAAGCCAACCCTGTCATGGAAAAATTGGATATGTCACCTTTTGAAAAAGCCACCATGAAATGCATCGAGTACTTCAGAAATAATATGAATGATTACAATCTCATGGAAGTTGGATGTGGTGGGCTGCTAGATAGTACTAATGTAATACCAGCAACAGATAAATCACTGATCATAATAAATAAAATATCACTAGATCACACGAATCTTTTAGGAAATACACTTCGAGAAATCGCATTCCAAAAGGCTGGTATCATTAATGGATCTAATGACCTTTGCAAGGTATTGATAAATTCCGATAATGACAAAACACAAGTTATTGATACTATAGTTGAGCAATGTGAAAAAATGCACATGAAATATGAAATTGTTGATACCACAAGCAATATAAAACCAACGAATGATGAAATAAGAACTTTTCTAAATAGTAAATTTGAGCACAGTTATCAACTTGGCAATGCCCTAATGGCTTATAAAGCTGCTGAACATATAAAATCATTAAATGATAAGCTTGTTTTGAAAAACCAGGAAACAATTCAAGCTTTCAATGAGTTTGAACTTCTTGGAAGATTAACCAAGGTCAAGGATTATTATGTTGGAAAGTCTAGCAATCAAAAAATTGAATTTATGGTGGATGGTTCCCACAACACCGACGCGTTAAAGACTTTAGGTGATTATATTGATAACTTTTATAGAAAGTCCTTTTCGGATCAAATGGTATTTGTAGTCTCAAAGACTTCTTCAAAAGAACTAGAATGGAAACATTTGCTACGAAAAAACGATATAGTCATTGTAACAGAATTTGACAATGTTGAAGAAATGGATTGGATTAAGTCTTCAAGCTGCAATCAAATTTACCAGGAGCTAGTAATGAATGGTGTTGACCCTAAGAATATCATACTCGAAAAAGATATAGATAAGGCGATAACTATAGCCAATGTCAATACCAAGTTCACGTTCAATTCCAAAAATCCTGAAATAAAGATCTTTGTTGTGGGCAGTCTTTACCTAGCAGGGAAAGTATTCCAGCTTAAGCAAGAAAAGCTGAAATCTATAGATTTGTTATCGCAAAGTGATCGGAACGTTTTGAAAAAAGATCCAAAAAAGCTAAATTAGATGGAATTTAATACAGCTATATAACACAAAGCTACTACTTATAAAATTTAAATATAACAAATTATATTTGGTTATTTTAAAACACTGTGATCTTAAACTAACTGGGGTTGACAATTGGTTTAATTAATTAAGCTGTAAAACTTCACTTCTACGGTTAAAAACAGAATCTCTTGTTTTTATATCCGAAATTTACCAACAAAAAATTTTCTATCCTTTTTTTTTTTTTTTTTTTTTGAGAATATGGAGATCCATTTAAGTTCACATAAGGGGCTACTATTACGTTGACAAGTGAAGACATAAACCCAACAAAAGAAACCAACTGACATAAACTTTTAATATCCTATTACAATACATTTTTAGAAAAAGAAGTGTATACTGAAACAATGCTAAATTTAGTCAGATTTAAACCCATATTTAGATCTCAAGTGTATTTAAAGCCACAAGTGTTTAGATTTGGGATCCTTACATATTCGAGCACTTTGTTGAGAAATAAACTGCTAATACAAAGAAGTCAACAAAGCATTAGCATTTTCAATAGCAAAAGACTTCTAAACAAATTTTCTAACTCTTCAGGCAATGGATCTAGTAACCCAACCCAACCTGTCAATGAGAATGATTCAAATAACCATGGTAAGAAATCCACAGTCCTAAGAAATGTTGTAATGATTGTGATTTTAGGGTTAACAGCTTTGATTGTCATACAGCCATATAATCCATTCCCATCACCAGTTGCAAAGGAGTTGCGTAAAGCGTTATGGGCAGAAAGAAAACAGGACTATTTAAAGTCAATAGGTCACTATATCAATGCATTATCCATATATGATCAAGGTGAAGTCAAATCCAATAAATTATCTGATGAGTATACTGGTATTGAATTGAAAATTATGGAAATGTATCTACAGTTAAACATGTATAAAGAAGCTTCAATGGTTTTATTAGAATTGAGTTACAGATATTACAACTACTTGAACGATGCTATTTTAGAGAACAAAAAAGTAAATTATGGGTTGCTATCTAAACTGTATTGCAGAGACTTGAGATGTGTTATCAAATTTGTAGACATTCAATTCCAGCACCAAAACGTGGGCATGAATCCTGAGTCTTTGATAAGATTATTGCAGGCTCATTTGAGATTAGCTGATTCTGAAGTTTTTGCTAAAGACATGAGCATAGCTCGTGAGCTAATTGAAGAATCTGTCAAAAGCAAACAAAGTCCTCAAGAATTTCCTATCTATCCGAACTTTGAAAATATGATCATTGATGAAAATTTAAGCACTGATAAAAATGGATTCTTAAACATAAACTTGAATAACCATCCATCATCATTTGTTTTCGAACCTTTCAAAGATGAACTATTTGTGGCTAAGGATTTGTTAGATGCCTTATATTTCCAGAAGAATGACTTTAATAAAGCCATCAAGAACAAAAGAATGACCTTGACCATGATGGCTGCCGCCAATAGTGAGCCTGGTATGCTAATGATGACTCAAGCAAACTTAGGTACTACTTATTATATGAGACTACAACAACTAAGAGAAGAATACAAATACTTCAAAGAGAATCCTGATAAGTTGAAAGAAATATTCCTGAGCGGAGATAATCATGAAGCCAACTCTAAGTTATTCATGGATCACTTGCAAGACAATATGAATGCTTTAGTAGAAAATGTAAGAACATGTTATAACGGAGTGTTAAATTTCACTAACGATACTAAGAAAAAGATAAAATACAACATCAAAGATAATTATATTGACTCTAAAATAGGAGAGTCAATAGTATTATCCAAGTATGGTTTGGCTGTCTTGGATATGAACATATACGAGTTTGAGGAGAATTCTCAAGTGGATTTGCAATACTGTAAGAGATTACTAATGGATGCTAAAAACCTATCCAACGAATTAGGGAACCCAGACCTATTGCTTCCAATAACAACAGAAATGAAGTTACTAGAGGAACTTAACAACAACGAAACAGCTTAAATATGACACACATTCCTATATATTCTTGCAAACAAAATGTAAATTTCCATTAATGATTTTTATTTTCGGATTTAGAGTTCTTCGTAATAAGTGAGACACAAAAAAAAAGCAGAAAAACTATTTCGATAAATCAAACTAGTCTATTATCTAAAAGGCTTCATTTACAGATACAGTAGCATCAACCACACAAGGTTGTTTTTTAACAAAACATGCTTAGACATAATAGGGCTTTAAACAGAGGGTTTTTAACATTTGTTGCCAAGAAGAAATATGCATCCGGGTTTATACGCCTAAAGGCATTGTATAGACCATATTCTTACAAAGTCCAATCTTATGACACTCTGAAGAAATTGTTCAATGATAAATTATACTATAGCAAATTTAACAAAGCAGCTGTAGACAAAAAGACTGGCTTATTTTCCAACAAATTGCTTCAATCCCCAGAAGGTCTATATCAATTTTACAAATTGTATTTGTACAAATGCCAGCATTTACTAAGAATAATTCATCAAGATCAATCTGATGACGCCGACACAAAGTTCATCACAAGAATAGATAACATAAGTAACAATTTATGTAAAGTGATAGACTTGTGTGAGATGATCAGATCTTTACACCCTGAAGAGAAATTCATCATTATGGCTGACAGAATTTACAATGAAATGTTTGAGTTTATGAACATTTTGAATACCGATGTAGTCTTATACAACAACTTGAACAGAGTTATGAGAAACAAGGATTCACTAAAGTTGACAGAAGAACAAGCCATTGTAGGTAAAATCTTGCTAGATGATTTCAATAAGTCTGGACTGTTTATGAATGATGAAGCAGTCAAGAATCAATTTATAGAGCTATCTTCAGACATCTCCCAGTTGGGCCAAAACATAATTATTTCTGAGCAAGAGCCACCATTTGAAAACCAAAATGAAATGTGGAAAGTGTCTTTGGAAAATCTGAAAAATAGCTTACCTGCAGCTATCTTCAGCAACTTACCTATAAAGAAGACCAAGTTTCTTTTGAAAAATAAAGAATTTGTCGATATTAGTAAGAATAATTTGTACGTTCTATATCAAATAAACAAGTTCTCCAGTGATGAAGAACTAAGAAAGGAAAGTTGGATATACATGAATATGAGCAGTGAAGAACAAGTAGGAAAAGTATCTAAATTGTTGGAGCTTAGATTGAAATTGGCTAATTTGATGAAAGAGAAGACAAATAATTCCTATCAGTTAAAGAACAAGTTGATGAAGAACAGTGAACATGTTAAGTTGCTATTGAATAATTTAGTTAAAGATTACAGAGAAGAATCAATGCAAGAATTGAGCTTGATAAAAACTGGTGAATTGAATGCATATGATAGAGAATACTATAAAACCAAGAACACAGAAATCAATCGTGTTCCTGAATTACAATTGAATGTTGGTGCTGTTTTTTCTGAGCTTTTCTACTTACTATCAACCATTTACTCTTTAGACTTTGTTGTTACACCTTTATACAAGTCAGAAACATGGCATGATGATGTCAGAAAAGTTGAAATATATGATGCGGAAACAAAAAAACTAAAAGCATTCTTGTATTTAGATTTGTATCATAGAGATTCAAAGAACCACAGTGCGTCGCATTTTACTGTAACAACATCGAAAAAATTGAATGATCAAGAAATTGTTTACGACAATGAAGATATAAATGCTACATGTGTCATTAGTGAGAATGTGCAAATTCCTATTATTGTTTTGAATACTTCTTTATACAATCCTTTGAGTATAAGTGAAAGTGACATGGAGACCATTTTCCATGAAATGGGACATGCTATGCACAGTGTGTTATCGTTGACAGAGTTGCAAAACTGTTCAGGTACTAGATGTGTGTCTGACTTTGTTGAGTTGCCATCCATTTTAATGGAATTGTTTGCCAAGGATCCTAGAGTTTTGAGAAGGGTCATTGACAACCCAGATATTGAATTGCCAAAAGACTACTTTAAAGCTACCGAAATGATTCAACAAACGAAACTTGCTTTACTTGATCATAGATTCCATGACATTGATAATGTTAAGGATCTTCAACCTGAAAACTTGTTAAAGATTTATCATCAGACTGAGATGGACGTCAATGTAATGCCTGATGTTTACACCAATTGGTACGGTAGATTTACACATTTGGTTGGTTACGGTAGCAGTTATTATACCTACTCATTGGACAGAATAATTGCCAACAAAATTTATGATAAATTGTTTTCCAATAATCCCTACAGTAAACAGTCTGGAGACATTTTAAAAAACAAGTTACTAAGGTATGGAGGTTCGAGATCTCCTTGGGAATGCTTAGCTGATGTATTTGATAAACAAGACTTAGCCAAAGGTGACAGTAAGGCTATTGAGTATATAACTGACACCAAGTCAAACTAAACTCGAAAAGCTTGTAAATAATAAAAAAAAAACATTTTTTAATATTCAGAGCCTAAATGATATATTTTTTTGAGTCTTACTTTAGATAGAAATTATTTATATATAATCAGCTATTTTATAAAGAGGTGGTCATTTCCCAAACTCTGATGGTGTTGTCAGTGTAACCAGCGAATAAGACAGAGTTGGAGTCACCAGACCATTCCAAAGAAACGGCGTGAGGTTCGTTAGCCTTGTTTAAGCCAACAAATTCTGGCTTAACGTTGTCAACGACGGTTTCCTTTTCGATGTCGATGATCTTGACACCAGTTGGGGTGGAGACGGCCATGAAGAATCTGTTGGAGCAGAAGGCAACAGCGTAGATTTCTTCGTTTAAGTCGAAGCTGAAAGAACAGGATGGTTGAGTTTCCTTAGCGTTCCAGATGAATAATTTACCATCCTTACCACCGGTGGCAATTAAAGTTTGATCTGGGGAAGTGGCAACAGCGTTGATAACACCGTTGTGACCCTTTAAGTCAGCTAATAACTTTTCAGAACCTAAGTCCCATAACTGTTTTAAAATTTTAATTTGTTAAAGATATAATTATGATAGTTGTTAGTAAATTTGATTATTCAAGTAAATTTTGAATTCAATTTAAATATCCACTTAATAAAACAAATAGATCAAAGAATTTAAATGCTATGCGAAATAAGCTGTAGGTAGTCCCCTATATTATAGTATAATGTGTTTGTTATAAAAGTTTGGTGTTTTTTTTTTTGGATTTTTGTTTCTCTCAGAGATCTTGGTGATAATTAGTATGTCTCATTGGGATAGATAGTCCCTCTGAAGTAGCAAATATTATAATAACATCATAGAGAAACATGTGAGTCTTTTTTCATTTATCTTTTAGCAAAAAAAAAATCTAATTTTTTTATTTTGAAATTTTTCATTCCTTGCTTGTTTATTCACAAAGATAATTCTTTATGAGTCTTGACTGTATTTCCAAAATTTGTTTTCCAACTTTATAATCAACACATTAACTACATATAGAAACAACCTGCCAAGAGCCAAAAAGCTCAAGTATTTCTTTGTAATTAAGTTTTCTTTGTATACTATTTGATTTAATTTCAGTTTTATTTAATCGTAGTTTTTCATTTGTTTTTATTTTTTTACATACCTTGGCGACCTTGTCGGCAGAGACGGAGAAGATTAAGTTCTTGTTGGTCTTGGCTGGGACAATAACCTTAGCGGAGGTAACCCAGTCATCGTGACCTAATAAGGTGGATAAACATTCACCGTGGACAGACCAAACCTTGATGGTCTTATCTCTGGAAGCAGTAATAACTTGAGAAGTTTCTTCGTTGTAAGAAACAGATAAGACATCAGAAGAGTGACCCTTTAAGGTGGTGATAGCTTTACCTTCGGCAACGTTCCAGATCTTGGCGGACTTGTCCCAAGAAGCAGAGAAGGCGAAAGAACCGTCGCTGGTTAAAACAACGTCTTCGACAATGTGACCGTGACCTAATAAGGACTTAACTGGGACACCGTAGTTTTCTTGTTCACCAGTTAACTTCCAGAAGACGATGGACTTATCTCTGGAACCAGAAACTAATAAAGTTTCGTCACCCTTACAGGTGGCTAGGGAAGTAACCCAACCGTTGTGACCTTCTAAAGTACCTCTTAAAATGAATGAGCTGTTAGACATTTTGTTATTTTGTGCTTGAATGTATGGGGTTTTCTACTATCTCTTTAACTTTTGTTACATTAAGAGAATAAGATATATTACTAAGATATAATAGCATACATGCATCAACCACCGACTTTACGTTTTGCTAGCGTTAAAAAAAAATTGCATGTGCCAACAACTGTGTATGCAAGTTGATTTCAAAACTGAATCTTTTTTATTTTTTCCAAATAACTTATGAATATTTTTTTAAAATAAAAAATTTAAATATTCCCTGTTACGGTAATTAGCTGTTTTTGGAACTTTTATTTTTTTAAAAACTTTTCAAAAATGAGATTGACAATTGTATCCAAAATGCTTGTATTTAAAACATACAGCAAAATTTAACCTAATTAGGCAAAATATTTTTAAAAAATATTATAGTTTTTTTGTTACACCTCTTACTATTGTATGCGCGTTTTTCTAAGGAGTTTGGTCAAAGTATGTTTTTGATTTTTTTTTTTATGATTGAAAAAATTACTGAAAATAGAAATGGTCATGTGAGTTTTTTAAAAAGTAGTCACGACAACACTACAATAAACAATGGACAAACTTTGAAGTTAACTTCAACATTGTAAGTTGTAGCTTTAAATGAATGCAAAGCAGAGAACAAATTCAAAATGATTTAATTAAATTTTGAGATTATTTTGAGATTATTTTGATGCAAGCCTCAAAGTCATTATTTGCAGTGACGCTTTTGTTGGAGGGTTGCATTTTTTTTGGAATAAAAAAACAAAAGAGTTTATTAGTCTGAAGTTTTGTAGTCATACGATGTGTTAGGATGTATACTATTTCTGTGTGATATTGCATTTATGATTAAAGGAATCTTATCATGGTTATGTGAATAAGTTGCACGTGAAGCTAACACGTGATTATATGTTTGTAAGTCGGATATAATATTTAATTCTTGTAGCTTTCAAAAAAAAAAAAAATAAAAATAAACACCTTAAGAAAAAAAAAATAATAGCAAATTTACAAATAAATAGATCATATCACCCTATTTATAAACTTAGATTAAAAGAAAAACCAAAACAACACTGAAACAGACCTTACTACAATAAAAAGTAAATATATTTTATTTGACAAATTATATTTAAAAGTAAACAGCGTTTAAACACAGTAAATAAACACAATGGGTCCGTTTGATAAAAAGTTTAAAAAGTTTATAACAAATAACATAAGGGTTGCACCAAAGGTGCCATCCGTCAATGACAAATTAGATATAGATGAACTAAAAGATTTCTTATCCAGTAAATATCCACAAACCAGAAAAGATGCAGTCAGAAGAGTTGTTGAACAAATGAACCTTGGAAAAGACATGTCAAGCTTGTTTCCAGACATTGTTAAAAACATGGGTATCAATAATGATGATATTGAATTGAAAAAATTGATATACTTGTTTATTATAAACTATTCATTGGTCAAGCCTGAATTTATGATTTTGGTCATTAACTCATTTTTACAAGACACTCTTTCTGATAATCCATTGATCAAATGTATGGCTTTAAAAACAATGTGCATGCTTCCTATAGAAATGGTTTTGGAATACTTGGAACAACCAATTACTGATGGTTTGCTGAGTGACAATGCATATGTTAGAAAAACTTCTGTTATATGTTTGTTAAAAATATACAACTACGATCTAGACCTGTTTGAAAAGCTTTTACCAGTTTTCAAAGGGCTCATCTACAAAGAAGATAACAGCATGGTAATTGGAAATATTTTACAATTTTTGATGGAATTAGATTGCCGCAGATATCTAAACATAACTTTCTCACAATATATTAACGAGAACATTGAAAAGCTTGTTAATATATTGCCTGAGTGTAATGAGTGGAGTAGAGTCAGTGTTTTAAATAGTTTGGCCATATACGATAATCAAAGCATACCATTAGACCCATCTTCGGTTTACTTGATAGCAAACAAAGTAGCTCCTTACCTGCAACACATTAATCCTAGCATCATAATGTCATCCTTGAAAGTTCTTTTCAACTTCATTGATTTTATCAAAGATGACAGCAGCTTGAACATATGGGATAAATTAGGCATGGGTATTGTTTCTATATTAAACAATCCTTCTTTTGAATTACAGTTTGTACTAGTGAAAAACCTGAAAATAATTTTATACAAGCTACCTACCCTTTATCAATACATAGACATTAAGAACTTCTTTTTGAAGATGAGCGATCCGATATATTTAAAGTATGCAAAATTGGAAATATTAGATGACGCATTGACGAAGAACTTAAGAAAGGTAAACCTTGAACTAGTTATCAATGAGTATAAAGATTACTGTAATTTTGAATTCAACAATGAGTTTATTGAAACGATACTAAACAAGTTGGGTGATTTGTTGCTAATACTTGACAATGAAAAGGATATTTACTTAAAGTTGAACATTATTGAGTTTTTGACAACTGACATAAACTACCAGAACGATGCTATCATGATAAACTTGTGTAAAATGTTTAGTTCTGCTTCAAGAGAATGCCATAAAATGATATTGACATGGGTATTGACTAATTGGGAAAGTCTGTTATCCGATAGAAGCAAAGCCCACTTTATCAACTACATAACAGTATTGAAAGACGAGATTCCTACATTCAACAGTATTTTGGGTACATTCATAGAAAATATTTCAGACGAGGGAACAGAAACACAGTTAATGATAATCCATGCTTTGGTAAGAACAGAGAATTTGAGTTTGTTAAAAGAAGTCTTGAATTTGAATGTTTACTCCCTTGAAGTTAAAGAAATAGTAGTCTTTTATCAAAGACTTTTAAGTAACAGTTCCAACCCTAGCGAATCCTTAAAGTTTATGAATATAAATCAAGTCGCATTTGACGATAGCAATTCCTTGAAAGATAAGATACCTGACAATAAACTGAATTACTGGTTCAAAAATTTGGGTTTCTTATCTTCTATTTTCTACCGTGACAGCGAAGAAGACATACCACCAAGAGCCAAGATCTTATATTTCAAAAATAGTGAAAATAGGGAAAAAATTCAAGCAGATTTGATGACTGTTAATGATATGATACACAAAGAAAGCAATGAATTGAATTTGTTGGATTTTGAGGATAACGGGAACTTAGAGCATACTCCTGCCAAAGGTTCAAAAGCAGATCCATTTGACGATTTACTAGGGCTATTTTAGAGTTTGAAGCTTTAAATCAAATAAGAAAACAAAAAAAAAGTAAAAAAAATATCTTATATAAAATTCATAAGTATTGTCTATTTACACAGTGAACAAAAAAAAAAAAAAACGGTTTTATAAACAACCGTTTTTATCCTTATTATATTTAAAGTTCCTAAAAAATTATTCTTTCTTTGCAGCTTGCTCTTCGGTATACTTTGCTTCCATTTTTACCAATCTTTGTTGCAAGTGTATATCAATTTGTTCTTGAACAAATTCGTCCTTTTGGTAATATTTCAAACAGTTATGCAGGTTTAGCCTTTGAGGGCTGCACTTTGGAAATATGGCAAGACCAGCGGTTTTGGAACATTCAACGAACTCAGCAACCCATTGATCACATCTTTTCCAAGCAACTTCCTTTAGAGTTTTTCTCATGACTTTTTCTTCGTACGCAGAAAGCATCCATACAGGTAACTTTCTTCTGGCAATACTCTCTGATGTAGAATCTTCAATGGCTTGTATATCTTCTCTGGTCAAATCCATTTCAACGGGTGTTATTATTATTTGGTCTTTCTGGGGTTTGTTTTTATTTGTTTACTTCATAGAGACATAGTAGTTTATTCTGATTTTTTTTTAATTAGAACGAAATTGAAGTTTTAAGGTGTGAGAAAAGTCAAGCTGTTTTTTTTGAAGATTCAGTAGCGGACAGTTGTTAAAGTCATAGTTTTACATAGGAAATTTGTACATAAGTTAAGGATGAAGATCAAGATGCTTAGGGTGTCTCCATAACAGCAACAAGAAACCTTTGAAAAAAGAAACACCTTAAAAAAGAAGAAAAGCAATAGACGATGATTTATTGCTAATGCTTCCAATTGTTGTGATTTGTGTAGGTCTTGTATTGGTGTGCTGAGAGAGCTTTATCTCCGATAACCATAAGAAAAATTTTCATTTTTTCTTCACTTCAATTTTTAGATTCTTTCTTTTTTTTCTTCACTTTGCTTACAAGGACTGCAATCAATTGAATCATTGTTTAAACAACCAAGAATACTTTTTTATATTACAACATATATACTCCAGTTTATATCTTCATCAAACATAACCATAATCTGCACCATAAAAAATGTTCAAACAAACTGCTAACCTATTGAGTGGTCTAGCCAACAGAACTAGAAATACTTTAAACCAATCACAAAAGGCTTCTCAAAGAAAGAGAATGAGACAAGTCGATGCCAATATATACAACATCAGAGAAGGTCTAAGAATGAAGGTTAATCTTTTGCCTGAAGCAAAAGCCAGAGAAACCTACTGGAATGCTTTGATGAAGGAACACAACTTCATCAAATACTTCGACCCCGAATACTTTAAGCCTGAGCAGACATGCAGCCCGCTGATGAAATATTTCTATGTTTCCAAGAAATCCATAAACGGTTATAAGTCTATGAACTGGGCCAGATTCAAAACAAAAACCAGTATCAACAGAGAATCTCCATACGAAATGTTGCCAAATAGAGCCAAAATCACACAAAAGTTGCAAAACGGAGAACAGAATTAGGTGTTGATGCATTATTGAAGACACAGCTTTTTTTCTTTTGAATTTTTCTCTTTTTTTTCTTTGGATCATTTCCAGATAAATATATAAGCTTGTACATAACTTTAATAAAACTATATTTTTAATCCTATTTTCAAATAAAGAAGAGAAAAGGGGAATATGCAAATACCTCAGTGTAGAAATGAAAATCAGTCGTGGACCTGTGCTTTAGTGGCGTTCCTTCAAAGCATTCCATGCATTGGTTTCTAGCTCCAAAGAGCTTTTATAATCATTAATGTTCAAAAACGTATTCTCCTCTATAAAGCATCTGTTCTGTTTGTAGTCAACGTCTATGTTAAAAGTGTTGAGAAGTATGGCGTTTTTTTGGGCACTTTGTATAGGTTTTTTTTCAAGCTCATCAGTGGTCATGTTATTTTCTCTTTTTAGTCTGATTATGTCGTTGTCGATGTCAACAATCTGTTGCTCAATCTTCAACACGTCTATGCTTCTTGTCTCCTGTTCGCTTATCCAGTAGTTCCTTTCTTCTATGAGGGCATTTGATATGTTTTCATTGGTAGCGTACTCTATCTGCTGGTTCAAATCAGCAATTGTCTTTTCACTTCCTTGGATGCTTTCAACAAGCATCTGTATTTTGTTCTGCCTCTCGATGTCCAAAGACTCCTTCAAACGCTTCAAGTTTTCTATTTCGTTGTTGATTTTGGATAATTTGTTTGTGTATTGTTTTTTGTGAAGGAGGTATTGGCTGTTATCTATGTGTTGAAGGATTGTTTGGTGGTCAAACTTCAAATCATCTCTCTTCTGTTTCATTTCGGCGTTTATGTCACTGAGATTCAAAGAGCTCAAGTCAAGTAAGATGTTTTCATCTGTCTCTTCTTGGTCCATATGATCAATCTTTGTTCTATTTTGTATGTGGCTCTCATTTATATTAGAAAGTTGCTGTAATGTCATGACTGGTAAAGTTGGTGTATCTGTTGCTTGCATTGTTTATGTTTAGTGGGATTTTGGCAGCAAGGTTTGTTGTTAGGTCTAAATATTTTTATTATTTCTGGTTTTTTTCTTTTTTTCAACCTATATGTACCACAAATGAAGAATTTACTATTTCAGTATATTGATAATTTATTTATATTTTTTTTAAAAAAAAAACATAATTATAAATCCCACAAAATCAAAACAACATTTTTGGTTGCGCATAATTACCAGCCAAAAAAAAAAAAATATCAAATAGAAAACTATGATTACGTGTCGGTCACATGATATATATCGGTTTTAGTATCGGAACAGTTCTTCTCTGAAGTTTACATCAGCATTCGAGTCATCATCTGTCTTGCTCTCGTCTATAGAAGAAGAGCCACTGAGAACTTCAATCGGCTCCAAGATACTTTCATTTATTGAGTCTATACCAACGTGTTCAGCACACTGTATTAGACTTGTCGTCTTTGCGGTACTCTCTACTTCTTTGTTGATTTTCCAGAAATTTAAAAAGTTTGCTACGTTTTGGTAAACCAGCGTGTTGACATCATCGCCCCATATGATATCCAGGTGCTCGTGGTCTACAACCGGTATTTCAAAAGTCGAGTTCTTTGGCAAGTTGTACTTCAAAGTCTCTATATCAACCAGCGAGTCCTTATCTCCGTATATGAGCAGAAGAGGGACTTTGATGTTGACCTTTGTAGGGAATGGTATTGGCTCAAAGATGGACTTGTCGTTTTCATTCAAGTCATTGGATGATACATACATTTGGAATTTTTGGGTTTTTAGTATTTGAAACCAGTGCACAATGCACTTTACACTAGTAGGGGAGTATAAGTTCTTGAATGCAACTGCTTGCGAGGCGGTGATGTTTTTATTTTCCCAGTTAAATAAGACTCTTGTTGACAATTTTATTGCTTTGTTGAACAAATTCACCGGCAAGATTCGTTGCCACAGTGTGCTGGCAGTTGGCAATAATATTTTCTTACCAAAAAACAAAAACAACAGCTTTGGCTGCAACTTGATGATATTATCTACAAATCTATTGAACAGCCCAGGTGGAGTAAGTGCTGGCGACAGAGCAACAAAGCTGTTGATTTTTGAATTCAGCTCCGGCGACAGCGAGAGACTTGCAAAAATTTGTGCAGAGCCTTGTGAGAAGCCTACTATAGAGATTTGTTGATTTTTGGATCTAAAATCACTAATGAATGCATCATTTGCCTGGTATCTGGTTTCAATGTCTATGGTATTCAAAATGTAATTCAACGAATCTGGAATATCATACATTGCCAGTTCATCCAAGGAAAAATCCCAGAACTTGGTTGATGTGCGTTCGTATTTTAAGTTCTTATTGGAGTATCTGTTTCCTCTATTGTTGCCCATCCACACATCATACCCCAACGAGTTCAAGTACAAGGGTAGGTTGTTTTTAATAGGGTCTTTGGAGTGGCATAGCCATATGTTTGAGCACATCAGCAGCCCGTGCTGCAAGTAGACAGGTCCTTTATACTCAACACCTCTGCTCTGAAGCTTTTTGTCGTATGGTATTCTATGAAGTTGCAGCAGGTAGTCATCCTTGGTCTTGACCACATGGGTTTCCATTCGGATGGTTGGGTCGATTGCCATCAGCATATCTCCGGCACTGTTACACATGTACAGCTTTTCAGATAAACTAGTGGATGTGTCTGATGATAGAAAACGCTTAAAATTACGTCTGTTGTTTAGAGAAGTTTCTGATTTGTCTTCTTGAATAGCAGTTGTTTTTTTGAAAAAGTTGTAAAAGAAAAGGGATGGGATTATGGATAAAATGGAAGATATCACGAAGGATAGCATTTTTTCTGTGTAAACAAATATGATCAAAACCCACTCATCAAGAGTGAGTCTGTTAAACACAGGTATCATAATTAAAGTATTATTGGTATTTTGGGTTTTATTAATGTAGTTTTATATTAAATAAACTTTGATTGTGCTGAATATATCCCCTTAATAATTATACTGAGCAAAAAAAAAAAAAAAAAAGGATATTTCTCGATGTCAGTTTTGGAGTGTCCCCCCAGAATTTAAACTTCAGCCAGTCAAGCTAAAATGAGTCCATTTTTTTTATTTTTCTTTAGAATATTAAGAATAAATTTCTTCAAATTGGTTATCAATGTGTTACTATAAAAAATTGGTGCATGTGTATAAACTTTATTATCTGAATCTCATCTAACTTTGTTTCTTTGTGATTTCACCAGCTCCTCTGGTTTCAAAGTGGTACTCTATACGATAGTATGGCACATAAGTTTTTAGACTTTTTTTTTGGCTTGTTGCACACGTGACTTGTCCAGCATCTTACCTTCCTGCAGCGGTATCTATAACCAATTTTTTTTTTTGAGTAATAAATAAGTATTCAATATGAGTTACATCTCACGTGACATTAACAGTATATAAAATAATCTATTGAATCAGCTCACCAATTGAACAAGAGCCTTTTTTCAATAAATAAAAAATGTGTGGTAAAAAGTATATCTTTGCAATGTTTGATCACTGCATTTTATTTTGCTAACTGTTGATTAAAAAGCCTTGCTGAACAAGTAGGAACCAGCTACAGCACAGACAGCCAAGACAGAGTAACCACCCTTGTAAATACCCTTGATAGAGAAACCACTACCCTGATCCCAGACCAAGTGTCTAATACCATTGGCGAAGTGGAAGGTGAATAGATATGCAACAGAGGCTTTACCGGTGTAGTCCAACCAGGAAGGAACGTTTTTCTTGTAGAACTCAACCAAGGAGTCGTCGTTTAAACCAAAGTCGTATATTTTGTTTAGACCGTAAGCAATGGTGACACCAAAGAAGATGGCACCTAGCATAACACCGGAGACTCTGTGGACAGAAGACAAGTACCAGGTTATTTGTGGTTGGTAGATGGTCAAATGAGGGGAGATAGGTCTTTTGGCTCTTTGTTTAAGTAAGATTTCTTGGCCCTTGGCAGGAGTTTGCAATAGGTTTTTGTTTATGGAGAATAGTCTTGTGGAGATGGTATTGGTTTTGTATGAGCTTCTTATAGAAGCTAAAAGAGGGTTTCTTAGCATGAACATTGTTGTGGTGTATGAGCTGAACGTTTTTTTTGGTGTTTTTATATTTTCAAGATGATATATATTCATTTAATTTATAAGACGAAAATAAGACCAAAAAAGAAAAAAGTTGTTAGTGATTTTGTCAAGCCCCAACAAAAAAAAAGAAGAAGAGGCGAACTTTGCTGTATGTGTGTTTTTGCTTTTTCCTCGTACCAAAAAAAAAAAAAAACACAGAGTACCAGAAAAAGCGCTGGCGAAGGGGGGAGAACGGCAACAAAGAAAAAAAAGACTAGTAAACCCGAAAAAAAGAAGAAGCAGATTAGCATTCTAAATATGTTTGAATTGAATACTATTTCTTTAAAAAAATATAGCAGTTTCTGCTATCTATTTCTTATGTAGATATATACACATTTGAATATTTAATGGGTTGATGGGTATCAAGAGATCTTCAAGAAAAGGTTATTTTTTTTTTTCAAAAACATCAAGTACAACTCTTAATTCGCCCTTTTTACAATCCTCTTCTATCACAGATAGCAACACTCAAACAGCATGATTTTTTTTTCCTCTTTATCTGTAGAACACAGGAACTGATCCTTATCGATCAAAATACAATCTTTTGCTGTGGCATCAAGGCATGCACTGGCCATTTGTTATTATTATTTGTTTTTTTTTTCATTAGTCATTATTGCAAAGTCCTTTCTTTATATATTGTTAAGAGCATCTTTGATTGAGTTCATCATCATCAGTTCATCATTAGCGCTAGCGCTTGGGAACGGATTTATTTTCTGCTGGTCTTGGTACTGCTGCACCTGCTGGAGTATGGACCCTTGAGGGAATTGGCTGCCAAGGATATTGTTGCTGAACCCTAGCTGGTTCAAGTTCAAATTGCTATTGTTAGTGGTCAAGTCGCTTTTAAACATCGTGTTGTTAAATGTGCCCGGATCGAAGTATATATCATCAACGACAATGTCCTGCTGCTTGTTGGCAGAGGTTTCTAGAAATCCCAGATCTATGCCTATATCATCAAACCCGTTTGCTAGACCTATGTTTGAGTTGAACTCGCTCTTGTCCAAGTTCTTCTTTGAGTTGTTAATGGCCTTGGCTTGCTTTTTGTTGATTTTGTTTTTTGATGTCTTATTGGAGTTCAGCTCCAGATCCAGCATGTTTATGCCCTCAGAGCCATCACTTACACCGTTTATTAGCCTGTTGAAGGTGGTTGGGTTTTCCGACTTACACTTGTTTATGTATGTGCTGTACCAGTTTATTTCCTGTTTTATCTTGCCTATGACATTGGTAAGCTTGCTGTTTTCTGTTTCTATGCCTTCAAATTGCTGTTGAAGATCTTGCAACTCCTGCAGCTTGAGAATCTTCTTGTTGTTTTTGCTATTAGTGTTGCTGTTCATTTTTCTAATGGTTGTTATAAGTGTTGGGTGTGTAACTATTTGACCTTTTTGTCAAAGTATAAAAAAATCAAGCTGTAATATTGTGTTGTATTCGATTAACACATCAAACAAAAAAAAAAACAGACAAAGAAAATCAAATAAGGCGTAATATATATATGAAGACTTCTTTTTCCGAACTCGTTTTACATGATTAAAATAGCGCAAATGCAAAAAAAAAAAAAAAAGAAATGGAGAAACAAGCGCGGATACTCTTAAAAATATAACAAAAAAAAACCCATATATACTTAATCACGTATAAACCCGATTGTTCTTCTTATCTTTCTCGTAGAAATTATTCTTAAATGTTGAATACTTTTTTTTTCTATATATAAATCATAGATCCATCTCTGCTTGAAGCGCTCTCAAGGCTATCTCGTCCTCGTCCTCCTCCTCAGGCTCTTCAGCATGCTGCTTGCTTGAGAGATCCGACAGCGGCACATTCGGTAAGAAGCTGTTCGTATTTTTGCTATTTTCAATCACGCTATTTCCAACCTTCTTTTCAAGCGTTTCTGTCTCGTCCTCCAGCATCAAGTCTGCCAACTCATCCTCAAGCTCCTCATCGTCCACATACGCAGAGGAGGCACCAACCGGTCTTGTCAAGGCCTCGCTGATTTCCTCGTTCATGTCCATGTTTTCTCTCACCTCGTCCATGGTATCCTCGACCTTGTCTATGTTCATTGAGGAGTTGATTTCCTTCATTGCACTGTTTGCCTTTCCTATGGCCTTCACAGTTTCCAAGTTCAAGTTGGCGTTTTCTATGGTGAACAGCTGCATCTCTAGATTCTCAACTTGCTGCAAGGACTTTGTCAACTCCCCTTCAAGAAGCTTCGATTTCTTGAGCTGGATCTTAGCCATGTTCGGGTTCTTCTTCAACATGTATGCCTTGGCCTTTTCTCTCAAGTCCTCGATCTGCTGCTCTAGATGGGTCTGTTTTTTGGTTAGTAGCTGGATTTGTCCTCTTAGGTTGATTATGGCTGACTTGGTGCTTTCCTTTTGTTTCTTTTGTTTGTCCTCAGCTGAAGGACCCCATATTGATTTCCACATTGGTTGTATTGGTTAAGATTTTTTTTGTTTGTTGCTTGCTAGATAAGAATGGGTTATCTAAGTAATGATAGTTAATGATACTAAAAGTACTTGGTAGTATGCCAATGATAGAAACTGTATCTAATTCCTATTGCTATTTAGTATGACCAGTGTCTTGATTTGGGATGTTATATTTCCATTCTTATCAAATAAAGAGTATACATTATCAGTAGATATGAGTTTTCTCTAATCTCTGTGTTGCTTCCAAAGAAAAAAATAACACACCGGCCAGAAAAAAAAAAAACAAGGTGGAAAACTCACCAATGATGGGAAAAAGCCAAGAAAAATCAAAATACCACGCCATATACAATGGATCTTATATCCGAGAACAACAAACTACTATTACAGATAAAAACATATATAATCTTATACTAGTTAACCATGACCCATATCAAAAAGAACAAAAACAAGGTTCCAAAGATCTTCACAGACATCCACTTGTTGGAGCTGATTCTGTCGTAGTACTTCATCAGCTCAGCCTGTGCACCGTTGATGTTGTCTTCGACCTCAAATACATTCTCATCGATTCTTTGGACCTGTTCATGCTGCTCTTGAACCATCCCTGCCAACTGCTGAAACAGGTTGCCCACATCTTGAATAGTCGACTCTATGGTTTCAACAGCCCTGTTTCTGTCTTGCAGGTACGACTGCTCAGAGGATTGGGTTTCCTCTTGCAAAAGCAGCTGTGTGTGTTGTTGCGAGAAATCTAAACTGCCGGTCCCTGCGCCATCCATACCAGCAGACATGAACGGGTTGCTGCTGTTGTATGTTGTTTTGTTTTGCGTCTCGCTGCCGTCTTTTGGAATCAAGCTTCCCAGTCTTTCTTTGTTTTCTTGTTCCAGAACTTGTCTTTTTTCCAACACATCTTTGAAGTTCCCCGAGATGTTCTTCATCTTGCTGTTCAGCAAAACCATTACATTGCCGTAGTGCTGCTTTCCGCTAGTGTTGCTTTTGTTCAGGTTGTTGATGTTGCTTTTGGACATCGTTTGCAGACTCCCCATTTCCTCCTCAATGACATAGATCTTTCTCTTTATAATGAACGACAATTGCGCAATGTCTTGTGGGTTGTCATTAAATATTGGCTTTCTCTTACATATAGTAGACAGCTTTTGTAGCAGCTCAGTAGTAGAGACAATTTCCTTCGCAATCTGTTGTGCTTTAAGTGTAAACTGAGACTTCTTGTTGGCCTTGGTGCCGGCTTCATCAGCACTGCTTAATGGTTGATATCCACTCCCCTTGGAGGAGTTAGGCATATTCAAGCTTCTAGCCTGAAGTTGTGCAAATCTTTGAAATTCTAGTGTTCTGTCACGTATAGAAGTAGACATGTGTATATGGAGAGTAGGATTACTTTCTTTAAGAGTATGTGGCGTGAACTGAGTGTGTGAAAATAAACAAATGGCCAAAAAAAAAAAAACAACAAAAATTGAGTTGTTTTTGTCTTCTAACTTGATAAATTACACACGTGATCATAACTAGTTTTTTTACAAAAAAATCAACTTTCCTTTATTCAATGAGTCAATTTTTTGAACAAAAAAAAAAATCAGTCTAAACAGAAAAATTAGAAAATTACATTATGTTTTCATTTATATATTAGCAATCGCCTCCACTTAAGCAAAGAATCTGACAACTTCATCAATAGACTTGGCGACATGTTCGACATTTCCGTCATTTAAACCAGCGATGGAAGCTCTACCGGATGGAGCTAAGTAAACAGCGTGTTCCTTTTCCATTCTTTCAACTTGTTCAACAGTCAAACCGGTGTAGGAGAACATACCAACTTGGGTGGCGATGTGGTCCCAGTTTCCAGGAGTGTTTAATTCAGTTAACTTAGCAACTAGCTTGTGTCTCATTTCGTTGATTCTTGAGGACATGGTGATCATATCTTCGGACCATTGCTTGTATAAATCTTCGTTGGTTAAGATGGTGGCAACGATCTTGGCACCGTAGACTGGGGCAGTGGAGCACTCGGATCTGATGACAGCTTCAAATTGAGATTGAAGAGCTACCTTATCCTCCTCGGTGTAACCGGTTTCTGGCAATACTAAGTGGACACAACCAACTCTTTCACCGTAAACACCGACGTTCTTGGCAAAGGATTGGCATACAAGAATTGGGTAGTCCTTTAGGATATCGTTGATGGCTAGTCTGATGGAGTAGGCATCCTTGGATAGAGAACCAGTGGCAAAGCCTTGGTAGGCACTGTCGAATAGGACCAAGTGGTTCTTTTCCTTGATGGCTTCCAAGATTTGAACCCACTGTTCTTCGGTTGGGTCTAAACCAGTTGGGTTATGGGCACATGGGTGCAAAACAAACAAGGAACCTTCTTCAGCAGAGGCGATTGTGCCTAGGAAACCGTTAATGTCCAACTTCTTATCGGCTGGGTTCCAGTATGGGTAGGTCTTGGAGGCTTTGAAGCCACACTTGCCAAAGATTTGGTAGTGGTTGTTCCAGGTTGGGTCACTAAAGTAGACATCTCTGTTGCTTAGGTTCAAGTTTTGTAGAAGTCTACCACTGACGTGTAGAGCACCGGTACCACTTAATGTTTGGATGTTAACAACTCTGTTGGCACAGTCGAATGAATCACCAAATAAGATTCTGGCGGCGTTCTTTCTCAAGGCTTCCAACCCAGAGATGCTTGAGTATTCGTGGTTGAATTTTGGATCAGCTTGGATCATTTGTTCAGCCTTTCTGACTGATGGTAAGATCCATGGGTTACCGTTGTTGTCTCTGTAGGCACCAATACCTAGACCAACTTTTTGTGGTCTGACATCGACGTCTAATCTACCTTTAATGGCAAATAAGGCATCGGTTGGCAATTTGGTGATGTTCTTGAAAAGAGACTTAGTGTTCATGTGTTGTTCTTGAGCGGACATTTGGCGGGATTATTAATGGTTTAATTTATGAAATGAAAGAAGAAGCAGTGAATATCGAAAAAAAAAAGAGATATGACTTTAAAATAAAGGATTATTATTTTTTAAATTACTCAATGAACCAGGATACGACTGTGGTTATTTTTTTTTTTTTTTGCTTTTGGTTACTAGACATATGTCATTCTAAAAAAAAAAAAAAAGATGAATTAAAATTAAGGGATACTGACAAAAGCATTATTATTGATCATTCATTTTTCCTCATTGAAAAAAAAAAGAAACGAAACTATGATTTTTTTTTTTTGTAAATTTCTCCCATCATTTGTATTTATAACTTCGAATAATTTTTTTTTGGCCAATTCTCTGAAATTTTTCACTTCTGCGAGACAAATGAAAATGCCGTGTTTTCCCTGTATTTTGTGTTTTTCCCCCACCCCGGCTCAATGGAATATGACTAATTCAAGTATTTTACAGAAACATTGACCGGATGATGATCATTGCCTGAGAGAATCATAATCCCTTTTTTTTTTTGCTTTATTTTTTTTTAAAATGGCAGATGAATTAACAGAAGTTGTATATTTTCAAGTGTGCATACATTTATTTTTGTTTCATGACATGGAGTAGTCATAGTAGTATGAATCACTTTTGTTGTGTAAATGTGGATATATTTATAATTGTGTTTTTGGCTTAGTGTAGCCGTTGAAGAAGTTAGGGGCAGCGGTAATAAGTGGCTACGGAATAAAAAAAAAAAAGGAGAATGCTTGATTTAGTAAAATGCGGTGAAAAGCTGTTTCTTAACTCCGAACAGCCTCACATATAGAATAACAATAAACTGATTATGCACGTGACGTCTGTTATGATTTAAAAATACATTTTCTGGAGCAATAACCAAAAACAAACACACAAATGTGCTAGCCACTCGTAAAAAGAAAAAGACTTTACTATTCTTGTTAAAAATCAAAGATGTACAATGCTTTTTGCAGATAATAGTAGGTTCACACCTTTCTCTGTTTCTTCAACAAAAGCATAGTGCCTTGTCCTTTTTTTTTTATTGTTGAAGCGTGTTAGATGTTAACATGTCACGTGTATTTACTCTGTATCTGGCCAAATCGTTCAACAATTCTGGAACCTTTCGCAATTTTTTTACGTGCGTGTTTTTTTTTTTAATATACGGAGCACCAATTAGCCTTATTTTTTTCACCCATGAAATCAAGCTGTTCCCTTACTATGAAAAAAACTAGAACACTGATAAATAGCTTATCATACAGGTAGTAATTGGCAACCAACACATTATTCCATATACGCACCAGTTAAAATAAAAACTAACTTTAATAAAACCTTATTAAAAACTCAATCTTTTTATTAATGAGCTCAAATAATAACGGTACTAGGCTTCTTGCCTCTGATAACGATCTTACAACAATGTTTCCTTATCTAAAGAGAAGCACAAACTCTACAAACTCAACTTTTTCCAATCTTCTTGAGATGGTCAAGAGTCTATATGAAGTTTCCAAAGCCACGCTTATACCCGATGACAGCTACGAAGTCATGGATAACAACATCATTGATGCTAAATCAGATGTGGAAAATAATATTGCAAATATGTACACTTTGCTGGATGCGAATGGCTTTTTTTTCATCTTCAAGTTTATCTTTAAGTACTGCATGTCCAAGTATGTTTTGATATGTATACTAAACGCTTCTCTTTTAAGCAAGACCACCTATTTTTCCAAGAAAACCGTGGACTTCAGAAGAAATAGTGTCAGGTGGCAACTAGCCAAGCAACAACTAATGGCAAAGAGAATGGAGCTGTTGAGAACCATAAACGAGAACCAGCTGCCTGATAACTCACCAGAAAACTTTCAAGTTGAACAGATTGATACCCAGTTAGCAGAGCTGAATGAGCTTGAACAAAACCAATTGAACGCTGAACGCCAAGAAATCAGCAGAGCCAAAGACAGATCAAAGTACAAGAAAATGCTTGGTGTTTTAATCCACATGTTTTCTGTTATTTCAATGATTGGTCTTTGGATATATTCAGAGACAGTTCTTTTTGATGACTATTTGACCAAGGATACCACAGTCTACAGATCAAACTTAAATCAATTTAGCGATGCTGTGTTTTTTATCATAAACTGGCTGGAATTATGCTTGAGCATCAATACCCAATTTGACCTACTTCCTCATAGAAAGACCATTTTGAAGTATGATGGCTACAATACTTTTGATTACTCTATCATCTTATTTGCCGCCACCGGCTTTTTCAACCCAAACTTAATAAAAGAGCATGCGATGTTGCTCAAGTTCTTTGTTTACAACAAACTGTGCTACGAAATAGTCACAATTATCTTGGAAGTGTTTAACTTCAAGCACCTGTGGCTGTATTTCTCTTTTTTCCTTGACGTTTCATTTACAAAATGGGCCTTTGATATAATGAGATCAGGCGCAATCAGCAGCGCATACAATCTACTTGACCCTTTCACCTTTGTGTCAAGCTTGGAAATCTTCTTGTTGTATTTGCCCACATTGATCAGCTACGGATATGCTGCTATATGTGTGGTCTCGCTGTTGTATGTGATGATTTCAATGGGCTTCAAGAATCTGGATACCCTGAATTTCTTTTCAGCAGTCAAAGAATTTGCCTACCATGTTGCGGCCTCTGAACCTAAAGATCCAAATGAGGAATCTAGTGTACTCCGTCAAATATCCAAAATGAGTTTTTCCAAGCTTGTTTACAAGTTCATGTTATTCACCATGAAGGATGATGGCAGCTCAAAGCTCTCCTCTAAGGATTCAACATTCTTCAATGTTGTGAAGACGACCTATGACATCGAGTTCAGCACTATCAACAGAAGACTTACCAAGTCCAGGGGTTTAAACAAGAGTTTGAACAAACATCCAAGCTGCTTAAACGATGTATACCTAGACCACTTATTGCTTAATGTGCTGGACGACAAGACAGTAGATGTTGACTTCTTGAATGAAAACAAGGTGGATGTCAGACATGACGAAAGATCGGTTAGTAGAATCAACAAAATAATAGGGGTTTCCAAAGCCAGCCAGATCTTGTCTTTGCTAAGCAGAAAAAAAGCTATTGAGTGCTTCAAATTTGCTGCTGGCATTTTATTAAACACCAGTGGCAATTTGCAACAAGAAAGCACAATAGAAACAAAGACTGATTTCTCTAAATACTATAAAAAATACGACATCGAAAACATTGACAGAGACAACTATGCATCCATATTATTATCGAATAGTCTGTTTTCTGATTATAACGATATAGAAGAATATGAACCAGAGCAAGAAGACGCCTTAGACAGTGACTCAGATATATG
This sequence comes from Hanseniaspora meyeri, assembly GCA_030370665.1. Lineage (NCBI taxonomy): Eukaryota > Fungi > Ascomycota > Saccharomycetes > Saccharomycodales > Saccharomycodaceae > Hanseniaspora > Hanseniaspora meyeri. The sequence continues at coordinate 373,386 of CP113884.1, read as the reverse complement.
CGAGAGTGAAGATTATGAAGCTCTGCAAGAGGAAGTTGACGATTTGGCTCCTAAATTCCAAGATTTTGTCAGTGAAGACCTGGATCCAGAAAAAGTACATGAATTTGAAATGTTCACTGATATTGTGAAAAGACAGGGTATTTTCTATAAGTTGTCAGCACACTTCAAGTTGGACTATTTCACGAGATCTTACTACAAAAAGTACTTGGATGATGATGTAATCAGGGATGTGAAACACGAATTAAAAAAGAGGCATGACTACTACGCTAACATGAAAGATGTTTATGTTGCAGGGCAGACAGAAGCAGATGATGCTGATCAAGAAGATGACTTTAGCAATGACTGCGTTGTCTGTGCGGAAAACAAAAGAACCATTATTTTGTGGCCATGCAAGTGTTTTGCCATTTGTGATGATTGTAGAATAACCCTATCTGAAAAGAAGTTTGCTCATTGTCCTTGCTGCAGAACTTTTATTCACGGATACAGCAAAGTGAACAATGTATAATTATATATGCAAACAGCAATGATAATAGAGCTTTGGCGTGTGGCTTCAGCACGTGCCTTCGAAGCTGTGCCCAAACAACAGTTTTTTTTTTTACTCCAAAACAAAAAATGGGTTTAAGCAAACGTCAATTCCACAGTTTTTTTTTTTTTTTACTTAGCATAACATGATCATTCTTAATAAAACATGATACGGTTGAAGCAGACAGTTAAAAACCATAACAAACGCGCACCACAATGCCTGAAAACAACAACATCCCAACATACGAACTGCCAAAGCTAGTTTTTGACACAAAGTTCATGAGTGAAAGTGACCCATCTTTAAGCAAAAGCTTTGATTTGAAAAATACCACATCTGACACCATATCCACATATGCCCACACCAATGGAATCAGCGACTACTTGAAACAGAAAATACCAGGGCTTGGGGAGAACATAGCTGATGACCACGACAAGCCAAGCGATGTCAACAAAGACGAAAGCGGGAAGATAACCGATTACTCCGTATTGAGAGCAGAGCTGACAGACATCCAGGACCAGGTAAACACGTACCTGACTGAGCTGATGGGGAGGGACAAGCATGATAAATAGGACACGGACTGCTGTTTATTGTTGTTTTTTTTTATTGGTTTATCTACTATGTATGAGTTTTATCAACAACTTTTTATAAACGACCATCTATTGTTAGAATAGTTAAACCTGTCTGGGGTCTGGGTATCTCTGTTTAGAAACAAAAGACTGTTTTTGGTGTGACTCCCGAAAGATTTCTATTTTTTTTTTTCAACATGTTTTTTTTTTTTTTTTGCAGAAGTTGATGACACTGATCGAAATGGGCGAGTCAGAGATACCAAACCAACACTATATAAACCGATAAATCATCGTTTAGAAAATATCTAAAAGCTGTTTTTGTAGAAAGAAATCAAAAAAAAACCAAAGTTAAAGTTCTACTAGTTTGTTGAGTGTCACCACCTGGTTGTTGGAAATATACACTCATTTACTTACTTTTTTCTACTTTTTGCTTTAATCATTACAAAGAAAAAGCCATGCACTCTTCTGTTGAAAAAAAACAAGAGCAAGAGCTAGACATCAAGTACCAAGTTGAAAACTTGGATGATGTTGAAGATAAAGAGTTTGAGCACCCTGAAGAATTGCAAATTAGCAAATCAAGATTCTTGTTCAAAATCGATGCCTGTATTTTGACTTATGTTTGTCTACAATACTGGATCAATTACGTTGACAGAGTAGGATTTTCCAATGCCTACGTCACTGGTATGAAAAAATCTTTGAATCTCACTGGTAAGGACTTCAACTTGATCAATACATGCTTCTCAGTAGGGTACATCATATCGATGATCCCCCACAACATCATGCTTTTGAAAGTTAAGCCTAAGTTCTACTTGGCATTCTGTACCATTGTCTGGGGTATTTTGACTATCGTCTTACACAGCGCCAAAAATTTCAGACAGTGCTGCGCTATCAGATTTTTCCAGGGTGTCTTTGAGTCCTGTACTTTCTCCGGTACCCACTTGATCCTGGGGTCTTGGTACTTGGAAAAGGAATTGCCTTTCAGATCCGCCATCTTTACCTCCTCTGGCCTTGTTGGGTCTTTGTTCTCTGGATTCATGCAGGTTGGTATCTACAATGGCATGGATGGTTTGAAGGGTATGCAAGGCTGGAGATGGTTATTCATCGTTGATGGAATCATTACTATTCCTATCGCATTATTAGCATTATTCATTTTCCCAGATACCCCAGATCTGATGATTCGCCAGCTGGAAAAGCCTTCTTCAACAGAAAACCAAAACTTCTTGGGCAAAGTCACCTACTACCTAGACAAGCTATCCTTTGTTGATAAGATTTTCACTGCTGACGAAATCAAGTACGCCAAAAAGCGTCTGCCAATAAGAGATGGTACTGTTGTTGACAGCGACCAACCTGACAAGTTTACAAAGACAAACTTCATAACCACTTTGACTTCATGGTCTGTTTGGAAAAGAATTTTTGGCAGATGGCACTGGTACCTGTTTTCATTGGTATGGGCTCTAGGTGGTTTGAACATTTCCTGGTCTTCAAACTCCACCTTCATGTTGTACCTAACTGAAAAGGGTTACTCCATAGCTGAAAGAAACCACTACCCAATGGGTATTTTTGCTGTTGGTATCGTTGCCACATTAGCAACTGCTGTATTTTTGACATTCAAGCCAAAGGGCCATTTGACCCCAGCTGTAATCATCTCCGTTGTTCTGTTCATCACAGCCATCATCATCAGATGCAACCCAACCAAGGATGTTGATGTATTTGTTGCCCAATACCTTTCTGGTATTTCATACGCTGGCCAAGCCGTCTTCTTTTCATGGTGTAATGTTGTTACAGGTAATGACTTACAAGAAAGAGCAATCACTTTGGCATCCATGAACATGTTTTCCGGTGCTGTCAATGCTTGGTGGAGTCTTCTGTTCTTCCCAGCTACTGATGTACCAACCTTCAAAAGCGGTACCTATGCAATGATGGCTACTACCACTGCCACAGCTTTGGTTTCAGCAGCCATTTGGTACTTGAACAAGAGAGACGAAAAAAAGAGAGCAGCTAAAATTAACTATGTTGATCTGCAAGAAGATGCTTTACGTTAACCAGAACTATATATTCCATTCCATTTTTAGCACATATTGATTAAACAACTGTATTTTTTTTTTGTTCAGTTTGTTGCTGTTTTTTTTCCCCAACTGAATCGTATCGTGGTTGAATACGCTGCAAATAAATTTTTTTTTTTAATTTTTTTTTTTTCTGACATTGTATGTGTTTATTTTTGGTAAAGATCAAAATGGAAAACACGTTTTTTAACTATATACAATCATCAAGAGAGGACATATTCTTATAAAAAAGTATCTAAGTAACCAAATACTCATTTCAATATCAAAAATACTCTATTTGTTCAAGCTTAGTTTTGTTCTTTTTTTTTTTATTTCTGTTTGAGCTGGCAATAACAACATGATCCCAAAAAAACATACTGCGAATAAAAATAAAAACTTGATTTCTTTATTGAAGACCTGGTTTGGCATGGTCCAAGAAGAAGGTGAGTCCCTATTGTTTGACAACGAAATGTCTTCTTCAAAGGAGGGAAGTGAAAAATACAAAAAAAGAAAGTTTAAGCTATGGAGAGTTGTGGGCTTAGGTTTTTCAGCCTTGGCCATGATTTTCATAATCTTCAAATACGCCTCTAGTGTGTCTGGACCATTCAATCCTTCAAGCCATAAATACGTTCCGAAGAGCAGAAGTTTTTATGCACATGAAATCAAGCAAAACAATCCATTGATATTTCCAGCTATAGAAAACCAAGCTGCACTAAAGAAGGCTGGGTTGGACATACTATTTACCAAAGGCACACAAGGAAACTATGTGGTTAATATAGACCAAAAGCCAATGTCAGAAAAGCAAAAGAAAGAGCTTTTGGCTTCTCCTGAAAACAATGATAAAGTTCTGTACATCAAGAATCAATTTATAGATCAAGGTAGAGTTGTTTATAGTGGTAGCAAGAAAGAGTCTCCAGAAAACGTTATTGTCACTCTAATTGATTTTGATTCCTATGGCTTGGATTCAACAGTTAAGATTGTTCAAAACAGAGTCGATTATGCTCAAAGACAAGGATACGGTCTATACGCCAGATGGATCCAAGAATTCCTACCGTTTATAGAAGATCAAGATCTAAATAAACAAGTAAACCAAGATTTCATTAAATTCTTGATAATGAGACAAGCCATGTATGCTTTCCCCCATGCCAAGAACTTCTGGTTCTTGGACAAAAACGCTTTGATAATGAATATGAACATGAACTTGGATTCTCAGATTTTCTCTAAGACCAACAAACAGCTGATCGAAAGTGACTCAGTTTACTTGAAATCTCACATCATCCAAGATAGTCCAATAAAAACACCAGGTAACATTTGGAAGCAAAATGCTAAGTCCGCCTCTGAATCTGAAGAATCGGTATTCAAGATGACAGAAGCTCAGTTCTCCTTCATGTTTGCCAAACAATATTTACCTATTGAGAACATCGACACGTCTTCTTTCTTGATGAAAAATGACATGTATGCCCATGCTTTGCTGGATTACATGAACGATCCTCTTTTCAGACAATATAGCTGGCAATCTGTTCAACAAGCTTTATCCCATTGTTTCCAATGGCATCCGCTGTTAATGAGAAATTTGATAATGATTAGAGAAAAGCTTATTGGGTCTTTCTACGACCCAAATCCTTCTAAGAACTCAGTTCAAGATGAAAATGCTGTCACTGATGCTAAGAAGGATGCTTACTATGAAGGTCATTTCGTTGTCAAATTTAGAGATTGTTTGAGACTGAAATCTTGTAATTCACTGTTAACAGAATATTATAACATTATTGAAAAGGAATAGTTATCCTTTATATATTATACAGGAATATTATTTTTTTTTTTTTTTAAAAAAAAAGGAAAAATCAGCTTATATAGTATGTGCGGCAATAGAGCAAACATTGATTTTTCTGATGATATCTCTTTGATCAACATCATGTGTATCTTCAACTTCACCCCATCTATCAGTTTGGTAAATTATTTCCAATGTGGACAATCTGACTAGGTCCTGGATAGTATGGTGGTTATCTTTTAAGGTATTATTATGCATAGAGATCAGATACCAGCCCAGAATAAATGATTTTGACGACAAAACACACTTTTCTAGAATTACAAGCTCCCAGATAGATAACTGCTTCAGGTATTCAATTACTGCATCTTGGGTTTCCTTGTTTTGGTTGTTGCTTCTGAAACCGTCAGTTTCACCGTCTAGAATTCTTATTTTTATATCTTTTTTGGTGCTGAATTGTTTCAAATAATCCTCAAACGACTTGATCATAGGAAGGTACTTTTCATTCTGCTCTGCTCTTAACTTACCTTCAAATTCATGCAGTGGAGATAAACACACAAGAGTATCGGTATCTAGATATCTCAACAGTTGTGGATATAACTCTTCTCTTTTGGTGCACCCCAGTTTGGTAATCATTTCTTCTTCCTTTGCTATTTTTTCAAAATCAGTCAAGTCTTTGTTGTTCAAAGCCTCATATGACTTGTTCATATCAATGCATCTAGATATCAAAGAAGTAATTGGTAGATCATATGGTTTGACTTTGGAATCAGTCAAGTTCTTCCACTCATTCATAAGTAGCATACCTAGCAATGGCTTGTTGGAAGGAATAATCAAATGATTTCCCATACTTGTTCTGACTGGCTTAGAGTCCATAGTTAAAATGTAGTCGTTATCTTTGTTTTTGGCCATATCGATGTTTTCCCAGAACTTAGCCATGGTTTTAGACAGTCTGTTGGTTTCAGTTTTCAAATTATTTTCGATAGATTTATCAACACCTAAAGGGCTTGCCTTTGTAGTATGCTGCAGTCTTTTAGCTAAACAGTTGATTCTTATATTTCTCAGCATTTTAAATAAAAAGTGGTAAGCGGTTTTGGTTGCTTTAACTACACTTTAATGTGAATATCAACTGTATTACCTGTAAAAAGTAATCAACTAATGTAGGATTCTTATAAAAATTTTCATATTTATTGATGCACTTTGCTCAGAAGAAAAAAAAAATACCAACATCACGTGATTTTGCAGCACACGACAAGACTTGGAAGGTGTTTTTTTTCTTAAAACCCCATAGACACTTAATAGATACACCATTTAAACAAAAAACCACATTCTTCAACGACACCTGACATACCAAAAACCAATAGCCATGGCCATTACTGAACAAGATCAAAGAGAACTGAACATTTCCCAACAACAACTAGTGCAACTAAATCAACAAAGACAACTGCTTAAGCTAACTGAAACTGAACTTATAGAAAAGAATAGCAAGGACTACATATACACAGGGATAGGCAAAGCTTTCTTTAAGCAAAATAAGCAAGAGTTTCAAAAGCAAATCAAGGATAATACAGACATGATTGATGAGCATCTAAACGTTATTCATAAAAAAATTGATGTTATCTCAAAAAAATGAAGTATACAAAACAAGTGACTTTATATATTAGTGATTTTAAACTGCAGAGTATCCACCTCTGGCATCTCCATTGTGTTGATTTGACTCATTGTTTGTTGGAGTGTATCTAGTAAAGTTGTTGCCGATAATTTTGTTATACAACTCTTTAGAAAACGAAGGGATTGAGAACATCAACTCCTTGAATTTATACTTGAACACATCCTCAAAGTCTTGAAGTGTGCCTCCATTTTTTATTTCAATGTATGAGCTTGCACCAATGTAAACCACTGTGAACAGCATTACGTATATGAAAAAGTATGTGAAGAAATGATGTTTTGATTTCTTTGGAGGGGTTCCTTGAACTGGTTTGTTATCTTTGCCATTTGTCAAGCAGCCGCTTGGTCCTTTGATTTCCATTGTCCAAATGTAGGAAGATTGTTTAGAGGAGATATCAAAAGATTCTTTTTTTTCAAGCTTGCCAAACTCGTCATGTTTCAAGTTGCTATCACATTGAAAAGTTACATTAAAAGTGTTATATTTTACATTGTCTATAAAGACATTTAGCCCTGTATACTCATCGTTTAATTCTCTTAAAGTTAACTTACTGGAGTCCAAATCCGAATTCATGACATTGATAATATCTGTATAAACAGAACCAGATTCTAATTTAGAAAGGCCATACAAAATACTTTTAGTTTCATATTTAGAGAAATCTAGTTTGTTATTGGAAACATCAACTTCACTGCCACACATGTTAAGAAGCCAGTATTGATCTACAGTATTGTCAGCTATTTTTTTTTGGTATGATAAGTACGGTAGGTCGTCAATGTTTAGCTTTTTCTTTTGGTCTTGACCACCAAAGCCTTCAAAGAAGTTGTATTTTTTCAAAACATCTTTGTTGTCTTGGCAGAAATCATAAGCTGCTGATATGTTGATCAACAAAGAAATGCATAAGATCAAAGAAGAGTTGAGTATCATACTTTATTTTGTTATTGGGTTCAGTATTTTGTTTTTTCTTATATGCATTTATAATCGAAACCTTAAATTTCATAGCACATAAACGTATCTATCGAAAAAATAAGGCTAACATTTAATAATTTAAAGATAAGGGGTAACAAAACAAAAAAATCTTTTCTCACAAGAAAAAAATAAACATAGCATAGATTTATTGTCGGAGATTATGAGCACAAAGTATGTGGTAAATCACATGATTTGGCTATCCACAAAAAAATACTTTATATCCGCAAAAAATATCTCAGAATATGTATTTTTTTTGTTACATTATTTTTGCTTGACCAACATCCCAACATTTTTTCAACTTTTTTTTTTTTTACAACAGCCTTTATATTCTTAACATAAAACAATTACACAGCTTAACTTGTTACTTTTTTAGGAAATTATTGCAAAGGATAGACCCCAAAAAAAATCCTAACAAACTAATTCTCAAGTTTTTCAACTTTTTCTTTTTTTATTAGCATTTAGTTTTGAAATCTGCTACTAAAATTACACAGCAATTACTGTGGTTTTGTAGTGTTTGGGAATTATTGCAACATTTTAGGAGACATCATCTGGTATTTGTTCTGATTTATCAAAATGTTGGTGAAATTCGTTATGATTTCTTAATCTGGTAATTTCTTTCTTGCATCTTCCCTCTTTTTTTTCCTCTGCCTAATTTTTGTTTTTTTTTTTTTATTACTAGGCAATTTCAGTTTTGCTAGTAATTTCACACGCTCTCTAGCGTTTGCTCTCAATTCATGAAATTTTTTATTCCATTTTTATTATTCATTAGGTATCATAAAGATTTCTTGAAATGTGATTAATTACAGAGAAAAGATAATACAAATCTAACCACCATACAGTATAATTTGAATTAAGATGGCTAGATACGGTACTACTTCCACTAACCCTTCTAAATCTGCTTCTGCTAGAGGTTCTTACTTAAGAGTCTCTTTCAAGAACACCAGAGAAACTGCCCAAGCTATTTCTGGTTGGGAATTAACCAGAGCTCAAAAATACTTAGACCAAGTCTTAGACCACCAAAGAGCTATCCCATTCAGAAGATTCAACTCTTCCATTGGTAGAACCGGTCAAGGTAAGGAATTCGGTGTCGTCAAGGCTAGATGGCCAGAAAAGTCCGTTAGATTCGTTCAAGATTTATTAAAGAACGCTGCCTCTAACGCTGAAGTATGTAACAACATAAAGAAACATAATATTATAATGGATAAATTGAATAATGAAGAATCAATAATGAAAGAAACAACGGTATAGTGTAAAAGAAAAAACATGGAAAATGCAAATAGATACAATAACACAAAAGAGAGCTATGTGTAATTACAAGTCACTCTTGTTAAATGTTTTAAAAAGTGGATGAGATATATGGAGGCATGTCATAATAATGAGAGAATTTCTCATTTCAAAAGGATTTTGCATAATTAAGACAGAATATGTTTATAGACGGAATAAACAGTATACTTGGACCATAGGTAACGAATAATTACAGGTTGTAAATTTGAATTGTTAAAAATGACACATTAATGGAGAAATCACCAATGATTTTTTAAAAGAAAAAGACAACAGCATGCTTCAGAAGTTTATAGTAAGAAACATCTCAAGAGATTACCATATGACAGATAATGTAACAATACAGCATTGTACAAATGACAAAATAGTGATTTGCAACTCACCAATGGCAACAAACATGTGATTATAAAAAACGGAAATTATAAAATACCATTAATACATCTACCAAACATTGTTTAATTAAATCACTATTGAGCACTCATCAATATTATTTCACAAAAACAAACAAAAACATAAGTTTTACTAACAAATCAACACTTTATTATTTTCTCTATGAAATCAATAACTTACCAAAGTAATAACATTTTACAAACAGGCTAAGGGTTTAGATGCTGAAAAATTATTTGTTTCTCACATCCAAGTCAACCAAGCTCCAAAACAAAGAAGAAGAACTTACAGAGCTCACGGTAGATCTAACAAGTACGAATCCTCTCCATCCCACATTGAATTAATCTTAACCGAAAAGGAAGATGCCATTGAAAAGGCTGCTGATAACAAGGCTTTAAGATTAACTTCTAGACAAAGAGGTAGAATTGCTTCCCAAAAGAGAATTTCTGCTTAAGTTTTTTCAGAAATATATTAAAATTTAAATGTCTATATATACTGATAAAATAATAACAAACAAACTCTGATTGAAATAATAAAACATATAAAAAAAAAACAACAAACTAAAGAAAGCATAATCATTTGGGTTATCATAACATATTTTTTTTTGCAGCTTGCTCTGCATTTCCCTTTCCTGGTGCATGCATTACATTACCACCTGTTGGAGGAAGGTTGTTGCTTGATGCCTTTCCGGAAACACCAACTACAGGTATTTTATTAATTGCATCAGTCTGATGGGTTTGTCTCAGTGGGTGCAATACAAGCACGAACAGTATTATCAAATGCAGCAGTATGAAGTAATTGATTACAATGCCTCTTTTGTAAGGTTCTCTCAGGAACTGGCTGCTTATGTATCTGTGGATTCTGTTCAAATATGATTGTTCCTCAAAATTGGAGTATCTTCTGCTAAATGAATCACGACGAGCATTATCGCTGAAGTCTAAGCTTACGTCGTCTTGCTTGAATATTTGCGACTCCATATCAAAACTAGCTTTTGAAACAACACTATTTTGTCTTGACTGGGTTTTCAATAAGTAGTTGAGTTTATCCTTCAGCTTATTGATATTCATATCGGCTGTTTCCAGCAGCTTTTTCTTTTCTACTAGTTGTGTTTCTGCATTCTTCAGTTTTTGTTTCAATAAATCCCTTTGGTTAACTACTATAGATAACATTTTTTTTGAATCTACAGATGTTCCTGAATGTGCAGATAAGTTATTAGTGTCATGTTTCAGCAATGAGCTTATAGAATGCATTGAACTAGAAAAGGATGATTTCACTGAGTGAGTATCATCATCGTCAAAGTTTTTCAAACTGCCTAGCACATCGCTCGATAAGTCATCACTGTTTACAAAGTTGTCCATCTGGGTGGTTAACCTCTGAATTGTATGTTCTTTTGCCTCTAACTCAGCCTTTAAGTTATTTTGGAATGCAATTAAATCATTTTGTTTGTTAGATAAGGAAACAAGTGTTTCATTCAGTTTTCTGTTTTCGTAGACTAAGTTATCTTCAAGGATATTGTTGCTTGTGCTTTTTGGATTATGCTTCAATTCTTCATTTTCAGCCTGAATATGGGTCTTAGGAGAAGGCGATGACATTGTTTTTAGATATATTCTGGTGATTAGGCATTGGTATTATTTCATTTGCAACAACTGATCGTTTAGCAGAATTTCCCTTAAAAAGCATGTACCGTTGCTTGCACCTGTTAAACGTGTCAGCACTTACTTCTTTTTCTTCTTTTTTTTTTTTACTCTTTGTTTTTGCGGAGTTCAAAGACGGATATAAGAACCAGTATTAACCAAATCTGAAAAACATCAATCATAAATTTTTAAGTTTGAGAACAGTACAACTTTACTATAGTCCAATTCAGCAAAACAGCCAAACTTAAAAAGTATATACAATTATGGATGTATATTAAAGCTAAAAATTACATATATACAGCTCTTTTATAATTATAGTTTAAGGTGACCAATGACGGTACTTCTTGCGGTCTTTTATTGAGATTGGTAAATTCTCACTTTGTTTGGAGGCATCTTCTAGATCATCATCAAGCAAGTCTTCTGCTTTTTTCTCAAAGTTGTAGTCGGAATTAATCAATGCTTTCAAATCATCAAAAAGCTCTTTGTTGTTCTCAATATTATATTTCTGCTCCAACTCCTCTACTCCCTTCTTGATTCTCATCAAATTCAGCTTTTGATCAACTCTTTCCTTTTTCGTCTTTTCAATTTCTTGAAACCTTACCTTTTCTAATATCTTTAGTTTCTCCATCTTTAAATTCACCTTTCGTATGCTATGTTCTATCAATGTTTTCATTTGTGTAATACTTTGATTATATTCATTCAAAGCCATCTTATCTGCTCTTATTGCCAAAGCAGCAAATCCCAAGTTTACAAGATCTTTGAAGTTGGATTCGCTACCTTGATTATTGATATCCATGCCAGATTGGTCTATATTCTCCTGTTCCTTTTGTTCTTTGATGAAATCTAATATTTTTTTCAACCTCTCCGGCTCAACATATCCTACAAGTGTAGTCAAAGTTTCCAAAATTGGGTTTGCCATTTGTGAACTGTTGCCTGCAGATCCTTCAATTCCAAGACCATTCAAGTAAGGCGCATACTTAAAAATCCCAAGATCTTCTTTGCTTAATAAGTAAGCGTCGTCTATTGGTACTTGCAAAAACTTTAAAATACAGTCTGTTGGTGTTTTTTCAGATTTGGAGCCATTATTTTCAGCTAAGGTATTGATTTCTTGGGATATCTTCAGCCAATGCAATGATTGCAATGAACTTGTACCACCTTCTGAGTATTTGTAAAACAGCTCTATGAGTTTTTTATACTCACCATCGGTCCAAGTAAGATCCCTTTTCTGTCTTTTGTTATCATTGCTTGGGGCATCATCTAAAGAGTCTATGTTTCTCTTCTTCAGTAATATTTCAACAGTCTTTGCAATATCTCTAAATCCACTTTTACCACCATTGCTGCCTTCACCAATAATTTTTTTCAAATATTCCAAGTCTTGGACACTCACCGAAGGTTTATATGATTTGAAGGGATACAGAGTTTTTGAAGTATCGCTTGAGGTATTGAAGTGTTTAGTGTTTGCGGCATTGGGGACTTTTCCTAGAATTTGCGATACTTTTTCATTGACATTGTTGTCTATTTGGTATACTTCATTTAAAGATTCATCTTGGTTTTTGAAATTAGCTTGATGGTTGATCAATCCCCATTTTTCCAAAAACTTGAAGATTCTCAGCAATGAACCTGCATCACCTTTAAGATTTCTTCTTATAGCAAAAAAAGAAATCTTTTCGCCAGGGTTGATTCTGTATGTATTGACTATGAAGTTTCTTACCGTTTTATAAAATTGAGAGGTCTTGGATATATCACTGGATGTGTTTTCTATAAAGAACTCTGGCAGCTCTTCTTTTTCTTTTGCATTAATTTTTTCTAAGTCAAACCAATGAGAATATGATGGTACTAATATACTGTGTGTTTGTGGATATAGTGTTGGAGCGTGTTTGACTTTAGGTACACTTTCCTTTGTTGGTATGTTGGTGTTTTCAGGCTCTTGTTTGGCAGTTTCTTCCTCAACATTTGCTTCAGTCTCTTCAGGTTTGACAATTTTCATTTGGTTTACTTCAGAAGCTGGTTTTTCTGCATTATCTTCTGGAATAATCGAAGTATCCTTAGTATCATTTTCATCAACTTTTGACTCTTCAGGAACGTTCTCGGAGGATGGGGCCACATTCGGGCTGTTGCCATCCAACAGATCGTTGCCATTGCCGAACGGAAGTTCATTGCCGTTTATGCTTGTGATATCTTCTTGTTTATCAAAGTCTTTGTCATTAGAAAAGAAGTCATCCGATGCGTGTGATTGAGATAAATTAGGTAAATCCAAATGCCCATCAGATAACAAGCTAGATGGATTATTGTTAGGATTGTCAAAATCAAAATTTTGATTCAGCATATCATCAGATACTTTTTTTTCATTGATTAGATTATCTTCTACCATTTTTCACTACTGTATACTAAGTTAGCCGAGTCAGTTTTTTTTATATATTTATATGAGTATGGAAAAAATAAAAAAGAGTTAAAAACAAACAAAATAACAAACACAATATATTTTTCTAAAAAAAAAAAAAAAACAAAAAGAAGGAAAGTTATTAACGTGCCTATATGTATCCAGATATATCTACTATATTGCTGTAGGTTGAATAAGTATTATATTTTGGGGGCTTTGAAATAATAAAAGCTAAAAAACAATCAGGTATGAAATTTTTTGGTTAAGGATTTAAAGAATCGTTAAGAGTAAACAAAGGAGTAAGAAAAGGGTCTAAGCCTGACGTTATGAATTTCGGAATGGCGCCATCACCTGAATTTTTTCTTTTTTGTGGGATTCAGCAAAAAAACAAGAAAATTTTTACACCTATTTCCTAATTCGGCAATTGCTAAAGAGTGGGGTAAAAACAGGTCTGCTTTGCTTCAATGGATTCTAGCTTGATGTTGTGATGAACACTACAGTGCTTATATATCATTTCTATATAGTACTTCGCTCAACTGGGATCCTTCTTCGGATAATTTACACAGGGTCAAAATACCTCTAATGTTTGGCTTGTCATTCAAAAATGGTGCCAAGTAGTAATCATGTATTTTGTATGTGATATCTCCGTTTCCATCAGAGGTTACCAAAAACTCAAAGAAGAAGTGAGTCTTATCATTTGCTGTATCAACTTTTAAGTATTCAATTAGATCGTTAATTATAGAGCACAGCATGTTGGTTGGTATTTTGCACTTACGCAAGGTAATCCACTCAGCACCGTAGTCTATTGGACTGCCGGCATCTTCTCCGCTTCCATATGAACTCATACTGCTGCTTACTAAGCTGATTGGAGAGTCAACGTGTATTTCCCACTTGTCATGACCATCAGTATCGTCTAAAATACTTGGGTCAGCTATGGCTTGGTTTAATAGTTCACCAACTTTGTAGTTCTTGGCAAAATCTACTCTTCCAAAGATCTTGACTGGTTCAGGGTTACCAGCGTAGCTTTTTAGGTTTTGAGCATTAACTCTTCTGGATGACACAGAGTGATTAGGTTGTAAGGTTGACATTGCTGTACGTATATACTATCTTTATATGTTTATTTATGGTAATTAACTCCAACTCTTTTTCTTAACTTTAAGAGGCAAAAAACAAATAAAAAAAACACTTTCGAGTTAGTGTCATTTTTTTAAAATTTTAGCAGACTGACGCGTAAAACATGTACATATATTTATATGTACTTTTTTTTTTTTGGCTTCTGGTAATGAAAACCATTGCGCTAATTAAACCAGATTCATATCTTTTAGCTGCAAATATAAATCTTTATCGATATATTCTTCCAGCGATGGCCCTGCATCGGTCATTGATGCTATTGTGCTTTCAATATCCTTTCTTTTTCTTGTCTTCATCAAAAAGTCTCTGCCTAAGGCACCGTCTTTAGATGGCTCCAGCTTAGAAAGCTCAATGCTGCTGTCCATAATATCTCCCTCCACCCTGTGCCATATCCTGTTGATGGTATTGGTTTGGTATAGACAGGATCCATTGGAAACTAAAAGCAGATCAACATTTAACCCAGTTGAGTCAATGCATGGTATAGTTCCAGTTATTTCAAGCAGTCTAGACCCAGCTATTTCCTTAATGTCTTTTACTTCGCATCCTCTTCTTTTTCTGAGTACATATTCCATGTTATGGGAGTATTCCGGGTTAGTTATAATCGAGAATTCAAAGTAAGGTTCATATAGAGCAGGCTTAGCGCTTAGTAAGGCAATCTTACAGGCAGACTTAAAAGTTTCTTTCAATCCTTCCAAAGTATCTTCTTGTTCTTCTTCGTAAACCTGTTCAATTGACATCAGTTTAAAAATTGTGTTGTTTAGCGGTTCTTCTGCCAAAGGCCCTTTTTCAGCAATTTCATCAAACGCTTCAATTAAAACTTCCTTTGCCTTGTCAAAAAATTCTGTATCCACTTCCTCTGGTAATATGTCATTAACCAAAAACACGGTGTTTTTAATCGACAATATGTTTCTAGAAGTACCGGATTCCCATTTATAAACCTTTCTTAAAACAGATGATAGCTCTGATAAATTTTGTTTTGCTAATAACTCGCCAGGATTAAATGTCCCTTCAGCAATTGCTTTGGAAAGTTCATCATTAAGAGGTGTGGCAACTACACTAACATTAAAGTTCATAGATGAAGACGGAATAGACGCGAACGACTCGACAACGCAACCTTCTTTAAAATTGGTAATCAAATTGGCAGTGCTCTTAACCTCTAGGAAATCAGTTACAGTTCTATCATAGTAACCCATATAGAAATATCTGATCTCGAATAAAACAATATCTAACTGTAGCTCTCCACACGCATGCAAAAAGAACATCATAGATGTTTTGTTTTCCTCTACTCGGACATCTGGATATATTTCCTTTACTATAGCTAATGCTGTTCTTAATATCTCATAATGCTTTGGTGATTTTGGCTGCAAACCAACCTTCACTACAGGTTCATTGATAAAGTTCAAAAGCACCTTCTCATGAGTGGGTTGTTCAATATTGTCTTTGTACTCAAACAGCACTTCGTTGACCGGATATCTGTGTATATCATCATCATCAAATTTTTGTCTGAGCAAAACAATTTGATTAGGAAATGCTGTTTTTATTTGTCTTGTGAATCTTCCTCCCATGACTGCCATCTCTTCTACGTTCAAAAAAGATTCACCGTATCTTAAACGAGTTCCTATCGTTACAACTCCACTTATGACTTTACAAATACACCATATTTTATTGTCATAATTGACGGTTTTATAAGCTTTTACTGAAAGTTCCTTCTTATCATAATCACATTCTGTAGACGATAGATTTCTCATTAAGTCCTCCTCTTGTTTTTTGAAATCTTTGTTTCTTCTATCAATTTCAAAGATGCATTCACAAAGTTTAATCAGTTGATCACCAATATCCTCAAAGTTAGCACTCGACATCAGCTCCTTATCAAAGTTCAATTTCACCCATGCTTTTAAGTCTTTGACATTGTAAGTTAATCCATTCAGTAAAATTTTGTATAGAGGCTTGGCAATAAATTGAATAAACGTCAGGTGTTCATAATTATCAGGAGATTCAGACGGTATCAAAAACTGACTGTTTTTGAACATAATGTTTCCCCAGCACCTAGCTGTCATGTACTTTAGAATGTTTTCATCAGCTTTGCACTGTTTATTAGTCAACTTCAAAAACTTCTCAATGGAAAACATAAAATGCAGCTTACTAGAGGCAAAAAGCACGTTACCTAGTTCAGGTGAATACTTAGTCTCATCGTCGCTCAATAGATTAAATTGATTCACAATGGATATTAACTTGAAATAAAAATTGACCTCGTCAAGTTTCACCTCTAATATCAGCCTATCAATTTTATTAATAATGAAGCCTACTTTTTTGTTCAGCCTTTTAGTAGCAATGTTGTATAATCTGGCTACAGAATCCGTAACACCTTCAACAGCGTCAATCACTAAGTATACAAAATCTGCCATGTCGCAAGCCATGTAAGTCTCATTCCACAAGTCAGAGTGACCAGGAGTATCTATAACATTGATAGCCACCTCTTCGTTGTGTAGAAAACTACCCATGTTTAGTCTACAGGTGGTTTTTCGATATTTGCTTATGAGAGAATTATCCAAGTATCTTTTTTTGTTTTCTATGTCGTATTTTTGTCTTTGGAAATGCTTTCTGTGTTGCTTCAATAATATGTTAGAGACCAATGTAGTTTTTCCGGACTTGAATGGGCCTATAAAGGCAACATTTTCTATCTTGCTGTGCTCTATCTTTTTTGTCATCAAATCATATGAAAAATTGTATCTAGGAGGTTTTTTGTAAAATCTCCCATTACGATAAATTGTTCTATTCTGCTTAAAGATTTTTATCTTGTTATCGTTCTTGTTTATATCATCGATGTTATCAGACTTCATATCCTCATCATCTGACCCAAACTCATCTACAAACACGGGAGCTTCGTTGTTTTTCTTCAATAAGACGTTCTTTTCCAATTTATTAACTAGTTCATCTTCATTCTCATCTTCGCCTGAAGAGTTCATATTGTCGTTATCGGATAGTTCAGATACATCTGCACCAAAATCTTTTATCCCAACAGATGAATCAGAGTTGGAGCCAAAGTCGTCGTTGTCTAAATGCCTATTGAGCTCAAAATCACTATCAGACATTATTCTTTTATTCTTTTTTGCAAAAATATACTGATATGTAAGTATTATTGAGGTAGTATTCGAGGTATAAGCTCTTCTTCTTTTGTTTATTTTGTATTAAAAAGAAAGACTGAGCCATCGAAATAAAAAGGAGAAATGCTAACCACGTTATTTTTTTTTAAAAAAAAATGAAAAAATAGCCAAAGTAGCACGTGATGTCTACACAAACTATAACATACATAAATATCGAAGATCTTCACAAATTAACAAAAAAAAGCATTATAAAAGTCATTCGTAAATATAAATAATAAAAACATTGTATATATCAAGAAAATACACCAGAAAGCAAAATCAAAAACCCACCAAAGCAAGCCCACTTGACACAATTTGTTCCGAATGTATGGTGTGATTCACTGAAATCGTGACCTAGGTCATCGGTACCATAGTTGTCATCCATCTCATCACTTTCGCTGTCTTCGTTATGTTCATGAACATGGGAATCACTGAAACCTATAGCTGTTTGCAACATTTGCAGAGATATGACAAACAAGAACCCTGAGGTTACTGACATCAACAAAATGTTTACAAAATCTGAGTTTTCAGATATCCAGTGAATGATTCCAGTGTGAGCATCTTCTTGCTTTTTCATGTATGTGTTGTAAATCAAATACCCGATAAATGCACCTAATGGCTGTGTAATACCTCCTAACAAGGATATTAGAATAACTGCCTTTGTCTTGCTGGCAAAGGCAGTATATATTGGCAAACACATAGCAAATCCTTCTATGAAGTTGTGAATGGCTAGGGCAATGAAAATGGAAGATCCTTTGGTGGTGTCTGCACCACTATTGACGGCACTATCCGTGTCTATATTAGAAAAGTAGATAATTAAACCTTCAGGAAGCTTGTGCAAAGATAGGGCTATGCATGTTTGTAGACCTATGGAGAATAATTTTGAGAACGGAGTTTCAAACTTGTGACTGTGTTCTGCCAAATCGCCTGGATTGCCAGAAACGTCATCAAAGTGAGGGTGTATGCTATGACTTATAGAATGGTTCCTTTGTGTGTTATCAATGGTCTCTGTATGAGTGGATCCATAGTTGTTCATTGATTCATTCGATAAAGGCATGCACTCCACCGGGACATCGCTTTGGCAGTTGCTGCCGTTTTTGTTGAATACCATAAATCTATAATGATCTATGTTCTTCAAATCATACCCAATAGTGTTTTCTAAACACTTGATCGATTCGGGAATGTTGTTATGTGATCTACTTTTGGAGAGCGCAGGAGAACTGCCTTGTCTTTTTAAATTTTGGCAAGCTTCATCTAATTTCGATAGTTTAATTTTGGATATGTTTGAGTGCGAATGACTGTGTTTCATGACACTAGTTTCTTGTTCTTCTATTTGGGCATCTTGATGATTGTGGCTGTTTTCGTGCTCATGCTCGTCTTCGGAGTGTGCGCAGTGAATCAAAGATTCATTTGTATAGTGGTGCACTATGTAGTTTAAGCAAAAACTTAGTAGCAACCCAAAAATCCAACCACTGGATATATAAAAGTTGCTTTTCTGGTTGCCAGATCTTGGTAAAACTTTGTAAATACTAGTAACTATCATTGATCCAGCTGATAAAGAAAGACCGTAGTTCAAAAGTTTAGTATTGCTTAACGAGCCTTCTTGTAAGTTCCCATTATTAATTGAATCAATTAATGTATTCTTTTCCAGGCTGCTTAGAGCATCGTTGTTTTTAATTTTCCGTCTTATTCTGTACTTTTTTATCAAATCAGCTGTAGGAACTAGGCAAACCCCTAGAATACATAGAATAGATGAGATGCCTGTGTAGATAATCCATATGGGGATGTCGTTGCTAACAAGTTGTATTCTTGTTGACGAAAGATAAAGCATGGGTGAGTATGTAATGCAAACTAGCTATTGATGGAGAGATGTATAGTTGTTTTTTTATTTTATTATGATAGCATTTCATATATCAAATATATATAGCAAAAATAATGATGTGATTGAATGGTCAATTTTAGTGGTACCCTAAAAAAAATTAAATAAGCCATAAATTTCAAGAAAAAAAAAAGCTATGATAACGGAGAGGTTATTAAACGCCGCTCTCATTCTCCTTCAATCTATTTTTTTTTAATTGGGTATTTTGAATATTCAAGAGTGCGACCCTATCGAATGGTTCTTTTGCTTTGGTAAATATGAATGAACATTTGATTTTGCTTTGGCGATACAAAACTTGTCAACAACTATAATAAAGAAAGATTTGTTTATTGGAGGGGCTGTTAAAAAAGTATTGTTTCTATAGAAGATATAATATTTTATTAAACAATGTAGTCATCCGTTTATAGGCATCACACATGCACCATATAATTATCAATGATGGCTTTGTAAGTAAAATCATTGAAGTTTTTAACTTTAAAAAGAAACAAAACGAAGAAGTAGTTAATCTGCAAGGTATCTATATTAACATTAGCAATTATTAAAATACTTTATAAATTTGTAAATCATGCTAAAAATTTATACAAGGCTACAAATATGCTATCACGTGACTAGTTTTAATCATTGATACGTCCAAAAGAGGCAATTTTTAAACTTTTGAGGGTTTTCAACTTTGATTTTTTATCCTTTCTAAAACATATCATGAAACACCAATCTGAATTGTGCATTTTAAAAATTACTATTATAACATTGCAATTATGTTTTTTTATGTGCGGTTGAACCAGATGTCAGCAAAGTGCTATGCTTTCCAAGAAGAAAAAGCAATGGTAATTCGTTAAAAAGTAAATTTGCATGGATAATGAATTGTTAATTAACAGCTGCATGGTTCTAAAAACCAAAAAGCCTATTAAAATGAGCGTTAAGATTCAAGATTCTAGTCAACATTTTGACGAAACTACTTACGATCAAGAATTCAACTCTTATCATTTCAATAAGTATCAGAGCTGTGAATGTCATCTGTGCAATTATTACTCCAAGATTAATTTGGAACATCTATTTTTATATGGAATCATAGTACCCTTTTTATGGCTATATATTATATTTATTTATGTGTTCAAGTATTACTTGTCAAAACATAGAAACAGTATTCCTCAGTTGTCCAAAAACATTACAGAACTAACACAGTACGAGCTGGAACAGTTTAAAAATACTTACTTCAGTAGTGCCGATAAGAAAAACAAAAACCCGACCAGTGACGACCATTCCACACTTATCAGCTATAATCCCACAAACTTTCAAGAAGTCTACATAAGAGAGTGTGTCAAAGACGTCTTTTTCTATCACGAAAAAGTAGAAGAAGAATGCTCTGTTTGGGCATGGAGAAGCTTCTCAGCTATTATGGTTTACATCTGCATAATTTTTATGATAATTTTGATGGCTGTTAGTAGTGGGCCATACGATGTGACTACTAGGTGATTAAATAAAAGAACATATTTTCTTTTGATTGCTCATTGTTTTAGTTTTGTTCTGAAGAACAATAATTCATTTTCACTAAACGTTTAGGTTTAATAAAGATCATATATAAAAATTGTTGACAAAAGCTGTAATGTCATCATAAATTTCAATTTCTTTTATTTCATTTTTTTAATTTGTTTAAAATCCAATCAAAACCATAAATCACAAATAACGTAATAACTATTTCTTTATTTTTTTTTTTTCTTGTTCCTAACTATTTTTTATCCAATATGTATTTCAGTATTCTTTCTTTTCCTTATTCATTTTGATGTATTTCTATTTCCGTGATTTCAAAATGATACTTATGATTATAAATTTCCTTCGATGTTAAATGACCTTTGATAAATTCAATTTGTTTTATAAAATATTGAACAACACAACAAAGAATGAAGCTATGGTTGATAACTTATTTGTGAATAAGTTTGCGACTTCGTTTTTGAAACTAGAGGTTGTTCCAGTAATAGAAGTGGCTGTATATGTAGCAGAAACAGAGCTCAAAGTAGACACGCCTTCGTCATCCTTATTTCCTTGTAAGATTTTCATGACAGTGGATGCAGAGATGGATTCATCGAATGACAAAGAATCGGTCATAAATGATATGGTGTTACCATCACTATCAAAAACAACACCACCAATCATGGTACCGTTAGTATCTCTCTTAAAATGAGAGTTTTGACTTAAACCAACACTGACACTTTCAACACCTTGGAAGGTATGGAAGGTAGAGTAAAATTCACCAGTGGTAGATCCATTGATGACTTCAAAAATATCAAATTCACCACAGCCAGAAGCCCAACAAGAACAGTTATCGTTGGTTGGGTATTGGGATTGTCTTGGAATTTGGGAGTTCAGCAACCAGATGGCTGGCATGTCGTATGATTCAAATGAGGAAGAGTTGCTTTGAGTTTCAGTTGGAGCTTCAAATTCGAATAAGAACATCTTGACATCACCATAGAAGCCTTCATAGGCAGGGATTCCTTCTCTATAAACACCACATGTATCGTATACAGAAGAATCTGGACAAGCAACATCAGAAAAAATGACAAATTCTTCGTCAGAAGCAATAGAGTTATTTTCTTCCAAAACAGTAGAATTGCTGGCCTTCTTCAAACCAGTGCTGTCGGCATATGATAAAGCGTTACCTAAACACTTAGAGGTGTCGCCTTGTCTGTTCATAAAGGTAACATTAGAGGCAGCGCTTGAATCGGTGTGGTCATAATAAGCAGCTCTGGACCAATCAGAAGATTCAGAAGAGCTTCTCTTTTGGTTTGGTTGTGAGTTTTGCTGAGCAGTTGCTAAAGTAGACTGTTGCATTTGCTTTGAACTTTGGGAAGATGATGACGATGAGCTTCCTGAATCAGCATAAAAGCCATCAGACGTGTAAAAAGCAAATTTATGTAGACTTAATGGGCCTCTGAAGTGAACAGATAAGGGCTCGTTCAACGGAGCATTGGAACCTTCGAAGTAGTGATACTCGTCCATAATGTAACACTCACACTTGTCGTTACCTGCAACGTGTTCGACAATGTCGTAATAACCATTGAAACCCACGTTGGAAAACCAGACTTGATCGACTTCGTTACCTGAAGACGCTTGGGTCTTTATGGCTAAGCTGAAAATCAAACAACAAACAAAAAAAACTTGGTTTTTAAATATCATTTTTAATAGTGGTAGATGTTTGTATATGGTGTTATTCAATTTACATCTTTTTTTTTTCAGAATAATTCACCAGAACAACATTCAATAATCCAGTGTTATATTTATAGTTCTCAAAAATAATTATGCAGATGTGCTGTTTTATTCTATTTTTTCTCATAGAGTCCAAAAAAAATATTTATGCATTAAATTAAAAAAAAACACGTTTTAAGATTTACGGAAAAAAAATGGTGTTTTATATTTAGATCTAGTTCAGTTCGATAGCAATCCATAAAGTCTTATTGCACCAAGGTGGTCTAGAACACTGCCACAACCTCTATGGGTGCATGACATATTGAGCGATGATTTCAATTAGTTGATTCAAAATCCTTTAAGTTATAGATCTTTCAAATATACTATATGATTCATTGTTAGATTGGCACATTGTCTGACTGTATTGTTTTATGGGTCCTTTTTTTAAAAAAAAAGATATACTGGGCTTTTGGGTAAACGGCTACGTGTACACTGGAATTTTTTGTCTGGTTTGATACTCTTTCTTTAAATAGCTGTATGAACAAGTAATCTTTTTTTCATTGTTGATCCTTCTGTAGTGGCATTAAAAAAGAATTGTTTTGCAAAATAACTTTTTGTTTGTTTTCGTTAATGAAAGTATCTATATTGCTGTTTTTTACGTAACTTCAAGACAGATACTCAGAATCGTTAGCTTCTCATTTTTCTTTTAAATATCAAATTAAATGTAATGTCCGACAAGACATCACGTGTAAAATCTTAGCATTCGCTTTTACACCAAAACAATCATTGCATTCCCAAAGAGGAAAAAACTGGTCTTTAATTAATAGAGGATATATACAACACATCGGCGAAAGAAGATGATTTGTCCCAAGATGTTACGTTTAAATTCAAAAAAAAAAAAGAAAGCTTTGTTTGTCTTGGCTAATCTTTAACAGAAAAGAAATATTATGGATGATCGATTGTTTATTTACAAGATTGCATATAAATAATGTTCCGAACGTTTATTCTTTTTTGTAGTGGAAGCTTAAAACCCCAAATAAATCTGTAAAGAAAAAGTCTGTAATAGTTCTTATTAAAGATACCAACAAAAAAAATGACAATTAAAAATACCTTGCAAGGCTTATCTATATTAGCCATCATTGCTATAATCCCGCCATTCTGCTGGCATGTCAAAACAAAAAACATCTCTGCACTAACTCTGCTGACATGGCTGTTTCTTTACAACTTAAAAACATTTGTGGATGCAACTGTTTGGAGTAAAGACATCATTGATTTAATGGCTGGCTGGGATGGAAAGGGTTGGTGTGATGTAATGATTTACATTGAAATTGGAGCTTATGTTGCAGTTCCATGCTGTGTCTGCAGACTTGCTTATGAGCTAACAACTATCATCAGAGCTGAAAATATTCTTCCGGACAAAAGCAAAATTAGTTATGTTTTTAAAGAATTGGCTATTTGCAATACTTTACCTTTTTTGTGCATGCTAATGAGCTACTTTATTCAAATTAACAGATACGGGTTGACTACATACAATGGCTGTCAGCCGTTTTTGTCTGCTACTTGGGTTACCATTCTTCTATACAGCATTTGGCCGTTTATTGTCAGCGCTTTGGGCACTTTCTTCTCTTTCAGATTACTCTACATTTTCTACAAAAAAAGAAGAGATGCTAAGGACATCCTTCATTGCACAGACTCAGGACTTACTTTGTCAAGATTCTCAAGATTTATCTTCTTTTGCTTGCTGATTATTCTAATTATGTGTCCGGTCTCTATTTACAACTTCATCAATACATGCACCAAAGTTAAAGGTAGATATAGCTACCACAAGTATCACAAAAATGGCGCTTGGTGGGAAATACCAAAAATTGGCACCAACAGAGCATTTTACAGTGTCTGGATTTACATGGCCATGGCTTATGCTTCGTTTTTCATATTTGGTACTTCAACTGATGCGCTAAACATGTATTTGGCCCTGTTAAAGAGACTTGGTTTAAGAAAAATTATTGAAAGAAAACAAGCACAGATGCAAGAAAAAAAGCAAGAAAAGTACAAAGAAATGTTACAATCTGCTTACTACGCCAATGACGGCGAAGACAGTTTCTTGGGTCAAGCAGAAACTCCCGTTGCTGTAAATGGCTCGGGCTCTGCTTGGACTGAGAAGTCTAAATTCCAATTATACGAAGATGCTGACTTTGATTATATGAACACTGCAGGAAACACCCCAACCGGTGAAGTTGGTGAAGATTTTGAAAACTTTGAGATAAATTATAGAGACGTTAGTAATAGTCATAAAGTCAAAATTGACCCTCAACAACCCAGCCACAATGTGTTTACAAAGTTGAAAAAGGGCAAAGACCTTCTTCTACAAACAGGAAATAAAAGCGAAACAATTGATTTAGAAAATAATAATTTAGACAACAACAGTGGAGATAACTTTGTATATCATTACGAAATTACAAAAAACTAAGGATTTTTCTCTGGTTTTTTCAGCATTCGTGAACTATATATTTATCATCAGATAAATAACTAATTAATTAATTTCTTTTTTTTGCTAGGATTACTGAATGCACGCAAATATTAAGCTTCACTGTCATATTCATTGACATTCAAGATGTAGTCATACAAAAATCCAATAGTAGATGCGTGATCTCTGGCGTCAATGGCTTCATTGACTGAATGAATGGTTTCCATTAAAGCAGCTGTAAACTTGATGTATTGGAATCTGTAAATGTTCTTTGTTAAGTTCCAATAATACAAAGTATCGGTGTTTGGAGTAACAGTAGCTGGAGAAACAGCAAAAGTTATATCATCTGTCTTTTTACCGCTCATAACCCCATTGAAGAATGTGTTGACAATAGTCTTTTTGAAAATTTCATAGACACCATTTTGAGGAGAAACAGGAGCGGGTTCAATAGAGCCGCCAAACTCTTCAACTACAATCATTCCATTAGCAGTTTCAGGAATGATGACTGTATCTTCAAAAGTTAACCCGTAGTTGTAAGTTTTGGCAATTTCTTTAACCATAGCAACATCTCTTTTTAAGACTTCCTTGACCGAAGATCCAACATCAATTCTATGATTGACAACTGCAAAGGCATCTTCTGGTAAAGCATTGGCTTTTACACCACCGGAAATAATATCAAAGGCCTGAGAAGTTTTGATTAAGTCTTTGAATGCTATTTGAGAACTCAATATGTTCAAAAGTTTCTTTTTGTAGTACGGAGAAACATCTCTTTTTTGAATAGCTTCTCTGAAAACAGGGTTCAACTTATCATCATACTCTGCAGCACAATCTAAAGCTTGCCATAAAGAGTTTTTTTCGGAGTACTGTGGTTCAAAGCCAGTGTCTTCCATTAAAGTGATTATTTTGGCTAAGATACCAATGTTGGTGTGTCCACTCATTGGAGGATTACTAGAGTGACCACCGTGACCATTTATGGTAATCTTAACATCGGCTCTGCCCTTTTCATTAAGGATTGGAACGGCCATGTAAAAGTTTTCGCTGAACTGGGTGAAACCAGCCCCTTCATCTATGATCGAGTAGATAGAGTCGGGCCCTAAAGTATCTTCCAAATACTTAGACAAATGAGAAGCTCCATGGACCCCAGAACTTTCTTCATCAAACCCGAAAGACAAGTAGATGCCTCTTTTTGGAACAAATCCTTGCTCAAGCAAAATTTCCAAAGCGTGTAATTCAGAAATTAATAAGTTCTTACAGTCAAGACTACCTCTACCCCAAATCAGATGAGTTTTTTTGTCATAGTGGCCACTAAACGCTGGGTAAGTCCATTGATCCAAGGTCTTGTCATTAACAGGAACAACATCTTGATGTGCCATAAGAACCATTGGTTTCAAATTAGAGTTAGTACCTTCCCACTTGTACAATAATCCCATTGTATTGATCTTTTCTAATGTCAAGTTCTCGTGAACTAATGGGAATGCTTTCTCCAAGTATTCGTGGAAATCCAAAAACTTGGTCCAGTAGTCCATGTCATCTTGTGGAGAAGGCGGAGCGTCGCCAATAGAGGTATTGACTTTGACGGCACCGGATAGTTTTTCTGCAGCCAAATCAATGAAAGTCTCATTGGTGAAAATGTTTGTCAAATCATAGTTTTTGAAAGTAGGCGTCAAAGGTTCCGATAAAGGACACTTCGGTTCTTTAAAGTAGCTGAAGTCTTTTAATCTATCCGAAAATGACTTTGTTCCAAGACCACTGAATTCATTAGTAAAAATGGATAGTGAGCTATCTTTCTTGTTTAAGAAAACTGTTGAAGCAAATAATATTGTTATTAGCACCAAAACGTATTTAACAATGGGCTTCTTCCCGATGCATTTGGCATGAGCTTGTTTTTTATTAGTAGGCATAAAGTTTTAATCAATTGATTTGTTTATGGATTTAATGATTAATATTTTTGTTTATTTTTTTGACTAAAAGAAAAAAGTTTGAACAGAAATGAAAACTATATTTCTAAAACGACTGTTCCATGCAACCTTAAATAGTCTTATGATTTAATTTTTTTAAAAAAAGGGGGAAATAGATAAAATGAAAAAAAAAAAAGAGCTTATATCCATAGTTTTTTTTTAAAAGCCTCGTATCCCTTGTGATAAACAGATATAAAGAGCTAAATGAATAACTCAATTTTTTTATAAAGTTGCAAATAAAATTATTCCTTATTATTGTTTTCAGCAAACATCAGTAAAATTGATATTGTTAACGCACAGGTGTCTTGATAGAAAATGTTATGATTCTTTGCTCTTATCACTCACAAGGATTATTAAGCATGCTGCATTAAACAAAAAAGAGTTGCAATGATCAAGGCTCTTACAATGATATTCTATTCTTTTTAATGTTTTTTTTTTGTTTTAAAAATAGCTATGTATGCATCAAGGCAGGTTTTAACTAGATATCAAACGAAATAGCAGCATATAAGCAGAATGCCATGAATCGATTGCGCTTATCAGCAATTATCAGCCGCACAATTTACATATTTTCAAAATTGAAATTACTTCCAAATAAAAACTATTTATTTATTTTTTTAAATACTTTTACATAGTTATCATGTCATGTTTAGTAAGAAATAGTCATAGATGTTCACTATTTTTTAGGAATCTGGAAAAATCCACTATTTATCTCATAAGATGCAATATATGAACTGATATTGCCATTAAATAAGTGTCCACTGCTTATATCCGACATAGCGTTTTTTAAAATTTCTTTTTTTTTCTTGCTTTTTTTTTCAAAAGCCATACAAAAATTTCCTATTGAAGTAATTTTCAGTACAGTTTTTTTTTGTTAAAGTGCCAGTCCATTTGGGTTTTCTTTTTCAATTTTTTCTTTTTATTCATTACATGAGGATGTCTGATTCAGCTTGAGTGTAAATCAACTAAAATTCCAAACCAAAACTCAAACCATACATATAATACGCAAAATGGCTAAAGGTCCTAAATTGAAAGATGTACTAGAATACGAAAAGGCTAAGCAAAACATTGCCAAAGAAGAAAATCTGAAGAAGGAAAAGAAATTCAAAGAATTAGAAGCTAACCAGCCTGTTGTCATCACCAAAGATGACCTTATAAACTCTGGTCTAATGAAAAAGGATACTCCAATTGTTGATGATATCGTTGATGAAGAAATAAAAGCATTAGAAGGCAAGACTTTATCTAAGAAACAAAAAAGACAGCTAGCAAAGTTACAAAAGAAGAAGGAAGAAATCAAGGAAATTGCTGCCGAAGAAGAATACAACAGTGAAGACGACCCAGAATTCGACATTGAAAACTTAGCTGCAAGTGATGATTCTGAAAGCGAAGAAGAAAGCGAAGGTGATGAAGAAGAAGAAGAGGACGAAGAAGAAGAAGAGGACGAAGAAGAAGAAGAAGAGGACGAAGAAGAAGAAGAAGAGGACGAAGAAGAAGACGAAGATGATGACGAAAGACCAAGAGAAAAGGTATTTGCTAATAACCAAAAGGCTTTGAAGAAGGCCTTCAACAGATTAAGACTTCCATGGGAAGCCACTAGATTTGTTGAACACCAAACCTTAACCACTTCTGCTCCAATCCACACACTAGTTGAAAATATCGAAGACGATACCCAAAGAGAGTTAGCCTTCTACAAGGCCAGTTTAGAAGCCACCAGCATAGCCAAGAAGAAACTACTACAACAAAAGGTTGCTTTCCATAGACCCCTTGATTACTTTGCTGAGATGTTAAAGACTGATGACCACATGGAGAAGTTGAAACAAAAGTTAATTCAAGAAGAATCTGAAAAGCTAGCCAGACAAGAAGCTAGAAGACAAAGAAACTTGAAGAAGTTCGGTAAACAAGTTCAAATACAAACCTTGCAAAAGAGACAACAAGAAAAGAAGGACACCTTGGACAAGATCAAGTCTTTAAAAAAGAAGAGAGGTGCCAATGAAATCAGTGGTGGATCTGAATTTGATATAGCTGTTGAAGATGCCATAGATGGTAAAACCAGCAGCAAAGATAACAACAAAAGACAAAAAGTCAATCATAAGAGAGAAGGTAAAAACAAAAAGTTCGGTCAAGGTGGTATGAAGAGATTCAAAAGAAAGAACGACTCTCAATCTTCCTCGGGTATTCCGGATAGAAAATTCAATAAGAACGGTAAAAAGAGATTCTAAACTATATACAAATTTCTGTTTTTTTTTAAATTTTGTGTTATAAAAGCAACAGTATATGCAATGATTAAGTGGATGTTTTATTATTATTTTGTAATTGTCGGATTTATCGTTTATAGTTACAAACTTACGGTTTTGAAGAGTTGAACGAAAAAAAATTGCTGAGATATTTAGATTATCACCACCAAAAAAAAAAAAAAAATAGAATAAACACTTAAACTTTTATTCTGTTGCTTTTGCACATTATACTTTTTTCTTTGTTTTTCAACCTAACCTTGAAAAAAACCATTGCCATACATCAATTACACAATGTCTAAAGAATATAACAGATCAAGATTTTTGGAAGAATTCCCTTCCTTAGTCGAGGAATTAAAAGAAATGTTAGTAAACTACGGTCTACCTGAAGATGCCATCAACTGGTATGAAAAGTCCTTGAACTACAACACCCCTGGTGGTAAACTAAACAGAGGTTTGTCTGTTGTTGATACCTATGTTATTTTGAAGGGTTACAAGTCCATTGATGACTTGCCTGCTGAAACATACAAGAAGGTTGCTTTGTTAGGATGGTGTATTGAATTACTACAAGCTTACTTCTTGGTTGCTGATGATATGATGGATAAATCTATCACCAGAAGAGGCCAACCATGTTGGTACAAAGTTGAAAACGTCAATGAAATTGCCATCAACGATGCTTTCATGTTGGAAGGTGCCATCTACATGTTATTAAAGAAGCACTTCAAGGGCGATGAATGTTACGTTGACTTATTGGAATTGTTCCATGAAGTTACCTTCCAAACTGAATTAGGACAATTGTTGGATTTGATCACTGCTCCAGAAGATCACGTTGACTTGTCCAAGTTCTCCTTAGAAAAGCACTCCTTCATTGTTATTTACAAGACTGCTTACTACTCCTTCTACTTGCCAGTTGTCTTGGCCATGTACGTTGCTGGCATTAAATCCGAAGCTGATTTGAAGCAAGCCCATGATGTTTTGATACCATTGGGTGAATACTTCCAAATCCAAGATGACTTCTTGGACTGTTTCGGTAAGCCAGAAGACATTGGTAAGATTGGTACCGATATCCAAGACAACAAGTGTTCTTGGGTTGTCAACACTGCTTTAAAGATTGCCACTCCAGCTCAAAGAAAGGTTTTGGATGAAAACTATGGATTAAAGAACAAAGACACTGAAGCTGTCTGCAAAGCCTTGTTCAGTGAAATGAAGATTGATCAATTATACCACGAATACGAGGAAAAGGTTGCTACTGATTTAAAGGCCAAGATTGCCAATGTTGATGAAAGTAGAGGTTTCAAGGGTGAGGTTTTGACTGCTTTCTTGAACAAGGTTTACAAGAGATCTAAATAAACGTACTATATATAAAAATTTTAAATGTCCACTATTGTTTTTCAGTGGTTATTTGGTCTTGTAAAGAGGTGATGCTTACGCGTTAGTTGTTGTGTGGCTTAAATCCGAACGCATTTTTACTGCTAGCACTCAAGAACGTTAAAAAAAAGAATCAAATTTGGTTGGTTGAATGCCGCACGTGCATGTCTGTGAATGCGCAAGCTCAACAAAAACAACTTTCAAATATACAGCTCTGTTAAATCCGAAAAAAAGGGAAAGAAAGGTGCTCTACGAACAAATGAGATTCCAGCTATTCAAAAACTTCTGTGTGGAAAAAAAAGAAAATTTTTTTCTTTCCTTTTTTTCGCTCTACGCTGGAAACATCGTTCTTTGTATTTTGTTAGAAAAAAAATTATGTTTTATTACACCTTCACAATATAACAATCTTTGTCAAATAGAGTAAAAATAGAGAGGATTCACAAAGCACCAAATATAACATAGTTATAACAACCTTTCTTTTTCTTTACATAATATAATAAAAAATGGCAGGTCCTCCAGGCGCTAAAACTTACATGGGATGGTGGGGTCACTTAGGTAACTTCAAGCAAAGAGGTATTACTTCTTACGCCGTCTCTCCATACAGACAAAGACCATTCGGTGGTGTTGTTGAAGCCATCTTTGGTAACTTCACCAGAAGAGTTAAGTCCCAAGTCTTATACTTCGCTGTTCCAGGTTACTTATACTACGTTTGGTGGAACAACAGTGTTAAATACAACGAATGGTTATACACCAAGGATGGTAGAGAAGAATTAGCCAGAATCAACGGTGAATAAATCAACTGATACCTTTTCATGCATCCAATAAATTAAGCGGATGAGTGGAATTTTGTATTGACAAACTAAAAAAAAATTAGAACTACATTTTACTTCATGTGGTTCATTATTTATTCGACTTTAACAGAATTGAAATAAAAAATAAATTTTGAGAAGAAAAAAAATATTATGAATGATTCTATGAGATTATTTTTTTTTTCTTTTAAGTAAACATGAATTACCGCTCAATTGTACCAAAGTGTTACTTATTAAGCCGAGTGGCTATAGAAAATAATGTTCTGTTGATAGGCATTTAGAAGAGATAAGTTAAACATTCCGATAAAAAGAAGTGTTTGAGTTGTCTTTTTTCTTATTAGCAGTTTAAGAGAATCTACACTGTTTATATATCGTTCTATTGAATATTCGACAATTTACTATTAAAAAATGTTTTGTTTTTTATTAATTTGAGTTCTAGGATAATGGCTGGCTTATATTTGTTTGTCAAAAAGGAATTCCTTCTCTTTTCCTTTTGTATTGACTGATTTTTGATTATAGCGCTCTACTATGACGTCCATTTTTGTATGTCTTGTTATCTTTTTACTAATTCTTAATGTTTGCTGCTGCTTAATCCATTCAGCATATTAAGATAAAGTATTGGTTCTTTTTGGGTGGACTTGTGTTCACTGTATCACGTGATATCTACTGCAGAGCAAGCCCCTTTGCTCAAATGTTTGTTTTTCCTCCGTTTTTCTTCCCCCCATTTGGTGAAATCTTTGATCAAATGAAACGCGCCTTATCTTGTGATCTTTTTTTTTTTTCTAATACAGTTTTTCTTTAAACCTAAAAATGTCAAAGCTAAGAAACCATCCCCTAAAAGACTCTGTAACTTTATATCTCAAATAACTTTGACTTAATTCTACTTCTGATTTTAATTATTACTATAATTAGATATTTCCTTTTGTTAATTTAGTTTTCTAAATACTTACTGGTAGATAAATTCAGTGAAATCAACCAAAAACTAAGCGCTTCCCTATTGAAACTAAAATACAATGACAAGCAAAAGTAGTGCTAACGTTGGTGCCCAGGCACATGATCTACTAAAAATGGTGTACTCAGAAAACGAGACTGACAATTATAGCTTGAAAACAGGAAAACGCCTTATGGAAAACTACAAAAATGACCAAACAAAGAAAAACGGATTTTCTAAGTCACCACAAGATGGCAATGTCAGACATTTTAGCGTTAATGATGCGCATGTTGACAACCACCTGCTCAAAAACAAGCTTTGGAAGCAGTTTGCTCAGCAACGGAACGCAAACAATGAAAATAACTCTCTAATTGAGATTGAAGAGCCGCATGAAGACAATAGAATGGAATCTGATGAAGACGATGAGAATCTTTTGGAATTGTACTTCAAGGATAACACCGACTCTATCATAAACGATAATGAATGTTTAATTCCGTTGGAAGCACTTCCCAAAAGCAAAAACAAGGGTCAGTTGAAAAGAAAAAGAAACTCTGCAGGCGATTCATATCCTGCTTCCAAGAAAGATAAGGTCCCGATGATGTACGATGAATACATCCCAGACATGGACTTCATTAACAACTTTGAGCGAATGCAAGAGTACTATGAGCTGAATCCTACGTTTGATGATGAAGATGCACCAGTGCTCCGAAAAGCCAACAAAACCAGCACAGATAAATTAAGCACCTTGTACAATAACGAGAATGAGTCAAGCAATGGGAATTTGATGAGTGAGGTCATCAAGCATTCCCATGTTGATCCAGTGGAAATTAAACAAGAATCAGGTATTGAAATCAAAAATTATGATACAAGCACTGCATCTATCCCAAACAGTTTTTTGGATGTAAGCAAACTACCAGATAGCTTTGAAGCAATGCCTTACTCCCAGCGTAAGAGAATCTTGACCGAAATCTGCCCAGGCGTGGACATTAAAGACATCCTATTAGAGCTAAAGACTTTGAACCACAGTGGAAGACAAGCAAGCAATAAGTCAACAAGTTCTCTTCAGTCCAGAAACAGTAGCTCATATAGTGATAGAGTTAATAGCTTGATGAAAACATACGATTCCCAAAAAAATACGCCTAAAGAAGCTCCTTTGAAAAGCTCCAAGGACTTAACAGTCATGGGTTACAAATTAAAAAAAATCATAGGACAGGGGGCTTGGGGTGTCATAAGAGAGTGCGTCAATACCAACGACTCAACAGACATAAAAGCCGTCAAAATTGTGAAGTACAGAGAGAACTTGTCTGTTAAGTTATCCGTCATACAAGAAGTCAATGTTTGGAAATCACTCAAGCACAAGAATATACTAGCTCTAGTTAATTACAAACAAGGTGAAAATGCCATGTTCTGTTTAATGGAAAGGATCCGCGGAGGAACTTTATATGACTATGTAGCTAAAAAGTGGTACAATAACGAACAGCAATTCCCGCCAGACGTGAGAGTCAAGCTGATAATTAACTACTTGTTGCAAATAATATCTGGGCTGAAATACATGCACGAAGAAATGGGAGTTGTGCATGGAGACTTGAAGCTGGAGAATGTTTTGATCTCTGAAAACAACAGGGTTCTTCTGTGTGACTTTGGGATGTCTAAGTTTCTTTCAAAAGATCAAGCTGTCAAAAGACCAGAGTTTAAAAAGCACAGCTCTTTTGGTAACCTGAAATACATAAACTCACAAAGCAATATAGAAAACGGACTGAAAAACTCAGCTCTGCGGAAAATAATTAATAATAAAAAGCTGGTTCACGACGATACAGTCCTAGGAATATCTTCCCTTGATGAAAACATTGGCCCAGCATACCAGTCCACATCATTGGTGCTGGAGAAGGAAAAAAGCACCTTGAACAAGACTTTGTCTATAAATCAGATAGGTTCTCTGCCTTATGCTGCCCCTGAGCTTCTGAACAAAAAGAACCAGATCACTGAAAAAACTGACATATGGGCTTTAGGTGTGATGATTTATACCATGTGTGTTTATAAGCTGCCATTTCAACATGAGTTTGAACCACGTCTGAAACTAATGATTGAAAAAGCTTCCTACGATCACAAAAGGCTAACAGATTGCATGATGAAGAGCTATCCATCGTTATGTTTTGTGACTGAAGGCTGTTTGAAGAAGTCTATAAACGAAAGATGGAGTTTAGAAAAGATAGAAAGAAATTTAAAGTACTGAATAGGCCGAATATATATTGACGATTTGCTGTTTTTATGTTTTTAATAAGATAATTTTTTTTTTTTTTTAATGATTAAACTTGATTTTTGAATGATTTTGCTTTGTTCACGTGATTTGCACCTTAATGAAAGCAAACCTGGGAAAAAAGAGCGAAAAAAAAAATTTTTTTTTCTTTTTCTTCCTTTACTCAAAGATTTCTGTTTCTGCCATTTTTACAAGAAGGAAATTTTGTTAAAAGGAGGTGACCGAAGAATCCACATTAAATAACATACATCAGCATACAAAAGAATGATTAATTTGAAAGCTTTATTGAGATGTGTTGACAGCACAGGTGCCCAAGTGGTTGAGTGTATCACAGTTTTAGGTAAGAAGTCCATGCACCATGCCAAAGCAGGCGATAAGATTGTTTGTGTAGTGAAACAAGTAAAACCATCTACAAATAGCAGCACAAACCTTGTCAAGAAGGGTGAGGTTTGTCACGGTGTCATTTTAAGAACGAAATACGGAACTCCACCAAGAAAAAACGGTATGACCATAAAATTCAGCGATAATGCTGTTGCCTTGATAAATAAAAATACTGGTGAACCATTGGGTCAGAAGTACGATCCAAACTCTAACCTTATTGCGAAGGAAGTTGAAAAGAACTTCCCTAAGATGGCTGCTGTCACTGACAAGAAGATTTAGTTTAGTTTGGAAGGCAAGCATTAAACAATAGCTTCTGTTGTGGGTTTTGTTTAATGGAAAGTAAAATTAGTTTTATACAGGAAGATGTACACTGAAGACTTTTAGGAATCATAAAATATGGCCAGGATTGAGATGTGTAAATATCAAGGAATAAAATATAAAAAGAACGGTGTAAATAGCTTTTATACTTGAATCTGTCCGGAACTATATAAAAACGATGTATGTATAATTCAGTTTAAGAATTCAGTTATTGATTGTGGTAGAGTAATCGCAATCGTTTAAGGATAGTTTGTCTTTGTTATAAAAAGAATTGTATGGCTTCATAATCATCTTAAAAATGTCTGGTGCAAAACAAGAAATATTCGGATATAAATATTTTTAAAAAATCCTTAAAAAGTTTACAAATAAAAAATAATATTTTTATTAAATTAGTATTTAATTAAATTTAATTTAACTACTTTTAAATTAGCATTATAAACAACAAATACTTATTTTGTTTATGTAAACATTTAATTAGGAGTTATATTACCGTTTTTTTAAATTTTTCAGCAGTCTGTTTCAGGACTGTCACTTATTGAATTAAAAATAGGATGCACGTGTTACAACAACTACAACAAAAAAATTAAAATCACTATTTTATATATATACATAGTCTATACATTGCCTCTATAAATGACGCAACAATGAGTTCTTTTCATCCAATTAGAATTTAAAACATCCTTTACTAAGACTCTCTTGTTTGGGTTCGGATGCAACATTCTGTACAAACACTTCTTTCTCAACATCTTCATTTCGGAGTTGACATGCGTCATTTCTTCAAACTGTTCATACTCACCTGAGATGATTTCCTGTTGCTTGGTTTCAGCATTGTATGGAATAACAACCTTCAAAGAGTCCACAAACTCAGCGTAGTCTGGGTCTTTCTCCTTGATTGGAGACTTCCATGGGTAACGACCTAAAGCCATTGTTACGTATATTATACCAACAGCAAAGGTATCCACTAGTCTAGGATCATACTGTTTGTGTGGAATAAACTGTTCAGGCGACATGTAAGGTTCGGAGCCAAAGCAACCCTTTTGATAGTGAGGCTTCTTCTCCCAGGCTGTTTGGAAAACACAAGATGTACCAAAATCACTTAGCTTTAAAATACCATTAGGTTTTAATAAGATGTTCTCCGGTTTTAAGTCACAATGGGCAACACCGTGTTCATGCATGAAAGCAACACCATTGATGATTTGTTTCATGAAACAATCAATTTCTAGTGGGTGTAAAAGAGTATGTTTCTCTTGTTTTCTGAGAATCAATGATTCTAGCAAATTCTGTTGGGAACCAGTTAACTTTTGCTTTTCTGGAATACCTTCATTTCTGCATTGTCCTTCCGGAGTGTTTGGAGAAAAACTAGTACCACCATCCATCAAGTTAAGAGTGTCACCAACGAAAACAGGCCCTGGACCAATAGGAGGAAGTTGCATTTCCTTGGAGATGGTCTTACCGTTTCCATTGACGGCTGTTCTTTTAATAAGAGAATGCAAGTCACCAGAAGGACAGAACTCCATCACTTGCAAGAACTTGTTGGAAATGTTATCATATTGATACAAGTCAAAGATTTTCAAAATGTTTGGATGTCTACCAATGTTGTTCAAAGCATGTCCAATAACAAACTCTGAGGTTAGTCTGGTGCAGAATTTGGCATTATAATCTTTGTTTTTTCTCTTTCTATGCTTGGTTAGCTTGAATCTAATGTTATCGGATAAAGTAGCAGAATTAGAGTCGCTGTCAGCTTCGCTGCTGACGCCATCCATATAGCTGCCATTACGGCTGTCATCGTCATCAGAATCCAGCTTTCGAACATTTTTTCTATCAGCTTGAAGTTCTTTGACGGCAAAAAATACACTTTCTCTGAATCTAAAACTCTTTTTAGCAATGTTATCAATTACAAATGGGGCATTGCCTTTGGTTTCAGGGTCTAAGTTCTTCTTCAATTTTCTACAAGTAACTTTGACGACACCATATGAACCTTGGCCCAAAGTACCGGCACAATAGCCATACTTTGAAATGAACTCAGACTCCTTCATCTCACCTGCCACAACAGGAGCTGCTTCATGTTCATCAATGATTGTTTTCATTCTAGTTGTCAAATCGTTTATTAAGTGCAGCTCATCTTTTGATATAGCAGCTTTTGAGTTGACTATACAAGGCGTGCCAGTTTCAGTGGATTCCGTATCACCTAGGTTACTGGAGCTTTGTGCGTTTTTCTTTCTTTTCATTGAGCAATAAGCATCTATCTTTACTACTTGCTTGTAGTGAGGTGCACTGCTATTAAAAATATTGTTGGTTTGGATTTCATTTTTTGATGGGATGTATCCTTTACTCGTTTGCATAAATAAGTTGGACTTTTCGTCATTTTGGTCCTTTGATTGCTGAGAGGTTTTGTTCAACTTGAAAAGAGTGGATATGGAAAAGTTTGGTGCGTCTTTTACTCTTTGATCGATGGCCTCTTTCATGGCTTCAGGGTCTTTCAACAAATCAGGGTTGACATCTATCAGTGGCAATGCACTTAGTTTATGTTCATGAGTAAAGTTTCTGTATAGCTTGAAAGTTTCCGACTCCCAAATCATATGTCTATTATTTACAGCTATACCTCTTCCATCTGCATGAGGAAGACCTTTTACCAACGTTGAAGCTCTCTTCAAATGCGAGCTGTTGTCAGAGTTGCCGCTGCCTGCCAGGTGTGGGTGAGTAAAATTGGCCTGGCTTACAGACATTCCTCTGTTTCTATACTGTTTCAATGATCTTTGTGGCGAAAGTGATGGCTCCCTTGATGATTCTTGAGAACTACCCTTTGCCTTTACCATTTGTGGGGGTTTTGTTTTAGGTCTCCCTCTTGATGAGGATCTTTCACCTAAGGAGCTGAGAGATAACAAACCTGAATCTGGGCCAGCATTTTGTGCTATGTTTGTGTTTATAGCATGCAGTTCTTGGTCAATCAGGTTGTTTACAGAAGCATCAGAACCTGAAATCAAACTTTTCCCGGAAGAAAGTAAGCTAGGGCTACTTTGCTTGATCATTGGTGAACTAGGAGTTGAGTTGTCGTACACATCAGAGTCTATTCTGGATCCTGATTCCATGGACGAATCATTGCTTTGCTGTGCTTTCAGCTGTTTGTTTCCATCTTTGGTATTCAGAGCTGCGTTGTTCAATGTTGCGATATGTGAAAGAGATGGGTCTCTTTTGTTGCCAGTCAAGTTGTTTGTAGAGTTGCTATTTGAGCTAAACAAGCTCTTGAAGGATTTGGTAAGAGATTTGGCTCTGTGAATACCATTATCGTCTACAGGAATGGATCCATTATTTGTGGTATCTTTTTGAGGCATATAAAATTAATTTAAGGGCAGAGGATAATTTGGTGGATATTTTATTCTTATTTCTTTGGTTGATCACAAAACCGTGTTTTAATTTGTTTGTAAAGACTGGTGTTTGGTTTTTTGGTTGAATAATACTTTAATCTGATTGCCTTTGTTGGGATGTGTTTACACGGAATACAAAGTGTGTGTTGTAGTTTGTGTGTGGGTGTTTTTACTTTTTTTTTTTCTAATATGTTGAGTGAAGAAAAAAAAAAAAAAAGAGGTTTAAAGATAATTAAAAAATGAAACGGTGAATATTTTATGTGTTTGTACTTGGTAATTATCGCAATTGAATGTAGTTTCTTGGTGTTTATTTGTTGTTATATAGATTTATGGAATAAGACAAATAAAAAAATTGAAGATAAACGAAAAGCTAGTGTGATTTCTTCAAGATATTTATTATTTGATAGTTAAAATGACATTAGTAATTTTCCATATAAACACGTTTCACATGAAGGGGGCAAA
Organism: Hanseniaspora meyeri; assembly: GCA_030370665.1. Lineage (NCBI taxonomy): Eukaryota > Fungi > Ascomycota > Saccharomycetes > Saccharomycodales > Saccharomycodaceae > Hanseniaspora > Hanseniaspora meyeri. The sequence goes on along the minus strand of CP113884.1, from coordinate 334,305 downwards.
AAAAGAAAAGAAAAAAGCAAAAAAAAGAGCGAGGGAGGAAATCACCATAGTGCGGCTTAAGAAATCCGACGCTGATAAATATGTATATATTTATTTTAAACTAGCAGGAACAAAAACATAAAGTACACCAATTTTTTTTTTTGGGACACAAAAATAGCGCCATCTGCATCAAAGTCTTAAAAAAAAAAAAAAAAAAAAAAAAAACAAGGAAAAAAGCAGCAGGGGGTGGTTTAAAAAAAAAAACACACACATTTGTATACACCCCTAATACGATAATTGCTTGTCGTCAGCAGTAGTCACGTGGGTACGGAGAGTTGTTTGTTGTTGTTTCTTAGCCGATATCAGACACCACTAATTATTTTTCCTATTTTAGTAAATATACGCGCACATGCTTTATAGGTTTAATTATCCTTCCTAATATAGTAATATTGTTTAAAAATAACAATTGATACACGTGAATTTTTGCCAAAATAAATAAAAAAAAACATTGTAAAAATTTTAAAAAAATAAAATAAAGTTATATCTGTTCATTATATACACCAACATACATTTTCCGTATTAACATGAGCGGCTCAAGCCTTAATTGAATAAGGAATTGGCCCAGTTGCTGAAATATATGTTCATTATGTTTTTCATTCCATGCAGTAAGCTTAGTTACCGGAAACGAAACCTAAGGCCATCAAACCAGTGACCAATAAGGACAACTTCCAGTTGACGCTAACACCAGCAGATAGAGCGGAACCAGCGTTCTTGGACTTGGTGGAGGAAGCAGAGGAAGCAGAGGAAGCAGAAGCAGACATGGATTCGGAAGTGGTGCTTTCAGCAGAAGAAGAGGCCTTGGAAGAAACAGAGGTCTTAGTGTAAGTGGAAGTAACAGAAGAAGCAGCAACGTTTCCGGCGGAAACTAAGTTAGAAGCGGTGGTGTGAGTAGCAACAGAGGAAGAAGAGGCCATTGTATTTATATGTTTATTTAAAAAAAAAGTTTATGTGTGTATTTTCTTTGGTGTTTTTTTATTCATATCTTATTAAACAATTTTAAAAAAGTTATTAATCATTTGTATAATCAACTTAAGTGTGATCTTAAATAACTTGGAAAAAAAAACAACAGTCATCCTTTGCTAACTTTTAGACGTCTGAATTTTGAGACTCTGTGCTAAAAATACTCATAAATGCTAAACAATCTCATTAAGACCTCCCGAATTTTTAACCAATTTCCTCTTATTCCCCCTCAGTGCTGAAATTCTGTGTAGCTTGCAGTGCTCGCATTGTTGACATGCTTAACTGCTTCTAAAAATACGATCTAGACTCAACAATTCGCGCATTGAAAAAAAAAAGAACCCACAAACCAGTGTTGACGTATTTGAATTTCCTATTTAAGAAGTATAATTACTAATTTGTGTGCTTAGTTCTTGGTTTCGGTGTTGCACAGATTTTTTTGTTACTTTTTTTTCTCTTTTTAAGTACTTTCCGAAATAGGAAATGCGTGTGTTTTTTTTGAAAGTTTTTATTTTCCCAAAATATAAAATTCTATAATATTATGAAGTCCAAAAAGCTAAAAAAAAAATTTCTTTTTTTTGTTATTCTAATTTTTTTTCATTTTATTTGGCCTTTGTCGAGCTTGACAATTTTTTTCAGTGTTGAAATTGTTAAAGCTTAATTTGTGGTAGTGCTCAACGGTAACACTTATTATTTAGCCTAAATGTCATCTTGATGAACCTAATTAAAGATTAATTATTCTTAAAAACCACGAAACTAATTTATTAAAATGGGTGCCTACAAATATTTAGAAGAATTACAAAGAAAGAAACAATCCGATGTTTTAAGATTCTTGCAAAGAGTCAGAGTTTGGGAATACAGACAAAAGACTGTTATTCACAGAGCTTCTAAGCCATCTAGACCAGAAAAGGCTAGAAAGTTAGGTTACAAGGCCAAGCAAGGTTTCGTCATCTACAGAGTCAGAGTCAGAAGAGGTAACAGAAAGAGACCAGCTCCAAAGGGTGCTACTTACGGTAAGCCAACCAACCAAGGTATCAACGAATTAAAGTACCAAAGAGCTTCCAGAGCTACTGCTGAAGAAAGAGTTGGTAGAAGAGCTTCTAACTTGAGAGTCTTAAACTCCTACTGGGTTAACCAAGACTCCACCTACAAGTACTTCGAAGTTATCTTAGTTGATCCAAACCACAAGGCCATCAAGACTGATGCTAGATACAACTGGATCTGTAACCCAGTCCACAAGCACAGAGAAGCTAGAGGTCTAACTTCCACTGGTAAGAAGTCTAGAGGTATCAACAAGGGTCACAAGTTCCACAACACCTCCGCCGGTAGAAGAAAGACCTGGAAGAGACAAAACACCTTATCTTTATGGAGATACAGAAAATAAACAATTTGAATCCATTGCTGAGTTTTTTTTCAGCTTTGTTTTTTTATTATTTATCCAGTTATAACCATAGAATAAGTTTTGGTGTGTGTTGAAGCCTTCTTTACAGTTGGTATTCAATTTTGATACAACGGGAAGTTCCCTTCTCTTGTGTGATATTGATACGATCTATATACTCAAAATGTGTTTTTTTTGAAATATGTTTATTCTTTCATAGAATTTTTTTTAAAAACAATAAGATTAAATACCGTTTTTTTTTGGCTTATCTCCAGCATTTAATTGATCAGATCTTTGAGTTGTTTGAGTGCTCTTTACTTTACGATCATACTTTCATTGAAGGGCACTTTTTAATTTTTGGCTTAAGCGGCATTTTGCAGGCAAAAAAAGAAAAGAGAACAATATTCGCGAGGGGGTTTTTTTTTTTTTTTGGAATGACTCGAATTTGGGGGTGGGAAATTGGGATAATACACCAAAAAAAAAAAAAAAGGGCATCTGAAAATGCCGTTAAGATAAATAAAATTGAGAAATTTTTCACACTGGCCATATATTTAAGTTATTTCAGATCTTTCAAATATTGATTTGTTTATTTGAACTAAAATTATAACTATAACAACCAAGAAACATCTTAAAATAATAACACACAATACACAAAAATGTCCGCTAAAGATTTTTCCCACTTATACTCGGATGAATGTAACAGAAGAGTCCATGATCAACTAGGTAACTTACTTGCACTAGCCCATGGAGAAAATATCTCGTTTTTGGGTAACGGTTTACCTCAAAGTAAGTACTTCCCATGGCAGGCTTTGAGTGGTACTTCTCCTTTACCACCATTTGCCAACGGGATTGCTTCCAGCGATGATACCAAGGGGGCCGGTTCCTACGAAGTTATGAAGAATGACTTGAAGAAATCTGAAATTGGTGCTTCTGGTGAAAATAGCTTCAACTTATCCAGGGGTTTGCAATACCAAGCCATTGAAGGGCAACCAACCATTTTGAACTTTATCAGAGAACACTTGAAGATTATCCACAAGGCTGGTACTCATTACCAAGATTGGGATGTCATCTTGTCCTTAGGTAACTGTCAAGCTTTCGATTCTATCACTAGAACTTTCTGTAATCCTGGCGATTACATTCTAGCCGAAGAGTTCTCTTTCTCTGCCACCATTAACGCTGCCAAGGCTCAAGGTGTTAAGCCTATTTCCTTGAAGATGGACAATCACGGTATTGTTCCTGAATACTTGGAAGAATTAATGGATGCTTGGCCAAAGGACTTGAGAAAACCAAAGTTCTTGTACACAATCCCAACTGGTCAAAACCCACAGTCATCTTCTTTATCAGTTGAAAGAAAACAAAAAATCTATGAAATCTTACAAAAGCATGATGTTTTGATCGTTGAAGACGAGCCTTACTACTTCTTACAAACTGGTGAATACATTCCTAAAACCGAAAGAAAGGAGGTTAAGTTCAACAGCCACCAAGACTTCATTGACAACTTGGCTTCTTCCTTCTTGTCCATTGATACTGATGGTAGAGTCTTGAGAATAGAGAGTTACTCAAAGGTCTTGGCTCCTGGTGTCAGACTAGGATTCATTGCTGGTTCAGCCGCTATCATGAAGAAGTTAGCTCATTACCATATGATGTCCATTATGGCTCCATCCAGTTTCTCTCAAGTCTTCTTGAACGAATTATTATACACTTGGAAGCAAGAAGGTTACATCGACTGGTTGATTGGTTTGAGACACGAATACACCTTGAAGAGAGATGGTACCTTGGACTACTTATTAGAAAACATGCCAAAGGAATTGATAGAAAAAGATATTGTAAGAATCAACCCCCCAGTAGCCGGTATGTTCTTCACAATTGACATCCACGCCTCAAAACACAAAAAGTACACTGGTGACAAGCAAGCCATTGAAGACTACATCAACGAAAAGTTCATTGAAGCCGGTGTTATTGTTGCTCCTGGTTCTTGGTTCGAAGTTGGTAGCCCAGAAGAAATCTCAGCCATCAAGACAATTGAGGATGATGGATACATCTTCTACAGAGCAACTTTTGCTGCCAGTGACTTACCCCAAATCGAAGAAGGTATTGCCAAGATCATCAGTGTTTTGAAGGCCGAATTCTAAGGCATCAGCACGTGAAAAGCTGCTGACTAGTCAATCATCGAAATGTTTCCTTTAAACATATTCTGGCAATCACAGAAGTTTATTTTTTTTTTTAAAAAAAAAATCTTCTGCGCGAGTGAAAAAAAAAATATATATGCAGATAGCTAGTAATTTAAAACTGGCTCCCCTGCTGTGCTGACAATATAATTTGACTTCTCTATAAAAATAATTTTAAAATAAATTTTTTTTACCTTTAAGAACTTTTAGTTTGGTCTTCGCATCCAACATATATATAGTCAACTCAATATATTGTATACGATATTAAGTATTAAAAAGAGAAAGATAAAAAAACCCCAAACTATAATATTCTTTTTATTATAAATCAAACACAATGTCTCAAAACAAAACTGCTATTTTATCTGTTTACGATAAAACCGGATTACTAGACTTAGCCAAGGGCTTAGTTGAAAACAATGTCAGAATCTTGGCTTCTGGTGGTACTTCCAAGATGATCAGAGAAGCTGGTTTCCCTGTTGAAGATGTTTCTTCCATCACCCATGCCCCTGAAATGTTAGGTGGTAGAGTCAAGACCTTGCATCCTGCTGTCCACGGTGGTATCTTGGCCAGAAACTTGGAAAGCGATGAAAAAGATCTAGCTGATCAACACATCGATAAGGTTGACTTCGTTGTCTGTAACCTATACCCATTCAAGGAAACCGTCGCCAAGGTTGGTGTTACTGTTCCTGAAGCCGTTGAAGAAGTTGACATTGGTGGTGTTACCTTGTTGAGAGCTGCTGCCAAGAACCATGCCAGAGTTACTATTCTATCTGATCCAAAGGATTACTCTCAATTTGTTAACGAATTAAAGGAAAACAAAGGTGATGTTACCCAAGAATTAAAGAATACCCTAGCTTTGAAGGCCTTCGAACATACCAGCGATTACGATACCGCTATTGCTGACTTCTTCAGAAAGCAATACTCCGCTGGTGTCACTCAATTGACTTTGAGATACGGTGCCAACCCTCACCAAAAGCCAGCCCAAGCTTACGTTTCTCAACAAGAATCTTTACCATTCAAGGTTTTGAGTGGTTCTCCAGGTTACATCAACTTGTTAGACGCCTTAAACTCCTGGCCATTAGTCAAGGAGTTATCTGCTTCTTTAGGTCTACCAGCTGCTGCTTCTTTCAAGCACGTTTCTCCAGCTGGTTGTGCCGTTGGTTTACCTTTAAGTGACGTTGAAAAGAAGGTTTACTTCGTCAAGGACATTGAAGGTTTAGATGAATCTCCATTGGCCTGTGCCTATGCCAGAGCCAGAGGTGCTGATAGAATGTCTTCATTCGGTGACTGGATCGCCTTATCTAACATTGTTGATGTCCCAACAGCCAAGATCATCTCCAGGGAAGTTTCCGACGGTGTTATTGCTCCAGGCTTCGAACCAGAAGCCTTAAAGTTATTAACTGCCAAGAAGGGTGGTAAATACTGTGTTCTACAAATTGATCCATCTTTCGAACCAAAAGATAACGTTGAATCCAGAACTGTCTTCGGTATCACTTTAGAACAAAAGAGAAACGATGCTGTCATCAACAGATCTACCTTCAAGGAATTCGTTTCCAAGAACAAGGACCTACCAGAACAAGCTGCTATCGACTTAACCGTTGCTACCATTGCTTTGAAATATACCCAATCTAACTCTGTTTGCTACGCCAAAAACGGTATGGTTATCGGTTTAGGTGCTGGTCAACAATCCAGAATCCACTGTACCAGATTAGCTGGTGACAAGGCTGATAACTGGTGGTTCAGACAACATCCAAAGGTCTTGGGCTTAAAGTGGAAGAAGGGTGTTAAGAGACCAGAAAAGTCCAACGCCATTGATCTACTAGTTACTAGCCAAGTTCCAACTGAACAACCAGAAAAGGAAGAATTCGAAAGTAAGTTTGAAGAAGTTCCTGTTCCATTCACCGAAGAAGAAATCAAGCAATGGAGAGATGAATTAAAGAACGTTGCTCTATCCAGTGACGCTTTCTTCCCATTCCCAGATAACGTTTATAGAGCCGCTAGAAGTGGTGTCAAATACGTTGCCGCTCCAAGTGGTTCCGTTATGGACAAGGCTGTTTTCGATGCTGCTGATTCCTTTGACATGGTTTATGTTGAAAACCCATTCAGATTATTCCACCATTAAGCTGAATGTTATATATGAAGAAAAAATAATGTTTTATATCTAGTACAGTTTTATGATGCTATCAGGCAACAGGCTCCTGATATTACTATTTTTTTTTAATAGTTAAGAACAGAGAAGAAGCTATACGATAATATAGATAAGTAGATAAGAAACAAGAAACAAATAAATAGGCAAGTTACAAGTGTTTTTTTTTAAAAAAAAAAATGTCTGCAGTATGGTTTTACCCAAATGATCATTGGCCAACTAGGACCACAGAAAGCCAGCTGCTCTTAAATTATTCTACCTTTGACAGTAGAAAAAACTAAGAACGATGAAATAAGCAACGAAATAGGATCGCTCCGTATTCCGTCAAGACAAATAACACCTACAACTAAACTTTGCTACACAACGTTTAGGAATATACTGCGGCATATGAACAGAATGCATATTTAAAGGTTCTCAACGCTAATCGTTAAAACAATAAAGCGGAAATCCTAAAAACTTTCTTCAGGATGGTCAATCATTTTCCGAGGAAAACAAAAAACCACCGTAAATCCAAAGAAAACATAACGTTTAAATGCTTTTTCTAAGAATCTGCCAACCTGGGCATTAACCCTGACCCATGCCATCCGGAGATAGTTGTAGTTATGCATTTGCTAGCTTATAAAATAAGCAAACAACGTGCACGATAACTGGGAAATCTAGCCACTCGCGAGTTGGATAGCGACATAGGCATAATGATTTAAATGCATATGCAGTGATTAGGCTGCAACATAAAAACCACCTACATCTCAGATCTATTGTATGTTTTACAGGTTTTTTGAAAATTCATTTAAAATCTATGATATTTAGAAACACTTATTTTACATTCATACACACGAAGTAAGTTTAAGCTGAGCGCTGTTTAAATACTTTCGAATATTTGAAAAAAAAAAGTTTTACTCTGAAGATTCACTAAAAAATGAAAAAAAAACACACACTATAGGGCAGCAATGTCCCAAAAAGGAAACTTACTTTCAAGGAAATAAAAAGAAAAGAAAGATATAGATTTCCAAGATGATTCATGTCATTAAAGAGGTTTGTAGGACACGCAATTTAACTATCAATAAAGAAACAGAAAAAAAAGGAGGAAAGTGGAATGATTATATATGTGAGAAATACGAATGTTCAATGTTTGGAGGACTAATGAACAACATTTTCCTTGCATAATTCAATAAGGCATCAAAAAATTAATGTTTCATTTATATTGAATGTGAGTTATTCCTTTTTAACGTCAGGACATTAAAATTGGAATGCCACTTAATATTCAAAGCAAAAGAATTATAAATCTTTTTTTTTCTGTTTTGTTTCAGGTATAATTTGATGAAGTATATGGAAATTTTGTCAATCACGAAGAATCTGAGTGAGCTGAGTAAAAATTATCATCATATAACAAAGTTTCAGAAAAAAAAAAGGGAAGCTTGCTTGAACTATCAAATGTCAATATTCAATAATGATATGAATCATTAATTGGTATGTCTATTGGAATTATGCTGTGGAAATTTAGTTTGGACAAGATGATTCCAATTGCAGGAGGTGAGCCAACTTTTTTTTTTGGAAAGAAAAAAGTTAAATCACATAGCCAAAAAAAGAATCACCATAATGCCACTAATAGTAAAATGATACCATCACAGTGATATGCAATAGTTATGGAATTGGAATGGGTTTTTTACAAAATCTATTTTTATTATTACAAAAAATTACACTTGACGCTTTTGCTACAATTTCCCGCTTAGACCTCTTTATATACCACGCTGAATGTTTTTTTGGTGCGCGAGAAAAAATTTGCTACATGCCAACTTCCTAATAAGGAAATTTACTTATGCTGCTAAGAGAAAAAAAAAAGAAACTAAAGAGATTTAATCAAAGCAAATTAAAAATTCAGGCATACTATATAGTGAAATATTTACCAGAGATTAAACTTGTGGACGTATCCATGTTTACTCTGTCGTGATCAAAAGTCAATAATTCAGGATTAACAAAGCTTTCGCCATCAACCAATCCATTGTAGCCAAATGTACTAAACTCAATGTTACATTTACCTTCTGTTCCTTTCTTATCAGTCATAAATCTGACAATGAACTTCTTTTCTTCTGCAGGTTCAAAGGCTAGCTTATTGCCTTCATCTTTGAATCTCCATATGATTTTTTGCTTCTTCTTGTTAAATACACCGTTTGGCTTTGACAAGACTTGCGACACTTGACAGTCTAATATTTGGATGGAAATAGCACAGGTTTGGAATTTCAAAGGTTTAGAAGTATTGTTCTTCACAGATAAAACCATACTGGACTTGGTTTCTTCGTGGTTCCAAACAGAGGACAAAGTTACTGGGACCTTATAAAAAGCAGTGTTCAAGTTGGATACTTGGTATTTCAACAAACCAACAGACTTGTCAACAAGTTTACCAACATCAAATATGTTATATTCACCCTTGTTTTCACTTGTGCTCAAAATGTCGTTGTTGTAAATCAAGTTACTATCATCAATCAAATAACTTTTGTTTAATTTCAATTGCAAACCATTATTTGGTAGGTGAACGTTGTTGATAGAGTTTGGCAGGGATAAGGCAAGTTCACCAACTATATCAATCTTCTCATCATACGAAGCTTCGCCGTTTTCATCGACCTCAGAAGTAGCAACTCTAGAATAGTTGATGACTTCAGCAACACTGGAGCTAACAATAACGTCCTTCAAGTCAACTTCCATGTCTCCAGCACCCAAGGTTGTATCGCCAACATCTTCAGCAGGCGTTACTTCTGGGTGAACAAACTGTGGAGCGCTGATGCCAACTTCGCTCATAGCACCGGTCAATTGTGACTCTAGTTCATGGTTACCGCTGTTCAAGTATACTGATTCTCTAGTGCTAACGTTCAAGTCTTGGAACAATTGAGATTGAACTCTTTTATTGGCCTTTCTAGGCTTTGGTGCACTTGGGGCATCAGAGTGTGTAGCACTGGATTCACTGTTAGAAGGCATTTGCCCACTTGTTGTTACTGGCTGTGGTTCTGCGTTATTATCAGATACCAAGATAGGAGATTCGTCTTGAATTCTTGGAATCCCTGAAGTTGTTAGTGTCGATTGACGGTAATATTGCGGCGATGGTTCAGATCTTGCTGGTTCAGTGGTTTGATAATTGGTTGAATATTGTGATTCAGGAGCCTTAGGTAATTCCTTTTGAGCAGCATAGCCTAGGTTTGTTGGGACTGACTCGTAAACATTGGATGAAGACACTTCAGCTATGTTGCTAGGTCTTCTAGCCAGGTTTTGAGGTTGTTTCACACTTGAGCTTATACTTTCTCTTTCAGATAAGTTTTCGGAGCTTTGATTGGAAGAGTTCTTGTTTTTATTCTTCTTGCCGAAAATAGTACCAAACTTGCTTCTCAGTTTTTTCTTTTCCTTCTTACCAGTTTCAACGTGCCCATTGTTCTTACTGTTGGTAAAGTTGGAATGAATCAAGTCATGTTTCAAAACAGTTGAGCTTGATGGGTGTCTAATGCTCTTTGCGGATTCTTGAATGGATTGGTTTCTTTGGTGGGCTGGTGCTTGAGTTACTGAGTTCTTAACCAAACCCTTGAAACTTGTATTAGAAGCATAGTTTGCAAAATGATCTATTTCTTCCTCAGGGGAAAACTTGGATATCTTGGTGTATGTAGATTGGTTTTTGTTTGTCAAAGCAACTTCATATTGACCGACCAAAACTTCAAAGTCCAGCAAAGTTTGCTTTAAGAAGTTTAGTCTTTCAAAATCGCTCTGCTCAAACATGTCATATAACAAAGGCCCGTTGCTATCCCAGCTCTCGGCAGAAAGTTTGCCATTTAGCAAGTGTTTTAGCAAATTCCAAGTTTCTTTTGTTTGCAGGTTGTTAGAGTCGTAATTGTCCAAACTGGTAATGAACTTTTCGTTTAAAACTGTTTCAAACTTTGCTGTATGGTTCATTTCAGTTCTCAATTCCTCCAAAATGGCCCCGTACATGCTCTTGTTGATGTCTTTACCAATCAAGTCACCCTCGGCAAACAAATCGGCAAGAGTGCCCATGTCCATACCAGTTTCTTTTGACAATCTGTCAAAGACAATGTCGTTGATGGCTTCATTGTCGGTATAAATTCTTTTCAATTGCTGTTGATGTGTTCTTTTGACAACAGACACCTGTTTTAACAGTTTAACTATTTGCTCGTTGTAAATTTTGGAGGTGGTTAACTTTAGTTTGATTAACTCCAAAGCTTCTAGTGGATCGTTTATTTTCTGAGTCAAAATACGGTCTGTATAAACAGATCCATTTCTTTGGACGTGGTCTATGTTGTTTCCAGTGTTCATTTGGTTTTTGGTGTTCTGTTTAGTAGTTTTTTTTAAGGTTTCAATTATTTGTATAGTTTTCAAAACAAGTTCTTGGAGGGGTTGGGGTATTTTACCGCCTTTTTTTTTTAATGTTTCCGTACTAAAAAACAAAAACAAAAAAACACTCACAGCAGGAAAAAGAACACCAAGAAAAAAAAAAAAAAAGAAGCCAGCAGGAACACGGTAAGTCCGAAAACACTTATTACAGTGATATTATCGTATCCAAACATTAATTAAATCATCAAGTTAATTTTACCGAGTATATACAAAGGTCATATATATATGTATAAAATAGTAGCCATACTATCTATTCAACTATTTTCTTTCTTCAATAATCAAATCATCCTGATCATTAGTCCCTTCTTCATGTGACAAAGCATTTTCATTGAGCCTCTCTTTTGGCATCAGTAAATTCCTTATGTTGTGGGTTATGATGTACAGTGGCAAGATTACAAATAATAATGCTATGATAACAACAATAAGAACACCAAGAGCTCCGTTTTGCATAACACTCCCATCGTTTTTATCTGCATATATGTAGTTTGTAAGCAGCAGATTGACGTTATCTATAAGCAAGTACTTGATGAGTAGTTGTAGTCTGCTTGCAATGACATCTTTTTTCAAGAAAGTATATGATTCAAAAGATCGGATACACACCCTCAGCTGTAAACAATAATCTTCAAGGTATGGGATCTCGTGCCTGTCACAGTAATTATTCTTGTAATCTTTTAAGCATTTTTCGTATTTGAGTTTGTTTTCCACATTCAGGTAGTGGAATCTCGTTGACAAATCTTCTTTGAACACATACTGGTACAAAAAGAAACATAAGGAAAGCAGAACAAAAACAGAGACAAATCTCCCTGTTATAGCCAGCATGTTAGATATTGTATTACTTGAGGCTGACAATTAAAAAGAGAATGATTTCACTACGGTTTATCTCAGATATGAACACCTTTTCTCGTGTATCGGGCAGTGTGCTATTTTTTTTTTTTTTTTTTTTTGAGGGGGTCCTCCAAGAGTCTGGGCCTCTCATGCACAACACTTACCCGCACATCACATCACAGACATGTGCTCTTTCAACATGGCTAGGGCCACTATGTTCAACAAACAGCATGTGAAAGAAAAACTAAACTGGTCAAAAAAAAGAAGAAGGAGAAGAAGAAGATAAAATCTGTTTTCTCATCTTTCAATTAAGCAATTATAGATCCATCATTTAGTATATATCAAGCTGATAATTACAGTTCCACCTTTTTTTGTTTCGTTTTTTGGCGTCTGTGATGAATTTTTACCTAAGGGGGGAAAAAAGGACTGTTTTCTCGTGTTGAGATTATAAAAAGGAAGAAAAAACGAAAAACACACTTGTCCCGTGTATTATTTTAGATAACTCATAAACTCATATCATAAACCACCACCAATATATTTAAAAATGTTTTCTATTGCTAAAAGACAATTCTCTACTACACCAATCGCTAAGTTTGCCAAGTTCTCTATCATTGGGAGAATCGGTGCTGATGCTACCAAGAACTACTACGGGGAAAAGTGTTGTTTACAAGTACTCTATTGCCAGCCACACTAACACAAGTAACAGCAGTACTGAATGGTTCAACATCACCAAGTTCAACGAGTCCGATGGTTTTGAAAGAATTGCCAAAAAAGGTGCTTTGGTCCAAGTCGAAGGTGACTTATCTCCTAACGTTTACATGAAGGACGGTGTCTCAGTATATGGTTACAACTTCATTCAGAAGTCTTTTAACGTTATTGCTTATGCTAAAAATGAAAATGACGCCCAAGATATTGCTTACGAACACCCAACTGAATCCGAAGAAATCGTCAAGAACTTATAATTGTTATAGGCTGATTTAATAGGAAAAAAAAAAAACATTTGATTATCTTCAATGTTTATACACATCTGGTGTTTTTGAAAAGTTGCCTTTGCATATCTTGCAGATAACTGCTAGAGCAATTTGGTTATTTTATATTCAGAGAAATGAAAAGAAGAAAATCAAGATTCGAAAAGATTGCTTACTGTATGTTTTTTTTTGTATATAATAAATAACATTGAATCTTAATTTTACAATTGTTTTTTCTTATTTATGGTAATTTATTTTTATAGATGAATCAAGCCTTTTTGTAGTGAGAGTCATCAGCTTTTAAAAGAGTTGCGCAGAGTTGGATCAAACAAACATGAGTTACGTGTCTCATCCCTCTTACGCCCTTGCTTTAACTAATGGCTCTCTCAAGTGTGCCTCGCCACGAAAAAAAAAAATACGAAAAAAATGAGCATCTACTAACAGTCATATTTCTCTTCAATTGTTTTTTTGTTTTTTTTTCGCGAATGTTAAATATGAAAAAGCTCGATCCTTTGTGTATTTTTCTAATTCATTGTGGTGCATCAAAAACCAAAACAACCAATTGCTGTAGTGCTGTGAATAATTTGTATACCTATCTTATTGCAGTGCTGTATTACAGTTTTTTTTTCTTTTAAAAACAGATAAACACGATCAAATAGTTGAGCTATTTTCAGCGAATAGACCATATAGCGATTCTTTTGATTTTGAATAAGGAAAAACAAAAGAAGTTGATGTTTTTATAACATAAAACAATGAATAATATTACACAAGATAAAAGGCAAGATAGCTTGTCATGCTCTCCACATAAACAAACACCAATAAGCAGTAACAAGCTACAATTTGAAGGGTCTTTAGATTTTTCAAAGGAGAATATTGAATTAGTAAGCAATGCAGATAATAATTTAAGCTTTGGAATTAAAACTCCATTTCAGCTAACACCTATGGACTTTGATAGTCTAAAGAAGTTTCATGATACAGAATCTAACATTTCCTTGAGCAGGGCACATCAAAAATCCATTTTAAGTCCAAGTGTTCAAGAATCACCATATACAATGTTTGAAACAACGAACACTTCATATCCAAAACTAACAATGCCACAGGCTGAAAAGCGATCTAAACGTCATTTTTATGAGAGCTTTGTGGATTCAAACAACTCTGATGCTTCAAATGACAACAACACATACACTTCACAACACATACATGAATATGGTTTATCTCTTCAGCAACCAATCGAGAATACATCTTTTGTAAACAAAATAGGAAAAACTAAATTAGGTTTAACAAGAAGTGCTGGTCATTTAAACTTGTCTTTGAATAGCAAGAGTCATAACAAAAAGTCACTCCTAGATGAAATACCAAATACCCACCAAGACACCACATACGCAAATCAAAGCTTGAGAGCCTCGTCTCAAGTATCCACGGACTCTAAAACAACAGCAACATTGCAAAGCAGCTTTCATCATACATTCGATCCTAATGAAAAATACAACCAAAGTGGATCACCAAAATCAATGCTATTTAGAAAAAACAACAAAAAGAATCTAACGTTAAATTTGAATTCTGAACAAACTAATGTTACAAATAATATTTCTGATGATTCTGCAAACACTGAGCATTCTATTTTTTCTTTCAAAAATTCTTGGAACCAGAATATTAATTCGGCAAAATCTGAGGTTTCACCACTACCAACAACTGAAACCCAATGGTCGCATCCAACTTATATGGATTATAATTTAAATTCAGCAACAGATAGCATTTCTAATGCTGGGAGAAACTATGGCGGACTGGATCAAGCTACTCTCCACAACACTACCGGTGCTCTTGAAGAGGGCTCCATAACCAAAATAAGAAAAATATATAATCCAAGTACAGGAAGCCAGGGAAATAATCCGTCCTTTATTGATGCGAAGCCCGACCCATCTATTTTTGAAACAAATAGGCTGGTATCAAAGTTTCAAATCAAGAATTCAACAAACCAAGAAAAAACAGGAACACTTTTAGGATCTCAAGTACTTGGCGATAACTTTAGCCATGACAGCAACATAAACTCAACAAATAACTCTTCCATTGTACCAGATACACCTGTCAAAAAGCCATTGTTTTTTCAGTTTGATAAGAGTAATTTTTCAACCGGAGCAGCTATAGTCGAAGACGAAAATGACTCAGATAATATGACTGATGATGAACAATCACGAGATTACGACATGATGGATGATTTTTCCGACATACAAAGCAATTCACTGAAGCTGTCTCTCCATCAACCTGATTTGAAGGGAGGAAGTTCTCAAGATGTTTTTAAAAGATCACCAACTCATTTGAACAACCACTATAAGAATTTGAGAGGGAACTCATCTACAGGAAAAAAAGATAAAGCATATCACAAACCAAACAACTCTGTCACAACCATAACAACTATAAGCTCCAATTTGAGTTTTGGAAACTCTGTTGATTCTCAGCACGGATCTGCTAGACAGTCGATGATACTAGGAAGCAATTTGAACTCTAGCTTGCAAAAACTAACGGATGACCTGTACGGAGGGCCTTTTGAGAGTAACATGCATAAAGAAGAAACACCAACCAAGAACAGATACAGTTTTTTGATATCGGAAAAACCCATTGGGGCAAACAAGAACCAGTTTCTTACTCCTCAGAAACATGAAAAAATGGATTTATTAAAGTCTTTGAAAAAACCTAAAACATCTTTGCAGGGTCCATTAGATTTAGAGTACAAATCAGTCATAACTCCTTCTGATAAGTTTATCTCACCTGATGGAAAGCATGCAACTTCTATTTTGAACAAGAACAACGAAGATGATGTTCACTATGCTTATTTAGTTACGAAATTTTCCAAAGTCGAAGAAATTCACAATGCAGGGGCTTTTGCCAAGGTCTTTAAAGTGGAAAAAAGCATATCAAATTCCAAATCTTTAGAAAGCAGAAAGAAGAGCAAAGATGTGTTTGCGGTGAAGTGCATGTATGCCTATGGCAACAAGGGCAATTATTTGAATGTTCTAAATGAGATACACATTCTGCAAACAATTTCTAAAAGCAGAGATGAATATAAAAATAACTTTAATAACAGCTTGAAAACAGATACACACTACGGTAATGAGCCTATTCTATACGAGCAATACAACAAAAGAAGAACAATTTTCAAGAAGAACGATTTTGAGATAGATGAATCCTCTTTTGTTTTTGATTTTATCACCAGTTGGAAGCATGAAAATGGTTACTACATAATATCAGATTATTATGAAAACGGAACATTAAACGATTTTATACAAGGCCAGATCAAGAACAAGGACTTCAAGTTTGATGATTTCAGAATTTGGAAAATCATTGTTGAAGTTTGCCATGGGTTGAACTTCATCCACAAACATTGCAGCATTGTACATCTGGATCTCAAACCATCTAACATATTTGTTACCTTTGAAGGGTCTTTGAAAATAGGTGACTTTGGGCTGAGCACAAAGCTCCCATTGAAAGGGCAGCATTTTGAAAACGAAGGTGACAGAGAGTACATAGCGCCTGAAATTATAAGACACAGTGTCTACGACTTTAAAGCCGATATATTTTCTTTGGGACTAATAGTCATTGAACTTGCTTGCAATGTGGTTTTACCAGACAATGGAAAGGCATGGCAACGATTAAGATCAGGGAACATTTCTGACTTGGGGAGAATATCATCCACTGAGATAAACAAGTTCTTGAATGACTCCAATGAAAACTATTCCTCCAACAGTAATAACTTGAGTGATTCCAAAATGACTGCTTTGCTATCTGCTTCCAATTTCATAGGAACAACAAAGCTTGATGAAATAGAAAGAAACACCGGAAAGCTAATACCAGCTTGGGTGCCCAAGTTTATGATAGATGGAGTGAGTTTAGAAAAAGTAGTGAAGTGGATGATTGAGCCTGATTACACCAAAAGACCTACTTCGCAGGACATTCTGTTTACTGATGAGTGTGAATATGTTGGTAAAGCCATGCAATCTGGAAGTTTAGTATTTGAAGGTGATTTTGGTCCAAAAATAGAGTTATTTTAAACTGTATATATACTACAGCATTTTAACAAGAATTGATTAAACCTTTTTGAATTTGCAAGAGCAGAGAAAAAAAAAAAAAGCAATTGTTTGGTTTCCTAAAACGGAAATACTTTGCAGGGAACGAACACCAAAAAAAAAAAAACGACCCATACTGGACTTGCTCTAAAAAAAAATAATTGCCTATATAAGCAAAATGCAGCGCTGTGAGGTAAGCAAAATAAAAGGAATTGAAATAGAAACCAAGTTCCTTCAGTAAAAACTCCAGTGACACATTATTTGTTGTATGCTATCAAAGGATTGATTGTTAACAAATGATCACATGGCTTTTGCTTCTATGGCTCTCACCAAAAACAATATAAATCACCTTGATGGTAATTTCAAACATGATGAATATTTATTTGGAATACCAATAAAATGCTAGATAGTAACTGATATTCAATTGACGATAGTATTCTTTTTTTAACCTGACATTTGACAATTACCCTCAACATGGTTTATAGATGTAAAAGACCCCAATTTCAGATGAAGTTGTGAATTTTTACACCAAACAGTTAATTTTATCAATATCAAAAACTCATCCATAATGTTTTATTTATTTATTTCGTAAGATTTTCAATTTGTTTTTTCTTTTGGTTCAAAACATATATACTTGTATATAATGAATTAAGTTATCCTTTTTTTAAAAACAGACATATGCTTCTTACAAGCTTTAACTCATATGTGTTAAATAGCTAAAGTATGATTTTAACTATTTGAATTCTTTGATTTAGAACATGATATATCACCTAATATCTTGTGTGTAAGTATTATTTGTAGTAACTCTGTGGAAACAAGCCTACAGGTTATGTAATTGTAATTTTATTAAAAAAATGTGTAATAATTTCTTGCAATCCAAAATAACTTAGATGTTCAATTTTGTTCTTCTCCAGTGTCTTCTCTTAGCGTTGTATCTGATAGTGTTGTCAGTTTTTAATCTGATCCATTGAGGTAATGGTCTGTTTTGACCAGCAGCCTTAGCTAATTTTTGCTTGATTCTGAAACTCTTTTTAGCCTATTTGGAAATGTATTTTTTTTAATATAATAGTGGGATAGTTGTTAGTAAAACAGGTTATTCTTGCTTCTGATTTTTTAATACATCCTGATAAAACATTTCTCGCATCATAATTCAAAAATATGATTTCTGTTTTGTTTTCGTCTTTCATGCAAAATTCCAGTATAAGTTGCATTAAAATCCATTTCTTATCTGTACTATAAAGCCATAAGGCTCTCTTCCATTTTGATTGCCCTAATATAAAGTGATTGTATTTCACTTCTCCTTTTTGTTATAAACATTCAAGAACTTCACTGCCCATTAGTTCCGCAATAATGGCATTTGATACTATAGAAAAAAATGATCATTTCTCTTGTTGTTATTTGAGTGTTCAATTTGGTTTTTATTATTCATCAGTTGTAAATCAAAACTTATTCTCTGTAACTTCACTTTCTCTGTGGACTTAGTTGTTGTGGTTATTAACAGTTCTATCTTTGAATTTTGATGCTTTGATATGTGATGTATTTGTGTACCAATGGGTTTGGTTTTATTGGAAATGGGTAAATGTACATACAGCCATTGTTAACTATATAATTTTCAGTGGTTTTTGAAGTTTGTTTTAATCTTTCTCTTTCATATGATACTTTAACATATAGCTAAATGTTATACTAAACAGGAATACAGAGGCCAATAAGCTACAGGAAGAAAGAAGAAAAAATTATTGGTAAAAGAAATTCACCCAGCCCACAGAAAAATTCTGTCATGACTCTCACCAGGAAAATGCCAACAAAAAAAAAAAGCAAAGTGTTTTAAGGTGTATTCACACTTTTGCCTATCTCAGTAATTTCTCCAAAAAAGAATTAAAAGAACAAAGTTAGCGGTGCTGCCTTACTCCCTTTGGGGGAAAAAATAAAAAAAATAATGTTTTTTTTTTACTTTCCGCCACAATGACTGAGTTTTTGTTTAATAATTGCCTAAAAAGGTAATAACATCTTGTTTTTTTTCTGATTTTGAAAAATAGACAGAAAATTTGGCGAAAGTACTCTGCCTACATTCTTTGTTTCGGACATAATATTTATATAATTTTGTTAGAAGTGTTTCCAATATTGTTTTTTTTGCCTATATTAAAATAAATGGTTTACACTATTTTCACACATTGAATATTTTTTTTCAACAGTTAGACTGCTTGTGGAACTGTTCTTAACTTTCATTGATCTTTTTTAAGAATTTCACTATTAACTAATAATAAAGAGAGAAGAAGAAAACCTTAAACCATACTCAAGTTTATATTTTAAAAGATGACCAGAGCTTCCGTTTTAGCCGATGCCTTAAATGCTATCAACAACGCCGAAAAGACCGGTAAGAGACAAGTCTTAATCAGACCATCTTCCAAGGTTATCATCAAGTTCTTGCAAGTTATGCAAAAACACGGTTACATTGGTGAATTCGAATACATCGATGACCACAGATCTGGTAAGATCGTCGTTCAATTGAACGGTAGATTAAACAAGTGTGGTGTTATCTCCCCAAGATTCAACGTCAAGATCTCTGACGTTGAAAAGTGGACTGACAACTTGTTACCAGCCAGACAATTCGGTTACGTTATCTTAACCACTTCTGCTGGTATCATGGACCACGAAGAAGCCAGAAGAAAACACGTTTCTGGTAAGATTTTAGGTTTCGTTTACTAATTGCACTTCGATCATGCCTATAAAGCATATTCACAAGTTCATATATAAAACAAAATCCAACAAAAAAATCTTAACAACACAAGAGAAAGCTATTGTTTATCTAGTTTGAAGGAATTATATTTTTTCTTAGGTTTGATATTTACATATTGAATCCATAAGGAAAGAAAAGCTTTGCATATAGCCTATTTGGGTTGTGTACTATACCTGTATTGATTGGAATTTGAATGAAATTTGATTGAAATTTATCTCAATAGAGAATAGATGTCAGACATTTGTGGAGCTTTTTTCTATATTATTTCTTTTGAGCTAATTTATATTGCTTTCATTGTGGAAATAGAAGCACTTAATGCCTCATGCAGTATTACATCATATGTTCTTATGATGTGATATTGTTTTTCAACTCATCTTTTAATCATCAGAGTTTATGCGAACTAGAGTATAGTTGTATTTTCTTCAGCCTGCTTATATATCTAACATAACTTTATAAACACAAAGGTGTTTTTGAAATTTCTTTTGAACTTTTTTCTCTTGTTTTTGTATTACAGTCGTGAAGGAGGATTTTGAAGTAAGCAACTTAGTATGAAGTATAAGTAGCTAGTGGAAGGGTTTTACCGATCAACTATGCAAGTTGAAATAAAACTAGATAAAAACAGGGTGAAACTATATAATAGTTTGCTCAAAATGTTTATTTAATGAAAACAATATATATAATCAAAAAAGATAGTAGGTGAGTTAATTCCGATATTCAGCCATACTTAGTAATAGTTGAATAACTTTAACATAAATACAGCTGTAAATACTTTTTCGTAAAGTAACGAAGATTATAATCTTCTACCTCTTCTACCACCTTTCTTTCTGGTGGAATCAGATGGAATTGGAGTAACATCTTCAATTCTACCGATTCTTAGACCAGATCTGGCTAAAGCTCTGATGGCAGATTGACCACCTGGACCTGGAGCCTTGGATCTAGTACCACCGGTACCTCTGACCTTGATGTGGACAGCGGTGATACCGACTTCCTTAGCCTTGACAGCAGCATCTTGGGCAGCTAACATGGCAGCGTATGGGGTGGATTCATCTCTATCAGCCTTAACCTTCATACCACCAGTAACTCTGGCGATAGTTTCCTTACCGGATAAATCGGTAATGTGGACGAAGGTATCGTTAGAAGAGGCAAAAATTCTGGCAACACCGAAAACTTGAGAGTTGTAGCTTTCCTTAACTGTTTGACAATGTAAGAGCGATTAAGATTGATATAATTGTTAGTAATTTATGTTTTGAAAACAAATTAATTAATAAAAAAAGATAAATAAAAAAGGCTTTGAAAGACTTTATTTATTATTTTTACGAAAAGAAAGACAAAGAATATTGGATACAAAACTAAATAGAAGAAATCAATAAGTACTATCATTGTTCCACAAACGACTTCCAAATTCATTTTGAAAAAACAAAAATAAATTAGAGATCCGAAGTCATAACCGCTTCTCAAAAAAGACCATGAAAAATCCACATTTAAATGATAATAGCTAGTATAACAATTCAAAAAAAGGTTAAAACATAAACAGATATCCTTTCGGGACATCCAAAATGCAATACTTTCTTAAAGCAACTTCAGGTATGAGTGACTGGATCAGAATCACCACTGAAAACTGTCTTCTATAATACATCAGCATAACAACAAAGTTTACTGGAAAATTATTATAGACATGTCTTACTATACTTGAAGAAACCTTATACAAAAAGCTCGCATGTTCTGTTTTGATTATTTTATAAGTGAATTGACACTGGGCAAATACCATCATCGGAAAGATACTTAAATGTATTTATTGATTTTTGTTATAATTGGTCCATTGATGAAGCAATCTGTTTGTTGGATAAACAAATGACAATATATCATATTAGTTGCTACTATATGAGTGTATAAAATAAACTATGCTAACTTTTCTGGCTTTAGCTAGGAGATCACCCCTTAAACATACCGTTAGACATTTTGATTCTGGTTTTTATTTACTTTTTTAATTTATAAAGAAAAAGTTAAAAAAAAAGCAGTTGATAATATATACTTAGCTCATTCAAACATAAGACAGTTTATGTTAGAGAATGAAGAAAGAAAAAAAAAGAAACGATTAGAAAAATTTTTTTTTTACTGCGGAAAGAGAGATTGTTCATTTGGATTTTTAGATTTCTTAAAAAAAAAAATTTTGTTTGTTGTGATTGTGTGGGTTAAAAAAAAAAATACAGCTTTCCTATTTCGGACACAGTCTAGTTTTTTGTAACATATATTTTTGAATGCAGCCAAAATGTTGGGTGTTGTTGCTTTTTTGTGTGCTGTGCTTTAAGATACCACGACTTTGCCGCCCATTTCTACTTATTTAAACATCTCATAGTTTTTTAGTTTTCCATCTATTCCAAATCCATATGATTTTTGTTTTCCAAATTTAAAGATTAATATTCATAAAAACCGTACTAAAAATCAGAACGAGTATTATTGTAGTACTGTTATCTTGCTTTCTTTAACGAGATTGCTTAGCTTTTTTTCGTGGTATTGGTACCCTACAACTCTGTTCGAGATTAATCTTTTTTGGTTGTTTAGATTCTTCCTTGCTTCGGTAAGGTGCTTCTTTACAATGTAGTTAGTGCAGTAATTTTTTATTAAATCCATTAGTATTTTATTATTATCCTGGCTTAACTCGACATTTCATCATCCGTACGTCTTATCATCAATATCTTGTGAAATTTTGTTTTGTCTGTTTGTAAATGATGTTCATAAATGTTATCACTTTTGTTAATATTCACCAACTAATAACTTGGTAGCGGGATGCTTTTAACAATTTGTTGATCACCTCCACCGGAAGCGAAAAAAAAAAATCAATAATTACTTTGTTTAAAGGTGTTTTGAACATTTGGGAAGTGTGTCATAAGCAATGATATTTGAAATAAACCTGTAACATAAACCATGATTTTCAATATTAAAATCTGTGCAGTTTTATATGCCCTGATAGGGTTATTTTTTGTTAATGCTGAAAATGTAAACATTGACGGGTTGATTGATATATCAATAATTGACATTTTAAACAATCAAACTTCAAAATCTAATAGACTTCAAAATACGAGATCCATACTAAACAGCATTGAGCTTGAATTGAATCCTGTTTATCCTTACGATAGTGCTTTTAGTGAAAAAGCCAAGAAAGTATACTACACTTTAAAAGAAAAACTTGCTAACTCAGAAGGAGCCTTTTCCTTTAAAGATATCCCACTAAACACAGATACCAACGTTTCTTACTACAACATCAAGGCCAGCTCATCATATTTGAATTTTTCTCCAAACAGAGTACTTGTTACAATTCCTCATGATGCCACACAAAACGTCACATACCAAGTTAACGTCATAGGCAAAGACAACTTTGCCACTCCAGATATTTTACACCCTGAAACTCTTCCACACATGAAGGCATTGATTATCAAGCCTCTCAAAGATCTTCCGGTCAGACAATATGTCATAAACAAGACTGAAGGTATCTTACAAAGTGGATTCATTGGGGACATATTAGCTTCCAAATGGAAAACGGCTGGTATCGTTACCGCTTTTTTCATGGTGATATTCCCTTACATACTGGAATATTTAGATCCTGAAGCTGCAGCTGAAATGAAGGCCAGAAAAAAAGCAGGAAAGTAGTTACTTAGAACTGTTATATATACAAATACGATAAAGTTTTTCTTTTTTTTTTGATTACTGGAATGTGACACCGAACTTTATGTTCTTTCTCGATAAGCGCGTTTATCCTAACCCTTTAGCTCCTTTTTTTTTTATTTTTATTTTATTTTGGTTATCTAAAATAAACTTTACCTAGATATCCAACAGAAACATATCCCATTATAAGTTCATAACCTAAATTAACGTTGATGGAAAATTGCTACAACCTTTTATTTAACAGCATCTTTGCTTTTGAGGATGACTGTATCTCACATCAAATTTTTCAAAATGTCATCACAAAAAATATAGAGTCCTACCTACATGATAACACAGAAAACTCTGAACTTAACGTCAACATTTTTAATCACATCATGAGCCCTTTGGCAGTTGATTGGGAAAAAATATGTTTAAAAAAAAAGAATTCTAACCTGTTCATGAATAGAGAACAGATTGACTTCCTTGTAAAGAACGAGTCATTGTTATTTTTTATTAATGGGATGATTGAGTTTTCTCTTGGCAATCAATTGATTTTACATCATTCTATATTGTACGATATTTATGAACCTTTGAAAGAATATTTGAACAAATCAAAAGCGCTCTATACAAGCCAAAAGTATGCTTATAGACTTTTGAAAAACCTTGTGAAGCACAGTGACCAGCGTTTTAATAAACAATTTAGTTACAAAGATATAGATTTAGTTGATATGAAGGTATTTTTGGACTTGAACCTTAATGCTGACAAACAAGAAAACAATGATTTTGTTTTACTCAAGAATTCACAGCTACATATAGAAGTTGGTAACAAGTTTAAGTCTTTGAATTTTCAGCTTCAGTTCCCTTTGTTTAATCAAAATGATTACATTAATGTGCTTACCATCAATAGTTCAATAGCAACTTTACAAGTCATGGCATGCTTAGAAGGTATAAAAATATTACAATTAGAAGAAGGACATTTTGACTCTGTTGAAGTTTACAATCAAGAATTTCTTTTTGATACTTCTAAAATTTATACATTTGTAATCGAGAGGAAAGATAATATGGTTAAGCTCTTCATGGAAGAAGTACCCATAAGTTTCTGTTTTTATAAGGAGCAAATGGAACAGGTATTTTTAGGAAAAGAAAAAACCAAAAGTACTTTTATAAAATGCTTCAGTATAATAAAAACATCGAAAGTCTCAACCGAAGAGAAAAACTTATTACACTCGGACATGTTTGAACACCTAAATGCTGACAGTTTTACAAAATCAGCATTTATCTTGAAGTGCACTAAAAACCAGCAGCTAAAAAGAATTTATCAGCATTGTGATATTTTTAAAAAGCTTATTAATTTTGCAAATAGTGCATCATCTGATCTTTTCTTTGCAGACATTTATAAAGACTTCCTTGAAAACAGAGAGCTGATATGCTCCTTTAATGTAGGAAAAGACTCTCAGTTGATAAAAACCTATATCAACATGGTATTTCTGATGATCAATGAAAAAATCAATGGATACAGTAAAGCTGCCTGTGTGTTCAATTATTTGCTTGATTGCTTGCCGATAACATCAAAAGACAAAAATGATCTAATTTTTTTTAAGCAGTGCTTTATTTGCATAACCAAGTGGTCAGAGATTGACGAATCCTATTTTATTACTCTTTTGCATAAAGTCTTTGACTCCTCAGCCAACGATGCAACGCAATATGATTTTAATGTAGTAGAGTGGATTGAAACCAACATAAAAATGTTTGATAATTTTTTAAACGCAATATCAAAGCATAATAACTGCTCCTCTAAATTAAAAAAGGCATTGTCATTAAGTCTACAAAATATCTTTGACAGTATTTTATCCTCAAAAAGTCCTAATTTATTGGTTCATATGATGCAAAAATGCGTATATTACATGGAAACTGGGACTGACAAAGGCCACTTTTTTTCATCTTTAATGATTGACTCCATAACAAGAGCAATTACTTATAGTGACAGCCACCACCTTGATATAGTTTTTAGTCCAGCTGTTGTTGATATAGCCTTTTTATTGATTAACATTTCATCAACGAAGGAAACCAATGATAATTCAGTGCTGTTGTTTGAAAAGAGTCTTTTACTATACTGTGTCATAGTAAAAAGCAGTCCAGAAATCCATGCTCAGTTTAAAGTAAATGGGCCTTTAAAGCTTTTGGGTAAAGCCCATCAATTAACCGAGAAGAAAAATTTCAGCTTTTTAAATTCCTTTTGCAAAGTTATATGCTTTTCTTCGTTTGGGTTTGAAAAGAATGAGAATTTGTTTTTAGACTACAATTTAATGACTGAGGGTGATGTATCTATTTTTAAGTTTTTTAAAAAAGAATACACAGAATTTCACTTGTTACTACTCAAAATTTTTACTATTTCTGATCCAAGAAAATTACCTTTCTTCTCTAGATATCTTGAGTTATTAGGAGGCTTAGTAGAATCGGAAAGATATAGAAAACAATTATTTGATAACGAATGTAGAGTGATGGTCAGTTTGATAACAATAGCTATGTTTGATGAAAACCGCACTAATAATAAGACTTTGGAGCTCCTAATCAAGTTGTTCAAACTTTCAATGATATACCTACCAAATGATACATTCAGTAAAATAAACATAGTGATGAATAGTGAAAATTATGAAAACAGCCAAAGAAATTTTGCAGGAGCTTACAAGAAGTGGGTTGTTTTGAATGTTGTTCCAAGCTTGCTAGAAGAATTGCTGGATGTTCATTCTATATTACTTACAGAAAGCCACACATATCATGAGAACTTTATAACATTGCTGCACTTTATAGGCACAATGTTCACTGTATATGAAATGGAGCAAAAGGCATTGTTCAACCTTACCCAATTTGTATTTACTTTATTGCATGCCGCTCCTGAAAACAAATATCAAGCTCTTGCAGCCAAACTGCTGTCTGTAGTCTGCAGCCACAGTAATTTTAAAAAAGATGATGTGGCTATGCTAGTACTATCCCAACAGCACATCATATTAACCGAAGATGCATTTACTGTCTACTTTATACAGATATTGGAGTTTGTGGTTTTGAATTATATTACAACTAGTGAGAATAAAGACGAAAAATTTGCATTTATAAAACTACAAATGAGCACAATAGAAAACTCATATAAATCTGGATTTTTGACAAAAATACCTCTATTTACAGGAGGTGATTTTCCAATAAAAAATCTTTTAAACAAAATGAACAAACTTGATGATTTGGAAATTAAAAAGTCATTGATTGAAAATGAGCAGGAGTTTTTAGAAAAATTATCAAGAAAGTCAAGCATTTATGTTTTTGAAAATCCAAATTTTGATGCAGATTTAGAAAACAAAAAGAATGCTATAGTTTCAGACACTTTGGTTGCACAAACATGTATTGAAACATTTACCCAGTCACTTAACAGTTTGTTGGTTCATATAATGATATCCGAAGCCAAAAACAAGCAAATCAGAAGCATTGATAAAGACGATGAAAATGAAGCTAGCCAAAAATATTTAAATGATTGTGAATACTACATGTTTAAGATAAAAAACAGTCATGAGACCCAAGAAACACAAAATGAAGCATTTAGGTTGCAGCTCCATAGAAGTACAAATTGTTTGATGCAGAGAAGGGTCTTTGCTCCAGCCAAGTTGTTACAAAAAACACAAGAAACGGCCCATCCATATAATGTATCGACTAGCTATTCTTTTGAATCTCAAAAACTGTCAAATAATATCAATATCAGTCAAAATTCAAGGGTAATAAAGAAGTTGGCTTTGAATGAGTCTATCAAGCACATTTGGAACACGTGTATCGTTGTGGGTGTTAACATTGAGAATGGGGTATTGATACTGACAGATAAAAATGTATTGTTTTACAATCAGTACTTTTTTAGAGAAAATGAAGGATCAATAATCAAAAGAAATGAAATGACAGTCGATGAAGAAAAGAGTCTTGTTGCTTTGAGCTTTGAAGAGTCGTACTCTAAAAATAAAGGAGACATAGAGCCTGAGATTTTCATATCTGTTTCGAAGAGTGATATTCTATACAGTTTAAAAAGAGTGTTTTTGTTCAAAGACATAGCATGTGAGTTCAGTGACAATAACAACTATTCATACTTTTTTACATTTGCTAACAAGACGACGAGAGACTCTTTTTATAACGAGACAAACACCTCTTTGGTATTCACGAGTCTAAATCATGAATTATCGAAATCAAAAAACGTTTTTGAAAAGATATTCGAAGGTATAAATGTCGAGTCAAGCGAAATTATTAACAAAAACGGTATCGGTGCTTTTTCCTTTACATCCAAATTAACATCTGTCTTTCACTCTTTGGTTTCTGAAGATTACAAACTAGAAAAACTAACCAGTGATTGGGTTGCAGGTAAAATATCCAACTTCTTCTATTTATTGGCAATTAACTTTTATGCCGGTAGATCTTTCAATGACGTTACCCAGTATCCAATATTTCCGTGGGTTATTTCCAACTACTCATCTGAAGAAATAGACCTGAATGATAGCCACAACTTTAGAGACTTGAGTAAACCTATGGGTGGCCAGAATGAATCTCGAATGGAGCACTTCATTGAAAGATATAAATCTATGGAAGAGTTTAATGATGAAAAATCACCACCATTCCATTATGGGACTCATTATTCTTCAGCAATGATTGTTGCTTCTTATTTGATAAGAATTGAGCCATATACCACATCATTCAAGATTCTTCAAGGCGGTGACTTTGGTCCACCAGACAGAGTTTTCAATTCTATAGAAAGGAGTTGGCTCTCTGCCTCCAAAGAGCTGTCAACTGATATCAGAGAGTTGATTCCCGAGTTTTTCTTCTTGCCTGAATTTTTGGAGAATATAAACCATATGAATTTTGGTATTACACAATCAGGAGAAACAGTAGGGGATGTCCATTTGCCAAAGTGGTGCAATGGGTCAAGCTCGGCGTTTGTTTACAAGAACCTCGAAGCTTTGGAAAGTGATTATGTTTCTGAGAACTTGCATCACTGGATAGACTTAGTCTTTGGATACAAGCAAAGAGGCAAAGCCGCCATTGCTGCTGTAAATGTTTTCAATCAATTATCCTATAGTGGCTCTACATCTATTAAAGACAGTGTTTCTGATGATTTTGATTTGACGAGTAGTGTGATCCATAACTTTGGTCAAACTCCATTGCAGTTGTTTATTACTGAGCATCCAAATAGATCTGCTGCGCATTTCAACAAAGAAATAATATCCATAAGCAAAGACCACAGACAAATTCTGGCTTGCCATCACAGTTTCTACGAAGTTTACACTAAGTTAAATGCAAATAATGATGGCAGCTTTTGCTTAAACGACAGATTGTCTGTATTCACCAATGCCTTTGGTGGGTTAATGTGCTTAGACAGCGATAAAAATGTTCAGCACCATTTGCATGGACACTATGATCTGATCAAAAAGTTGGTATATCTTAAGAACTACAACATTTTGTTGTCTTTAGATGTGAATGGTTTGTGTTTGAAATGGTTGATAACTGAATACGAATTAATGGGAAACTTGCTACCTCAAGTACATATTTGTGATTTTTGGGGATCTGATAACACAAGCAATATTATAGTGAAAACTGCTGACTCCAAAGGCTATGATCTAATCAATGTTAACGGAACTGTTTTGAAAAACAATATTTTAGATGGTTTGAGATTTACAAAGATTCTGGGATTTGCAGTAATCAGTAACGATTTGAAGGTTGCTTATTCTGATATTATCGATTATTTGCTGGTTGCTAACGAAAACCAAATTGAAGTTTATCAAATAATAGTGTCCTCAAGAGGTGAGTTCCAATTGCAGAAGTGTTTGGTAAATATTGATTTAGATATGAAGGATGTTACAAATATACAGTCCCACATAGAGAGAGACATCAAAAACAAAAGCCATCTAGCAATGAAGATACAGTATCAAAAAAAGGATAGCCATGGTATTTTAAACTATGAGCTATAAAAAAAAAAGAGACGAAATGCTTGTTTGCGGGAATTAATTAATGTACAATTTTTCTATAATTTGGAAACGTTATATAAATACAATCCTATGATATTTAAGATCAAACCACTGATTTGAAGGAGCCCAATTTCGCCCTCTATCATCATGGCCCATGAGACAACTATAATTACAATTCTCTTCATCAAGTTAGCAACTGAATAAGAAAGTGTTTGTAGTTTTCCTAGCAAGTAATACGTTATCAATGCTTGGATAAAGTGGAGGAATCCATTAAGAACAAACAGATTCCATGGTATGACTATGTCTATGTCATCAACAATCATATTATTGAAGTGCGTGACTTTTTTTCCCTTTAATAACGTAGGAAGTTCTAAGTACAAAAACCAACCAAGAGATCCCAAAAATCCGAAGAAGGAGATGTAGATCATCAAAGTCATCTTATCGTACTTCTTGTTTTTTCTATCAAGGTTCTGCTTATGAAGAAGGTTCTTCTCGTTATCAGATGCACTGATTGAAGGTCTTCTTGAATGATACAGCATCTGACTTGAATTATAAACCGGTAGAGCTATGGAAGGGGCTCTTCTGTGGCCAGTGTGTGGAATGTCCATGTCATCCGAAGTAGGTAAGGATGCGTTGCTGCCACTTCTGTTTGGCCTACTTCCTGGTTTAGAAGCCTCGTTTGTGAATATTTTTTTGGCATATATGTTTTGGAATACAAAAACAAACATGGATATAGTTGATGCTAAAAGCCCACCAATAAACTTGCTATGATGGTGGTCGTTGTTCTCTGCAGCGTCTATAATGCCAGCTTTATTCTTGACTGTTTTGCTTATTTTTGCAAATTTTTTGCTGTCTGACTTCACAATAGCCAAAACACCAATTATGATTAGTGACAAACTGAAGAAAGTAAGCTTATTATTTTTGGTTTTGATTTTGATTATCTTTTGAACAACTATAATGAAAAAAGGGGATGTTGTTTTTATTGACGATACAGTTGAAATAGGAACTAAAGCAGTGGCTTTATGGCCAAACCACTTCCCCACAAATTGGAAAATCCCTAAGGGTAAAACTGTTTTTACAATGTGTTTGCTAGGTCTTCTGATGATCCAGTCGTCTTTATACAGCTTGAAGACATCAGACATGTCATTATCAAAATGCTTTGGGAAAGTGCCTGATGGAAACAAATTTTTGAATTTCTTGAAGTGGAAAGCTGTAAATGAAGTAACGGTGGCAGCAAATATCAAAAACAAAAATTGAAACTCTCCAAGAAGCAGGGGAAATGGACACTGAGTCAGAATCTTCTTTGTAACCTGGGATGCTACAGAACTAGTTGTATACCAGCATAAACAGATAAAAATAATCTCTACTCTGTTGATACCTTTGGAGCTGCTCATGTTTCTGTGTACAGATTGATTTGCGGGTTGTTGATACATATTGAACAATGATAATATGATTATTAATAGATCAAAACAATTGTATAAATCCCTCATTCAAAGAAAAAAAAAAAAAGAAAAAACAAAAAAAAAGGCGGCAAAAACAAAAACAGGGTTTAGCTGGTAGCGCGTAGTCATTGCTCACATACGTGACAAATGGTAACGAGTTTTGTAAAATGATTATATAATGTCTTTGAATAAAGCACTGTGGCTTAACAGTTCATACACGTCTTGTGTATTGTAAGAAACAAGAAGGTAGTTTTTAATGGTTCTTGCTTTTCTCACTGTGTACTTGTTTAGTAAACCGGTTACTTCCAAAAACTCTATGATTTTTATAAAATCACTGTGGTTAATTTCTTTTTCTAATAATACACTGTGGTTGCCTACTGAGTTCATTCCGTTTTTTAGTTGGTTGGTATTGTTGCTTGACTTAATTCGGTTTTTCAAAGCCAAAGTGCACTGTTTGAACTTGTCAAAAACATCATTCATATCAATGCCTTTGTATTCGTATTTGTCATTGTTTCCTTTAATATTTTTCTTATTTTCTAGTAAAGCTGAGTCGTATACCTTGCACAGCATTACCAATACAAATTGTTGCCAAATGTTCATTTTGTTTAGTACTTTTTGCAAGTTGAACATGTCACTTGATAGGTTAAAAACCTCATTGATATCCTTGAAGACAATTTCTTTCATAGTCCAGTGCTTCGTGATGATATCAATAATGTCTTCTTGTTCTCTGGTCATGCTGTATTTGGTCTTTTTCATTAGTTTTAACTGTTCTTGATCGCTCTCTATCTCCGTTAAAATGTTCTCGTCCATCAATGCTTTAGATTCTCTTAGCTCAAGCAGTTGATAAATAAAGTTGGTGACATCCCTTAAGTCACCATTTTGGTTACCAAATTTTTTACTCAAAGTCAAGAGAGCGTTTCTTTGAAACAAGTTATAATTGCTCAAAAAGTCCATATCAAAGCTTTTGAACTCAGCCTTTAATGAAGTGACTAGACTTGACTTTATATGGTTAGCCTTTGTAATGACTATATTTTCAATGGCTTTTGATTCATAAGGCTTGAAAATCAGCTGTTCCAAAAAGAATTCTTCTGATATATTTCCGATATCAAAGGAATTGGTTATGCTCACGAGGACAAAATGAGAGTATTTTTTGGCAAGGCTGATGAAGTCATACAGTCCGTTTTCTTTGCTGTTAACAAACTTGTCAAATTCGTCCATGACCAAAATGATTTTATCTTTGGTTTGTTGCAAAAAACACTCAAAGGAGTCTATATTATAGAAATCAGCAGATTTACCAAATTGGGAGTTCAGATCCATTATTATTCCGTCAAGATCAGAATACCCCATACAGTTGATGACAAAACTAAAAACGTTGTTAACAGTAGTGTCTTTGGTGGTTTTGAATGTTTTTTTTTCATATGAATAATGAGATTCAAGGATTTGCCAAATTTGTCTGGACTTTCCTGTTCCTGGCGGACCAACAATCATCAACAGGTCTTTAGAGCCAGGCTTGGCTTCAAGTTTATCTTCTAAGAAATGCAATATGTTTGTGTATTCATTTTGTCTTCCATTCAAGTAAGGCAAATCTGACTGTTTGTTAAACTTGTGATCACCCAAACCAACACTGAACTCGGTTTTCATATTTAGGTGATGTTTAAACAGAATGCTGTCAATTTCTTCTTCTGAAATGTACCTTTCAGTGTTCTGTATGGGAGGACTTTGGTATGGGCCAACTGAAGACGCCAAAGAATTAGTTGCTGAGTTTTCAAATACAGTTTCTTGTTCGGATAAACTTAATGAGGGGTCGCAGACAAAGGTGCCATTGTCCGTAGTGGTATCATAATCTTCGTCTTCAAAAACCAGCCTTTGCTTGACACTTAAACCATTCTTTTGAGGAGACTTGTGCTTCTTTGATGGGGATCTATCTTCATTGTGACTAGCAATTTGGTTGAAGTTGATCTTTGGGTTCAGAAGGTTGAAACTGGGGACTCTAGTAAATGCATCGTCTTCGTCATTTTCATCCAAAGTCAATTTTCTTTTTTCGATTTGTTGTTTTTGAGGTGTCAATGCTAGGTTTTGACTGTCATCAAATGATTTATTAGGTGATTTTTTGGCAATTGTAGCCATCATGCTTTGAAAACTCTTTTTCTTGGGAGAAGCTTTTTTTTTGGGAGTACGACTCAAAACTCTTTGTCTTTCTTGCCAAAAGGGATCGACTGGTTTCAAAGGAGAAGATTTCAATGGGGAGTGTTGTTTAGTAGATGGAGTGTGTGCAGATCTAGGAATATCATCGTCTTCAGTTTCCTTCATAAGTCTGTTGTACATGGACAATGTCTTTTCAGGAGAGCTCGCAGGAGAAATTGATTGATTTTTTTCTGAGTTAGCATTTTGGCTGGCAAAAGACTTCAGCATGGTTCTAGGAGTGGTAATTCTGCTACTAGGTTTTTGTTTTTGTGGAGTATTAAATGAAGAAACAAGTGGAGTATGGCACTGTTCCCCAAGTACCTTCAAAGGGAGTTGTGATTTTGAAGGTGATTTTCTCGGAGTCATAAGAACAGTGTTTTGAGACAGAATGTTGTCAAACAAAGGAATGTTCAAAGAATCATCGTTTTCAAAGTTCATTATTATGTATAGACTGTGGTTGTTTATTAGTATTTTAATGAATTTTGTTTTTTAAAAATGTAAACAAGCAGACTAGTATTACTTTTTCCTTATTTTACAATTATTAGAAATACCTCCAATGTAAAATACAAACACGAAAAATTTATAAAAAAACAAAAGAGATCAATTTTTTTGCTTGTGCAAAAAATATATATTGTGAAAATACTTTTAAACCAGGGCAAAAAAAATGGGAGGTCACCAATAACAGCGTTTCATTTTTGTTGCACTCCTTGAAAAGAAAACGGAAATTAAGCTTTTTTTCAGTTTCTGTTCTTCTTTTTTTCGTGTCGTGAATCACGCTTTTTTTTTTTAAAAGTACCAACTTCCCAATTAGGAAATATAAATGTTAATTACAATTAATCAAAAAAAACATAATAGTCGGATTTAAAAAGCAAGTTGCCCGACAATACAAGACTCTTGTACTCTTTCCTAAAGAAGATACCACATAAAAAAACAGCGATTAAAATTTTTTATTTGTTATTTTTTCTTCTTCTTTCTAATGTCCTAAAAAAATGACTTCTGTACCTGGGTTTTTTTTGGATATCCATTAACTAATATAATGCTTTTAGCAGATAAATATACAGTTTAAAGACCATAAAAATCATCGAAATAATATTTTTTTTACCTTGACTTTTAAATAGTAGAAGTGATTACTCTCTCGTTTTCCTTAAAGCAATGCTGAATAACTCTAATAGCTCATTTAAGTATTATGAGCAGCCTGCTCCTAAGAACAGTCAGTTTATAGCACCCACCCTAAAGACATCTCCTCTTCGAGAGGTCATTCCACCTGTGGAAGAAGCTATTTTTCCTATGAAAGAACTGGACCTGAAGCTGTTTTATTTGATCCAGGATTATAAGAATAGTGCAGACTACATAAAATCAGAAGTGACACAAGAAATCCCCAACTTGAAAGAAAAGTACAATCAATTTTATTACTCCAATCTTCTTGAACACCAAAGAAACTTTAGTGAAAGATTCAAAACAGTTGAACAGGTCAAACTAAAAGCAGATGCATATCAATACAAACTAACAAAAAGCTATGTGGATAAGTATAATGAACAGAAAAACAATCTGATTCCAATGCTAGACAAGATCTCGGAGTCTTTCAAGAATGAAGCTGAGATCAACCACGATAAAGAAGTGCAAGAAGAACAACTGAAACACCAAAAGGAAGACGAAGAAGCTGTTCAAAAGTCTTTGAACCAATCAAGCAGAGGAAATGTTATTGTTGATGAAAGTCAGCTTGAAGAGCTGATGGCAAAGCTAGACCCTCTAAACAAGTACAGACAAGTTGCCGTTAACACCATTCCCGAAATGCACAGTGAACCTGTAGAACAGTTCATAGAGGAGAACTTCCAGAATTTCAATAGTGTTACTACGAATAAAGAAAAATGGGCAGAGCCTACAACGAAGGACATAAGAGGCAATATGCATTCTTTCAGTGAAGAAGAAGAAAAGGCATTTTATGACGGCTTCATGCTGCATCCTAAGGAGTTTGGCAAGATTTGTAAATATATGAAGTACAAGAGAACTATTCCCGAACTGATTACATACTACTACCACACAAAGCTTCAGAAAAAGTACTATGATAAGTACTTGAAGATGAAAGAAGACATTGAGAAAGAAAAGGAGTTGAAGAAGCAAAAAAAGAAGAACTTGAAGCAACAAATGAAATCAGGATCTCCAGATGCTGCGGCCTCAACCACTCCAGCTGTTCTATCGAAGAAGAAACTTGTAGAGGAGAAATCTGAAGTCAAAGACATTAAAAACTTGACAAAGAAATTGGGTGACCAAATTAAGGATGAAGTCTTGAAGCCTGATCATGCTGAGAATGTTAAAAAAGAAGTTGCTGAACAGGAAATGGCTGCTGTTGTTTCAAATGAAGAACCTGCAAAAGAAACAGTCGTTGTCGCTGAGAAGCAGGTAGCAGTAGCTCCTGCAAACGAACCTATTCCAGAAACTCAGGCTTTAGTCAAACCAGAAGTTAAGATGGATGAAGCCAGTCAACCACTTGAAACAAAACCACTAAGCTTGATCAATGAAAACTCTGAAACAAAGAAGAGAAAGTTGTCAACAGAAGTCTCATCTGAAAGCGAAGGGCCAAGTGGAAAAAAACACTCTTCTGGAAAGACATCCTATTGGTCTGTACACGAAGCTGGCTTGTTCCCTGGATTATTGAGAAAACACGGTAGAGATTGGAAGGCTATTTCCGATGACATAAAAACCAAGTCAGTCACTATGATAAGAAACTATTTTTTGAAAAAGGGCAAAGAACTTGGATTTGAAGCTTATGTTATGGAACATGAGCAATTGAAGGTTGAGGGCAAGTTACAAGAAAATGCCACCACTCAGCCTCTGAACTCCACTCTACCAGTGCCTATGGAGTACAGCAACATTCCTAATAGCAAGGTCAACCTGAATAACAACCTAACTGGCAGAACGCAATTGCTAGCCAACAGTATGCCTGTTAACCCACCGCCTCCCCAAGCCTTGGACAGCAAGAGAGGACTGGCTTCCGTGCTGCCTCCATTGAGCCAGCATTTTAGTGGTGGAAACACTCACACTAATGGTCATAGAGGAAGTGGAAGTTTCATGAACCAAACGTTACCGCCGCCTATCAAACCTACGCTGGAGCTTTTCCCTAACAACGGTTCGAATGCAAGCAACATATCTGGATTCAAACCAACTGCCCATGGTCACAGACTGCCACCATTGGCCTTCAGGGGCGCAATGGGATTCAACAGCCAGGAGTTGCCTACCCAGCAGACAATATCCGCTGCAAGTGGAGCAGCGTTCCCTCCGATCTCCGCATTTCCAAACAGATCTCCAGTTACGAATTTCCCCATGGCAGGCGGTATTCAGCAGCCATTGATGCCTTCTATGCCGTACCAGTACAGCAATACTGGAGCAGGCGATAGAGACGGGCAAGGGGAGTTCATGAAGAAGCCAGTGGTGAACCCCTCACCATCCGGAGCACCAAGCAGCTACACGAGACCAAACAAAGGTGGGTTTATCGATCCTTTAAGCGCGTTGGCAGCGATAGCCTCCAACGAGCAGAAGATGATGGAGGCTGATGAGAAGAAGAAGTAAGTGGTTACGTCATAGTCACTCAAGAATGATTATATACATTTTCAACAGTTTTGATGTGTTGAGGAAAAATAACGGATATAGCATGGATTGTGTTTTTTTTAACGGACTCTTATTCTACATAAACCATGGAAAGGAAAATTTTTTTTTGGTTCTTGGTGTGTTCGATGAATGGCGCTTATTTTTCGTGTTTTTTGATGTTATTGACTGTTTTTTTTTTCCACAACATATGAAGAACTCATCAGTTAATTAAAGAAAGTTTCGATAGACCAAATATAGAATTTTGATAACACACAGTTATAGTAATTTTCTTTATTTTATATAAGTATTATATTCTATTACTGAAATCCCCCCAAAAAAAAGAGGAAAAAAAACATCAAAACAAACTTATATAATCCAAACAAAAAATAATGAGTTCCCCATTGGCTTTCCTAGGTGACTACCAACCTACTCTACAACACTTCTTCTTCAACATTGACTTGTTTGAAAAATTCGATGTTGCCGTTACATCTCTAACCCAAGGCAAGTTCATTCCTTCCAAGTTTGATTTTGTCCAAAACAAGACCCCATTGGCCGACAACAAGTCTGTTTTGTCTGCCATTACCTTATACTATGTTATCATTTTTGGTGGTAGATATGTTTTATCCAACACTCAGCCATTGAAGTTGAAGAAGGTCAGTCAAATCCATAACTTGATCTTGACTTCTTTGTCTTTGATTCTATTGCTATTGTTTGTTGAGCAGCTGTTGCCATTAATCTACAACTACGGTTTATACTACTCCATCTGTAACATTGGTGCTTGGACTCAACCTTTGGTTTGCTTATACTACCTAAACTACTTAACCAAGTTCTTTGAATTCACCGATACATTGTTATTGGTTCTAAAGCACAAGAAGTTAACTTTCTTACATACTTACCACCACGGTGCCACTGCTCTATTGTGTTACACCCAATTGTGTGGTGAAACCTCTATCTCATGGGTCCCAATCACCTTGAATTTGGGTGTTCACTGTGTCATGTACTGGTACTACTTTTTAGCATCTACCGGAATCAGAGTTTGGTGGAAAGAATGGGTCACAAGATTCCAAATCATTCAATTCATCCTGGACATTGGATTCATATACTTTGCCTCCTACCAGAAATTAGTCCACACTTTTATTCCTTCCTTGCCTCATTGCGGTGATTGTGTTGGTTCTACTCTAGCCACCATTAACGGATGCATCATCATTTCCTCTTACTTGTTCCTATTTATTGCTTTCTACATCGAAGTTTACAGAAAGAACACCAAGAAATCTAAATTAGTCAAGAGAGCTGCCGGTGGTGTTGCCAATAAAGTCAACGAATACGTTCAAGTTGATGTCAGCAATGCTCCTACCCCATCTCCATCTCCTGCTCCAACCAAGAGAAGATCCAGAAAGAACTAAGTTTTCTAGACCTATGTTGTAATCATTGAAGTAAACTCTGGTTTTATTTTTGTTTTGAAAAGAGCAAACAAATAATTTATAACTGATTTACTGTTTTATATAAAAATTTACGAATTCAAAAGATTAGTCTATCAAAAGCGCTTTTTTTTATTATTTTTATAAAACAATTTTTTCACTGTTTCAAGCTAGTATATAGTGATGATTGTCTGGACTTGGATATTTCCAAAGCCCTTTTCAAATCGTTCAAAGATATTTTGTCTGAGCTGCTTCCGTTAACCAGTCTTATTGATGTGTAGCCATCGTCATTGCATGAGACACTGACTCTTGATAGGATAGACTGTTCTTCCACATCTGTGCTGATATCTGAAATCATATATTTCTCCTTTTTCAACTCCTCTTGTTCAACTTCCATTTCTTCATCACCCCTTTCTTCGGTTTCTATTGGCAATGTAGGGTCTGAGGATATAACACCAAAGTTGGATGCTATGGTGATTTTATTTATTAATGGAACTGCATTCATGCTTTCAAAATCAAACTTCAAATTGAAAGTCTTCTTTGTCTTTTCTGTTTGCTTTTTATTGAACGATTTCTTCACCGGTATTTTCAAGTCGATTGAGTCTTCTTCAATGTAGACTTTCGGTACTTGCAATTTGGTCAAAGCAGACATTACAGAGTTATGGACATGGTCGTATATTGGGCCTTCTCTGGAATATACATTTATCTTAGCATACAAAACAAAAGCGTATTTGTTTTTAATTTCACTGATGGTTTCTTCTTCTGTATCTTCCACATGATAGTTAATTTCATTGCTCTCTGAATCTTTAATTCCAACTTCTTTTATTATCAAATCTTCTTGTTTTATGAACTTACCGGAAATAAAATCTTCATATACCAGTCTACTGGCAATCATTTCCTCATCGGTTGGGGCTCCCATTCTACCCCTGTGTACAATAACTTCTGGCCATATGTGGGCATATTGGTTAGGATAACTGCTATCTAGCTCGCATACACCTAACGATATGTCTGTTTTGATTATCATTGAGTTACCTATTTTACTTGTGTCGGTACTAACAATTATGGTGTTGACATCTTCAGAAACCTGGTTGTCACATGTGATCATACCAGAAGATGTGGAATCAACGTTTCTGAATTCATCAAATTTCATCAAAGACCTTGGTCTTAGGCCAATGTTAAGATGTCTTTTAAAAACTAAATCCGGCTGTAATCTTTGCAAAACTTCTTTTGGAAATTGCATTAGTGCAATACCATCTTCTTGGCTCATGTTTGTTTGGGTTATGCTACATCCCCCTGCTTGCAATGAATAAATATCTTATAGCCATTACTTAGTCATGAATTTAAACAAGCAAAAAATAAAACCAAAAAAAAAAGAAATTTTTTTTTTTGCTTGTCATCGGATATAAGCATTTCAGCATAATAAGACACACAAAACATTAATCACGTATTCAATCGCATACACCTTAAAACAACTAATAGGTACACCAAAAACCAAGTAACAAAAAATGAACAGCGAGAATAAACTGATTACAATCGTGGGCTCATTAAACTATGATATTACAACTTACTTGGAAAAAATACCTTCGGCAAATGAAACTTCTATAGCTGATAATGTTGAATACAATCTTGGTGGTAAAGGATTTAATCAATGTGTATCAGCTTCTAAATCATTAGATGATCATAGCGAAATACCAATTCGTATGCTAGGGTGTATAGGCTCTGACATTTATGGAAAGCTTTTTTTAGATGAATTAAAGGCAAGAAACATCAACTTGGATTCTATCAAAATTATAGATAAAGAAAATACGGGAATTGCCAATATCATTGTTGAATCTGGAAATGACCACAGCAACAGAATAATGGTATTTCCAGGAGCCAACAAACACACGACTTTCAGTGAAAAAGAACTAGACGCATCTTTTTCTGATAAATGTGAAGAGTTTGTTGTGTTGCAAAATGAGATCCCAAATCCTCTGAGCATTATACAGTATATCCAACAAAAAACTCAAGATAAGTTTATTGTTTACAACCCATCACCATTCAACGCCATCGAATATCCCACTGATTTCAAATGGGATAACATAGACGTGATTATAGTTAATGAAATAGAGGCTTTTCAATTAGCATCTCATTTGTTAATCATTGATGATAAAGCCGAAGCCCCGAGTGATCGCAGCGAGTCTTTCATAGATTACTTTTTAGATTTATCAAGCAAGATCTCGGACAAAATTCAAGCTTTTAATGGTATCAACGCACTAATAGTCACTTTGGGTCCAAAAGGACTAATATATCAAAATATGAAAACCAAGAGAAACACATATATGAGTGCATCTCATTTATTCAATCCGCCAATAGACTCAACTGGATGTGGTGATACGTTTTTGGGCTATTTTACATCTACTTTTGCAAAAAGCTTTGATGCCAATAACGTTGATGCTAGTATTTTAAATGCCTTGAAAATAGCAAACTCAGCTGCTGGTATCGCTGTCACAAGAAAAGGTGCATCAAGTAGTGTTCCTTCAAGACAAGAAGTTAGAGATTTGTACAAAATTTAAAATTAAAAGAAATTTATAGCACATTTAACTAATATATAACAAATTAATCAATATCTTCAGAAAGTTCATTTTCAGGTTCTTTATTAAATTGAATTTCTGAACTGTCGGTATCAGAATCGTCTTCGCTTTCATCAACAATGCTGACGCCATGTTTTTCCAATAAAATTGCAACTTTCTTTTGTTGTTCGTCAAGGAACTTTTCAAATTTGTCGTTTTCAGCTCTCTTCTGCTGAACCAATTCCTTCAACTTGCTGTGTTTGCTATCTGTATCTGAACCTCTTTTTTTGTAGAATAACAAATAAGCGGCTTCATTTATGGAGTCGTTGACATCAGCCTCGGTTACTCTTGAATCATTATAGTAATACCATTTTCCATCACTGGGATTTTTGGCATAAGCAGTGTAGTGACCACCGCCAATACCACCATAATGATTATCCACAGCTATTAGGTCATAAACATACTTTTCATTATTTGTAGGACAAGCGATGTGAGAGGTTAAATCAAAATCATTTATTGGGAATTCAACCAATTCGTCAATCTTATCACTAAGCAATGATTGGTTCTTAAATCTTTTTAAGTGAACACATAGAATATCGGGTAAGTCCCACAACTGAATCTTTTTATCAGCTTGTTTATGATCCTTACAGCTAGCACAGTACCATGTGTTTTCTTGAGATAAAGTCTCTGTTTCAGTAAATCTCTTCAAACAATCATCCAAAGTTATTGTTTGTTTCTTGCTATCGCTTTCCAGAGCTATTTGATTCTTTTCTTCCAAATCTTTGTTCAAGTATGCCTTCGGGGTCTTGTAAAAGCTTTCTTGCTCCTCTTGATTCATGTTCCACTGTAGTATCAAAATGCCTGCATTTTGGGTTAATGAGCGCAATAGTGATTCTTCTGGGTTCCAAATAACCTCTTCAAAGTGCTTTTCATCTGTTGCCAAATCAACACTGGCTTCAGCTGATTGTACACTAACATCATCGTCTTCA
Source organism: Hanseniaspora meyeri (assembly GCA_030370665.1). NCBI lineage: Eukaryota > Fungi > Ascomycota > Saccharomycetes > Saccharomycodales > Saccharomycodaceae > Hanseniaspora > Hanseniaspora meyeri. The sequence goes on along the minus strand of CP113884.1, from coordinate 292,841 downwards.
CTTTCAGCGTTGACATCTGCAAGAGCATCATCTTTCAAAGGAGTTTCTTCAGGCTTTTCAATATCAGCATTGAACAATTCCGCAAACAGACCATCAGCCATATCAACCAAGTCAATTGCGTTTTTTGAGTTTAGTCTTCCGTATGGGATTTTAATTTTATCTGCTTGTGATTCTCCAGTTTCCATATTCTTTGCTGCCACAATTGAAACTCTATTGACTAAAAACTCTATGCTGAACCAATTACTCATAATTTTATATTTGACCCATGTATCTTTGTAGCTCAAAATATTTTGATAAACCTCGTCATCTATATTCTTTGTTTTTTTCATGTCAGCAACAATGGAGTCAAATTTGCTGCTCAAAGCTTCTATGTGCTCTTCGGCAATGGTGGTTGGATTTATAGTGGTAGCGTTTCCCACGGTTTTACAAATCGTTTCAATAATGTACTTGAAATCTCCCAATCTACTCTTTTCAAATTTAATTAAAGTAGGATAACCACAGAAATTTTCAACTCCCATTTGATTGAATGTTCTTGGCTCATCACTAGAAACACAGCTATTATAAATTGGAACAATTAAATCCTTCTCCAGATCAAAAGGACCGACTTCGACAAAAAATGTTATGTCATATGTTGAAATAAGGTCACCAATAGGTAAGAACGCTGAGCCTGAGCTTTCGTTTTCAAAGCATTTGTAAATTGTTGATGAATAAAATTCAAAACCTACTAGATGGTCAGGATCTCTTTGCATGTACTTTGCAACTTCTTGTTTCAAGTCTGCATATTTAAGACTTTGATTCATCTCTAGCTCTAAAGTGTGCGGAGCATCATTCAAAGGCAAAATGTACATGCTTTTCTTCCAAAATGTTTCTACAGGGATGGGTAAGGATAAGTCATTAAATGGATCAAATGTGATTGATACGTGTTTACAATCTGGACAAATTAAGGTAGATTCAAACAAACCTACGAACAAATCTAGAATTATGGAATCATTTCTCATTTTGTACTTTTCCCAACTTTCTTTGGCTAAAGCAACGACCTTTTCAATATTGTTGGCATCAAAATCTAGGCCTGAGGTGGCATTTTCGACATATGGTTTATCCTTAATTCTATTTAAATCTTCATGTAACCCATCTAGTAGAAACGACAAAAACTCTTGAGAGTCCTGCTGAGAATAGCCAGCAAACATTGGATTACACATTCCCAAATTCATTTTAAAGTTTCTTGGGGCGATTGATTTCTTCTCAACACTTTTTTCATAAAGTTCTTTTATTAGACCACCAAATGCGGTAGCAATTTTACCGTTGTAACCTAATGGATTATTTGTGTTCAGCTCTTCTAAGTGGCAACCATTTTCAAAGTATTCAACAAGCTCTGGAACGTGCACTAGACATTGTAGAGCGCTGTTCATGAAGCAAGTATTACCTAAGTTATTTAATCCCGTAACTCCTTGACTAACAGCAGTTGTTTCTTGATCAGTAGCAGCATTTTTTTTAGTGCTGTTATACAGATGATACAAAGAAGGCCATACATCAGCAAACTTTATCTCAATAATCAAGGTGTTTAGCTTTGCAAAGTTTCCTTCAGGGACAAGCATGTCTGCCATGGTACTATCCACATATTGTATATCTGCTAATTTCAAAAAGTCATTTGGCAATATTAAGAAATCCTTAACATAATAGTCATCAGTAGTTATATCAGTTGAAGAATACCAGCATCTTTTTTCAAAAGTATCGAGTGATAGTTGGTCTTGCAATTTGTTGGCAGCTGTTTGGAACAGTTGACCAAGGTTTGAATACCTTGAAGCTGTGAAAAAGACAGGCGTAACTTGAGAGGTTTTCCATTTGTTTTCAACCAAAAGACATATCTGCATAGTAAGCAAGTTTTCGTCTATACTGATTCCGTCTTCGTTTTTGATGATAAATCCTTCAATCCAAGTACCATTGAATCCATAAAAATTGAATATTTCTGCCATCAAGTCGTAGCCCATTGGTATCAAGACATCAGATTTTATGTAGTTAAGGTATGTAATTTGATTGACATCCTCAGGTAAATATGGTGCTTGAAAGTAAGCTTTCAAAAAATCTTCATTGCTTGTGAAGTCATCGTCTTTAGCTATAGTATCCGTTTTGAAATATGTAGCAAACCACTTCTTTGGAAATATGTATACGGCATCCCCAGATTTTGCCTCCTCTATAAATTTGTCATACAGCTTCCGAAAGTTTGTTTGCTGGTTTTGTAATAGTTCCTGAATGGAAATATCCTCAGCAGCTTGTGCTCTTGGAGGTAGTTTAGGTGGTGTTATATTATTGTTTGTTTCTTGGCTGGCGCTTTTTTTGCTTGAACATTCACTACCATTGCTTGCTGATAAATGTAAAGCCATCTTTTCACCTATGTGAATCATGAATTGTGTGAGTAATTCTTATTTGGCGTTTATGTTATTTATTTATAGTGTTTTAGTTCATGATAACGCTCTAAATATGATAAAATGGGTAAAGGCTAAAGTCACAAAAGATCATTCATCGTGTTTTAGCACTTAAGAATTAGGGTAAACCAGATTTTTTTTTGTTTTTTTTTGCCCGAAAGAAATCGCACACCCTCGAGAAAATTCAATAAAAAAATTTTGATAATTTTTTGTTTTTCCCTTTTGGCCAAACAATACACGTGATACTGCATTTGAAATAAAGATAATTAAAACGCAAATAAACTTTATTCATTTAAAAAAAAAAAAAAAGCATTGTTGAAAATGTACTAATTATAAATCTGTTTCCTAAAGAAAATAATTATGTTTTAATGATATATACACTACAATCAATTGGTTATTTGGGAAATGTGCTTTACATTGGTGAAAATGGAATTCATTATACCAAATCCAATAGTGATGATAACAATGTAACCCAAGAAAGTTGATGGAATACCTCTGGTTAAGAAGTGGTTAACAGTCAAGTAGTTCTTTCCTCTGTCATCTAATTTACCAAAAGCAGTAATGTTAGGGAACCCAGAACTTGGTAAAGCCATACCACAACTGGCTAGTAAACAACATCCAAAGATTAAAATTGGAGCAGCTTTGTTACTGGATAGTTTGGAACCGACTTCTTGAACCAATGGCACAATGATGATGGCAGCAACAGTGTGAGACACAAAGGTACCGAAGACTAACATAATGATACCAAAAATAGCCAAAATTGAAAGCTGTCCAAAGTTTTCAATTTTCTTTTGCAAGGCTGTACCAATGGTACTCAATAGCCCAGAGGATTGAACAGCAGAACCTAGAGCGATACCACCCATGGCTAACAAAATAATGGTCCATGGGAACTCAGCTAAATCATGGCCGTTCAACATACCAGAACCAAAGAATAGTACGATTGGAATAACAGCAATGATACCTGCACTACCAAACCCTGGAATCTTAGTCAACAAACACCACAGCAAAATGGTTGTTATAGTAACACCACAAACAAACCATTGCTTTACAGTGAACTTGGTTTTGATAGGTCTGAATCTTTGGATTTTGTGTTTGTTGATATCAAAAGTCAAACACATTTCACCCCAGACCAAAAGTAAACAAATAACACCACAAGGTATAGCGACAGCAAAGAATTGGCCCCAGCCAACACCATATGGTTTCAAGTAGTTCATGGAGAAGACATTTTGAGGAGAAGAAATAGGAGAGGCCATACCACCAAAGTCAGCAGCAAAGGCAACACCCAAAACCAAGGCCTTAGCAAATGGAGCGTCGGCATTCAAAGTTCTCAAAATCGGTTGACATAGGGAGTAAGTCAAAACTGGAGAGGCAACATTAGATATCCACATGGACAAGAAAAAGACCACACTCATGACAACTAGTAAAACATTTCTAGGTTTTTGACCAGCTGCGCTTAGCAAATAGGAAGCCAAGACCTTTGCGACATTGTACTTGGTTAAAGCAGCACTTAAAGTGAAACCAGCAAACAAAACCATGATGGTACCTGACCACATAGCGGCTAAAACAGTTGAAGCAGCCTTGGAAGCAGGCATAACGGAACCATCTTCGGCTTTGTAGACCAATAAGACAACAGATAGCAAAGGAACCAACAAAGCGGTAACGAATAGGGGGATTGCTTCAGTAGCCCAAAATAGGGCAACCAAAGCTAACATTGCCATACATCTCTTTTGAACATGATCATTAAATGTTTTAATGCACAGCAAAACAATGAACAAAGTAAGGATTAAAGAGATCTTCAAAGCTTGCAAAGTTAAAACAAACTTTGGTACTCTTATGCTAACCTTGTTGAATAGTTTCAAAGTGGTCATCTCTAGAAGCAAGTTGTCGTCCGATTTTTGAATTTTGTCTAGCTCGTCAGACTTGATGTACATGTTTTGAGAATTGTTGATGTTGTACTTTGTTGAGTAGTCCAAACCCAACATATCTTTCCAGACAGTTGATCTTTCCCAGACAATGTAGTCTCTTAGATATGATCTCAAGTCTTGCTTAGCATCTTCATAGTTTTTGTTTTCAGTAATTTTAGCAAAACATTCAACGATAACATTAAGTCTTTGATCAATGCCATCAATTGTACCCGGGTTGTAGATGTTGCTGTTTTGGAATAATCTATCATTGTGAATAAGTTCTTCTTTTGTGTTGACTTCCAGTACCTTATCAAATTTCTTGACGATCTTTGTGAAACCGATTTTATTAAGTTCACTGAAAGATCTTAATTGGGATATGTCAACATAAACGTTAATCAAAGCCTTTTTTAAAATGGCTCTCTTTTGAGATTTGATGTTGAAATCATCAGAGTTCAATAACGCACTGAATTCATTGCTTCCGTTAGCACTGTCTTCGTCGTTATTAAACGAGTTATAGTCATTATCGTCGTCTTCATCTTCATCAGAGAATGGATTTTCTTCAATAACCCCATTCATTGCAAATGCGGTAGAAGCACCTGGATTAGCACTACTAGTGGAGTATGTTCTAATTTGAGTTTGGTTAGATAACGTTCTGGTTGATTTAACAGCAAAACTGTTTCTTCTGGATGTTGATCTAGAGTTACCTCTTTGCTTTCTAATTTTCTCTATATCACTCATCAAGGCATTGAATCTGGTGTTGAACTCAATTTCTTTTGAAGAAAAGAATTGGTCAATCTTGTTCAATTCCATGGTTAGTCTTTGAATGAACTCTTCTTGAATTTGTTCTAGGTCCTTATCAAGAACGTTGGAGCTTACGGAATCCAACTCGTTAATGGTATCGTTCATGGCTTCCAAATCACCGCTGCTGTGTTTATATTTTTTGGAGAAAACACTCAATAACTTCTTTGAAGTTTTAGACTTTTTTGGGGTGTCCAAAGAGTCCTTAACAGCAATTACATGCTCTTCACCGGAGCCTTTCTTCATATCCGACAGTTCAATGTTTTGATCAAAAGAAGCATTGTCAGCAGTGGTTGAAGAGGAAGAGCCCTTATTGCCATGGATAAGCTTATCCTTGAAAGATCTAAGTCTGAATGTGTGGTTCTTTTCATTTTCCAAAGGTTCATCTTGGCCGCTTGTGGACAATCTGTTATCCAAATTGGAGCTATTTTCAGCAATGATGTCGTTGACACCTAGTTCTAATTCCAAATCCAAATCTTCGATGATTTCTTCGATTTCATCATCGCCTTCACCTGGATTTAGCTTCTTTTTTTGTAAAGCGTAAATTAGTTTTTTCAAACCAATGTAGTTGATGTAGTACTGCTTCCATTCTGGAACAGAGTTGTACTTTAGGGATTCAGAAAACTTCATGTTTGCTATTTGTTAAATGATATTGTAGGTGATAAAATATAGTTTCTTGTCAATAAAGTGAGTAAAATAAGGTAGGTGAATAATTGATGCCCCTTTAAAATTTTCTTTAATATTTACACAAGTTTTATTGATATGGATTTGTTTTTACAATAAAGAAACAAGATAAACTGATTTGTATTTACTTTTTTCTATGGTTTTCTTTATTCTTCTGCAATACAATGATACAAAATATGTCAAATCAGAAAAGAAATATAAAAACAAGAAAGACAGCAAGATGATCCCAGATATAAGAATGACAGTAAAATTAAAACAAAGTTTTTTTCTGTTCTTCCCCAAAAAAAAAAGAAAAAGAAATTTCTTTTTTTTTCCACCTTTTTCCTAGCAGCAACAACAATAAAATGAAGGCAATTCTCATTTTGCACCATGGGTTTTTTATTTTTTTTCTAATGAAATATTTCTCCCCATTCAGTATTTTTTTTTGACCGTTGAACAAAATGCCATTTGCACACACGCTCTGCTATGCCATGGAGTTGTGCTAATGCCTATCTTACCGTACCTTGACCACCTTTATCCCTACTATAGTTAACACCATCAGAATCCTGCGTTTAACAGCTACCATTTGTTAGTAAGTAAGGCATGGTCAGATTTATTCCCTTGGCATAGGACTTAAAACAAAAGCACTCTAATAAAGAGCACTGGCAGCAGTGATAATGATTGTGGTGCGACAAAAAAGGGAAAATAAAAAAAAAGAGTACCACCAAAGACACACGTGGGGTATGCAATTAATTAATCAAAAAAAAAAGTAGGCTGACAAAAGCCACATGGCTTTTGATTACACTCCTCGTTGCTGCTCTTTTTTTTTTTCTTGCTTCCCTCTGTGCCTAGATGTTCAAATCAATAGAAACCGTTGGATTGTACAGTCTCTCCATGCTGTTAGTCCAAAGGAACACGAAGGCTACTCTCAAAAAACATATCCTATTTTGTTTGCTTGTACATACAGGAAGATATTCTAGTACACTCAGCCGCTGGGCCCCCAGCACTTTTGTGCATTGCCCGTTGCTCGCTCTCTCCGGTTATCGGGAGCAGCGGCTCTTGGTAAACGTTGCTGCTCTTTCTCCAGAAATTCATGGTTAAAGTCAGCTTGGGCTTTAATTTGCTTTCCTTTTTAAAAATTTAATTGTACTTTGTTAGATCAAACTAGTTAAAAAAAAATTATGCCTACAAACCACTTTCCAAAATAAATATTTAAACACAACTTCCTTATATACAAGCACATGCTGATTTATTTTTTGGTTAGTAGAAACACCTGAGATCTGTTTTTTTTCATGCACATGGCTGTAATAAAAGTTTCACAGCGATAAGCAGCCATCTTCTATCTGTGGATGTGTGGAAAGGCACACGTGGATCTGTGGCTGGATTTTTTTGCAGCATACAAAACACAACAACAACGATTTTAGTGGTAAGGATGACTAAAAAATTTGGTTAGAATAAAGCTCCACATGGCCTTATTGCCACTGGGAGTGAGGGTGTTTGTTACTTTTTTAAACACAAATGAGAGGTGTGAGAGTGATATTTCTAGAAGGTTGGCTTTTATCACACAATTTTTTTTTTTTTTTTGGTTTTTGCATTTATAAATATATATAAAATATAAAATTTAAATACGCTTACGGAAGGGTCTTTATAAAATGTTTAGATTTGGTTGATTATACTTAATTGTGTGATTTGTCAAGATACTAAGTGCTGTGTAGTAAAACTCCGCATTCGGTTTTGATTAAACTTGTGGGATCTCCTTCCTATTTGGGACGTTTCCGATTTTTGACGCGCTACCATTCACCAAATCGCCTTAACTTCCGTTTTTGGAGATTGCTCCGGATTATACAAATCGTGTATGTTGTAGTCATTGTCAATTCCTCTATCAAGCTTATGCAACGATGCTCAAAACAAATCTGGCATTTTTCAATACTTGTTATTTCAAACGTAACCAAAACAGAGCAAAACAACACCAGAAAAAATGAGTTCTGCGTTTCATGCTTCCAAAAAGGTAAAGCAAGCATGCTTTAATTGCAGAAAAAGAAAGGTCAAATGCACTGGGGAAGCTAATTGTTTGAAGTGCATCGAAAAAGGAATGAAATGCGAATATCAAAATGATCTGGTGTTTTACAAAACAGTTTGTTTAAATACTTCAAGCAGTTCACCTGTTGATACTGCCAATGTCAAACTCATTAACACATTCAAAACAAACACCAAGTTTAAAAAGAAAAACTCAAAGTTGGCACCTTCAAAATTTGGATACACGAATCTTGACCAGGCAAAATTCTCTAATACTCACCCGTATTCAATTGATAGGCTATCCGGAAATGTGGAATACTCCAATCATCCTTCAGCCACAAGTTTTGGAGAGTTGGGTCTTTGCGCTCTTCCGCGCAGGTCCGATGCCTTTCATTACATGCAAGCAAACTGGAACGTTGCCTGCATCTCCTTCAGATTTTACCACCGACCAACAGTATTTAAGCTGCTTGAGTCGATATATGACATGCAAGACAGTGGCATCAACATGCATGATTTAAAGAACTACAACTACGAGCAAAGAAAAGCATTGCCGCTCTTTTACTTAATCTTCGCGTTGGGGGTACTGTTCAAAAACGAATCAAACGTTGTAAATACCGACAACAACCCAATCAAAAATGAAAATACAAGGAATGGCATGAACAACTTCATCCACCAAATAAATCAACTTGAATACATAGGTTTAAATTACTTTGAAAGCGGAAAAAAGCTGACAAATTTTATAACGGCATCTGATAACAGAACAATACAAACTTTGTTCATGATGTCTCTATATTGCCAATTCACTGCCAGATTACCGGAATCATATACTTACAACTCTTTGGCATTGACTTTGCTGATTAAAAAGGGTTTCTATAAGAATCACCCTTGTTTGAATTCTGATGCTCACAAGAAATATAACCCTTTGCAGCTGGAGGTTGTCAAAAGGATGTTTTGGGCTTCATACAAAACCGAAATTTATATGAGCACCATATTAGGGTACCCAATCAAACTGAAGCTTGATGACATAACCCAAGAATTCCCCATTGATACAAAAGACGAGAACATTTCGGACACTTCTATAATCATGGATAATGAAACTGATATGATCAGCTCATGTGGAATCAACAACTTGCACACACGGCTAATGCTGATGATGTATGAGATCAAGGAGTTCTACAACAAAATCGATACTAAATCGCAGTATCCAGCATACTCCAGGGATATGGTAGAGTACGACAGCATAGACATAAGCAAACTCATGAACTTTGTTTCCCACATCGAAAGCCGCTTGAAAAACTGGGAGAATGGCTTGCCAGATTATTTGAAGCCTTCCACCAAGAGCAGCCACATCAACAGTGACTTTTTGAGAATCAACAAGCTCTTGCATTTGGACTACTTGCACATCAAGCTGATGCTTTACAAACCCTTCCTGATAAACAATCCAATATACAGCAGCGAGATTATGAAGAGCAAATGCGTGAACACCTGTGTTGAAATTATAAATCTGTCTGAATACATGTGGAACCGGAGATTGCTGGTGGCTTCGTACTGGTTTTCCCAATATACTATATTCTTTGCGATTGGTGTTCTAAGCTCTCTGAAAAACAAGATGAAGACTGATTTTGACGATGTACTGGATGTCAGACTGTACCACGGAATTGAGCTGGTTAATAAATTGAAAAACTGCTCAGTAACCAGCATGTTTATTTACAATGAACTGATAAAAATATTCCATTTAGACAATCAAAACGACAACGACGTAGATTCTAACACAAACAACGTGTTTGAGATTGACCATTCGATTCGCTATGTCTCAAACAAGTCTCCTGAACATGTCAGAGCCATTGACGAAGACTTGAACATATTTAATGATATTAAAAATGCTGGCGGAGAAAAAATCTTTGAAGGAATGGAGTTCTTTGAAGCTGCAAGTGGATCGCCGTTTGACACAGACAAGATAAGCGGAGGCACAATTTTCGAGCAATTTAACAATCTTTTTAGATGAACACTGTATATATAATGAAGCTAAGACATGATGTTGTTGGTCAGTTCTATGTATTCCATTAAGTTTTCCTTTTCACTTGTCAATCTGCCGGTGTTGCCTTCCCTTTCAAAGTTTGCCAATAAATCAACTTTCAATTCAACGTTTATTGTTTGCTCAGAACCCCCTTTCTTGGACAAGTAAGCAGTTTGGTCCTTGAAAGCAATGGATTCACCTACTAGTTTTCTTCCTCGAAGGTAAAGCACTTCTTTGCCATCAACAGCTTCCTTTGGTTCAGGGTAGAGTTGGTCCAACTCTGTTGTCTTGTATACCTGATCGTCTTTTATAGAAGGAGTCTTGCAGGGAAGCATCTTGACGTCAATAGTATATGACTGGTTCAGCGTGTTAAAGTTGATAGTGGGCAATTGTTCTTCGTTATCGGACATTGAATATATGATGGTGTTGTTTGGTGTGATTAACGCGTCTTTGTTTTTTACTATTGAGAAAAAATAATAAATCGCAATGATCAAATATAAGTTTTTTTTAGCCTTTGACAGAAAAATTTAGCCGTAAGATGTCTACGAAGAAAAAAAAAAAAAAAAGCAATTTTCCTTATTTTGATAATAGAACTGCTAGATAAACAGAAAGATCGAACCATATTTGATTATAAAAAACATCAACCAAAAACTCCTCTTTCATCAAACACCTACAGTTTGCTTTTACTTTGTTTGAAGTAAGTAGCTAATAGAAGCATTCTCTTTCAATTCAATCATGGAAAATTTGGCTAAAACAGATAACAACATCAACGATATTCCCAATGTTGAAGCTGAGAACATAGCTCCTAAACCTTACACTGGAAAGAAAAGAGGTAGAAAACCTAAATCTGCAGAAGAAAAACTTGAGTCTGCAGAAAAAAGAAAACTTAAAAAATTAAACAAGTTGCAGGATGAACTCTTGAAGACTGACAACTCTGTCGCCAAGATAGACAAAGAAACATTGGATCCAAACACAGAACAAGCCTCTGACTCAGCACAAAATGAGTTGATCAATAGACAAGCTTTAGCACATTTGTACCATAGACGAGAGTTTGTATGTGATAGATGCAATTCATTGAGAAGAGCCTGTTTTGGGACACTATCAAGCTGCAACAATTGTTTGATTGCAAATAAGGAATGTACTTTGAAAAGACCAAGAATTAGAAAATCGAAGCCAAGAAAGCTTAAAGCTGTAAATATGGATGTTTCTTTAGATCAAAGTGTTGACCTTTCGCAAATGGTGCCTATGAAAACCTCTCCCAGTGCTGACAGCGAAAAAGTAACTCAGCTGGAGAAGACAGTATCTACGCTGACAGAAGAGCTGAATGTGATAAACCAAGAGAAAAAGTTAGGCGAAGAACACTACAGAGAACTTGAAACGGAAAACGATTACTTGAAAGAGACCATTAGCACCCTTCAGGAGCTTTTTAAAGAACAGCAGAACTTGGTTCAGCTTTTGGAAAAACAACAAATACAAAACTTGAGAAAATTGAAGATGCTTCAGGATGTCAAGCATGAGCAACTACAACAAGGTAATCTAAAGGGTAATAAAAATTTATTGAATCTTGAAGTTGTCAACAAGGAACTTATGCAACACAACTCATTGCAATTTCAGCTTCATTCTCAAGAAAGAAAAGAATGGCTGGCTCATCTGAATAACACTTCTACTGTCAACTCACCTCCCCCTGGTTCATCAATCACACAGTTTGGCAACGTTGTTCATTCCGAGTCAACGCATACAAAGAATGTTTCTCCACGAAGTAATTTTATAAATCACAGCGAATTTGATTCTAATGGACTGAGCTATGCTCAAGTTCAAGCCCAGCTAAACCATATAACCAACAGAAAAATGCTTGAAGAAAACGATGTTAATAGTGTTGCTGAGCATACGGAACACATTGTGCACAATGCTGCCGAGGTAAAGTCCCCTTCAAATATGATTAAGAATGCCAACTCAAACTTAGTAAGCCTGCGCCGTTCAAGTCAACTCAGTGATTTTGGGTATCAAAGAAAAACCTATCAAATTTCAAATGCGAGAAACAATTCAAATGAAAACAAAGAAAATCAGCCTAAACTGACTAATAATAGCGATATGGATCTATATATGGTCATGTAATTTAAATATTCTTTTCAATCAATTCTTTTTTATTATTATCTGTTTATCTTTTGCTTATTTTTTCCGTTAATTGCTAATCATACATTATTTACCGGCTCTGGTGCCTCGACATTGTAACCGAATCTCTTCTTAACATTATATATGATTCTTCTATTTTCAGGAATATTGTTGTTCTTTTCGAATTGTAAAAAAGTGAAAAATACCTACACAGACACCTGTGATTGGGTCAAGGTATTTACCTAAGATATAACGTGGTGCTACTGTCATGTTGTTCTGGTGTATATGGGGACGGTATTTTGCCTCTTGTTTTATTAAAAAGGTTTATGCAAATTCACGATAAAGCCTGTGGAAATCGCAGAAAAAAAAAGACTTAAAAAAAAAAAAAAATTCAAATTGATATTTAAATCCCTGTGACCTGGATATTAGTTGCTCTGATATCCAGGTCACCCCGTATTTAATCATTTCTTAACAAATAACACAGTCTAAACCATAAACAGCTTTGTCAACAAACGGCTTAATATTGTACCAGTCTATTCTTCTCCCAACAAGTTCATATACCTCATCTTGCGTAAAAACACCCAAAAATGAACTTGGATCGCAAATTTTCTTTGCTATGTCCTTGCTGACTGTTTTATATCTAGTGTACTTCTTCTTTTTTGCCATTTTATCAATGTTTTCTTTATTAGCGGTCTCTTCATCCTCACCCTCTGAAAAATCAATTGTGTATATTTTGCTGACATTAATCAAGCTTTTGAACAAAACATTCATCTTCTTCATCTTCAAATCGGTTTCAACAAACTTCAAGTAAAAACTTAAATCGTTTATTAAGTTTTTCCCTCCTTCAACATTTACAATATTCTTTTTAAGGTTTTTCAAAACAAACTGAAACAATCTTTCTGTAATTTCCTGATTATAAACCTCTAAGGTAGCTTTATTGGCCAATGACTGGCTTATCATCGTGCAATGTATTCTTAGCAAGTTAACTGTATGTTCACAACACGTACTAACTTCATTGCTCATGTTTTTTTCATCAGGACAATAGTCTTTTGGCGATTGGTTGAGTGTGTAAATGTATTCTATTTGTTCCATTAATTTGGTGATACCTGTATTCAAGCCATTAGCAACGTAGTCATCAATCTTCAACTCAAAGTTCTTCTTTTTGATAACCAATTGATTTAAAAAGTCAAATGTTTTTTTCTTTTTGTTTGATTGATTAGGTATTTTTTTGCCAATGTTTTCTATGTCATTTTTGTAGAACATTTGCAGTAGCTGCAGAATAATGTCTGACACATTGATTAATTCTGAAAAGTTGCTTAGCGGGCCTATTATGGAGTCATTCTCGTTCTCCACATCAATATTATACTCAACCAGCAACTTCAACGATCTCTCAAAAGCTTTAGACAAATGCAATGTATCAATATTGTTTAGCAAGTTTTCATAAATCATCTCACAGCTCTTTTCATTTAAGTCAAATTCTTCTTTGGTTATCTCTATATTCAACTTGGAGTAAACTTCCAAAAAACTCATAATGTTACTGATTCTTGTAGACGATATTTGAATCACTTCAATACACAGCGGAAGATCAATCAAATTCTTAATGTTTCCTATATCATTTTCCAATTTTTTCAAATTGAATTCAATTTCTAATTGTTCTTTCTCGTGATCCGCTTCGGAGTTTGAACCTAACTTCAACATATGCTGGAAAGATCTTAAAAAGTTAGACTTGTTCTTCTTTGAGTTATTGTTTATGTTTTCTTCCAACTCTTCAAAGTCTTTCTTCTTTTTGATCTCATTCAGTTTTTCATTCAAAAAGTTTTCATTCTCCTTATTCAGTTGTTCATCATTAGTCTTTTCAAAATTCAGTAGTTTTTCTGTAACTTCTTTATTGTTATCAGATATTTGCTGTGTCAAATATTCCTGAATCTCATTGCTGTAGTATAACTTGATAAATCCGTATAGATTTTTTAACATTACCGCTCTCCCACAACTGTTGGCACCATTGGTTTCTATTTTGGAAATCACCTTGGTCAGCAGGTTTGTATAGAAATACTCAAAGTATGCAAATGTTTGGGGTGTCTTAAATACGGACTTTGACCATGTGACCAGAGTGTCTCCAATAACCTCTTCCATATAATTGATAAAGACTAGTGGTAGATCAGTATCAAACAAATTGTCAGCTTCTTTACATTTTTGGTTCCAAAATGCCAGCACTCTGCTGAAAAGCTCGTCAAATTTCTGATTGTTCAGTTTAAATTCACTACCTTCATCAGCCTGTATAAACAAGTTGTGCTCGTCATAATCTTTCAAAACGTCGTTTTGCAAATCGGTCAAAGATTTGTAGTAGTCCATTAACAACAAATGCTCGTTCATTTTAAGTAAGGCTAAGATAATCTCACGAGTTGATGGGTCTTCAGTGCTGCTACTATGCAGCTCGCTAAGACATTCGTTCACGAACAATTCTTTGAAAAAATTCAGGTTTTCAAGCTTTTGTGACCCTCCTATGTAGTCATAAATTTCAATAGACTTTGCAAACTCAAAGCAATTAAGTATAATCTGTGCAATTTCTACCTTATTATACTTTTCTTTTGGAAAAATAGTTTCAATTAAATTGAGATTTCTAGCACTTGAGTGAGAAAAATTGTAAATTAAATCAAAATCATCGTAACTTGTCAAGTAAATGTTTAATAACTCTTCATAGGTACACTCACTAAGGTTGTTCTTAATTTTTTCAAAGAAATTTAAAATATTTATGTCCAGATCCACAACATTCGAATCTTTAACCTTTTCTGTTTTTGTCACGTCTGCATCTAGAAGATTAACAGCACTTTCCTTTATTACATTTTTGATTTTAATATTTTTGCAATCCCATACCCTAGTGTATACATTAAACAGTTTATCTTCTGTGATATAGCTAAATTGTTTACCAAAAATATTAATTAAAGTGTTTGTATCCTTTATATTCAAATATGAAGTTACATGGGCCGCTATACTTTGTGACTGGAAAATTTCTGCAAAAGTTAGATATTCTTCGTAATCATGATCCAAATCAGATCCATCATTATCTGACATGACGACTTATAGGTGGTTACTTTTAGAATGAGCATTTCACAATCAAAGCCAGAAAGGCCATGTATAACTCTATTTGCGTGTTCCTATTTTCACTTTTTTTTCCCAAAGCTTTCTTCTTTGCATGGAAAACATTCATATTCGTGATTTCGTGTATAATGGCACACGTGATCTACATTGGGTTAGCTCATGGTAAAAAAAAAATCCACATGATACATTTTTTTTTTTAATAAAAAAATGAAATATAAACCTCTGACTTGTCAAAGAACCATACAAAACCAAGGATAAAACATCTAAGATGGAACAAGAAATTGATTCTTTACTGCTAAATGCATATAAAGACTTTAATATTGAACTAGATAATAGCTATATTAAAAATATAGCAAGTTCAATCTCACCTAAGCATTTGAAAATGATCAAACTTGTTGCTGTTTACACCATGGCAAGAAAACATGAAAATCCAATACAAAGACTACAAATTCTCTACAAAGGTAAAGACACTTTTAACTGGCTGAATGATGCAGAAAGTGATTACCACAAACTGTATTTGTATTACAAAAAGAAGTTAAATGTGATGGTCAATGAAAATAACAAAATATTTACGCTTAAGGTTGATCAGCATAAAATCGACAAAAGGCATCCTTTATACAAGCAAATATTCTATGAAAAGCTCTTTCACTTGAGTCTTTTTAAAAACAACAACCTGGAAAAGAAACTCAAGGTGATAGAAGAAGACAATCACGAGCTGTACTATAAATTCGTGAATGAGAGTATAGATTGGTATAAAATTCTAGCCACGGATACTGGTGAAACCGAACATATTGATTGCACAAGAATTGATTTGCCTTCTATAGAAAAAGTTCTCCCGAAGCTTTCTGATATTACACTGAACTACAACTTAGATGTCAATAACCTAAAACTGATGAAAAACAAGATTGATAAAGAAAAAGAAATTGAGAAGTACTTTAAGACAGACATGATTGCACTGGTTAAGAAAAGAAAGGTGGATACCGGAAATGAATCCACAGCCAACACCAAAAAGCAGAAGAAGTCCAAGAACAGAAGAGTTGTGATGGATTCTACTTTTACCAGAGCATAATCAAATATTTAAAAATAACCCCACATAAGCTCCGATGATGTGCTTTTCTCAATTCAAAAGCGCTTAATTTGTTTATTTTTATTACCTCTTTTGCACATCACGTAAAAAAAGGGGAAAAAATTATCATAGACTTTTTTATACACATTTGTATACATATTTTCAGTTTTGTATTTTTTCTTTGCTTTTTCGTTTGGTATATGTTTTTTTTTTTTTTTTTTTCAAACAAATTGTTTGCCAGAAAACACCAAAACATTAATCACATAAACCCCCACATTGTTCTTCTGTTAATTCTCGTTTTATTGAAAATACATTAAGTTGTCTCAATTTACCCTAATTTGCTGTATTGCCTGTCTTATCATTCCCATTGCATACATCATTTGTTCTAAATACCAAATGGGAATACAAGATACCCTATTAAATTCTGTTAGAAAAAGATCCAATAATTTATCCAAAAATGAAGTTAGCACTACAAAGCAAACACTAAATATAAACTTTTCAAACATATTCTTTAAAAGTTATACATACGATGACAAAGATCACCCAATTTACATTTTTGACTCTACATATCTTCCAGACATGGAAGTTTTCAGTACTGACAAACAACTTTATGATACCATTATAGACAAACTTATAGAGAAGCTGATACTGAGACTTCCTAGAAATAAAAACTTTTCAATGATCATATTTAGCTCAGGTTTTAAGAAGCTTAACTGGAAGTGGACAATGAGCATCAAAATTTACTCAAAGTTGTTGAATGCAATAAACAATTATAGAAAACAGAACAATGACAGATTGATCATAAACAAGATTTACATTGTACACGAATCTCTATGGGTCAGAACACTATTTCAAATTTGGCAGCAATTCAAGAATGGCCAAATTCTAAATGACAAAGAATCGGACCCTAGTACTGAAGACTCCTTTATTATTGATGAAGAAGATGGTCTTTACACTAGTGTTGTCTCATCGCAAATATTTGAAACTATCTATTTGAATGACTTATCTGAACTATCTCAACATGTTGACATTACTAAATTGAGAGTATCTTTAAACGTCTACTTGTATGATTTGAAAATAAACGAATACATTGAGTTACCTTCATCATACCAAAAAAAATTAAGTACACAGTCAGGTATTAAAATGAATAGGGACTTTAGACAATCTATGTTTGAAAAAATTTATGAGCGTTTGAGTAAGGAATCTATCAAAAATCAGTTGGTGTTTTATGAGAAAGGAGATGTTAGCAGTATAAGCGTATTGATAGACATTATTAATAGAAACAATTACTGTGATATATCTCAATGGGATATCTATTCTTTGGCATCGATTTTTATTTGGTTTTTGGTAAATAAAAACAAGATCTTCTTCCCTATAAACATTATTAAAGCTTCAAAAGAGTTTATGACCGTTTTGAGTAGAGACAGTAAATTAGACAATATAAAATTAGGATTCAAACTAACGTTCAAAATCTTCAATAATATTATGGAATACAACTGCTATTTCAATCTAATCAAGTTTGTCATACCATTGTTTATCAATATGATAAAGCATTATGGCAGCACACATCATAACTACGAAACTGTGTCGGAAGTACTAGTAGTGCCTTTGTGTAAACTCGATGTTGATTCTGATGACTATAGAACCAATAAAAGATTAGGAAAGATCTTCATCAATAATGTTTTGAATCACTTTGAAGAAATATTGCTATCATTATGAAGAAATGAAGAAGAATGATTCAACTGAAGAGCAGAGTGCAGAACAGTCTGATGAATTAGAGAAGCCAGTTGTTAAACGTTTAGAGCAAAACTCAGAATTTAGACCTGTTCCACATTTAACAAATAGAAACGTATCAAAGCCAGTTGGCATAAACATCAAAAAAGAAAGAAGCCCTGAGAAAAGTATAACACCTACAAAGTCTGGTCCTAAGCTACCTAATCCCAGAAAAGCTTCTAATGTTCTGTCACCGGTGAAGGTATTTGAGAACAGAAAAGAAGTTGACAACTCACCATCCAAAAGACAAATGGGTGGAGCATTAAGCAAAAGTCATATTGAAAAAAACGAGAACTTGATCTTAAATTATCAATCACCTTCTGAACATGACATATTCAAAAGGAATGATCATATATCAACAGACTCTGAACTTGATGATACAAAAACAAACAACGGGTCTCAAGGTAACTTGCTTGATGGGTATGTAGATAGCAGAAGCAACAGTGAGACGTTGAATTTTTCTTCGGACGATAGCTCGATCAAAACAAGTTCAAAGAAAATTGTTCAAGAAGCAGACAATTTGTATCAACAAACAAAGAAAAATTTGTTGGAATCTCCTAAAAAGCATGCATATAATGATGAGATTGTTTTACCAAGTATAGAAAATTTGGTACTATCGCCAGTCAAGATCCAGAAGTCTTTGGAATTGAAGACATCATCTAGATCATTATCTGTTGACACTTTCACTTTTAACAATACTGAGAATAAAATTATCAATGGACACGGAAATGACGAAGATATTTGGGAATATGTTATAACTAAGAAAGAGAATAACAAACTGATTAAAGACATTAATAACTTCAAAAACTTTGAAGAAGAAATAAAGCTTAAAAAGGATTTAAAAAACAGCAAAGATGGCCAGCTCAGTCCTGTGAATTCAAAGTCTTCAAAAGATAGGAAAGTTTCTAATTTGATTATGATGTTTGAAGAGAGAAGTGAGGGATTAAAAATGCTAAAAGACATTGATAATAGTAAAAAGTGAAATCACATCTGACATAGCATAATCGGTTATATACAAATTTTGATTGCACTATAAATTATTTGAATTATGAATGGCACACAGTGTTTTTACAAAACCGGTTGATAATTTAGAATCATGTCCTAAAATGCATGCCACGTTGCAGGATAAAAAAGATGTATCATTGTTAGCTGCAGAAAGTGATGGCCAACACACTGCAACAAACTTTTCCAAACTAACAAAAAAGTCGTCTATAGGATTATTTCCTGCAGAGCTTGCTGATAATGACTGCATGTCATATGGCATCAAAAACTGATTTTCATATCGAACGCAGATGTTGTACACATCAATAAGTTTGTCGTCTTTAAGTTGCAAAAACGGGTTTCTTCCATTTGTAGCCAGAGGCACATCGTAGTCATACTCTAAAGATGTATTGCTTTCAACCAAATTCTTTAAATCTGATTTAAACTCTTTCAGTAGATTTAATTGTTTTATCAGTAGTCTTAGCAACGTATTTGACCAGTATTCCGAGACGAAATACCTACCAGGCGGGATAGATGCTTGGTTTTCGTCTTTTGATGAGAAAAAACATTCAATTTCATATTTGTGCAAAAGTGTTTGACTCAATGGCAGTATTGTAAAAAGATTGTTGTGGTCTATAAGATTTAATGTATTGTCATCAAAATAAATACGAGTGAGAGCACTTTTATCCAGCACGACTTTGAACTTTAGTCTGAATGAGGAAAATTCACAAAAGAAACTGGGGAAGATAGCCTTTTTGAACTGATCATAGTAGTCTGCATTGTTGATTGAGTTATTCAAATATACCTCATTAGAATAGTGGCTAATTTTCACCAGCTCATCGATATTGTATGCTTCAATGAAATCAAGATTTTTAAAGTAAAGTTTATATTTCTGGGCAACCTTAGCTTTGGTTCGTAGTATGTACCTGAGAACATTGTTTTTTAAATTTTTATTAACCATTTTTAATGTATTAAGCTGAAGTCTTGTTTTTGAGGTGTCATTATTAAAACCAGGATTTAAAACTAGATTCCAAATCAGCTCATCAAATATATCATCATTTTCCAGTAGATCAACAAAGGTTGTTGTTTTATTCATTTTAGGTCGGAGTAGCTCCAAGTAGAGTTGTATAATGTTATTATAGAAGTAGTGCTACATATACAATGATAAGAAAAAAAAGAAAAGATTTTTAATGTTTTTCGTAAAGATGAACCTAGATATTGGTCGATGTGTTGTTGGCCTTGGACCAGTTCATTTGTAATATTATTTAATAAGGGGAGTTTGGTAACAATAAAAAAACAAAGCCAGGCTGACAAGAAGGGATGTACACGTGTTATTTTATTTAATACAGAAACAGCAAGCCTGAAAATTGTGTATGAGCTTGTTTTAATCATAAATAACGCTCAACGTTGTTATCTATCACATGCACAAATCAGTGGCTAGTTATATATTACAGATATAAAAAGTTGTTATTCAATAAAAAAATAATAAGAATATTTAATTACTGTACCTAATAATCCATCTCAAAGAAAAATTTTTCAACTTCAGATTTCTTTTGAGTTGTCTTGTTTCTTTTCAAATTCTCAGATATTCCACTTTGCTTACGTAGCACTCTTCTGGGTTGCTCAATCGTCTCTGGAAATTTCCGTTTTCTCCGTTTGTCGATTGTTTGAGACATTTGAAACTGACGTTTCTTCAGTATTTCTTTCATTTCGTTTTTGAATGTTTTTAACGTGTATGGATTCTTTGAAGGCGTCACAGACATAAATTTAACCTTTGAAATGGCTTCAATTGTAGAAGGATCTTCCTGCTTGATAATGGATTTTTCAATATTTGTTTTGTCTATAGTTATTAACAACTGCTCAGAATCTTCCTTTGCATCAAGAATCTCAAGATTTTCAATAGATACTGTATTTCCTGAGGAATCCGTGCCATAATTATCGCAAACGTCTGTTAACATCTCTTCATTGATGGTATCGTCACTTTCATGCAAAAAAAGCTTTTTCTCTTTTTTCACATAATCACTGTTGAACTTTTTCAACTGGGATGTCTCGGTCAAAGAGTTTGATGGGGTTTTATTAACTGTTAAAGAGCCCAAGTTTAGAGTCTCAATGAAGGGCTTCAACATGGTGACTTTTCCAAGGTTTCTAAGCTTATTTTTAATCTCATTTTGTAAAAGTTGATAACTTTTTTGATCAACATCAGTGTTGTGAGCAAAGTATTGAATA
Organism: Hanseniaspora meyeri; assembly: GCA_030370665.1. Classification (NCBI taxonomy): domain Eukaryota; kingdom Fungi; phylum Ascomycota; class Saccharomycetes; order Saccharomycodales; family Saccharomycodaceae; genus Hanseniaspora; species Hanseniaspora meyeri. The sequence goes on along the minus strand of CP113884.1, from coordinate 271,763 downwards.
TTAATGTCTCCTTGGGCGTATGGGTTTTTAATTTTCATCTTGAAACTTCCTTTAGTAAACTCTATTTGAATTCTATGGATAAACTTATGAACGCACTCAAAATGAGTATTGTAGCAATAGTACTTGGCATATGACCCATTCATCAACTTGTAGTTGACAATTGTTGAACTTGCTCCATTATTGCTTTCATGCTCTTGTGTGCTGAAATAATTTCCACATTCAAATGATTTCATAAAATTCAAAAAAGCTTCACAAGCTAGTTGAGTAGCAAAAATTTTAATTACCCTTTTAGTACCCATGAAAGAATTTAATTTTTCAACAATAAAGTTTGTAATCTTTGTTGAAAAAAGATTCTCTACTGGCAAATCCTTCTTAATCGACTTTAACAATTTTACAAATTTCTTCACATCAAACTCAGTCTTTGATCCAGTTCCAAGATATTCAATGATTTGATTTCTCAATAATCTGAATGGTTCATTGTACAGGTGAATATCATGTGAGACGCAATGATACATGCTAGTAATCATCATTCCGCAAACACTGTTGATGTTCAAATGAGAAATATTGAGTTGGTGGTATGTAACTAAAGACTTCCCATTCAAATGAAGACTATCGTGTATTTTTTTGGTAAATCTTTTTGGGACATGCTCTTCTATTCTGGTGTTATTTGTCGCTGCCGCTTTCTTTACTAAGTTAACAATCTTCTTTAAAGAATATTTGTGCTTTAAGTCCAATTCGGAAACCAAATTATCACATGAAAAGCTACAGATTGTGCCAAAATCGTCTCTGGTGTGCAAGTTAAAAGAATGATTTCCAAATTTAAACGTATTGAAAAGCTTACAATTATAGTTGCCATTGAAGTTAACATTTTGCTGAGCCATTAGAGCATTAAACATCCATGATGTCTTAGAAGCATCTTTGCTAAAGCTGCTGTCTCCCAAAACCTTCATAATAGAAAATCTTTCTTCATGGCATTGACAGGCATAAATCAATGTGCATAAAGCATATACAAATTCTTTAATGTCTCTGGATGTTCTGTATAAACAATGAACTCTTCGTATTTCACATTCATCAATCCGTGCTGCAGCATCTTCTCCGTATTTTGATTCCACTATGTGTTTTACCAACTGCTTCTCATCATATAACAGTCTAAAAATCTTCGGTAAGTGTGGTATGTTTTGGTTTCCAACTAACTTGTCTCTATCAACAAAAAAGTTCAATTCTTTATTGGACAATTCATCAAAGTATTCAACAACCCCGTAATTGATGCTGTCATCCAGAAATTTTGATGAATTCTCATCAAACTTAAACATTTTCAAAGATTGAACCTCAAAAGAGTTTAGTAAAAGATTATTAGCAGCCTTAACAAGCGCTATTAAAACATAGTCGTTTTTCGGGTTCAGTGGTAAGTCCAATTTATTGAACATTTCAATGTAATTTGGCTTATTTTCACAAAAATATGAAATTCTCTTCGGCAATGCAACAGAGGCTTCTTGATTGTCAAGAAGTTCTTTTGAAAGCTGTTTATATGGCTCTTTCAACTTCATCAGAGTTGCTTTCATGAATAAACTTAAGTTGTGACCAGAATCTTTTTTTGATATAAGCATTGATAATATGTGTGCTTTGTTATTGGAAAGCTCGCCCATGATTAAAAATGTATCAAATTTATCTGAATGTTTATTGTGAAATTCTCTGATATGGATATTATAATTCTTATGGTTATTGAAAACGACTAATGTTTTGGTAAAAAACAACAAAACACCAGTAATGCTACCAGATGGGCTTTCAATTACATCAAAATCACTTCCATTTTCTTTACAATCGTAATAAAGATGCTCAACTAGCTTCTTCCACTTAATATTAAGGTCAGGCTCAACAAAAGATATTTCGCATGATTTATTAACTTTCACTTTTGTGACTAAAGGTGGGAAAATTGTATTTGACTTAAGTGATGATAAATTTTCAATGATTTCGTATGAACATCTTACCAGTGATGGAGAATTTTTCAGGTATTTGGAATACAGTGGGATTAGTGACTGTGAGAACTTGACAGTTTTTAAAAGCAAGCCATTTTTAAAGGAAGAGATTTTGTCAAGTAACTTGAGTTTAGGATTAAGTAGAGTGTATTGTAAAAACTCGACGTTGTCAAATTTAACTTTACAACAGCATTCGTTGAAAGATTCATTATTTTTATTAGATCGTAAAACAAGCATTCTAGTATCGTGATTGTATTTAAAAATAGAAGAAAACTGGCATCTTTTTTCACCTATGCACCTTATGACTATGTCAAACCGCATATTTTCGTGAGTTTCTTGAAGAGTGTGAGCAATGGGTGTTTCAAATATCATAGACAATGCTTTGGCAAGGTCGTAGCCTACCTCGTTTAGAGCTGAAGGCAGGATGATATCATTTTTGTCAAATGCCAAGGGATCTTTGAGAAGTTTATGAACGTAATTAGGGCATACTTGGTTTAGTGAGTTTGAATCAAGTGTTTTGTTATTAAAAAAGTTGATAAAGTTTATATCCGAAATAGACGAGTGGCTTAGTGATGGTGTAAAGTCCAATGCTTTAGTTGTAATGTTTCTATAGATATAGTACTGCTGTGTTTGTGGATTAGCTTTAAAAGGGCAAACATAGTTTTGATTACCGTTCAATTCAAAAGGGACGTTAGAGGGTTGGCAAAGAGTGAGAACATCATCTCTGTATAGCTCCTGGAAGATGTTTTCATTTAAAGCTGGTGTAGAACCACCCATACTGTATTAATGAGATATGTTTTTGTTTTAGTTGATAAAGATTTCTTTTTTATTATTATTACTACTTTTATTACTTGGTTCAATAATCATCCAAGAACTTAGGTAATGTACAACATCGGATATGGACCTTCAGAACAAAACAAATGAAAGATATTGTCTTTGCTATCTATAGAACAAACGCGTCAAAAACAAAAAAAAAAAAAATTCCACCCACACCCAGATGAATGGATAACCCATTTAAAAAAAAAAATTATCCGAAAAAGGGAATGATGCTGAATTCGGATATAGGATCACGTGTGTGTTCAGCATGAGAAATGCTAAAACCAAAATTTAAAAGGCCGAAACTGAGCGGAAAAAATTGCCAGTGTGTTTTTCTTTGTTACACAGTTGAGCAAAAAGGCGACGCAATTTTTTATGGTTTAGCTGGCAAAATTAACATGTTGCCTTAGAAACCAATAGTTAGTCATTCAATCAGAAACTAATTTATTTGAATAAAATCTGCCTGTGCTTTTTCTCTTTTGTGATGAATATATAATATAAAAGGTTCCTTTGTAAATACTTTTTCTCTAGTCTATAGATCTTGTTTTTGATCAGAGTCGTTTCATTTAACAATTATTATCAATTAGTATACGAAAGAAGAGAAATAAAATTAACAAAACCAAATTTATACAACATGCTTAATCATACATTAAAAAAAAGATCAATCAGCTCATTGATTGCTAATCAGTCAAGAAGAAATGCTTCTTCTGTCACTCCTCCATATGAAAAACTCATAAGCAACTTGAATTTGATCAAGAACATCACCTCCAAAGAGCCTATGACCTTGTCCGAAAAGATTTTATACTCCCATTTACACAATGTTGAAGAAACTCTTGGATCTTCAACAACCTTAAGAAACTTCAGAGGGGAAAAGTACCTAAAGCTGTCTCCTGATAGAGTGGCCATGCAAGATGCTTCTGCTCAAATGGCAATGCTGCAATTCATAACCACCAAGTTGAAATCCACTGAAGTTCCTGCTTCCATCCATTGTGATCACTTGATTGTTGGTAAAGATGGTGAAGAGCTGGACTTGCAATCATCCATTTCCACAAACAAAGAAGTCTTTGATTTTTTGAAGGACTGCTCAGAAAAGTACGGCATTCAGTTCTGGGGGCCTGGTTCTGGTATCATCCATCAAATTGTTTTAGAAAACTTCTCAGCTCCTGGTTTGATGATGCTGGGTACTGACTCTCACACACCAAACGCAGGTGGTTTGGGTGCCATCGCAATTGGTGTTGGTGGTGCTGATGCCGTAGATGCTCTTACAGGTACTCCTTGGGAATTAAAGGCTCCTAAGATTCTAGGTGTAAAGTTGACTGGCCAATTGAAGGGATGGTCCTCCCCTAAAGACGTTATTACTCATCTAGCTGGTCTGTTGACAGTTAGAGGTGGTACCGGCTACATAGTCGAATACTTTGGCGAAGGTGTTGAAAGTTTGAGTTGTACTGGTATGGCTACAATCTGTAATATGGGTGCTGAAATTGGTGCTACCACTTCTTTATTCCCATACCAACCTGCCCACAAAAAATACCTAATCTCCACCGAAAGATCAGAAGTTGCCCAAGCCGCTGATTTGGCCTTGGAAAGTGGATTCTTGAAGGCTGATCAAGATTGTCAATACGACAAGATCATTGAAATCAACTTGTCTGATTTGGAACCATCAGTAAATGGTCCATTTACCCCGGATCTATCAACTCCAATCTCCAAGTACTCACAAACCGTCAAGGACAACGAATGGCCAGAGAAAATCTCTGCTGGTTTGATTGGTTCATGTACCAACTCCTCATACCAAGATATGACCAGAGCTGCTGAACTGGTTTCTCAAGCCACTGCCAAGGGTTTGAAACCAAAGATTCCGTTCTTTGTTACTCCAGGTTCCGAGAAAATCAGAGCCACCTTGGAGAGAGATGGTATTGTTGACATATTTGAAAAGGCTGGTGCCACCGTTTTATCCAATGCCTGTGGTCCATGTATTGGTCAATGGGATAGACAAGATATCAATAAGAAATCTCAAGAAACCAACTCGATCTTCACTTCTTTCAACAGAAACTTTAGAGCCAGAAATGACGGTAACAGAAATACCATGAACTTCTTGACTTCTCCAGAGCTAGTAACCGCCATGGTTTACTCTGGTGATGCTTCTTACAACCCATTGACTGATTCCATAAAGACTGAAAATGGTGAGTCTTTCAAGTTTGAGCCACCTACCGGTGAAGACTTGCCTTCTAAGGGATTCTTGAAGGGTAGAGATGAGTTTTACCCTGTTAAGGACCCACAACCAAACGAAGAAGTTTCTATCAATGTTTCTTCTGACTCCGATAGACTTCAACTGTTGGAACCATTTGATAAGTGGGATGGCCAAGAACTAAAGACCAATGTTATTTTGAAAGTTGAGGGTAAGTGTACCACTGATCACATTTCCGCTGCTGGTGCATGGTTGAAGTACAAGGGCCATCTTGAGAACATTGCATACAACACTCTAATTGGTGCTATGAACAAGGAAACCGGGGAAGTCAACACCATTTACGACTTTGACGGCAGCAAACACTCCATCCCAGACTTGATGTTTAAGTGGAAGAAAGAAGAGATTCCATGGACTGTCATTGCTGAGCACAACTACGGTGAAGGCTCTGCCAGAGAACACGCTGCCTTGCAGCCTAGATTTTTAGGTGGTAAGATCATTCTAGTCAAGTCCTTTGCCAGAATCCATGAAACCAACTTAAAGAAACAGGGTATGCTGCCATTGACTTTCGCCAATGAAGCTGATTACGACAAGATCTCATCCAAGGATGTTCTGGAAACCGTCGGTTTGCCTGAGTTGGTCGAAAAGAACGGTGACAATGGTGGATTCTTAGACATAAAGGTCACTAAGCCAACTGGAGAAAGCTTTGTTATCAAGGCCAAGCACACAATGTCCGCAGACCAGATCAACTTCTTCAAATACGGTTCAGCTCTGAACTACATTGGTGAGTTGAAGAGAGCTCAATCCCAAAACTGATAGACGTATATAAACACTTTTAACTGGCATATTTATTTTACAACATCAAGCTGCTAAAACTAGCCATGCATTTATTTTACATTTTTTTATTAGTTCCTTTAAAAAGTGTTATGGATTTACCAAAAATGTAAACTTTGATAATTGTATCCTTTTGAAAACTTTTTTTTTTTTTAGAATCCATTTTTTTTAGTAAAAAATAAAATCGAATGAATATGAAAATATATTATATATTATTTTTACAAATTAGTTACACACAAATATTTACAGTATACACATGCTATCTATTCAAAATCTTCTGAGCCCGGTAAGGATCGAGTTCATATTCTTTGTTAACATTCCATAAATCAAACATAATGAACTCTTGGAGCTCAGGAAGGTTTGCAATGAAGTTGTTGTCAAACGAGTCGTTCTGGTTCAAGTTCAGAGCTGGCTGTAGATTGTTAACAATGAAAAACTGCAGTTCTTCAATACTGTCCAAAATGCTGGTCATCTTGTAGAACTTGTTGATATGGATCTTTTTTTTGTTAGGGTTTGTAGAAGAGCTTGCTGAGTTCAGTTCACCAATCATAGTCAAATCTTGAAGGAAGAGGTACAAAAACGGTATAACAACACAGTTGTTTTCTTTCAAATCTGAGATGTCACGTTCGTAGGTTTTTTTCAAGTCTTTAGTAAAATACTTCAATCTCTGTCTATAATTTCTGTAGTTACCAGATGGGTCCATTATCTTTATTAATTTACCGAATAGCTCTAGATCTTTACCTTTTAGATTGTTCCAAATGAATTTCATTCTAGAAATATCATGGTTCTGCAAAGACGTCATAATGCAAGCCACAGTATTGAAGTTCTTGAAGTAATAGCAGGACAGAGCTATTTTCAACCATGCTGTGAATCTGCTGATTATAGATGACGTGGTTTTCCCAGAAACCAAAGACTCAACTATGTAGTTTGATAGACTGTTGTTGAAATTGACAAGAGTTTGGATGTTTGACGAATCCTTGCTGGCCCCTGAACTTGTTAGGTACAAGGCAAATTCATCGATTTCTATAGTGGCAAACATGTACGATTCAATAAGGGTTAGCTGTTTGGCTACTTCCATGCTGTTCAAATCACAAATCATAACAGTATTGTCAACTTTTAGTTGAAGGTTGCTTTGACTGCTTAGTTTGTTCCACATAGCAATTATTTCAGAAGTGTTCATATCAGCTTTCAAATCAGCAAAGCCTAAATTTGCCATGTACTTGTCAACATCTTGTTTAACATCAACGAATTCTCTTGGTGTAAGCAAGTTATTTAAACCTATGCGTTCGGTAGTGATAGGCAAAGTGTCCTTGTTTTTCTCGTCCAATAAATCATACATTTCAATTATTTGAGAGTCAGAAATATCATCGGTCACCATGAAGCTTAAATCTCTTGAGAATCGTAACATCATCTTTTTCAGCTTGGTATTTCTCAAGGAATTAGGAACCAATTGTGCAATTTTATCTTTCTTATCAGCCGTATTGCAAACCAACATTATATTGCTTAAAATGGTCATCAAGTTTTTACTTTCCAACGGCAAGACTTGATTACAAGTTTCATTGAAAAAGTTCATTAGAATTGGTAGACAAGAGTAATCGTTTTTGTAGTCCCAATACGATTCCAACCAGGTTCTAATAAACTTCAACACCAATCTCTTTCTGTATCTCAATTGAGTTGGCCAGTTGTTGAAGTAATTCGGTTGGTAGTCTCTATTTTCGTACTTTCTTGAAATGTCTGCATCGTCAAATCTGGTTATTAATAAAGCAATCAAAGTCTTACTATCGGTAAACATTTTGTAACTCATGAAGAATGTTTTCAATAAGACTTGATCTTCTTCATCAGAATGACCGGCGTTGTGTTCCATGTGATGATTTTGATATGTAATTTCATCAGTTAGATAGCACAAAATACCACGCAAAGTACCTGTTTGCAACTGATAAGTTTCTTGATCGAACTCTAGCTCAGTGAACATAGAATTTCTGTCATTAATCTTATTGTTTTCTTTGATCATTGTTGTTTCATCAGCTGTACCTTTATCAGAATCCTGTATAGTAAATTGTTGAAGCAACTTATCTTTTAACAAGGAATTTTCTTCATCGTCATCATTTTCAAGCATTTCACTGATGAAGTCCATACCACTGTTGTTCAGCATCATGCTTTTGTTATTCAAAATACCATTTTGAACAACAGAGTATCTGGCTAAGCTCTTATTGATGGACAATTTGTCCTGTACAATCTTCCACTCCATTTGTTTGATTTCTTCTAACAAAGACTTGGAACAAATCTTGATAAAATCGTCAGAGCTTATGGCATTGACAGTAAAGTCGGCATATTGCCTGTCGTCACCCAACTTAAAATCACCCAGCATTCTCAAGTAGTTGTTACATCCAACAATGCAATTGGTAATGTAGCTAGTCATTTTTGAGACAGTATAGATAATCTTGCTTGCAGCTGGTGACGGCTTGTAGTTGTCTTGACTTGAAATAAAAACTTGAGATTCTTGCATCAACAAGCTATCTTCGTTGTTCATTTTTTCCAACATAATATTGATAAATTCCTTAATGGAGCTTACCAGTTGTGTTACCAACTTCAATAAAGGATTCAAACTGGAGTCCAAGGTATTTTGATATTGGTTGTTGTACTTTTCATTGATCATGACGGAACAAGCTTTGCTTATGTATAGCAACTCTCTTAAAAGAAGGACAATTTGCCTGATGATATATTCCAAGACTTCGAAGCCAGCAGAGTTATTTTCAATCAAATCCATTCTTCCCAAAATCAACCCTGTGTATTGGAATAAGTAGTTATTGACTTCGTTTAATCTAGATTGAGCCATAGGTGCAGTTTTCAAGTATACAGTATTTGTAGGGATCTTAGTAGTGGCTGAGGAAGTACCCTTTTTATCAGCAACTTTCAGATTTTGTTTTTTCAAAGTCAATAATCTCTTCTCATTTTCAAAGGTCTGAACTTCTATAGACCATATGTTGTAAAAGAGATAAGCTCTTCTTAATAACTGAAAGATCATTTTCTTCAAAATGATAATTTTTTCAGGTCTACCAGTTCCTTTGTATTTATCGGCCTTTAAAGAAACAGAGTACCAATCTGCTAATAACCTCTTTCTTGTCTTTTTGACTAATATCTTCTTCGAAACAATTTCATTGTCTCTTGAAATACAGCCAGTAGAGACCAAGACTTGTTTAATAGACTTTTGGATTTGGTTTATGGCCTTTAGATCTAATTCTGGTTGATGTTTACCAGCAACATCTTTTACAGGATTGACTAAGAACCTACCACAAGACTGAAACAATGGAGCTAGGTACTGTCTACTCAAAATAACAGCTCTTAATTCAACTATTTTGTCAAAGTTCTTTTCGTTTTCAGGTAAAAATACGTTCAATGGCTTGATGCAATCAGTGAAGTAGTTAAGAGGTACCCAGCCTCTTTTCAAAGACTTTATCATTGTAACTTCACCCCAACCACTTTCTTCAACAGCATGAACAAATGCTAGTTCCTCCATATCAAAGGATAAGCAGACTTTTTTGTCTTCTTCTTGTTCCAAGGATTCCTTGTCAAAGCTTTTGGTGGAGATAATAAACAAGTGGTTAAAATCTTCTTTTTTCAAGTCAAATTCAGAGTTTTTGTAAACCGAAGTATCTTCTTCTTCAGTCTTGATAGGTTCAGCAACTTTTGTGTCCTTCAAATTTGAAAATGAAGATTTAGATTCAAAAATAGAAGACTTGCTGTAATTTGGATTAAAAATTGTGGTTTTCTTTTTGTCTTCTTTTTCCAAGATAGCATTTTGATTTTCAAACAAAGATTCAGACATCATCATGGTCTTTCTTAAGCCTTCTTTGGCCTCATCGATGTTATCTGGCAAAATTGAATCATTGGTGTTATCATAATCGTCAATATCAGAATCATTGTCGTTATTTTGGTGGTCCATAGACGAAGATGAGATGATGGATGCGTCAACATCGTTTGAAGTATTGGCCATATAATTATTTGAAGACTCCAAATGCTGGTTGGCAGGAGATTCCTGTTCGTTTGAAAATAGAGTAGGGTGACCTAAAGCAGGAACTTGTGGAGGTTGTTTTCTGTTATTTTGATTCTTGACTGATTTATATTCATTTGTTAAAGCATAAGACTTTCTATAGTCAATGTCTGGGATAGGGTTGTTTTTTGCATGTTCTGAGAAATCAAAATTTTCTTGTGGTTCGTAATATGAACTTGTTGCTCTTGGTTTTTTTACTTTTCTTTCTTGTGCTATGGACTTAGGCTCTTCATATCTGACTTCAAATACATCTTGGCTCTCAGGATACCGCATTTGTCTTGAATGATCATCAGAAAGCTTCGAGTTTGTTTTGAAAATATGATTTTGAGATATTTTCCTTGGCGGAACTTGAATTTGCTGAGGATCATATTGCATTGATTGAGAAGGATTACCCATAAAAAACTGATCATTTATGCCATTAAGTTGGTGCGGATACACTTCTATCTTAGGGAAGCTTTCCTCTACAACTTGAGGGTTGCTATCTTCTTTTTTGTTTGACAGATACCTCTTCAACAATTTCAGATTGGGCAATGGATCAAACTGTTTATTCTGTGAAATTTTTGGAGCATCGGAGGCCTGTTTGCTTGAGTTAAAACTTTTGACGCTGCTGTTGTAATCGTCAGTGATTTGTGAGTGAGCGGTCATGAAGCTGTCGGTGTCGTCTGCTGTAGAACCAGATCTAAGCGACTGCTTAGACTTACTTTTCTCCATACCAGGCTTGTACATGATATGATACATGGTGCGAAATGCTAGAAGATATGTACTATAAGATTAAAGAAAGAGAAATGAATGATGATGAAAAACTTTTGAGTTTTGTTTTTTGTAGGAGCTACAAAGAAAAAAATATACAAAAAAAAACAAAAACAAGGCTAGATTTTTTTTTGGGATTTTTACTAATGAGTTTTTAGTTGTAGGAGTTAAAGAAAGTGCTAGGAAAAAATTGGATAGTGATACAGGTTAGACAGGGCTCTTAGTCTTTAGCTATTGAATATGTTTAATGATGTGTGGTAGCATCTTATTTTTTTTTCTCTTCTAATATCCTAATCTTTTCATGAGGATCAATAAGCTGTATATTGAACTTTGTAATATATAGAGTGAACAATACTTTATAAAATTTAACCTAAAAATCAAAAAAGTGAAAATTAGTACATTAGGCTTTTTTTTTGAGGTGAATCCATCAATGGAAAATTTTTTTTTTTTTTTGTTTTAGATATTTTTTCCGTAGTGCAAAAAAAGGGAGCTTATATGTTTTGTTAGTGTAACCAAAAGCGGCTATTTCAAAGAACTTACGATAAAAATATGATTGGAAAAAAAGCACAAGGCACACACAAAACAAAAAAAAAAAACAAAAATCATCGGGTATTTCTCAACAGGGGTTGAAAACTTTAAAATGTCATTCATGAAGGTTTCTACCTTTATTTTTGCACCTCTACTCTAAAAGTAGTATGCTAGGTACTCGTACTGGTTTATGTTCTGGAGTAAGCTGTCTGAAGAAGCGTGTTTGTAATCATCGTCTTTGTTGTCGTTAATGGAGATTATCTTACATAGCATCCGCTTTATCCTTTGTCTTGAAGAAACCTTCCCGAGTCTCTCTGTTGTTTCCGAAATAGAGTCTATGGAATAGAGAGTCAACGAGGATGATTGGATACTCTCAATCTCATCCACTTGTACTATATGTTGTATCTTTGGCTGTTTGTTTAGTTTCTTGAAGAAGGATTTCATTGTATGGTTATATTAGTGGTTATACTATTAAGTTTTTGTTAATGTTATTATGGTTAAAGCATTTTGTTTTTTCTTATATAGTATGAAATAAATTCTAAATTGAAAAAAATCTTCAGTAGAATACTCTTGAAAAAAAAAGTAAGTCATACTTAAAAACAGTCTTATCTTACAGATCTTCTTTAATTTTTTTTTTGAACATGATATTTTTTTGTTTTGATAGACCCCACACTTCCATTTTCCCTTTCAAAAAATCAAAATGGTAAACTGATAAAAGGGGAAAAATCAGGATATATCATTTTTTTGATCATCACACACGTGGGAAATAAAGCTCTGAAAGCAGAAACACTTTCTGGGGTAAAAGACGTGTGCCAAAGTTGGTTGGTTTATTTTTTGTGGCTGACTGCTGGCACGTGCAAAGACTTGTGCTCTTTTAAAATTTTGGTAGCTTTTACAACTCCTCTTTCATGGTTTATATCCGATCAAGATTTATTTCAAACATCAATGAAAAAAAAAAAATATTGTATATACGCACTAACACAAGCTTACAGTGCGTTTGAGGTGTATGAAATATAAAGTTTCATAGGGTCTTTTTTGTTTATATATAAGAAATTCTCCCTTAATTAATTACAATCTCTTATATATCACCATAGCCTACCATCCATGTCGTTTGGTAAACACAGCAATGGCCTTGGAGATCACAATCTTAATTCAATCATTGAATCAGTGAAGACGAACAACAACAACTTACAGAAAAACATCATCATAACTGATTACCTTATAAACACACAAAACAATGTCATAAACAACTTTGTATTCAATAAACACATTGATTCCGACAACAACTGGGACATTGAAGAGAGCCTCATACAGCTATACAATGATATGTATGAGATGCTTAAGTTTTTTGTAGAAAACCAGTATTTGAAGGCTAAGGACGTCCCAGAAGACCATGTGCAGTTGAATTTATCTGACAAAAACATTGAAATTTATTCCAAAACTTTTGTGATGATTCTTCAAGAAATCCATGACTACATCCCTATAAAGTCATTTGATATATTCATGATACTATCCAACATTTTCAACGAAGATAAGATTCCCAACGTCAATCAACAGAAGTTCAAAGTCGGCAGCAAAAAACATGAAAGCACAAAGCTGAAAGGTGTTTGTGTAAGTTTGATGTAATCACATAATAATAACCTTTGGCGATGAAGACAAGAAATATCAGACTTTATTTCCAACAGTTTTGCAAACTGTTTTCAAACACCTTAAAAAACACAAAGAACTAGACCCATCGTTTTTGAAGATGTTGCTGAAGTTTTTGAAAAATATCAGCGAAAGATATGACGTATCTCGTGAATACTGCAACAAGTTTCAAAAATACTTCAATGAGTATCTTTATGAAAACGGCCACAGCAATGAAGAGATACAGGGACTGCTTCTTGACAACTATTTCATGAATATTATAGATCACAAGCAAATGAATGAGTTGAAGCTTGTCGAGGACATCTTGAAAAAGCTGAGTCTATTGAGATTTGATTTCAGACACAGTTCGAACGTTGCCAATATGGTTGCAAATGCTCTTATTTTTTATAACGTCAAAAAAGACAATCAGTTGACTTTGGATAATGTTCTGGAAATCTACAGTAGATTGATCACTGATAATTTGGATTCTAGACTAGGGTTAATAACAACCTTTGAGTCCTTACAAATTTTTTCTGAGTACATGATCCTTGCAGAAAGTAAAACAACAAACAGCAATTTTAGAAATAGTTTTTTTGATATAATAAAGAAGTTCATTGATTTGACCTTACCCTACATTGAAATAAATGCTGTAGTCGATTATTCTTTATTTTTAGAAATTTTCAATAAAACCATATTTGATAATATCATTTCTAAGTACCAATCAAAAACTCAACTTCTGCAGATATTAAACAACTTGATGACCAAAGGACACTTTATTGTGGACCGTTTGGAGGCTTTAAACTTTACTCTGTTTTACCTAAACCTCTCTCATCAATGCATCAAAATCTTAAAAAACGACATAGTCGATGAGTATTTAATTGATAAAATAGAAAAAAGACTTTCAAGTTTGTCCAGAGAATCGAGCATTTTCAAATTCGTGTTAATAGCAACATTGTGTTAAAGGACTTCTTCAAAAATGTTGGGAATGAAACAAACTCCAAAATATCGCCACTGATCAACGAGTCATTCACCATCGTTAACAAGTCACTGCAAATGATTGATGTAAACCAGTTTAATTTTCCAAAAATTCACGGTAATGCGCTGATTATTGCCAACCTGAGCAGTATTGTCATTGGTGAGCAAAGTCTGATTTTGAAGGTATTAGTGAACTTGGTGAATTTCTTGAAAAACACTTCAAACAACTTGATCATCAATGGAAAGATTAGTTATTACAAGATTTTGATTTCATGGCTGGTCATAATAGGGTTGCTTAAACAATTCAGACAGAGTAACCATTGAAATACTTTCTCTTCAAAGAAACCAATTGATATTACTGTGGAATAACCTGTTCTTGAGTTCAAGTTTTGGGATGAGCATAGAGAATGAAGATGAGCTTTATAAGTTTTTGGAAATTCAGTATCATTCCATGACTGCATTGATGAACTTTGTTACAAACTATCACTTGACAGAGCCAGAGTTGAAACAAATAAAGAAGATTATGGTCAAGATATCTAACTTCAAGTACAACATAGGAGGCAAGATTATTGACAACTTGCTACTGCAGATTGAGCTGAAGGTATTTATGATCTATAAAATTCTTCTGCAAAAATACAGCTCTGATTTTAATAACAATTCTTTGCTATTAGTGCTAACAAAGAACATATCAAGTGTTGATATATTTGAAGATAAAAACAAAAATATTTTGACAGAGTTCTTGCAGGAAAGCAAAGCCGAAGACACTGAAGCTACTATGCACGATCATTTGGAAAAACTGCTAAAAATGAACGACTCTTACTGCTATGGATTGACCAGTCTGGTTTCGTACACAGGTGTGAAGTTGAACTCCGATAATTTGTCGTTAAGTTTTCATTATGCCAATCCTAACAAACATGACTGGAACAGTTTTTTGCGAAATATGATAATGACGCCATTTGTAAGCAGTTACTACAACGACCATTTGAGGATACTGACCTCTGATCACATTCCAAAAAGTAAAAAAATTACAACAGAAATAATCGACAATTCCTTGCTTTTGTTGATTAACTCTTTCAAGAATTTGAATTCTACAATCCAGCTGTCATTGCTCCAAAACCTGTACGTCAATTTGACATCCAAGAACATTATCAAAGATAGATTGAAAGCCATACAAATAAATGTATTGGTGATGCTGCACAGTATACTCGTAAAGTCCCATTTATACGAGTTTGACGAGGAGGTTCATAGCTTGCTTCTGAAAATATTGAGTGTTGTAGAAGGAGATGCTTCTTCAGACAACTACGCAATAGTGTTGATAGGGGAATCAAGAGCAGCGTTGCAGTTTAGCAAATGCTACCAAACAGACGATGTTTCCAATGAATGCTTCAAAAAGAACATAGACAACATTGTTCAAAAACTGATTGGTGAAAATCAGAGCCTTAGAATGCTAAGCTTGATAGAGTTGGGATGCACTGTCCAATTAAACATAAAACATGAAAAAAACCTTGATGATATGGACGATATCATTAGACTGATACTGGACACAGGGTTTGACTTAGAGAATATGGATGTTTTGAAGTGGGTATTGATTTCAATAACAGATCTTTTGAAAAGCACACACAGAGAGCTTGGTGAACAGATTTTGAATGGCATAGTCAACATGGTTTTAAACATTTCGCTGAGTGTTTGTGATCAAAGTATTTTACATTTAGCCACCAAGCTATGGAAAGAATTTTTGAAGGCCAGTGAACCAAGCAGTGAGATGGCAAACACGACCATGATGATAAATTTCATCATTTTGAATGAATGGTCCAGTGAAAGTTTGGTTACGGTATTTGAAGCAGTGGAAAAAGACCCAGAGTTGTTCAACCAGGATATGCTGGTTAACCTTTCTTTGAAATACATTTATTCCAATATGCTTAGTGTTAATAGTAACACCAGTGGCATTGCAAACTTCAAAAGAAATGATATGTTTGAATTGACATCGTGCAACAATGCATACATTTACCAAGTATTGAAGTATTGCATCAGAAACGTCAGAAACAATAAACTCTTTGATACATTTTTGATTGCGTTGCTTTATTTTAATATTAAAGACAGCACAATTTCTCAATATTTCAAAGACCACTTTTCTGGTCCAGACAAGCTAGCTGTGTTATTAAAAGTATTCCAAATGAATGATAATTCTTTGTACGCCATTTTGGGTAAGAAAACCATGTCACATTTTGTCAAAATTGGGCTGCCTGCCGAGTTGAACAAGTCATTTGAAGATGATGTCAGCTCCGCTTTGCTATCATTTAAGACTATCACACTTGAGACTATTCTTTTAGAGATCAAAGCTGCGGAAACTTCTATTTTTACACAGGACGTAATGGATGGTATTATTGATCTGTCTTATGTCATTTGCCTAAATTATTTGAAAGATAATACTGTTAGTCTTTTGGCACTAGAGATACTGATTAATACCCTGGGATACATTGATAAAAGCAAGATGTTTAACAACAAGCAGACCTCACAACTGACTACAATTACCACGCTTTTCTATGAAAATAAGTTTACAAACATCGAGCAAATGAGCAAACTGTTTGACTTCATAAGCAAAGTGTTAGTGGTAATTCCTGAAATAAGTGATGATATGAAAAAAATACTTAACGCTTCTTTGGATACTTGTACGAACCAGTCACAAGAGACTTTGGAATACATTTTGAATTATGAAACCAGCACTGATTTGAACACCTACAAGGTCTTTGAGCAAACAAGCAGCAATTCAACCCAAGTATTGTTTAGCAACCTGAAGGTGTTTAGTAATGCTGATCTGAAAAAGCTGACATACCAAGTCTTAAAAGCCTGGATAGTGTTTATTGACAGAAGTCTGTTGACGACAGACAGTGATGTATATTCGGTTAATCTCTCTAAGATTTTCTTGTTGTCAGTCTCCTTCATAAAGGAAAAAATCATCCATCAAATACAACATCAAAGGGATGCTTTATCAACTGACTACTTGAACGATAATGATGAGGATTTCATTAAGGTTGTTTCCTGCTTTATTGATATCTTGTACACCAAGCCTGAAATCGTTGAGATAGTGAAAAACAAAGACCATTCCGATATAAAATTGAAACAGGTCAATGATGCATCTTTTGAAGTAGGTGAGTTCCAAAAAATGGTCTACTGTTGTTATGTTGGCTGTTGGATGTACATAAACAGGAATATTGATAATATGAGAAGAATCACAGAAGCCCTGAATGTCTTAGAGCTGGTTTTGAGTTTTAAGAATGATTGGAATATTTTTGTTGATGAAGGTAACCATGTTCATGAAGAATTGCTTTCTTTGCTGAACGCAATCCTGAAAACCACTGATAAGTTTGATGTTGTGGTTTTCAACATGTTGGAAAGCGTTTGCTTAAAATTGGCCAATGATGTCAAGTTTTTGGACATGGTATACGACTACCTAGGTGTCATAACTCTAATACTGCAAAAGTACATTCCAGTTATAGAGTCAATTAAAAAGGACCTTTACCTGACACTAACGACCAAAGATTACTCTTTTATTCAAAAGATCTTTGAATTCTTAGTTTTGTTTATCAACAATCTGAAAAATGAAGAAATGAAGCAAGACCTGTCTTTGTGTGTTCTGAATTACTTAACAAAGGTGATTAATAATGTTGAAAACTTGAATTATTACTTCTCCAGTATATTTGATTCTCTGTTGGCATTGTTGAAAAAAGATTCTACAGTAAGCAGTCAATTCTGGAAAATCACAAGAGACAAGATTGATGTTGAAGATGTATTGCTAGAAGAAAATTACCTAAAAATGATGAGTGTTTTCATAAGATATGTTCCCGATTTAAGTTTCAACATAGACAAGTTTGTCACCAGACTCTTCACCAATTGCAAGAACGAGAAGTTGATTGAAAAAATATTTGAAGTCTTTGAAAGTGATATGAGTGAGATACCTACACTGAATTTAGTATACAAAAAGGGATGCAGAGAATTATTGAAGCTGATAGAAAATTATAACAAAAATGATACCATGATCTTGCTGAAGTTTAATTGTTTGCTGAAGAAGAATCTCAACCCTGGCAGTTACAAACTGATACTGATCTTTTACTCAAAAATTTTGCTGCAAATTGAAAATGACCAAAAAGCCCACAAAGAAGCAAAAGATTTTTTGATGAAATTATTTGACAATGACCACGATAAGTTAAATGAGATTGTCACCTCTTATTCAAAAGAGGATGTTGATTATACATTTTTGCTGTGATAAATTCACAATTAACCAATGGAAAATTCTATGTATTTACGCGTTTACGACTTTGAGTTCTTTTGTTTCTTTTTTTTTTTTTTTTTTTTTTTTTTTGAAAAAGAGCATCAACATAATGGCATCCAAAAGCTGCTTCTATGTCATTACTGAACATTAAAACTGTAAGTGCCGGTATTGCTGGTACTGGACTAGTCTCCTACTTTTTGGGAATCCCTACAAAAGGGAGTTCTCCTGGAAACACGAACACGTCATCTCCTTCTGGATCAAATAACGGTCTATCCAAACCGGATGGATCCAACAATCTTCAGTTCAATGAATCCGATATCAACCCAAGTGAGTACTTCAAGCTGGGTGGCTTTCCAGGGCCTATTTTTGACTTAGCTCAAAGCAAACAATTTATCACTTGCTATGACAGAGAAAGAAAAATTCCTAAATGGGTTGTTGAGCACATCACCAGAGAGTCCTTGAATGTGAAAAACGGAGATAGAAAGAAAAGTAACTTCAAAGAAGATCAAAGAATCCCAAGCACATACAGATCCCTGTTGAAGGACTACTTCAGAAGTGGGTACGACAGAGGACACATGGCTCCTGCTGCTGACAGCAAGTTCGATCAAGTTGCCATGGATCAAACTTTCTTGTTAACCAACATGGCTCCCCAAGTAGGTGAAGGGTTCAACAGAGACTACTGGTCACACTTTGAGTGTTTTGTAAGAGACCTTTGTGTAAAGGATTTTGAAAGTGTAAGAATTATTACAGGTCCTCTTTTCCTACCCAAATTCAATGAGCAAACAAAAAAATATGAAATCAAGTACGAAGTCATTGGTAATCCACCTAGCATAAGTGTTCCTACCCACTTTTATAAAATTGTAGTCGCTGAAAGGTTTGCCAAAGACGACAATAGAAAGAAGGGTGATAATCTGTATGTTGCTGGGTTTGTTTTGCCTAATGATAAAATACCAAATGATATTCCTTTAACTTACTTTAAAACTCCTATTGAGGCTATTGAAAGATCTTCAGGGTTAAGCTATTTCCAACAAAACATTAGCAACAAGAAAGTCAATGATCTTTGTGACAGTGTATCCTGTGTTTTGACAATCAGGGATTGGTCTCAAAAGATGAAAACTCTTCCTCCGCCTAAATAGAAATAAGAATTTTAGTTCAAGGGTAGTTATTTACAAAGATTATATATTTTAAAATTGAAACCAAAAAGCAAAAAATACCAAAAAGAAAAAAAAAATCATCATCTATAATTTTAGAGTTTTAGATTTAAGAAGCTAATTGGTGACCCTCAGAGCACTCACCGGTAGAGGTTGGCCCATTTTCTCGATTTTCAAACCCAGTCATTAATGACTTCAAAAATTCAACTTCTTGCTTACCTTTTTCTTGTTGTTCAAAATGCTTGATCAATACTTCGCATATTTCTTGATAGTTGTTTGGAGTAATGAGTGTTATGGAGTTCTTTGATTGTAAGAATTCGCACACCAAGCAGTAAACTTTCGTCATGTCACCTGTTTCTTTCAAGTTGAGTTTTGCCATTAGTAATCCAAATGCGCTTCTCCATTGGTAATAACACCATGCGTGCTCAGTTGTTACAAAGGAATCGATATCCATTTCAATATAAAGATGCAAATGCAATGCATAAACCAGTTGGTTTAAATAATCAATCTCGTATGTATCAAAATTGGACACCAAATGCTCAAGTATAGCTCTCTGAAACTTAATAATGTTTACATAATCCAACTCGTTCGAGAGCTGATTTGAAATTTCAGTCAACTGGGTTAGCAAATCCTTGCCATTTGTTAGAAAGTAGTAAGCCAAGTCTTCATTATTATAAGTAACTGTAGGCCTCTTAATTGCCAGGATGGCTGACAAGGCATTTTCATCTCTAAGACGGGACATTACTTTAAAAATCTGTCTATGAGTGTCATTAGTGACTTCAACTGTGCCATCAAAAAGACTGTGGAACATTTTTTCAAGATAGTAATATCTCTTTTGGTATATCAGCAAGTTCAGCAAAGTATCTCTATAAAATTCAATACTACAAAACTCTTGGTTTTCAATGATAGGCAAAATCAATTTGTTTGCGAGTTCATAGCTTTGAGTATTTTTTGGACATCTTGCAAGAAATCTGAACAAGTCATTGAAGTCACTGTATGAGTATGAATCAATATTAGGATTCACAATCATATATGATTCGAGGATCAGCAGGAGGTATTTGGATTCTTCTTCGGTAGCACTTCGTTTTTGGCTTGCTTCTATTCTTATCAAGTTCCTGAGAGTTCCCAAAACATCAAAATAGCTTACAAAACTCTGACCATTAAAAGAGTCTGAATGTTGCAAAAAATATTCAAGCATAGAAAGACACAGGAAGTTACCATTGGCCACATTACCACGTGAAACCATGAAGTTCATTTTTTGTATAAACAGGTTATTGAAATCAGGGATGTGTTCGTATATTTTAAACTTGTCATAGTTGCCGCTTTTGATGAAGCCATTGAATATGGATGTACAATCTTCCACATGTGCTTTATAGTCTCTTGCAGAATAAAGCTGTGATCTAATTTTGTTGACTATTGCATGTGCAGAGTGTTTTTGTGGTGTTTTCAAGATGGAGTAGCATCTCTTAATTGGCAGCATGTGTATGTTACAGCCTTGAGTATAAATATATTGGATTATGATTGTGTGGGTTGTTTAAGGAATTAAATACAATGTGTAATTGGTAATGAGGAGATTTCAAAAAAAAAAATTGTTATTTGGAATATGAAAAAAAAAAAAATAAAAAAGTAGAAGATGGAAACGGCTATAGAAAATTTTTACGCACGTGATATATCGGAGATTACATTGTTAAATAAGAAGAAAATAAAAAAAAAAAATTAACATTTTATCGTGTTTTCAAAAAACAGAAATGATCTTTTTTTTTTTTTTGCTTATGGCCGATTTGCAGAAAACAACCACCCTCACTCGTTTACACCAACACGTGACCGTTTTCAAAATATTTCAATGTGTTGACATTTCAAGAAAAAACAAAAATGCTTATATCCGTTAACATTGCTTAGAAATTATTGCTGTGGGAACAAATAAAAAAAAGAAGAACATCAAACCATTCCCAACGACAAAACCCTAAATACAATGTTATCAGATGTACTGTATTATACTCACAGTGTGAACACAGACAAGCTATTAACACATATTCTATGTGATGGCATTGAAGATCAAGAAAATGAGCTCAGAGACACTGAGTTGTGTGAGATCATAAATTACAAAAAAGACTTTGACCTAGAATACCTTAAAAAAGCTGTTTACTACACAATCCTGTTAAATCATAAATCCACATGGGGAGGTAACCTCCGAAAGCTATTGTACAGTTCATTTAGCATATTTAATATTATAAAAATACTAATCCCATCGCAATATTCAAATACAAGTGAAGACATATACGTGAGTACTTTAAACGAGGATTTGGTTAATGGTATTATGAAGTACCTTACTCCTGAACTACCTATTTTAGATTACTTGTTATCAGATGTTATAAATGTGGACAGTATGAAGGAAGTGAAAAGATACATTACAAGACTGCGGAACATCCAAAGATTAAAAAAAGGAGGCAGTAAAATTAACAGTACTCTCTGTGTGGTTTGCGATAACAAATTGGTTAACAGCAGAAAAATGGATTCACAAGGAAACAAAATATGCCATTATTGCTACTACACGTGCATGTAAAAAAAAAAAATAGCAGATTTACTAACCCGTCGCTGTAAGTACCAAGGCAGCGTATGAAAATGTGAGTTATTTTATTTTATTTTTTTTTTTCGATAGTCCAAGGGGAGATCGCAGTTTACCCCAGATTGATGTGTTCGCTCCATTTGCAGGCTAGATGGCTAGATTGTTACTCGTGAATTAAAATCGGAGAACGTTTGAAAATGAATTGAATACATTGACAGTGCTATATTCACATATCAAAGTGAATGGAAGACTGTGCTGTTAAGAGTACTATTACAAGCATGAAAGATACTAAAAAAAAAATAGGCCTGAAATGTGAATGTTTTTTTGCAAACTGTTTTCTTTTTTTGGTCCCCATTATTTTGTAAAAAACGTACTGGAAATGGTATTTATAACAATAAAATAAAACCCCTATCAATTTTTTGTGTAAAGAAAAAAAAAAAAGAAACATCTATATATACAACTGTTTTTTTGCTGTTAAAATTCAGAAAATACTGAAAAACCTCAGAATTACATCCTTCAACTACAGGTTTCTTTGATTCTCATATTATAACTACAAACTCTCCTGAATCAGGACCATTGATTTTTTCATAAATCACTGCTAAAAACAACTACACAACCCATATTCCGGCCATTTCATTATTTAATGCTGGGTTAATATTTTATTTATTCCATCAACCATTATTTATTAAGTATGAAACATAGTAAACCTACTACTAAGGACATCTCTGACATTTACGAAGAATACATCAACCTAAACAACGATGTCAACTCAATTCTCTATAAATACTCAGATGTCATCAACATACAAGAACTAAGCAAATCTGATACTGCCACAGAAGAATCCAAGATTTTAAGTCTTGATAATTTGGACAGTATCATAACTATTTATTACAACAACGAGCTGTTCAGCATCAATAATTTCCACATTGATGTAAAGAAAATCGACCACATCTTTAGCACCTTGAACAATACCTTACTTAACGGCTATTTAAAGAACCTTGCCAAATCAAATAACTTATATGACAAGTCATCATCCAAAAAACAAAAAATTCATGATATCGACTTTGTGTCTTATAATTGGAGAGATTTGATCAAAAACAACCAGTTGGTGTTGTTCTTGATCATTTTTAACTTTTTCATTGACAACCCTTTGAACTTCATTATTGACAAAATCACCACAGATCTAATCAAATTTGTTAATCTTCATTTTTTGTCTTCAGAATCAAATTTGATAGAGTCTTACTTCAAGTTTATTATTCCTGCTGATGTTTATGATTTATCCAAAAAAGCAGACATCATTACCAACAGTGAGCACTTTATGGATAAGGTCTCTGAAATTTTGTCCTTGTATCATTTGTTAACAGGAAAGAATTACTTAAGCAATGACGATAGTATTAATATTTTATCCATGTTGGACATTTACTTTTTCAATAACAAAAAAATGGATTATACTCGTCACATAAATATGAAGCTTTTCAAAAATATCATTGAAAACATCTACATGAACTTCAATATGAGACAAGCTTCTGCTGTTGCTAGTAGAGATACTTCCATAATTTCCATAGACAATGATACTTCCGAATCTAAAAAACCAAGTAGCACTAAGAAACCAGGCAAGAAGTGGTTTTTTACAAACTTGATTAATACCTTGAAGAACAATGATATGTCATTTACTGACAAAAACTTTATCTTTGATAAGGTAGAATTTTGGTTCAACAATTTATACCAAATTTATCCTAAAGACACATCTTTGAGGATTCCGTATTGTTGTATTGCCATTGAGCAGTTGATAATGCTATTTTGCTTGGCCAACAACAAGCCCTTGAAATACCAGAATAGCTCAAATTACCATTTATACGCTTTTGATAATGCTACCGATGAAAGCATTAAGTATGAAACTTTCTACAAGCTAAAGCAAGTCAACGTTGATCAAAATAGTGCTTCATTGAATCTAAAAATTTTAAAACCGAATCAATCAGCATTCAAGGTTTTTGGCACAATAGAAGAACAAATGATATGGGTCATCAACGAAGAATTATCCAATTCTTTGTCTATTCTTCAAAAATCAAGTAATAAGTTCATTTTCAAATTAGCTTTTAAAATTATTCATGGTAATCTATTGAAATTTATATCTGGCAAATCATTGAATGTTTCTAAGTTTAAAGAAGTATATGAATTTATTGATTTATCCAAGTTTAACGGTATAAATACAACATTTACAGAGCCGGATACAATAATGAACTATTTTGATGTCAAGAAAAATCACTTTGTGGATTTATCGCAAAACATTATTAATCAAAGAATGTTTTCTTCTGACTGCAGCTCATCAACGGCAAATTCTCCAGATAAGGCTAAAAGGACTAAATCTTCCAAGACTAAAAAGGTGGTCAAAACTAATAAAAGCACAACCAACAAGAAAGTACTTAAATCTAAAAAAATGGTCAAGTCTGACTCTGCTTCATCTACCTCCCTGGCAATGAACGAAGTCAACTCTTTGTTTATATCAGATTCGATGGGTTCTCCAACAACACATGACACCTCCTCGTATGCTACTTATTATAGTGATATGGCTGTGCCAAAGAGTCTGTTCGAAAAGAACAACATTCACACAGAGTCTTTTGAGGTTTTTAATCCTATGGAAATGATGTTAGATTCTAAATAAACAGGTACTTTCGGAGAGTATACTAACAATCAAATAACAGCAGCAAAATCAAAAAAAAAAAACACAAGATAAAACATAAAAGTTATCACTTTATTTAAATATTCCAAAACATCCCCAAACACATTCAAGTTTCTTTGCATATACAAGGAGCAGCATGAAAGAAGCACACAATTAATGATCTAAAAATTGCACCTTTTGTTGGCTAAGACCAACAGGTTTCTTTTTTTTGGCTCTGCTTTTGTAGGCGTTATTTATTATACTTATTTATTCACACTTATTTATGACTCTAATGACCTAAAATAAAACAAACAAAAAATTTTGGAAATGGTATGTGAATGAACAATAACCACGTTTCAATTATATTAGAATCCCATGGACAATTAGTTCAAATGGTTTTCTTTTTGTTTTTATTTTCAAAGCGTCTTGTACTATAAAAATTAATGTAGTTGTATTACTGCTTAGATGGTTTAACAACTTTGTTTTCTTTTTTAGTAAGCTTTTTATTGGTAAATTTTATTCTGTTGCAATACTTTAGCGTTTTTAATCCGGAATATTTATTATGTTGACTCATAACAATTTTTTCAACGCTGTTAATATCTGCCATTAAAGAATTTTCAGTTAAAGAAGTATATGAATATGCAGACAATTTATAAGTACTTTTCTTGTTCTTTTTTATAAAACTGATGAAATTGAGATTATGTGTCTTTTCAGTATCTGTTTTCGGCTTATTTACCAGTAAATTAGTGGCCAACAAATCCACAGAAATTTTTGATAGCTTCACTTTTGAATGTTGAACCTGGTAGTTGGGATGAATAGCTCTATGAAGATTGTGCTCGAGTGTACTTAAATAATTGTAATACTGCATTGTTTCTTTGTTAAGGTTTGCCCAAATATTTTTCAAAATAGGCGTAACGACACTTGCAGTAGCCATTTTTTCACCTCTAATATCAAAAACAGTTGATATGAGCCGTCCGTTCAATTGGGCAAATAGCACCCACTGATTCTGAGGCTTGGAAATTTTCTCATTGAACTGTGTATGTGTTTTAATGAACTTTTCTGTTTCCAAAAAATGGTTTCCTAAATTATCATTTTTATTACCTTGTGATGAGAAATACAATAAGTCAAACTTTTTATTTATGAGAAAAGGAAATTCCCCAATATTTCCATATTCACGTAAGCTTTCAGTAAAAGATTTTATATTTTTTTTTTTTATAGCGGCTCCATGGCTTACCTTAATTGGAATGTTAATATCCTGCATTATGCAAAGAATCTGCTTTGGTAATACCAATAAGAGTTTATCTGCAGTGCTGTCGTTTTTTTAAATTGGATTTAAATTTTTACTGCCAATCAATATATCAATCGATAAATATCTAATGTTACCTTTAAAATTACATTTTATGTAATTTTTTTACTTTTCCTCATTTGAGGTTCATTATTAATTCTTAAATAGGAAACTGTTTTACCAAGCATTATCGGATATAAACAAAAAGGCAAGTAAAAAATCAAGTTTAAAATAGGTTTACATAGTCACGATTCCTTCTTCTTCTTCTGATTTATAATTGATTTGACGAATATCACCAAGTCTCTTTCTTGCGTTATCAAGCATCATTTCTAATTTCAAAATTTCAACTTGTTGTTCCATTTCTAAGGTTTTGTGTTCATGTATGGATAATTTGCAAAAATCAACATCATCAGCTTTAGAGTTTTTAGATAACATAGCTTTAATGTGTTCCACTAAGTTTTTACAACTGTTGCTTACCAGTTTTGAGGAATCTTCCAAATTATTTTGTGTTTTAGATTGAGCGTTCAATTTGGTTCTTGATGCAGCCACTAATTGGGCAGTTGATGCTGAAACATCTTTCGAGGCCACAATGAATTCTTCATAAGAATTGCTTCCTTTCAGCAACCCATCGGCAGTACCAATCATTAATTTAGTAGATTTTCCAACTGCTTTAGCAGCAGATATCAATCCTTCAGTCCATCTACTATTTTTTCTATAAAAGTCTTCTTTACTTAATTTCATATCGTTGTTACTGGCAACTTCGTGTTGTGAGGCAATACTTGCCTTGGTTAATTGCAAAACTGCTTGAATAATTTCAAGGGCAAATTCCAGAATTACTTTATTGATTTGACCTAACTCGCCAGAAAAATCAACAGAACTTAGCAAAGCTGGAATAAAACTAGAGGCTTCAATAATTGCTTTTTCTGTATCATCTAATTCCTTTCCAACAGCAGTAGCTAAATCTTGATTTTCGGAAATGACTTCGGTAGTAACATTTAAACTGTCAATAAAATCAGCAAGATCCTCAAGCTTTTCGTGTAAATCCACATTGCCACTTATAACTAAATTTTGTTTTTCCTCAATAGTGTTAGCTTCTTCATTCAAATTTTCGTGTTGTAAATCTTCTAAGAAATACTCGGCTTCTCTCAATGATCTTCCCAACAATGCTAACAAATCTTTGGATTGTTCATTAGAAACAGCAGCATCAGATGCAACATTGAAACAGCTTTTACACAAACTGGACAAAGCATTTCCTAATTGCGAAATATTTAAAATCAAAACACCATAATCGCCAGTTGGGCCATCAGCCAAAAAGTCACTAAAAGCAGTAGAGAATTTTGTTGCCTGGTCTTCAGACTTTTCAATGGCGGCAAAGATAGATGTTATGGTTAACTTTAAATCGGCAGAAGTGGAAGAGTAAAAGTCAAAATTGGATAGTTCAAATAGCAAATCTTGAATAGAGGCAATACCACTTTGTAAAATAGCATCAACAATGTTAATTAATGTCTCCAAATGCTCTTTTAAAACTTCATCGATTTGTTCATCTAAAGCCGAATCGTTTTCTTTTTGTTGAGAAGCTAACTGTTGAATTGTTTCTTCCATTGTTTGTTGAACGATTTCTAACTCCTCAGTTTTTTCTTGAAGTTCAGATTTCAAATTTTGGATCTCATTAGAGACTTCTAATGTTGGCGTCTGGGAAGATTTCTTGTAGCTTTCAATTTCTTGCTGATGTTGTTGGAAAATTTTTGTCAAGTTACCTGAATGTAATTGCTCCTGTTCCTTCAATTTTCTTTTCAATTCTCTTATTTCAAGCTCTAGTTTATCTGATGTGCTTTCATGTTGGCCTAAAATTTTGTCATTGTCTAATCTAGCACGATCTCTTTCTCTAATCAAATCAGCTAACTCAATGTTTTTTGATTTTAAATCCCTTTCTAATTTCTCTTTCTTCTCAACAGCTTCAGAGGCACTAGCTGCTCTTTGTTGTAACTTTTTGAATTTCGTCAATAAATTCAAATGCTCTTGTCTTAGTTGAGAATACAATTTAGAAAGAGATTCATATTTATTTTTCCAAGTCTTTGATTCCTCAGATAAAGCAGTAATTTGACCATCTTTGCTTTGGATTTGTAATGAAGCATTATTGTTTATATTCTCAATTTCAGCTTCCAATTGTTGCACTCTTTGGTCATATTGTTGTAAAAGAGTTTGATCTTGATCGTATTGACTTCTTAATGTTAAAACATCTCTTTGAAGTGTGTTGATAGCCCCTGTTTGCTGCTGTTGCAAAAGTTGCATTTGTTGTTCCTGTTGATATTGGACAGCTTGCTGTTGTTGTTGGAAAATCTCTTGCTGTCTTTGTTGTTCAAGAAGCTGTGCTTGTCTTTGTTGTTCAAGCATTTCTTGCTCTCTTTGATATTCTGCTTGTTGAGTTTGCCAGTATGAAATTCCTGTTGGTTGAGAGTTCAAAAAAGAGTTGGAAGACTCAACAGGAGCAGGTGGAGGCACAGGTGGAGAAACCGACTTAGCTTCTGGAATTTTTTGTTCAGCATTTAGAGTTATTCTTTGAGAAGCTGAATTAGCCGGTCTTTGTTCATCAGAGCCCGTAACATTAGGAGGATCGACTGGAAGCATTGGAATTGTTATCAAAGAAGATAAAAATGAAATCAGAGAGCAGTTGGAATAAAACTTAAATAAACCATTGTGTTGCTTTTCAAAGCTTTCTACAAGAGGGTATAAAGCATCTGTGTCACCAGACTGCTTGAACATACCTCTTAGCATGGAAGTTACAAATTTATAAATTCCATATGATTCAGAAACCAAAGGCACCAAAGAACTTATTTTACATTCATTTTTAATTTCACTTTCAGATATACTAGAGAAAACAATTCTTGAGTATTTGAACAACTTTCTTTGTAAGTCAAGTAAATCTAAGATAGCTTCATAACCTTCATTAGGGTCATCAACGGTTCGCAAGGATATGTATTCTTCGTATTCAAAAGTACCACTGAATCCCTTGTTATTTCTATGAAATTTCAACTTTGAAAGTATAAAAATAACATAGCCATGGATCAATGAACCATAGCTTGTTCCAGGATTAGAATATTTAGAACCAATCGAACTTATCCATTCCATATTTCTTATACCTTCAGAAAGCGCAGATTTGTGTCCTTCTTGCAAAACCTTATGCAAAACAATTAGCATTTTAAATATTTTGATATCAACATCAAAATCAGCTTTCATTGAAGATACTGAAAAAAAGTTTTGAAATCCTGCAAAAACTGATTTAGCAGATTTGTTATCAAATGTACTAACAATTAAAGTTCTAACATGTTTACGTTTAGGAGCGCTTTCATCAGAAGAGCAAGCTTTTTTTATAGCTTTTTCAATATCTGAGTCTATTTTTGACATGTATGTTTGCAATTAAGTAATACTTAGCCTGGGTTTTTGAAAATTAGCTTTGTTTATGATAAAAAATTAAGGTGTTGAATTTAAAAAAACATGCGCCTCTCCGCTAAATATATCTTTTGCGGAAACACCTAATCATGATAGACCATCAAAAAAACCCCATTGCAGTCCAAAATAGGCAAAAGTTACTACATAACATCTTCCGGCAACATTTGATGTGGGGAAACATTTTGCTGTTTATTTTGAGCAATAAGTAAACATAAATTATAAAGACCCCTTTAAATTCCCAGAAACTACCATTGCAATCCAAAGTAGGCAAAAATTGATTGAATTTATATATTTTCCGAACATAGGTTACAGATTATGTAAGGAAACAAATTGTTTCCTTATTATTATTTGCCCGACCATGTTTTGGTAGAATAGCTTAAGAAAATGAGAAAAAAAAAATTACATTGAACATCGACACTTAAATTTTGTTTTCTCTTTTCAAATTCTAAAAACCAAGCGCTCAATTAATCCTCCAATATAAATATGTCTTCTATTCAAAACCTTAAAGCATTTGATCCATTTTCTGGTAATGGTGATGATGATTCCACTATAACTAACTACGTCCATGTTAGAGTTCAACAAAGAAATGGTAGAAAAACATTAACTACCGTTCAAGGTATTCCTTTCGAATTTGACTTGAAAAGAATTCTAAAGGTATTAAAGAGAGATTTTGCCTGTAACGGACATATTGTTAAAGATGAAGATATGGGTGAAATTATCCAATTACAAGGTGATCAAAGATCTAAAATTTGTGACTTTATGTTGAGTCAATTGGGCTTCAAGAAGAATATAATCAAGGTCCACGGTTTCTAAGAGAGTTTTGTGTTTGTATTTAATTATATGAAGTTTATGTATCAACAAGCTATAATTTGAGTTTTATATTGATATTATTTTGGAACAGTTCTCAACAATGGTCCCAAATCATAACTTTGACTTGTTTTGAGGATATATGCGTAGAGCATCTTTATTTTCCAAGAAATTGCTTTTTTTTAAAAAAATATAGAAAATATGAATTACCATAGAAAACATATTCCCAGTTAATTGCTTTAACTCTTGAAACACGCCAGTATTAAAGATATAAAGTTCCTGTAGTACGAACAAACAATGGGTGTTAACGACTTAAATTTACTAAAATCATGGAATCCAAATTTGCTTAAAAACAAGCAAAAAGTATGGAAAACAAGAGATGATTTAAAAGAAGAAAACTCAAAAATAAAGGAGCTTGAGGAAGATATTAAAGAAAGAAAAAATAAGAAGAATAGTCTTGATTGGATGTACCAACCTGCTGATACTGCAACCAAATCATCAGTTGATACCAATACATTGGTTGATAATCTTTTAAAAGATAAGAAAATCAAAGAACAGAAAGAAATGCTCTCGTTGAAAGACAAACAATTAAAGAAATCTCAGGACATAAAAGACAAAAAAAAGAAAGAACTCAAGAATAATATTCTTAAAATGGGAGAAGATAAAAAGATAAAAAAACACAAAAAGAAAGTGACAAAGTTCACATCGGAAGATCCAATGTCGCAGTTTTAGTAACATTCATATAGAATCATTTTATTTTTTGACTTTTTTAGTAGCAGGCTCCTCATCATCGTTTGCCAAAGCATCCATATTAAACCCATCGATATCCTCTTCATCATCTTCAATTTCAGAGTCACTGGCACCCCTTTCGTCTTCTATGTCCCTTTTAGCCTCAATGTAGTGCTTTAAACAATGTGGATAAATATCATCCATGAATAGGTTGGCTAAGCCATCACCGTTAGGGAATTCTTTACCATGCTTCAATCCAGTCCAACTAAACCAAGCAAAAAAAGTCTTCATTCCTTGTCTATAATTTTTCTTGAAGTTAGCGTCCTTGGTAGCTGTGCTTAACTTAACAGGGTTAATGGAATCATATTCTTTAGGCCAGATTATATCGACTGGTTCAGAAGTCAAGAATCCAAACTCAGACATGTCTAACAACTCTTCATCGGTTAATTTGCTGGTATATTTCAATTTAGTGATATCTTTACACAATTTAAAAGTCTTTTCCACAGTTTGTTCTGGGAACCCTTCGGAACCAGCAAATTCAAACCTCAAAGTGTAGTCTGTAGTGTTCAACATAGTTAATTTAATATTGGAGATCAGATCAACATATTTAAAGTCGGATACAGGAATGAAATCAGCAAAGTCAGCATGCACTTGTAGTACGGTTTTCCAAAAATTAGGAATCTTTGAGATTATTTCATATCTTTGATCATAAACGGGTTCAGTGATGCTTATTCTATATTGATTGACCTTTTCGTCAATTTTTTCAAGTTTTTCTTCAATATCTGAAAGATCTCTCAAAGCTTTTGATAGTTGGAGGTTCTCTTCGGATAGAATTTGTTCTTCAGTCAGTTGTTCAGCCATCTTTGGTGGTTTTATTATTATGAAGATATTATTATGTTTCATTCCCAATATTTGAAAAAAGTTGAAAAAAGGAAAAAACGGTTTATGATTTATTGTTTATGTTGGCGTCGGACATAACACTGATTTTGAAAAAATCTGTCAACTTCATTTAGTATCGTTGTCAAAATTTTATATAAAATTACTTATCTTCTGGGAAGTATTGTAAGTGAAGTTTTCTTTGAGCATCTTGAGCCTTTTTCAACTTCTTCAACATAGACTTGGTGACTTCATTGCCTTCTTTATCTTTGCTTGGCAAACCAGTTTCAGGATCAAATTCCGAGTACAGATCAGTTTGACTTTTGAACATATCTTCAGGTTTGGTTTTGGCTTTTTCTTTCTTTTCCAATTCTTGTTGCTCTTTCAACTTTTGTTGCTGGATTTTCTTCAATTCTTTTTCCTTTTGTCTTAATTCTTTTTCTTCTATGATTTTAATTAATTCTTCCTTTTCAGCATCAGTTAAAAATTTGATCAAAGAAGATTGGCCTTGTCTGTCATCCAAAGAAATATTCAAATTTAAAAGATCAGTGTCTCTAACCTTGTCAGACAACTTTAAGAATTTCGAATAATCTTCTTTATTGATAGCAGATTCTCTTACTTCATCTCTAAAGTTACACAATACCTTGACGTATGGTAATACAACTTCTTCGACAGAGCCACTTGAAGAAGCTTCTTTAGCTTCATCTTTCCAGCCCAAGTTATCATCTCTTTTATCAAAACCTAAGGTGTTCAAAATTTTGGTGACATATTGACAAACGTTTAATAAGTATTCGATCTTGATCTCAGCCCCACCATTTTGAATGTATGTGTTGGATTTGGAAATGATATCAGATAAAGACTTTAAAACAGCTGGAACATTAAGGTTATCACAGAATTGCTTGTAAACGTTTTCCTTAGTGGTCATCAAATCTTTGTTTAAGGTCTTTTCTAAATCTGTAGTCTTCTTAGAAATGAATTTACCGCTTTCAATGTCGTGCTTGTAGTCGTTATTCAAAGCTCTAATATTTTTGAAGAAGTTGTTGAAACCTGTTTCCAAACTCTTAGCTTCGTTAATCAAAGCTTCTTTGAAGTCCAGTTGAGATGCCCATGGAACCAAAGCAAAACACAATCTCAATTGTCTGGAAGAGTACTTTTCCAAGGCTTCATCAATACTGATAAAGTTTTTCAAAGACTTACTCATCTTTTGACCTTCGATATGCAAATGGCCAGTGTGTAGGAAGTAGTTTACCCATTGTTTACATTCATAATGGGCTTCAGCTTGGGCTAGTTCATTGTCGTGATGAGGGAATGCTAAATCAATACCACCGGAGTGGATGTCCATGTTAGAGCCATGGATGTCACCAGCCATAACAGAACATTCAATGTGCCAACCAGGTCTACCTTCACCCCATGGGGAAGCCCATTTAGGTTCACCAGGTTTGGATGTCTTCCACAAAGCAAAATCATTAGGAGACTTCTTGTTATCCAAAGCTTCAGAGCTTGTTAAAGAACCTTCACCATCTTCTATTAAATCTAATTTTCCCTTATTCCAAGGTTGACATTTAGCGTAATCATGGTTTTCGGATTGATCAAATCTGGCAGTGTCAAAGTAAACAGAACCATCTTTGGTGGCGTAGGCAAATCCATTAGATATAATTTGTTCAACATAAGAGACAATTTCAGGAACATATTCCGATACTCTAGTGGTAATGGATGGGGATCTAACATTCAATCTTTTCATATCTTTGTTGAATTCGTTTTCCCAGTATCTTGGCAACTCAATGAAAACCTCAGGGTCATTGACTTCCTTTCCTAAGTGCTCATCCAAATAAGAAATCAAAATATCTTTGATTTTATTGTAGAAGTCAATTGGTTGCAACTCCTTGACTTGGTTTAAACCTTCAATGGAGCTATTAATGGCGTTTATATACATAGGAGCTTTAGGTTTCTCGACCTTTAAAGCCTCAACGTCAACATTTTGTTTCCAAGAAGCGTAATCTTCTACAGTAACAATGTTTAAGTCCAAGTTCTTGTTGATGAACTTGATCAATTCTGGCTTGATCTTTAGATCCACAAAGTTGACGTTAACACTCTCAGAGTTCTCTTTACAGTACTTATCAAATAAGTAGGTTTGTCTGGCTCTTAGAATAATTTTGTCATCGATATCAGTTACATTTTGAACAAAGTTAACATCGTAACCAAAGAAATCTTCCAAGATTCTTCTATTGATATCTATAGAGACGTAGTTTCTAGCATGGCCCATGTGGGAGGTATCGTAGACAGTAGGACCACAAGAGTACCAAGAAACAGTTTTGTTGTTAGAAGCAGGTTGGAAAACATTCTTTTCTCTGGTTAATGTATTGAATAATCTTAAAGATTCTGGTTTTTCAGCATTGACAGGATTGAACCATTTAGGTTGCTTGACTTTACTAGATTGTTCTTGAGACATTTGCAAAGATGGTTTGATGTTGAATTTTATATTTCTAAGCTTATTGAACATAAACCAATATCAATGATAATGTTTTATACAACAAAGTTACTTGATGTTTGGTTCATTGCAATTGTGTTTTTACAGTTGATGACTAAAAAAATATTTTTTTATGACAAAAATTAGAATAAACTGAGCACTTAGGGCAGCTGAGATGACAAAAAAAAAGATTTTAAAAAAAATTTTCCCTGCTCGGTTACGCACTAGGGAAAGAGCGTATGTTCTTATATCCGATTGCATATCTTCATTGACATTAATGACAATGATCATGTACATAATTGTATGAGGGAGTAGTAGGAATCAAATAAGTGATATTATTGTTTATTGTGAAAACATCCATTAATTATACATGGTAAATCCATGTAATACCAAACCAGTTAGAAGTACTTATCAACCAGTAATTAGTTTAGCCATCCCCCTTATAATTAATTAAATCCTTGTTAGTGCTGGGGTTGTTTTCAAGTATCAACAGTTTTAAACAATTCTGCAATTAATCCTAGCCAATTTAGCAAAAATTCCTAGATGTTCTAATTCAATTCATCAAAATATCTTAATCAGTACACTTATGGACAATACTAATGGCTTTCTTTTTAAACTCACAAAACATCTCGAATAGTTCAACTACATTGCACATGAACATCATCCACAACAACTACCGCCACCTATCAATTCAATGAATGCAATGTATTCACCTAGAAATGCACAAAAAGAAAAAAATAGCTCGCATAGCTTTGCAATTACATTAAATATGATCTATATGATCCTTTTTTTTTTTCTTCTCAATCAATTCGAGCTAAACACAACCTTTAACCATTGAGAGCACATTTCACAGTTCACATGGACCTGTGAATCCTCCTGATTTGCCTCCAAAAGTTCTTCGTCCAAATAAAAACTATCCTTGGTCTTACATCTTGGACAATCAAGATAAAATTCAAATAGATCCTTTTCTTCAACATAAATGGATGTGAACTTATCCAGTCCTATTTCATCTTCATTTGATATGCTCACATTGGTATTCAACTTCAAAGATTCTATATATTCCAACTTGAGCTTGCTGTTGCTTAGTACGTTGTATGCTTTTTTTATTTCATCTATCGATATGGATGGTGTATCATTAATCATTTTGTCAGGATGATGCGACAGCAACATTTTCCTGTAGTTTTCTTTTATTTGCTCTTGTGTGCTAAACTCGTTAGCATTAAGAATGTCAAAGTAGTTCATGCGTTTATTGTAGAAGATGGTGATTTGTCTTTGGTTACTGACTTATGTTCTGAATTATATTTATGATATTAAGTATTGGTAGCGGATACTCTTCGAAGCAATGCAAACGTTTCTTTTTTTTTTTTTTTAATTATTTATGGTAGTAAAAAAAATTTTGATGGAAACTTTTCCCAGAATGGGAACAAGTCTGTTTAGACTTTTAATTTTATAATTTTTCAGAAAAAAAAATATTGAAATTATCAAAATGAATTTAAATATTTATTGTAAGCATATAGAGACAGATAAAACCACAAACACACATTCATAACATTACATATATACGCAAATGGCTGGCGACAATTTAAAAATATCTTTGATCGAAAAAGATAGTGAAAACGCCTCTTGTTTAATCAACTTCAAGGGTAACGATATTCCAAAAGATTCCAAATTCAAGCTTTATCAAAAGAAATCTAAGAAACACGTTAAAGAAGAAGATTTTGGTACAACTTTGATTCAAGGTGAAAATGAAAGATTAGAATACATTGCCAATAACGACACTGAACCATTTGACTACTATCTGGTTAATATAGAAGATGACAACTTAAAGCTATTCAAGACCAGATTCTTCAAGGACTCTAAGATCATATCTAAGAGCAAGAAGTCTTTGAGAAGCCCAACCATAAGAAATACTGATAAGAACATCAGAGTTTCTACCAAAAGAAATCAACTGGGTGAAGCCTTCGGTACCAATAAGGCCAAGAAAGCTATTGCTGATATAGAAAGAAACAGAATTGACTCTGAAAAACTATTAGAAAACTCCCAAATGATTATTGACAATGTCAACGCCAAGGTTGAAAACCTACCTACCAAATCTGAAATGGATGATTCATTAGAAAGAGTCACACCGGAATGCAATCCAGATGCCGTTGATCCAATGGACATTTACCCAATTGAAAGCATTGTTAATAAGAAATTATTAAAGGATATAAGATTAGATGACTTAATCAGTGGCAGTAAAGAAGACATCATCAGTGCTTTCCCATACGCCAAAGAAGGTATCATATTTGAAAAGATCAACCAGTTCAACGAAAATACTCCATCAACCAAATGGCAATTATTATACTTCACATCTCTGTTGATTTCCATATTCAAAAATAAAAACATGCATGCCAAGGATAAATTACTTGAAAAATACACTGAAGACAACAAGCCTTCAGATACTTTAATTGATTATGTTTTGTCTAACTTCACCATCTATAAGGTATCCGGTGCCTTTGGTAAATCCAAGAATAACTCTTTCATAGTTGATCCAAGAAACGAAGATAAGATTTTATGTTACATTATCTGTTCTATCTTACAATTGAACGGGTTTTTCTTGGAAATAACCCCATTGGCCAAAGAATTGAACTTGAAACCATCAAAGATTAATGAATTATTGAAAATAGTCGGTTGCCAAGTTAAGAATATTACCCAAACCCAAGCTAATGCTTTATCTTTGGATAAGAATATCACTAAGAGCAACTATAAAGTTGCAACTTTGAAGGTCCCATTCAAGATTCCAGTTGTTACCAGAAGAGGGGCTAGAAGATAATGATAAGGTAACTTTTTTAAGTAAATGCAGAATATATTTTGTTTTAGTTTTAATTTTTTGTTGTTTTTATATACACGATTGCTACTGTATCAAATTTTCGATACTCTTCCATTCGATTTTAGAAGCCAAGTTATTGTCTTTGCCTACTTTCCAAAATCCATCAGTAAAGTCCTGTGCATTCATGAACTTCAAAAAGTTCTCATCATGCGTAATAATCACAATTTGGAAGTTCTGTTGGAATCTTCTACTTTCTATAATTCTATGGAGCGATTCTGCTAACCCTTCAGAGTTTTCCTGGTCCAGATTGGTCGTTGGTTCGTCTAAGGTGATAACACCACAAGAAACACCAAAAGTCTCTGCCAAAGCCAGTCTTATTAAAATACATGCCATCACTTTTTGCCCAGCAGAGCACCTTCCTCTCATATCAATTTCCAAAGAGTCTTTGTACATGACAACTTTGTAATTGTAACTTTCAATATTGCTTCCGCTTGCTGTGCTGCTTTTCTTCACCTTCTCTGTCACTATCTTGATGGTAGCTATGTCAGATCCTTTATAAGTCGTTCTCCACAACTCATCCAAAAGAACATTGATTTCTTCCATTTTTTTTGAATGGAAACTCATTATGGACATTTCTATAATTTTGCTCGCAATATCTAGATCATGCTCCATGTTTAACAAAGTCTTTGAATTACAGTTGATTTCATGGTACTTCTTGTCGATATCGGCATAATCTTGATCTTTAGTTTTCACGTCTGTTTCAATCTGATTCCTTATTTGTCTGATTTCACCTTTCTTTGATGATATCTCACTGCTTATGTCCGTAAATGCCATATTCAGCTCTTGGGCAGTTGATGAATATTCCTTTTGATACTCAAGAACTTCTTCTTCATTGATGTTGGATAGCTTATCGCAGATAATTATGTATTCGTCTTTTAAAGATAAATATTGTAGCACTTGATTGATTGCTTCTTTATGATGTGCAAATTGTTGCAGATCTTTTCTGCCCTCTTCAATCAACGAGCTGGTTTGTGAGATCATATTCTTGATTTTGTTGGCTTGTTCCTTAGAATCGCCGAGTTTGGTAGTGTTCGATATTAGCTCAAGTTTTTCAATGTCTTCAAATTTTTTCATTTCAGGTAGTAAATAATCAAAAAGCCTCGATGTCTTGCTCTTTAAAATATTCAATTCCTGCTCTTTTGCTGTAATAGCTTCTCCGTTTTCAACTTCCATTTTGCTTAATTGAAGCTTGTGCTTGCTGCATTTCTGACTGATTTCAGCAATAATTTCTTTGTTGTTTTCAAAAATTTCTTCGTTTTCTTGTAAAGTTTGTTTTTTGCTGATAAGCTGTTTTTTTAAAATCTCTGCTTCAGTGAACAACTCCTTAAATCTAAGAATCTCAGCTTCATACTTTGTTTTGGTAAACTCTTTATTAACTTTTAGCTCTTTTAAGCTGGATATATCATTCGCCAAATTTGTGATTTCAAGACTCAAATGATTTCTTTCCGTGGTTAATTTATCCTGTATATTAGCCAAAGAATTAATGTCTTGGTGTAAATCTTGCTTGTTATTATCAAGCTCAGATTTCAATGATTTCAATTTAAAAGACTGGGCATTTATATCTGCTAAAAAACTTTCACATTTTTGCAATCTCTCAATGCAGCTCTCAGCTTTCTGTATTAATTCCCTTTCTTCATTTGCTGTCTTAGCTAACTCTTTGAGCTGACTCTCTAATGAAACTTGTAAAGAGTGCAACAAAAGGTAGTCATTTTTTTCACTAATAAGCGCTTCTCTACATTTACAAAACTTGACGACACTGCTACGCAATTCCATATAATCGCTATACTCTTTTTGGGCAATTTCCTTTTCTTTAATAGATTCATTCACATCCGTATTAATCTTCTTATTTACATAGTCTAACGCTAGGTTCATTTTTTCGTCATCTCCTTCAAAAGATGTTTTACAAATATTACAGCACTTCTTTTTCATCATGCTCTTTTTTGCATGTTTGAATACTTGTATCATACCTGTATTCATTCCAATTGAATCACTAATATCATCTAAATTGTCTTTTAATATTTGAAGATTGTTATCAAAGTTTTCGAGTAATGAATTATCATCAATTGATAAGTCGAGTTTGTCTGATAAACTGGTTTCAAATTGTGATATAGATGCCTCCAGATCAACTATTGAAAGTTTCTTTTTTTCCAACAGTGTAGCATTGTTTTGTATTTCAGTGGCCATGTCATCTACTTTTTTCTTCAAAAGCTCAAAGTTGGAGGAATGATCGCTTTTGACATTGATTTTGCTGTCTAAAATAGCCAAAAAAGTTTTATAAAATTTTTCAATTTCCCTACAATGAAACTCCAAGTCACCTAGCTTACCCAGGTTTAAGCTCTCAACGTAAGATCCATAGTCACCAATCAAGTCTTTATACTCATCGTAACCATCTCCGGAAAGCAATTTTTTAATTGGAGAATTTTGTAAACTTTGTGATAAATCTTTTCTTCTGAAATGAAACAGATTAGATTTCTCAGACCCTTGCTTAGCATTCAAAATACTTTTTCTAATATCTTCCAAATTTTCATCTAATTCTTTGACTAAAGACCTTTTCTTAGCCAAAGTTTTCTGTTTATTGCTGATGGATTCATCTGATAATTCGTTCTCAAGAGCAATATCAATTTCGAGAATTAATTTCTTGTTTTCTTCATCAAAAGACTTTTGCCCCGACCCGTTTTTGTATAAAATGTCATTTTCAATTAAAGAAAGTTTGCTCTGCAGTACCTTCAGTTCCGCATGTAAACCTGACGTTTGCATAGTTATGTGTTTATTCTGAAAGCTGAGTTTACCAATTTCATTTTCGCACTGATTTACTGTGGTCTTCAGATTATCAGTTTCGGCTTTCGTTTTTTTCAAAAAGTCACTTATTTCAAATTGCCTTTTATCTATGATTTGCTTAATCTCATCTTTGTTGTTAGTATTCAAATAATCAAACTGGTTTAGAATCTTGTCCATTTCTTGTTTATGCATGTTATAGTTTTTTTCAGATTGTTGCAGACCACCTAGTTTTGTGCTTATTGCAAGTATATTTGAGTTACATGATTCCAAATCTGCGTTTAACCTTTGAAGGTCATTCAAGAACCTTTTATTAATATTGTCATTAACACTATCAATCTGGACATCAATTGTTTGTAGCTCATTAACTAAATGCTCTCTGCTTTCTCTTTTTTCTATTCTTGGATACTTCTTTGACATTTCATGCAGCTGCTTCAACATTTGTTCCTTTGAACTGCTTAATTGAGTGAATTCGTTGACAATATCAACATAAGATTGATTAATGTTCATTAAGTTCTGCTGAGCATCGGCAATCTCTTTAAGCTTTCCTTCTAATTCAACTTTTTCAGTCTCGTATTGATTAAGCGTATTATTCAGTTTTTGTATTCTATCCTGTATGACATGAAACTTCTTTAAATTGTCTTTGCAATTTCTCAAATCACCTTCTCTCAACTTTATGTCCACCTTTATATTTTTTTTGATAGAGTTCAAATTTTGAAGTTCTTTTGTAAATCTGCTAACTTCAAAAATCTCATCAAACCTCTTTTTCAAGGTATTTGAATCAGATAGCGGCCACAATGAATCTTCCTGGTGAGCAAATATAACGTAATCAAGTATGGGCTTAGAAACACCGATGTATTTATTCAAAATGTCTTCAATAGCAGCTGTCTTTGATGGCTCATGGGTAATTTTCTCATTAGTCTTCATATTGTAATCTTCCAAGGTCTTTGTTAAGGTCTTGAAAGTAGATTTTTTTGTTGCACTTGTTGGGTCCACAGACAATGAGCTGTTTCTTGTTATGACCAATTTGTTGTTTAAGCTCTTGAAATGAAGTTTAACCATTGCATTGACTGTAGTGATGTTATAGAATTGAGGATCAGTTAAAAACCCATTGCTCTTACTTATTGGCGGCATATCACCAGTGGTGGCATACCTCAAGCATTCGATAATGGTGGTTTTACCGGACCCATTTGTTCCCACAATCAGAGTCAATGGAGTTTGAAACTTGATCTCCTCCACTGAGTTAGGGGAAAAGGATCTTACTCCCTGTATAGATAGCTTTTCAATAGATGACATTTCTGTTTGGTGTATGTGCTTTGCTTATATTTTTATTTTTTTTTGGTAACGCGTGAAGTCCATCATGTGTGTGAAAAAAATGAGAAAAAGAGGATGTGTGGCTTTTAGTCGTTGTTGTTATCTACCCGAATATCAATACGTATCCCAAAACGGACAATCTTAGAAATGTCTTACTAAGTAAAATTCATCATAGAAACGCTTCATCTCAAGGAAAGCAAACAAAAAATACCCTTCGCTTTGAAAGTATAGTTGGTTTTTTATTAAAGTAATTAGTTTAGCTTTATTAAGAAACCCCAAAAATCTATAATACCCTCACTTTGCTAATGATTACGATACACTAATTATTTTTTTTTTATTTCAATAGCAGCACATCAATGTTGCTTAATCGCTATACAATTGTGACGTTTGGAAAAAAAAAGAAATAGAAAATTTTTTTTCTGCGGGCATTAGTATCTCTCCCTGTCCATATTGATAGCCAGACGCTGTAATTTCTGATTTTTGGAACAACACTTGGGTGTTTTATCAACAATCTTAAATACGCTCCATAAACCAAAACCAAACTAATCATAAACACTGTAAATTATGTCTATTGATTATGCAAAAAATGTTCTTGAAGAATTAAAAAACTTGAAGAAAGGTGTATCCGCTAAAAGAATCAACAAACTTACTGAGTATACTCTGAAAAACATCGAGCTAGAAGACGAGGTAACTGATCTAATTATCGATTACTCTAGAAATGCTTCTGCCTCTCACAAAATTGGATCTTTGTATTTGATCGACTCCTTGGGCAGAGCAGCCTTAACCAACTGTAACGAACTAGGCTTGAATATCCTTGAAAATGGCCAGAAACCAGGCACTTTACAGCACATCATCAAAAAGTTCTCTGAAAATATTAAGTCATTATTAGCTGAATCTTATGAAAAACTGGATGACGATGAAGAAGTTGAAAAAATCAACCAACTAAAGGATGTTTGGATTAGTGAAGGCCTGTTCAACGAGGACCTGTTAAACAGTGGGGATTCAGATACAGATGAAATTGATACCACCCCTAGAGACGAAGAAAACAAAAATGATGCCCCTGAGTCCACTGCACCTGAATTTCCAAGTATTTCAGAAACCACCGATTTCAAACAACCTTTTGAAACAAAAGAACCTTTACCTAGACATGTTTATGTCAAGACTCACAACGGTTCCAAAATACCTTTCATTAATGAGTCTTTATCCAACATTGAGAAGAAAGAGGAGCAGCTAAGAGCTCTAAAAGAAATTTTATTTTTCATGAATGACAATCCAATGGATTTGATTGTTACTAAAAACTTGAAAGAAAACGAAATGGTAGCCAATGATGATTTTACCATTAACAAAGAACCTGAGTATCAATCCGGAAGTCATCAAAACATGAACAACAACATCAACAATTACGAAAACAATAACAAGTTTGACAACTATGCTAAAAACAACAACAACAACAATAAAGACCAGATGACCTTGATTGTTGGTGAAAAGAATGAACCTGGCTCCATTCACTTCAGAAACAAGCCTGTTTTAAATGATGCCACATGTCCACTGAACAATGTCCGTGTTATGTCCAGAACTTTATTTATAGGTGGAATAAGTAACAGGGATACGAAGAGAGATTTAATCAACAAACTGAAGCCATATGGAGAAATCCAAACGTGTTTTTTGAATGGTAAAAAAGGACACGGTTTTGTTAAGGCATACTCAAGAGCCGAGGCAGAAAATATCATCAAGACTTTTAACATTCTGTCTGCACAGGACCCACATGAACTAAGAGTTAGATGGGCTTTAGGGTTTGGACCAAGAGCATACTTCAACTTTGATACAGGTATCAGCACCATACCGCTATATGTGATAACTGATTCTGAAAAGGAATGGGCCAGAAATTCTGAATGGGGTGGTACTAATGGTAAAGACATGAACACTGGAATTCTGTTTGAGGAACCAGATTACAATCCAAATGAAGTTACAAAGATTAACAACAGAAGATTAGACTTCCAAGACCACGCCAACATTTCTAACAAGCCATTATCCCAAAGACAAGCTACTGAGCTAGCCAGAACAAATCCTGACATTTTGAACCAAAGATACGCACAACAACAACAGTTTTTATATGGTCAACAACAGCAACAGTATCAGGGTATGCCCCAGTCGCAGCAACAGATGTACTATCAAAACAATAACAATAACGGTATGTACAATCAAGGCGGTAACAGTGGGATGTACAATCAACAGCAAAACAATCAAAACGGAATGTACAACCAGCAACAAAATACACAGAGTGGGATGTATAACCAGCAACAAAACAACCAAAATGGAATGTACAACCAGCAACCATCAGCAAGCCAGTTGAAGAACTTGATGAACATTTTGAACCAGCATCCACAATAGATTTATATAGACTGAGATTTTTGTTTTTAAAAAAATATAAATATATAGAAGCTACAGAGGGAAATGCTATCTAGACAAGACGGTTGAACAATCATATCCATTCAATTGAAGATTTTACGGATTTAAGTTCTATCGCTAAGGGCACTTTGGTAAAGGTGAGAATAACCAAGAAAAAAGAAAAAATTCAAGCATGTCCGATGAACATGAAAATTTTTTTTTTTTTAAGTCAACTTTTTTTTCTTT
This sequence comes from Hanseniaspora meyeri, assembly GCA_030370665.1. NCBI lineage: Eukaryota > Fungi > Ascomycota > Saccharomycetes > Saccharomycodales > Saccharomycodaceae > Hanseniaspora > Hanseniaspora meyeri. The sequence continues at coordinate 228,173 of CP113884.1, read as the reverse complement.
CAATGTTGGATTTATTGATAAATTAAAGAAACACAGTTACCCATCACCAGATATTAAACAATATGTTGAAGTGCAGCAGAATACTGAGCAACAGTGTGTACAAGGACCTACAAGTAGGTGCCATTGTAAAAAGAATACCAATCATCACCAAGAGCCTGACTCCATATGAAAAAGACTACTACGAATACAAACAAGGTTTGTACAGCAGAATGGCTCTAGACTTCCCTAAGGACTACTACTACCCACCAGGAACAATGAAGACCATGGAGTTTGACAACGTTCAAAAGGTAAAACCAGACATGGAGCTACTAAAAAAGTACGAAGACAACAAGGAGTTGATCTACAAGGATAATCAGTATGTTGAATACAACGATAATGGAAGACAAAAGACAGACGTTGATCATGTTGTTCTTGTTGAAGATATTAAAAACCAGCTGAACGATGAAACCCTCAAGAAAAATAACGAAAACGAAGTCACCTTCAATAGCAGAGTCACCAAGGCAGACAAAGAAAATGACGTTACAAAGCTAGATAGATCTTTGGAAAACGATTTGTACTTGATTACCAAAAACCAAGGCAAGTGGGTCTTCCCAACTTTCAAGAATAACGAAGATGTTTATAAGCAGATAGCCAGTGAAAATAAAAGTCTTGATCTATTGAGTGTAAGCAACTTGAAGGAGCTGGGTGGCGAGAACATGCAACTATGGTCCGTTTCCAAGACCCCTTGTAAGTTATTGAACAACACCTTCTACTTCAAAAGTATCATCTTTTCTGGTGAGTTCAAGAGTGATAAAGTTGAATACAAGTGGTTGAATAAGAAGGAGTTGAAGGATGTTTTGGACGGTGAATATTATAAAGAAATGGAGTATCTACTGAACTAAACATGCTATTTAGTTCACAAACCTTGTGATTAGTTTGATTCAAAGTGATTCTGTGCAAACAGTGTTTGTAGATGTACTGCATGTTCGACTCATCTTAGATGCAGCCACCTTATATAAACATCTGTTTTTGAACAGTTTAATGTAAATATGATAAAAATATTAAATATTTAATTACCTTTTGGAAGAATAGGTAAGAACGTAGTGAAGATGTGCATTCAGTATCAAATATTGAGCAGCGGTTGATACTCTACTTTCTTGAAATTGGATTTGTTTAACAAATAGTTCAGCTGTCTCTTATCTCCGACATTTGTGCCTTTTTTTTTTTGGCGGAACTAAAATCACCACAGTTATCCTCATCAAATAAACAAAATAAAAACAGCAAAGATAAATATTTTTTTTTAATCTTTTTTGCAATCAGCTTATTTAGAGTATATATTACTCCAAAACTCTTTGTAACCAAGGCATATACCTCAAGTCTTTATTTATTTACATCTGCATGCAGTTTATAAAAAGCTCAACACTTTTGAGTAGAAGAGGTTTATCGACAAATCTGAAGGATGTCATACACATAAACAAACTCAATGTCAGTGCACAAATAGGAAACAACCTATGGAACATACCCACCAAACAGGCGGTTAAATTGAGTCTTTTTTACAACACTGACTTTTCAAAAAGCTCTGAAAATGACGATTTGAGTGATACTTTGAATTATGCGGTGATGTCCAATTCCTTAATGAAAGAGTTTGACAATGAACGGGTTTTCACTAATATTGTTGAGGTCAATGATCACGTTAGAAGCTTCATCAACAAGAAATACGCTACAGGAGAGAAAATCACAGGTGTTCCGTCTTGTGATAAAATGTTTACTGTAAACCTGGAGCTACCACATAACCATTTGCGTACCAGCAACATTGAATTGACAACCAATAATCTCAACGGCCTGGAGTATACACTCAACATCAAGAACATACAGTCTTTGACATACATCGGAGTTTTTACTTTTGAAAGATTGCAAAAACAGTTTATATCAGTGTCACTATCTTTGAAGCTGAATCCTGCTTACAAAAATCTATTGACAGATGCTCTGATTAAAAAGGTGTGTAATAACGTTTCGGACTTCTTGGACAACAGTATGTTCAAGACTGTTGAAGCTTTGGTTGATGACGCAGGTGGTGTTATCTACAACACCTTGGTCAAAGAAGGGGTTGACGTTAAATTGCTCAAAGAAGTTGAAGTCAAGGTTGTCAAGCCACAAGCGATTCTCAAATGTGATGGCGGGGTTGGTGTAAGTTGTTTAAGATCTTTCAAAGACTATGCAGAGGTTTTAAAAACTGGCAAATATGATCCTCAGGTAAGCGCTGAAACCGATGGATTTAATCTTCCTGTTTCCAGTGTTTCCGATAGAAGCAACCTTGAAACTATCAACAAAGATACTGTCTATAAAGTCTTTTTGAGTATTGGTACAAACATGGGAAATAAACTAGAAAACATATTCACTGCTATTAAGAACCTGAACTCACACCCAGAAGTGCTAAAGATAGATAAGATTTCATCCATTTATCAATCTGAACCAATGTATTTTGAAGATCAAGATAGATTCTACAATTCTACACTATCTCTTTACACCAGACTACCTCCAAAACTTTTATTGAAGGAATTGAAAAGAATAGAATATAACGATCTGCACAGGGTCAAAAAGTTTGACAACGGGCCTAGAACCATTGATTTGGATATCATCTACTATTTAAAATGTGAAACAGACTCGGAAATTCCAAAAGAGCATATTGTTTTGAACACCAAAGACTTGGTCATTCCACACAAATCTATGTTGGAAAGAGCATTTGTCATGGGGCCACTTCAAGAAATTTTGAGCCATGATGGTGTTGAGACTGTTCACCCAATCTCATTTGAACCAATTACCAACCAGTTGTCTCAGATCAAAAATATGGGCATCAATCGAGTACTAATGTTCAAGAACAACAGGTTCCTGAACTTTGATAGCAATGACAATTTGAAGATCATGAAGATTCTAAATTATACCCAAGATTCCTTCTCTGATGGAGGGTTGGATTATCAGCAATATGATGATTTCATTAAAGAATTAAAGTCGTTGAACATAAATCCAAGGAGTGTTGTATTAGATGTTGGCTGCTGCAGCACCAATCCTGTAAAGAAAAACGAGCAAATATCAGCTGAACTGGAAAACCAAAGATGTAAAGAAATCTTGGGATACATCAGAAAGCAAAATGAAGACATCATTATCTCCTTGGATACCTATAGAAATGAGGTGATAAAAGAAAACATTGACAAGATTGACATAATCAATGACATTGGGTTTGGATTTGAGAAAAGAAAACACGAAATCAGTGAAATACTAGTTGCAAACAGAGACATAAGCTACGTTTTGAACCATGTGCCTTGCGAGACTTTCGAAGAATTGCAACAAATAGAAAAAAACAAAACCACAAGCGATGCCAACATAAACCAAACCGTTTACGACAGTTTGATCAAAAAATTCAACTTTTTGATCGAAAATAAAGTCTTGCCAAGCCAGATTATCATTGATCCAGGTTTAGGGTTTGGAAAGTCCACAGAAGAATGTTTTGAAATTGTAAGAGGCTTCAGAAGGGTTTGGAAAGAAAACAACCCAACATTCAAGGACATTCCAATGCTGTATGGATACAGCAGAAAGAGGTTTTTGCAAAGAACCGGAAGCAAAAAAGCTTCTGACAGGGACTTGGAGGGAAGCTTGATTTTGGCAAAGCTTCTGGATAGCAACAATATTGTTAGAGTACATAATTTGGACTATACACAAAGAAGCATATTGCTATTGAAAGAGTTATATAAAGAGTGATCATATTGCAAATAAAACAAAGAAAAATTCAGGAAATTGCACTGCAATGAAATGAAAAAAAAGAGTTTCTTGGAAATGTTCAAGCCATCACTGAACTTATTCTTCTTCAACACAGTTCTTGGCGATGTGGCCTAGCTTTTGGCACTTGAAACACTTGGAAGCCTTCTTGTTTGTTGGACAAACCTTGCTCATGTGGCCGTAACCCTGACAGTTGTAACATTTGAATTTGGAGCTATCAGCCTTGAATGATTTCTTTGGTTCTGGGCAGTCCTTTGAGATATGGTTTGGTTGTTGGCAGTTGAAACACTTCAAGTTATCACAGTCGTTGGACAAGTGGCCGGTTTCCCCACACTTGTAACATTGCTTATTATCGTTGGTTATTGGTTCAGTACATTCGGACTTCAAATGGGTGGTTTGGCCACAGTTGTAGCACAATCTTGATTTTTCAGTACAGTTGGAGGATAAGTGGCCTATTTTACCACAAACATAGCAAGTCTTGGCAACCATTGTGTCTATATATGTATATGGGTGTATTTCGTATAATGTATTGTTTTTCTGTTTATAGCTAAGCAGGAGAGGTTGAAAGTAGTGTTCACCAAGGGGTTGTTTCCGCAAGGTGGCAAAAAAAAAAAAAAAAGCGAGGCCAAATTGGTGAAAGCGGAAAAAAAAAAAAAAAAAAAAGAAAGAAAACAGAAAAAAGAAACAATAAGGCTAGTCACGTGTCAGTCACAAAATAGAAGATTTTGCAGTTGATGAGCCCACAGCCACATTATCAACACTAATCATCCTTCAATGGTGGCTTAAGATAAGACAATCATGTGGAAAAAGCCACGTTTGATTTCAAAATCTCCAATCTTCTTCTTCTTTTTTTTTTTTAATTAAAAATATTAGATCTATTGTAGGAGTTGCCCTTTCTGCATCATTACACATCTATTTGTGTTATAAGTGCTCTAATACGTTTTTATTTATACCCTAATCCAATATTCATCCATGCCAAAAAAAAAAAAAATTAGAAAAAAAAATTATACGACTGTTAATCTTTTAAATCTGGAAAGACAAAGAAAAAAAAAAACTATCTTTTGTAGACAACCAAACAACATAAACAATACCTACATTAACAAATGGTGTGGGAACATCTATCTACCACTGAAGCCCATATATCATATGCTCTTATATCCGTGTTCTCCATTGTATTCTCTTTGCTGTCATTCGTGATAAAGGAGAAGCTGTACATAGGGGAGTCCACCATATCTACCATATACGGAATAATCATCGGGCCCCATTGTTTGAATTGGTTTGACCCCAACAAGTGGGGGAACAGGGACTCTATCATCCTAGAGCTAAGCAGAATCCTATTGTGTATCCAAATCTTCGCCACAGCCGTTGAATTGCCCAAAAAATATCTCTTGAAGCACTACAGGTCAGTCGTCATGTTGTTGATTCCAATCATGACCATTGGGTGGATGTCCATGGGATTCCTGACATACGCAATCTTGCCTGGCATAAGCATCAGTGAAGGTTTACTATTGGCTGCTTGTATCACGTCAACAGATCCTGTTTTGTCCCAATCCATCATCACAGGTAACTTTGCAAAGGAACACGTTCCAAAGCATCTAAGAAATCTAATTGGCTGTGAATCCGGTTGTAATGACGGTATGGCCTTCCCTTTCATCTACATCTCCATCAATATGATCGTGTTCCATGGCAGTCATAGAGTCAACCACATTGTCAAAGACTGGATATGTGTTACCATCCTATACGAATGTATAGTTGGCTGTATCATGGGTGTCTTTATTGGCTATACTGCTAGACACAGCATCAAGTTTGCTGTCAAAAAGAATACCATCGACAGAGAGTCTTTCTTGGCCTTCTACTTAATCTTGGCTGTTTTGTGTGCCGGTGTAGGATCCATCTTACAGGTCGATGACTTATTGGTCAGTTTTGCTGCTGGTGCTGCCTTCTCTTGGGATGGCTGGTTCAGCAAAAAGACAAAAGAAACTGGTTTGAGTTCAGTAATTGATTTGATTTTGAACTATGGTTACTTCATCATTTTTGGTGCTATAATTCCATGGAAGGACTTCAACTCCCACTACTTAGGCTTGGACGTCTGGAGACTGATTTTGCTAGGCTTCGTGATGGTCTTCTTGAAGAGAATTCCTGGTGTCTTATTATTATGGAGATTCATTCCTGACTTGAAAAATTTCAGAGAAGCCGTATTCACTTCGGTGTGGGGTACCACAGGTGTTGGTGCTATTTACGCGTCCATACTTGCAAGAATGTCTTTGGAGGAATATACTGTTAAACACGATACTGGTGTATCTCATCATACTCCTTTATCAGCATTGCCACCAGCTGACTCCAAATACTACAGAATCATTTACTTACTTTGGCCTGTCGTGACCTTTTGGGTTGTCATCAGTATCATTGTTCATGGTTCAACTGTTGCTGTGTTCATGCTGGGTAAGAAAATCAACTCTATATCTATAAGCAGAACATGGACTGTCAATACCAGAACTTTAACCAAGAGAACCGCTAAGACTGGTAATAGTGAAAAGGTAGATGAAGACTGGATGAATAGATTACCAAGAGAAGAAGAAGTCGTAGAATCAGATATTAATGTTAAAGCCTCTACCAGCAATGACGATAACGAGGAATTGGACGTTGTCAAAAGACAATACAGTAATGAAGACGACAATGCAAGTGTTACTGAAGGATTCCCAACAACCAATTCTATGAAGAGAAACCTTCCTAAGAGAAATGGCAAACCTAATAAATTAATGAAAAAAATCAGAAAAATGAAATACAAAAGACAAAAGCTCTTGGGTATGGAAACTGATATAGATAAAAACATGAACAAGCTCGGAAAGGAAAGAGAAAAGAGAGAGGAGGCTGCCGCTAATGCTGCATTTAAATTAGGTCCTCAACTTGAAACCGGAGCTATAGACGATAACAATAACTTCGAAGAAGGTATTTACAATGATGAAGAAGAAGATGAAGATACCGGCAGATACTTTGATGATGACTTTGATAGTGAAGGGGAATATCTACACAGCGATGAAGACGAGGAGGAAGAAGATGATGAAGATCTGCAATACGATACTGTTCATTTGCCACCTTTCTTGAACAATGACGAACAACCCGAAGGTCAAGAAGAAAGCAGCAACAAAAGATTGAGCGAGATTGCATCCAGAGAATCAAATGGAGATGCTGTCAACAGCAGATTGAGCAAGATAATTTCGAGAGAATCAACCAGAAGCAAAGCAAAAGATGACAACAGTGTTTTAGAAAGAATTTACTCTATTGAGCACAGCAAGATTCCTATGAATACATATGAAGTTGGTAACGATATAATCATGGAAAACGAAGATGGTGATGTTATCAACCAAATAAGTATCCAGGAAGACAAAGAATTCAATTCAGATGTTGAACTGGACAAGAACACGAAATACTATGGATACATTGTTGGCAACAAGTACCTAATTGAAAATGAAGCTGGAGATACCATCAAGAAGTATATTATTGTTGATAAGAAAGAAAACAGCAGCATAAAGGACGACTTGATTCATAAGTTCATTGTCAGAGAAAGTAAGAACAAAGACAAGATGATCAAAATCAAAAATAAGCTACGTAATTCTGTTTAATGTCATTAACCTTTGAAGCGCCTAATGTGTTTATTTTTGAGGTTTTATATATAAGCATTATGCAATCTTTCAGTCGAATGTTATATTCTTTTATAACTAATATTAGTATTTTATTAACAAAAGTTTGGTAAAAACTTCAATTTTCATTTTCGGATATAAGGGTTTTTATTAAAAATGTATTTTTGAAAATAAAAACAAAAACAACATAAAAATAAAGTTTACATTTTTAAAATTATAGCAAAATATGTAAACAAATTAGCTGTAATTAAACTTGTGATTTTGTTTTGTACACAATTTTTTACATTATACTCTATATACTACAAAATTTGTCTGGCTATATAGCTGTCTAAAACGCTGTCACAATATCCGGTCAGGTTATAACTTTCATACAATGTGCTGTTTGCTTCATACTTCATGCAATAGCGCACCTCACCTTTAATAAAATCATCGTATTCTTCTTTTACCAGCTTTAATTCAGTTTTCTTCACTAAATCCAAATCAATTAACAAACTGTTTCTCTTGATGCCTAGGTTTCTCTTTTTAGTTTGGTAAACAGACTTGTCTAAAGTATACATCATAAAGTTGTTTAACAAGCTGTCGTCTGTATTTTGCTTCAAAGAGATTTCGTCCACCAATGCATCGAGTTCGCTCATGCTTAAGCTTCTTTGGACAACTACATTGTCCGGTGTAATACTATTGAGCTTTCTGGATAAAAACCAAGTCTTGAAGATATCATTGTTCAGCAAATACAAGTTCAGCAACACAGAGGCAACTAAAAACAACATCAGGGTTTTGTTGATCAAGAGAATGTTTGTAATCAATGTGCCCAGTATTATGTATATCTTTTTTATCAACAGAAAAGTGTTGATACAACCTCTTATCATGAAATGCTTCATGATCAACTTCATCAGCTTGATTCTATTGATTTTGAGGTAGGTACTGCTGCTACCTGCAACGTGTTGAGCATCTTCTTTAATTTCCATTGTATTGCTGATTTTCAAACACTTGATGTATTGATCATCAGCACTTCCCATATTTTTGTAGTACTTACTCAATGCATGCTTGAAATGCAGCAAAGCCTTCAAATGCGTCTTATACAAATAATTTTTCAAAATTTCAAATATCAATCTTTTAAAGTAGTCATTACTTGAAATCTCTTTCAAAGGGTAGATCTCCAAATAAAAGGAAATAATAGTTTTCTTGACATCTGTGCGTTCCAGTATAAAGTGCAGATTAGCATTTGTAATTCCAACGCAAGGGATCTCAAACTTACCAAATTCCATCTTAAGTATCAAGTTTTCGTTTGGTATGTATTGCAATAGCTTGTCTTCCACAATAATTTCATTGGTATTGAATGTATCTATGTTCACTTTCAAATCATCAGTGTAGAATATCCTTTTCTCTCGCAATAGAGCCCTATATGATCTGACGTAGATGTTATCTTGCTTCACCCATGAATAGGTATCAGTGTCTGGAGTATACCCACTGTCCTCCTCCTCTTCAACTGGTTCTTTATTATTTTTGGATTTGATATCATAGATCTTGAAGTACAAATTCTTGGCAAGAACATTGTTTCTACCTAAAAATAACAAACTCAGAGCGTCTAATTTTATAGGAACTTCCAGCTTATGAATTTTCGCCCAAGTATTCTTTGTGGATATCTTAGTCTTGAAATCTAACAAGTTGATTTTGTTGTCTAGAACTATATTATTTGTTACGTCTGTACCATCACTGATATTTTTGTTCATTAGTATTCCGTTTACTGCTCCATGCTTGAACAATACAACTTTTTCTTGTTCTTTGTTTTTCAAATAGAATTTGTAGTCAATATTATGCAGAGCTTTGCTGGTTTCCTCATCTTCCTTCAAAGTCCTTTGGTGGTTAATGATGCCCTTTCTGGATTGTTTTTTTAACCTTTGAGAATTGGCATATATTAAAAACAAAATCTTTTCTTTCAATGACAACAGTGAGATAGTCTCTAGGAAATACTCCTCAGGGTCCTTCTTTTTAGTGTATTCTTCCCTCATGTTGTAGTACTGGATAAAATTAATTTTTATACCTATATTCAATTGCTTTTTGTCATAAATGATCATCTTCAGTGGCTCGACTTCATTATCAGTTTTGATTAATTTTATATCTAAAATATCTTCAAGCGGGATGGTTAGTAATGAAATCAATCCATAAGAATTCAGGTAAAAGTACAACTTCTTGTGCGTAGCAAAAATCGAACCCTTAAAGTACAGGTTCTCATCTTCTTTGGTATTGTCATCAGCTTGTGTAAAGTATAAAAAGCAACTCATTGATAGGCATCCAGTTTCCTCTTTCATGTATCCAAAAAGCATTTTAAACGGGACATTGTGGACACTCAAAGCTGTATCAGACTGTGTTTTTACATAAAGCTGGGACATGTAGTTAAACTTCTCGTCATCTTTTATAAACAGATTTGCCCAATATTCTGAACCCCAGGTATTAGCAATAACAGCGTTTGGCACAAAATTTGTAGATAAAGTTGTGTAAACATTGGCAAACAATGCCAGATTAGTTAGTGAGGTTGAGACTGGCGTGTCAAGATTGTTAAATAAGTTCAATCCTACAGAAAAAGACAAATCTTTTTTGATATATTCATCCTTTTTCTTGAATAAAGATATTGAGTCTTTGTTGGAGTAGTCTATTAAAGGAGATGTCATGTCTTCAATAAAGAATTCTTTGAATAATGGAGAAAATCTTTTATTAGAAACTTGTAGTAATTCTTTGGATATAGAATTACTGTTTATCTGGCTTTGAATATTCATAATAACAGAGTACAAATTGCAGAGGTCAATGGCGCTTACCGATTGGAACACTATATCAAAAGATTCCTCAGAGTTGGGGCTATTAAAAGTCAACATGAAAGAAAGCTTCTTAAATCCATTTTCTTCATTATTCAAATCTAAGACCTTAAATCTAATCAAATTCAAACCAAACTTATCAGTCTCAGTAACACATGTGCCGTCACTTGATATCTCAAAAATACCAAAAATGTTCTTTTTGATGAATATGAACTTGGGGCTTTTCAGGTTGTTTTTGATTTCAAAAACCCAACCTTTGAACTCAAAAATACCATAGTCCCTATATTTATCATTGATCAAATCATCATTGAAGGTCTTCAAATCATACTTCAAAAAGATTAGCTCTGGATCAAAGTTTTTCTTGAAGTTTTTGATTATGAGGTTTTTATTGATGTTAATATCTTTTTTCAAGACTTTTTGAGAATCGTACATCTTGTATGCATTTTCTATCAACTTTTCCAATTTACTGATAGTTTCTGAGTATATGAGACAGTCATTAGTTTGTATTGAGCTGTCATATAGCTTCAAGATAATTTTCATTGTCTTTATGTTCAACAGGTATTTAATGTTCTTCAATTCATGAATAAGATTCAATGAATTATTCAAGTGCTTAATCTTCAAAGTATAAAGATTGTTAGCGTCTTTTCTATATTTCTCCTCTTCATCAATGTAGTTTGTGCTGCTAAAAATTCCAATCAACTCATATAGCTTTGTTTCGTATTGTTCAAAATCCAATATAAAATTGTTGAATGATTTCATCAAAGCATTGAAATCTTTAATATCAGTTTTGTTCAATATGCACCCATCAGTTAGTTTCTTTCTGACGTAGTTATAGTAAATTTTCATCAATTGATTGTCCGTGATGTTCGAATACACCCAAGAATCTAGATTTTCCAGTGTAAACGCATTATAATCAATGTTTATATATTTCTCTTTAATTTCCTTGATTTTATAGTTAATAGATGCTCTAAATGATGGAGAATCAAAAAGACACTCTTTGAACTCAATTGCTATTAGCTTGAGTAAGTTTTGTGAATGTATATGCGGATATTTATCCATTATAGCAATTGTGTGTTGGTTTAGTATACACACGATTAGCGTACATTAAGGGAACTTTGCAGTGTAAAAAATAAAATAAAATAAAGCCTAGCTTTTTCAATCTCCTTTTTTTTTTTTCCGGGGAGAGTGTTTATCCAAGATACGTGAATATCGGATATAATCGCTTATTGGCATAATACCGAAGCAAAAAACACCGGCAATAGCAATCAAAACTCTTGTACTTTGTGCAATTAATATATCAATTTTTTCTTAAATAAACAATCAAAATCCTAAACGACCCAGGTTGTCGCATATTTCTACATAAAACTGCAGAATGTCTATGTCATCGGTGATGTCTGATCCATTAGTCTTGTCAACTCTCTGAATGTTCTCTTCTTTGCTGGAAAGTCGGAACGTTGCCAATTTTTTGCTTAGGTCCATCCAATTGATTAACGTCAAATGATCAACATGTCTCAGTGTTCCCAAGTATTCTCCGTATTCCGCACTGTCCAAGGTGACCAAACCATCGTTTATTCTCTTTTCAAGGGGCTTGCTTTTGTCGTTGAAAAAGAGGTATTTCCAAGTGATATAAAAGAAGTTATACCACTTTGGCCAGCAGTATGCACCATAAGAAAAGTACCTAACATTGTCCTGTTTGGGGAAGTCCTCATTGAACTTGTCAACATAACCAGTGGTCAACTGTTCAAAAGCTTGAGGGAGTACGGCATCAACCTTGGTGAGAACATCTGCAATTTCCGACCCTTTATGCGGCGTTGAGATTGTTGTAAGTGAAAGAACCTCATAAGGTTTATTTTTGATGCCTGATATCACGAACCTACAGTCCAATCCGCCCATGCTGTGCGCTATCAAATTGACTTTGTCTATATCTTCTTTCTCACATATTTGACTTATATAATCATGCAAAGTTTCGGCTCTACGACTGATGGACCCGTAGGGTGCCACCTTTGCTATAAAAACCTTACATCCATTTTCTTCCAACCTTTCTTTAATCCCATGCCAGTAGTCTATGCATAGCATTCCTCTAGCTTCTTTCAAAGAGTCTGGGCTGAAGAACCCCTTGATTTGCGAAAAGGAAGGAAGCAGTTGTAAAGTGCTAAAGCCTGATAGCCCATGGCAAAGAATTATAGGATACTTTGGGGATTTGAAATCAGTGGCCAGATTTGTTTTCAATTTCAAGTATTGTATTTCGTTGTCTATCTCATTGTAATACGCGTTGTTCTGCTCGTACAAAGAGTTGTTAACTTCAGAGTAGTACACAGTAGATGATAGAAGAGTGGTTGATACAGCCAAGTACTTTGTCAAAGGTTTCATAGTAAAGCTTTGCTAGGTGATAGGGGGAAGGCTATTTTCTAGATCTGATTACGTAGCCGTTGGCATTGTTTTAAAAAAAAGATGAAGTATTAGGGATATTGGCCCGTCAGCTGGAGAAAATACAACACTTGGTAGCGACATAAACACAGCTGCGCACGTGAGCAGCACATTCAAACAAAGCTGTCAACTTTGAGCCTACGACCAGAAACATTTAATAGACTTTGTTTGCTTGCATTGAAAGAGAGAGCTCACAAAGAGTTTTGTTGAAACGTGACATGTATTAATTTTGCAGAGTATTTTCAAAAAGAGAAAAACCCCAGTTGAATTTTAGAGCAAACATCGCATTCAGAGGGCTTACTTTCTTCCAAAAAAAAAAAATAAAATGGTATAGAAGATCCCAAGAATACATTAGAAAAGTGTGCTCAATGATTTTTTTTTTTTTTTTTGAAAAACACATACTTTTGCATTAGTAAAGTTTCATACAGAGTCATTCATTTATTGTTGCTTCAAATACACTAGTGAGCTATTTTTTTTTATCTTCAACAATTTTGCAACAAGCGTTTATCTTTTTTTTCATTATAAAAAACTTGCATGTATTTTTTTTTTTTTTTCCATTATAAACCTCTGGATTTCAGTTTGCCGTTGAGGGATTACCCAAAAAAAAAAAAAATGTATGTTGGTTTTAATCAATTGCAGGCATTGTTTACTAATGAAAAAAAAAAAAAGATACGAAAAATATTAAAAAATTTACCGCCAAATGGCCTCAAATCGTCACTCTCTAAGCACCCTCAAAAAAATGGGTGGTTGCCATTTGAACATCATTCACAATTATATGCATCCTATGAAGTACATTTCTAATGAAATATTTGTTTTAAAATCCCATTTCTAAAACTATATAAGAAGGTTGAGATTCCATTTCAACAATTTTCTTTTTTATTCTCAAAAACTTCTATTTGATAATTTATATAGTTTATTTTATTTTAATTTTATTATTATATATATTATAAAAAAATATTAAATATAATAAACCATTCCTAAACAGTCTGTTATAATAAATAACTATTTACTATACCAGCTAAGAAAACTTTTTTTAATTTTGAAAATGCAAGTCAACTTATTATCCTCCTTAATTGCTTCGACTTATTTATTAAGTTTGATTGCCGCTGCCCCAGTTGCTTCATTGGAAACCGCCTTGGTCTCCAATGAAACAATTTCTGCCTTAGAGCAAATGTTGAATGTGTCCGACATTTCTGCTGACTTCCCTTCTTCTTCCATTTTGGATGAAGAAGCTGATGATTTCTACTCTTTTTACCAAGGTGAAATGACTTTAAGAAATCAATTGTTTTCTGACTCTGACTTATCAACTTCTGCAGTTGATAGACAAGCTGTTGCTTGGGACATGGCCAACATGTTCTTCACTGGTACCGGTGTTCTTGAAGGCTGCATTTTCCAACCAGGTATTGCTGTCGGCCACAAGTGGGCCTTATGTGGTATCAACTTGACTGGTATGTTGTTCAGCATGACCTCCATGTTGGTTAAGTTGGCTGATGCCGGTTGGTTTGAAGCCACTCCTTCCAACATGAAGACCATGTTTTCAACAATTGGTTTCAATGTTGTTGACGACGACTATGTTGCCTTTGGTTACGAGTCCAGAGTCGCTTCTTTGAGAAAGAAAATGCCATTTGTCTTTGAGCACATTGATGCCTTCAGGGAATCTGAAACTTTTGCTGGTTTTGTCAACTTGAACATTCAAGTTGATGTTGCCATCAGCAGCAACTCTGTTGACGAACACGCCTTCAACGACTGGGTCTTCACTGTTTCTGCTGGCAAAGGTGTCGGCTCCATCCACGGTTTGGAGTTAGACTTGGCTGCCAACCAGTACTTGTTCAGAATGATGGCCAACAGCAGATACGCCAACTTGCCAACCAAGGTTGTCAAGAACTTGTTCAAGTTGTTAAGAACCGAGTATCCATTGATTAAAAGAGGTCAAATTGCTGAATTTATTTTCACTGTTGCCACCACTGCTAGTCAAAATACTATGGAGTACGCCACTAGAATGTTGACTTTGTTCTCCAAGTTGTCTGAACAAGACCAATCCAGCGAGTGCTCCACCACCAAGTACGGATTCGGTATCAAGGACCCAAAGCAAGACAACTTGCGTGTCTTGAGTGTCAAGGGTAATGTCAGATGCTGATTCTGACTCAACCACAGGTTTGAAAAAGAACCAAAAAAGAAAAAAAAAAAATAAATAAAACATTAAAAAAAAAAAAAAATAAACGAAATACGGTACCAAAAACCTGATTATGATTAAACTAACAGAAAGACGCATTCTCATAGTTTTTCCCCCTACAGTAGGGATCATCCTTTTATTACAAGAAATCAATACTACAATTTTGCTTATACTCTATATATCAGGGCTTAGTCTCCACTTCTAATCATGGGTTTTTTATTAAATCTACTTTATTTCTGCTTTCTAAAAAACAGGAGGTAACGTGATGATCTAGAGTTGGCGCGTTTTGGAATTGCTGTGAAAAATTTATTTTTAAACACTTTTTTTTTTATTTCTCCACGTTGTGTTCTTGTTGTGTTGTTTTTTTTTGATTTCTGTTCATATATCATCTGGTATAGAAACCAAAAAACAAACACTTACACCAAACTCTAGCTAGTGCAATTATCTTTTAATGTCTGAAATGGATAGCATTGCTAAGCAGCAGTCTAATAGCCAAGAGAGCTTTATCACTGTTGAAGAAAAAAATAGAATAGAAACCTCCTTATCGGATATGTCTCAGCAGCTAATGGAAACAATGAACAAGAACCAGCTACTTGAGGAAAAGCTAATCAAGCTGCAAGAAGATATAGAATACAAAAAACTGCAGAAGTTGCTCAATGAGCAAGTTGCACTCAAAGAAAAGGCCGAGCTGGAAGTCCAGGGCCTTCGTGAGGAAATATCCGATCTTTCTGTTTCTTTGTTTGAGGAAGCAAACAAGATGGTCAGTATAGAAAAAGAAAACGTATACAAAAAAGATTTGGAGCTGAAACAGATACAAAGACAAATGAAGGAAAAGGAAGACATAGAAGCCAATTTGTCACAACAGCTGAACAGCTTGAAAACAATCCTTCAACAAGACGCAACAGCCGAGGAGAAAAGTGTAAATGACGACGTCAACAAAGACAACAGCTTGGGTGATGAAAGAGTTCTGTTCTCGCCTTTGGTCAAGAATATAAGATTTGATACAGAATTGTACCAGGAGTACTTGAGATTCATTTCTGCGCTGAACACTGGTAAGGCCATCCTAGATACCAAATACGATTCAAGATTTTTGAAAAACTTGATAAATCAGGATATAGAACCGATTTTAAAGCTTGATGGCTCAAAGAGCTTGGCATGGACACACAAGAAGAACTTAATTGGATGGTTCATAACAGGCGAAGTATTGATTGAGCCAATATCAGGTCATAACGAGAATTTTAAAACTGCTCACGTAAACAAAGGTACCAATATGTACAAGTTCCCAGACTCATCGCCACCAGTTGCAATCAACGAGCCTTGCTGTATTTGTAACGAAAAGAGAAATGACACGCTGGAACATAATAGAATGCACTACATGAAGCTGCCATCTCAAAGTTCCAAAAAAGAATACAATATGTATCTGTTGTGTCATTACTGTTTACTGAAGGTAAGATCGATATGTGACATTTTTGGGTTTTTGAGAGAGCTTAAGATGGGCATTTGGAACTTGGAGAAAGTATCAAATGGTTTGGAAGCAGCTGTTGAACAGCCTTTGAGTAGCAGCACAACAAGACGGAAAAGATCTTCAAGTAGAGCTGCCAAAAGAGTATCGATGTTATCAGATGCGCTCAACATATGGAGCATCAACTCGAATGTTGATGACTCTATTAAAGGCAAAGCTGATATCACTGTTGCGCCTTCAAGAAACGGAGATTTGCTGAGCAATGTTCAATTGAGTTTTATAGAGCTATGCAGACTAAGAAGTATCTTGAACTGGACCAATCTAGGCATATGGTCTTTAGACACAGACGGAAAAAAAGTATGCATAAGCACAAAAATAACACCAGTTGTTGAGCACAATATGAATACAGGAGTTGATAAAGACACTCTTAGACAATTGATTGGAGAAGAAGAAGTGAAGGAAACAACCGAAAGTGTTGAATTCTATAGCATACAAGAAACAACTGAAAGTTATGAACATACCAGTATTAAGGATACCGCAGAAAGCATTGCCAATAGCAGCATGAAGCAAGCAGCTGGGCATATTGAAGTCGCCACTTCTGAAACTGCAGAGCAGAATATCAAAGAAGCTAAGTCAAACGACAGTGATAACATAAACAGCATGGAAATAGACAATGCCATCAACAATATCCTGGAACAGGTTGGCGAAGAAGGCGACGAGGAAGACAGCCAGAGTGGATTTGACTTTGAAGACTATCAGAACAGCTTGCCAACGTCTCCTGTTTAACGGCTAGATTGTATTATGTATAAGTAAACTTGTAAACCTAATCGGTGCAGCAATGCACGTGATGCGATTGTTCTTTAAATCGGATATTCCGATAAAAAAAAAAGATGAACAGCAAAGCCCCTGTTGGGATTTTCATTTTGCACCAAAGAAAAAAAAACACGAATCTCTATGAAGTATTTTACATCAGTTACCCCATGTTTCTATATTTAAAATTTTTGTTTGTTTTCTAACCAAAAATTGTTAAAAATTTCACTATTTTGTTGAGTAACACCAAAAACCAGGTACTTTGTGAGGTGAAATCATTTACTCACACTTGAAAATGAAAGCTGATAATGACCCCAATGATACGCTTTTCGATCTGGACACAGATTTCCACGAAGATATAGAGATGTCAACTTTTCAAGCTGACACCAAGCAACTTGAATCCAAGCCAGATACAGAACACGAACCATCAAATTTTACATTTAATCTACCCTCTAATGATGAAGTGAATGGGGAAGCTTCTTTGCTGAACGCTTTGATGAACACACTTAACTCGATCTTAGGTGCAGGGTTGATAGCCATTCCTTTATCTTTTTCCTATGTCGGATTACTAGGCATTTGCATAATTCTGCCGTTGACTGTGCTAGTTATGGATTTCACTATGCGGTTAATTGTAAAAAA
The DNA here is from genome assembly GCA_030370665.1 of Hanseniaspora meyeri. NCBI lineage: Eukaryota > Fungi > Ascomycota > Saccharomycetes > Saccharomycodales > Saccharomycodaceae > Hanseniaspora > Hanseniaspora meyeri. The sequence goes on along the minus strand of CP113884.1, from coordinate 210,458 downwards.
CTTGAAGATAAGCCAGTCCAAAACATACCAGCAATCAGTGGAGTATACCATGGGTAATGTAGGCAAATTCATCATTTTGTTCGGAAACGGAATGTTTGCTGTCGGTGGCTGCATAAGTTTTTTAATCATCATCGGTGATACCCTTCCCCATGTCCTGGTTGCTTTGATGCCTCGTTTTGAAACTTTCCTCAAAAGCAGAAGCTTTACCATTCTAGTTTCTGGATGGTTTGTATGTTTCCCACTGGCCTTGCACAGAGATATAGGTAAACTGGGCAATTTTTCTCTAATAGCATGCATAAGCATGGGGATCATAGTCCTCACTGTTATTATTAGAGGTCCGTTTTTAGACAGCGAATACAGAGCAGAAGGTTTTAAACTAAGTTTCAAACAATATGGGTTCAACTTTAAGAAGATTGTCAAAGGTATGTCCATCATCAATTTTGCCATGATATGCCACCACAATACTGCTATGATCTTCCAGTCTTTGAGAAATAAAGCCAATTTCAGCAGATTGATCCATCTTTCTACTATAATTTCAGGGATTGTCATTTTTGTCATAGGCATCTCTGGATTTTTAACTTTCCAAGGAAAACTAAAATCAAATATTTTAAACAACTTTCCTGAAAATGACGTGCTAATCAATATTGCAAGAGCCCTGTTTGCATTGAATATGATCACCACGTATCCTCTAGAACTATTTGTATTACGTGAAGTAATACGTGATTTAATTAACTTCAACAAGTCAGAAGTGATTGAATTATCGGATAATCTGCACTTTGGAATAACCTTTGGAATATCATTGATGGCAACAATCACTGCAACACAAATTGAAAACCTTGGTACTGTATTAGAGCTAGTTGGAAGTTATGCAGGTTCATTAATGGCATTTATTTTACCTCCATTGGTGAATATTTTGCTAAACCCTGAAAGATCTAATAAAGAAAATGTCAAATACTATGCAGTTATTGCCTTAGGAGTATTCCTGATTATATACTCTACATACGAGCTATTCGTGTAATTGTAATTTCCAATAATGTACTTATATGTCATCTGTTTTCTGCTTCTTTTCCAAGGGTTCTTCTTCTTCAGATTCCTCATCATCATCGGAGTCTTCCAGGATTCTCTTCTTTTGTTGCCTGAATATCTGCGACCTTTTCAATAGTTGAGATTTGGCTGCATCGTATGAGATTTTGGATTGAGTTTTTGGCTTTTCAACAATTTTGTCAACGACGAATTTCTCAGTAGGTACAGAAATGTGGATTGACTCATATTCGTCCTCACCCTGTTCATTGTTTTCATTTATTTCCGTTTGGGGAACGGCTATTACCGATTCCTCAACATCCATGTCTTCAACTTCGATGTCGTCAAATCCATTCTCGTCGTCAAAAATAGCAACTGAAAGTTTCTTGCTCTTGCTGATTGTCTTTCTCTTTTCTCGTTTCTCTGAAAGTTGGTTGAAGTAAGATTCATCATTTTCATCTTCACCATCGTCAACAAAGCCATCGTCCTTATCATATTCTTCAGCTCTTCTTTCATCATCGGCATAGTCTTTGTTAACAGGTGCCTTAGGCTTCTTGTTGGCCTTCTTGGCTGGTTTTTTCTTGCCTTCAACATAGGAAGCAGGTCTTACCAACAAAGATGTCATACTAATGTCTTCTTCCCAATTCAATTCAAATGGATTTTCCAAAAAGTTTTCAATCAGGTTGGTGAAGAAATTAAAAGTAAATTGGTTATCGTTCAAAGAAAGCACACATTTTTGTTCTGTTGTTAACTTTGGCGTTTTGTACGACAGCAACTCTAAGAACAGTCTAAAGTCAGGGTCATTTCCACATTTATCTAGAATATCAGCATGTTTTGGATGTTCAGCTTTCTTCAAGTATGCCACAACATCGTATTCCATATCAGCATTTTCCTCCGAAGAAACAGTGTTTTTTACATACTTTAAATGCTCAAGAACTGTTTTCACTGAATCTTCTTTGTTCTTTTCCTGTAAACACCCTATAACAACACCGAGCTGATGTTTAACCGACTCGGATCTGATTAAACCAGAAATACTTGCAACAAACTTCTCATTGAACGTTGAGGGGTGTATGCAGTAATTTGCATCCAGCAGTTGATCGCTGGCAATACCAGTTTCCACATAGTTGCTGTCTCCGTAGATGTAGTGAATTTTCTTTGTTTTTTCAGTGAACAGCAACTCGGAAGAAGACGCGTTAGGGTTTTCTTTCATTCTTTTTATTGTTTGAGATAGGAACTTTGTGGAGAACTGATCGATATGTGGATACAATCGGTCACGTTTGGTTAGCGATGCCTGCCATTGACGCATGTTTATGATCAAGTCTATTCTTTGGAGAGCTACTGGAGAGCATTTCAAACATATGTTCAATAACCTCAGGAGAGTTTTCTGGGATTTATAACTCAACTTGTTTGTATTCTCAATGTATGATACCAGAGTCGTTACAAGATCCATATGGAACACATCTTTATAGTAGTTCTTCAGGTTTTCAGTGTTTGTTTCCAAAAAGTACTCCATTTCACCAAACATTGTTGATAACTCTTTTATGCCGTGTTGCTTCATGTTCTTGGCCATTGCATGTCTATAAAATGGATTCTTTTCAATTGCGTCTCTATCTATTTTCAAATTGTTAAATTCATGTTTGAACTTGAAAAGTGTATTAAGTAAGTTTAGCGATGATTGCTTTATGTGGACATTGGTAGAATTGTCCAACAATCTGGGGAAAGTGCAAATTGTTTCAAAAACATACTTTGACGAATGCAAGTACACAGATGTTATGAAATATGTTGTGATCAGATCCAATGGGGTTGACATGATCAGTTCCAAAAACAAAGTATAGAATTTGTTGAAACTGTGCACAACACAAAAATTCAAATTCTTGTTTTCAGAAGTAAAATCACGGTACAATCCATGCACCTCACTTAAAAAATGTCTTGGATTCATGCCCAAATACTGTATTAGCAGCTTTTGGTACTTCTCAGCATGTTCACCATTCGCTTTTGAAATTTTAGATTTATAAAACTCTAAAAACCATGAGCTTATGGTAAAAAATTTGACAACAATATCAGAATGATCAGTTATTTCATATGGAGTCTCTTTGTAGAAGTTTACCACATCAACCATTTTTTTGGAAAAGTTGTTGTAGGTTTTTGATAAGATGAACTTCTCAATAATATTGATAAATCTTTTGTTATCGTAGTAATGGAAGTTCATTGACTCCGTATCGTCATCTAAAATGTTCAAGTACTCAGACTTCAGCCAATGTTCACCTTTATCTTTATGGTTTACCCCGTACTTTGGCAGTTCCTTTTTATTGTCATCCAAGAAATCCAAAGAAACGTCCGACAGAGTTCTGTTATTGATGTTCGTTAGTTGGGTCCGTTTGTTTTGATCCGTCTTGACGGTTATCAAAGTCCCGAATTTAGAGTGTCTCGAAGATGTATTGTTGACAATTTTCTTTTTCAAAGCTTCGTCTTTGAGCAATAAGTTTTGTATTGAAGAGTTTGATCTGTTTAGTAAGTTGCTTGCAGAGACATTGAGTGCAGGCACGTCAGAAGCAATTCCTGGTACCGGTGATACATCCTTGATCAAAGAAAACCATATTTCCAAAAGAGGTAGCAAAGTTTTCTTCTGTTCCAGTTTCTGTTCATTCTTAGATTTTTCATTTTCAGAAATGGTTTGCGTAAACTTCAACAGTGCAGTCAACATACCAGAGCTCTCAAAAACATTCAGAACATGCTTGATTCCAATGTCTTCTTTGTTAAGACCAATAGGCAAGCATGAACGTGAGCTATTTCTGCTTGCATTGGTTTTTAATTTTTTATACTGGTCATCAGAAACGATCACATCAAATAAATCTATCTCGAGGATATTTCTTATGATATTAATCACAAAGCTAATAAGTTTGTTACTGTTTGAGCCCACATTTTTGAAAATCTTTTCATCATATCTGAAGGCCATATCGGTTAAGATCTTGGTCAGCTTTGAAAGAGTGTTTTTATTAATTAGCTGTTTTTTATAGATCAACTGGATCTTCTTGACATGATTATAATTTTCAGTCTCATTTTTTGACGATTCTTCACTGATTTCAATTTTGCTGGTCAATGTATATATGATCTCCAGTACTCTGAAAATACACTTCATCAGGTACTCAGAGGTTTTTTCTGATTGGTACATGTTGATTATATGAATCAAATCGTGCTCCAAGATGTTATTGTTGTGAAGCTCTTTAAAAATTAGTCTAGACTCTAATACTTTGCTGTCAAATGAAAGACCCTTCTTGATTTGCTTTAAGCTGTTGAGAGTATTGGCATTGATGTCATATTCGTTTTTAAAGTTTGCCGTAGACAGATTTATACACAGATGGTTGATTTTTCTCTTCAGGTACTCTTCCAACTCCAGGTTGTCTGTATACTTTGAGTAATTGATCTCTTCATCTTCGATGATATCTTCCTGTTCGTTATCATTTTCATGATCATCTTCGGATTCCTGCTGATTGAGTGTGCTTACTTTTTGAATTGTGTCGGCTTCTTTGTCAAAAAGATCTTCAAAGTCTTCAAAGTCAGACATGATTAAGTGTGGCTTGGTTGTTTGGGATTTTTTTTGTTCACTTTATGAAAAAAAAAATGTAATTGATGGTATAGCTTTTCGCAAACAAGACGCGTTAAAAAACAAAAAAGAAAAAAACTTCTTTTGGCGTATATGAGTCTTATTTTCCTCTTGGATGGCGCTACCCTGAAGTTTAATTAATTCCATTGGCAACACATATTACAAACAAACCCATAGCCATCGATTTTATTGTTATTGTTTGAATTCCCTTTTTTTTTTTAATATATAAACGAATTTGTATTTATTTTACAAAACACTCAACTTCAAAGCTTCATATCCAGCTACCAATGCAGCACTGATAGAAGTGCCTGATTTTTTACACTGGTAAACGTCATCCAAGTCGTTTGTGTTCTTGCTGAAACACAAAGTATCAACCAAGTAGCCTGAGGCAAAGTAGTCCAAACACATGCCATTTGTGGAGAAGTCTGCAATTTTTAGGTTTGTGTTACTAATAGAGTTGTCCTCATTTTTGTAGATGATATCCTTATCAATCAATGAGCCAACACTGATGACACCTAGAGTGCCGCTTGGAGATAAAGCACAGGCTGAAGTCTTTGGAGAGTTTCCGCCCGGAACAACAACTGTTAACTTGTTTTTGTTATCAGCCTGCATTTCTTGCAAGACATTCTCCAAGATGTGTGACTTTTTGGCAATCCATGGAATCATGAACAAACTTGGTCTGTTTGTCTTTTTGGCATGCAAGTAGCCCTGCTTTAAAGCCATGATAATTGTGAACAAATCAGTTGTCTTTTTGTTGGTTAACTTCATGTCGTACAAGTTACACTTTGGAGCAATGCCCATGACGGAGGACCCAATGATAGCAGCAACATTTGTTCCGTGCTCATGGTGTTTGATGTCATTTTCTTCAGATAAGGAGTAATCCAAAATTTTGTGTAGTCTGCTGCCAAAGTGCTCTTCACTTCTTTTGATTCCTGTGTCGTAGATGTAAACATCAACACCAATTCCTTGGTAGAACTGATCGGTATGAGCTTTCAAATTTTCAACAGAAATGTAGTGGTCTTCAGCAGTTGAGGAGTTGTCGGAATTGTAGTTGACATATTGGACATTTGGAGCTTCTTCAGTTGAGAGAACAAATTGTCTGTTCAAGGAAATAGCTTGGATGCTTGTGTCCTCATACATTTTTGTTAGTACATCGTTTGGGAATTGGCCGTAAACCATTTGAATACTAGGCAATAGATTGCCTAGAGTGCTATTAGTGCTTTCTCCAAATTTGGAGTAAAAGTTCTTAAAGGTTAGAATTTGTAGCTCATTAGATTTAGGCTTCATGTGGTAACCGTTTAAAAAATTTTGTGATTCTTTTAGAAGCAATTCGGAGTATAGTTGCTCAGCTTTTTGTCTATCGTTGTTGGTGTAGTATTTGCTAAAAAAGTTAACAAAAGATTGCTCACCTGGATTTAATTGCACTATGAATTCATTTGCGGCAGCTTTAATGAGTGTTGTCAAAGCAATAAGAGTAATAATAACAAATTTGTATAGCATTGTAAGTATGAGTACCGTTCTTGGTTGCATTTTTAAAAAAACAACAACAATAGATATAGTTAACAGTTAAAATTATTTGTAGAATTGTATTTACATGAGTTAATTTGAGTCTGTGGAATGGTTGCAATTCTTTTGTAACCAATGACTTTAATTATAATGAGGAAATAAAATTTCAATTTTTCTTTTTTGGTTTTAATTAATTCAAACAAAAGAAGAATGTATGCGCTACCAAAAAGACATGATTAATTCTTACCACAAACATGATGGGTTGCCTTTAACTAGAGATCTAGGGAATTGGGCAAAAAGTTTGTACTTTAGAGTTAAAAGACAAGACTTGGGGGTTACTTCAGGGGAATGTATCTGTAATAAAAACTATCAAACAACAGAGAAAAGCAACCTGTATTATCTTTTTTATCGGGGCAACGTTTTTGTTAAGACGGATCTTATACGCGTTTCAAAAGTAAGACAAAGATAGTAAATGAAAGTAATGTTCATGTGCAGAACAATATATCTATAATGTTCAGCTATAAACTGACTATTCTGTGGAATAACATATAAATAGATGCTTTATTTCTAAACCCCCGGAGTTTAATTTTAATTAAAGCATTTGTTTTTGCATCAATTTCCAGATAATGGGCAGCAGAAAAAAACACCCACTCAAAAAAATACATACAAAAATTTACCACAAGTGAAACATGGTAGCAACAGGTGAGATAAGGATTAATATGCATCTAATGTGGGAAGATATGAGTATTTGTTACAGAATTTGAAACAATTTTTTTTAAAAAAGGTAACAGCAACAAGGTTTATTGATTTCCTCTTTGTTTTGCTAGTTGTCAACTGCTGATTGTATTGAACTAATCTCACCACCGCTTTCACTCTACACTTTTTTGTTAGAGGCTCCCTTTGGCCCACTGCCTCCAAAAAAAATTCAAACAAAGAAAAAAAAAAATAAAAGTGGAGAGTGAGAAAAAAAAAATATATTAAAAATTTTCTTAGCCAGAATGTGCTGTCAAACGGGACTCTCTGTAGTGGCTAAGCAGCAAGACTGAACAAACCATCAAAACACACCACACACAAGTCCTAGATGGATAACAAGCTCATATACTCCTCCAAACTCATAAACAATGAAAAACTACAGTTCAACATCACCCTAAACGAATACTCAAGCAGCATAAATGACACCATAAAGCACATCAACAGTTCATCCTACATAGCAAACTTCAATAGCATCCTCAAGCAGCAGCCTGAAATATCCACCTCGTTCAAAAACCCCAACCTCAGAACTCGTCTGCTGAACCTGCTGATTATCCTGCAGAACCTGAAAAGCTTCACACAGCAAACTTTGCACCACACCATCTACCTATTCGACATATACTGCAGCAAGAGAATTTTGTATGAGAAGCACTACACTTTGCTGTTTCTCACCTGCTTGTTGGTGAGCTGCAAGTACAACGACAAGAAGAATCGCATCCCAGAAATAAGCGAGCTTGTGCGATTGTCCAACGAAGACAACTTCATCAAATTCGACAACGACAGCATAAACAGGAACGAGGAGATTGATAAGTCCATGTTCCAGCAAATGGAAAAACACTTACTGCTCACCATTGATTGGGACTTGAGTTTTTGGTCCATCGAGGACGGGCTCCAGTGCATCTGCACGTACATGAAGAACATTTTGAGCGAGGACTTCAAGAATACAGGTGATTCTTTTAGATCCAAGGGCGTCAATAAAATCTTGCTGCTGACCTACCAAATCAGTTCGTTTTTAGGTGAGCTATCACATACTTTGCAGGAATTTGTTCAGATCCCCTCGGACGTCATTGCCTACGTGTGCAGCCTGCTGGCAGTGTCCATAATGTATATCAACAATATTATAGACGACGAGTACAGCAAAGTGATGATTGATTTGCTGATAGACGCAGACAACACCGACGACTTCCCTATCAAAAGAATGTACACGAACAACCAAGACACAGTTCTGAAGTGCTTGCACTTGTTCATGAACATCCTGTTTGATATGAACACAGTGGACAACAACTACGAAAACATCATGAACGACAAGGTCAACAGAAAGTACGCCATTTTCCTGCAGAAGTACTCGCAGATACATATAATTGAGAAAATCGAAGTATTCAAGCAGTTCAACAAGACAGCGTTTTACAAGCTTATTTACTTGACCAACCTTGATTCGAATGTAGACGACATTGACGAGGACCTGGTCAAGGACCAGATCTTGCATGTGTCTCAGTTTTTGTTAGGCCTAAGCATCTGATTGTTATTATATAGCTCCTTAAATTATTCTATTTTTTTTTTTGAAAAATTTATTATTAAAATTAATCTTTTCCGTTCGCTGATTAAGGTTCTGTTTAAAAAAAAACTGAAATCAAACACAAGGGGTTGTGTGCTTGGAGCTTATTGCTCAAAAAGGAAATAATGGAAAATCACGAGGTACCCTCAAATCATAGAGTTTTTCAAAGAAGCACTTCGAATGAAAGTTTGAATGAATAAAAGCACTTTGAGAGAAGTACATTGCCATTGAGTATAAGATACATTATTTTGAAGGTTGATTAAGAGAGAAAAAAAGGAAAGAAGTAAAACCCTTCCGTCTTATTATGTAGTTGGGATTTCAGAAGTAGTATCATGTCCGATAAATACCAAGAATCAGCAGAGGAGTCTGATAGTTCTTCGCCGATTCTATTCCAAAGCAACTATATATGAAGTTTATTCTAATTTAGAAAGAGCTTCCAGGACCAGTGTTGTGAGAACTTGACATATTTTCATGATTACGCCCCCACCCCCTTCTCTGCAGCTTTCTTCAAAAAACCGATTTACTAACAGCAAATGCATCCCTTTACTTTAGATCACTGTTGTTCAAAAGAGTCAAAATCATTATAACCATCAGCAACACCAAAACCGCCCACAGCCCAAAGATCTGCTTTTCCAAAAACTCAATCTTCTTGTTCATGTTCGCGTTGTTTTTGTTCAGCTTCTTTATGTTCTTCTTGAAATCTGTGAAGTACGTCTCGTTGATCAAGTTGATCGTCTCGTTGAAGGACAGGTCAATGAAATTGGACTGAAGCCTTACGTAAGAATTCAAAAAGTGGATCTTTTTCAGGATCGTCTCCAGGACGTTGTCTTTATTCGCATTCTTGTCCTTGACCATTATGGTTGACTGGTTGAGAGAATTCAGCTGCTCATCGTACTTGACAAACGGGTTGTCGATTTTGCAGAAGTCGATGTCATTTGGGATTTCATAAGAGACCTCGTTCTGGATTGTCTCTTTGATATCGTTGTCATCAATGACGTTCTCAATGTCGTTGAAAATATCCTTTCCAAAGACCTTCATGTTGGTGATCGGAGTATAGTAATAGTCGTCGTTGTAAATGCTCTGAATTTCTAGTTTCAGATACTTCAGCCAGATTCTGTTGTTAGCTGGAACGCAGAAAAACTGCAATTTGTTGAACTCCTCGTACTTGAAAGAGCCGATCTTGGCCCACTCCTCATCGTCAATGGACTTTTTACCATAGAGGTTGAACTCCTTGAAGTTGTTTGAATACGGCTCCAGGTTTCCTATTTCAAAAGATGTTATTTTGATAAAATCACACAGCTCAATAATCACATGAGCCTTGTTGGTAAACTTCAGCAGCAAGCTCTTATCCAGGTCATTTGCCAATAAGTTGTTCATGTACTTCACGTTGGTTGCTATGCTCTTGTCGATGACATTGGCCATACAGTCTATGTTTGCAAAGTTGAACTTGTCCAGCTGGATATCTTCGTTGTTTGATATGAAGGGCAGCAAGTCAATTTCTGTGTCTTCCCCAATTATAAAGTTCTGGTTGATTTTGTTTGAATGCTTTATGATGTTGTCTTGGTACTGTTTGAATGAGACCAGTGGGTTAGTGTTCTCTGCTGCTTGCAGGCACTGTATAATGGTGAGTATTTTCACAGTCCATATAAGAAGTATCATAAGGAGTATTACTGTTAATAGTATATGCTGTGGTGTTTTGATATTTGTTTGTTTTTTTTTGGTGGTATCATAAAACAATTGTGCAAAAAAAAGATGATAATAAAAATGTTTTTAATCTCGAGGCGGTTAAAATCAAACACGAAAGAATATCAAAAAAAAAAAAGAAGGAAAAAAGCCATTTATTGGTACACTAGACGTTGTGCACATCCATCATTGTCATTTATATATAGTAATACTTACTTCAAGCTTACTTCCTTACCACTCTTCTTCAAAGTAGCAAGTATCACATCAGCAGATGTGCTGTCATCGTGGTTGATTGTTACCTGTTGGGACTCCATAGAGATATTGTAGTCTGAGATCAGCAGCTTATCTTTGTTTTTTGTAAGGATTCTGTCGATGGCATTGGAGCAACCTCCACAGGTCATTTTAACGTTGTAAGCAGTAGTGGCCATATTATTATTTGTAGTATGGTTTATTACTTTGTTTGTTTTTCAATGAATAAAAAAGATAAAAAAAAAACTTACAGTTAAAACAAAATGATTGAGTTCTTTGAACCTCCAAAAATTGCACCTACTTATATGTAAAAAAAAAAAAGAGGAAGAAAGAGAGAAATAACAGAGAAAAAGAATGAGCTAATAAACACACACCAAAAAGAGGTTATATAGAATATAGCAATTGATAAAAAAATATGAGGATATGTCCAGTGTTGCTTGAATACACAGCACTAATAACTCTCTTACATAAGCTATCAACACTATCAATAACACAGCATTAATAGCTCACTTCCATTTGCTTAAAAAAAAAATAACGTAACTCTGCTGTTTGCGTAATGTTCTCACTTTTGGCCTTTTTTTTTTTTCTCCACAGCAGAAGAAAACATGGCTTGGACCCTCCCACCATGGTTTTTTTAAGTTATTCATCGGATATAACAGCTACTTCTTCTCTTAAAGAGCATTCATTCTCATCAGCACGTCCTCACTCATCTTCTTGCCGTTGCTCTTGTACCACTCAATGATCTTTCTCTTCACCAAGAAGCCCACCTCATGATCAAACTTTCCTTGCAAAAACTCTAAAACAACCATCAGCAGCTCGTTCTGGTTTATCAAGTTTTTGTCCAGAGGCAGAGACCCCACCAAGACATCCACCATCTTCAAAGCACTGCTGTAGTTGCTGGCTGCTGCTACCAAGCCATCTAGATTCATCATGATATTCTCTTTCACAAGACCAGCTACCTGGCTGTCGTTGTCTATGCTATAGTCCAGCAGCCTGTACACTTCCTGGAGCTGCCCATCTCCGTACATCTTGTAGATCTTCAGCAGCAGAACACTCGCTATGGTCATGTGCACCTTCTCGTTGGCATTGTTCATTTCTATCAGTCTTGTCCAGAACTTCGGTAGGTAGTAAGTATTCGTGATCGAGACATCATCGTCCCACCCCCAGTCCTCGTCATCCACAATGCTGCTTGTTTTGGTGTATGGCTCTATAGCTAGACTGTCCTCCATGTCATGGAGTATGTCCTTGAAGTACTGCTGGAATGCCAAAACATCTGCATCCTGCTTGGTGTCTGTCTTCTTGGTTGCTTGTGTGGGTATGATCTCATCTTCTTCTTCTATGCTGCTGATCACAGACTCTGTGTCTGACAAATAGAGGTCTTTGTGTTGTTCGTGTAACTCTGGTTGTGCAAGCACGTATGACTTGAAAATATCAAATGGTTGTGCTGACATGTTACAATAAGGCTCTTGGGGGAGTTGTGTTTATCTGTGTTTAGGGTATTATCTTTATATGTATTTTTTTTTTCTTGGAAACTTTTTGTTAGTGAGATGCTTTTACCCGCACAGAAATCTATTTTTTTTTTTTTGATAAAGGCAGTTTATCAATATGGAATGGTACTGTCTTCGTATATAATATATTGAAGCATTTTGAAAATGTATCATGAAGAAGATATGTGTTTATGGTAGAATATTGACTAAATAGTACACACTGTTTGCTGTAGTTCTGTTTTGGCTATCACATGGTTTCACACCTAATGGTGAGCTAGCAACAAAAAAGAAGAACTAAGCTTTCAATAAGGTTATACAAAACCCTAAAGGTCAATTCTTAATTTTTAATACTTGTATAGACACACAACTTTCTTTATTTAGCTTATAATTCCTTTTTTTTAATACTCATCTGATATTTTTACAAGAATTCCTTCTTCATTAAACACCTTTCTGTGAGCTGAACATTGATGTAAATTCCCAAATAGACATATCTGCTTAAATCCGATAACAGGTCATCTTCTTATATAAAAAAAATATATACACGAAAAATACTTCAACCCTTTCCAATAACAAAAAAAAAGCAGAACATATTTGTTCAAGGTTATCACATTACCTTTATTCTTTACTCAAAAGAACACAAGCAACAGAACCAATTCAAATCATGTTCAGATTTACTAGACCATTGCAAAATGTTCAGCATTACGATATTGTCATCGTTGGTGGTGGACCAGCTGGCCTTACCATGCTTTCTGCCTTGAAAAACAACCCTAAAATAAACAGCAAACTTACTTTCAAGCTTATAGAGTCAAATAACCTATCCAAAGACATACAGAAGTTTAGCGAACTAAGCGATGAGCAGTTCACCAACAGATTGATATCTATTACTCCGAAGAACATTGAGTTCCTGACTTCCAAACTGAAGTTGCCACTAAACTTCAACAAAATTACCAAGTTTAACGGCATTTCAGTCTTCAACGGCACTTCTGACTTCAACAAAGCCAAAATAGACATCAGCACCGAGTCATACATGTGCGAGATAATGAACTTGGTTAACGCAAACTACCAGAACGACCAGCACAAGTACATTCTGGAAAACACAAAAGTCAAGGAAATCGACTTCAAGAGCAACTACCCTGTTCTAAAGCTGACCAACGACACCGATGTCTCTGCAAAGCTGGTGATTGGCTGTGATGGATACAACTCATGCATAAAGAAGCTCATCAACAACGGCCAGGGCCAAGGATGGTCGTACAACTCCTTTGGTGTTGTTGGGAACTTGAACTTCAAGTACCCAGTCACCTCAACTCCAAAGGGCTGGCAGATATTCTTGAACACAGGTCCATTGGCCCATCTGCCTCTGAACAGCAAAGACAGGGGATCCATGGTTTGGTCATGCAACAAGCAAATGTTTGAGTTGTTCACCAAAAAATGCAAAAACGGACAGGTCTTGGGTAGATTGGTCAACTGTGCCTATGTCCTAGACAGACCAGACTACGAGTACTACCTGAACAAGGCCTTTGACCTGTACCAAAACGAGCAAGTTGATGCTGAGCTGGAAAGCAAGCTGATCGAAGACATGGACAAGAGAGTCGACATGGTCTCCGAGAAACTGGCTGAAACCAATACCACAAACTCCCAGGATAACATGCTGTACATGGAGGAAAACTACCCACCGTTACTAGACTCTGTGGATGTTGGAACTGTTGGTGGCTTCCCCTTAAAAGTCTTCCATGCTGACGAGTACTCCAGAGACAGACTGGTATTAATTGGTGATGCCTGCCACAACACCCATCCACTAGCCGGCCAAGGCCTAAACATGGGTATTGAAGACATCAAGGAGCTCACCAAGCAGCTGGAAAACGCCCTGGACCACGGTATCGACATTGGGAACAACGAGCTTGTGCTCAAGAAATACCACCAGAACAGAGTTTTGGAAAACAGCCTGATGCTAATGGGAACTGACTTCCTGCATAAACTGTTCAGCACCAACAGCCCAGCCATCAACCAAGTCACAAACCTTGGTATGAATGTCTTCAACTCTCTGGACTTCGTCAAAGACTGGCTATCCTTTAGAGTTTCTGGAAAGAACTAGTCATAGTTAAAAACATGTTTTATATATACAAACGAAAAAAAAAGGATTTTTCAAATCACTCTTCTTTGGTTGGTTCCTCAAAAAATTGCAGTCTGTTGCTATCCTTCTTGTTTTTCTTGTGCATCTCCCTCAGCTTTCTTCTTTCTTCTTCAGTTCTGACACTGTTGTTTTCGGTTCTCAAGCCATTCAGCAGCGATTGCGCAGACAAGGCATTGCCGCTGTCCCCTTTGTAAGGCGACGTATCGTTCACTTCCTGTCTCATCTTTGCCTTCGTCTCCGGAGAGTAAATAATAGACGCTGAAGTTCCATCATGCTTGAGGTCAATCAAATTGTCAAGAATGTTGCTTGGAGATCTTGCATGTACTCTAATGTTTTCATCCTCGTCATCAAGTGGATTCTTAGTTGGTGTGTTGGCCTGGCCCTTCTCCAGCATGTCCTTTCTTGCTTTGGCTCTGCTTCTTGCTGTCGAGGAGTCGGCTTTGTTTGGCCCAGCGTTCTTCAGCTTTGATAACAAGTTGTCCATGACGTTTCTTTCGTCCGGACCTTTGCTGTCGTCAGCGCTGTCGCCTTCTTCGTGCAGCTTCTTCTGTCTGGCTCTTTCTTCCTGCTCATCCATAATCTTCTTTCTGGCCTCATATGCTCTCTCTTCCTCCTCAACTCGTTTGTTCATTTCAGCAGCCTTTTTGTAAACTTGCATGAAATCTGTAAACTTTCTGAAGAAGTTGTTCTTGGCAAACTGGTCGGAGCTGTCTTCACCAAACAGCTTCATCAACGATTCAAACTCCATCATACTCAACATTACTTCATCGCTCAACAAGTCAGCTTTTTTCTTACAATCAGCAATGACTGGCAAAACTTTACTGATCACTCTGTCATGTGGATGGAACTTCGAGGAGTCTTTCAAGTTTCCTCTTTCCAAGGACGTTTCCACATTGCCAATGCTCTTTTGATAATTCTTACAATCACTTTCTAGTTGATCTATGGAAATTTTGGTGACTTCAAGCAGTGGCTCTAGCTCTTGCAGAAATACAGAGAATTGGGGGTAGTGGCCTCTAACAATTTTTTCAACATAGTTCAAAAAGGTGAGTTTGTTTTCTTCATCTTTGACAAAAGTCAATCTTTGCAAGGTGGAGAGTTTGAAACCGCTGGCTTGCTTGGAGGCATCGTTCATATAGTTACCCACAGCCAGGATGATATCAAAAATACCCTTCAGGTTCTTCGACGTCTTCAAAACATCAACAGCCTTGTCGATCTTTCTCAGCTTCCCAACCAAGTCATTGTAATCTTTCTTGTAGTTGATGACCAGATTTAAGGCTCTCATTCTGGACTTCCAGTAGTGCTTCAAGTTGACCATCAGGTTGACATACAACTGATCAGGTCTTTGTAATTCGTTCAGATCCTTTTCAGGCTTCAAGACTTCTTCCCCATCCAGCCACTCAGTCACATATCCAGCATAGTTCCTCTCCAAGTTGATGCTCACCTCGACTATCTCGTCTTTGCTCAAGAACTCCATGACTGCAAAGTTATTCAAGATCTCCTTGTCACACTTAAGGATCTTTTCCACCAGCTCGCTGACTGTCAAGCTTGTGAACATGTGCAGGTTGATTCCAAACTGCTGGGCAATGTCTCTGCTCAAATAAGTTATCTTGTCAAGCTCCTTGGTCTCGCTGTCGTTGCTGCTTTTGATCTTGAACTTCTTCACTTCCCTGGCCCCAAACTTGTTTTCAAGCTCCTTCAGAACACCGTACTCATTCAGCTCACCAATCAGCTTGATGCCGTCTTCTTGGAAGTACTTGCTGGTCTCCATTCTGTCCCAATGGATTTGTTTTAAACGACGCTTAGGTTTTGGATAGTTACTGAAGATGCTGTTGCTCATGAAACTTGGTGGTGGCGGAACACCCTTGTTCATCATGAACGGTGGTGGTGGTGCATTCATCATTGGTGGAGGTGGTGGTGCACCTGCTGTTCCTCCCAACATCGGAGGCATTGGAGGTGGAGGTGGCGTTGAGGGATTGCCAGGTTTGCTGTTGAACATTGGTGGTAAAGGCGGTGGAGGCGGTGTTGCTAAAGATGGAGACGAAGGTTCGGTTTTTTTATTAAACATAGGCGGCAAAGGTGGCGCAGAAGGAACAGGTGTCTCTGAGCGTGCTTCCTCTGGCTTTTTCACTTCAACTTCTTCCTCGTTCTTTACCGGAACAGTGCTCTTCTTCATTCTGTTCATGAAACTCTTTCTGTAGTTGGATCCCACATTTGAGTTTGAATGCGAATGTCCTAGCATATTGGCACTGCTTATGGATCCACTACGAGAGCGCGTAGCTGCGGAATCTCTCCTACTGCCCAAAGAGTCATGATTATGGGATTTGCCGTACTTTTCAGATAACTCAGAAAGGAAGGAACCTGACACAGATGAATATCTATAGTTGTCGGATTCAACATCGGTCTCGGCGTTAGTGCTGTATGCACTTTCAGAAGACAAAGTATTTCTTCTGGCGTTCAGCTTGGCTAATGTTGCGTTGATGCTATTCAACTTCTCATCAGTTGACTTCGGTCTTAGTGATATACTAGAAGACACACTAACAGATCTTTTGTGAGGGGAGATGTTGCCGGTGGTGTCCAATTCGCTGATCAAATTGTTCACCAAATGATCAGTCTTTTCATCAATGTGTGTGCTGTTCTTGTACAAGTCTTGCAAATCAGTTAATCTCTTCAATGCCAAGTTTCTCTTTTCTTGCAAGATCTCCTTCATTTGTCCTTCAGTGTTATACTTGCTGATTTCATTGGACTCATTTTGAAGACTTGAGAGCATCTTTTTCAAAGACTCAAGCTTGTCAAACATTTCAACCTTATTGTCCTCATCAACGTTTTCTTTTTTGTTGTCTGTGTACAAAGTATCGTAGAAATCAGAGTTCTCCAACAGTCTAGCCTCCTTTTCAATATCTTCCATTTGGTTCTTGATGGAGTTAAGTCTATCAGAGTCACTTTGCTTTCTAGAAAGACTTCTGAGACTGGTTTGACTATCCAAGGAGAATGTTGAGACATTTCTCTGGCGTTGATAACCATATGGAACTTCGCTCAAAGGTTTTTGAGTGTTTTTGTTATCTTTTTGAGTTGAGAATACATTTTGTATAGCCTTAATTTTTTCTTTGTCAATAGGAGTTGGATTCTCAAACTTGTCTTCGTAAAGAAGGTTTTCCTCGCTTTGGCTTCCATCTATCAATCTCTCTCTGGATATGGTGGCCAGAATGTTCTGCTGCCTTAGGTCCTCAATTTCTTTTCTTAAATTTTCAGTGACTCTTTGGTTTTTCAACAGGATTGTATCTCTCTCTTCTATTTCTCTTTGTAACTTACCAACGAGACCGTCCTGTGCTTCTTCTAATTTTTCTTCAAATAAGTCTCTTTCGGCTTTTGTTTCTTCTAATTTTCTTTTCAAGTCCTTGGCTTCGTTCAAAGCCTTTCTGGCAACATCATCTGTTTGCAAAGAATCAAAAACCCTTTGGATGGCAAAGTTGAACTGCGACTCGTTATCCATTGAGGCCATTGTGGCATTCGATACCAAAGCATCTAGCACCTTCAGAGTCTTTTCTGTATCATTGTTCAAGGGCTTTGAAGCAGATATGAAAATGTTCTGTAGCAAAGATATCAAGTGTTTTTTGGAATCGGTCTGGCCAAAGTGTTCCCACAAGGAACCAACCATTTGCAGTGGGTTTTCTAAATCTACATTTTCGGTTAAGGAGGTTTCAGATACCAACAGATTGTAATCATCAACTGTTTGGTCTTCGAAGATTACCAATTGTTCGTATAATTTGTCATACTTGAGCAATTCCAGTTTCTGTAGGATTCTCCCCAAACCATAGCTCTTGAATCTAGATCTCAATAAGGTTCTTTGGTGGACGTTTTGTGAAATTCCACAAACCTCATTAATCATCAGCATTGTGGTGTAGCAGTATTCCAAAATGGCATTTTCACCGCCTCCGCTTTTGAATTCTTCAGAAGCACCTACCAAAGATCCCATGGCACCTCTCCCATCAAGGGTATACTCCAAAACAAGTAGCCACTCTTCAATTCTTTTCATCTTTGTAGAGTTTCCCTGGTTCAAAATAGTCTGTTTTAGATTTTCTAAAATGACTGATTTTCTTTTGTTTCCAGAGAGCAGTCTAGCCTGGATGTTGACGTTTCCTGCAACCAAGGACTCCTGGTCCAAGGAATCCAGCACGTTGTGGTAGTACTTGTTATCTGACCATGACATTACAAACATCATCATTTCGGTGGCCAGTCTTCTGGTGGATATTCTCAACGACAGCAAACCCTCAGTGATGGTATTAACAACCAACAATGACTTGGAGCTTTCGTTGGCACCTTCTCGCAGGTTAAATATGGTCTTCAAACACTTGAACAGCAAAGATTCCGTGTCGAGTTTGTCATCAGTGAGCTCTCCAAGGGCGCCGTTGGCGTTGTATGTTATTTTGTAGAACTTTTGCAAAACATTGGCAATAGCTATATGACCTTGTGCATCCAAGAATCCTAGGACCCAATTCAAAGGCTGGGTTCTCAAACTCACCCACAGGTCATTCAACTGCTTATTGCTCAAAGATTCTGAAATCAGCTTCTGCACGTAGTACTCAGGAGGTCAGCGAAGAAGGCTCATTGGCACTTGTCAAGGAGCTTGTTGATATGTTTCTTTGGTTTGTGTATGTTCTTGATAGGTTTGATGTTTGCAGGTTCGGAAGCTTTGAGTTTGCCATTGATGCCATGTCTGAATTTTTGATACTATTGTATGTGGATAGCTTTCCTGTATAAATGCTGTTGTTGCTTGGTGAGAAGTTGAGGTTTTGTGCTGACAAGAAGATTTTGTTCTTTTTGCTGCTATTGTTATATTTTTTGAGATCGGCTTGCAAATCTTGGTTAACCAATAGCCATTTTTTGTCTGCTGTATACTTTCTCAGCTGAGCCTGAGCATGTGGGGGCAAGGCTTGGAAATTTCTCTTATCCATCAGTTCGTTGAAAAGCTCTTCTATCTCGTCTTTATTTTTGGGTTTTTCTATCTTTACTGTACCATCAGGAAGCATAAATCTGTAGAGGTTTGATGTTCCCAGGACCTGTGAGTATACTGACTGCTGCGAGTTCGAAAACATAGTATCCATGTCATTAGGGGTTTCCTTAGTGCTGTAGACATCGTTAAATGAATTTGTTGAGATATTTGTTTCTGTTCTTGCGAGGCCTTCTTTTGGGGGCACTTGGACAACTATGCTAGAGGCTGTTTTCATTCTGCTTGGGGAATGCGAGGGAGATGATTTGTTTGTTGGAGACGCAAGCATTGAGTATGTATCGTTGATTGGGTTTGAGCCGCTTATGTGCACGGGCTTGAAAGGCTCGCTTATTTTGAGTTCATTGTTTTCCTTATTGGCACTACTTCCAAAACCCTTTTTGATATTCTTGAAGATATTGCTATTGCCGGACTGGCCGGATTGTGCACTGAAACTCATAGCTATTTCGGAATGTACACTTTATTTTGATTTGGGAAATAAAAAAAAAAGCAAGATATGAGCTGTTGTATCTATATTTGTAAACTAAATATGTTAATGAGTGGTATTTTATGGGTTGCAGTGTGTTAATATTACTTACTGTTACGGCAAAACACTCTAATCAACATGTTTAGATGTGTTCAAACAAATTATTTTTTTTGCCCACCCTTTTTCCCCAAAACAAAAATAAGTGAAAATAAACCGCGCCAAGTGTTACTGTTTTGGGGATACTATTTTTATTAATGTGGGAAAACCCCTCAGCGAAAAAAAGAAGACGGAAAGAAAAATTTTCCAGTCTTATTCTTGGAATGCACCAATCAGCAATCACGTGGAATGTTTGATGTAACCAACCACATCAATCAAACAGCTTATGCTAAAACTTCTATTTCATCTTTATCAATAATGCATTAGTTATATAATGGAAACATGTCTATCTTTTGTTTATATTCGAAAAAAAAAAACACTCTTACTCAAAGATACTGTGGAAGTACTTCATTATTCTGCTCTTGGTGTCGTACCCTGGCTTTTCGTCTTCCTCCCAAAGAGTCTCGTCTATTAGTCTTCTGTCGGAGTCTATGTCTATTTCATCAACTGAGTACCACAGCTTGCTCTTGTAGTACAGCTGGGCTCCTATGAAGGCAGCAGCCCACACAATCAGGGAGATATAAGCAGCAAAGAAGTCGGAGGTGTTGAAGGTTGGTGCGAATGCTTGGAAACCTTGGACAACAATGATTATACTCAAGAAGAACAAGGCGTAGTAACTACCCCACAAACCAGTACCGGCAACAAAGATTAAGTCGCTTAGGTTGATGTTCTTGTAGGCAAGGGCCTTTCTAAATCTGATGTGGCACAGAGAAATGAAGAACCATTGGATGGTACCGGCTAGAGCAGAGATGTTCAACAGCCAGTTGAAGGCCTTGTTGGCAGAGGAACCACCAACAACCAAGAAGCCCAGCAAACCAAACAAGGATGTGAATCCAACAGCATACATAGGAACACCGTTCTTGGTCTTGGCAAAGACCTTTGGTGCAGAGCCATTGGTTCCCATGGAGTACAAAACTCTTGAACCAACCATTAAGTCAGAGTTGGCGGCTGAGATGACAGCAGTCAAAACAATGGCATTGAACAGTCCTGGCAGAACCTTGACACCTGATCTTTGGAAGGCAATGACGAATGGGGAGGAGGCAATGGTACTGCTTGTAGAGTTCAGTCTTGGGTCGTTGTATGGAACTAGCAAACCAATGAAGAAGATGGATCCGATGTAGAACAAGGCTAATCTGACGAAGACCTTGTTGAAGGCTCTGGAAATGGCTCTTCTGTTCTTGACCTCACCAGACAAAACAGAAGACATCTCAGCACCTTGGTAAGAGAAGGCAGAGTAAACAAAGGTACTGACGAAACCTAAGAATCTGGCTTCGTGCTTGTTTTTGGAAATGATACCATTGAATGCACCTGGGTTCTTCCAGTATCTGAAGCCAACAGCACCGTCATCACCAGCACCACAGACCATGCACAGAGCAAATATTAGGAACCCAAGAATGGCAAGCACCTTGATGGAGGCCAAGACGAACTCAACTTCACCGTAGATGGAGACTTTGGCGAAGTTGGCCATGGTTATGACAACCCAGAAGATTAAAATCCAAGCCCACATAGGCACAGAGCTATTCCAGTAGGCGATAAGTTGTGGAATGACCGAGATTTCCACAGCGTATGTGATGGCCCAGTTGAAGAAGTACAACCATGCGTTGGAGAAACCAATGGCCTTTGACAGGAACTTACCAGGGAAGACAGTCAAGGCAGAGCTGACTGGGATGAAGGTGGACATTTCCCCAAGGGCCTGGCAAATACACAGCACAATGGAGGCCATGAATGAGTATGCAATCAAACAACCAACCGGCCCGGAGTTGCTCAGGGCAGTACCGGAACCAACAAACAGACCAGTACCCAAGGTACCACCAAGGGCAATCATCTGCAAGTGTCTGGACTTCAAGGCTCTTTTGACCTGTGTTTCCTGGCCCTTTGGAATTGGAGCCTGTGACTCGTGGTCAGAGAGGTTCTCCTGCTCAAAGTAGCTTTCTATGTTCTGGTCGTTTTTGGAAATACTGTTGTTGTCTTCGTGGTAGTCCTGTCTTTTGGTGACTTTTTTCAAGGGACCGTTGTTCTGTCTGGAGGCTTCGCCTCTGGTGGACGATGCGATGTCGGTTGAGCCCATAGTCTTCATTTCTAATGTATCATTAGAATACACGTTTTGTGGCATGTTATGAGTAGATTATGAGGTATTAGTTTGTATTTTTTGGTTTGTTCCCTATTTTAATGAAAATAATAATAAAAAGATAATATCAATGAGCTTTACAGATCTTTTTTATTATGTCAAAAAAGAAGAAAAAAGAAATTAGACAATTGTAGAAAATTAATGTAAAAAAAATTATATGAGATTATAACCTTTTCTTTTTTCTTTTTTTTAATTAGCAAAAGTGCAATTTAGGTTTGGATTCAGAGTATTAAAAATGACGACGCAATTGCGAAAGAATGATTAATGGATTATATGACTATCCTTGCATGCTTGACACTTTATATCAATATCCTCTTTTTTTTTATTGAATAGCTGCTAACAAACGTTTTGATTTTGGTAACATTCAACGGGAGGGCATCGATTAAAAAAAAGAAAAGAAAACAAGGTGTACGGCACTTTCGGCCATTCTTTGTCCAGCGGTGCAAATCATCCACCGTGAAAAAAATAGTGAGGTGGCGGGCTAATCATGTTTTTCCCATAAAAAAAAATAAATACATATTTCCTATTTGGGAAAAGCCATTCTCAAGGATTGAATCATCTTTATAGGGGTCTTTTCCCGTGGAAAAAAAGAATACAAATGTACTGCCGTAGTCGGACATACACTGCAAATGATGAATAATTACATATGCCCCAGTTTTGTATACTCACATCATCAAAAAAGACAGATTTAATAATTCACGTGGGTGATCAATATTTACAGCAACATTTATAAGCACGTGAGCAACTGAATAGATACTACCATACGCATACTAAGTACCTCATAGCTAACATTTCTCTATTCTAAACTCTCTATGTCAAATAAAATATCTCAAAACTAAACTTATATAAAAAAATCACTTCCTGATGTGGTAGTCAAAGAAGTGGGACTGGTCGAAGAAGGCCTTTTCCTTGGCATACTTCACGTTTTCGTCCTTTGGATCACCCCTAGCAGCAAATCCATGGGAGACACCTGAGAAGATATCGATCTGGTAGGTGGCCTTCATTTCTTGCAGCTTGGCCTGTGTCTCAATTCTCTTGTCAGCTGGGAACTGCCCGTCAATTTCCGCACAGGAGATCAGGATTGGGACACTCAAAGCCTCGACTTCCTCAATGGTAACAAAGCTTGGGTGTGCGATGGCAACAACATCAGCCAGACCCTCCTTAGACCCTTGCTGAACAGCATACTTGGCACCGAAACAGTAGCCAAGGACACAGATCTTCTTGTCTGGATTGCTCTCCTTGATGGCCTTCATGACCTTTTCAACAATAGGCTTGGTGTTCTCGTTGGAGTGTTTGCCCAACCAGCTTGGGAAGTCAACCTTGCCGGCGTTCATGTCCTCAAGGGCAATGTGGTCGCCCAAAAGGATGTCTGGGATGTAGGTGGTCAGTCCTGTTTTGGAGGCGAACTGGTCAGCAATCATCAGAGTGTTTGGCAAGTAAATACCAAAGATGTCTGGTATTACAACAAGAACGGCGTCGTCCCTAGAGCCTGGCAAGGTCTTGTATGTCTTGACATCGGCAATTTCAATGTAAGTTCCTGTTGGTTCTCCATCGTGGATGAACCCTCTGGCGCAGCAGTCGCTTGGTGGATTGGAAGACAATTGTGTTTTGATTTATTTTCGGTGTTTTGTCTAATGTGATGGTAATTTACCACAAGTTGAATAATCTTGCGCTATACAATTAAATTCATGTTTTACGTAAAATTCAGTTATTAGTAAACACATACGCGCCCAAGAGCTGCTTCACGTAATTCTGGGTCTTAAGCAACACGGCAAAAAAAAAAAAAAAAAAGAGACACTGTCACATGCCACACCCAGATCACACTAGCAGTAATTTTTTTATTTTTTTTGGCCCTTCCCCCGTAGCGTCATATGTTCAATGGTTTTGGTGGTAAGAAAATAACTCACCCACAGAGTTTTTGTTGATAACATCAGAAAGTACAAACACAAGTACAAACCACATTAACACTTTATAGACAAAACAACATGGCATATGCTGCTGATGCTCAGCAGCCACCCATCTCTCTTAAGGAGAAGCTCAATGACCCAAGCACCATCCAGATCAACAACAACTTGCTTTTGCAGTTCATCAGATCAGACGAGTTCACCATATACACAAACATCGAGTACCTTATAAAGTATGCAAAAAACATCGGTATCCACTTTGTTTTGTGCCAGAGACTCATTCGATTCCCCATAAGTGTCATTCAGTTCTACATCCCACAGCTTATTCAGATTCTGCTAACAGTCGAAACAGAATCATTAGCCCTTGAAGACCTCATTCTGAAGCTATCAAAGGAGAACCCCCACTTTGCCTTGCTGTCTTTCTGGCAGCTGCAGGCTTTGTTGGGTGACTTGAGCAGCGATCCCAAATCATATGGGTTTGAAGTGGCCAGAAGAAACCTCAATAACATACAGAATATGATCCTGGACTTCAATAGCTCCTTCAACGATGACCACCTTGTAAATAAAAAAAAACAGACCATGAGAGAAAACCTTGGCCCTGCCATTGTTGCTGCCTCCATGGTTGCTGCCAGTGTGGGTGCCAACGATGACAAGTTGCTGGAAAGAATCAAGCCTTTGATTATTTCACAGGGGAACAAGGAAAAGTCATATGTCTTTACTGTTGCCAAAAATGCCTTTGAAAAAATACATAAAAAATCAAAGCAGTTGATGAACAAATCAAATAGAGTTGCATCAGGTGCTTCTGAAAATAGCATGAGCAACACCGATTTCAACAACTCAAAGACTTTGATCATCAATGACCAAGTCACCAGAGAAGATTTGCTATTCAAAAAAGACAGAAGCAATAATTATGCAAGATCTGCAGTGGACCAGAATTTAAACGAACCACAAATTTCATTTGACATTGTTGACAAAATTGGTAACGAAATATCTTCCCAGGTAATGAATTCCACAAAGCTTTTGAACAAAAAAATTCAAAGAGAAAGAGTAAGAAAAACATCTTCCAATGCCAACAAAAACGCCCATGATGAAGAGACCCTGGATGGATCATATTCTATCATAGACAATCTTGGTGTTTCTGATGAAGAAAACAAAATACACAAAATGCCACTGACAAAAAAGATCAAGTCTCTGCAAATGAATTATTTCAAGTGCGAAACACAATTTGTTATTGCCCTGGAATCCATTTCTCAAAGACTAGGAAACGTTCCAAAAGAGGCCAGATTGTCAATGCTGCGTGCAGAGCTGGCCTTGATAAACAGAGACCTGCCTGCTGAGGTTGATATTCCTACCATGCTTCCAAGAAACAAAAGGGGCAAACAACACAAGATTGTGAATATCGTATGCAACGAAGCTCAAGTTCTGAATTCTGCCGAAAAGGTTCCATACCTGCTATTTTTTGAGTACTTGAAAGATGAAGTTGATTATGATCCTACATCCAGCGAAAACCATGAAATCATCAACAAATTGCAAAATGGGAAGAACAACAGCTACATCTTTGATTTGGTGAATGTCACAGACTCAGAAAAACACCTAGAGTCCATGGCCATGGAAACTGCTGGTAGTGCCGGCAAGCCCTTGAATTTTGACGGTACCAACAAAAGAAATTCCATAATAAGCATTGTGGGTAATGCAGCCTACACCAAGGAAGATGCCGTATACAATGACCAAGAAATGGACTTGGGTGACTTTTCAATGGCATCCATAGAGAACGAGGCCTTAAAGGTTCAATCCAGAGCTAACTCTAAGAACAAAAACAAAGGCAGCGTTGGAAACAAAAACATTGACAGACAAAGAAATAAAAAAATGGATGAGTTAGCAACGCAAATGCGTATCAGTGCAATGATGCTTGCTCAATTAGATTCATCCGCAAACGGTTCTGTTGCTTTAGGCCAAACCAGCGCCAACAACAACAAAGAAGAAATCGAACAAATAAGAAAGACGATTATTCAATCCATGAAACAGGCACAAGACCAATTTGGAAATGTTCCTCTGGAAATGCTGACTTTGGATGGCAAGAGCGATTCACAGCTGACAGACAAAGAAGACCTTCAGAAGCCAGGTCTAAGAAAACTGGAAAATGACCTTTTGACTAGTGGTATGATCACTGAGAATCCGGTCACAAGTGACAATGAGGTTGACTTGTACAAGGAAAACCAGCAGCTCAAAACCTCGTCCTCGTATCTAGGTGAGTCGTGGATGGCAAGAAAGGAAAGAATAAAGAGCCAGTCGAAATACGGACACCTGGAGAACTGGGAGTTGTTTTCGGTCATTGCCAAGTCAGGGGATGACCTTAGACAAGAAGCATTTGCGTCTCAGTTGATTTTGGCCATTTCAGACATGTGGTTGGATGCTCGTTTGGAGTTGTGGCTGAAGAGAATGAAGATTCTGATCACCAGCCCAACAACCGGGCTTGTTGAAACAATCACCGATGCTGTCTCCGTTCACTCCATCAAGAAATCTCTGTCTGTCCACATGCAGAACATAGGCACTGCGCCTGTGACCACAACACAAAACGATGAAAACAGCATTGGGTACGTGGCCACCTTGAAGGACCACTTCATACAGTGTTTTGGTCCCGAAAACTCATATGCCTACAAAAAGGCCCAGTACAACTTCGCCACCTCCTTGGCCGGTTATTCTTTGATCTGTTACTTGCTGCAAATTAAAGACAGACACAATGGTAACATCATGATAGACAACGAGGGCCATTTGATACACATTGACTTTGGTTTCATGCTCTCGAACTCGCCTGGTTCTGTTGGGTTCGAAGCGGCCCCGTTCAAGCTCACCTTCGAGTATGTTGACGTTATGGGTGGCTTGGATTCCGAAGCCTTCAAGAAGTTCAAGACATTGCTGAAGGATGGATTTAAGGTTTTGAGAAAGAACTGTGGCCAGATTGTGTCCATGTGTGAGATCATGCAGAAGGAAAGCTTGCAGCCGTGCTTCCAGCTGGGCGAGCAAACCTCAGTGCAGCTGCACCAGAGATTTGCCATGCACCTGAAGTCCGAAAAGGACGTTGATAGATTTGTCGAGGATTACCTGATTGGCAGATCTCTGGGCAGTATGTACACCAGAATCTACGACCAGTTCCAGCTGCTGACCCAAGGTATATACTCATAGTTCATAGAGCTTGTTAGATAGAACTCAGTAGAGTTCATTAACGCTTGTTTTAAATAATCGATTAGTATTTTTTTTTAGCATTTGGTCACATGGCCTTACATGCGTTGTACTGGCCAATGTTTCCGAGTCCTTTTCTCTTTTTTTTTCTTTTCCCTGGCATCTGGATTTTAACATTTTGAATTTTTTTTTTTAATTTTTTCTTAGAAGTTACATTTGCTGAATACCCAATAAAAACCTCCTCAGACTACGTGCACACAGTAATCATGCATTCAATATATAACGTGTTAAACAGGAGATACCTCAATACTATTGCAAACAGCAAGCCTACTGCTTTGAGGTTTACTGGAGAATTCACCCCAGCGTTCGCTTCTCCTACCGCCGTGGACAGCATCTTAAACCCATTTGAAGACAAGACGGTCTTGGACCCAAGAAACATCATAGACCCATATGACCTGAACACAGATTTAGACAGCTCTTTTAAAAACCCGGACTCTAAACTACTGTTAGACAATTTCAACAACATAACCATACCAAAAGACTTGAAGGGCCATCTTAAATCCATTGTGAAGGAGTTTGTCCCGCATAAAAATTGCTTCGGATACGGGTCTGGAGTCTTTCCCCAGCAGGGAAACCAGGACTTCAGCAAAAACCAGATCGACTTGCTCCTGTCTGTGGAAAACCCCTTGGAATGGCACAAGCTGAACATCAAGAAGAATCCAGATCATTACTCCAGTCTGAAGTACACAATAAAAATACCCAAATTGTTTGAGAAAATCCAGGGGATGGGCGCAGACATCTATTTCAATCCCTTTGTGAAGATCAATGGGTCGGAGGTCAAATACGGAATTTTGTCACACACAACCTTGCTCAATGACTTGAAGAACTGGGATACTTTCTACCTAGCTGGGAGACTACAAAAGCCTACAGTCAACCTGTCAACCAAAGGTCTATCCAATGACTTGGAGTTGGGTTATTGGCTGCAGAGAAACCTCATTTCCGCAGCAATTCTAAGCAAAAGGAGATGTTTGACAAAGTATGGATCATCTTTCACTGATCTACAGTTCTTCACTGAGCTTTGTACTTTGTCCTACTTGGGTGATATCAGATTCAAGCTGGGTGGTGAGAATCCAGATAAATCAAAGAATATAGTACTGAAAAACATGAAAAACTTCAAGCTCCTGTACGATGATATACTGAACGAAGTCATGCTGTGGGACGACAAAAAAATGGATATGCATTTGCCCAAAGGATACACACTGGATAACTACGACAGCAAACTGGAAAAGTGCATCGGCAAAAGCTCATACACACAAGCCGTCAAGGGTGTGTTCACTGCTGGAATAGTTAAGTCGTGCAAGTACGCATGGGCTAAAAAGATCAAAGGCTATGAAAAAATAGTTTTGGCGATATATACTATATTCTTTTTACTGTTTATTTCTTGGTTTTCAAACTGGCAAATCTCTTTTCCAAATCGCTAAGTTCGTGTTCAGTTTCTTTCGGCTTTGGTTTTTCTTCTGTAACAGTCTCCTCCTTTGGAAGTTTACTATAAGGGGCGTTGTATGCACGAGCAATCTCAATCAGATAGGCCTCGACTTTGGTTGTGTCTGCAATATTTCTCTGACTTAACTGTAAAAACTTTTGGTCAATGTCTTTACCTACATCGTATGGCTCTTCTCTATCAACTTGTTCCCCATCCTCGGAGTCCTTGTATGGCTCAAATTCTGTTTTTTTTACTTTGAACTTCAATATGGAGTCTACGTATGCTCTTCCAAATTTCAATGTCATGACATCACCAAAGTCTATCAACTCTTTGAACTCAGGGAAATGCAGACTTGCATAAATCAAAGTTCCAATCCCACTGTTCAACCCACCTGGTATTTCGCGCAGCTCCTCTTTGTTCTGTATGGTGTTGTTCAATATTGGTATGCTTACAAGCACCATTTCCGTTAGATTCTCCAGAATTTCAAGCATTTGCACAGTGCAGTCTTCCATAATCATTGCTTCTGTTTTAAAGTACGCCTTTTGCTCTTTGTTCTCATCAGACAGCAGCAAATTGGCAATTTCCCTTTGCGATAGCTTGGCCTGGTATTCTTCTTCTTTGAGTCTGAGTGCTAATCTCTTAAGCAAAGTTTTCAGAAGAACTTTTAGTTTTGCTGCAAATTGTGGATGATTCAAAGGCAAAGTGGCATTCTGCAGTTTAGGATTACGGCTTGACATATTGTGTGTGTGACTTTGGTTTCTATGAAATTGTTTGCTTATCGTGGTTGTTCCCAAGTAGCAAAAAAAAAAAACAAATAAAAAATATTGAGTTATATAATCGGATTTAATCAACAAAAAAGACTCACTAATCAACTACCAAATACTTCTCAGTTATCTCATCAGCTTTCTCGAAGTTGTTACTGTTGACATACAAATGAACCAAGTTGACAGCAGCATGTCTTTTAAACTTGTTGTCTTTATCAGGCAGCAGAACATTCCAATAATGCTTCAGTGCTAGTGTATTCAAACTCAACATCTGGTAAAACTTACCAACATTGTACTCAGACTCCATATGCTCTATGGATCCCTCTCCAAACTTCTTTAGTTGCAAAGATTGATACTGCAGCAGATACTTAACAGCATGAATCATGTAAAAGTTTCTCACCGTAGTTTGTCTTTGCATTGCTTTATGCAGATAGCTCACTGCTATCATATACTTAAGCATCGGCTCTTCATTCAAAATTAAATCTATTTTTAAAAAGTATTGCAAAGCAGCACCATAGGTCTTGGAAGAAAAGAAACATATCCCAAACAAGTAGTAGAGATACGGTGATGGTGTCTTCGTTTGAAAGTTGTAAGTTACCATTTTGTCATTAATTAAAGCAGCGGACCCTGTGACTTTTTTGTTAAACCTAAAGCTGTCAAAGGTCTTGATTGTTCTAAGCACAATTTTTTGCAAGTTCTTATGGCTGACATTCTCTAAACTCGTTTTGCTTCCGTCTTGCAAAACTAGTAGAATCATATGATAGATTTTTCTATTAAACTGGTAAACGTTTATGAAGTTTCTTGCTATATCCCACTGAGAAGCTTCGTCTTCAATAGCAAATCTTATCATCTTCATGTATTTGGTTCTTTGCTCATTACCATAAAAAACATTAATGTCCTCAGCAGTGTCCAGCAATTCCAAACCCTCTTCTTTGTTTCTTTCTCTAGCTATAAAAACAACAAATTCCATGAACAGCTTAAACCAAACGTCAAAGTCCAAACCTCTGACTTCATTAGAATCCCCAATTTCTACCTTTTCTTCTCTGATCAAAGGTGGGGAGGTTTCATTTCCGTTTTGTTCACTTTCAAGTAGCGTAATTTTCTCAATTTTGTAATCCAACAGTCTGTCAAATCTTCTTGTTCTCGAAATAACACCTTCGACTTGGCCCACTCTTCTTTTTAAAAACAAGTTTCTAACAGACGTAAAAATATTTAGCAGATCCGAAACAGTGTCTTGCCAGAGAATAATAGAGTCTTGTTTGTACAATGACAATTTGCTAAACTTTTCCAATACATTAGATTTGATTTTTTCTTCACGTTCCTGTTTGGTCAAAATGTGTGTGGGGGTTGAGTGTTTCTTTTTGACTTTTATGGCATTTTCCATCAATGGGTTGTTAGTCTTGGAATTATCAACCACAATGTTAGGAGTAAATGACGGGGTATTGATATCAACACTGTTTCTGTTGCTTCTAGAGTCTTGAGGAGTTCCTGTATTACTTGCCTTGGCTCTTGTTCTGGTGGCATCGGCATCATTGATCTTGGATCTTTCATCAAGAACTTCTGCTAGCAAATTTTTGTATTCTTCATTTCTCCCAACATAGTGGTATATTTCAGCTAAATTCAATTTGTTGTCTAGCTGATCTGGCTGGAATTGTAAAATCTCTTCATAGCATAACAATGCAGAATCATATTTCCTTAGCATTTTGAAGCATTTACCAATTTTTTTATAAAAGACAACATCTTTTTCATAACTGTCATCTAATAGCATTGGGTTCAAATATTCTAAAGCATCTTCATATTGATCCACATCAGCCAAGTTTTTACCAGCAACATAAAACAAGTCGTAGAAATCGGCAGGATTTTCTTCCTCTAGCAAAAAAGCAAAATGGAACTTTGCCTCGTCAATTTGTTTGTTTTTCAATCTTAAAACCCCCAATCTGATTCTGATATCAATAGGCAAGTTGTATTCTTTATAAATTTTCTCTTCCTCCGGCAAATCTCTATAAGCTTCAATGAATTCTCTTCTATCATCAAACTCAACATCGTTGCTGTTGTAATTTATAGTATTCCAAAATGTTTGAGATTCTCTGAACTCTATGAATCTGGCAATATCTTTCAAAATTTGAATGTTGTGTCTGGGCTCATTTTGCTTACTAACGGGCATATCCAGCATCAAATCAACCATTATATTCAGAGCAGACCAATCAAAGGTCATACATTGATACTTCTCAACTTTTTTGATAGGAACGCCTGCAAACTCCCCTTCTACTTCAATGTCATTGTCTTCTTCATCATCGTCCTCATCTTCATCTGAATCAAGAGCACTCTCTCTAAATTTAGTCAAAAATTCTCTCTTTCTGATGTTTTGGTTGTAAATGTCGATGTAAATGTCAACTGCCTTTTGCTGTTTTCCTGTTCTATTCAATAGTGTTACATATTCTGTTATAATACTTGTATCCCAAGGGTACTTAATAAACAGTTTGTTGAACCCATCAATAGCTTTATTTACGTGGCCTGTGATGCTGCATAGTTTAGATCTTTCAAACAAGGATTCATCATCGGTGCTGTCAAGTTGTAATACTTTGTTGAAACAATACAATGCTTGAGTCACATGGTTCAAGTTTAAAGACAGCATGGCAACTTCTTTCCAAAATTCAAAATCATTTGGATTCAAATGAGCTCCTAGCATCCAGATACTACAACAATCATTCAGTCTATTTTGTTGTTGATAAATATCACCTAAAGTTTTATAAGCTCCAAACTGATTTGAATCTTGTTTGATAATCTCTGAAAAGAGCTCTTCAGCAAGTTTTAAATCCATTGAAACGTAGGCCTCATTGGCTCTAGCCATAAGACCTGACAACTCAGGATTGATCTTTGCTGCCAGTTTCTTGTATCCAGAATATTTCTTCTTCTTTTTAGCTTTGTCTTTAGGATTGGTTTTCTTCCTTGGCTTAAAGTTATTGGCTTCTCTCATAGCATCCAAAAACTCTTCCTCTTCCTCTGACTCTTCGCTGCTGTCATCAGAATCTTCATGGTTTACATTGTTATCTGTCTTTGATGATTTTCTCTTCCTAGATCCAGAATTGCTAGCCTTAGCTATTTTCTTTTGCCTTTCTTCAAACTCCTCATCATCTGTAAATTCCGCCAGTAGATCAAATTCTTCAGGATTGATGTTACCAAATTCGCCGGCATAGGGTATGTACATTTGACTATCATCATCTTCATATTCGTCATTTGATGAATGTTCATCTTCAGATGCATTGAAGTCCATTAGATTAGACTCATTGGCTAAACCATCAACCATTCCATCGTTATGGTTGAGATTCTCCTCACTAAATGCATTGTTCATATTTAGTAAACTATGAACTTTTGTGTTGGTGTTTGCTTTGTTTGGGGACTAATCAAGAAAAAACAACTAAAAGAAGGATATCTCCTAAAGCGCGTTTTTGCCTGTTGTTGTTTATACCTTAAACAAGGTTTTACTCGAGGAAAAAAATCACACTTATAAGTTTAATGGAAGAAACCAGCACGTGCCATATGTGCGTAGCGTTAACCTTTTTTTTTTTTTTTGGTTAAAATCACACTCCCACACAATCTACACGTAATTGTTGAAAGCACAAAGTCTAACAAAACACCAAGAAATAAAACCCACATAAATAATCCAACATGTTCAATACATTTCCTAGCTTTAATCAAGGTATGCAGTTTAATTACATGCCTGAGTCCACAGAGTTCAAAGAAAACTATAGACTATATCCTGTTTCATACCTTCCAAACAATGTAAGCGCAGAAAAGAAAAAATCCTTAAACCACTCAGGAAAGATCATATTACCACCTTCAGCATTGACAAAATTGTCCTTCTTGGAGATTTCATACCCAATGTTATTTGAAGTCCAGTCCAATGTCTCTTTCAAGGTAACTAATGCCGGTGTTTTGGAATTTATCGCTGAAGAAGGCCGGGTTTATTTGCCTGATTGGATTATCGACCAGCTAGAAGCCCCTATTACGTCAACAGTTACAATCAAGTCTGTTGCTTTGCCAAAGGCAACTTTTGTGAAATTGGAGCCTCAATCTGTCGATTTCCTAGAGATCGAAAATCCAAAAGTAGTTTTAGAAAGTTGTTTGAGAAATTACTCTGCTTTGAAGAAAGATGATATTATTCATATTGACTTTAACGATAACCTGTATAAAATCAAGATAACGGATTTGAAACCAAACCCACAAGGTTCTTGTATTGTTGAAACTGACTTGGTTACTGATTTTGATCCACCAAAAGGTTATGTCGAGCCTGACTACAAGAAGATGAAGGAAGAGAAAGAAAAGGAGGAGGAAGAAAGAAAGAAAAATATGGTTGAACAAGATCCTAGCATAAACTCGATGTCTAAGAGATTGTTTATACCTGCTTTAAACAAGCCTCTTATAGGTGCAGAGAGCTTTAAAAGCGAGGGTGTTAAGTTAAATGGCAAAAAAATAGACAACGACAAAGATACAAAAAAGATTATAGATACAGTAAAGACCCATGATGACTTGAGACAAATTGTCAACAATACCGAAATAAAGCCATTCCCACTAGAAGACGGTGTTTTGTTCTTTGGGTTCCCTTACATACCACCAAAGAAAGGTGATTTAGTAGATGAAATAGAAGCTAATGATAACTTTGCTGGTGAAGGTCAAAAGCTTAAGAAGAAGAATAAAAGAAAAATCAACAGAGGCGGAAATGAAGTGTCAACTAATGACGTGAATGGCGATCCCGAACATGAAACACGCAAGTCTCCTAGAACTTGATGATGTAGTAAATGAAATTGTATATGATCGGAAAACCAATGCTTATTACCAAAGTAGCAAATATATACCTCTCGTTTAATCATCTAAAGTTACATATTTATGCAATGTGGCTAGTCTTGAAATCAACTCGCTTCCTCTGTATTCGCCATCCGAATCTTCAAAGTTATCATTGCTTCCATCTTCCAAGTTATCAAAATCAGTAACCGATACAGAGCTTCTTCTTCTAACTCTTTTCTTAAGCTTATCGTTCTCAGCAGGTATCTCGGTAATCATCTTGATAGATTCAAAATTCAAGTCTCTAGCCATAAACCCATATCTGAACGCGTGATAACCACAAAGAACCTTAGTTATTTTGATAAGCTCTTCTGAAAACTCAATAATTTCAGATAATTGTGAGTTTACACTGTTCCACACCAGTAATTTGTCCGTTAAGAAGGAAACAGAGTATGCTTCGTAAATTTCGGATGATGATCTTTTAGCCATACTATGAGACTTTGCTTGTGAAGCTTGATCAAAGATTTCCTTGATGCTGTCTGTCATTTTTCTGTGAGCGTTTCTTGAAGACAACATGTTAGGAGGTAGCGGAGACTTATTTCCCAGTGATAATGAAATGACTTTCAAGTTGTTCATCAAGTTGAGAATTGTTGACTGTCTGTGCTTGAAGACTTGAGGCTGCTCATTCAAAGTATGGAGAAGCTCTGTAGAGTTAAACTTCATAGCCTCAATCAACTGACATCTTTCTACCAAGTACTTTGATGATTTGAATACATTCTTCAAATACCGGATCTAGAGGTCTGTATTCACCTTTCATTTTGGGTTCGTGTTTCAAGAATGTCTTGAATTCAGTCATTTTAGATAGAGAGTGCTCAATAGAGTGAATCATCTTGTTGAATTTTTTGTGCTCTTCAGCAGAAACACCTATGTAGTTGTAGTTTGAGTTTTTATCAACACCTGGGAAGCAAATATTAATCATCTTTGATACGGTATTAACAGAATAACTCATTTCATTGAACAAACCAAGTCTACACCTCAAAGGAAATATAGTATTTTGAACAATTAAAGCTACTATACCACCGACACAGGCAAAGCATCTCTTTGCAAAGTTCTGCTTTATGTTGTTGGAATCCATGGAAGCATCAAACACTACATAAATGGTAATGATGTAGATGATCGCCGACTTTAGATACTTTGGAGCTCCCAAAAAGTAATGGAAACCTGGAATTGCAAAGAACAGGGAAGATACTATAATACAAGCAACAATTCTTCCATAGTTGGTTGTAGCTTTGCTTCCGTAGATCAAATATGTTATGTAAGAGAAAATGGAACCAAATACAACCCCAAATATTCTCAAAAACGTCACATAGAATGTTGCCCCACTACTTGGCTCTAAAGACAATACTGCAACGAAAGCAACCCACGGATTGTGCATATTTGTTGACCATCTTCTAGCCTCAGGCATGAACTGCACAAAGGTACATACAGTGATTGTGATCGTAACTTGCAAACCAAAGATGATATGAGGTATATTAGCGTTGCTGAAAAGAGCTTTAAAATGAGGCAGTGAGGGTAATGTTGGTGCAGCATTAAACTTTTGAGATTCGGATTTCAAACCAGAGTTGTTTTGGAAAGACTTTGTGAATAGATTGATGTGCAACTTTTTGAATCTTGATGATTGTCTATGTTGAAGCAGGTTTACCGCTTGGTCCATCATTATTAAAGATCTTTCAGCCAAGTTCTTGAAGTTGATTACAAAAGTAGACAGCAAAAACATTTCATCTTCTAAAGAAATAGAGCGATATTGCTCTCTGACAGTGTTGTTGAAGTTTTGGAATTCGAAAGACAAGAATGTAATGGTGTCTTGTAAGATAATCTTTTTGTTTTCTATGTTTGCAATTAGCTCGTTTATATCTGACTCCTGGTGTTTTTTGTTTGATTTGACGTAGCAGTGGTCCACTGTTTCTGCAATTAGATGCAAAGATTCAAAAACTTGTTTATGCAAACTGTCTATAGGCTTTGTTACTGCTAACATTAGCTCCTTAACAGTTGTAGTGTTCACATACTCAATGTCTCTTTCAACAGTCAAAAAGTCCATGGATTTATCATTTGTTAGCCCTAAATACAGAACCTGGCATGAGTTCACCAACCCATAGATATTGGGTAGTACTCTATTCAGCTCATCTAGTAAAACATCGACAGATTTTGGGGGAATATGGGAATACGAAATTTCGTATACAGATTCTTTAAATACATCATTGGTAACGGTACTTGCTGCTTTCAGCTTGGTTTTGTTTGCCAAAATATCCTTCAATTGGGTTTGTATATCATCCAAGTTATCATCTTTGTTGATATCCTTCATTTGGTGCCAGAACTGGTTGGTTTTTGTCAGTTGCATTTCGATTTGCTTAATCACATCTTTTACCGATAGCCCAAGCTGTGTGCTACCAAACTCCGGAAACAGTGCAACGTTCCAAAAAAAGGCCATAGCAATACCCAATAAAAAGGGTACCAAGTATGCTTTACTTAGTTCTCTTGCATCAACATTCAGCTGTTCGGAGAAAGCGAAATGCACAACCAAAAATGTAGGGAAGACTATGGAGAAGTATGTATGGTTAACGGATCTCATCCACCCGTGATACATCAACATAAAGAACTCAAAGACATAAAGAATGGCCAATGCGGCTTGATAACGGTTATACTCATGTTTGAGCAGCCAGTTGTCACTTTGGGTCTTGTCGGTCAAACACGCTCTAGCGATTTCTCTGGCTATCAGCGCCCAAACCAAACCTGTGGATAAACCAAAAATACAATTTATGGCATGCTTCAAAGTGGCTGAGAATCTTCTTCCTGGATGCACAATGACCGCTATAAGTGGTAAAAAAGCTGGTTCAAGCCCCAGTTTGTTGTCGATGTTGGTGATCAATGTGAAAATGAAACAGACAGTTAGATGCATTGTGCATTTTATGACTCTCCTGCACAGAATTGGGGAGTAGTTGACCTTCTGGCAGACAAGATCAATAACGTTTCTCATCTTTGTGGTAGATGGTATTTGTTTGGTGTTTGCAAACTTACGTATTTTTGATTTTATTACTGCAGTGAGCAGTAAATGAGGTTTAGCTTTCCTTTTAAATCTTCTGGGATTTAAAAAAGGAAAAAAAAAAGTCAATAACTTAGGCTGACTTCTTTGTTTTTTCACCCCGCTCGTATATATTATCCCAACCGGCATATCACATGACTATATTTTTTGTTCATGAAAAAAATAGAACAAAACGACTTCCATGGTAAATAAGACTAAGTCGGTTTAATGGTATACAGTTCAAAATCTTACATTATGTGCTTATTCTTTAAAAACAATGCTACAAAAGCTGAATATATTTATGTTTAACTAATATGTACAGTTTCATGGCTTGAAGTCAACTTCCCTCAAACCAATAGAGCCACCAAGTTTTTCCCATCTCTCGTAGTTCTCAACTCTTCTGCTTTCGACTTTTTGTTTGAAATCAGGCCAGTAGGTATCGTGGTTATAGTCGAACTTCAAATCACCACCATAGTGGTAGTCCAAGTTATGTGGGTCTATTCTGTTTGTGAAAGGCTCATCAAAGACTAATCTTTGTTTGGTGTTCGGATCAATCAATGGAGTCATGATTTTCAATAGAGCATATCCGATCCATGGAATGTTGATGAAAACAGCAGTGCCCAGAGTCTCTGGGTAATAGGTTTGACAAATGTGGAGGCACTGTTTGGCTATGTGTAATGGAGTCATCTTTCTCTTTTTAACGACACCCTCAACTTCCGGGTAGTGCTTGAAGTCAACCAAGATGGTTACCTTGGTGACGTACTTTGGATTCAGCAGAACACACTGATCAATCATGAATATCATTTGCTGGACCTGTCTTTCAGTAGGCTGGGTGTTTTGAAGACCATCCTTCATGTATAGCAAAACAGACCCGTTCTTATCGTACCCTAGGATTATTTGCTTACCTGTTGTGTTTTCAGGCTCTATCAAATCGCAGTTGACATTGGTGTCCTTCAAGGCAGGGTCATAAGTCAGCCCGAACTCTCTTCTCCAAACTAGAGTCTCAACAAGCTTTAGTATGGTGTTTTGTTTGTCCCACTTGCAGCCAATAAGGAATCTAATGAAGCACTCTCTGGTCAAAAAGAACTTCTCATAGCTGCTCAATGGTGTAAAACCTTCAGTATCAAAATGTTTATCCGCGGCTTTTTTCCAGGAGTCAGTTTTCAACTCAGAAGGAATTTTGAACTCTGGGTCACTGAAAAAGCTCAAAACTTCGTCATATAGCTTGTTTTGTGTTTCTGTTAGCTTAGCATCGTTTTCTTCGTATTTTGCTTTCAATTCTGGTAAGCTTTCTTTGTAGGTCTTAGGTAACTCGGCTGCTTCTGAATCTGCCGCTAATGGCATTTTGTCAATAGGAATCAAGGACTTGTCATCCGGAGACTTAGCTTCGTTTTGTTTGTTAC
Organism: Hanseniaspora meyeri; assembly: GCA_030370665.1. Taxonomy (NCBI): domain Eukaryota; kingdom Fungi; phylum Ascomycota; class Saccharomycetes; order Saccharomycodales; family Saccharomycodaceae; genus Hanseniaspora; species Hanseniaspora meyeri. Next base: position 172,123 of record CP113884.1, on the reverse strand, counting down.
TGCTAGAAAAGAACCCCATTGCTTTGGTATGAGTGGATGTATGTACAGGTTTTTGGTTTGTATTTTGCTTTTATGTAATAATGGAATTAACTTATAACAACCAAATGGGCCAAAAAAAAAAAAACATGCGGACACTTTTACCAGGATAATATTCACGCAACCTTTGTAAAATTTTAAATGCTGTTCTTCCGGGAAGCTTGGCTATCGGCTAATATCAAACACGACTCTTCCTGTGGCTGAAATTATTGAATTGGTGGTGTTGGGATATTCAAATGCAATGCCTTGTCTCATTTTATTTGTAAAAAAGAAAAAAAATACTAATAATAAAAAAAGTTTCTATTCATATATACTAGTTCAATACCCACATCCAGATAAACTGCCATATGAAACCGTAGAAGAATAAGAAGTAGTTGCAATTTCTCAAATCTGTTTTCTATCAACAATCCCATTCCCGCCTTGTAGGCCTGGTACCACTACATGGAATTTAACATTTCTCAAAAGGAATATACCAAACATGAACAACACGTATCCTTTGAATACGAAGGCTAGCTTGCTGTTTTCAATCCACTGATTAATCATCAAGTTGCAGTTCAACGGGATGTATTTGTAGCCCACAAAACAGATTAGATCAACTATGGAGCCATTGGTTGTGGCTGTTGAGGAAGGGACAATCAAGTAAATACCCAGTTTTAAAATCAGCAAGTCCAATAGGGACATTGCGAGTGTGGCACTCATCTTGGAGTAAAGGAACTTGGGGTCGTATTGTCCTATGAGTCCTTTGGTGAAATTCCAAATCAGAATGTATGTGATCAAAGACATGATTGGCAGGTACATGTCCGGAGCATTGACGTTGTCTCTAGGAAGGACTATGCTGTTGTTTCTGACATCAGTTGTGGTGGTCCACGATTTGTTTAAGAATGGACACAGAATTATCTTCATCTTCTGCAAGACATATTGGTTGCTTACTTGGAAGTATTGAGACAAGTTGTCAAAGGTTGTTCCGTTTGTTAGTTTATTCATTGCTGCTGATGGATCAACACTGTTGCCATTGAAAAAGTTTCCTATAGCCTTGGATCCTAGCTGATAGGCTAGTTGGGTTTTAGGATCCTGAATGAAGTTTGGGTTTTGTTGTGGTATGTTGTTTTGGCTGACAAACTGTGGTTGGACAGGGTATTGTTGCTGGTTTCCAAATTGCTGTTGGTTTGTGAATTGCTGTTGGTTGCCAAATTGCTGTTGGTTGGTAAACTGTTGTTGCTGGAATGATCTCTGCTTCATTGAAGCATCATCTGTACCGAAGTGTGCGTAAGGATTTGACATTCTGTTCTTTTATGTAGAGTCAGTAGGCAAAAAAAAAGCAAGAATCGGTATAATCTGCTATAATCTGTTTTTGTTTTTGGAGTTACTATTTCTCTTCCCTTTAATAAAGTCTTTAGTTTAATCAATGATCTGTTAGCTGTTAACACCTTTAAAATTAGCAAACAAAAAATTTTCTATTTCTTTTTTTTCCCCTTCGGAGTAAATAAAAACGAGAAGCGTTTACCAGGAAGATATTATTTTCTTGGAGTAATCGTACTCGGTATCCTATTTGGGCTGTTTGGTGTGCGGGTAAACACTATAACATTTGAATTTTAGAATTAAGTAATCATCAGCAACACACAATAACAATATTTATATTAACATTGTTGCATCATTATTTACATTGCTTAAACCATGTTTTAAACAACCAATCTCTAATATCGCTGTCTCCACTCTGTTATTACTAACAAAAAATCACTCAGTTAGTGCCTACAAAATAAAACTGACGCGTCACTTCTGCCCCCATTGGCAATCCTTTTTCTTTGTTGGGGGAAAAAGTTCATAGAAAATTTTTCGCGGTTGTTCACGTAAGCATTAGGTTACTTTTGCTGCAAATTAATCATATGTGAATTTACATATCTCTGTCAATAATAAGAATACTATATCTAAACCCAAAAAACCAAAATAACTATAAGTATATGTCTAACGTACACTTTAAACCAAATCAACAAAGGTCTGGCTCATCAAGAGTATCTGAATCATCAAGGCTGATCCATCAGTACCAAGTCACATCTGAGATCGATGCCAAGTTTGACTTCAACCAAGTCCCTGCAAACAGTGCCGAAAAAGTAGGTTGGCTTTCCAACATTCATCCTATTCTATCAAACGACATTGACACCGAAACAGGTGAGATGAACTCAATGAATGGTGTGAGCGGTGTTGACCTATACTGGCTTGATATAGAAGGTGGGTACTACAAGACTACACATTTTTTCAAGCCATATCTCTTTGTCCTACTTAACGAAAACTTAAACAGTTTGCTTGCAGAAAACATTGACAAAGTGTTTAATGGCTTGTGAACAGTTCTTAAAAAGAGAGATTGCTGGGATACAAGATTTGAAGATCATGGATAGAGAAGATCTGAAAATGGACAATCATTTAATTGGTTTACAAAGAAAAATGATAAAAATCACCTTTGGCTCTGAATTAGAAATGAACCAGGCTAGATTCAGACTTAATAGGCTTATAGCCACCAACGTCGCCAATTACGGTGACAATGGACACATAAGTTCTTCTAAGCCAGAAGACTTCATTGTTGATATAAGAGAATTCGATGTTCCTTTCCATACCAGAGTAATGATCGATATAGACTTGAGAGTTGGTAAGTGGTTTACCTACAAAAACGGCACATACACTCCTTACAATGATAGACAAACTTTTCCGGATCCTGTGGTTTTGGCCTTTGATATCGAAACAGCCAAGGCTCCTCTGAAATTTCCTGATGCTGAATACGATCCTATAATGATGATTTCGTATATGATTGATGGAGAAGGTTTTTTAATCACAAATAGAGAAATTATATCGAAGGATATTGACGATTTTGAATACACACCAAAACCGGAATTGAAAGGTGACTTCACGATCTTCAATGAGGACGACGAAAAGGCAATGATCCTAAGGTTCTTTGAACACATACAAGAAGTCAAGCCTACTATTATTGCAACTTATAACGGTGACTTCTTTGACTGGCCATACCTCGATAAAAGAGCTACTATTAATGAGGTATCGATGTATGAAGAAATTGGATTTAGACTTGACAAGCAAACAGACACTTATAACTCATCGTACTGTTGCCACATGGATTGTTTTGCTTGGGTCAACAGAGATTCTTACCTGCCTCAAGGTTCAAGAGGTTTGAAAGCTGTCACAAGATTAAAACTTGGTTATGATCCATTAGAACTGGACCCCGAATTAATGACTCCGTATGCTTACGAACAGCCCCAAAAGCTATCAGAGTACTCGGTATCGGATGCCGTTGCCACATACTACTTGTACATGAAGTATGTTCACCCATTTATCTTTTCCTTGTGTACAATTATTCCTCTGAACCCTGATGAAACCTTAAGAAAAGGAACAGGTACTTTGTGTGAAATGCTTTTAATGGTTGAAGCTTACAAGGGAAACATTGTTTTCCCCAATAAATACAAAGCACCTGTTGAAAAGTTTTATGATGGTCACTTGCTGCTTAATGAAACCTACTCTGGTGGTAAAGTTTTGGCTGTAGAGTCAGGGGTCTTTAGATCTGATTTGGAATATGACTTCAATATTGACCCGGATACTATCAAAGAGTTCATTAGAGATATTCCTGACATTATCAAATTCTTTGTCACTCAAGAATGTTCAGCTGACTTTGACAAAGTAACAAACTTGGATGCAGTCAAGGAACAAATAACGGAAAAGCTAAATGACTTAATACAAAATCCTAAAAGATTTGAAAAACCTTTGATCTATCACATTGATGTTGCCTCTATGTACCCTAACATCATGATTACCAATAGACTGCAGCCAGATTCCATGAAAACTGAGCATGACTGTGCGAAATGTGATTTCAACTCCATTGACAAAACCTGTGATCGTAGGTTGGAATGGAAGTGGAGAGGTGACTACCTACCTGCTGGTCAAGAAGATTATGGTATGATCAGAAAACAGCTTCAACAAGAAACATTCTCTATTCCAAATCCAGATAGATATGCTAAACTGAAAAAAATACAGGGAACATGGGATGACTTGTCACACGAAAGACAAGTTGATGAAATCAAAAAGAGATTAACTGAATTCTCTGTTAAGTCATACAAAAAAAACAGAATCGTCAAAGAAACAGTGAGAGAATCCATTGTTTGCCAAAGAGAGAATCCTTTTTATGCCTCCACTGTTAGAGAATTCAGAGACAGAAGATATCATTTCAAAGGACTGGCCAAGAAAGAGTTCCAAAATTACAGAAAAATCCCTGCAGATCAAAAGGACTTGAGAGACGAAACTATGAAAAAGCACGTTTTGAATGATTCTCTTCAACTGGCCCATAAAGTTATTTTGAACTCTTTCTACGGTTATGTTATGAGAAAGGGTTCAAGATGGTACTCTATGGAAATGGGTGGTATAACGTGTTATACTGGTTCAAAAATTATTACAATGGCCAATGGTGTTATTACTAAAATTGGTAGACCACTGGAACTGGACACCGATGGTATTTGGTGTATCTTGCCAAGCTCCTTCCCTGAAGACTACAAAATCAAATTGGAAAATGGAAAAACCTTGACGATGCCTTTTATTGGTTCTTTGATGAATGAAAGAGTTTACAAGAACTTTACCAACGACCAGTACCATACTGCGGACAACCAAGTAACCAGTGAAAATAGTATTCTGTTTGAAGTTGATGGTCCATATAAAGCGATGATTTTGCCGAGCTCTCAAAAAGAGGGTGAAGGTATCAAAAAAAGATACGCCGTCTTTGATGAAAATGACAAATTGGTCGAATTAAAAGGTTTTGAATTGAAAAGAAGAGGTGAACTGCAATTGGTAAAGAACTTTCAAAATGATTTATTCAAACAGTTCTTGAAGGGTGACACATTAGAAGAATGTTACAAGGAAGTCGCCAAAGTTGCTGATCGTTGGCTTGATATTGTTTTCAATAAAGGTAGAAACTTGGAAGATGAAGATCTGATTGAATTGATTTGTGAAAATAAATCCATGGCCAAGCCTCTTTTAGAGTATGGTGACTTAAAGTCTACTTCCATAACTACTGCTAAGAGATTAGGTGAATTCCTGGGAGAAGAAACTGTCAAAGATAAAGGTTTGCAGGTCAAGTATATTATTGCCAACAAACCAGCCGGATCTAAAACAACCGAAAGGGCTGTTCCAGTTGCCATTTTTTCACATGAAGACCCAGCCATTAAGGAAAGATTTTTGAAGAAGTGGTTGAAAGGACAATAGTTTGCAAAGTTTGGATCCAAGAGATATAATTGATTGGGAATATTACAAAGAAAGACTATCAGCTACTATCAAGAAAATTATTACAATTCCAGCAGCTCTGCAAAAAGTGGACAACCCTGTTCCAAGAGTTGAACATCCGGATTGGTTAAACAGACAAATTGCCGCCAGAAAGTATAAGCAAACTAATGTAACTGATTTCTTCAATTTTTCCAAAAAAGAAGTAGACATTGAAGACATCAATAACAGAAACGCAGCTCTGAATGATAGAAAAAGAAAAATCACTGATCTTGATATTCAAGAAAATTTGATAACAGATGCTGATGACTCCGAAAAGGAAATGTTTGATATTAAAAAGTGTCCTAATCCAATGACAAATTACTCTGAGTTTTTGCAATTCAACAAAAGGATGTGGATCCACCAAGAAAAGCAAAGACAGGCTAAAAAGACTTTGTTTGGGAAAAAGATCAATTTGAAGCAAAAGTCATTGCCATTCAGCTCTAAGCAAACCAAGACCACATCTGGTTTGGCTGATAGCTTGAATCAATGGATTGTTCTGGACTACAAACCGGACCCAAAAAACAGAAACGTGACTATAGCAACCATATGCACCGGTGACAAACTCAACAATATTAAGATTAAAACACCAAAACATTTCTACTTTTTGAGTGACAATAAAAACTTAACTAAGGAGACTTTACATGATGAGGACCTCACAACTTTAAAACTTTCTGAAAAAATACACGCAGATGCTATGGAAAACGAATACTTGTATGAAGTCACTACCACTCACGAGCACTATGACAACATGATGGATGATTCCAAGTCATTTATCCATAAATACAAATTATTAGAAAGTGGCTTAGGTTCTGTTGATAGGCTTATTATTCTTTTGGGTGGTGCTATAAGATGCAAGAATCTAAAGATTATGAACAATGGTTTAAGACATGGATTTGAAATAGAAGACTTAGATTCAGTTGACTCTGTTTCCTTGCAACTATCCAGTGGTTCAAAGGGTATCACTGAGGTTGGTTATGCTTTACCAGGAGTAGATTTAATCAACATGAATTTCAGCAAAACGACTTTGGGCTATGTCACTTTTTCTGTTATGTACGAATTTACCGATGAGTTTGGTGATTCAAGCAAAACATTAAAGGTTATTGTATTAAAACCAAGTGAGGGTTCCAATCCTTTGAACAGTGGGGTTTTCAAAAATAAATTTGCCAATGAAGAAAATCTGGAATTTGAAATTGTTGAACAAACTTCCAGCTCTAGACACTTCTTCAACACTTTGAACAAGCTCTTAACTGAACTGCTAGCTGATATCTCAAGCAACGCCATTTTTATGTTGAATGATGATTCCATTACCAGCAAGTTGAAACCACTTTATGGAAAATATCCAATTATTATCACATCATTGGTAAATAAACCGGTTAAAGTGTCTTTACAAAACTATAGCAACAAATTGGCCAACATTGTTTTCAAATCAAATCAAAACTATATTAATCAATACAAAAGTCTGTGTGATATTGCCTTTTTGAACAAACTGCCAGTAACAAAGTTGAATGACGATGTGAAGATCATGGATTATATTTTTGGGCAGAAACTCTTGTCTCAAAATTTTGTTTTGGATTGGGACAATGACAGAAAAAGAGAAAAAGAATATGTCTCTCATAGTTCCAAACTGAAAAATGATGAAATACTGTATCCTGGTGTTTACTCTCAAGTGACTGTAAAAATCAGAGTCAAAAACCAGTTGTTGAACACCATTTTGACTTCTAATATGCTGTTAAACGATGTCGATTTGTCAACACAAGGTGACATCAATGGTAAAGTTTTACAGCAATTGTCAATGTTCAGACAAATGGTTAAGGACATTTACAATTCCGAGCACAACTACACATTACTGAATTTGTTGGAACCGTGGTTACACTCTACAAGATCTAGTTTGACTACGGATAGCCTTTTAAAAATTATAAATCAATTGGTATCAAAATCTAAAAGTGTTTTAAAGAAACAGCTTGCAAAGGATTGTAGATTGTTATATTTTGCCAGTGAAAAGGAAAAAAGCTCAGATATCAACTGTATGATATCCATAGAAAACAGATATGACATCAAAAATAGTATCACTTTCACCAACTACATTTTGAGTAATTTACCTGCAGAAAATCCGTTACTAAGCTTTATTTTGCCGGTACCTCTTAGAATATATGACATGTTGATCTTCAAAAACATGGATCACTACATGGGCCATTACATCAAAGACAAGGACGGTGTGCCTATACAAAGTCAGCCTCTCAAAAACTTCAAAGGAATTTCTGAAGATGAAATGGAATATGCTTTAGACTTTAAGTGGATAACCAAGTCCTTGTTGCCGGAAATATACAAGAAAGAATTCGACAACTGGTCATTAATTATCTTTGATTGTTTGCTAAAACGTAAAGCTGAAAATGATAACAAGGTGGATGGCTATATCCAGATGTTTGCCAAAGAGCTATATGAGAGAATCGAAAGGCTATGGCACAGACAAATGGAATCCATCATAAAACCAGAAATGAGTTCTCAATACGAAATCCACAATTTGCCTGGTCTGTCATTGAAGATGGGGTCCAATAGTGCACCAAGCAATGCATCTAGACTAAAAAACGTAGTGAACGATCCACTGATCAATATGTGTAACTTGCTCAACGAGATGATTACTTTGAATATGGAAGATTTGGAAGCAAGAAAACTAAGAAAGGGTATCTTATCTATCTTTGAAATAAAGGAATTTGCGTTGGAAGGTCAGCCATTGAGTTTGTCTGTATTCAACATAGGTGAATTGATATGTAACCATTGCTTCCAATACCAAGAGATTACTAACAAAACAGTCATTGAAAACAGCAAAGCCAACGAAATTGGCGCAATATGCTGCACAGATTGCAAAAAGAAAATAGAAACAGAAGTTATTGTTAATTTGCTAATATCGAAGGCGCATGCTTTGATTGCTGAGTATAACGAACAAGATTTGAGATGTATGAAATGTGGATCGATCAAAGAAGATCTAATGTCTATGCATTGTGAGTGTTCCGGGTTCTATAAATTAGCGGATGATGGAAACATTCATAACAAGATGAAGCTGCTGTCAGATTGTGGTGATTTCTTGAATCTGAACATAAAAGCTGTTTTGGAGAATATGATGTAGATAAGGTATGATTTTATTTATTAGAAGCTATTTATTGAATTATTTGATGTGTTTTTCAAGTTAGAATTGCTAATTTCGTGATGACGCTTGCAAGCAGTTAAAATTGTTTACTTTTTTTTTTGAAAAAAAAAACGGCAGAGAAAATATAAGTTGTGTTTCTTTAGATGATGAAATAATCGATGACAAAGAAAGAACAAAGTTGAATAACCAAACACCACTAATACTTTGCTTTGCATAATGCCTAATACATCTCAAAACGATATAACAGAAGATGAAAATGATAATTGCCAAGATGCCTACACCGGCGATGATGAAATTATACATGAACATCCTGTTGAGGATATTGACCAAATGAACCAAATGTATGAGAACTACCAAGATTTATCGGAGAATGAAGAAGACTCTCATGCAGCCGATTACATAGAAAACGCCAACAAAGCCAAGGAGGCACATGAAACTTTTGAAGTTGAATTTCGAGAGCAGCAAACGTCCATTTTGACCTCGTTTTTGGATATCTACAAACAACCAGATTCATTCCCATTACTGCTGTTCGTATGCGGACCACCAAGCAGTGGGGCAGACTATACCATCAAGAGAATGTTGAAACACTTCCACAAAGCCACGGAAAACTTTGATTATATAACCATCAAGAAGAGTTCAATCATCGACTTCAAGGGGTTTCTGAAAACAACTGCCAGAGAACTCCATAACCTCTTGGATCACAAATACAAAGCCAACTTGTCGAAGGTTTTTGATTCTGAGCTGAAAGGCAAGGTTTTCAAGCGGAACTCAGCAGCAAAATCAAGTTTAACGACTCATGCAAAGTCTGGTTTGGATTCAAGAGCAATGGAATCGTTTTCAAATTTCAGAGACTATGTGCACAATCTGCTGCTATTCTTCAATTCGATAGCCGAAGATAGCGAGCATAGATCGATATACATTCACCTTCAGGAATATGACCTATTTCAGCAAGTTGATTACCACACTTTGTCCAGAATGGTGAAGATCTTTGAAGGATTGTCGGGATCTATTTTCCACATAAAAATCATAGCCTCATTCTCCCAACCTGTTCTGATGACCCAGTATTTGGGAAGCAACCTCACGCCGGCTATTGTGAACTTTCCCAGATACACGGAGAAAGAGCTTCAGCAGATACTAATGAAATACACATGCAAGGAGCTTTTGGAAGAAAACTCTCAGTTTGGAACGAGTTTTATCAAGTTCTGTGTAGAGAGCTTCATAGACATGGTTGGAATAAACATCAATTTGTTCACATTGCTGATCAAAAGAAAGTTCAACGAGTCTCTTGATCAAATCCATGCTTATGACTTTGATTTTTTGAAATTTTTGAAGAAGAACAAGCACATTTTCAAGGAAGTATACAATTTCAATGAAGAAGAAAACGACGGCTCTGTCCTTGATCAGAATGGAAGTGGAGAACAGGCAGGAACCAAAAAACAAAAACTGCTGCCGGGAATGGAACGTTATGTAGACTACTGTTTAGTGACCAAGTATGTGATAATTGCATCTTACTACTGCTCCCATTTTGCTGAGAAGTTTGATGGAGTCTATTTTGTGAAAGACACTGATGAAATAAACTCACTGGACCTGCCAAAATCAGCATCCACAAGCTCATCGTCAGCAAAGGCCAAAAGAGAACCGTTAAAGGCTCCAAAGGGGTTTGAGTTTGAAAGACTGCTGTATGTTTTCAACATACTCTTTTACCAGGACAGAAATGAGATAGGCTTTATAGAGCAGAACAACGGGGCTGTTGGGACTGATGTGCATGTTTACCAATGCTTCACAGCCCTGCTGGAGGCGAAGATCGTGGGTAAGAACATCAATGACTACTACGACGTTTACAAACCGGAGTGCAGATTCAAGTTTTTGGCTCCCCTGGAAGATGTGAAGATGATAGCTGAAGAGATCAATTTCCAGAGAATGGAGTTTTTTGACTAGTTGTATTTGTGTGAGTATATATGTTTGAGTTAATGTTGTCTCGATGACAAACTTAAATGCTGTTTACGAAACGCGGCTAAATTATCAAAAGCACGAAAAAAAAAAAAATCAGAGGCGTCTTCTGATGGCTGATGTGTTTTATTTATTCATATTTTTTTTTTGACTTATACCTGAATAAAATATGTCAAAACACCATTAGATCCTAGCACACATACCAAACATGGCTAAAACTACTGGTGACTCATCAAGCAGCTCTTTGAAGAACCACCTGTTGCTTTCCCAGCTTACTGAAAAAAGCACAACACCACACAGACAAAAGGACTCCATAAAGCTGCTGACTTTCAACACCTGGGGTTTGAAGAAGGTATCCAAGTTCAGAAACGAACGGTTCGAAGCCATCATATCTCTTCTTTCTGGGAAGAAGGACGCGAGCTTGGACACTGTCATCGATGGTCTCGAAACGGATAGCGACTTTGACATCATTGCCCTGCAGGAGGTATGGACCACCAACAACAGAGACAGGATCATCGAGAAGCTGGCACAGTTCTACAACTATAGATTTTTCAGCAGTGGGATCATCACCGGCCCGGGGCTTGGAACACTGACCAGGTTTCCTATTGTTGACACGTGGCTGTTGAAGTTTGGGATCAACGGTGTGCCGTGGGCTGTCAACCGAGGTGACTTCTTTGTGGGCAAGGCGTGTGCCATCACCGAGATTGCAATCGACAACGGAAAGAGGATCGTGCTTCTGAACTCGCACATGCATGCGCCATATGCACAGGAGGGATACCACGCATACCTGTGCCACCGTGTGTGCCAGGCTTTTGAGATATACAAGATGGTCAAGAAGATCCAAAGAGACCCAACAGCCAGTGTTGTTCTGGTGGGAGACCTGAACTCTAAGCCAGGGTCTCTGCCATACAGAATCATGACCAGGATGACTGGGTTGGTTGACTCTTTTGTGAGCGACTACCAGTTTGTGAACAGCTACTTGGACGCCAAAAATGGGGCTATCCACAGAAACCTGAAAAAGAACGACTTTAGCATAAATTCTAATAGTACAAGGGCTAAAGAAAACGCCAAGGTTTTGGATGTGTCGCAGATGGACCCTGTTGATCAAGTCAAGTACGCAGGAACGACGTGTGACAGCAAGCTGAACACATGGAGACAGGACAGGCCGATATGGGAGGCTTGTCGACTGGACTATGCCCTGATAGACCCAAGGAAGCTGAAGAGTGTTGCTAGTAAGATACAAATGACCGAGCAGATCAGAGGCATTGGGTCTTTAAGTGATCACTTTGGATACAGCTGTGAACTCAAATTTGAGGCAAGTGATGACCTAGACGATGTGGAGGCTGAAGCACAGGAGAAGATTGATATTCTGAAGGAAATCTGTAAGGTCATCGATGACTATACAATAACTGCTGAGGGAGAGGAGCTTTGGAAGCTTGTTTACTTTGCTGTTGCCTTGGTGTTTGTCATTGGCTCCATGATATTCATCACATTCACATCCAACAGAGCAGGATGGTCCTCTGTGATGGTATTCCTGGGAGGAATCTTTTTCTCCATAACAGGTGTTTTCGCCTTTGTGTTTGGGTTTGTTTTTGGCCAGAAGGAGCTGAGAGCCTTGCGCGAGGTGAAAATGCAAGTACTTGATGAGCTAGCAACTTTAAAGGGAGTTTAATTATGTGTCATTTTTTTTTTCATTACGTTAGGGTATATACCAAAAAATTTATATTACTCATTCATTATAGGTGTTGGATCAAGCTTCTCTTTTGGAACTTTGCTTCAACGTCTCTTTCCAAGTTGCTTAGCTTTTTCTCCAGTCTTTTTCTATCAAATGTCTCCATTTTCAGCTGATGTTCTAAGTTCACCAGCATGTGCATAATATTGTACACTGAGTTTTCGTCTTCAATGACAGCGCGTTTGTCGTACTGGACATCATCAACAACTTCAACCTCTCTTTTGTTTACTTTTTCCTCTTTGTTCTCTAGCAGAACATTCAGGAAGTTGCTGAGCTCTTCTGGAACTTTGTTGAACTTGTCGAGTTCATCGTTCGAAGGGCCTAGGACTGACTGTATGGCACCCAAAGCGGATATCTGTTCACCCAGTCCATAGTATCCATCGTTTGTGGCATTGAACCAGTTTAACCCGCACGAGTGCTTGTCGAACCCACCGTCACATGAGCCAGCAGCAGCTGTGGCAGTTGAGGTCATGTAGCTCATGATATCAGACTGCAGCTCTGGGACCAGGAAGGATGTGTACTCAAGCATAACACTCAGCAAGCCCTTGAATGCTCTCTGGTCGTTGTTGCATGTGTTTGATTCCTGGCACTGGCTTTCGTACATGATGCCGTCCTCGTTAAAGAATCTTGTACGGGTGCCGTTCCACAAAGACTGTGTGGCGTTGAACCAGTAGTCAGACCCGGTCACGTTGTACATGTATGCGCACCCACCAAGGGTCATTCCGAAGTTGTACGACCACTGCTTCTTGGTGATGTCTGTGCAGTCTGATTCCAGGTTGGCACCGTCATATACTGTTGTTTGGTCCCCGTCAAGGTTGACAAAGCCAACATCCCTCAGCCAGGTGAAGACCTCGTCTGCTTGTTTCAGGTATGTTGGGTCGTTGAAGAATTTACCGAGTCTGGCGGCCATCTGGAACATCCCCGCGTTGGAGATGGTGTTTTTGTACGAGTACCCGTTGTTCCACGGGTAGATCTGCCATCTGAGCCCGCCGCCACACTCCTGCTGGGACAGAGTCTTGTTGTTCCATCTGGTCAGCATCTGCTGGTACACGTTGTCCGCCATGTAGATCCAGTTGTTTGGGATGTCCGTGTAGCCCAACGTGCCGTTTTCCGGGACCGAGAGGTTTCTCTCAGCGGCAGCAAGCAAGGTCATCCCCCAAACACCAAGATCGTCATTGGCCTCAACCATGATCTGGTCCTCGGGCATGTAGTTGAAGTCTGTGCCTGATTTTTTTAGCAGCGCGTTCTGGATGAGGGAGTCAAAGGTGTCATTCTGGCACAGGTACGCGTTTTCAATCATGTTGTTGAAGGCAAGGCCACCCTCCCACCAGTAGTACGGCTCGTGGAAGGTGGCGTTGTTGTCGAAGTAGTAGTCCAGAATGCCCTCGATGATGAGCTGGGTACCCTGGCAAACGGCCTCTTTGGAAGTAGGGGCAGGCACTGCGGATGTAATCTGCGAGAATAGCATAACTCCGAGTGCAGCCGCATGTAAGATAAATGTTTTCATGATTTGTTATTGTGTTGATCTGGTCCTTTCTCAGTATTTCTTGATTGATAATATTTGATGTCCAGATCATAAAAACAAGACACCTATTTATACAGGGAGGGAAGAATGCTAGAAAAGATAAAAAAACGTATTGGCTAGGATAGGGACAACTTCTATAATTAACAGTTTGGATCAAATATAGAATCTTTTGTTCAGTGAAGAAAATATACACACAGTTTTGAAGGGTCAAGAGGAGGGGAATGCTATTCCCAAAGTGCCAAGGAAATGCCAAAGAGAATCCCCTGCCCAAAGCTTCTTTTTTTACACTAAAACCCCCCTTTAGCCCTTGTCCTTTTTTTTCATTTTTCATCCCAACGGTACCAATCACATCACGCATCGCAAAGAAAAAGTCTTGGGAAAAGGAAAGAATAGATGACGTATTCAGATAAGTAACGGCGATTAGAAGATCATCCAAGGAAAAAAAAAAAGACAAAAGAGACAAAAAAAACCTTCTTTAATTAGAAGACATCCACTACAAGGGCTATTGTCGGTGGTTGTCACACACGTGCTCATGGCTCAAAAAAATAATAACAAGATATATATACTCTTTTATTCCACCCTCACCAGTCAGTGACATCGCCAGCCTCGCCGGACATGGACTCCTTGATGTCCATGATCTCAACACCCTTGGCGATCTCCTCGTCAACAGGGTCGTAGCGGAAGTCGTCCATGTCCCTGTTGAACTTGTTCATGAAGTTTCTGATGTAGCTGTTCACCTCAACGAACTCAAGCAGGAATGCGTCGTGGCCCTCCAAGGACTTCACGATCTTCAGCTCAGCATACGGGATGTGTGTGGCCAGGTACTGCTGCTCGGAAAGAGTAAACAAACCATCAGACTCAATCCCAATGATCAGGGTTGGCATCTGGAAGTCGCTCAGCACCTGGTCCATCACAGCATCAGGATCCTCGCGGTATCTTTCCTCGTAGTTCTCGTACTTGTTGATGTTGTGGTAGGAAGGTCTGGATATGTCGTGGGAATCAAGCTTCTCGGTGATGGACACATAGCAGTTGGCATCGAATCTGTTCACAAACTTTAGTCCTTGGTATCTCAGGTAGGACTGGGCTGAGAACAACTTGTCTTCTCTTCTGTTGCTGCTGGCATTCTCCAGAGAGGTTGTGGATGAATTTGAGGACTCAGCAGACACATCAACTGTTTTGAACTCAATGTCGGAGCTCATTCTTCTGGAGGTCACTCTGGATGCCGACTCCTCTTGTTCATGGACCTTCTTCTTGGCAGCGTCGCTTGCTTCTCTTCTGCTGAATCTCTGCTCAAACGAGTTTCTTGATCTGTATGTCAGCAGGGCAGTCATTCTGGCCGCAGCAAGGCCCTGGGCTGGTTGCTCGTTTATGTCGTAAGAACCGTTCTTGAAGTATGGGTCGGAGTAGATGGCCTGTCTCTGGGCCTCTGACCACGAAATGCACCAGGCGGAGTGTCTGGCAGAGGTGGCCAGGACCACAAGCTTCTTAACAAAGGCTTCTCCGTACAGAGAGGCGTACTCCAGGGCAAGCATACCACCCATGGAGCCACCGATGCATGTATTGATGAATGGGATTCCAAATACTCTTTCCAAGATCATCTTGTGGATGGCAACGTCATCTCTCACTGTGACCAGTGGGAAGTCTGCGTCTCCAATGAGCTCGCCGTTTTCATTGACAACTGGGTTGGTCACTGGGGACAGGGATCCGTATGGGGAGCCACAGCTGTTTAAGCAAATGATGAAGTATCTGGAGTAGTCAAAGGACTTTAACTTGCTGGTCCCCACAAGCGGCCCCCACCAGTCCTGGACGTCGCTTGATCCGGTCAGTGCGTGGCATATCACTATGCAGTTGTCCTTCTTTGGAGACAACTTCCCCCATGTCTTGTATGCGATTGGGAAGTTGGTTAGCGTTTGGTTGTTGGTTTCCAGGGTGTATTCTGGGACCTGGACAAAGTGCTGGCCCTGTATAAGGGATGTGTATCTGTTTGTCTTGTGCATGTACTCAGGGGATATGTGTTTGAAGCCGTGCGCGTATGACTCAGGGAGCACTGGTGGGGCGTTTTTCAAAGTGGTGTAGTCGATTAGGTATTCTTCAGGAACAGCAGTCATTATTGTATTATGTGTATGTATGGATTGGTATTTATTTTTGTTATTAGAATGAGAAACTTGAGTTGGTTTTTGGGGACTACTTAGAGTGTGTGATTGCTTTATCTTTTGGTCTTTTTCTAGTCAAGCGTAAACTGTGTGTATTTTTTATTTTTTTTACGAAGGGGTGGGTACGAAAAAAAAATTAGCTAGATTAGACTTTATGGATGAGTAATTGTTTGGTCCTAAGTTGAATAAGGATTTCAATGTGTTGGGTAATACTGTTAAAGTATGTGTTGCTGGTGTTTTATACAAGCAAGAAGAGTTACAATGAATATTATGTAATATTAAAGGTTGGAAGTAGTGTGTGGTTTTATATACAAGATGCTTATATATGTGTGTGTGTATCACAAATATAAAATATAAAATAAAATACACACTTTTTTTTTACAGAATCCATCAGTAATCCAACAGTGTATTCTTTTTTTTACTACCATTATCTAATCACAGCTGGGGGGGCTAAGTCCACCAAACACACCAGCGGACATCCACAGTACAACCCACCCCAGTTTTTTTAATATTAAACGAATAAAAAAAAAAAAGTGATATCTTTTTCAGTACACACTTTTTTTTCTTTTGGATATCCCGTGCATATATTTTCAATGTGTGTAGCTCCTCTTCATTAAAAAAATTATATATATGAAAGCGATACACACTTTTCTTTTTTGAGGACAGATAGTGGAAATCGGAGTTACACTGCTATCTGTTAAACGCCGATACATGGTCACGTGTAATACCATCCAATTACAAAAAAAAATACTGATACTCAAACAACCATGTCAAAGTGAGCATAAATTACTCTCACCTCACAACTTAATATATTTCCCCCAAAAAAATCTGCTGTAATACTATCAGCCTGGGTAATTCCTCATATCTATTACCAAATCAGCTTCTTATTACTCAATCACAACTTGATGTGGTTGTACTCAAGGTTATTCGAGGAGTCTCTTCTTGACTGCACACTGGCCTCGTTCACTGTTGTTGACTCGTCGTATGAGTTGTTCTGCGCATAGCTGCTGTACTCCCCCTTCTCCTGCATGTCCAGGGTCTCTGTCTTGTCGGCGTGCAAGTACTTCTTCTTGCCCATCTTGCTCAAGGCCTTTACTCTGCGGGTGCAGTACTCAACAATGGTCATGTTCTCAATCTCCACATAGCTGATGATGCAGTAGACCAGAAGCCCAAGGTACACAAAGAAGAAGATATCAAAGACACTGATCAACTTGTAGCACAGCCTCGTAAGCAGAGAGCTGCTGTATATGTTCGAGCCAAGCTTCACGTCGTAGTTGAAGTACCCAAGCCCGTAGTCCTTGGTCGACTTGAACCCACCAACCTCAGAGAACTTCGTTGGGTTCAGCACATAGAGTATGTTTTGGTATATGTTTTCCAGGTACAGGTGCTCTCGAAGCAGGCTGATGTCCTCAGCCGGTGATGGAATCATGGTGTAGTAGGTGTGTGGTGTTTCGACAAGTTGAGTATAGATATATAAATAGAGAGAGAGAAAAAAAAAGAAAAAGTTCTTGCCGTGCCGTCAAAAAAAAACAAACAAACGATAAAAAAAAAAAAAATTTTTTTTTAATCAATTAACCAGATGTTTGGTCTCTAACTCAAAATAAAAAAGCAGATATTAAACACTCGAGGTTCTCTAAAAAAGTCCATATCTAAGCAGTATCAAAGTAATTAAAACCATATATATCTCAATTTCGTAACCTTTAAATGTCTAATAGAAAGTACCCTTCATTTCTGGGACAAGATTGACCAGCTTTCCTGAGTCCAGGTAGCCAAGGGCATTGGTGACAACGTCTTCCTCCATCATCTTGATGGTGTTGAAGGTGTTGGTTCCCAAGTGTGGCAGAGCAAACACATTGTCCATGGAGATCAGCTCGTTGTTTTCCAGAGTGACATTAGGCTCGTGCTCAAAGACATCAGTACCAAAGGCTGCGACCTTGCCCTTCTTCAGCTGCTCAGTGATTTCGGCCTCGTCGATCACAGCGCCTCTGGCAGTGTTGACAATCACAACACCGTCCTTCATCTTCTCAAAGGCTTCCTTGTTCAGGATGTGTCTGGTGTTTGGGTTCAGTGGGATGCAGACATTGATGATGTCACACTTGGCCAGCAAATCATCAAATGAAACCCACTCACAACCCTGTTCAAGGTCCTCGCTTAGTCTGTTTCTGTTGTGGTAGTAGAACTTCTCAAAGCCGAATGGTCTCAACTTCTTCACAACATCTCTACCAATCCCACCTAGACCCAGAACACCAACAGTTGGCTTCTCAACCGGGTCAAACCCAGGCGGACAGTTCTTGTTCCACTCGCCCTTGGCAATCGAGTTCAGACCTCTCTTGAAGTTTCTCAGAGCACCTAGCAGCAAGAACACGTGGGTGTCGGAGGTTGGGTCATTGACGAGGTGTGGGACATTGCCCACCTGGATCTTCTTGGCTGCGCAGTACTCAGCATCAACCTGGTCGTACCCGGCACCGTTGTGGCAGATGAACTTGACGTTTGGTGGCAGAGCATCAATCAGTTCCTTGTCGAATCTCCCAGTCAGGGCAACACTAGGAAGGTTCTGGTGATACCCTCGATGTGGTTGTACTTGCCAGCCTTCAGGTCGCTGAGGAAGCTTTCCCTGGTGGTGTCGCCGTTCTCGGTGGTGCTGATGCTGATAACGTCGTAGGTCTTTTGGAACTCAGCCCACTTGTCTTGGGCGTAACGGATGTCACCGATTCTTAGGATTGTTTTTCTGGACATTTTTGTATGTTATGATAATGTGTGTGGTTGTTATGTTATTTTTTCTCTGTATAAAGATTTTTAGAAAGTTAAAAAACACACTCTGTTTATGAATACGTTGTATAGATTATTTATGTTTCGGCGGTATCCGGCACAGCAGTATAAATATGCTCTTAAATCCTTAAACAACAACCAAAAAAAAAAGTGCGGAGAGATATCTTTTTTGGAATATTCACGCTCGGATGTGTGATTTCCGCCCCCTCGCACATAATGGCTGTTTGCGGACACATGGACTCACTGGCAATCTGTTCTCCATTGTGTCATTTTGAAGAAAAGTTACTAATAATTGATGAAGAAAACTCTGGGGAACGATTATTTGAAATAATTATCAGTCATAGATGTAGAAAATAGATTCAAAGGGATGATTATTTTAAGGTTAATGTTTGAATCTGTGTAAGAAGTTGTTTTTTCTCTTTTCTCCTTCGTTGGCAATGACAAAGATCACGTGTATCGTAGGATTTATTTTTTATTAAGTATTTGTGTAGCGCTAGTAGACTAACTCCGACAGTCTGAACATGCGCTTATTTTCACGTATTTCTTTTTCTTCTCGTTTTTTTTTTTACTCTCCATCTTCGGTGGGCCTTTGTTTTTACCCTGTGCTATGAACATATTTCTCAAAACTTAATAAACCAAAGAAACATTTCAATATATAGAAAACCCTCCCAAAGAAAACAACAAGTCTTCTTGTTTAAATTTCTCTTTGCTCTTTCTATTTTGAACTAATCAGCAACTGTAACTATAACTCCTCAATTGAACAAGAATGAATGGCACAATTAATATCAATCAGCCAGCACATGCACAAAGTGCACAACAACCGGACATACTATCAAGAAACTTAAACAACCACATGTTCAAAGTAACAGAGCAGAAGGTCCAGCTAGACATAGACTTATACAAAAACACAATCACTGGTATAACAGACCTGTGGATTGTGCCGAATGGAAATGTCAACATTTTACAAGATTTAAAGTTTGATTGTCAAAATGGTATAAACGTCTTACAAGTTCAGCTGTTGACCAACTCTGAACAGGACTTGACCGCATCTGACATGACCACAAGAGAGATGTACGACTTGGATTTTATACACTCCAATCCTGTGAATGACTTGCTTTCCAAAAACAGAGACAATGTCAGTGATATGAACAATTTCAAAGACGACGATATATTTTTCACAGGAGGGAACTCCATTGAACAAACTGACTACTTGAAAAAGAAAAAGTATGAACCGAAGTTTGATCCTTTCAATGACACCACAAAGGATGTTGACAGTGCAAAGCTTTACGTCAACTTGCTGCCTTTCAACAATAAGCTCAAACTGAACAGCTATTATAAAACAGAAGATAGAAATACAAGCATGCCCACAGGCAATACCAACCCAGCCTTAAGTACTCTAAATAACTTCATGACTCCATTGGTCATAAATCCAAACTCCACAAAGCCAAACTTTACCCCTATGAGCAAAAATACCATGGACAACCAAGACATCGACCAATTGCAGCCTTTTACCGTGAGAATATCATACTACATAGAGAACAGCATAAACGAGGGGATCCAATTCAGAAGAATTTCCCTGATATGCCAATATCCCAATGCTTCACAACAAACAACTTCATTCAAGGCTCACCATCAAACTGGGTTCCATGCATTGACAACCCTCTTGAGAAGTGTCTGTGGGAAGTGGAGATAATGACTCTGAAGAACATAAACGCGTACATCCAAGAATACCCAGAGTTGGCCGATGTTGAGAGTCTTCAGAAGATAGACAGAGAAAGCGAGGTTGTGGTTCTAACAGGAGACTCAACAACCCAAAATGTGATGAATATCATGGACGACATGCCCATGGACACAAGCAAAAGAACCATGTATACTCTGCTCTCCCCTGTTGGTGCCAGTGGAGTTGGCTTTGGTGTAGGGTTTTTCTATAATGCATACGCATTTGATACAACGTTGGGTGATTTGCCTTTGAATGTTTGGAAGCAGGACATTTCTTCCTTGGAGAACTCTGATGAGGGCTCTGAAGAAGATTCCAAAAAGAAAGAGGAGCTCCAGGAACTGATATACAACTCATTCATGACTCTCCCAAAGACACTTGAGTTCTACAGCAACACATACGGGACATACCCATTCAACTCTTTGAACATAGTGCTGGTCAAGGACCTCTATGTTGATTACTTGTCGTTCCAAGGGATCATATTCTTGAACGAAGACAAATTCCTATACCCAGCCACGAGACTTGAGCCAATGATTGAGAATACCATTCAACTTGCACAGATATTGGCAGAGCAGTGGTTTGGCCTGAACATCACATGCAGCTCGATGGATGACCTATGGATCATTCTGGGTATCCAAGGCCATATGACATTGAAGTTCATCAAGGATGTCATGGGGAACAACGAGTACCAATATAGATTGAAGAGCTACAACGACTTTGTAGTAGAAAACATGGACTCAAAACCAAGCCTGGTCAACTTCCACAGGTACATGACGTATCCTTTCAGACTAGACATGAGAGACAACCCACTGTTGCAGTATGCCAAAGTGAAGAGTACTTTGGTGATGACCATTCTGGATAATAAAATGACCAAAATGGAGAGATCATTGGGTATGCTGAAGGTGATCAATAAACTGAATTTGCTGGCTTTATCTGGTGACTTCAACCAAGGTGATAATACTCTAACAAATGCCTTCTTCCAGCACCAAGTTGAGAAAACATTCAAAGGTAAGTTGAACCAGTTTTTCAAGCAATGGTTGGAGTTTGACACCGTTCCAATTTTTGAGATCACACAAAGATTCAACAAGAAGAAAATGGTTGTTGAGTTTATGATCAAACAGTTGTCTTGGGAGGCATACAGAGAAGCCGAACTAGATGACCTTGACAGGGTCAACAAAAATGACAAGAACAAGTACCTGCAAGAAACACTTGACAACTTTGAAAACAGAAAATATAATCCCTCTTCACAAAAAATTTTCAAAGGAAACATGACCATAAGAATACACGAAGCTGACGGTATTCCTTATGAGCACTTCATACACATTTCTGAAGAAGTCACAAGACTGGAAATCCAGTACAACTCCAAGTACAAGAAGCTGAAAAGAGGGGACAATGTCGGGCTTGGTAATGTCTTGGTGACCACTGCGGAAACTGATGAATGGGGGTTTGTTCCAACAACTGCCGTATCCATTAACCAGCAGCAAGGCGATGATGAGGATGTTGGTGTTGTGGAAAGCGGTACTGAGGCTTATGAGTGGATAAGAATAGACTCTGAGATTGAGTGGATCCACAAAATAAGAAACTTCAACATGAAGCCCGAAATGTACATATCCCAGCTACAGCTGGACAAGGATGTGTATGCGCAGCTGCAGTCGCTGGACTACTTTGAGGACTTGGTTGTTAATTTAGAAAACTTGAAGAACGACAACGAAATGGATATGACCATCAACAGTTGCTTGCTGAGATGTATTTTAGACGAAAAGTACTTCTATGCTGTTAGACTAAGAGCAATTGAGGTTCTATCCAAGTATGTGTTCAAAAAGAGATTTGTAGGTGGTTGTCACCATTTAAAGCTGGTCATCAAAAAGATCTTCTTCAAGGACGGCAAAGCAGGCGATTTGAAGCTAAGATCAAACGAGTTTGTTAGCTACACAAACTATCAGGTATTGATATCTTTGATTAATGCCATTAACAAGATCCAGTTCACAAACGATCACGATTATGACAACGACGACCCTGAGTTGGTTGCTTTTTTCCATGAGTTGAAGAGAATCTCTTTGAAGTTATTGGTGGCCAATGACAACTCCAAAAACTTTTATGAAGATACACACTACCTATGCGAGGTGATCAAAAACGTCGTCCAAATGGTCATAAAGTTCCCTCAGGACAACGAGTTTAGACACAGTGTATGGAAAATCCTCACAAGATACGAAAGACTGTGCAAGTGGACTAAAAATTTCAATGACGGGCTTTATAGAGAAATTCTTTGGTCCAAGCTTTTGTTATTAAACGAGGGTTTGAATGCGGATTTGTTTGAAGTCTATGACTTTGTCAATGAAATTTATCAAGTAACACAAACAAAAGATGTTTACAGCAGAGAAATTGTGTGTTTAGCTTTCAAAATTTTGTTGATCGTTGGTATGAAAAATAAGGATATCATCAAGTACTTCTTCATCAAGATGACTCTGGTATACAACAATGATCCTTACATGAGACATAATATGATTTTCAGTTTTGTGGAAGCTGTTAAGTTCATTATTCTTCATGAAAATAAGTGTCTATACACTTCCTACAATGAAGACTATGAGTCCCTGCAAAAAATCTACAATCCTAACTTATTTAACGATTTGAGCAAGTTCCGAAGCTATGAAGACTTTGAGCGTTTCAATGAGCCATATCCTTCAAAGCCAACTGCTACAGCTAGTATTCAAAATAGTTCCTTGAGTATTGGGGGTGCTACCAGCAGCCAATCTCCACAAAGTGCTATAGACTTAGAGATAATGGAGCAAACCCAGAAACAAGCAAGCTTGAAACACGATGTGAAAACACCTGGATCTATGCTGAAATATGTCAATTCATTGTTTGAAACATTTGATCCATTGAAGCAAATCCTGTGGTACTTGATGAACAAGCGATACTTGCTAACCGACTTCCAGCAAAGCCAGCTTCTGAGAATCATTCCTCTGATGTATAAGCAAAAGCAAAGATTCTATGTGACTTTGAAGCTGCCTTCTGAGAGACCACTGGTGATTGAAAAGGGTGATGTTGAGTTCACCAATGATGCTGAAACTGGTCAAAGCACATGCACTAAGTATGAGATGAAGGTGGTTTTGAACAAGACATCGCGTTATGAAAAGAAGAAGCCAATCATGAGATTTGCCCTGAGCACCAAGCCAGTCGCAGGCAACGAGGCAATCAAGCCGGCCCCTCTCCCAAAAATCAAACTACCACTGCCTGCTCCGCAGCCAGTGAAGAAGAAGAAGAAACAACCCGAACCAAAGATCGAGTACTTGAAGGAACTGTTTGTGAAGCTAAAGCTACCTGAAGGATTCAAACCAAAGTTTGTTGTGAAGTCCAAGAGTCGTTACTATAAAACACAGGTCAAGAGGTTTGGGACTCTTCCATTGACCAGTGTGAAGATCAAACAATTCCAAAAGGTGATGGTTCTGTCTTCGTTCCCGCAAGCGAGTGATCTTGTTGAAGTCCAGAGTGTTCGTGATGATTCTTTGGTTATAAAGTACAAGAACTTGAATAAGCCGGCCAAAGAAGAAAAGGTGGAAAAATTTGAATAATGAGTATACTGCGTGCTATTCAATATTATGAATTTATAAATATATATATCAAATAACTTGCTCCAAAAATAATGCTTCTTTTTGTGCCTCTTCCTTGCCTTCCTCAACATTCAAAGCACTGAAAATAGGCAAAGCCAAGACCAGGAAAACCAGCAGCAGTATGAATGCGAATCTGATTTCATGTGTTTTGTCAATGATCAATCCTGTCAAGACAGGACCCACTATTGAAGAGCCTTTGTCCGTGATGTTGAAGATGGAGAAGAAGATGGACTCCCTGCCTGAAGGAATGATCAAGGCGAATATGGATCTCGAAACTGCATTCAAAGCACCCATGGAGAGCCCGTACCAAACAGCCAGGAAGTACATCTCAAACTTATGTTTCAGGCCTATGTTGTCAAACACGAACCCTAAGATTCCATACAAGGGGATGAAGCAGGCCCACATGATGATTACCAACATCAGCTTGTTCAAAGGCAAGCTGAACTTGTGAATTAAAAATGACGGGATGAAGAATGCTCCGATAATGGCAAAAATCAAGGAAGACACAGACACAAAGACCAGGTTGATGGTATTCATGTGGAGCTCGTTCTTCGAGAACAGTATTGCTGTGGAGTTTATTGTGGTTATGCTGTCAGAAATCACAAACCAGCCAACTAGGAAAATAGCTACTTGTTTCAAGCTTGATGCGTGTATTATTGTTTGGCCCAAGGTTTTCCACGATTTTGCAACATTAGTCTTCATTATGCTGAATGTCATTGGCTTTTGGTCATTCTCCTCTGGTTCTTTGAAGTCCTTCAGTAAGAAAAACATAGGTATTTGTGTTATAGTCCAGTATAAACCGACAAAGAAAATGGCTATTTTTAGGGATTTTAGGTTATCAACTATGGTAGGGTTAGCAACTGATGATTTTTTAATCAGCCCAATGCAAATTATCTGAACCAGCAAAGCACTCAAGTAGCCCAGAGAAGTACCTCTGCCTGAAATTATTGTTGTTAGTTCATTGATTTTCTTGCCTTGTTCCTGATTGTTGGTGTCTATGGCATTGTTCAAGATAACAGGAAGCAAGGAGTTCCCCAAAACATTAACGACCCCGTAGCAACAATTACTCAAAATACACAGAACAGCCAGTGAGTAGAACTCGGAGTTGTATAGCAGTGAGATAAAAATTGTTGAGGCTGCACCTAAAACACCAAAGACAAACATGACTTTTTTCTTGAATGCAATTGTATTGTTGAAGTTGTCGACCAGCCCACTGATACTGATAACCAAGATGGTTTGGAAAAACACTGAGGTTGAGAATACATAGAGTGCAAAACTGGATGGGTCGACGTACCAGATGCCTGCAATTGGCAGCGCGCACTTGTCGTTTTTGTTCTTGAAGACCAGTGACAAATCATCTATGCATGGTTTCGAATGATCGTTAACCTTCACGGCATTCAGTGTGGCAAAGGTTTCCAAGATAATGGGCATGTATGTGCTGATTATGGAGACAATAAAGGGTTCTGAAGAAATCAAATAGATGAACCATGCCAGTATGTTGTTGTTCGTGGTGTTATCGTCTGGGAAGAACTTCCATATCTTCTGGATGTTTTGCAATAGGAAAAAGGATTTCTTTTTGCTGGTTTTGTATAAAAAGGAGTCTTGGAGTGATTGAAGAAGCGGTGTCTTCGATGAGTCAGAATCGTTGTGGGCGTCACTCTCGCCGTTGATGTCGTTGTGTGAAGCACTATTATCAGAGTTCTTCAGGTTGTTGTGTGTGCTCAACAGCATGCTGTTGGTGTCGTTGGGGCTGTAGTTCAAAGGCAAAGACTCGTAGCCAATACTGGTGTCTGTCGAATCCTTTTTAACTAGCCTTTTGTTTTCAGACATGTGTTGTTTAGTGTCTCTTGCCGTAGTGGGTCTTTTGTTATTTGTGGGTTGCTTGCTGCTCTTATGTTCGAAAAGATAATGAAACCTTTTGAAAAAAAAAAATCTAAGGGAAGAGAAAAGAGACAACCGCAAAAACTTGGAAAAATCCCCAGACGCGAAAGTGAAAATCATAAAATATAAAGATAGCAAAAGTTGTTATTTCTTTGGAAGAATCAGCATGATCATCTGTATAAATAGCTTTAGAAGCTATTGTTTATTAAAACACAACACTATATATGAAGGAAAAAATAATTAAAAAAAAATAAAAGAGCAGCATTGTAAAAAAGAACAAAAAGAAAGTCAAAATCAAAAGAAGAAAAAAAAATCAAAAAAAAAAAAAAAAGAAGGTTTTGATCAATTCAAAATGATAGCTCCAGTTGATGGTCATAGAAAAAAATGGCAATAAAGAGTTTTTCATGTCAACTCAAAATGACATCTATGTCTAGCCTTTTTTTGCTTTAAGCTTCAACTGGTTTTTCTTCTTCTTCAACTTTCTCGGCTTCTTCTTGTTCTGTTTGTTCTGCTTGTGGCTGCACAGGTTTTTGGATGGAGTAACTGTAGAAATCGTTGGCGTGGAATACAACAACAGGCTTGAAAGACTTAGTGATCTTTTCTCTGGTTTCTTCAGGAATGCTCCAGCTTCTGTTTCTTAAGACATAGAAGTCATAAGCAAACTGAACACCAAATTCATCAATTCCAATGTACTCAGAGGTGTTTGGCAAGAGACCGATTTCAATCTTGTCTTCAGGGCCCAAGCCCAACTGGTTGGCTAGGATCATGTATAAGGTGGTCATGATAATTTCAAAGTTACCTTCTTTGGAGGCGATCTTGAGCAACTTGAAGTTGACCAAAGATGACAATTGGATGTACCCAGCCTTATCCATCAAGTTCTCAACCAAATAGGAATCCTTGTTCAAGTTTTCAGCAGACAAGTAGTAGGCCATTTGCTTGGCACAGCCCAAGTAGGTCTCGTAGTCATAAGACTTTGGCAAAACAGGAACGTTTGGAGTGGACTGATAGTACTTGGGATCTGTTGTATTTGTTGTATTTATCCTTGTTGTATGGTCTAGATCCGCCGTGTTTCTTTTGGTAGCCGTAAGGTCTGTAGGTGCTATTTTCATGGTTTCTTGGTTTATACTCGCTGTTGTATTCTTTTTTGTAGTATGGTTTATCAGATTTGACGTACGGCTTGGCCTCAGAGTTGTTTTCGAGGGAGGATCCTTCTGAAGTTGAGGATTCGCTATATTCGGAGCTGCTGGCAGAGTCGATCACCTTGAATCTTTTGCCGTCGGTCTTGCCTCTGGTTGAGGTAGGCTTGTAGCCGGCCTTCTTTTTATATTCTCTATCGGTGTCGGACTTGGCTTTGTGGGGTCTACTTTGAGACTTATCAAACTTTCCTGAGTCAGATTTTTTATTGCTATAGTCCTTGCCTTCAGCAGTCTTGCTGGAACGGCTGGATTGGGTATTCTTGTTGGCACTTCTCTTTGAGGAGTTGTTGCTGGTATTTTTCTTGTTGGCGTTTCTTGAAGGCTTTGGAGCAGCATCGGTGATCAAAAGATGGCTCAAGTCAACTGGATTCCACTGCTCTTTATTTTCTGGTTTCAAAGAAGCATCAACTTCTATTTTAGGTTTATTTTGGGTTAGAACACTGGTCTTTTTCGAGCTCTTCAAGGTTTCAGAAAGAGTAGGAAGCTTTCTGCCATTTGGGGCTCTGGCTGAACCAGGAACTATCACAACTTTTTCCCATGGGGATTCAATTTTAGTTTCAGCAACTTGTTTGGTAGGCTCTTCTGCGACATTGTCTGCAGGGGCGGTAATTTTTTGTTCTTCAACAGTGGACATAATGTTTATTTCGTATTTGGGGTGTAAGTATTGATTTTGTATAACCAGTGATGATTTTATGAATATTCGAAGAGGATGAGTTTTTTTTTTTTTGATGTTGTTGGTGTGTATTGCTCAGTGTGTATTAACTCTCTGTTGCTATATAAAAAAAACTGGATCTATTTCGATTAGATATAAGTGTGGTTCAAAAGACGTCTTACAGTTGGGGATTTGTGGTCGTTGGAGTGCTTATTATCGAATGTGATCAAATTCAACAAACACAAGAATGAACAAAGTTAACACCCAGAACAAAAAACCACATAATTTTTTTCCAGTGTGGAAATGTTCAACTATTTTTTTTTGCTGAGTACAAACGATTCTTAGGAAGAACGAAAAAAAAAAAAATTTTTTTTATTTCCTTTTTCTGAGGTTCTTTCCTAAACGGGCTAGTCCTCCATTGGCAATACTAGCTTATGCTTCTTTTTTTTGCTACTATTCTGATTTGTCAATGATTAAAACAGTGATAATGGTATTGATTGAGTGGGTTTAGTGATAGTTGGAGTATACAATATAAGATATTGTTTTTAAATGCTAATAAATAATTATATGTGTTGTTGACAGTGATAATTTTATTAGATTTTACGCTGGTTAATGGTGCTTAAATGAATTACTTAAGATCAAGATTTAATTACAAGAGAGCTGGAGCATAGCAACAACAAATTGTCTGTATAGGTTTTAAAATAGAAATAATTGAATTAATATGTGATATCAAAATTCTCTATTCACAATGTTTAATCACTTTTGATGACTACTTATCTTCGTCATACAGTACTGACTTTCTTTATTTTTTTTCGTTTTTTCCATTAATTAAAACTGAAAACACGAGATGCTCTTGTGGGGGGAGAAAAACACATACACGAAACCGTGTTTTTTTTTGGATCAATACCGTTTTTCGGATATAAAACATTTACAAGGAAACCCACGGTTCTGTATTACAGCAAATATGGAACAGATATGCTGTTAGCATAGCTACCATTGGCAATAATACTTACTGTTTGATGTTTTATTTTGATATAAAAAAAGAAGCAGCTTTCAAAAATAGTAGCAATCCTTATAATTACATTTTAATTTGTTGTTTCTATCCTATATTTTGCTTAAATTTTCTTTACAAATGTAATCATTTCAGTGAGATGTTTTCAAAAATCTTTGAAATCAACAGAGTTTCCTTTTTGGGTAAACTAATATATTTTTTGATGCTGAATCACACGTTTTTCCTCCCTTTTTTCTTTGAATTTTAACCCTCAAAGAAAAAAACAACAACGCGCGGCTGAAATTTTCCATCGTGAAATCATATTCAAGCTGAACTCGTTTTTCTGCAGGCAACTAACACACAGATATACGAACACCGTGATGCTGAATTGGTTTTCTGCAATGCAGTATGCAAACAAAAGACCTTTGGGTCAATCATTTTGTAAATGTTTTTTACAGAACATATGCTGCATATTGTCTTCCACAGCCACCTTAGGTTTAACATTCTTTGCTGAAGTCGCCGATTTTGAATGATTTTATATCATTTCTTCACTGCATGCAATAAGAACAAAAATGATCAGTATATAAACAAGGTGATTTCCATAAGCATGGTTATCCTTTTTTTATTTATACATGAGTCGAAAGTTTGCATTAGTTAAAGACAATTTCCTTTATCATATTTACGATAAAATGATATGAACTTAAAACTTTATATACATAACCCGAAAAACAAATTAATAAAGAAGAAATCGTTCACTTTTCTATCACCTCTGAACCAAAAAAAACACTATTCAACTCATTAAAACACAATGCTTAAAGCTGCGCTAATTATAGCTTTGATTGCTCCCTTTCTAAGGGCAAAAACAATCAATGTTGCTATAGACTACAAAAACACCTTGGACGTCTACTACAACTTCAAGTCCAACTCATCAATCCTAGTCACGCCTGTGTCCACTGGTCTTGAAATCAATGTGCTGGAAACAGGACAATACTCCAACTCCTCAACACAGACCATATGCCAAGTCCTGAGCGATGGTATGATTATTGTCAATGTTGACAAGTCTTCCTCAAACCAGCTGATAACATGGAACGCCAATGACGTTTACCATCTAATAAACCCAAACACCAAAACCGAACTGTCCTATGACTCTGTTTTGCTGCAAGGTTGCGGAAACAACTCTACTCAAACAACCATAACTCTTGCTTCAACATCTGCAGTCACCGGATCGTCGCTTGAAACATACATTGGTATTATTTCTACCCAGGGTTACAAAAACTATACCACATTATGTTCCAGTCGCCCATTACACAGCAACAAGCAACGCCACTTCCACCGGAAACAAAGCAGCCAAAAGCTCCATTGCCGTTGTGAAACAATGCTCTGTACACCACATCCACAGCTTCCAGTGCTATGTACACAAACACCAGTGCAAGCTCTCTGTACACCGAAGTCGAGACCGTGAAGTCGTGCATAAACCACGCCATGGGCGGGTGCTCTATAGTCACCTTGACCAATGTCGTGTCCAATGGCATGACTTTCACAGGCCAGAGCGTGCTGGCGACTGTTGTCCAGTCAGAGCACAAGTCAACACTGCTGCAGCCAGTGGCAACCCAGACCACCAAACACAGCCTGCTAAGCACTCAATTATCCGGAAATAGTGCGTATGCTTCGGTCAAGACAAGCGTCTCCCAGAGCAAGACTGTGCAGAAGTCTTTGAGTGCAGTTTCTACCTCTGTGAGTGCTGGTCTTGAGTCTTCAAGTGGTGCTTCCAGCAGCGCTGATGTCAGCACAGGTATCATCAATGGAGAAAGCACATACTTGAGTCTGTCTGCCGTTGCTACTTCCAAGACTACTCAAACATCTGCCAGCAGCGGTGTTTCCAAAAGCACAGGTATCATCAATGGTGAAAGCACCTACTTGAGTCTTTCTGCCGTTGCCACCTCCAAGACTACTCAAACCTCCGCCAGCAGCGGTGTTTCCAACAGCACAGATATCATCAGTGGCGAAAGCACATACTTCAGCCTGTCTGCCATTGCCTCTTCCAAGACCACTCTGATCCAGCAGGTATCAACCATGTCAAGTGCTGTGACCGTGAACAGCTTGTATGACGGTGCAGCCAACAAGATCAGTGCCTTGACAGGTTTCCTAAGTCTAAGTCTATTGTTAAATATAATACTGTAATTCTGCGTTTTTTTTTTATTTTATAAAGAAGAAAGGTACATAATATATAATCTACTTTAGTAAAGCATCCAATTGGCCAGTGGAGTTCAAGGATTGCAGGTCGGAGTTACCACCGATGTGCTTGTTGTTGATGTAGATGTTTGGAACGGTTCTTTGGCCGGAGATCTGTTGCAGGGCGTCTTGGTAGTCGTCACCGTCGTCCATGGTGTCCAGTTCCAAGTAGAAGACGTCTTCCTTCTTCAGGATGTTTTCTCTGATCTTCTCATTGATCAAGCCCAGGGTGCTGTGGCAGTATGGGCAGTAGGTCTTGTGGGCAATGAAGACCTTGTTGGCGGCAATGGACTCCTTGATGATTGGGATTAGTTTGTTGATGGCGGCCATGTTTTTTTTCTTGAATATCTTGTTTTTCAGTTGGATGGTTTTGTATACTACAAATGTGACTGCTAGGACTGGTAGAACTTGATACATGGTGATGATTATATAGTGTGTTTTTGGTAAAAAATAGTAATATTAAGAAAAAAGAAGCCAGTAAAATTATGTAATGCTGGGAGCGGGTCCCTGAAAAAAAAACACACACACACTTAAGAAGGAACTGGGTCGGGCGCTAAACGTCATATTAGCAGAAAAGCAGGCGGTGTGATAACGACTAGCAAAAAAACAAAAACAACAAGGAAGGATCTGAATCAGTTCATTACCACCAATATTTGAAACAGCTTCTAGATAAAGACTTACATCTTGGTTACTAATTATGCATAACGCTTCGTCTTAAAGCACGAAGACTACTCTGTACTCGACATTGTTGTAACCCCACACGTAGTCTCAAATCGTTGCCGTTACACATTTTCTTTGGTGTTTATCTGCACTGCGGGTAATCTACAAAAAAAAGCGCACACCCTTTAGATTTTTTTTTTTTTTTGTTTATACAACAATTTGGTTTATTCCTGAAACAAGCAACACCTATCCAGACCCAGGAACACCACTTGTTACCGCCCAGTTGTAATTAAAACGAATATATAATAATAAAAAATGGGCTTTTTTAAAGATCATCAGAAGTCTGAAGTCACGACTATCATGGACGACATCATGAAAAAACAGTCCTTGAATACCAAAAAGCTGAACCAGGTTCTGGAGCTTATAGACTTGAAGGACGACAAGGGTGTCTATGTCCAGCAAAACAACCTGATAGAGCTGTGCAGACACCTGAGAAAGTCTCTGAAGTACGGGGTGAGCGTTAATGAAAGAATCCTTGCCCTCGACATCCTTGACTACATTATAGACAAGCTA
Organism: Hanseniaspora meyeri; assembly: GCA_030370665.1. NCBI lineage: Eukaryota > Fungi > Ascomycota > Saccharomycetes > Saccharomycodales > Saccharomycodaceae > Hanseniaspora > Hanseniaspora meyeri. Next base: position 139,993 of record CP113884.1, on the reverse strand, counting down.
GACCCTGAGGAAATCGACAACGAAAACTTCCTGCAGGACAAAAAGCTAAACGACAACTTGAAGCTGGCCTACGTGGGCAGACCGTATGCAATGAACAAGCTGCAGAAGAAGAAGGAGATCAACGAGCTCCAGAAAACAACTATGAACTACGTCAACACCGTTTGGTCCAAAAAGTACCCGCAGTTCAGAGACTACCTGGAGCTGTACGTTGACCCCGCATCCAACAACATAGTCGACTACGCCTCAGGCGACGACAGCGACTCGTACCAGCAGCCTTCTCAGAGAAGATCGCGGAAGAACACTGCACGCAGCACCACCCAGCCACGGAACAAGAAGCGGAAGGACTACTTGAAGGACTCTGCTGACCCGTCCGTTTTGCCAGAGGACCTGCAGTACGGGATCCCAATCATTGATGCGAAGAAGTTGTCGTCGAAGATCAACCTCACGGTCGCGGATGCACACAAGGCAACGAGCGCTTTGGAAAACAGACTCATCAGCATAAACAGACGCGTGTACTCAAACGACGACGAGGAGGCCACCACGTACTTCATCAGAGTGCGTGAGCAGAGAAGAAAGATCTTGAGGTACCTGCAGCTGGTCACCGAGGGTGAGTACTTGGGTATTCTGCTGAAGTGCAACGACGACATGGTGCAGGTCCTGGACAAGTACGACTCGCTGAGCAGCCTGGAGCCAGACGAGTTCTTTGAGTCAGACGGCGAGTACAACGGCCCGAGCTACCTGGATAACCAAAGAGAAACCGGACAGTCAAGATACTTCACCGATGACGAAAGCGAGGAGGACAGAAGAAGCATACACACGAACAGCAATCCCTTTGAAGATACCTTCCATTTGTAATCATTAAAAAAATAATAATAATGCAACTATATAATCTTTCTTTTTGTAATATATACGCTTTGTTCTCTCTTTTCCACTAACTACTTACCCTCCTCGAAGTTCAGACTGATCCCGTTGATGCAGTATCTGTCGTTCTTTCCTTTGCCTAAGATCTTTTCCCAGCCCTCGCCCTTGAAGATGTGTCCAAGATGGGAGTCGCAGTTCAGGCAGCAGACCTCGATTCTCTGCATTCCAAGGGAATTGTCCACGTACTGGATGATATTGTTGTCCTTGAGGCCTACTTTGCCTGACTTGCCCTTGATCTCGCTGCCATTGGCCACGTCCGGGAACAGGTTGCCCTTGGCGGATGTGTGGAAGCTGGGCCATCCGCACCCGGAGTCAAACATCGCAGCAGACTCGTACAGTGGGGTGTCGCAGTTCTTGCATGTGTAGCTGCCAACAAAGCCAGGCTTGGTCTCGTGCTCCAAGAAGGGGGAGGTGAATGGTCTTTCGGTGCCCTTGTCCCTCATCACACGCAGCTCAGCAGCTGAGAGGTTTGGGTTGGATAGTTGTTGCTGGATGGCAGGGATGCTGTTGGTGCTCATTTTGGGTATGTTTTTGGTATTCAGCAGTAGTTTTGTTGCTCTTAACATATAAGTGTATGGGGGGTTTATATATGTTTTCCTTTGGCTTTGAGGGTAAATATACGTAATCACACTTTAAAGGTTGGTGATTACACAAGGGGGGGGCTTATTTTCTTTTTTAATTTATGCGCTACACGGTGGGAGCATTATTTTTTTTTATTTTTCGGATTTAAACCGCATTTTCGTTATTCTTTTTGGGTGATCCAGAAAAAAAACCCCAACAACAAAAATTGGACAAGTTAACGAGAACATACATACCATAAAAGAAATAAGTATTCAACAAAAACCTGAAATACATATAACAGTACATAATGATCATCAACCCATTTGTGATAAAGGACGAGTACGACAAGAAGAAGGCTGAGGAGCAGTACATAGACATAGAAACAAACGTGCCCGTGCTGCCTAACCCCACGCAGCTGTCGTGCACTGCTCTGATGGGCCACTTCACCAGATGCATCTCCTTCAAGGGCCAGCTGCAGGAGATCTACAAGACAGGCCAGATGACGAAGTGTCCGAAGCAGTACGAGCTTCTGAAGTTCTGCCTGTTCCAGACAAACGACGATCCAGTGAAGATCAACGAGTTCTACGACAAGCTGCACAACGGTGGTTTGAAGAACATCAACAAGAGAGGTAGCTCCCTAGATGTGTGGGAAGAGAGATGAGTGTGTATATAGTAAAAATATAATCGTGATACCAATGTGTGATGGATAGGCATAGATAAGATAAAGTGTCTTCTCTATTTTTTATTCTATTTTTCTTTTTCTTTTTTTAATTAATGTACCGTAAAAACAAACCATTCAGTGTGGCAGTGACTCATTGATATTGTGAATATCTTTTTGTGTACCATAATCAGTGACTCATTTTTGCTGTTATTCATCAATGAGTGCATGCTACGAACCGTGAATGATGGCATTAATTATTCCCAGCTATCAAAAGTCTGTTCATCCGCCAGTATTCATTTTCTGCCTGGGTCATTTATTTTTTTTTTGGAAGCACGCAAAAAAAAACAACCCTTTATAAAAAGTTTCACCTGTGTGTATATATAAAAAGATTCATTTATACTTTAATATTTTCATACACTTATTATTAACATTAATTGCCTTTAATAGCACCAGAAATACATAACAACAAGATGAACACAGGACCTGACGTGATTGCAAACACCAAAAGCCCTGTTGACTTCACAACAAAGGAGACTTTCCTCAACTTCCTGAACGACGAGCTAAGCACGAGTCTCCAGAGCAAGGATGCCCTGATTGAGGAGCTGATACAGCAGTTCCAGCTGCACAACATATGCAACTACGAGGTCTTTAGCCAGCTTGAGATCGACGACCTGAACGAGATCCTCGGCAGCCTGCTGTCTCTGGGTGCGGACTCGAGACTGAGAAAGAAGCTGCTTGTCCACCTGAAAATCCTCATCAACAAGACCCTCGATGGGCTCAAGTCCACTGCTGTTGATATGGGGACCTTCAGCGACACCAACATCAAGGACTTGTTTTTGCAGCAGGACGCAAAGCTCGACAGTCTAAACATCACATTCCAGGACTTCAAAAAGAGACTGTTTGATGAGATACAAGCAACACGCACGGATGATGGTGATAGCCAACACAGAAAAACACTCAAACAGGCGCAATCGACATCGTCAATATCCACAGTTACCCCTTCTGAAAACAAGCCGTCCTTGACCCCCGCACCGAGCCTCACAACACTGAACCCAGTCAGACCCACGCAGGGGGGCAAGGGAAACGGCGACGAGCCGTTCAAGCAGCTGAAGGCGTCGAAGCAGGACTCGTCGCAGAAGATCCTCATGAACGCCATGCTCAAGCACAACATCCCGCTGAGCAGGCTCGACGAGTATGTTCTGATCATCTCGTACCAGGACAAGGAGATGGTGATGACCGATGAGGACCGCCCGGTGGAGATCTTCAAGAGCCTGAAGAAGAACGGCTTCCAGCCAGCAATCATGCTGCGGGAGGTGGACAAGGTCCTGCGAGGAACGACATCCGCGCACGAGCTCGACGAAGACAGCGGAAACAATACCCCTGGCGGAAGATTATAAAAAATAAAATTATATACATATAAGTAATACACACCTCACTTGTAGGGATTGAACTTCCCGGACTCCTTCCACTGGATGATCTTCTGCTGGTCCTGCTTGAACTTGCTCAGCAACTCGCCGATCTCGACCTTCTTCTTTTCTCTCTGCTGGAATCTGTAGAAAGCCAGCTCGCCCTTCATCTTGTCCTTCTTCTGCGCACCCGCTCTTTGCAGCTTCACGGTCTTGTTGTATCTGTTCAAAGGATTCACCTTTCCGGAGTTCAGTCTGCTGGCGTTTCTCAGCATTCCCTGTCTGGTCTTGGTGTTCTTGCCCACAACAAGGGTGAAACCATCCTCGTCGACAAGGTTCCCCTGGTTGCTCAGCTCCATCTTTGCGTAGTTCTCCCTGTCCTGGAAAAAGGTCATTGTATCAACAACAAGGTCCTTCAGGTACTGCACTGGGAGTGGGTTATAGAAGTTCTGGAAGTCTTCCAGGGTCGGCATCTTGGATGTCTCCGCGTGCAAGGTCCACTCAACGGCGTTCTTGTCAAAGTCCTTGCCCACGGCCTTCATGTACTTGTTGATGCAGTTGAAAAAGGACTTCATCGAGCTCTGGTCCAGAAGCTTCAAAAAGGTTGTGTTGTATGGCTTGTTTTCTCCCTTGTACTCGCTCCCACCCATGGCCTGCTTTGGATTGACGGTGTTGTTCTCGTCGTCCAGGATGTAGTCCGAGGACAGGCCGTTCAGGTCAATGCTCTCGATTTTGAACTCATCGGTTTTGAAGCCAGTGCTGCTGTCAAAGATCACCTGGCCCTTGTGCTCCTTGATGATGTTGTTCAGGTTCAAAGTTAGAGTCTCAAAGTTTGTAAGCAGCGGTAGGTTGTAGATGAACACGGTGTTCTCGTCTTTGCTGTTGTTTGTTTGGTGCTTCTTCAGGTATATGTAGTGGGTGATTTTCTTGCTTGTATTTTGGAGTTTGTCCTGCTTTTGGAGCTTGAAAGGCACTGGTATGAATCCGTTTTTCATAACAGCCACAAATTTGGGTTTACTTTCTGACATGTGGTTTGGTTAAATAAGGAAATTGTTATTGGTCTTTATCTTTTACATTAAAGTGTTTTCTAGATTCCATGTGTTGTGACGAGCGACGATGACAAAAAAAAAGAAACAAAGCGGGAAAAATCAGAAGAAGAAGAAAAAAAAAAGCAATTTCTGCGTATCGGATATAAGCAACATACAGTTAAAAAGCACGTGATGCACTATGTTTTATCTACACAAAAAAACGTTGCATACAACAATTTAGCTTGAAGTTTATAAAAAAAAAATTACATTCACGTGATATATACATCTCGAGATTCTACAAAAGTATCCTCTCCACTCACTTGTGATCAACGTTTTGGGAAGCCTTCATTAGCTCGTATATTTGACCTATTTGCTCAGAGCTCATTTTATTAAGCATCTCCTCGCTCAGGGAGCCTTCCTGCCACTCTCCGTTTGATAGCTGGTACAGGTAGTCCTGCCATTTGGTGATGAAGCCCACAATGTACAGAGGGTTTTCGATGTCTGCGTGTCTCTTGAACTCCAGCTTCACATACTCGTCACCGAGCTTCTTCATTTCAGGCTCGTTTCTGAACTGCTTGTTATGTTGTTTTAGGATCTGCTTGAACAGTCTTAGAGGGGTTATCAGTGGGGTGGTCATTGGTTCGTAGTCTTCGTCTTGGAATCGCAGCTGGGTGGTCTTTGTCTTGATTATGTGGCTTTGGATGGCTTGTTTGTTTAGTTTTGTTATTTGTGAAACAGCTTTTCCCTTGGTTCTTTGGTATATGACTTGGTTGATTTTGAACATCTATGATTCTTTTTTTTTTTTTTTGTATGTGTGGTAAAAAAATGGGAAAGGGGGGGTTAAAATATGGTTGTTATATTTTTTTTTCTTAAAAGTAAAAAATTATGTCTAGGGCAGTGGGTACGGCTGATAAGTCCGAATATCGCTTTATGTATTACTAGCAGTAGTTATTGGTGTTTGTTATACTACCTATATGAATATAACTTATGTTCTGTAACATTGTTAAATTATACATATCTTTACTTTATTAAAAATACACTATCCCGTTTTTATATATATACATCCTGTGAGTAATCCCGTATCCCAAGTCCAGTATTGTCACTCATGTTTTTTTTTTTTTCTAATGGGAGAAATCATGGCTTATGGCTGGAAGTACCACTTTTTTTCCCCTTTTCAGTATCGTGTTTTTTGTTTCCCCCTCTCCAAAAAAAAAACGAATGACCACGGTTCTTGACCTTTTTTTCTCAAGTCAGACGTGCGGGGGAGAGGGAAAAAACAGGCTCTTCTAAGAGGAAATAACATGTGATCTTTTTGGATAAACGGAGTATAATCCATAAACGGTACTATACCAGAACACTATCAAAACTCAAAGACACTTAAAACATATACTCTTCTATATAAAACAATTAGTATCTTGCTACATCAACACCAAGCTTCTGCAGTCTAATCTTCACAGCCATCTTGTGCGCATCCAGACCCTCTCTGTTCGCAATGTTCATCACACTGTACCCAATCTTCTTCAGACCCTCCTCGTTCACGTACTGGCACGTGATGAATTTCTGGTAGGTGGAGGTGTTAACTCCGCTGTACTGTCTGGCAAAGCCATAGGTTGGCAAAGTGTGGTTGGTACCGGATGAGTAGTCACCACACGACTCAGGAGTCAAGGCACCAACAAAGATGGACCCGGCATTCTCAACAAGATTCACATATGAGTGGGCATCCTCAATCTGCAGGATCAAGTGCTCAGGAGCATACTCGTTGGACAATTTGAAGGCCTCCTCAACACTCTTACAGTTAACAATGCAACTGTTGTACAGACATCTCTTGACAATCTCCTTTCTTGGCAGGTCCAAGGTTTGTTCCTTGATGGCGTTCTGCAGCTTTGCCAAGAAGTCCTCGTCCAGATCAATACCAATCAGGATCACCTGGGAGTCAACACCGTGTTCGGCCTGTGACAGCAAGTCACTGGCAACGTAGTCCCAGTCAGCCTTCTTGTCGCACATTACCAAAACCTCAGATGGACCAGCTGGCATATCAATGGCACACAAAGCAGCAGTATCCTGTGAAACGTACATCTTTGCAGCAGTAACGAACTGGTTTCCTGGACCCAAGATCTTGTCAACCTTAGGAACAGAAGCTGTTCCGTATGCCATGGCAGCAACGGCCTGGGCACCACCAGCTAGCACAATGGTTTGACAGCCAATCTTGTTGGCAACATACACAACCTCGGCCGGGACCTTGCCCTCCTTGTTTGGTGGAGTGGCAAAGACAATCTCCTTACAGCCGGCAACCTTGGCTGGAACACCCAGCATGATGGCGGTGGATGGCAGAACAGCGGTACCACCTGGGACGTAGCACCCAACGGACTCGATTGGCTTGGCGAATCTCTCACAAAGAACACCTGGCTGGGTCTCCACAGCAAGAGTGGCGTTCTGGTCGTACTGGGCCTGGTGGAATCTCTCGACATTGCCAATGGCCATGTCCAGGGCATCGATCATCTCAGCACTCAAGGACTCGACGTACTCAGCAGGGAACGGAGCCTTCAAGACAGCGCTGTCAAGAGTGACCTTGTCGAACTTCGCAGTGAGCTCCAACAAGGCAGCATCACCGTTGGTTCTGACATTCTGGATGATTGGCTCAACAAGACTCATGATGTTGCTTGTGGACTGGATTGGTCTTGTGAAGGCTTGTTCAACAGCCTTTGGATCATCAGAGGTGACGGTCTTCAAGGAAATCTCAGAGTCCAGGTACTGTGGCTCCTCCTTGGCCGGAGCAAGCTTCTCCTCAGGCTTGGCATCGCCCTGTCTTCTGGTTACCTTCAAGTGCTTCTTTCTCAAGTTGTCCTCAACATCAGCAATGGTGACGCCGTTGGAAGCAAGCTTGGCAAAGGCAAAGTACACCAGGTCTGCAAACTCAAAGGCAATGTGGTCCTTGTCGGTGGCCTCAATGAACTCCTTGGCCTCCTCGAGAATCTTCTTGTCCAAAAGATCCTTTTCAGAAAACAGTCTCTGGGTATACGACTTCTTGATGGTGTAGCCCTCCTTGTCGTTCAGTCTGCCCTTGGTGTCCTGGTATCTGTCGTTGAATGACTGTGTATAGGTCTTGGAGAGCGAAGGAGTCGTTCTTCAGGTTGCCGAAGCAGTCGAATCTGGTGTCTTCGTGGCAGAAGCCCTCGCCGGTCTGGACGACCTTGAACTTCAAGCAGTCAGCATCACAGTCAACATCAACAGACAGAAGCTGCTGGGTGTTTCCAGAGGTCTTTCCTTTTACCCAGATCTCGTTTCTTGATCTGCTGTAGTAAACACCAACTTGCTGCTCAAAGGCAAGCTTCAAAGACTCCTTGGATGAGTAGCACACACCAAGGGCCTTGTCGTAAAGGTCAGTGACCAGGGTTGTGTACAGGCCATCTTTTCTGTCGGTCTTCAAAAGTGGCAGGACAGCATCGATGTAGCTCTCGTGGGAGGATATGATTGCGGTGGCTGGCACACCCTCAAACTTCTCGTCTGGAATGCTGGTTTTGTTTTCACATGGCTTGGAACCATCGATCTGGATGTACTTGATACCGGAGAAACCCATGTTCAACAGGTCGATGATTTTGTCTTCGTCCTCGGCAGACAAAGAGGCTCTCAGGTCAACAGCAGGAGAACAGGTATACGTTCTTTCTGAAGGCCTTCTTCAAAACGGTTTGTAGTTGCTCAGTGGAGAACACGGAGTAGTTGACCAAGAAGGATGAACTCAGGGCCCACTTGGAGAAGTTGGCTTCCCATTCTTCAGGGATAGAGAACAGTGGATATACAGGAGATCCCATTGTTGTTAGTGTATTATGCTATGGTGTATTGTAGTGTTTGTTGAAATGAGTATAAGATAATTATGTTCATATGAAAAAATGTATATATATGAGTTTTGAATAAAAAAAAAAAGAGAGCATGCTGCAAATATGAGGTAATCGTTTTCGAGTATGAATGATTCATGACTCACCTAGAGCATTTCCGCAGTCATTTTTTTTCTTTTGCCAAGATGTAAAAAATTTTCTTGTTGGTTTTTTTTTTTTTCAGTGAATGAATAGTGGAATTTGGGCCTACTACGTGAATTTTTTGAGTTAAAGGGTTCATCGGACATAATGCCAAAGGGAAAAAGAACAAATAGACCCCAGGTCACATGACTATAGCGTGACCAACAGCGTGACTTATAACGTGACATCCTCTGTCTTCCTATTTCTTCTTTCTCCAATAACCCACCTCACGTCATATGCCTGGCGGGCATCTTGACTGGGGTCAGCATCTGCTGGTGCTCCATGTCAAAGTCAGCTTCCTCCCCCTGAAACTCCATGTCCACATTGTGTCTTATCTGCGTCTTCAAATCCTTATTCTCCTCACTCAGCTCCTTGTTCCTTTCCTCCAGGACATCGATGCGCGCCAAGCAGTCAGACAGCTTAGCCTCCACGAGGTTCATCATGCCCTCAAAGTCATTGATCAAAACCTGGTTCTTGTCTATCACCTCCACCAGATGCTGCTTCTCCGTTCTGAGCACTTCGGCTTCTGTGTTCCGCTGGTCCATTTCAGCACGCAGCTTGTCTATCTCTGTGTTCCTGTTTGATGGCCCACTGGTCAGCGCCGTATTCAGCTCGTTGTTAATCTTGTACAAAGGTATGAACAGCCCGCTGTTTGTGTACTTCGTCTCAAAGTACTGCACGCCATTGTAACTCCCGCTGTTCTTCCCCATGCCAGGCTCCATGATGTCAAACCCACAGTACAGAGTGGGCTGGGACTGCAGGTATCCAATGTATCTTAGTGTTACAGGGTGATTAATGCCTTCTAAGGGTAGTTGTATCTCCTGGCCGAGAAGGTCAAAGTATGTGCTGATGGGTTTCATGTCTTGGTGTAGTCAGGCCAAAGCACATCTTTTTGGATGAACAGCAAAAAAAAATCGTAACGCGTGAATATATAACCATTTTGTTTTTTTTTTTTTTAATCACGTTTTTAAAAGAATCCTATATAACATACACTATATACTCACTAACTTGCTAAAGGCAGGACGTTTTCTTCAAACAGCTTCCAGGTGTCCCCGTAAAGCAAAACATTTCCTTGCGAGTAGTATCTGCAGATCAAGTACGTCCAGTCGTTGTCTGCACAAACCTGAACACCACACCCAACAGGAGGTCGTGCTCTTCCAGACCACCTGTGTGAAGTGGCCCAGCTCAGTGTTGTCCGGACCACCAGTCAAAGAAGGATTGCTATAGTCGTAGTACTGGCCCTCGTTTGCCCACACACCAAACAGACCTGTCAAGTCGTCCTTGTTTGCCCCAGCAGCCAAGTTCTCACCACCGCTGCCAACCTTGTCTCCACTGTGGATCAGGTTTCCAGAGCACGGCGAGTTGGAAGGGTCCTCGTTGATCAGGTACTGCATGTACTCGTAGGACTGAGCGACAAGGGTGTTGTTCCAAACAAGGGCAGGGGTGTCCTCGTGCAAAGAACGAACGTTGTTGTGCAAATTCAGCAGTAGAGCAGAGTCGGCACTGTCCAGCAGGTACCCGATGTTTCCTATTTCCTGGCTGGCTTTGATTCCAGGATTGACGGAAAGCGGGTCAACAGGCGATGCGCTTCCATAGTTGGCTGCATCAGTGGCTACAGCTGTGGCAACGGTTGTACTTGTGCTGGAAGTGGTTTTAGCAGCTGTTGAGGTGCTTGGAGGTGGGATAGAACTGCTGGAAGATGTGGCAGCAGTTGTTGTTGTACTGGAGGAGGTCTTAGCAGTTGTTGTGCTTGAAGACGGGATGGAACTACTGGTGGAAGTCTTAGCAGTTGTTGATGTACTTGAAGACTGAGTAGAACTACTGGTGGAAGTCTTAGCAGTTGTTGTTGTGCTTGAAGACTGGGTAGAACTACTGGAAGATGTGGCAGCAGTTGTTGATGTACTTGAAGACGTCTTAGCAGTAGTTGCTGCACTGGAAGAAGTCGACGCAGTAGTTGATATGCTGGAAGAGGTCTTAGCAGTGCTTGAAGCTTGAGAGGAACTGCTGGAAGAGGTGCTAGCAGTGCTTGAGGACAGGGTGGAGCTGCTGGAAGAAGTCAAAGCAGTGCTTGAAGACAGAGTGGAACTGCTGGAAGAAGTCAAAGCAGTGCTTGAGGACAGGGTGGAGCTGCTTGATGACATGGCAACAGCAGTTGACGTACTGGAAGATACCATAGAACTGCTGGAAGATGTTGTAGCAGCAGCTGATGTGCTAGAAGATGTCTTAGCAGTGCTTGATGATAGGATAGAGCTGCTTGATGACATTGTTGCAGCAGTTGATACACTGGCAGAAGTCTCAGTCACTAAAGAGCTGGTAGAAGCACTAGATGTTGTAGCAGAAGCTGATGTACTGGCAGAAGTCTCAGTCACTAAAGAGCTGGTGGAAGCAGTTGATGCTCCTAAACTCGAAATTTGTGCGGAGATGCTAGAAGTCATAGACTGTGGCATGCTGCTGGTGGCTTGTACAGAAGTAGTGGCATTTGTATATGAAGGCAACAAACTGCTGGAGCTGCTTGCAACACTTGATAGATTTCCTCCTTTGGCACTAGAGGCAGATGTGGTAGGTACAGCGCTGCTATATGATATGGAAGATGTGCTGTTGCTGTTATACATAAGACTCAGTTTTTTCGTGTCAGTGGATTGACTAGAAGCAGCTGTAGAGTAATTAGAGTAGATACTGGTGCTAGCATAATAATCCGGAATGCTAGTGGTTGAGTATGTGGAGTTTCCATAGTAGCCAGTGGATGATGATATAGGAGTCTTTGTAAAGGCAATGTACTGAGCAGTAGCTGTATAATCCTCAGTTTTGTAAGTATTGTCTGCTGAAACAACAGCCAAACTTGCTGCTAAGGCAGAAATGGATAAGATATTTTGAGTGTCTCTCATTGTGTCTGAATTAATTATGGTATATGAAGATGTTTATTATTTAAGAGTATGAATTTTTTTTTTTTTCTGGTTTCTTGTTTTTATCCTTTCTCTGCTTAACAACATGAAGATTTCTGAAATTATTTTAAAATCATTATGATTCCAAAAAAACTCATCCATCTCTCTGCCTATTAATTAAAGTATCAATCTTTATGAGTAAAAATCCTGATCTGTTTATATACCACGGTTACAAAAATCAAATGATTATTGATTTAACTAATTCGAATTAAAACATCAAAATAGCTATATTTGATGCTGAATCAAAAACTAAAAGAATAGAATCAAAAAAGCTGCATACAATAGAATTATCAATTTTTCTTTTGATGAACGTATCTGAGAAACTCAGCTATGAATGTTCAAATTATTTTGTTCTGGATTTTTTCAAAATCAGCCATGTATTTAGAATTTGTTGTGTTGTATTTTATTGTTTTTTTTTAGCAAGATGGCTGAACTAAACATTTTTCCGCTTTTGGACATTCCTCGCTAAACTTTAGTCACGTTTTGCTTCTAGACTCTTTTCGTATACAGAACATGACCCCAAAAAAAAAAAAGTCGGATATAACAATCCATAATCAACAATTTTTAAGGTTTCACACAATACACTTCAGAACTTGCCCAATAAAAACACAACAATCATACCCCTCATAGCATTCAATGATTGAGCCTGGAACGAAGCGAAAGTACAGGCTATTATTTAAACTTTTTGTTTACCTCTTTGATAAGGTAGTAGCTGGTGTTGATGCAGTTCATAATCTAATCAAGTATGGTATCATCTCAGAGAAATCACGTATATACAAGTTGTTTATGACCAATAAAAGTTTGCTGAAGATATGGGTAATAGCCAGATTCTTAGATCTTATGGAATGCATTAAAAACATAGGAAAACTAAATGTGATCTACAAAGAATATAAGACAACAGCCGATAAGCTAAAAAGAAGTAAGCTACTTGCCAAAGACAGCGAAGAACTCATTCAGAAAAAACTATACAGGCTGGAGGCAAACATAAAACAATGGAAAAGAAAGTTTGCATCTGCCATCTGGGACTTGACAGAGTCTTTACTGACCTTAGCTCTAAGTATCATGAAGATATGGAAGAGAGTAAACGTGAACTATGTACGTAGAATTGAAAAGCTTATACAGTCATTGGGTTACGCGAAGCTTTCATATGATATATACAACATGAGTAGCACAGTGATAGATGTTTACTCAATAATGAAAACCAGACGTGGCTAGCTCTTGGAAATTGATGGAAAATGCATTTTGAGGGTTGATCAGCATTTCCTTATTCGGAACCAATACTGAATTCGCTTAATATTTATTTTTTCTTTTAAGCGCGTTTTATTTTTTTTGGCTTTGACTAAAAATCAGAGATTTAATTAATAGATGCTAAAACAAGTATGAAACAAGTATGAAGACTAAGGCAACAAAAAAAGGGAATGATAGTAATTGTTTAGATAAAACTATAAATTTATAATTCAAAGGGTATAAAGTCATTGATTATTGTCAGAAACATTTCTCATAAAAGTTTATAATGAAGTCGTCTGTTATGATGAACTACAAAAAGATCAGCTTGAAACCTTTTCAAAAATATCCAATTCTCCAATAAAGGCTAAATTTTAAAAAAAGTTCCTTACCCAAAATACAGCCACTTTAAATGAACAATAACAAACTGATAAGAACAATTGATGGCCAAGTTTTTACTTTAACACCTATCACAACAGTGGTGCAAACAGAGGTTCCCGTAGCTTCAAGTTCAGCAGTCTTGGCCACAGCAACAGATCCTCTTGCAAGTGTTGCAGTTACATACAAAACTTTACTTGCATCAACCAAATCAGCAACCACAACAAGCGCATTGTCAAGCACAGCAGCTGCAACTAGCCATTCATTCAACCTAGGAGCAACTGCCAACTCAGGAGGTGTTGATGAAACAGCTCACATATCCTCCAAAACAGGTCTGATAGTTGGGCTGTGTGTGGGGATAACTGTATTTTTCTTGGTTTTGTTGATTGCCATATGGTACTACAAATTCAGAAACAGAACTTCTCTGCTTAAAATAGACAGTTTTGTCAAGAAACCCGATTGGAAAAGTAGCAATCCGGATGCTAACAATGATGATGACTATATGATGACTAAAAGCTTTAAATTCATAAAGAATATTACTACCCCTGTGGCAGCTACCACAAAAGACAATCTATTTCTACATGAGAGAAGCTCCAGTAAAAAGTTAGCAAGAAACACAGGCAGCCCAAGGGAAATCAGTGATTGGAAAGCACACATTTTTACACCGTTCAAAAATTCATTCATTACAGAAAACAAAGAAGAAAGTGGCTTTGATGTTGACCTTGAAAAAAACGAAAGCCTGTACAACCTTGATAGCACTGAAGACAAGTCGGACAAATCCAAGCATATAAGCTCAAGTAGCAACGACGACTTTGATGCTGAGAAGTTTCTGTATACCAATCCCCCAAAAATAAGAAACATCACTTCAGAGATATCCTCCTTCAAGTCAAACAAAAAGGAAAAGCTTAAGAAGTACAAGGATCTTGATCTGGACAGCATTGCCGGCACACAAAGCATACACGAAAAATGGGCCTACAACTCACCCCTATCAAAATGGTTTTTGAGAGACTCCACATACCTGCAGGACTCGCACATAACAACGCCCACGGACCAGATCCTGAGTGTTGACCTCAAAACTCTACAGCTCCCATCAAAAAAGAAAAGCATCACAAAGAAAAACTCCAAAGTCAACCTAAACACCAAGAGAAAGCACATCATCGACATCAACGGAATGAAGCGGTTGTCTGCGATCATGCACATAAAAGAAAAACCGCTGCCTAAGCCGCCAGTTGTATTGCTGGACGAAAAGAGGCTGAGCAGAATGTCTGTGCTGACAGGGTCGTTCCAACGAGCATCCACGGAAACAAAGAAATCAAAGTACATCGCCGTGAAGTCGTATTCCCCACAGATGCTGGATGAGCTGGAGCTGGTCAAGGGCCAGACAGTAAAGATCATCTCGGTCCACTCAGACGGCTGGGCATTGGTGACGCTAAGCAACAGACAGACCCTGGGAAGCGGAGATTTGGAGCATGCCGGAGAAAACGGATGCACTGGGGTTGTTCCGTTGCTGTGTTTGAAGAAAATACAGTAAAAAAAAGACTTTCAGTTGCTATTTAATTATTAAATGGTGAGTATATATTCTTTTGTTAAGATATTATTATTATTTTATTTTTTGTATGCTTAATTACACAGTTATAATTCAGAAACAACTGGGATGTCGTTTTCGTTGTAAGTCTTTTCACCGGCGTCAGCAGCCTTGGTACCGAAGACTAATTGGGCTTGGATGGTTTCGTTTTCACCGATCTTGTCACCTAGGAAACCCTTCATGAAGTTATAATGTTGCAAGTGAGCACCGAATCCTGGTAATTGAGACAAAGCAGTCCAAGTGGATATTTGAACAGCACCGTTGGAGGTGACGGCAAAGTCTGGGAAGGCAGCAGCCCAGGCTGGGAAACCTTCTTGTAGACCCTTGGTGACAGCATCGTCAACAATGAATAAGATAGTACCGTAGGCTTCGTCAGCAGCAGATTGTGGTCTTTGCTTACCGCTGTCGGTTGGGATAGCTTCAACAACTTGGTTCCAAACTTGCTTGTGAGCTTCACCAGTTAAGATAATAACCTTGTTTGGTTGGGAGTTGAAGGCAGATGGAGTATCCTTTAGAACGGCTTGGGTAATATCCTTGATATCGGCTAATGTGACACCAGCTGGAAGTTCAGGCTTCAATGAGTAGATGGTTCTTCTTTCCTTGATGGCGGTTAGTAAGGTTTCAACTTCCTTAGGGTTGACGGCCTTGGCTGGAGCTTCGGCTTTCTTTTCAGCTGGCTTGACAGCAGAAGTGGCAGCAACGGCAGCCTTCTTAACTGGCTTGGCGGCAGAAGTGGCAGTGGCAGTAGTCTTCTTAGCAGAGTCAGAAGAAGACTTGAAGACGGATTTAATTTTAGAAATGATGGACATGTTTTGATTGCAGAGGACTGGTTTCTGGTTGCTGTTACTGTGATTAATTTATGTTAGAATAAATATCAGCAGAACAGTTAAAATTGATATTCGCATTTAATTTATATATAGGAACAGGTGTTAACAAAAAAAACTGTGATAAAATATAAGATAATATTAATAAACAAAGCAAAAATTTGAATTATAAATAGTTTAGTAATTTTTTTGAATAATACAAATTGAGTAATCGCTTAGTAATTATTCACGTAATGTACTCCGTAAGCAAAAAAAACAAAAACGAGGCTGGAAAAAATGGACTAACGAGGCGGTAGGGGGGTTTTTCCCATGTGCAGCGCGTTTGGGCCATTGCGACAAACACGAAATAAGGTTTTTTTTTCAAACACAGCAGGATATCTTACTGTGTAGATCTGAGAGCATCTGCTATCTGAAACGTACTCGTGTAGATCATTATGGTCTAAATATAGAAAATAAAATAAAAGAAGTGTGTGTAAAAGAAATTATAGCAATTATATTTGATTGTTTTATATATATACTTACAAAAGCATCAAAAATTTGGCGTAATGCTTACATGGTGTCAAGTGGATCACGTGAAACGCTCTCTCAAAGCAGGAAAAGAAAGTCATAGTACTAGCTAGCTTTACTTATAAAGTGCTGATGATTTCAATTTCGTTTTCGTTGTAGGTCTTTTCACCGGCTTCAGCAACCTTGGTACCAAAGACTAATTGGGCTTGGATGGTTTCGTTTTCACCGATCTTGTCACCTAAGAAACCCTTCATGAAGTTATAATGTTGCAAGTGAGCACCGAATCCTGGTAGTTGGGATAGGGCAGTCCAAGTAGAAATTTGAACAGCACCGTTGGAGGTGACGGCAAAGTCTGGGAAGGCAGCAGCCCAAGCTGGGAAACCTTCTTGTAGACCCTTGGTAACAGCATCGTCAACAATGAATAAGATAGTACCGTAGGCTTCGTCAGCAGCAGATTGTGGTCTTTGCTTACCGCTGTCGGTTGGGATAGCTTCAACAACTTGGTTCCAGACTTTCTTGTGAGCTTCACCAGTTAGGATGATGACCTTGTTTGGTTGGGAGTTGAAGGCAGATGGAGTGTCCTTCAAGATGGCTTGAGTGATTTCCTTGATTTGATCAAGGGTAACACCAGCAGGTAGTTCTGGCTTTAAGGAGTATATGGTTCTTCTGGCGGCGATTGACTTTAAGATGGTTGGAACAGTGGACATGTTGATGAATGTGTATATTATGATATTCTGGTGTTATCAAGTGTATTTTATTTCTTTATTAACTTATCTATACTATGTTAAAGTTAATATAAAGATAGTTGATATATCATTACATATATATACGATAACATCATAATTATTTTTTTGTAATAAATTATTCAGAAAACAGCATTATATAATCTCTTATAAATGCATTAGTAATGTACGCTTTTAACACTCTTATGACCGTAAACAATTCCCCCATATGGATAATTTCCATGTGAAAAAATACACTATTAAATTTTTACTAACAAAAAAAAAATAAGCAGCACCGTTTTAGAGCAGTGCGATATCCATTACTAATACAGAATTTCCATAAAAAAAAAAGCTGTGTGTGTCTTTGTTTATTATTTTTTTTTCTTAGGCTTACTAATATTTTTACTAAGGTGCTAGCCACGCGTGTTTGTGGGTGCACCCCCTACAATGGAAATATTACCTGATACTCAATTTAGATGACACCGTTTAGTAATTGCTGATGTTTTATTTTAACTATTTATTAGCGATGTTCGTCCTTGTATGACTAAAGACGCGTTATCTACATTCTTTAGTTATTGCTTTTTCGTGTTTTACTAAGACTTCAAGAGTTGGGTGGGGCTAGTTATTTTTATGATAGGGTATTGAAGGTGTCATAGATTTGTGGAGAAGTGTCAGCCATTTCAACAGGCAAAATCGGCACAACACACAGTCATTTCTGTAACTTTTTCTCTTTTAAAAAATTAACTTTTCAAATTTAATTTTGTTACTTAATTACAATTTAAAATTTGTATAACATTTTTTAGTATTGAATATTTTTTTTGATTTTAATTCAAAAAGCAAAATACTATTTGTAAACTATTTTACGTTTTTGTATTAAGTCATGTGACTAGAAGTAAACAAATACTGCAAGTCACATGCAAAACCACGTGATACACATGCATCTAAAACGGAAAATTATTTGAAAAAAAAAAAAAAATACGAAAAAAGAAAGGAAAATACACAGACTAAACGAATTTACTAAATTAACGAGCTTTAAGCATAATATCTCTCCTACTTCTAAGATCTCCTTTAGCTTTTGCTGACCAAATTTTTTTTTTTATAATACAAAAGATTCGTTTATGTTATTTTTCAAAAATAGATGCTAAGGAAAGGCACCAGGCCTGCAATCATTCAAGCGCAAAATTGTTCAGGTCCCAGAGATGCCACTTTTTTTTTAAAGCATTCTTAATTGATGTGATAAGCACTAAACGAATTTTCCAAGATTGCTGCTTGACAATAAAAATACCGTGATGAAAAGGCAAATTTACCGAGTGTTTAGTGCTTAGACCCTCAACAAAAAGCAAACAAAAAAGAAGCGTTTGATAGTTTGAATGTGCCGCTGCCTTCATTTCTCAATTCTCATCTCTGATGTGAAAACATCTGTCTTGATAACGACTGATTTAGAACATAACCAACGGTTGCTCTAAGCGCTGTGCGCACACCATGGAGTCCC
The DNA here is from genome assembly GCA_030370665.1 of Hanseniaspora meyeri. Classification (NCBI taxonomy): domain Eukaryota; kingdom Fungi; phylum Ascomycota; class Saccharomycetes; order Saccharomycodales; family Saccharomycodaceae; genus Hanseniaspora; species Hanseniaspora meyeri. The sequence continues at coordinate 121,729 of CP113884.1, read as the reverse complement.
CCTTCTATACACTGGGCGCACGGGCTTTTTGCATGTCATCGCAAAATATAAAAATGGCCTTTTGCAATTTGTGCGTATCCCTTAAATTCGACGGACAAAAAACAATAGAAAATCTGCATTTTTAACCGTTGCCCGCAGTAGTCATAGTGGGCATCTCTAAAAATCTGGATGATTAAAAAAAAAGGCTACCACTTTGAGCAACTAGCCCCCTGAAAACGCGTTTGTCTACGTGCTCCCTTGAATGAAACCGTTTAAATTCACCCACAAGCCAACCCACCTGGGGTGACGATTATAGTCCCCTTTGCTGATACCAGAAGCCACCCCACTCATTTCCTTTTGTCTATCTCTATCTACATACAGTTTTTTGACTCCATTTTCCTGCTAAGCGATACCTTTGCACGCTTTTTTTTATTTTTGATAACCTTCAAATTTTTTAAAAAATTAATGTTGGTGATAATGAAGTGGTAAATTAAAATTTTTTTTCTATATATATAAAGAGCTGATATGACTTGGTATTTTATTTCTAAAATTGTGTCTCTTATCCTCATCTAATACAAAGAATAAACTATAATAGAGAAAACCGTATACCAAACTATATTGAATACATAGATTCTATCTGCTTTTATAAAACTTCAATATGAGTGACGAAAAATCTGGTTTAAAACAAAACTCTGGCGCTTACACTGCCACTGATGATATTATAAAAACTACTGTTTCATCATCATCCAACAATGACTCTTATGAATTACAAGGGAACAAGAACGGCAAAGTCTCCTTCTTTCAAGCCTTCAAAGATTCCTTCAAACCTGCTGAAGAAGACGATGGCTTCAAGCCAACCTTCTCCCAACTAGAAACCGCTTTATCTTACGAAGTGGGTGCTATTACCAAAAACAATAAAAACAAACTGAAAAGAAACATCAAACCAAGACATCTATTTTTGATTTCCATTGGTACTGGTGTTGGTACCGGTATGCTGGTCTCCACCGGTTCCGCTTTGAGACAAGCTGGTCCAGCCAACTTGCTTATTGCCTTCGCCATTGTTTCTTCCTTCATCTACACCACATATAACTCCATTTCCGAATTGGCTGTCGTCTACAAGGACTTGTCAGGTTCTTACAACGATATGTTCAAGTTCTTGGTTGACCCTGCTTTTGGTTTTGCTACCAACATCTGTTACGCCTTGAATTGGTTGTGTGTCTTACCTTTGGAGCTGGTTACTTCATCTTTGCTTATCAGATACTGGACTACCAAGGTGAACTCCGATATCTTTGTTGCCATCTTCTATGCCATGTTGATTGTTGTGAACTTGATTGGTGGTAGTGGTTATGCTGAATTCGAATTCGTTATATCCTCCATCAAACTAACTGCTGTTATTTCCTTCCTAATTTTCGGTTTAGTCATGGATTTAGGTGGTGTCAAAGGTCAACCTTACATCGGTGGTAAATACTGGAAAGATCCAGGTGCCTTCAGAGGTGCTGATGGTATCAACAGATTCAAGGGTCTATGTGTTTGTTTCGTCTTTGCTGGTTTCTCTTACGGTGGTTTTGAATCCGCTGTTTTATTATCTTCCGTTGTTGAAAGACCAGTTCAAGCCTTAAAGAAGGCCAGAAAGATGTTGGTTTACAGAATTGTTGTCCTTTACTTACTGCTAATTCTGTTCATTGGTTTATTGACTCCTTACAACTCTCCAAACTTATTGGGTGGTGGTAGTTCCGAGTCCAATGCTTCTCCATTAATCATTGCTGCTTCCAAGGTCAATGTTTACCCACACATCCTAAATGCTGTTATCATCATGTCAGTCTTATCCGTTGCCAACAACTCCCTATACACCGCTTCCAGAGTATTGCACTCCATCTTCAGTCAATTCTGCCCACATCCTAAGTTAACTTACATTGACAGAAGAGGTAGACCACTAGCTGGTTTGTTGATTGCTGGTATCTTCGGTTTACTATGTTTCCTAGCTGAAACTTCTTTCAGAGTCACCTTCTTCAACTGGTTATTGTCCATTTCTGGTTTATCCTTATTGTTCACTTACGCCGGTATGAACTTGGCCCACATCAGATTCAGAAGAGCTATGAAGGTTCAAGGTAGATCCTTGAATGAATTAGCCTTCATTTCTCAAACTGGTGTCTGGGGTTCTTACTGGGGTTTCATTATGATTGCCTTAATTTTCATTGCCCAATTCTGGGTTGCTATCGTTCCAATTGGTGAAGGTAAAGCAGATGCTAATGCTTTCTTCCAAAACTACCTATGTGCTGTTGTATGGATCATTTGCTACTTAGGTTACAAGATATACTCTAGACAATGGAAATTGTTAATTCCAGCCGCTGAAGTTGATATTGTCACTGATAGAATCATTCACGATCACGAAGCCATTTTGGAAGAAGAAAATGAAGCCAAACTAAGATTAAAGAACGCCAGCTTCATCAAGAGAGTTTTGAACTTCTGGTGTTAGGTATATACAAAAGAATTCTTTGCATATATTATGTAGATACTTACGGATTAGTATATAGATATAAATTTTTTTAATATCAGTAATTGCTTAATTATTAACATTTTTTAGATCAGTTTATACAACCAACTTTATCTGAAACAAGTGCAATCAAATGAAAAAAAAAAGAAGGCTAAAAGCTGCAGAGATTATGTCGTCGTGAAAAATACTGATTAGATTAACTTTGGAGCTTTAAATTTTATTCATATATTCATATTTGGTCAAATTATCTAACACTTCATTGTCTTATCTCATATCAGTGATCTTCATTGATGTTCAAGGGAGTTTTTTAATTTGGTTGTAGATCTCTTTTCACTTAGTCATGCACCAAAGATTTTGATATTCATTTTTTTTTTTACGGCTGAGGCACACGTATCTCTGGGAAAAAAACAATGGAAACTTTAAAAAAAAGAAGGCAACTAATATCGGAAAAAAAAGAAACTTCTTAGCAATTTCCTTTCCTAATCATCCAACTCCATAAACTTGAAGGAAATTCTTAAATGAATACGAAACTTTGTCCTCAGCGGAGAATAACATCCACTGCGCACTTATAACGATTGATAAATGTAGATAACTAAAATATCGGGGAGGCTAAGGACTTTCTGAACTTCGCAAGATATTTGCTCATATATATAATTCTTCTATAAAATGAGCGTTTCTACTTATTTTTTTTAAAAAAAGAAAAAAGACTTCGATGTTATTACTTTCAGCTGTATATATGAAAAAGTTTAAAAAGAACCAGCAACAATATTGTATTCTTCTTAGCACTTAAATTTATTATAATAATTAGCTCATTCCAAAACTCCTCTATAATATATTAATAAAAAAAAAATGAGTTCAGAAGACAAAATTGAAAACATCATCTCAGTCGAAAGCACTGATTTCACTCTTCCTGAAGAAAGCACAACCAAAAAGTCTTTTTTCCAATCCTTCAAGGAATCCTTCCAAAGAGCTGATGAAAATGAATTTGATGATCACAACAACGGAAAAGCTGTTAAGCCTACATTTTCTCAATTAGAAACCTCTGTTTCTAACCAACTAGTCGGAACTATCAAGAATAAAAACACTCTAAAAAGAAACATTAAACCAAGACACCAATTCATGATTTCTATTGGTACTGGTGTTGGTACCGGTATGCTGGTCTCCACCGGTTCTGCTTTGAGACAAGCTGGTCCAGCCAACTTGTTCATTGCCTTCGCCATTGTCTCTTCCTTCATCTACACCACATATAACTCCATTTCTGAGTTGGCTGTGGTGTATAGAGAATTATCCGGTTCTTACAACGATATGTTCAAGTTCTTGATTGACCCTGCTTTTGGGTTTGCTACCAACATCTGTTACGCTTTGGATTTCTTATGTGTTTTGCCTTTAGAACTGGTTACTTCTTCTTTGCTTATCAGATACTGGACTACCAAAGTCAATGCTGATATTTTTGTTTCTATCTTCTACGTCATAATCTTCATGATTAACTTGGTTGGTGGTAATGGTTACGCTGAGTTCGAATTCGTTATATCCTCCATCAAGCTAACTGCTGTTATTTCTTTCCTAATTTACGGTTTAATCAAGGATCTAGGTGGTACTCCAAACCAAAAGTACATTGGTGGTAAATACTGGAGAGAACCAGGTGCCTTCAGAGGTGACAATGGTATCAACAGATTCAAGGGTCTATGTGTTTGTTTCGTTTTTGCTGCCTTTGCCTACGGTGGTTTCGAATCCTCTGTTTTAGTTTCATCTGTTGTTGAAAGACCAGCCCAAGCTTTAAAGAAGGGTAGAAAGATGTTGCTTTACAGAATCTTCATTGTCTACTTAGGTTTACTATTAATCATTGGTTTATTAGTTCCTTACACTAACTCCAAATTGTTAGGTGGATCTGGTTCTGAATCTGATGCTTCTCCATTAATCATTGCTGTCGCTAATGTCAACGTCTACCCACACATTTTGAATGCTGTCATTCTGTTGTCTGTTTTATCTGTTGCCAACAATGCCTTATACACATCTTCAAGAACTCTACATTCCTTATTCACCCAATTCTGGCCACATCCAAACTTAACCTATGTTGATAAGAGAGGTAGACCATTAGCTTGTATGGCTGTTGCTGCTCTATTTGGTTTATTGTGTCTGTTTGCTGCTGCCGACTTCAGAGTTACCTTCTTCAACTGGTTGCTATCCATTTCTGGTTTAGCTGCCTTGTTCACCTACGGTGGTATGAACATTGCCCATATAAGATTCAGAATGGCCATGAAGCACCAAGGTAGATCCTTGAATGAATTAGCATTTATTTCTCCAACTGGTGTTTGGGGTTCTTACTGGGGTATCTTCATGATTGGTTTGATTTTCATTGCTCAATTCTGGGTTGCTTTGGTTCCAGTTGGCTCTGCCAAGCCAGACGCCAACAACTTCTTCCAAAACTACCTATGTGCTATAGTCTGGATCATTTGTTATATCGGTTACAAGATCTACAAGAAGGAATGGCAAGTTTTGATTCCTATTGAAAAGATCGACATTGTATCCAACAGAATCATTTACGACCACGAAGTAGTCAAGCTAGAAGAAGAAGAAAAGAAGATCAAATTGAAAAACAGCTCCATCTTCAAGAAATTCTTAAACTTCTGGTGTTAATTTGCATATTATTTATTTTAATAGGAACCTTGACGTATCCCTGAATTTCGGGGATACAACATGTACACGAGTATGATTTTTTTTTCTTTTTTTTTTTTTTTTTTTCGCGAACAAAAGAGGGATACCATTATGCATAAAACCGTTGAAGATATGTCAAACGTATGGCTATTCTTTAAAAAGCATCAAACTTCCCAATGAGGAAATATTAATAGAAAATTGCTTTTTTTTCTGCACCAAAAACGAATACTCCGTTAGCGCTCGTGGGGAACAATAAAGTATTCAGTTTTTTTGAAAAACCCTTATAACGATCGCCCATCTCCCCACATGAAACAATACAAAATTCGACCACGTCTAGTCCAATACTAGGCTGTGAAAAGAGGTGCTTGTAGACATAAAAAATAGATGACAGGAAATGACAGAAAAAAAAAATGACTTGATTATATAAAAGACACATTAAACTTGAATGAGCCGTTGCTTTGAAGATAATATTATTTGTACAGATTAATTAAAAGTGTCAAAGTTATAATACCCCGAAAAATCACAATAATATAATATAATGTCATCTATTGACTCAACAGAAAATAAAGTCGCTAGTCCTCTAACTAGCAATAACGAACACTCATCAGACCTTTCGTACCTAGAGAAGGACACAAGATCATACGAGCTAGCCCCAGTAAATGACGACTCCGAAGAAGGTTTATTTACCAGAGTCAAAAACTCATTCAGAAGAGCTGAAGAAGTTGCTCCTTCCAATAACAACATGAAACCTGTCACATCTGTCAATTCTGCCTACGATGAGGAGGAAGAAAGCGGTCAGTTGAAAAGAACCATAAAACCAAGACATCTGTTTATGATCTCCATAGGTACAGGTGTTGGTACTGGGTTGCTAGTCTCCACTGGTTCCGCTTTGAGACAAGCAGGTCCAGGTAATCTATTCATTGCCTACCTGATCGCCTCCACCTTCATATACACCACATACAACTCCATTGCAGAACTAGCCATTGTATACAAGAATCTTCCTGGTTCCTTCAACGATATGTTCAAGTTCCTAGTTGATCCTGCTTTTGGTTTTGCTACAAACATCTGTTACGGTATCACCTGGTTGTGTGTCCTGCCTTTGGAATTAGTCACCTCTGCTCTATTGATTAGATTTTGGACAACAAAAACAAACGCAGACATCTACGTTGCTTGTTTCTATGTTTTCCTATGTGCTGTGAATCTTTACGGTGGTGTTGGTTATGCTGAGTTTGAATTCTTTGTCACTGCCATCAAATTCACTGCTGTTATTTCATTCTTCTTCTTTGCCTTGATCAAGGACTTAGGTGGTGTCAAAGGAGAACCTTACATTGGTGGTAAGTATTGGAGAGATCCAGGTGCCTTCAGAGGTGAAAACGCTGCCAACAGATTCAAGGGTCTATGTGCCTTGTTTTGTATTTGCAATTTTGTCTTACGGTGGTTTTGAATCTTCCATTTTGTTATCATCCGTTGTTCAACAGCCTGTTAGAGCCTTGAAGAAGGGTAGAAAAATGCTGTGCTATAGAATTGCTGTTTTGTACTTAGGTTTGATTGTATTCATCAGTTTGGTTGTTCCATACAACTCTCCTAAGTTGCTTGGTGGTGGAAACGCTGCTTCTGATGCATCCCCATTGATCATTGCCACATCTAAGATCACTGCTTACCCACACATTTTGAATGCTGTCATTTTGATGTCTGTTCTGTCCGTTGCCAACAATGCTCTGTACTGTGCTTCAAGAGTCTTGCTATCCTTCTTCACTCAATACTATCCAAACCCTACTTTGACCTATGTTGACAGAAGAGGCAGACCAATGACTTGTTTGATTATTGCCTTTATCTTTGGTTTGCTGTGCTTCTTAGCTGCTGCATCCTTCAGAGAAACCTTCTTCAACTGGTTGATTGCTGTTGCTGGTTTAGCCTTCTTGTTCACCTACTCCGGTATGAACTTGGCTCACATAAGATTCAGAAAGGCCATGAAACACCAAGGCAGATCTCTAAATGAATTGGCCTACGTCTCTCAAACTGGTGTTTGGGGCTCTTACTGGGGTGTCTTTGTCATGGCTTTGTTATTCATTGCCCAATTCTGGATTGCTATTGTTCCAGTTGGTGAAGGCAAACCAAATGCCAATGCCTTCTTCCAAAACTACCTATGTGTTGTTGTTTGGATTGTTTGTTACCTTGGATACAAATTGTATCACAAAGAGTGGAAGATATTCATTCCTATTGAAGACATGGATATCATGACCGGAAGAACAATTTACGATGGTGAAGCCATTAAAGAAGAAGACAGGGAAGAGGCTTTGAGAATGAAGAACTCGCCAATCCACAAGAGAATCCTAAATTTCTGGTGCTAATCACACACATCATTTGCTTTTCAAATATATAATTCATAATATCAATTTCTTTCTTTCTTTTTTTTGTTCTCAAAAAAGTGCGCGAAAAAGAGATGAATCCTGGGGCGATGACTAAAGCAAAAGAAGGAGTTTTTTAAAAAAAAGCAGAAAGGACAATAGTGGAATAACTGTTAAACGTTTCCTTTTTTGCTCTCATGATGCCATCTTTTTTTTTTTTTCAAGCTCTGATATTCATCTACAAGGACCCTGTGAGTCTTAGCCTGGCGGTGCTATATGTTGATGAATATTTTTTTTTCTATTTAAAATGAGTCGATCAATCAACGTAAATGAACATATTCTTACTTTGAGTTACTAAACCAAAAAAAAATCAAAAAACCAATATTATTTATTACTATGAACTCTGAAAAGTCTCCTATTGGAGTAACTTCAGACTCTACCGAGGACGAAACCAAGTCCTATATCCTAGAACAAAATGAGGAAGTATATACATCCCCAAACACAACACTTTTCCAAAGCATAAAAAACTCATTCAAACCTCCTTTGAAAAACGACATGGACGATGACTTCACAAACATAGAATCTCAAAACGTACAAACAAAGAACACCCTGAAGAGAAACATCAAGCCTAGACACTTGTTCATGGTCTCCATCGGTACAGGTGTTGGTACCGGTATGCTGGTATCTACTGGTTCTGCCTTGAGACAAGCTGGTCCAGCCAACTTGTTCATTGCCTTTGCCATTGTTTCATCATTCATTTTCACTACCTACAACTCCATCTCTGAATTAGCTGTTGTCTACAGAGAACTGTCAGGTTCTTACAATGACATGTTCAAGTTTTTGGTTGATCCAGGATTTGCCTTGGCCACCAACATGGTCTATGCGCTTAACTGGCTGTGTGTCCTGCCTCTGGAACTGGTTACTTCTTCCTTGCTGATCAGATACTGGACCACCAAAGTCAATGCTGATATCTTTGTTGTTTGCTTCTATATCCTATTGATCACTATCAACCTGTTTGGTGGCCAAGGTTATGCTGAGTTTGAGTTTTTGATTTCATCCATCAAGTTGACTGCCATTGTGTCCTTCTCCATCTTTGCCTTGATCAAGGATCTTGGTGGTGTCAAGGGGACACCATACATTGGAGGTAAGAACTGGAGAGACCCAGGTGCCTTCAGAGGTGACAACGCCGCCAATAAATTCAAGGGTTTGTGTGTTTGTTTCGCCTTTGCTGGTTTGTCATACGGTGGTTTTGAGGCTGCTGTTCTTTTGTCTTCTGTTGTTGAAAGACCAGTTGCTGCTTTGAAGAAGGCCAAGAAGATGCTGCTTTATAGAATCTTTGCCATCTACTTGTCTTTGGTTGTTTTCATTGGGCTGTTAGTTCCATACACATCTCCAAAGCTATTGGGTGGAGGCTCTGAATCCGATGCTTCTCCATTGATTATTGCTGCTGCCAACGTTAAGGTATACCCACACATTTTGAATGCTGTTATTCTGTTGTCTGTGTTGTCTGTTGCCAACAATGCCTTGTACTCTGCTTCAAGAACTCTACACTCTGTCTTCTCGCAGTTCTACCCACACCCTAAGCTAACCTATGTTGACAGAAAAGGGAGACCACTTGCCTGTTTGTTGATTACTGATATCTTTGGATTGCTGTGTTTCTTTGCTGCTGCCAACTTCAGAGTCACCTTCTTTGACTGGCTGCTGTCCATTGCCAGTTTGTCCTTGCTGTTCACCTACGGAGGAATGAACCTGGCCCATATCAGATTCAGAAAGGCCATGAAGTACAACAACAGATCTTTGAATGAACTAGCCTTTGTATCACAAACTGGTGTTTGGGGGTCCTACTGGGGTGTCTTGGTTATTATTTTGATCTTCATTGCCCAGTTCTGGGTAGCCTTGGTTCCAATTGGTACCAACAAAGCTGATGCAAACAACTTCTTCCAAAACTACCTATGTGTGGTTGTGTGGATTATTATTTATGTTGTGTACAAGGTATACAACAAGAGCTGGAGAATCTTCATTCCAGTTGAGGAAATAGACATTGTCACTGATAGAGTGATCTTTGACCACTCTGCCATTCTTGAGGAGGAGGCAGAGGTCAAGCTGAGAGTGAAGAACTCTGGCCTATTGGCAAGAATGAAATACTTCTGGTGCTAGTTATGGTGTGTACAAAGCCTTATTATTTTAATTTTACTAATGAATCTTATATCCGATGAATCACGTTTCTTTTTTTTTTTTTTTTTTTTTTTTTTTTCTTCCAGTTATTGGCGCTGTTGCCCTTTTTAGGAAGAAAGAAAAAAGTACAACGCCTTGGGGGTGCGAATTAGGGGGCGGCTTCTTGGGTGGAAAAGTATCATGATCATTTTTTAGATGCGTGAAAAAAACAAAGACAATAGAAACACGGCTATTTGTAAATGGAAAGCATCTCCCTTCAAAAATTACTATTTTTTAAATGGTATCCCTTCGATATACAGCTGAAATGTCTAGCCTGTGGACAAAAAAAAATACAACAAATCCACAAAGGGTGAAAAGATAGAGAGAGATGGAGTGGTGACTAATAGCACAGGCAGTCCAACCCCGTAGAAACGAGTGATGCTGTTTTAGCCACTGCTAACATTATTTTTTTTTTTTTCAACTGGAACAATTTTTACTCTGGTGAAAATTTAAAAAAAGAAAAATATATACAGAAAAATTGATGATATATATTAAAGTTATATATTAATCAATATTAAATCAACAATAATATATAAGAACCAAACAACACTTCGAGTAAACAACCAATACACATTTACTTGATCATATTTCTTTTTGCTTAATACACCGACTTCCTGTTCATCAAGATAATTGCAGGATACGAATTTTTTACTAGGTGAAAAAAAAGAGGAAAAAAAATTATCCTTCCCCCATGAACGAGGAAATATCTCTCAATGACTTGAACGTCATGACCAGTGATTACACCAACAAAGGCACCGTGCCAACCATCGACTCCTCGGAAATCGCCAAGGAGAGCTTCGACGAAGAATACGACCTCGAGTCAACAAGATCAAGCCCATCGGGCGAAAGAGCCATCAAGCCAAGACACCTGTTCCTGATATCCATCGGAACTGGTATTGGTACCGGTATGCTGGTTTCCACTGGGTCCGCCCTGAGAATGGCCGGCCCAGTCAACCTCTTGATCGCATACATCCTGGTGTCCTCATTCGTCATCACCACATACAACTCCATCTCCGAGCTTGCTGTGATCTACAGAAACCTGTCTGGGTCGTACAACGACATGTTCAGGTTCCTGATCGATCCTGGGTTCGCATTCTCCACAGTGATCATATACGGCCTGATGTACCTCTGCATCATGCCTCTGGAGCTGGTCACAGCCTCTCTGCTGATTAGGTTCTGGACAACCAAAGTCAACGCAGACATATTCGTTGTGTGCTTCTATGTGCTGATCAATGCTGTGAACTTTGTAGGATCCATTGGGTTTGCTGAGTTTGAGTTTCTGACCTCATCTCTGAAGCTTATTGCTGTGGTATCCTTCATGATCTTTGGTATAGTCAAGGATCTAGGGGGCACTCCTGGACAGGGTTACATAGGTGGGAAAGTATTGGAGAGAAGGGGGCGGGTTTCCCAGCAGCTCCAAGATTGAAAGATTCAAGGGTCTTTGTGCATGCTTCGTCTTTGCCACCTTCTCATACGGTGGTTATGAAGTATCCATCTTGTTATCATCGGTTGTCAAGAACCCTGTCTATGCGCTGAAGAAGGCCAGAAAGATGCTTGTTGTACAGAATCTTTTTGATCTACTTCGGTATCGTCATCTTCATTGGCCTGTTGGTTCCATTCAGCAACCCAGAGCTGCTCGGCGGTGGTAACTCTGAATCCAATGCTTCTCCTCTGATCATAGCTGTGTCAAATGTCAGTGTCTACCCACATATCCTGAACGCTGTTATTCTGCTCTCTGTGTTGTCAGTAGCAAACTGTGCCTACTACACCTCAGCTAGAAGTCTGCACGCAATGTTCATGCAGTTCTACCCACACCCACGTCTGATCAAAGTTGACAAAAAGGGAAGAGCTCTGCCATGCATGGTGATCACCTCTTTATTCGGACTGATAAGTTTCTTCGCTGCTGCCTCGTTCAGAGTCGACTTCTTCAACTGGCTGCTAGCACTATCGGGTCTGGCCATGCTGTTTGTCTTCTTTGGGTTCAACATGTCGTACATAAGATTCAGAAAGGCCATGAAGCTCCAGAACAGATCCTTGAACGAGCTGGCCTTTGTGTCGCCAACAGGTGTTTGGGGGTCATACTGGAGCATCTTCATGGTGATCGTGATCTTCATTGCGCAGTTCTGGGTGGCCCTGACCCCAGTGGGCACACACACCCCAGACGTGCAGTCATTCTTCCAGAACTACCTGTGCGCCATCCTGTGGATCATCTTCTACGTGGGATACAAGGCCTACCACAAGGACTGGCAGCTGATGATTCCGCTGGACAAGATCGACCTTGACAAGGACAGAACAATCTTTGACCATAAGAGCATCGTGCAGCAGGAGAAGGACGACTATGCAAAGATGAAGAAAGGAAAGGTCTGGAAAAGACTCCTCAACTTCTTCTGCTAGACAGATATATATGACTTACCTTAATGACCAAGTACAAGCTCAGCTCCAGTATAGCAGCGGCTTTAACCAATTTTTGAAATGTCGTTTTTTTTGTGTAGCGGGTGGTAAAAAAGAAAAAAAAGCCAAACTGGACAAGGCGTAGCGTGTGTTTCCCACTTCCCAAAAAAAAAAACAAGAAAAGTTAACACCTTTTGGTTTATTACCACATTCTACACAACAAACCAAACACCCACAGCATACAACACAACAATGTCTGAAGAACAAAAACCAGAGGTCAAGCCAGCCGCCACCGACGCCGACCACGTCTCCATCAAAGTCACCGACGGTGACTCCGACATCCACTTCAAAATAAAGAAAGGCGCCACTCTGAAGAAGCTCATGGACGCATGGGCCAAGAGACAGGGGAAGGACGTCTCCGCCCTGGTCTTCACCTTTGAGGGGATCACACTGACCCCGGAGCATACCCCAGAGGACCTGGCCATGGAGAACAACGACATCATCGAGGTCTACAGACACCAGAGCGGTGGCTGCTGAGCACGGACTTATTATATATACTAGGAATTGTGCAATTTGGGTATTTTTTTTGAATACCTCTTTAAAACTTATATTTTTACTTTTTTTTTTGCTTTTAATAGGGATATATATCTTGTATCATACATGAACAACCACGGCTGTGCGATGATTGTTGATTTGGTTTATTAGTTTGTTCAGAACAGCTGGTTCAGCAGCTCAATGTAAACAGCTATTTGGAACTGATCCAGAACGATCTCATCGAAGTTCACCATGTTCTTCTTCTTCCCGCCCTTGACCAGGCTCTTCTCAGACCCGCTGAACCACTCGCCGTTCTCTGTGATGCCCAGGTTGTTCGGGATCGCACACAGCCAGATTCTCGTTTTGTAGAACCTGAACAGCTCCTTGATGAATTCTCTATAATCGTTTCTTTCCTTGCAGGTGTAGTAGAAGGTCAGCTTCTTTTTGTCGAACTGGTACTCGGAGTTCAGGATCTTGATGTTCAAGCTGCTCTTGCCGTCGGCAGTTTCCGTGTTGTGGGACTCGAGCTTCGTCAGAGCAAAGTTCAGAGCCTTCAGTTCCTCCTGCAGCTTCTGGAGCAGGGAGCTTGTGCAGTCCTTTAGGCGAGGCAAATCTCACAACCTGCTTGGAGGGGATGATCAGCTGCGTGAGCTCCTGCAAGTCGTACTGCTTGGTGTCAATGATCTTGTTCAGTGGCTTGGTTCCCAGAACATGTGTGTGTCTTTCCAGCAGAGCATCTATAAAATCTTTGTTTGGATGGTGTTTTTTGGGATCAGTGATCAGGGAGTCGAAGTGGATTTTCTTCTTCAAGAAGTTCACCAACAGACTTAGTAGCAAGCTCATGTGTGGCTCAACTATCATGGCCAGATCTATGCCTCTGTCGCCATCGATGATTACTAAGTTTTTTGGCTTCAAGTGCTGCGAGTTTGTGAAGTGCTTGCTGACTGATAACAACTCCAGTTTACCGTTCTTCAATGCCACCAAACAAAGGTTCTTGCCCTGAGATGATGTAAAAGGGGTAGTATCCTTCAAAACATTGGAAGCTGAGCTGAGCTGGGCAGCCACAAATTGGTCATTGCACGAGAACAAGTACTTCATGAACTTATTGAACTTGTTGTTGCCACTGCCGTTCAAGTAATCCTTCTTCAACTTTGCCTTCAAGCTTGTGACAAATTGGAAAACGGCATCGCCTGCGAAGTAGTTTTCACCCACTTGGTCATATAAGCTCTGCAGATCCTTTGAAACCTCCTGCTTGTTTGTTGCTTCGTTGATGAACAAACCGTTGCCTTTGATCTTGCTCAAGAGCTGCTCTTGCTTCTTCATGGAGATCGTAGGAATCTGTGCAGGTGCTGCATTCACGTTCGACTTGCTAGGTGCGCCTTCTACGTTGTCTACAACTTTAGAAGCAGGTTTCTTCAATTCGCCAGTGACCTTCTCTTTGCTTTGATTTTTGACCACTTGTGGGGGCTTTGCATTGCTTGTGTTGTTTATAAATCCATCATCGCTCTTCAAGCTGGAGTCTTTGCTGATGCTGTTTTTCTTTTCAGTTGTGCTGCTTTTGGATGGTCTTCTGGATGCATTCAGCAACGCAGTGGAACCAGGTGGGGTGGCCACAGAATGTGTGCTTGTGCTGCTGGTGGCGGATGTTTTTCTGGAAGTCAAAGCTATGGACCCCTTGGCCAGGCACAGCTCCGCTTTGCATTTGGGGGCCCTTGTTCATGTTGAAGTTGAGCATGCTTGCCTGCAGAAGAGGATCAGTCATGGTGCTTGCAGAGGATGGTGGGTTATTATATTCCGGAATGAAGCCAACGCTGTTGTTTCTCATGAGGTTCACGTTGGCCGGCTGGTTAGAGAAGTTGCTTCCAAAGGAGGCTCTATTGTGCATTGGGGGTTGGTCGTTGTAAGGGTTAGCTGCATCCGAGTTGCCAAAGCTTGACATTCTTGAGTAGTTGTAGCCAGGGTTGTTGTTGCTGTTTGAGGAGTTTGTTGATTGCTGGCTGAACGAAGCAGGTCTCATGAACTGGCTGTTTTGCTGGGCGTTGTTGTAGTTATAGTTGTCCATCATATTGGTATTATCGAAGTTTGGGTTGTAGTTGACAGTGCCTTGGGAAGGTCTGTTCTGGCTGTACCCCATGCTGTTGTGTCTAAACTGTGTGAACTGAGTGTTGTTTTGGTAGCTGAAGTCGTCGTCATCAACTATGGCTGTGCCGTTCAGGTGTTGGTTGTTGTTGTAGAAGTTGGACAGCATGTTGTTGCCACTGGGGATGCTGTTCTGTCTGTTGGAATACAGCTGGTTGATGTTCGCTGTTGTGTTGTTGCTGTTGAACTCTTGGGTATATAGCATGTTTTGGTATGGGTTGTTATGGGGCGAGTACTGCTGATTGCTAAAATTGTTCTGTTGCATTTTGTTATTATTGCTTTTTTGTTGGTTATAGATAAGAGTTGGTATTTGTTTTGTTGTCTTGTTTTTTCTTATCTAGATATTTATCTTCTTATTGTTTGAATATACGAGAGAATAGACTGTGCTGTGTGGCACCACAGATGACTACTCACAAAAAAAATAACATGTAATCATGATACAAACAGCAATCGTTGAAACTACTCCAAAGAAAACAAAGAAAAACAATAACAGTAACAAAAAAAAAGGAATTCCCTTTAATTATGCGTTTTTCTTCTTTTTTTCCCCCTGTTGCCAGGTTACACATCAATCAAAAAAAAAAACAACCTAAAAAAAAGAAGAAACATATTAGTAAAAAATACTCAGAATATAAAACCAGTATAGCCGCTTATGCTATTTTTTTTTTAGTGTGTAGCTTATGTCCTTAACACCATAAAAAAAATACATGGGGGCAAAAAACACTCTTCCCTTTAATTATCTGTTGGTGTGATTCTCTTTTTTGGTGCTGTTATCTATGACAGATGTCTTTAAAGGGAAATAATTATAAATGTTCTATGTTTTTTATTTTTTTTTGTGTATTGCACAGCGCACTTAAGAAATGTATATACTCTATTAATTAAATCATTCAAACACACACTGACTACTGCTTCAACCACTTCTCCAGCTCCTTGGCAAATCTAGCAAACGACTTTTTTGCTTCCACTCAACTTCTCGATCTTGATGTTCAGTCCTTCAATGGTCAAGGAAAAGGCTGTTGATCTCAGACTCAGAACATTGTCACTCGAAATGCCACCCTTGATATAAGAGCTTCCATCAGTTTCGATATGCTTCAGACCCAACTTCGACTTCTCCCAGTCCTTGAACTGGTAGTAGATCTTTCTCAGCAAGTCCTTGTCGTGCTTGTTCCCATACCTGATGATCTTCACATCATCGCTACTTTCAGTGCTTGGGGTAAAGATCCTGAATATCCCAGACTTCTTTCTGTGAATGGTCTGCTCTGGAGTCAAGGTGTTCTTCTTTGGAACCACAATCTTCTCCTCTGGTTTTTTCTCCTCAACCTGTTTTTCCTGCTTCTCGCTTATCTTTCTCCCGCTCTCCTTCAGCTTTTGCTCAAGCAGAACAGAGTTTCTGGCGGATTTAGACTGGTCAGCTGGTGGCAACTCAGGCAACTTGACTTCCTTTGGTTCATCCTCTTCCTCGTCATCGCTTCCTGTGAATCTGTCAGCAAAGTTCAATCTCATTTGGGAGCTTCTTGACTTGACTATCTCCCCATCCTTCTTCTCAAGGATCTCAATCTCGCCGTCTTCTTCATAGTCCTTTTCTTCAAACAAGAACTTCTCATCGTTCTTGTTTTCATCCTTCAAGTGCTTGGACAGGTTGGTTGATGAGAAAGTCGACAGCAAGCTCAGTCTCTTTTCGTTTTCAGCAGTCTTCAAAACCTTTGGAATAACAACATCGCTCAGTTTATTGACTTCGTCGTTTTCATCTTCAAGCTCATGGACCAGAACAGTGTTTTCATCAACCTCATCGGAGTCTCTGTTCACAGCCTTGGAGTCATCCGGCATGCCATCGTCGCTTTCAGCTAGCATGTCCTTCTTCTTCGTCAGAGACTTTCTGGCTGACTTTCTCTTCATGCTGTGTCTCTTGTTCTTTTTGATCACAGTCCCGCCATACTGGCTTTGCATGGCCAACAAAGATCTTCTCTTGGCTGCCTTGGTGGAAGAGGAGCTCAAACCAGTAGAAGCTAGCTTCATGGCCAGGTCGAACTGAGAACCCAAGAACTTGCTTCTTCTCAAACTCTCCATCATACGTCTTTCAACCTCTGCCTCATCAATCACAGTGCTCTCCTCCTCGTCAGACTCATACTCGCTTTCGTAACCATCGCTCTCTTCAGGCAGCATGGTCTTTGAGTTGTTGTTTGAGTCGTTTCCATAGATGCCTGGATCCAGTCTTGAGACCGGTCTTGTTGATAGGGAGAAGGCTCTCTTTTGCAGGTTGGCAACGTCCTCAGCAAGGTTGGCCTTCTTGGTGGCTGGCTCGCTGACGGATCTTTGGTTGACCTCAACTTCGTTGGTTTCAATGGTCTTTTCAGAGTCGTCCTCCTTTTCAGAGACTTCTTCCTCCTTGGCAGGCTCCTCCTTTGCATAATCATCAATAGTAAAAGCAGAGGAGTCGTCCTCGTTCAAAAACTCATCGTCAAGGTCCTCGGTTTGGTCGACAAAGTCAGAGTTGGAGGCATCGTCGTTCATGTATTCAGTCAGGTCAGTGTTTTCTAGGATTGTCAAAGACTCCTCATTCAGAAGACCCTTCAGATAAACCAGTCTTTCTTTTGTCTTTTCCAGTCTTTCCTCGAGCTTCTTTTCGTAGACCATGATCTTCAAGCATCTGTCCCTCTTCAGGTTTTCAGACTCCAGCTTTTCTCTTTCTCTCTTCTCAGCAAGCTCCTTCTTGTGCTCCTCTTCTCTCAGGGCCTTTTCCTTTTCTTCAATCTCCTTTCTCAGAGCCTCCTCCTTCTTTCTCAGTTCTCTCTCCTTGATCATCTTTTCCTTGATCATCTTCTTTCTTTCCTTCTCCAGCATTTCGTACTCAAACACCTCGTCAATCAAGTGGGCAAACGACTGAGAAGTTCTTCTGGTTTCTGTTTCGATGTATCCCCAGTCGGATTCCTGGAGAGTTGTCAACTTCGCATATGTAGAAATCAGCTTCGTTGTCAAGGAGGATCTCTTGTTCTGTCTGGAGGTCTGGCCCAAAGACGCATACTCCACACCATTCTCAGAAGAGGCGTTTGCAAAGGTGCTGTCCTGGGTGTATGAGATCAATGAGTTTCTGGAGATGTTTCTGCTCAGTCTCTTGCTGATCGACTTCGATATCTTCTTGTTGGCCACAGCCTCCTCGATCTGCTCAGGCTGCAAGTCCTTAGGCTTCTCAACGTGTGCTGGCGGTGGAGGCGGGTCTCTGGATGGAGACAGACCATCGTCTACGACATATCCTCCGTTGAGAGTTCCATTTCTCTTCAGTGGGGTGGAGCCTAAGCTACCGGAGGTGACATCATTGGAGTTGCTTGATGAGACGGATGAGGATGTGTTCAGTTGTTTTTGGGTTGCCAGGTATTGGGAGGTTGGTCTGCTGACACTTCCGCTTGACTTTTTGCCTCCAGAAGAAACACTTATTTGCGATAGTCTCTTAGACTGGGACTTTGGCAGTGTGGTGAATGACGAGGTTGAGGAGGAGTATCTCTTTTGCTTCTGTGGGCTTGTTCTCTTCTTGCTTCTCTTATTGGCAATTGTGTCCTCCTCTTCCTCGGCCATGAGCATCTTGTGTTTTTGTTGAATGCCAACCTTGAAGTTATACAGCAAACCATAGAAGGTCTTTTCTAAGTTAGCCTTAGGCTCCTTCAATGACTTTACAATTTCTTGTCTATCCTTGCCATTCCACAGGACTACTAAGTTATTCAAAATAGATGGATCAATGTCAGCACCATCAGCTAGAGGGTTCAAGTAGGTGTCTTCTCTTGGCAGGTTTCTGATGGACATGGAGTCCTTGATGCTTGGGTACTTCTTCAACAGCGGGTGCTTCAGAATATCTCTAGTACCAATTCTTCTTTTTGGGTCAACAGTAAGGATCTTTGCCAGCAAGTCTTGGGCTTCCTTGGAGATATTCTCAGGCATGTAGAAACGACCGGCTTGGACCTTCAATAGGATCTGTCTGATATCACCGTTTTCCTCGTCGAAATGGCAAAACACCAGTCAACAAAGCATATAAAATTACACCGCATGACCACACATCACTCTCAAAGCCTTGGTATGGTAAGCCCGAGACAATTTCTGGGGATGCGTAATGTGGAGAGCCACAGGAGGTTTCCAGCAGCTTGTCCTTGGTTTCCAAAGCAGCCATCCCAAAGTCAGCGATTTTGATGTTGGACTTGTGGTCCAAGAGCAAGTTCTCCGGCTTCAGGTCTCTGTGCGCGATACCCAGGGCGTGGCAGTAGGAAATACCAATGATTATTTGTCTGAAGAATCTGACCGCTTCTCTCTCAGTCAGCGGGCCCCTTTCAACCAGCAGCTTGAAAAGCTCACCCTTTTCGACGTATTCCAGAACCATGAACAGATCGGTTTCTGTTTCCCAGACATCGTACAGTCTCAGGACATTTGGGTGGTTCAGAAGCTTCATGATGATGATTTCTCTTTCTATACCGTATGGCAAGAAGTCCTTGTCCTCGTTTCCACCAGCGACAGTGGAGGTGGTGTTTTGGTGAGCCATGAACAAGGACTTGGAGACAATCTTGACAGCTGCCTGTTGGCCGGTCTTTTCGTGGATAGCCAGTCTGACCTTTCCAGATGACCCAAACCCAATCGTCTCGGCCATCTTCCACGGTCCAATCTTGGAAGTATCGGTTGCTTCTCTACTATGGTGGAATTGTTCTTGTTCGTGAATAGTAGACATGTTTGTTGTTGTTTTTGAGATGTCTGTTGTATATTTCAAAAAATAAAAAAAAGAGGATAGAAGTTAAACTATGGTAGGGGGTTTTTTTTGTTAGTTTAATTAAGTTATTAATAGCAATTGAATTATGATTACAGGTATTTGGTACTTATATCCTATTCTTGGGTTTATTTGTAGTTTACAAGTTGATGAACTTTCAATGAAGTACTTTTAATTAATGGCAATAGGTCAAATGCCTTCAATTGCTGAAATATTTCAACACGAAACAATACTAAACCTAATTACTAACTTCATTAAGTTTTTTTAAAATCTTGCAGAAAAAAAAGAAAATTTTTCCTCACTAAACAGGCGTGTGGCCCAGAAAAAAAACACGACTCTGAATTCCCCCTTTAGGAGATATAATTCAATAAGATTTCCCAGATAGGAAACTTAATTAGTTAAAGCAATAATACATACACGATTACCTAGGCCATGTCGTTTTTCACGTAATGGTAGTTGAACGCTATCAACTCTCCCAGCCCAGAAGCTTCTTGGAACCACTCCGCACCAAAGTACTTCTCGTTTGTTCCATATCCTCTTCTGCACTCTCTGACTGCGTCTGCCTTCACAGAGTCTGGAACCCCTTTGAACAGCAGCCACACGTATGCGTGGTTTTGCTCTATTCTTGGACCTGGGGCAACATACTCCAGAACTGTGTGTGCATTTTCGGTCTTGTTGGTGATGACCAGCTTATCATTCTGCAAAACCGGTTGCAGATTAGGTTACCAGGTAGTGGCATCCCTTCAGCAGAGGCGTCGATATCGCTCATTATCAGGGTGTAGGAAGCCTCTTTGGTCATTGATTTCGCCAGAGAAAACAGTCACAGAAGGCAATTCTTGGGTGTCCTTGGCTTTCAGCTGGGCTCCTGGACTGATAGCCTCGTTCACAGCTGGGTACTGTATTTCGAGTTTGCCCTTAGGAAATTCTATTTTCGAGGCTGTTTTAGCAAATGTTTGATTGAATACTTTATCCATGTTGCGTTGGGGGCTAGTGCGTTGTTATAGAGTTATTTAATGGTTTGTTAAGGTGATCCCTCCAGTTATATACCCCAAACACACTGCCATTCAGCCCTTGAGCTTTTTTTTTTTTAATAATTCAGTCTAGACGTAATAAAATAAGCGGATTTAACAATAAATTCCAACTGTTTTCCGCAATAAAAAAAAAGTTTACATGTTAAGAAAAAGATACATTAATGGTTTAGTTAATTACATTAAATACTACACTTTCTATATTTAACACAAACATTTTGATATGTCAACATAAAAAAGTTTAAAAACAAATATATATATGATAATAGTTGCTTGAATATGCTTAGGCCTTGTTCTCGGCGAAGAAGAAGTTGATGCCGACCAAAGGACCTAGGTTCTTTTCCTTGGCAAATCTCTCAACACCTGTGGCTGGTTCTCCGTAGTTCCAGTTTGGTCTGTTTTCACTTAGACCAGCAACGTCTTCCTTGGTCAAACCACCCTTGAATAGCAACCATACGTATCTGTGTGGGCCGGTACCTTGTGGTGGGGCCGGGCCTTGGTAGTCAACTAAGGTTTTCATGTGGGCAGCGTCAATGATCTTGAACTTGTCAGTGTTGCCTGGGTGGTTGGCGTTGATCTTCAAGCCAGAGCCAATGAAGTGCAGGTATTCAGACCACTTCTTGTCGGTTCTGGATGGAGCATCTGGATCAGTCAAGATCAAGGTGAATTCAGTGTCGATGTCGTTTATTTGGAAGTCTTCGCTGGAGTTGTTGAAGAAGTTTTCAGTCAGAATGGCTTGTACCTGAGGCAGTTCCTGTGTGTCCTTAATAGGCAATGGGTTACCCAAGGAGGCCTGGTGTGGGCCATACTGAATACTCAATAGGGATTTAGACAAGACAGGCAAGGAGATGTCTGACTTTGGGAAGATGTCAGATATGATGCTGTGCTGTTCTAGAGCAGCTCCGATGGATTTTGGTAAGTTTAAAGTGTTAAGCATGGTGTTGTGGTAATGTTTTTGTTTTTTGTGTGGTTTTAACTTTCTTTCTCTTTATTAAAACTTATTAACCTTCTACAATGGAATCACTTTATCAAGTGTTTTATATACTTTTTTTCAACACTTTACATCTTTTTCCCTTAAAAAAAAAAAAGATTACCGCGTTTAAGCGTATGGGTGTTAGCCGTTTATAGCATTTATGATGTTTTCTTAATTGCGTAAACAAAAAAAAACAGCTAGTTTCCTGCCTAAATCAAGCTTGGATGGTGTGCCATTAATGAAGTAAAGTGCTAGTGATCAAACAAACATTACGTGTTGTTTAAATAAAAGGCCAATAATCCTTGAGAGTTTATGTATTTTTTTTAATACAATGCTGACGTTGTTATGTATTTTATTACAAATTAATACAGACAATCAGCCACACCATACTCGTGACAGAAGTTTTATAATATATATTTATTTCTTTTTTTTATTGCGTGTTTGTGGCATGGACATCAATGTGCGGAATACACCTTCTGGCAACAACAATGTTGATCAAGATGTCTCCTTTGGAACACAAAACAAGCTGGGTAACAGAGCCAAAGCACCAGAAATAATTAAGTGCCGTGGGGGTAGCCGGCTTTTAAAAACAGCAAAAGTGTGGGAATAAATCGATACACACTTTTCTCCACAGCAAAAAAAGCACACAGTTTTTTTGTAAACGAAGCATTTACTGCATAAAAAGTGAGATTAGCAATGTCCTTTATGCTGTTTTTTGGCTGTAAAACTAGCTGTTGTGGTTTGTTGTTGCTTTTTTTTTTTTTCATATGGTATCTCACAGCATCAAGGTGTTAAAATAATTGAAAAGTAAAAATTTTCTTGTTTCTGCAGATGGTACCTCTTCCATATATAAACATTTCAGCAGACATAGTATTTAAACAAATGCTAAGTTGTGATTTGAAATGTTCTTCTCTGATGCTTTTTTTAATTAAAAGTTATGTAAGTTACAAATAACCGTAAACAAAAACATATACATTAACATACATATAACATAATGGGTAAGAAATTTTTATTCACTTCTGAATCTGTCGGTGAAGGTCACCCTGACAAAATCTGTGATCAAGTCTCTGATGCTGTCTTAGACGCTTGTTTAGCTCAAGATCCTTTATCCAAGGTTGCTTGTGAAACTGCTGCCAAGACCGGTATGATCTTGGTTTTCGGTGAAATCACCACCAAGGCTGTTCTAGACTACCAAAAGATTGTCAGAGATACCATCAAGCAAATCGGTTACGACGACTCCGCCAAGGGTTTCGACTACAAGACCTGTAACGTCTTAGTTGCTATTGAACAACAATCCCCAGATATCGCTCAAGGTGTCCACGAAACCAAGGACACTTTAGAAGACTTAGGTGCTGGTGATCAAGGTATCATGTTCGGTTACGCCACTGACGAAACCCCAGAACTATTGCCTCTAACCATCCTATTAGCTCACAAGTTGAACATGGCTATGTCCGATGCTAGAAGAGACGGTTCTCTACCATGGTTGAGACCAGACACCAAGACCCAAGTCACCATTGAATACGAAGAAGTCGACGGTAGATGGGTTCCATTAAGAATCGACACCATTGTCGTTTCTGCCCAACACGCTGAAGAAATCTCTACTGAAGATTTAAGATCCGAAATCAAGGAAAAGATCGTCAAGGCTGTCTGTCCTGCTGAATTATTGGACGACAACACCAAGTACTACATCCAACCATCCGGTAGATTCGTCATTGGTGGTCCACAAGGTGATGCCGGTTTAACAGGTAGAAAGATCATTGTTGATGCTTACGGTGGTGCTTCTGCTGTTGGTGGTGGTGCCTTCTCCGGTAAGGATTACTCCAAGGTTGATAGATCTGCTGCTTACGCTGCCAGATGGGTTGCCAAGTCTTTAGTCAAGGCTGGTCTATGTAAGAGAGTCGAAGTTCAATTCTCCTACGCCATCGGTATTGCTGAACCATTATCCATCCACGTCAACACCTACGGTACTGCTACCAAGTCCGACGATGAAATCTTACAAATCATCAAGAATAACTTCGACTTAAGACCAGGTGTATTAGTCAGAGAATTAGACTTGGCCAGACCAATCTACTTACCAACTGCTTCCAACGGTCACTTCACCAACCAATCCTACCCATGGGAAATTGTTAAGGAATTGAAGTTCTAAGTTAACAAACCAAAAAACAAAAAAATTATGATATAGAAAGTACTTTTTTTCTCTTTTTTTTCTTTTACCAGTTCTACAATAATTAAAGATAACAAACAAGAAACTAAAAAAAAGTAATTAATGTAAATAAGTGATTATATAAATATTAACATAGGTAAATAACATCAAGTATAGAGGTATTCTAAGAACCATTTTTTTCTATTTTATCCAACTCCACCTTCAGAATTTCAAGAAGGTCTTCGAAGTTGTTTTTGGCCACACCAAAATCTTCGTACTGCAAGCACTGAATACCAATCTTTGCTAGCTTGACCATCTTGTCAATGGTCTCTTGCGCCGTCACAATCTCGGAGATTTCAGAGCTGTTGTAGTCACTCTCATCCGAAGCCTCTTGCTGTTGTATATCTGTTTTTCTAGATAAAGCCACATCTTCAAGATCCAAAGTGGATGCTGGCTCGGCAGGGCTTGTGTCTGGCAGGACAGGAAGGTGTAGATCGTCAGCGTCGTGGTTGTTTGCAGATACTTCCTCCTCAGATTCAAACTCAGGGGCCTCTTCCTCATCTCCAGCCTCCTTATCGTCGAATGTGTCCAACTGTTGCTGTAGAAGTTCGTTATCTTGCTCTTCAAAGTCAGGAACAAATGTTAGCACTTTTTTCAATAGCATTTTGAGGGTTTTGGTTTTGCTTTGGCCATCAAGTTTCTTTACCAGTTCAGATAACTCATCGTTTGATTCGATGTACTCAGCAGTGAACGACTTTCCAAATGTCTCTATCAAATCTATGTTTAAGCCATATCGACTGTATGACATTATGCTTATCTTCTTCAGCATTGGCTGAAGCTGCACTCGACAAGTATTGCTTGGTCAGGTCAATGTTGTTCTTGTACATAACTATCAAATACTTGATGAATATCTTTACTCTGTTCTCATCCTCAATCTCAGATATTTCTGGCTTGATTTTCTCTATGTGATCCATCAGGCTGCTTATCAAACTTTTATCTTCATAGTTGGTAGTTATCAAAGTCTCTACAAGGCTCAAATCGTGGTAGTATGAGAGTAGTACCAGAGATTCGTTAGACGACAGATCTGAGCTTTCTTTGATTAGTCTTTTTATGTTAGACATGGTGGTAGTTATGTGCTTTGTGTTTGGGGTTTCCCTTTTGGTGTTCTCTTGTATTTTTAATATATTGAAAAAGGGTGTTGTGAAAAAGATAGCATAAAGGGTTGGAAATATATCCGCTACCAATTGTTTTTGCGCAGACCTAGAAAAGCAACATAACCAGAAAAGCATTCTTCGAAGACATTGTCGTATTGACAAGTTTTATATTGAGTGAAAAAAGCCTGTGGGGTAAAACTCTACCACCAATAATTAAAATTAAAAAACATCTTTAACATTAAACAGTAAAGATTATAAATACACTATGTGTTGCCAGCTCTTTGCAATATGGATCATCATTGGCTATGGAATGACTGTGCACAGTCCACGTGACACACGCCAAAGTTAACATTACCGCTTTGGGTCTTCTTTTCCCCCTTTTTTCCCCCGATTTGCGAAAAAAGCGTGTTTGTTATTAGATTTCCATCCAAAAAGAACCTCAAAACCTTAGCAACCAAGCCCACATCTTTTGACAACATGGATGAATACAACGAGAATAAGGAAACAATGATAATGTTTCTGCAGAATTTTATAGATGACAAGAATACTCCGAATCTGTACAACATCTTAGATGACTTAATAGCGCACAACTCAGGAGAGAAACTCACATTGGATTTCAGCATAAGCATAGATGACGATGGGAACTCAACGCTCCATTGGCTTTCCAATCTCTGTCTTATTGACGTGATAGTAGAAATTTTGAGAATACACAGAGCTGATGACTTCAATGATGCGAATTTGTTTAACAAATACTACAAAAACCTGCAGATCATCATTGATTTTAAGGTTTTGAACAAGTATCAGGAAACATGTCTTTGCCAGTGTATAAAGTCCAGGAACTCTTACATAACCAAAAGTTTCAACAAAATGCTGGAGATATACCAAGGCCTGATAGATTTTAAGAATGACCAAAATCAAACTGTGCTACACATCTTGACTGAAAACTACTTGCAAGAAGCAAGTGAATACTACTTGGAACATATACTTGCTTTCAGTAAAAGCAAATTTGACCCTGAATACTACAGCCAATGGATAAACGCCAAAGACTACAAAACAGGAAACACAGTGCTCCACACATCCTCAATCAACAACAACTTTGATTTGATAAAAATATTGCTGAAATATGGCGCGGACCCATATGCCACAAACAATGAGTACACAAGATCTTTGGACTACGGTGTGGGGAATCTTGCATTCAACAACACAAATCCGAGCTTGAAGCTTTTGGAGGATGAGTTGCTCAACATTAATGAAATATATGCACAGGAAAACAAGAGCTACCAAGATGAAATACTGGACTTGGAGAGAAACTTGGAAGCCAAGAGACTCGAGAATAAGAAGCTTGAGGGGATCATTCAGCACAATAATCTGTTAGATAACTTGGACAATCTGAAGGAGTACAACTTCTTGAACAATGGTTTGATGAAGCAAAAAGAAATCTTGAAGTCGCAGTTTGACAGCTTTCCAGAATTTGAAAGTTTCATCAAGAGTTTTATGGATCAAAAAGAACACAAGAGCTTTATGATTCCGCTGATTTCACAGGACTTGCTGACATATGTGGACGACGGGATAGGTGACAATCTGAACCAAAAGCTAGTGAATGAGCTAGATGAGCTATCTGTAGAGCAGCTTGACACAATGATAGAAACTTACAAGTCTCAGAATAATTCCCTAGCCAATCTTTTAACAAATATACATAGCCAAAGATCAATGGAACTCAATAAGTACAGAGAACTGATAGCCAAATCTTTGGACATGTCAATGGAAGAGCCAGAGGAAATAGACAAGCTGATAAAAAACATGTCGTCATCCATAGAGAATGTCTGATAAATAGATTTTTTTTTTTTAAAAAATAGCAAAGAACTTAATTCATTTTTTATTTCTCCATATATTAAAAACTATGTAAATATTTTGAAACTTTATTTCGTTGGTTTCTTCCAGAAGTACTGTTTATGAACTTTTCTGCATGATCTCAAACCTGATCTACCACCCTTCAAGTTGCTCACAATAAAGACTCTTTCTTCATTCGGATCCTTTTCAACATCGTAGAAAAACTCTGGGTCTAGTAGTTTCCCAGCAGCATCTTTACCTTTTCTCATGATTATTTGGATGGAAGGCTCCAGCTTCAACAGGAACTTCTCCAGGAATATTCTAAATTCGGGGAGCGACAGCTTGGTTGAGCATATGCTGTTGGATTCGTATAGCTGTTTCAATGGGATTTGTTGGATGTTAGCAAATGCGATTTGGTTTGTTAATTGGTGGACAACTTCTTTGACCAAGATTTTTTCAACTTCGATTTTTTCCATCAAGTCGTGTAGCAACGAAGAGGATGACTTGTTTGTTTTTTGTTTCTTGGAAGCATTGGTAGTGGTATATTCGACTTCACTGATAGCTCTCTTATGGCTTGGCTTTTTAGCAGTGCTGTGTTTATCGTCATCGCTTTCGTTCAGAGCCAGTTTGCTGTTCAGATCTTGAATGACGTCTTTATTGCTGGTTTCTTCTTCTTCGTGGTACTCAACAACAGAAGACAAAGGAGACGATAGCAATACAGATTGGTCTTCGTTCTTCGGAGAAGACCCTTCATCAGCAGTGGACTCGACATTGGTGTTTTCTTGTTCATCAACGATGTGCTTGATTCTCAATTCCAAACTGATAGTACCGAACCCAAGTTGCAAGCCGGTCATGAATGGAATGAAGCAGATTTCCTTTTCATTTAAAACAAAGGAAGTGATACCTCTGTTTTTGAAAATTTCCTTTTCAGTTTCTTCAGTACCAGACGATTCTTCAATTGGAACAAGCTCGTATATCTTGTCCTTCAATTGTCTAATCAACTTGTAGTTCAGCATTTTAGGGAAGTTGACAACCAAACCGTTCTTACCGGAACACTTGATTCTCAAGGTATTGCTGTTTGGGAAATAAGTAACAGCTAGATGTTGTCTTGAGACCAAAGCAGACTTCGGAGCTAGTTGGTAGTCGTTTTTGCTTGAAGAACGGCCAATGGTGATAGTTTTTGATTGCTCGCTCTCTTTGATGTCAAAAGTTAAGATTTGTAAGGTTTTGCTGACTTTTGGTTCTTGCACTTCGCTTGTTGGCATACCAAATTCGTCTTCTGGGTTAGACTCAATGGAACAGTTGATGTTATCAGATTCCAGGATAGTGGAGGAGTTGTGGCTGTTTATGTTGGATCCAGCAGAGGAAGGCAGCTTGATATTGGTATTCTTGAGGTCATTGGCCAATGATGAAGAAGGCGCACCAATAAATGTAGATTCAGATGGGTTATAAGAGTCCACGGTAGACATTTTGATTTTTCTTTGTTTGGAGACTATTTCAGACATATGTTGCAATAGTTTGAGTTTGTTGAGTTGTGTATAGTTGTACTTTTGGTTTTTCTAGCAATTTTCTAGTTACTACAATTTTTTGATATTTTTTAAAACCTTATTAAGCTATTTAAAGATCAGAATCGCTATCGTGAGTATTTTAGTTATAAAATTGTATACAGGCTGTTTTTAAGTAAATATTGTAAGGTAAAAATTTTATTGTACCGTGTAATTTTTTTTTTTAGGTGCACTTCAGCTGTATTTTAGCAGCTATTTTACGTGTCACTCTGCAACATCACTTTGGCGTTTTATTGGCATGTGACCAGAACCTTGAATGACGCGTAACCATGCACGTGCATTAATGATTTTGCGCACTTTTTTTTGCTACAAAAAAATATATTACATGTTTCCTAAAACAGCTATAGGAGTTATAAAAAAATATAGAAAAATAAAAATAAAATCAATTACCACTTTGGGAAAGTACAAAAAATAAGAATGGTTGAAAAAAAAACACAAGAGTCATAGAGTTACCCAATTGGGACAAGCTGCAAGTGAGAAAAAAATAGCCAATACATCGGAAACGGAGATTTACTAAAAAAGCGCTACATTACTATTAACAATTTTTTTTGTTGTCGTTGGATTTGAGTAGCTGAATAATTCACACTGGTATTGGGAGAAAATATCTAAATTGTAGCATAAAAATTATCTTGGGAGAATATTACGAGGAAAGAAGATTTTGGGCTGTTGTTTTTTCTTCTTCTTCTTTTTTTTTGGAGATGTCTCAAAGGGGTAATTACTCTTGGCATAGATATTTCTCAATAAGCAGAATTTTTTGCTTTTTTTTGGTGTGAAGAATCAAAGTGTACAGTGGGAAAAAAAAAGTAGAAGAAATTTTTTTACTTGTTAATGATTTTTAGCATTTTAATATGGGCAATAGTAATAAGTGATTAAAAGATATAGGAATAAAGACCAAACAACTAGTTATAATAAACCAACAATATGAGTAGTATGTACACCTCATGACGAACTGAAATACAAGATTATGTCCATGGTGGACTCAGTACTTAGACTGGATGCATAGTGAGGACAAATGATAAAGAAACAAGCAGTGCAGCACAGACGACCCAGGAACATCTAACTGATGAATGATACAAGAAGAACAGCAGAAGTATGACATTAGACCCTAAATAATTGGTAAACACATTGTGCAAATGAATAAAGATACCATGCATGAGTGTTAATAGAAAAAGAATTTAAAATATTATCCATAAGGACATGTAATTACGGAGCAACTTTAGAACAGTGGAATCCCAGAACAGAAAACTTAGCCAATATTATGAGCAAAAAGAGAAAATTTAAAGAGATGAGTAGAAAACTGCCAAAACACATACAATAATACTGGATTAAAACAACATGTTTATGGTAAATTGCTCAAGAAAAAATGCAAATACAACTTCTCATAGGACATAAGCAACGCCATTTGCACATGGCAGTT
Organism: Hanseniaspora meyeri; assembly: GCA_030370665.1. NCBI lineage: Eukaryota > Fungi > Ascomycota > Saccharomycetes > Saccharomycodales > Saccharomycodaceae > Hanseniaspora > Hanseniaspora meyeri. The sequence goes on along the minus strand of CP113884.1, from coordinate 92,127 downwards.
TTTTTGCATTAGAAAAACTTCACAACAGTTTGAATAAAAAGGCACTAAGGGGGTTTTCCTTAATCGAATCCTAAATTTTGAAATATATCTCAAAGATAGATCATTGATAAATACTGACAAATGTGGAAGAATTAAGAAGTAAATTACCAACAACATCTGCAAACTCACAAAACATGCTAAGTATAAACCCCACCAGAAGGATTATTATCTAAAATCAAACCAAGACTTATCGTTTACTAACAATTAAACCTAACTTTTTTCAATGAAAAAAATACATTAACCTATAATATTCATAAACAGAAGGTACCCCTTCCTTTGGTAAAAAACACAACAAGACCCACACCTTATGTAACAGATGTGGTACTAGAGCTTTCCATATTCAAAAGAAGACCTGTGCTTCTTGTGGTTACCCAGCTGCTAAGATGAGATCTTACAACTGGGGTGCTAAGGCTCAAAGAAGAAGAACTACTGGTACTGGTAGAATGAGATACTTGAAGAACGTTTCTAGAAGATTCAAGAACGGTTTCCAATCTGGTGTCGCTAAGCCACAAACTGCTTAAGCTTTTTAAAACCCACTGTATAATTAATACAATTGTGATGAACGCATCGCAATGATTTATATAACTCTAGAATTTAAAAACAAGCAATAAAATAAGACTTCAAAAAAAAAAATATAAAAAAAAAAGTATACCATTTTAACATTAGTTTTTTATTATTATCAAGGCACTACAAGATCAGTGCATCGTATATCGACTCCGAGTCCTCAAAGGTCACCAAGCCGTCCAGTAGATCGGTCAGAAAGTCCTTCAGAAGTTCGTGTTTGATCAATACATTCTTTTGGTCCTGGTAAATGATCCGTGCGACATACACGATCAGGTCTTTTTTCCAGTTTTCATCATTGATGATCAAATGCTCCATCTTGTCGGTGATCATCTTTATGTTTTCGTAGTTTGCAGTGCCGATATCGTCCACATTCAAAGAGTTTATGTTTGAGCTGTCAATGGAGTTTTTGGTCACATCACCCTCTTCCACATCACTGTTTTTTCTGGCAGACCTCTTTTCAAGAAGCAACTTCAAGGTGCTGACTCTATTGTGAAACATCTGTAGGATCTTGATGCACTTGATGGTGTTTCCTTTTTTCAGCACCAAATCAGGCCTGGACTTGTCACCCTGGCAGGCTATGAAGTTAGTTGTTAAGATCACAGTGACGTTTTTCAGCATTGTTGTGACTATTCCATTCTGATCGACATTGTCAACCATCTTCTTGTCACCCTTGTTATAAATAAAGCAATTGAACCAACTGGCAATGAAATCAAATATGTTGTCCAGTATGATGCTGGTGATGTCCTCACAAACCTCGTGCACTATTATGTAGTCGTCGTTTTCAAACCTTTTCAGCTGGCAGCGTTCATTCGCCAGCAAGTTGTAGTAGTTCTCCAAAGTATTCACTTGGCTAATGCTGCCGCCTCCAATAAATCTTTTGAGGGAACATACAGACTGCTTCCTAGGCAGTTTGTGCAAGTAGTTTTTCAAGTTGATCTTTAAGAGCCATTCGCTTTGCACATTCACAAGACTGACAAACTTCATCACATAGTTCTTGTAGTTTAGCTTCACATTGATATTCAAAAAGGCATTAAACACCTTGCAATTAGCCAGAATTGATAGGATCAGCGGCTGGTAAGAAGTCGTGAATGCCATATCAAACAAAACCTTCACACAGTCACAGATTTCATTCACTAAGTCAACATCCTCATTGTCAAACAGCTCTTTCTTGCCAAAAATAAAGTCCAAGTTGCTGATCAAACTCTCAAACAGATCAAATGAAAACACCACAATCAGGTAGTCCACTGTTTCGACATGGTCACTGGGCATCTCATACAGGTAATCCACAGGGTCCTTGATCTCGCTTATGTTCCTGTACCTCACAAGCTCGGGGTCTGTCTGGAGGGAAGAATGTCGATCAATCCATTTGCGTCTTTTTTCTAAGTACCCGATCCCATCATCGACCAGCAAGTCGTCCTCGTTGTCTGGCTGGGTATTCTGTCTCGGCTTTGAATCTTGGACATTGTTGTAGCTGGTGGACAGCAGGCTTGTGTGGTTCTTCAAAAACAAGTTGTCGTTGTTCTTCTCCAGTGACTGTATGCCGAGGTTGAATTGTTTGGTTTTGACAGTGCTGTCAGCAAAGTCAAAGTACACAACCTCGGTCTTGGGAATGATCTTTTGGAGCTTTGCATCTAAGATGGACTTGCTTTTGAAAACAAACTCATAGCTTCTTATCAGCTCGAATACTTTGATTATCCGGTAGTAGAGATCCACGTTTGTGAACACACTAGGTCTAAAGTTTGTGATTTGGTACATAAGCGACAGAATCAGCGGGATTGATTTGTTAAAGCTATTGTCAATTTTCCTCTTGGAAAAACTCTCCAAATAGTACTCAAGGTGTTCAATCAACTTTATGATGAACTCAGACAAACTCAATTTCATCACGAGCTCCCTGGCGAGGTTGATAAACTTTGTACCAAGCTGATCGTTTTTGATGCTGATGTCCAGAAGCTCAACAACTGTCTTTTCAAAGCTGGGAAGTTTGTAACCAATCAGCAAGGTCATTAAGTTGTAGTTGTCGTTGAACTTGACTGTTGTTTTGAAGTTCAAAAACGGTCTTTTTCTCTTCACTTCCTGGCTCACGTTTTTGGTTGTATTGTTGTGTGCCGAGAAAGTTGATGACTCTAATTTCTGCTTGACACTCTCTGGCTCATCTTCAAGAGAATCACTACTTTCCGGTAATTTGTTAAATATGGATGTCTTGAGCAGTGTTCGTTTTGGGAGAATCTCATCGTTTGTGATTTCGTTCTGTATGTCTTCATCTCTTTTCTTTCTCTTTTCATGGATGGAACTGTTGCTCAGGTCTTTGATTTTGTTTGGTACTGCAGGCGATGACTTTGTGATTACGTTGCTTTCGCTGTCTATGATCATCGAGTTGCTGTCGTTTTCATTCTCGAACTTCCTGCTGGATACTTTCAACTTATGGTTCAAAAAGGTCTTTTCGTGGTTCAATGCTGATATCTCCGACTTCAACTGGTTCAGCTCGTCCTCATACTTGCTGATAAGCTGTTCTTTTTCCTTCAGATAGTTTGCGGTGTTGGATATGCTGACTTTTTCTGATTTCTCATACTTTTCCTTGAGCACTGCAATTTCGCCCTTTGCTATGAATAAGTTGTCTTTGATGTTGGACGTCTCTATGACTGGCTGTGTCTTTTTCAGACTTTGTCTGTGTGTGTCTATGTAGGACGCCAAGTACTCGTCTTCTTCATCACTTGAATCATATGACATTGTCGGAGGGGATTAAGAGTATTGGGGAGTGTATAGGATGTTTGGTTTACTGATGGCTGTTTTTGACGCGTCCTGTCAAGTTCATAATTGGCAAACACCACTCCACACAAGACCTGTCTTAGGCGCTACCATAAGGCATCTACTTATATCCGAAATCTATATTCCTATTTTTTTTGGCCTCCATTGAGCGAAGTTTGCCGTGATTAGCCACAGATGCGAAATCGCCTTATAGATGGTTTACTGTTCTGTGGTGATTATACTGCAAAGTATACAACAATTGTTTTCAATAACTGAATGCATACACAACTTTGTATAAAACAATATTTACTTGACAACTTAATATAAACAGACATGCTACAAGTTACACAGTGCCTCCATACACTTCCTCACGTGTCCACTCACCAAGTTTTCCATTTTTTTCTTTCTTTTTTTCTTTCTTTTTTTTTTTTTGGAGTCACTTCCGCCTGCTTCTTTTTTTTTTTTACCGTTTTGGGGGGAATCTCAACCATTAAATCTCTTCTCACATTTTTCATAAACACTCAAGACTATATTTGATACAGCCCCCAAAAAAGAAACAACAACCTATAAAGAACCACACTATGGTTGAAGATTCCAAGGTCAGAGACCAGCAAAACCAAGAAAAGTTTGAAAAGGGCACATACAGAAGACAAGCTCTTCCAGCCAGCCTGGTTCCAAAGCAGCCTTCTGTTTTGACATCCAGAGACAAAGATACCCAGAGACTGATCGTTGTGTTGTCACAGGCATCCCTGGAGACATACAAGATATCGTCGTCCAACTCCTCCAGCCACAAGGGTGGTGAGGACAGATACGTGCTGTTGAACTGTGACGACCACCAGGGCTTCTTGAAGAAGGCTGGCAGAGACATATCCGAAGCAAGACCAGACATCACCCACCAGTGCTTGCTGACTCTGCTGGACTCGCCAATCAACAAGGCAGGCAAGTTGCAGGTGTACATACAAACCAGCAAGGGTGTTCTTATAGAAGTCAGCCCAAGCATTAGAATACCAAGAACATTCAAGAGATTCTCAGGTGTCATGGTCCAGTTGCTCCACAAGCTAAGCATCAAGTCCATCAACTCCCACGAAAAGCTGTTGACTGTTGTCAAGAACCCAGTCACCGACCACCTGCCTACAAAGTGCAGAAAAGTCACCTTGTCATTCGACTCTGAGGTGATCAAGGTCAAGGACTACGTGAGTGAGAAGCTTGATGCTGACGAGTCCATCTGTGTGTTCGTTGGTGCCATGGCCAGGGGTAGCGATGACTTTGCCGATGAGTTCGTTGATGAAAAGGTTGGTTTGTCCAACTACCCACTGTCAGCCTCCGTCGCATGCTCCAAGTTCTGCCACGGCTGTGAAGATGCATGGGGCATTATGTAAACGCAGAGGTAAGTGTTATATAAGAGAGTGTTTTTCTTTTTTTTAATTTTTTGATATGATTTTTTTTTCCTGCACGTGAAAAATAGCAAAGTACAAAAGTTTCAGACATGTTTCATAGAGGTTTTATCAATAGCGAGGGATTAAATAAAAACAGATGTTGAAATACTTTGTTGTTTATTTTGCATTCTTTAAAAACAACAACAAATACCAATCCAGCAAACAAACCACAAAAAACAACCCATGCCCGAACTGAAACCGTACCTACGATTCTTCGACAGTCTCACACAGATCTACATCAACCAGTACACCATCGGGCTCGTGCTCGTGGCAGTAAAACTACTCATGTTTGCCTCCTCCGTGGAGAACAAGCTGAGCACCATTGAAAAGACCTACACGGGAGCAAAAACGTGTCTCTACCTGGATTATCTTTTGTACGAGTCCCCCAGACAGATCTCGCTGGCGGCGAACTACCTGATCAAAAAGAGCCTTGCCGAGACTCTCAGGGTGTTCTTCACCGTGCTTGCTGAAACGCTCATGATCTGCTCATCAATCATATACTTCATCCTGGACATCTGGCTGGGCACGTACGCATGTCTGTTCACAGTGGCTGCGGAGGTGACTGTTGACGTTGCCACCAATGCGACTGAGGCGGTGATCAGCATGAGCAACAAGACGATCCACGCGGCTGCGAAGGACCTGAACAGCGGTCTGAACGGTCTCAGCGAGGGGATCGACGAGATCATTGAGCTGTACGACAAAGTGGAGGACAAAATCAAGAATCTGTTCGCAGCAAGCTCATCCAAGGACAAGGCGAATATCACAAACAAGGTGAAGCACATCAACCTAACAATCGCCAGTCTGAACGACTTCTACATCAACCCGAGCATCAACGAGAAGCTGAAAAGGCTATCGGGAGAAGTCCCAGATTTTTCAACTCTGAAGAATAAGACTAAGCACTGGATAGAGGCTCCGTTTGAGAAGGTGTCTGCAGAGCTGACAAGTCAGAACTTCGAGGCATTGACTGAACCGCTTAATTCCAGCGTCAGCTTGAAACCGTACCTTCTGATTCTGCCCAATGCAAACAACACGGCGTCATTCCAGGTGGACCACAACGCCACCTCTGTGAAATGGTGCGAGCAGGAGCTGGTCCCTGAGATAAAAAAGTTCATGAAAGATACAGCAAAGGGGTTAGTTGTTTTCAAGAAGGTCATCATTGTGCTAGCTGTAGTGCTGTTTATTGCGTCCCTGGTCCCTGAAGTATACAAGGAGGTCATTTTCTGGAGGAAGATGTCAACCATGCGGAAACAATCTCGAGGAGAAACTTGTTTTTGAGAGCAACGAGTCGGAAAAGAAAAGAGAGCTGTTCACAGACAGCTCGTCAAGCAGTGGCCACAGCCGGTACCAGGAAATCAGGGACATACACGCAGAAAACAACTTCAACCTGGGTTCAAAGGTGCAGGACGCGTACCTGATGACGTTCCAAGACTGGCAGATAAACCTACTGAGCAGAGTTCCGTTTCTGAAAAGCTTCATAACCCTTAATAGCAAGGATTTGCTGACAAAGGACAGAAGCCTGAACATACGCAAGCTCAAAAGAAAACTGGACTTTGAAGTACATGCTCAGCAAACGAACATCTCTGTTGCTGCTGTTGTGCATTGCTGGGTATGCGGTCTGCCTGCTGCAGTACTTGGTGATACACCAGATAGACGTTGTGGTGAACGGCAAGAAGCACCATGGCAATGCTATTTTCAACAAGATTTTGAAGAACAACCGCACAGCACGCGTGGTCAGGGGCATTGACAGCAGTCTCAGAACATGGCAAGGCAACACTAACACGTACATCGCAGGAGTGGAGGCCAGGGGCAACAACGAGGTGGCCATCAAGAAGATCGACTACATAGCCGACAAGATCAACAAGACGGCGGTGATGATGTACACTGACATAAGCGACACGATTGACAAAGCCTTCAACAAGACAGTGTTCGACAGACCACTGAAGAACTTGATGAGCTGTGTGATCGGAAACAAGCTTTTGAGCATCAGCAAGGGCGCGGCGTGGGTGAAGCAGGAGGTGCGTGTGGACCTGCCGAAGATCTCGATCAGCGAGGCCCACTCGATCTTCAGCACAACAAACTCCACGGGCTACGAGAAGAAGATACACACAGAGATGGCGAGCATTGAGGCTGAGGTGGTGGAGGACATCAACCGCATGGTGCAGTACTACTACAGGGATGTGATCAGGCCTGAGCTTGTTCTTGTGAGTGTTTTGCTTTGTGTGTATGTTCTGCAGTACCCAGTGGCCAAGGCCTTGCTAAAGTACCGCTACAGGTGCTAGCACTCACATCTATTAATAACAGTTTTATATAAACCAATCAGCCACAATTTTTCCTAAGAGATAGCGTTTGTGTGTATTTTTTTTCCAACACCCAGAAAATTTTTCCTTCTTACTTTTTTTTAGGAAAAAAGTACGTGTGCGGAATGCTTTGGTTCTGTTAAAAAAAAAAATAAAGGTTTTCTTTTGGGACTATTTATAATTACCCTTTGGAATCGGTATGAAACAATGTCTTTTTTTAATCACTGATATGTAACGGTGCTGTTACTTCTAGAACATCTGGATGGAGCAACCACTGCAACATATCCACATGAGAATCTTTTCTAAAAATAAGGCTGAGTCGGCAAACAACGCCAGGTCATTCAGTGTTGGGAATGTTGAAAAGACCACCCACATCCAAGACAACAGCTACCTGCAACCACCTCCGACCATGAACGCTGCCATCACAGAGAAAAAGAGATCATCCAGCTTGAACAACATGATGAGAATCCTGAGTGTCAATACCCCAAACAACGACTCCCCTAAGTCAAACAACTCAAGCGACAAGTCGTCCCCAAACGGCTTCCACAAGGCCATTGACCTCGACAACCAGTCGCTTGCTCCAGAGTTGGTCCCCATTGTAACATTACTTTCTGCCCAGGCCCACAGAAGATACCACGTCGGTGTCTTCTTGCTGTACAACGACCTCAACAACGACGGCTTGCCGGGCACCAGAAAATGGCAGGAGCAGTACGCTGTTCTTATAGGCAACCAGCTGGCCCTGTGGAACTCCTCCGACCTTGATGAGACAAACATGAAGTTGAGCCAGAGCACCAAGACCCAGCAGGAACTTGCCCATGACCTGTTCAATGTTGCTTCCAAGCCAAAGTACCTGAACTTCATTGACGCAAAGTTCAAAATCCTCGCAGGAAAAGAAAATACCATCGTGCTGTCAACAACAATGAAAAACAGATACTTCATGAAGTTCTCAGATACCAAATCGTTCAACTTGTGGCGCTCTGCTCTGAGACTGTGCAACTTCGAGTACTCCTCTTTGCAAGAAGCATACACAGGTGCCTTCCTCTCATCCAAGGGGGCAAAGCTATCCGACATCAAGGTCATCCTTGCAGACTCCAAGTTCAACTACGAGGACTGGGTATCGGTGAGATTTGGGGCGGGCATGCCCTGGAAGAGGTGCTATGCCGTCGTTACCCCTGCCAAGCAGACCTCCAAGAAAAAGAAGAAAAACGGCAACAGCTCATTCGGAGAGGTTGTGTTCTATGAAAATGAAAAGAAAATCAGCAACAAGAAATACGCAATGGCAACCGTAACCAATGCCCACTCCATCTTTGCCATCTACCCATCCTCCCCAGTGCTGATCGACAACTCCACCATGCTGAAGATCGAGGGTGAGATCGAGTTCATCAACATGGACAACGACAGCAAATCGAAAAAGAGTAGTAAGTCGGAAACTACCAAAAAACAAGGTGATATCTTCATAATGCCGGAGAAGCACAACGGTGTTCCTGGCTATGATACTAATCATCAGGTTCTTGGTGCCTATGCTGAACTCCTTCCACTTGTATGGAAGACCCGATAGATTGATTTCCTCAAGAGATGCAACAAACTCTCTGTTGTTTGGGTTGCCAACTTTGCCGGAAATTCACTACCTACAGGTTGCTGATCTTTTGCCGTTGGCTGAGAAATCTGAGAGCAAGTCTTGGGGCGAGAAATTGTGGACAGACAACATCAAGGAGTTGCTTGCCTCAAAGATCAGAAGAGGTTACTCCGGATGTGGATCTGCCTCTGGATACTCGGGTGCCGTTATATCTGGCTCCATAACCACGAATGAACTGTTTGGTGGATCGCCAAGAATGCAGCCTATTGCCAGATACCTGTCTGGCTTCTGAGTCTCCTTCAAAGACTGTCACTGCACAAGAAAGACTGACTTCCAACCCAATACAATCAAACTTCAACCAAAACATCAAGAACGTTGACATAAACAACGTCTCCAGTAAGAGCAACATGAAGGTGAATACCAAAATAAGCAATGTCCCTGAAATCAAGCAGGAATACCACACCCCGGTCGAGGAAACAGCCAGCATGAATATCCCAGCATTCAACAAGCAAGGTTCTCAAGGCAAGGACGTCAAGAAGCCAATGTCCTCGCCGTACCATGAATACAAGAAGAGCGGCAATGTTGACAAGACAAGTGCCTCCCCACAACCAAAGGCAAGCAAGCCTGAAGTTGCCAAGAAGACCGCTCCTATTGACATTGCTGTGTTGTCCGGTGCCAATGCCAATATCTTTGCATCTTCTGTGCCATACACCACCAAGAAGCCTGAAGTTGAGCATTTGAAGGCAAGCAACAAGACCAAGTGGGACAGTGTGTCCAGCAACACCTCCATCATCGACTCATATGCCAACTCAAATACCCACAACAACAACTTTGCCAAGCCGACCTCGGGTCTGGGCATTGTCTCGTCATCCCACACCACTCCGAAGAAGTCCGAAAACGTCGGCAGAGAGATGAGTCTGCCTGAGGACGACGATGACTATGTGGTCAAGACCACTGATGACCCTCTGGCTGATTTCTACAAGCTTTCCAGAACTCTGTCCAACTTCAACTCTCTGCCTACTGTAGCCAAGAGCCAGAAGGCGAGCACTGACAACGTCAAGGCTAATGATCCTGAGCCAAAGTTTTTGCAGCCTGAGATGAGGGACGCCAGCACTGGCCAGGTGTTCTACGACGCACCAAGCGGAGTCCCTAAGGAGACGAAGCTGAAGAAGTCCCCGAAGCTGCAGAACATGGCCACCTTTGCAGGCGAGCCGGCAGCTGCCAAGAACGACTACCAGATGTACCAGAACCCAGGCATCAGCAAGCAGCAGAAAGTCCCGCAGGCGAATGTCAACCCGTACTACAAGCAGCAGCAGGGCGACCTGTACAGCAAGAAAAACATGAACAGTGTGCCGCAGATGCGTATCAAGAGTCCGACTGGCATGAATGAGTTCTCGCCAAGCGGGGGCTACTCCCCACAGGGGGGATACTCGCCAGTGCAGCAGAACTTCCAGCAGAACAAGGGTGGATACTCCCCTGTGCAGCCAAACTTCCAGCCGAACAACGGTGGCTACTCGCCAAGACAGCAGAACAATGGCGGGTTCTCGCCAAGACAGCACAACAGCCCAGGGTTCCCGCCACAGCAGCACCAAAACGGGTACCAGCACGGGAACTATGCGCCTGTGAGCAGAGGCCCGCAGCAGGCAGTGCCCCAGCAGCAGTACGTGATGCCCTCTGGGATGCCTGTGAAGAAGAAGGTTCCTGTGAGCCAGCAGTACAAGAACAGCGGCAACGGGGGCTTCTCGCAGTTCATGCCAAACTGATGGGAGAACAACCCTTAGTGCTGTGATAGACTATATACATTGTATGATTATGTTTTTTAAAAGAATGTCAAATTGATGCCGACAGATAGGGCTGTGTGTCACGTGTGGGTTCTTCTCCGTTGTTGATAATTTTTTTACACCACGGTTTGGAATGAGCAAAAAAAAATGGAGATCTGGACCTCGTATACGGCAAAGAGGGGTTTAGGAGTTTGGTAATGTTTCACAGAGAGAAGACGTAATCACACACCCAAAAACACATAGCATTAAAACATGTTCAGAAATACATTGTTTGTTTACAGTGCACTGTAGACAGTGGAGCATGCGATCATTGGTGAACACCCGCATCCCGAGAGCCACCGGGGCATGGAGAATGCCTGTGGCCACACGGATGGGCACCCACGCACGTCTGTTCTACTCATCAAAAACAGGCGAGAACAACAAGGAGAAGGAGCAGAGCAAAGAGAAAGAGGAGGGCAAGGACAAGGGGAAGTTTCGCGACGAGGCCAAGCGTCTCTTCAAGCTGCTCAGACCAGAGTACAAGTGGATTTCGTTTGCTGTGTTCTGTCTGATTCTCCAGTCCACGAGCTCGATGTTCGTGCCGAAGCTCACAGGTGATCTTTTGGACCTGTCCAACACGTACATCCTGAAGAAGGACTCTTCGGACGAGGACGAGAAGACCCTCAACTACACAGACTCAGGAAGAATGAAGTTCGAGCTGTGGGGGCTTTCAGAAACACAGTTCTTCACAGTTGTCGGCTCGGTCCTGGTGGTTGGGTGCTTAAGCAATGCCTTAAGACTGATCATACTGAGAACCACTGGTGAAAGAATCATAGCCAGACTGAGAACAAGGCTTCTGAACAGAATCTTTGAGCAAGACTCCAAGTTCTGGGACGTGAACAAAACTGGTGATATCCTCTCAAGACTGAACTCAGACTGTGTTGTTGTTTCCAGATCATTGACCAACAACATCTCAGACGGTGCGAGATCTCTGTTCCAGGGTGGGGTTGGTATCTTCATGATGCTGACGATATCCACAGAACTAGCTGGGTCCATCATTCTATTCCTTACTCCTGCAGTGGTAATCTCAAGATTCCTGGGTAAAAGAGCAAAGACCATTTCCAAGAAAGTGCAAGAGAAAATAGGTGAGATTTTGAAAATCAACGAGTACCAGTTGAACAACCAGAACCTGATAAGAAACTACTCTGCAGAGAGAGTTGAATTGGTCAGATACTCCGACTCCATCAGAAAGTTCTACAACGCCTCTTTGAAGGACGTGATGAATTCCGCATTGGCCCAGTCAACAAACCAAATCTTGGGTACAACCTCCTTGGTGGCTTGTTTGCTGATAGGTACGAACATGGTTCAGCAGGGACACCTGACTGCTGGTGAGCTGTCTTCTTTTGCCATGTATGCGATTTACTCCGCAAGTGCATTTGCCGGATTGTTCAACTTCTACAACGAAATCAACAAGGGTATAGGTTCGTACTCAAGGGTCATTGAGATCTACGACGAGAAGCCATCCATCTCTCCGTACAAGGGTAAGAAGGACATCTACAAGGCCATAGAAAAATACAACAGCAACAACGCAAACAACCAAACACCTATAGTGGAGTTCCAGGATGTCAAGTTCAGCTACCCAACAAGAAAGGAAGTCACCATCTTCAACCACTTGAACTTCAGAATAAACAAAGGTGAGAACATCTGCATTGTGGGTTCTTCAGGAAAGGGTAAGTCTTCCTTGCTGAATCTGCTTTTCAGAACTTACGACATTGAAAACGGTAACATCAAGGTGTACGACGAAGACATCAAGAACTTCTCCTTGAGAAAGTACAGAAGACACATTGGTGTTGTGCCACAGGAACCGCCTTTGATCTCTGGCTCCATCATAGACAACATTACCTATGCTCTGACTGATGAGCGCAGCAACAAAAAGAGAAAGTTCAGTGACGAAGAAATTGCCGCTGCGATTGAAAAAGCCAACTGTACGGACTTCATCAATTCATTCCCTGAGGGTTTGAACACAAGAGTCAGCAACAAATCGGGCCTGTCAGTGGGTCAGAAGCAAAGATTGGCTTTGGCCAGACAGTTCCTGAACAACCCAGACATTCTGTTCCTGGACGAGTCTACCTCAGCTCTGGACGGTGTCAGTGAGAACATTGTTGTGTCAAACATCCAGAAGAGATCTTCGTTGGAGGGCAATACTACCATCAGCATAGCCCACAGAAAGTCCACCATCAAGTTCGCCTCGAGAATTATCGTGCTTGGGGATGATGGGAAGGTTTCTGAAACAGGCTCTTACGAGGAGCTCGTTGGTAGAAAAGACTCCAAGCTTAATGATTTGTTAGCTCACAACATGAGCAATTTGTAAATAGAGGAGTGTATGTATATATACGAATGATGATGAGAACTTGAAAAGCGCAATTTTCTTTTTTTTTTATTTAATATATATATACACATCACAGAGCCAATTAACTGCATCAGTATTGTTTAAGGTTCTCTGGTAATAAGTTCTTGATTGAGTCTCTTGTCACAACTTTGTTGTTCAAAACGTTTAGTTCGTCCCTGGTAAACCCATACTTGAAGAAGAAGGTCACAAAGATGCTGATGATCAAGATCAGCGGGAATGCAATGGAAACGTAATCCAGCTGGGATATCAATACCTCCACCGCAGCAAACCCCACCGAAATCATCGTGAAAGCAAACAACTTCGACTGTTTCACCCTCTCTAGCGACCCCGTTTTGTGGTCGGACACCATGAAGATGATTCTTCCTATTATTGCATTCCCCTGGATACCACCAATCCCCAGGATGAAGAACAGGCCTGATAGAACACACTGCGGGATCTGGTTCAAACAAACCAGGAACGGCCTGCACATGCACACAATCATCAGCAGGCCCTGCATTGAGTTGGTGAATCTCTGCTCGACAACTCCGGAGATGTACACGTTGTCGGATATCCCTGGCTCAGCCTCATCTGTTTTCTTCTCGCCCTTTGCGTCTTTGTACACAATCAGAGTTTCGGTGTGGATGAAGCTTTGGGGGATCAGGCAATGTCCCGCAGGCAAACCCAGAATGCCACACAAGAAGGTGTGCACGGACAGCAGGCAGAAGTCCCAGTTGTACATGGACTTCTTCTTGAGCTTGTACTCCTGTCTCTGCGCCATCAGGGAGGAGATGTTGTGGTCGAAGAACAACAGGATCCATACAATTACACCAAATGGAAGAGCCAGGAAAACGTACTTCACAGGGATATCGTGCTTTACGGCCAACCACGAAGAGCCCCTTGCGTCTGAGGTAGGCTCAAAGGACTTGGAGATATGCAATTTTTCAAAATCAACAAACTTGAAGGCATTCCCAAAGTGGATGACCCCGGACCAGAAGATCACAGATAGGAAAATGCAGTAGTCCTTGATGATGATTCTGGCTTTGTGGTTGAACAATCTCGTTGAGGTGATGTTCTTGGCCAGTAAGCCGAAAAATGTCATGCACAAGGCAATGGTGATGTTTGCAAACCCATCGGCCACATCACCCACGTTTTTGTTCTGCTGGAAGGACTCGCCCAGCAGCTGGCAGCCCTTCACGACATAGACAACATTGATGAACAGCCCAAAGATGTCGCAAGGGAACACTGTGACGTGCTGGAAGAAAGTCAGGAAGTTGAGCACCGAGCTGAGAAAGGTAAGCACGGCCGTCCACAGGTACACCCAGAACATGAACGGGAAGAACGAAAACCCATCGTCGTACTTCGCCTTCGGAGCATTCGTGGCCTTGTCCACAAAGATGTTGTATATCGTGTAGCACATGATGCAGCTAGGGGCACTCACCCCCACAATGCTCAACGGGTACCCTGCCAGTCCAAACAGCAAGCCACTTATCCCCTGAGAAAGAAGTATCTCGTTTATGCCGTACTGGAACGATGTCCGGTTGCTCAGGTCCTGGGAAAAAGCTATGGCTGGCAGGAGGTTGTTTATGAATATCTCGATTGTTGATGGGAGGACCCTGTATGAAAGAGCGTCTGTCCAGTCGCCCTTGTAGCTGTGGAAGGTGAGTCTGTCCTTCCAGTCCTTGTAAATGCCGGCACCTATTTTGAGCATTTGTTTGTATAAGGGATGTGTTTTTGTTTGGTTTAAGATTAATTTAATTTTTTTTTTTTTAATTGCAATTTTTGAATACCATAAGGATACGTAAAGAAAAAAAGGGAAAAAAAATCTCCTCCAAGGCGAAGAAATACAAAACACGTCAAGCATCGCATTCATTAAAGACAACGTGACTATGCTTTTAGAATAAATATATAACCCCTTCTTGCTCCTACTTCCTGATTGAGCCCACCAAGGCCTTGTAGTCCTCAATGAAGAACTGGTACAGGAAGAAACTAGGCACGATGGTGAGCCCGTGCCATATGGCGTGGCTGTCGAGCTGGAGCCACGGAATGAAGATGTCGAACAGCTCAAACGACATGCTCAGGCTGGTTCCCACCACCAGAAGAACAGGCAAGGCACTGAGCTTGAACAAGGACACGTACCTGTTGTTTCTGAATGTGTAGTAGTTCTTCACAGCAATCGTGATCAGCATCAAGTACTGCAGGACCCCGAACAGAATGTTGAATCTCATGTTGTACGTGTACGACCAATCGATGTACAGTCTAAGGACGTGGCAGGAAAATATCAAAAGACATATGGAAAAGCCGAGTGACCCGTACTTCCTGTGTCTCCGCGAGTCCCCACCCAGCAAAAGCCTCATCGTGCACGCATAGAACCCAGACAGCACAGTGCCGCCGGCAAAGAAGTAGTCCAGCTTCTCCGTCAGAATTGTATCTCTGAAGTGGAAGATTGTGCTGAAGAGCCAAGCAAGGGACCCCATTATGCTGACCAGCTTGTAGTTGTTGATCAGAAGATGTCTCTTTTGTTGTTTGAGCTTGTTCAGTTTATTGTAAGCCAGGAAATGCGGAACAAAGTTACCCACTGAGAACAGAGTGGACCAAAACTCCTGGATGTAGAAGAGCCTGACAAAGGGCCACTTCCCGTGGAATTGGACAATTTCCTCGCCTGTGTTGCTCATTCTTGAGGTGATCATATTCGTGGTCAGCTGCTGGCATTGGTAGTCACAAAGAGAAACACAGTCCCACAGAAGAATCTTATCCACAAAAGAGGGCTTGACCTCTGAGTATGATGGTTTGTATAGGTATGAAGAAAGATCGACGTCCTCATCCATCACAGATGACCCGTAGCCGCAGTAGTCGCTTTCACAATGGTACTTGCACTGGATCTGCTCCGGGTACCAGTCGCCGGGTGACCCAGCCACAGCTCTGATGAGCACAAAAAGCGGTATCAGTTTGCACTTGACCAGCATGATTTGGTGTTATATTACAAGTTGTTTGGTTAGAACTACAAAAGAGAAAAAACACTCACAGTGCAAACCGATAAAAAAAAATATAAAATAAACCAAAAAAAAATAATAATAATAGATACTGGCACGTGCTCACTTGATCAGCAGCTCACGCACATTGACAATCCACGTCTTCAGGTCCATGCTGTTGAACTCCTTCTCGAGCTTGTTTCTGTCGGAGATGGAGAGGTTGTATGACCTGGAGTTCCAGTCTGAGATCTTGTTGATGTTGCTGGCATCTTTTGTGAGCGTCACCGAGTACTTGTTCCTGAACTGGAACACTATGCTGTTCTTGATGATTTCTATTTTCAGCTGCAGAATCTTGCTTATGAGCTCGTTTTTGCTGTTTATGGTTTCACTCTCCACCTTGTGGTCGTTCATCAGCTGTTTCTTCTCGTTTATCTTCTCAGCAAGTATTACCTTCTCCAGGTTTTCTATGTATTCGTCGTACTGCTTGCAGTTAGCCTTGAGGTCATTCACGGTGTTTTGGAGATCAGCCTTAATATTTTCCTGGGTCTTTTGCAGTTGGTCCAATTCGTCTCTTTTTGAGTCAATCAAGTTCTCCAGCTCTGTGTTTTTATCCTTGAGTAGTTTTATTTCAATGTCGTCGTTGTCCTCATTGGGGCCGTTCTGGTTTCCAGATGTGTTGTTTTGGTCATTCAGAGAGTACTGCTCCATCAGAGCCTTTTTGTTTTCAAAGAGCCTTACTCTGATGAGGTCCTTGATGACTTTCTCCTGCAGAAAGTCTATTTTGGTGTCGATGTCCTTCTTGATGTCTTCAAGCTCATTGTCCACAAAGGGTTCGTTTTCAGTGTTTGTATAGCTCATGGTTTTGGTTTATGAATTGTTTAAGCGCGTTTTGTTATGTTTGTTTTGGGTAAAAAAATACAGAATATATATACTACACCGTTTTTTTTGCTGATATAAAAAAATAAAGATAGTCACGTGCATTACATGCATCACGTGCCAATCATTATTTAACTTTTATATTCGTGTTTCAAAGGAAAAAAAATTGGGAATCATCCCTAGATGGAGTATTAATTAAATGTGTTATTGTTATCTTAATATATATAATGCTTATAGTAGTGACCCCCTTTTTTTGAGTATAAAAAGTCACGTTTAAATATGTATGGTTCTTGCAAGTACTAATCCGAGTAATGAGAGATGAAGATCAAAAAGATTATTCATCGTCCTCGTTCAGGTAGTAGAACTTGTAGTATGCATCTAGCTTGTTGATATTCTTGGTGTAGTTTTCTGAGCAAGGGTACTTGTCGATGGTTTGTTGGTCTTGTTGTTGGTTGTTAGCGTTCATTGTGTATATTGTTGTGTTGTATGTGATATGGTATTCTGGGTACAGTATAAATGTAGTAATAAAAGAACCAGTGAAGAGTATAATTATTCTTATAGTAATGACAACCTAATCATCATCACTTATATATGAATGCTATCACAAAGCTATCCCTGAATTTCCTGTGGGCATGCTTTTTTGGGGATGAATGATTTTGTCTATCTGTATTGATTGTATATTTTTAGATTACAAAAAAATTAAATGCCAAAGAACACGATAGCACTAAACTTGATGTCCATCTATCCTCTCAGCCATATTTTTTTCGGGTTGCTGATAAACACAGGGATGGAGTACTCCGTTCCGATAAAGATTTGTCCATAAAAAAAATAATTGTTACAGGCATAAAAAAAAATTATTTAGGGTCCAGCGTTTGGTATTCCTAACCAAAAAAAATATACTTTGGAGAAGTAGACAAAATAATATTCGCTATGAAGTTTTTGTTTAAGTAATAAATAGTCACGTGTGTAATAGTATAGTCACATGATCAGTTAGTCACATGATTAACAGTATAGTCACATGACTATAGACTAGTCACATGACCACTATCTATATGCCATAACCTCTGGTGACACTTTTTCTCCCTTCAAAACCCCCATTGAAATATAAAAACACACACTAACCCTTCAAAAAAAAATTGCTAAAGGTTTTTAATCAATTGAACGGCTTACCGCTTCTCCTGAAAAGCATCGTATCCATCTCTCCCCTTAAAAAAATATATGGTTACTGGAACCTAAATTAGCATAGTGTGTTAGACCACCCCCTTTAACTCTCTTACTCTCAACATATAAATAGTGACCTTAATATTTAAAAATATATAACCCTTTCTAATTTTCCATAGCATAAAAATAATACATCAAACCACTACAACTTATCATAACAAAATGACTAGTACTCCTGCTAACGAATACGTCCAAAACATCATCAAAGGCTTCGAAATCGACGCCCCTCTTTTAAAGAAGCTAACCGCCAAGTACATCGAGTCCATGGGCAATGGGCTCTCCCACAGCTCAGGGGGCAAGTCACACCTGCCTATGATCCCAACATTCATCACCAAGTTGCCCAACGGAACTGAAAAGACAGATATCCTTGCCTGCGACCTGGGCGGTACCTCCTTCAGATGCCTGTACATCAAATTGTTAGGGAACTCAAAGTTCACCACCGAGATGAAGAAGTGGGAGATCCCTTCTGACTACCTCGCCGAGGAGGGTGCAGACCTCCCTGAAAACGCCTTCTTCGACTACCTAGCAAACAAGATCGTCAGCTTTGTCCAGTACCACAACTCCACTGACGAGAACAAGGACACCCTGACCACCAAGAAGAACTTCAACCTGGGCTTCACCTTCTCCTACCCGGTCGAGCAGACCGCCCTGGCTGCGGGTAACTTGCTGAGATGGACCAAGGGCTTTGAAATCAAGTCCGTTGTGGGCAAGGACATTGTAGAGCTGCTCCAGAAGTCCCTTGACGACAAGCTGAAGGCTGACGGGGACAAGTACCCATTCACCATTTCCTGTGTTGCCTTGTGTAACGACACCACGGGAACTCTGCTCTCCGGTGCATACACCTCGACCTACGACTCCCAGGACATTGTCGACCCAATCATGTCGATCATCTGTGGCACAGGGTTCAACATCGCCTACATGGAGGACCTAGCCGCCTGCACAAAGCTGACCGAGGACCAGTTGTCCACAATCAAGACCAGCGACGTGACTGAGATGTGCATCAACACCGAGTCCGGTTCCTTTGACAACGAGCTGAGTGTCTTGCCGGTCACTCCATACGACAAGATCGTTGATGAAGAGTCCACGAACCCTGGCTACCACTTGTTCGAGAAGAGAATCTCGGGCATGTTCCTGGGTGAAATTCTCAGACTGGTCATTGTTGACCTGATCCAGAAACAGTTCCTGCTAGAGCCAAAGCCTAGCAAGAAGCAGTACAACCACAAGTTCAGCCTGAAAACAGAGGTTTTGTCGCACATCGAGATCGACGACTCCAAGGACCTCAAGCAAACCGAGCTGTACCTGATCGAGAGCCTTGGTCTGAGAACCACCACCGAGCAGAGACACTTCCTCCAGCAGATCACCAGAGCCATCTCCAGAAGATCCGCATACCTGGTTTCAGTGGCAATCTCTGCAATCATCATCAAGTCAGGCAGACTCGACCCGAAGTCCACAAAGTACAAGTACCACCAGGAGCTGGAGGTGTGCTGCGACGGGTCAGTTGTCCAGTACTACCCGGGCTTCAAGTCGATGATCAGACACGGCTTGTCGCTGGGCAGTCTCGGCCACGAGGGGGAGAGAAGGGTCCACATCTCAATGGCCTTGGATGGTAGTGGTCTAGGTGCGGGTTTAGCAGCATTGACAGCCACCAAGTAATGACAGAGTATATAACAAGCAGTTTAAATTAAAAAGGGAAAACATATATGATTATTTTTTTGTTTTTTGATGGCAGCCAAGGGAAAAACCTTGGGGATGCTCCTATTTACAGTCACAGGGCCTACTTCACGAAACTTCACAATCTCGGCGGCAGTGGCCCCAGGATTGTCTATGTTCAGGTTGTGCCCCGCGTTTGGGATGATGCACTTGTTGGCGAACTCCGTCGCACACCTCGTGTCCATCCAGTCGTGGTCCCCGTACATGATCTTGACATCGTCTTTTCTCTTCTCAATCACATCGCCGTAGTCCAGAATGGGGTCGTACGAGGTCAGGTAGTTCGTGAAGAAGCTATTGAACAGGATCGTGTTCAGCTCCAGGTTGTCGTTGCTCTGCAGGTATGCGTTTTCAAACGAGTACTTCTGGAAGAGCTCGCTTTCTCTTCTGAACCGCATGGTGAAGAAGTTCTTCAGCAAGCGTACCCCCAAAGGACCCAGGGCCATGAAGATCTTGTACTGGTTGTTCAGGAAGAACTCGGCAACCTTTCGGTTTGGCAGGTACGTCCACGCAGTTGGGTCGTGCTCGACCTTGTACCGGTCGTTCTGCAGAACCAGGTTGTTGATCGACCAGATGTTCTTTTCAACACCCAGCGGAGACAGCAGGACAAGCTTGTTGACCAGGTCCGGTCTGTCCTTCCACAGGTGGAATGAGAAGTATCCGCCATACGAGTGGCCAACAAGGTTGATCTTGCTCATGTTGTGTGTTCGGATCCATCTCTCCATAGGGTCGTTGAAGAAGTCCTTCCGTATGCCTTTGAGCAGTCTCTGGTAGTTCGCACTGTCGAGCTGTCTCTTGCTGTAGAAAAACAGCTCCTTGTTCTTGGAAGTTTCGCCGTTCTCCTTGTGTTCGTACTTCCTTTCGAACTCGTACTCAATTTTGTGGGCTGGCTCGTACTCCGGCAGCACCATCTTCAGGTGGAAGTCAGTGGCTCCATGGCCAGGCAGGTCAATCAGGTAAACCTCCTTGTACTTGGTCATCAAGTCTGCAACGTTCTTGTAGTAATGCATTGATGATGTGAGGTATCCGTGGACCAGAACCAGTGGCGTTTTGATCAGTTTTGACTGGGTGTACTTGTCGTCTCTGCTGTTGTTCTTGAAGGCCCACGTCTGCAGCCCATCCCGCATGGTGTATGTGTTGATCGAGTAGTCGCTGATGCCCTTGTTCTTGATGGCAGGCTCAATGAGCTCCTTGACCAGTCTGCTCTCGCTGGCCTTGAACACAACCGGCGATGGCTTCGGGTCCCTGTTCCACCAGACGCTCCAGTTGGACTCAGCGGATGCTTTGTTTTGGTTGCTGTTTTCAAAAAACTTCTTGAACAGCCTCATCATGCTGTTCGTGTTTGTGGATTTCCCATTGAACGGCATGGTAAAGTGACTAATGATGCGTTGTTCCTGGTGTTGTTAATTCCTTAAGTGTTTTTGGTTCATAATGGAGACATACCTGAAATGAAAAAACTGCAAAAAAAAATAAATGCAGATAAAGGGGAAAAAAGACGAGAATACGGTTTGGAATTGGTGAAAAATTTTTGGGCGGGCGATAATACAAGTCGGAAATCAGGTCTGCCCCAGAGCAACAAAGACAACACTTTCACACCTCAACACCAACACAGCTACTGAAATTAACTATTACCTCTCGCCAATAATCGAACTGACATCCCGTCCATCCACCCATTCAACACACATCAAACTGAGCTGGTTCTTGAGCGCGTAGTGGTCCTTGTATTCTTTGTCCATCTGCCTCCACAGCTCATCTGGCTCGTGGAAATCATACGCCTCGTGGGACTTGATGTTGATGAACTTGTCGTACATTTTGAATGTGAACAGGAAGTTCTCAAACGCAGCCAGGTTGGGCCCCACCAGGTTGTACGCGGCATCAGCTGCGGGGTCAAAGTCCTTCTCGTACTTCTTGTGGATCATCATCCTGTTCAGCTCGAGAAACCCAAGACGGTGCTCATCAGCAGCAGACGCATTGTAGAGATCGCTGTAACGTATTTCGGCATCTGCCCGAACTCTCAGACTTGGCAAAAAACAGGGGAAATTAACCAAATCGATTGGTTCATTATTGAAGTAGTCATCAGAACTGTGCGCTTATACGCTGACTTATATCCCTGGGTCCTGTACCTGTTTATGGAGATGACGCTCTCGGACAGCTGGTTTTTACCCACGATGTGCAGCTTCTCAACTATGGACTTGTGGTAGTTCTCAAAGAACTTTATGACAAAGCACGACGACATCGACAGCGTGAGCATGTCTATTTTCTGGAACTGGTGCTTTGTGATGAACTCCTCAAACGCCCTTGTCGAAAAAGAACTCCCTGACCTTGTCGATCTTGTCCAAATAAGGCACTGTCGGGGATATCGGAAGCGTACTTGAAGTGCCTGCTGAAAATGGACTTTTTGACTCTGAAATTCGGGTCGACTGCTGGAAGAGAGTCTCTGAACGGCAGGTAAGCCTCAACGAGTTTCCTCTCGTTGTTCACCCCAACCCCCGGCAGGTCGATGATATAAATCCTGGAGTACTTTCTCAGGAGTGCTGATATTGTGGGTGGGTACAGCAAGGAGGATGACGACATCACTGGCTCGCCCACAGCAACCAGCGGGAGCTTGTGCTTGCTGGTTGGGTATATGTTCTTGAAGTACGTGACATACATCCCCGAGTCCATTTCGTATGTTTTGACGTCCACCTGGAGCCGCTCCTTGTAGAAGTGCTCGTTCAGGGTATCTTCTATATATCGAGTGTGTGCCTTCCGGAGCTCCTGGTATGTGTGTAGACCGTGTGGTCTTCTATTGCCAAAGACTGACCCCAGAGCATATTTCACCAGAGACCTGAACATTGTTGCAAGACCGATGTGTGTGTTTGGTCAGAGTATTTCCAGAACAAGATTTTGACAGGAGAAAAATCCCGTGCATTGCTTTCTCAAAAAAAAAAATACGAGTTTTCCCCTGAGAAGGGGGAAAAAACATCCCTACTGGGCAAAAAAAATGACACACTCTGGTGATATTCGTTGGTTAATCCTCATTGTTATGTTTTTGGTCAATGGCTCTTTCAACTATAAACCATACCAAAAACAACATACTGAACAATTACTAAAACATGTTTGGGTTTGCTAAGAAACTGGTCAAGAACCTCGAGCAGTCTGTGAATGAAACGATCAACACAATCAACACAAGAAACAACACCGCCATCTCGGACCAGTACTTCCAGTCGATCCCTGAAAACCTGCTGATCAAGTACTACGACTCCACAAACAACCTGAAGGTGATCACGAATGTCGACCAGCTGTACGGGCTAAGGGTGGTCCACACGGACGACTACCAGCTGCAGATGACCTCGTTCTTCGACTACATCATAGGGATCAATGACCAGCCCATTCCCGTTGTTTTCAATGAGTACGGGTACATGGTTGTTGACTACAGCGCGATCTACAAGATCCTGAACGACCTGGTGCTTGGGGAGAAGGGAGGTGAAGCTGAACATCTGGTCCGGAAAGGGGGGCTTTCTACAGAGAGGAGTTTTTGACTCTTGAGCCGAACTCCGAGATGCAGGAGATCGACATCTCCAGCGAGGAGAACAACAACCCATTGTTCATGAGTCTGGGTTTCAAGGTCCAGTGGCAGCCCCTTGTTGCTGCCACCTACGTGTACCATATCCTGTCGATCCAGGACAACAACATCAACAAAAACAGGCTGGTCGCCAACACGGACTACATCGTTGGGTGCCAGCAGGGCCTTCTGTGCACTGGTGGGGAGAAGCTTCTGTACAATATCCTGCAGAGCAAGCAGAACCAGGAGGTTGAATTGGTTGTCTACAACTCCGAGCACGATGTTTTGAGAAAGGTGACTTTCCAGCTGGACGACAAGGCCAAGCTGGGGTGCAATGTGGGGTACGGGTACCTGCACCGGATACCCTTGCCTGCAGATGTGCAAGAAAAGGTGGTTGCTGAGCACAACGAGCCTGAGGAACAGAACATCTTGAGCATCCCCTTGCAGCAGGAGCAGCAGAACAGTATGCATTTTGCTGAGGGTGACTTGAAGACCGAGTTCAAGCCATTGTCCTTTGAGCAGCAGATCAGCAATGCGAACAACAGAAAGAAACACTCCACAAGCCACAAAAAGCTGGACAACAGTCTTTTGTCGCAGCTGCAGGAGCCTGAGGAGGGCGTCTACAAGAGTGATGCCAGCAGCAGCCCAGTGGCCCCGCCTCCTATCATCAACAAGGGCTAGTGTGATAGTGTTAATAAATGCACACGTGTTTTCCAGAAACATCTATGAATGAATAAAATGTTGGATTTTTTCCCCGCCACGGTGGTTTGTAATTTTTTGCTGTCCACTTTCGCGCTTAAAATCAACAATGAACAGTTCCAGAAACGGATATTCCTCTTTTTTTCAGGTGTGTCTATTTTTTTTGCCTCCCCGTTTGTCGCCTGTTAAGGTGTTTACGTGTTATTTTCACATTAGCGTGTGTGTGTTTTTTTCTCACTTATATACAATGATTGATTTATATAATTGTCTCCTTTGGGATTACTCTATACAACAAATTATACCAAAAAACCCCATATAAACATGTTATTCAGTTCTAAAGTAGCCTGCATCACTGCTTTGATGTCCCTGAGTTTAGCTCAGGAACAAAGCGCCATTGCCCCAGAAGACTCCCTGGTTGTCAAGTTGTCCCAGGACTCCTTTGACGCCTTCCAACAAGAAAACGAATTGTTCTTAGCCGAGTTCTTTGCCCCATGGTGTGGCCACTGTAAGACTTTGGCCCCACACTACGTTGAAGCCGCCAAGTCTCTGCACGAGGAATACCAAATCCCTATCGCCCAGGTCGACTGTACCGAGAACCAGGAACTGTGCATGGAACAAGGCATCAAAGGATACCCAACCCTGAAGGTCTTCAAGAAGAACGGTGAAATCGTCAGCGATTACCAAGGCCAAAGAACCAAGGACGCCATCATCCAGTTCATGGTCAAGCAATCTCTGCCTGCTGTCAGCGAGTTCACTGATCTAGAGTCCTTGAACGAGTTCTTGAACAAGCAAAAGGACAACGTTGTGATCTCCCAGTACTTCGCTGACGAAGACTCTCAAAATGCAAACAGCACCTTCTACAACGTTGCTGAGAACCTAAGAGACGAATACGTCTTTGTCAACTACCTAGGCAGCGACGACAACAAAGCCTACAACATCAGTGTTTTGACTCCTTCCCAAGACCCAGTTGCCTTCGACGGCACTGTCTCTGAAGACTTGAAGGAAAGCTCTCAAGCTCTTTCTGACTTCATCGCTGTTGAGGCCAAGCCTTACTTCGGTGAAATCGACGGTTCCTCTTACGAACTGTACATGAACGCCGAAATCCCTCTAGCCTACTTCTTCTACCAATCCGAGGAACAAAGAGCGGAGTACTTGCCACTATTCAACAAGCTTGGTAAGCAGTACAGAGGTAAGTTGAACTTTGCTGGTTTGGATGCCAGCAAGTACGGCAAACACGCCGAAAACTTGAACTTGCTTGAACAGTTCCCACTGATTGCCATCCACGAACTGGAATCCAACCTAAAGTTCGGTCCTGAACAAGTCCCAGCTGATGAATTCACTGAAGAAAGCATTGTTGAGTTGAAGGAGTCCGCCATTGAGGAGTTCGTTGAGAAGTACTTGAACAAGGAATTGACCCCAATCACCAAGTCCGAGGAAATCCCAGAAGTCCAAGAATCCAATGTCATCAAGGTTGTTGGTAAGACCCACGACGAAATCAGATTCGATGACAAGAAGGATGTCTTGGTTAAGTACTACGCCCCATGGTGTGGCCACTGTAAGAAGATGGCTCCTCTGTACGAGACTTTGGCTGACATCTACGCCCTTGACGCCGAGGCCAAGGAAAAGATCACCATTGGTAAGATCGACGGTACCTTGAACGATGTCTTTGGCATTGAAATCACCGGCTACCCAACCCTTGCTCTGTACCCAGCCGGCGACCTGTCCAAGGAGCCAATCATCTACCAGGGCCCAAGAACCCTTGAGTCCTTCATGCAATTCATCAAGGAAAACGGTGCCCATGCCGTTGACGGTGCCCAGATCCTAGCTGACAACACCCCAGTCGAAGAGGACATCGAGGACATTGAAGAGGACATTGAAGAAGAAGTCCCAGAACAAGACGAATTGTAATCTTGATATATACACATACTGTTTTTGTTATCCACAAACGATTTTATATTTTTTTTTGTATTAGAGTCACGTGTGGCTGTTGAACACCAATAGATTTCATCCATCTTTCGCGGCGAAGCAATCAATAAATTTTCGGGGGAGAGTTCTGTTTTCTCCATAGGGGAAAAAAAAAATGGTTAAGAAAATTTTTCTAGAAATAACGCTAAGAACAATCTCAGTATAGATCATGTGTGTTAAGCAAAGTAACCCAAAGACACACACGCTGCGTAGATCTCGCTTTTGAAACAACAACAAAATGGGCCTTTATAGTCCTCCGCCAGGAGACGACAATAACAACAAAAACAAGTACCATCTGAGCAACGAGGACGACGACCACAGCGACGCCTCCATCTCGCACTTCTACCCTAGACCCTCCATAGGGCTTCGGTTGTGGGGGCCTCTAGTCCCTGCCTCGGACTGCAACTGGGGGCTCTGGCTGCTCACAGGCACACAGCTGACCGTGGGTTACTACTTCCTAAGGAAGTTCAGACTCTCCATGAAGCAGTACTTCATGAACAAGCCAATCACCAGGCAGATCAGGGACATCCCCTCTCTGAACAGGTTCTCCACAGAGTCTAAGGGCACCATTGAGTACTCAAAGACAAACCACGCGGGCGGCAACCTGATCAACAGCAGAACCGGCCAGCTGGGGATGGGCAACTTCGGGGGCTCGCAGTCATTCCACATGCAGAGACAGTACACGCGATGGGAGGTTCTGATGAACCGCTACAAGAAGTCGAGGGCATACAAGTACGTGGAGAATTTGAAGAGGGTTGGGTTTTTGCTCTTGGGGACTGCTCTGACTTCTCTTTCGGTTCTGGAGGCCATGAGACTGCTCTTGCTGGACTACGACCCGTGGGCGGAGCAGGCGAAGATCTCGAGAGACCAGAAGTTCTACAACGACGCAAGCAAGTTCTACAGAGAGGGTGTGGACCCCTCGAAAACAAGAATCAGAGTCAAGGACCAGGGCACCGGAAAGCTCGTTGATGTGACGAACGACGACTCTCTCAAGAGAAACATAGCACTGGCCAGGGCCGGGCTGCTGCAGAACGACTGGCTCATTGAGTGGTTTGGGCCTCTGGACATGAAGCCACTCACATTCAACGAGTTCCTAACGCACATCGAGCACTACGAAGTAAACAAAGCCGCCCTTATAGAATCCAGAACAAAGGAACCAGCAGTCCACGTGCTCAGGGAGGAGCTGAAGAACTGCAAGACCATGGAGCTTGGTCTGTTTGACCAGAACAAGAAGAACAGAGACATGATGATGGCGATCGTGGACTCGAAGGCCAATCTTGGGAACTTCAACGCAAACTCCCCACTCAGCGATGTGGCCAGCCAGCTCTCCACCCTGAACGAAGAGAACGCAGCAGCAAGCACACCAAACACGAGGTATAGCCTCGGTGGTCCTGTAAATAGCACAAGCAAGTCGAATGTGGTGATCCTTCCGCCAAACGCCAGACACGAGGACCAGATGTCGATCATCGATACCTGGGAAGCCAACGAGCCCTGGACAGCGCTGGGTCTGAGTCTTGACGTGACCGTCAAGGTGGTTCCATACAGCAGAAACGAGTTGCTGAAGAGCAACGACGAAGAAGAGTGAGTTGCGCCAGAGTATATATTCATGCCTTTAACCAGCTTCTTTGTATTTGATGCCTTATTTATTCACTTAGATAGAGTACATTTCTTCCAGACTGTTAAGGAAAACTTTTTATTTTTTTTTTTTTTTGCATTATTTTTTTTTTTTCGCCCTTTTCACAGAACACGCCTTATAGTGTGTGTGTTTACAGCTTATGGTGTCACCCCCAAACACGAACAAACACACACTCTTCACGCACTACTCATGTTGCTTGGAGCTCGTTTCTTACACATACTGCTAGGCATCTGTACCTTGCTGAACACCACGACTGCTGTTTTCTCAGAAGACATCAACACAAGGGAGTTCCACAAGGCTGGGCTGGGCGCAAACATCAAACATATCATTCCATACAACGACAAGGACTCGGAGTTTGTATTCATCTCTGACGACTCCATTCTGTCCTACATCGACGCCAAGACTGGTGAGGTTCTTTTGAGACAGGTGCTGGACAAACAATACACAGAGTACAAGCTGTTGAACAACAGCAGAGCCTTGGGGTTGTACGACGGCAAGACCAGCGCCCCGGCTAAGGTCTTGGACTTGGATACAGGTATCTTTGCCGAGTCCATTGAAGCTTTCATGGATTTACCTTCTGAAGACCTGATAAGTAGAGTCAACGGCGTAGTCTATGATTTTAACAAAGAAGACTTGATCATACTCTTGGACACCGAAACTCAAGATTCTTTGAAATATACATTCGACAAGAAACACTTTTTAGTCACAAAGAACATGGACTTGGAAGTTCAATACATCGACGTCAACAAGAAAAAAACACAACTGAAGGTCCTTTTCTTCGACAAGTACAACAGCATATACTACAAGTTCGACGTCAACCTAAGCACCCAAAGGCTTTTGAATAAGTGGAGTCTGGACAACGTCGCCTCTAACATAAACCAGTACACTCTTCTTGAACCTACCTTTGTTGACGTTGACTATCCAGAAGACTTTTCCATTCCACCAACCGATACCATCGACATTCAGCAATTGCTCCACAACTACATCGAGAGAGTCAAGTTCTCCATTAATGCTGTCCGCAACTACGTCTTTGTTGAGAAAAAGATCAAGTGGGCTACTTTCATGCTGGATTTCTTCAGCGAAAACAAGTCCGAGGAAGCCGTTCAGCAAAGAAACAGATCCTTTGGGTTCAACAAGTACCTGGTTGGTATCAATGAAAACAACATGATCTTCGGCATTGACATCAACACAGGGTTGGTTCTGTGGAGATTCAGAATCGCCAACATGGATGCTGTGATCAAAGGGGTGGTTTCTGATTCCAGCAATGTCGTTGAGTTCATTGACGAATATGGCATGGTCTACAAGTACACTATCAACGACTTCTCCCCAGCTGGTTTCGACTTTGATGTAGAGCTGCTACCATTGGGGAACTTCAAGGGGTCTAAAATTATTGAAACCCGCCAACTATCTACACAGTCTGTGATGGTGAAATTTGCTGACGGTGAAGAGTTTGTCTACTTTGTGAATGATATCTTTGAAGACAAGTTCTCCTCAGATGTTGTAATCAAGACCTTGGAAGGCAAAGTCGTCTCCCAAGATATCAAGACTTTGAAGACCATTTGGGCCTATGACATTGGCACTGATAGATACGACTTGGTAAAAGTTGCTGGCAAACAGCTGAACGACAAAATCGCCAATGTAGCTATCACCGATGCCGACAAGACTTTGTTTAAACACATAAACCACAACATGGTTGCTGTTGTCTTGCACGACAGAGAGCATGACTTATTGGTCGTTGATATCTTAGACTCTGAAACTGGTTCCATCTTCAAGACTATTGACATCGACGACTCCAAAATAGACTTTGAGTCTCCAGTTGATGCTCTGTTTACTGAAAACACTCTATTCATCTCGTACAAGTCTCTGGACCCTGTTCCTGAACAGAAGATCTCTGTCATTGAGCTATTTGAGAACTTGGACACCGATGAAATAAGTTTCCATGCTGTTTCCTACATTTACCCAGAAGTGATCGTTCAAATGGCCCTGACCAACACCAAGTACGGTGTCAGTGTGAAGAACTTATTGTTCAAGCTGGACAATGGACAAGTCGCCATGGTTCCTAAGTCTTTGCTAAGCACCATCAGAAAAAACGAAAAGGAAATGAGCGACAAAGAAAAGATGTTCTTCCAGCCATACTACCAAGTGATCCCAGTGAATGACCACTACGTGCTGACAAACACAAGACAGCTTCTGAAGCCAGGAAGCGTTGACTTGCTGTCCGTAGACACCAACGTCGAGTCCACAACGTTTGTGCTGGATATAGAAAAATACGACATCTTCATCAACAAGATACCTACTTCGAATGAGTTTGATGTTCTGCAAGAAAACTACCAGAAGTACCCGATTTTGATCACTGTGCTGATTGTTCTGATTGCCCTGAACGTTGTCCAGCCAATGATCAAGAAGAGACAGCTGAAGCTGAAGTACTACATCGAATAGTTCTCACAGGAAGTATATATATGACGATTTAAAGCTTTTTTCCATTTGAGGTATTATGCGGCACGTGCGCTTTTTTAATTCATTCAAACCAAAAAATGTGCCACACGAAATGCTGTTAAAAAAATAACAGTGTGTGCGAATAAAAAAAAAGGCATAATAAACGAAACAAACTATCAAGTGTATACATAAAAACCACACACACACAAAGTACACACCCCCTTCACGAAATGCAATTGTCCTTAGTCATCACATCCATCCTAACCTTTTTTTGGCCTTAGCCCAGGCAGGAACCCTAACTGAGCTTGAAATCAAGACTGTCAAGTCCGTCGCCGACTGTAAACAAACCGCCAAGAAGGGTGATTTGATTTCCGTCCACTACACCGGCAGCTTGCTGTCCGACGGCACTGTATTTGACTCATCAATCAACAGGGGCCAGCCTATCCAGTTCACCCTAGGTGTTGGCCAGGTCATCAAGGGCTGGGACGAAGGCCTGATCGGTGCCTGTGTAGGTGAAAAGAGAGACCTATACATCCCTTCAGCCTTGGGTTACGGTTCTAGAGGTGCTGGTAATGTCATTCCTCCTAATGCTGACTTATTGTTCGAGACTGAGTTGGTCGCTGTTAAATAATTACATAGATAGTGGAAAAAGAAACACAGTAGTATATACAAATTGATTTAAGAACAAGTTCATTTTTTTTTTTCTATATATGTCATAACTTAACTTAGTCATATTATTGGGTGTTGCCCTGGAACATGTTCTGGGAGCTTGGTTTCAGTCTGTTCTGGAAGAAGTCTTGGAAGAAGTCCTCAAACGACTGGAACTGCTCGACATCAGGCAGCAGGACACTTTGGTTGATCAAAGGATTCCCAAAGTTGAACTGCGGCATCTGCATGTTTGGATACCCAACGCTGCTGCTCACTGGCCTGTCCATTGGGTTCATGGATCTGCTGATCGTTCCAATAGGTGTGTGGTCATTGTTCACAGACGACACACTGCTCATGTTGCCAGATGGGCTGTACACACTGTTTGAGTTCGATGTGTTGCCCTTGACCTTGCTTGTGACTGAGCTGATAGATGAGTGGTTCTCTTTGTTTCTGTTGGAGTTCTTGGTTTTCTTTCTCTTGATGCTGTTGTGCTTGCAGCCGTTTTGCATCTGCGCAAACAGATCCTTCATGTTCATCACACTGCCGTCCTTGTTTTGTTTTGATGACTGGTTCAAGCTTGAGTCAATCAAGGTCTTGATAATTATCCCCACGTTTTGGGTTGCTTCATTCAATTTTTCTCCAATGGTATTCAGGTGCCAGTATATCTTGGTGCACAGATTCAGAATCTTGGCCTTTTCTTTGGTATTGAAGCACAATAAAAAGTCACACAGAGATAAACATGAGTAAACTGTCTGCTGCAATGTGATTATAGGACACCCCTTGATAAGAGATGTTGGAAGCTGCAAGAAGTCTGTCAATATGGCAAAACAGTACTTCTTAACAGTGCTCAAACAGGACAAGAAGTAATCTTTGTTAGCCAAGAAAGTCTCATAGTCCTTGGTGGCAAATTCACTCAAAATGTTTCTAAACACAACAATGTAGTAGAAGTCGTAAGTGAATATCAACAAATTCGAGCCATCCTTCGACGACAGTTCTCTGTATGTCTCCAGCCAGGATCTCATGGCTTGTATTTTGATAATATTTTGCTCACTGTCGCTTTGATACAGACTCACACTTTCTCTGTAGAAGGCATCAAAGTTCAAGAAAATGTTGTTGACAATATCCCCAAGCTTGATCTCGCCGAGTTTGATCTCGTCTCCAAAGGTACTCTGAGGGAATCTCACAGTCAAATCATTGAACTCCCGCAGCTGCTTATCCTGAATGGAGAAGTTGCAGTATCCTACAGAGTACCCCATTTTCAGAGTAGTCAAAGAGTTAAGAATTCTCAAGTGGAAAAGGTCATTTCCGTCAAACAAACCATTTTCGACGTTCTCCTTAATCTTGTGGTAATCTATCAAATTCAGCAGCGAGTCCGTGGCAAACTTGGAAAGTATCAGCCCGTCAAACTTGACCTGTCTGAACTTCTTAGACTTTCTGGATATGGTATACATGGAAATGTAGAGAATAGCTTCGATGTCGTGATCGTGCAGCTGGTCGAACATCGTCAAAGTATTCGACAGCAGTCTTTCAACAATTGGGTACAGGACTTCTTGTTCAGTGGAGAAGTTCTCATTTTCATCAAATCCCATCGCAATGATGGCAAACACAGACACAATGAACGGGTGCTTCTCAACGTACTCTCGGTCAATGGTCTTGATCCCCCCTGGAATGATCCAGAAGTGGGCCTTCTTCAGAAACACGTGGGCCAGCTTGTAGCAAAGGGTCTCGTGGTTGTAGAAAAACTCCATAAACTTCTGTCTGGCTATCACCCAGGCTCTCTGTGACTTGGCCAGGAGCTCTCTTTCAGAAAGCTTTCTGTTGGCGTTAGAGTCATCGCTGATGCCAAACAGCTCCTTTTCAATCTGGTCAAGCAGTCTAAAAGGCGGGTTTTCAATGGTAACACCGTGATTGTTTGTGTTGTTCATTTTCTCAACATCGTCATTGTCATTGAAAGTAATATCGTGCTTCATGCCTTGTTCAGGCATGCTGAACTTGTTTAAACCACCGGTTGTTAGGTGCGTCAGCAGCATGTCCAGCTTGTGCTCAAAGGTATTCATCTTCGCCATCAGGTAGTTGACGTCGTTCTGCAGCTTGAAGAAGTCCCCTGTTGATCTTTCGTTGCTGTTGTAGCTGTCGCTGCTAACATTCTTTCCAGACATCACATCAGCATATCCGCTCTGCATGGCGTGGGGGGACTGGGTCTGCTCCTTCTCATGCACATCAAACACTGTCTTCACCTTGTTCTTGTTCATTGCCTCGAGCACTTGCATGATTTCTTCTTTCCTCTCTTCCGCCAAGGAACACGGTATGTTCAGAACAACACACCTGTGACACTTCCCCAGCAGTGGCTGGAAGTCACATCTGGTCTTCATCTTCCGGCACTCCTGGCAGCTGTACACCTTTCTTTTCTTTCTGGGTTTCTTGGTCTCCTCCTTCTCAGTCTCTGTGTTGGTTCTTTTGGTCGTTCCTATGCCAGGCTGCTCAAGTGTTTCGTTTGGCGTGTTGCTCGCAGTATCTGCCTCCACGCCGTCTTTGGCATTGGCTTCCAATGGCACCAACCCTGAAATCAAAGACGAGCCACCAGCCTTCAGGTTCAGTGGGAACTGCGACTGGGTAGGCTCGGCAGAGTCGGCGGGTGTTTGCTTCTGCAGGTCCGATGAGTTCATCAATTGGTCGATCTTCATTCGGTTGTCTTCGCTTCTTGACAGCTGCTGACCGGATTCAGCGTCCACTGGCGACAGAATGACTTGCTTGTTGGTGTTGTTTGTGTTTTCCTCAGACATGGCAAAAAGTGGTCTTCAAAAAATATGCTGTCGTAGAGTCTGTTGTGAATGTGTCTATGGGTTTATGGCGTCTGTATGCTCACTCTGATTCAAGATACGTCGCTTCTTTGTTTAGTATAAAAGTAGAAAAAAAAAACCAAAACAAAAAGTTCTCCGTTGGTGAAAACATCCGTCCCAGGGGGAAAAAAAAGAAACGTTCTCCGGGGGAAAAAAAAGACAAGCTCCGATTAATAAACTCATTAGTCAAAGCTGATCTTTGAACAAAGATCATGTAACAAATTCTTATTATTATTAATATATATCCTTAGTTATGGTTTCTGTTGATCATAAAAAATAGGAAAACACTCGTAAAGGCAACGATGTACCCCAAAGTCTCCGACGTTTGAGCCTTAATGCCGAAGTTCTTTTCAACAACCTTCTTGCTGGCATCAACTGGCTCCAAGTCCGTGGTGGCAGTGTCCAAAATCTCACCCTTGTCATTCAAGGAAATTTTGGTTTGCTTTTTGCTACTCGAGCAGTCGATCTTGCCTCCCCTGATGATGGAAATACCACTTGGTGGTGCCGTCCATGAGGTGCAGTCTAGCTGGTCAGAAGTAGAGTTGATTTGAACTGAGCCTTTGACTAGTCTTAGCTTTGGCAACTGAATGTCTTTCATGCTTCCCGTAAAGTGTATGCCACCACCAATCTGCTGTAGAGACTTTAAGAAGTCCACTTTCTCTAGGTTGTTGTTGCTTGTGATCATGACTCCGCCAAAAACATCAGAAACATTGTTCATATCGATCTTGCTTAAGGCTTTGTTGCTGTCTAGTCTCAAAGTGCCTCCAATGGCCTTCAACTTCGACAAGTTGATTTCTGAGAAATGATTGGAGATAAACTCTAATGAGTTGTTGACGTACTGTAGGTTTGGCGAGGATACCGCAGAGGTGTCTCTTATGGTCATGTTGTTTGCCCACACTAGCTTGTCCATGGTTACTTGAACTTCCTTGGCATTGGACTGAATGCTCAACTGCTCAGAAACACTTTGGATATTGCAATTAATCGTCTCCATGAACCTGTTGTTGTTGATATTAAAAGTTTTGAGCTGCTCAACTTTGCCGCCGCTAAAACCCTCAAACCCTACAAGCGACGTATCGCTGATAGTTACTTCTTCAATCTTGGAAAGACCCTTGACAAACTCAACGGTGGATAGAATTGGAACAACTCTCCAGTATATTTTTTTGACTGTGTGCAACTCCCTCAAGTGGATCGAGGTGAGTGAGGTCAAAACTTGGATTTTGAACTCACCCTTGATTGTGTGCAATTTAGGGCAGTCAATTCTTACAATATTTGCAGAGCTTTCCAAGATCAAGTCACCATCAATGAACTCAATGTTTCCAAGGTCCACAATTGGGTCCTGGTAGCTGCCAAATGTCAAAGAACCCTGTATGGTGTGGCACTCGCTTGAGAGTCTGTTCAACTGGGCGCTGTTTTCAATAATGTAAGACTTTTTGCAGATGTCGCTGATTGGCCGTGGTATGTTGGCTTTGGCGTCTTCTTTCTGGTCTTTTGACGAGTTCTTGGAAGACTCAAAGGCTTCCACGGTGTCAGTGGCGGCTGCACAGGAGAGCTTGGCTAGGATGAGGAATGTTGTTATGAAACTCACAAACAAGTTCTGCTTTAACATTTTTTTGAGAGGTGTATTTTTTGTCTGTTTAGGTCTGAAACTTATTGCTCTCTTTAACCAGCATGTTAATCAATTCATTAGATAACAAACAAGCATAGATATTTTGTGATTAAACAAACTTCCCAGTGTTCATATGTATCAAGTGTGTCTGTGTGTTTTTTGCTAAATATTTGCTTTGCTTGGTACACAAAAAAAAAAATCAAATTAGAAAAATTCCTTAGCTCCTTCTATTTTTTCTTTGAGACATTCACTGATAAAACTTCGCGCTTGCAGTAAAAAACATTTCCTATTCGGGATGTTTTAATTAAACACGGAATATATATCATATGAAAAGAACACTAACAATCAAATCTCAACCTTTAGCTCATTCAACTTGTAGCTTATCTCCTCAACAAAAACATTGCTGAATCCGGGCTGTCTCTTCTCAGTATCATGGAACGTTTTGAGCAATTCAACAACGTCTTTCTGTGTGTCGGGGTGCACGGATCTTTTTATTATGTCTGAAAACACTGGCAACAAGATGTCGTTGTATACATGGATGCTCCCAACTCTGCCAGAGGCTATGCTCTGGTTGCTTGTTACATCCATTGACTCATCATTGGACTCGTCTCCTGTGTTTATGCTTGTTGAATTCACATTTATGTTCTCAGGCTTGGAAACGGGTTTTATTATGCCGGTGCTCTGGCTGTTGTCTTGCATGGATGTGGGAGTATAGTTTTCTGCTGAGTTTTTCTTTAAGCCACTGCTGCTCAAGGCCGTCTTTGATAGCCTCTTTGTTAGGTTTGGTGTTTTTTCTGTTACTGTAAAAGACCATTTATGGTCATTTTCCTTATCGTACATTCCAAGTTTGTCACTGATCCTTAATGGTTTGTAATATCTTGGTTTTTTGACCCATATGTCTACACCGTTCTGTCCTTTTTTAAGTTTAGCAAGACTCTTATTGAGCTTCAACTTCTTTACCTGACTGATTTCCTTCTTTAATGTTCCTTCAGTGCTGTTTTCATGCTTTTTAATAAACTTGTGCTTCAACAATGCATGCCCGTTCATTCTTATTGCTGGGTTCTTTTCTAAACAGCACTCGACAAAGTTAACCAAAGGTTTTGAGCACCTCCAAAGCTTGTTGTCTTTTAAACTTGGCGGATCCATTTCAGGGATTTTGGAAACAATCAACATAGGGTCGCTGTCAAAAAATGGGGGCTTTTTGTTAACAAGCTCCATTACAGTTATACCCAAAGACCAAAAGTCTGCCTTTTCATCGTACCCCTCTATCTTTAAACCTGTCTTTGGATCCTCATATCCGTTTTTAATAACCTCAGGAGCCATCCAATACGGAGTCCCCACAAAGGTCTCTCTTCTCTTCAAAGTATTATTCAAGGTGCCTGAAACACCAAAATCAGAGAGCTTTATTTGGCCGTTGTCTTTCAATAGTATATTTGCCAGCTTGATGTCTCTGTGGATGCTGCCCTTGTCGTGCAAAACCAAGAGACTTTTGATGACTTCCTTGGTTGCATAAGCAATTTGTTCTTCTCTCAAGTGCTCAACTACTTTGTTTTTTTCAAGTTTCATGGGCAACTGCCTCAAGATCTCGTAAATGGATCCGCCGCCGCAGTATTCCATAACAATCCACATTTTGAAACGAACAACAAAGGTCTTGAAGTACTTCACAATGTTTTGGCGCTGTGGGTCCTCGCTCTGCAATGTAGTCAAAAACTGTATTTCTTGGCAAAGAATGTCAATGTCCTCGTCGGAGTCGTCAAGATCAACAATCTTGACAGCAACGAAGTACTCATCGCTGATGTAAGTAAGGAACTTGAGGATAATCTCGTCATACTCGTAGTTCTGCAACTTTCTTATAAACTCAACAGGAAAGTATCTATAATCAACATAGGGCAAGTAGATTGCTTGATAAACATCACCAAAGTTACCCCGGCCTATGCAGTTCACAATAAGGTAGTCATTTGGATTTGTTGATAGGTTTTCAAAGAACTTGTATTTGTTCTGGTTCTTAGAGGCCAAGGACATGAGTTCCTCGTCTGATATTGCGCAGTGCATATTTCTTGTTCCAGTTGTTGTTTTATCCATAGAATATGTCAGATTTTTGGTATTAAAGCTGCTTATTTTTGTTTTATCTCACAACTTTGAATAGTAAATAAATTAAAACAACAAAGATGTGTATTTTTTTTCTTTCATATGTGCTATGAAAACTTTGTATTTTATGAAAGATGTGTCCAATGATGCAAAATGTAGTATTCAAAAAAAAAAAACAAATACAAGTGTAGTCTTGTGTTCTGTGTGCAATTATAATTTATTTGGGAGTTTTTTTTTTTTTTTTGAAAACTGACAAAATGGGAATTGATTAAAGCCCGGACTTTAGAGCTATAATTTCCACGTGGCTGCTCTTCAAATCAGGCTGTCCCTAAAATAAAGGGCTAGCTGTGAGTGCAATCTTCAGAATTACCCGATTAGGAAGTCGAGGAGACGCAAATTTCATTTTCTCCGACAAAGTTTTTTCATACTTTTCTTTTGCTGTAAGCAACAACTTTGTCCACCTTTTTTTTAATTTTCCAGGACTTTGTTGTTTTGTTTTTGCAGCTATTAACGAAACTGCATATCACAGATTTGAAAGCTCAATAAAAAGATTATTAAAGATAAAAGCTATTCTTTTTTTTGGTATTTAATTAATTGTACTAGACAACTAATAAATGATTGTTATTTATTTGTTTCGAATGGAAAAAAATATATACTTTATGATGTATTTACCTCTCTTAATGTTTTAAAGCAAACCTTGCTGGTTGTTTTATTATTATGTAAGTCTGATGGTAAATGCTGGTTGCGCAGTTGTTACCAAAAAAAACACAGAAAGACTAGGATCAATGTTCTGATCAACTCCAGTGATTTACCATCCATGAAAGACACAGCAGCCAGCAAAGCCACTAAAAGAAATGCAAACTAATGTTACCTTTAAAAATTAATCTATTATGTTTTGAGTTCCTTTCAAAACTGAAAAGACATAAAGAGCATAAACTTTTATGTATGTTTCTTTTTTTTTTTTAATTTTTGTTGTTCTATTCCTATGATGCTTGAATTAAATTATAATAAATGTAATGTTTGATTATTATTAATGATGTTTTGTATAAAAAATGTTTTTCTTTTAACAAAAATCAGCTTAGAATAAAGCAGCAGCAGCTAAAGCGGCAGCGGCGGCAACACCGAAAGCAGCAGAGTTAGCAGCACCGGCACCGGTAGAGGCGGAGGTACCGTTAGAAGAGTTGGAGGCGTTGGAA
Source organism: Hanseniaspora meyeri (assembly GCA_030370665.1). Taxonomy (NCBI): domain Eukaryota; kingdom Fungi; phylum Ascomycota; class Saccharomycetes; order Saccharomycodales; family Saccharomycodaceae; genus Hanseniaspora; species Hanseniaspora meyeri. The sequence continues at coordinate 53,890 of CP113884.1, read as the reverse complement.
GCGTTAGAAGAGTTAGCGGCGAAGGCAACGGAGGCGGCGGCAACGGAGAAAGCGACAGTAGAGAATTTCATTTTTAGATTAGATAATAAGTATATTTATGTATGGTTTTATTATGTTATTCTATATTCAAGAGAGAAGAGTTAAAATGCTGTAAAAAGGACACAATTATAAATGAGACTTATCAAATTTAAGGTAAACACCTGTGAAAACTGCAAGATTTTAGTAGAAAAAGAAAGAAAACTGAAAAAAACAGTGGTTGTTGTTGTCTGTTTAAATACTTGAGTATTTCGCTGTTTTTTTTTTTTTTTCTGAAACTTTTTTTTTTTCCCAAATGTTTTTTTTTTTTTTGAGATTGGGAATTGAATTACAACCCGCAGTTTAAGGTGATCACTGCGCTTATTTTTTTTTATTACTTGGTGCAAAAAACGCTCTAGAAGGTTTTTTTGTTTTAAAAAAACAATGAACTAAGCACAGCAAAAAAAAAAACCACCCCACGCTCCCGAACTTTCCAGCCTCAAAAAAAGGTGCGTCGTTTTTCCCAAATAGGAAATTATAGCAGTGTCAAAAAGAAAAAAAGGTGAAAGGCACTGGGTGAAATTGAAATGCATGGAGTTTCTTTTTTTGTTTTTTGGGTTCTTCGCTGTGCAGTCATATTATTGAATTAGTTAAATCTATATTTATCCCAAGCCAATTAAAAAAAAAAAAAATAACTCCACATTTTAAAAATAAAAGACCCACAGCACAGTAACTGCAAGTCAGTTGCTTTTGCAGAATGAATAGGTCTATTCTCAAAGCAACAGTCATTCCAGTTTCATAGGGCTTTTGTTCTTTTTTTTGTTTTTCTTTTCTTCGTCCACAGTTCTGCTGTTAAGTGCTTATCAGGCGGTTTGATTATCGCTGTGCTGTGATCTTCTTCTATTTCATTGTTTTTTGCTGTTCTTTATCTTGCGCCATTAAGCGTTCTTTGCTGTTTGGAAAGGGGACAAAAAAAAAAAAAGAGCAAAGGCACATAGAAGATAAAACCGATAGGCTACTTATTTTTTTTAGCACATAAAGCAAGCCTTATCTTATCGGATTCTGACAGATGTTTAGTGCTGTAACCTTCATTGCTCTGATGCCAATATTTGCGATAACAGCTGCTTGATTGCAGAATAATAACTTCTGTAACAATCCTTTAAAAAAGCGTAACCTCTTTCGCAGTTCTACAGCCTGTGACTGATTTATTTTTTCCACACAGTTGCAGCATGTGTTCTAGATTCAGTCCTGCAGTAATTAATTTGATGGGGCGTGTCTTTTTTTTTTTTTCTTAATACTTCACCGTCGGATTTTACGACCGGTATTAACATCCGTTTCATTCGCATCATTTAAGGGGGAAAAAACATTAACAGAAGTCTCAAAAAGATACCCCTTTACACCAATGAACACATATTACGAGTGGCTACTGGTCTTCATAGCCTTGTTTGTGCCACCTGTGAGCATCCTCATCAAGTACCCGCCACTGTGCCTGCAGAAGCTCATATTCCGTAAAAAAAAGTCAAAGAACCAGTTCATACATGTCCAAAATGAGTTTCTGACAAGCTGTGCTCTGTTCTTTTTGGGGTACCTGCCAGCACTCATCCACTCCCTCTATCTGATCAGCAAGAACGATGACCACTACAGATACTACTACGAACTGAACAGCAAACACAGACCTAGCCTGCGTAGCGGATCAAGGAGAAGCAAGAGCACTCCGGATGTTCTACAGAGAACTGGCAAGTTGTCCAAAAAACACCCTTTGCACAGAGTAAAAAACCAGGATTCCGTCTATGGTAGCGTCTAGGAAAAAAAAAGACAAGATAGAGCTGAGCACGTGATAGCTGTCGGATATACAGTACACGTGACAAGGGAGCTTCTTTTCAAATAGAAAAAACTTACCAAGTGTCGATGGGTTATTTTTCTTCATTTTTTAAAAAAAAAAGTATAAAATTATATAATGAAATTATTTCAACTGTCTCTTAAATAAAGCTTTAAACAACCCACAAAAAAAAATTAATATTTCTAACCTTAGCTAAAATGGATATGATGGGCGACATTGTGGAGAGAGATCCGCTTGAGAACTTTGCTGATCTGGAAATCAAAGAAAACGACGTTCCACAAGCTTTTCCAGAAGCCCCGCACAATGCCACTGGGTTCCCAGCACTGTCTGATAAGAAGACCTTGCAATCGTGGAGGGTAAGATTCCAAGAAAAAAAAGTGAACAGCAAGAAGAAGGCAAGACAGGAAAACAAAGACGACAAGCCTGCCATGGAAGAAAAGAAGAACTTCGACAACGAGGACATGTCTGAGGCAGAAAGAATACATCTGGAAAACATCAACCTGATGATGAGCATGTCCAGCGAGCAGATAGAAAACGAAAGACAGGAGATCATGGACAACATGAGTCCAAAGGTTCTGGAGAAGCTGATCAAGAGATTCTCCTCCGGGGGTTCAAAGAGGAACAATGAGGACGATACAGGCATGCCATTGTTCACAGACATCGACACCAACAAGTACTGGGTCGGTGGGACCAGTGCGATGTCTGACTTGCCAAAGCTGGACGACAGCAAGGTCAATGAGATTCTGAACATCAAGGAAGAAAAGAGCGATGCCAGAAAAATAAGGTTTGCGGAGCCTGAAAAAGAGGAATTAGACATTGAGTACCCAGAAGTCGAAAACGAAGACGACTTTGTGACAGACGACTACCAGCTCCTGCAGAAGATGAAGGACACTGACAGCAGGGAGCTTCTGAAGGATGTGCACTTTGTGACCAAGAAGCAGATTGAGGAGTACGAGCCACTGTCCATTGACGATGCTGAGTTCGAGAAGAAGCTGAAGGAGAAGTACTTCCCCGACCTGCCAACTGAAGTTGACAAGATGAAGTGGATGGAGCCCCTGGACGACGACTCCAACGTCACCAACAACAAGGTCATCGATACAGTTGCCGACCTGAGATTCGACTTCAAAGGTAACCTGTGTGCGCCGCAGAAGGAGGTTGACTCAACAAAGGACGGCCTGCACCACCACGCAGACAACCCAGACCTGAAGGGATACACCCTGGAAGAGCTCCAAAACTACGCTCTTTCAACATACCCCGGCCAGAAGTGCATAGCCCTGCAGACCCTGGGGAGAATCATGTACAAGGTCAAGGCAGAGAGGTACTACCAGCTGATACCTGAGATTGACCAAGAGCAGTTTGAGCAGTTGAACGGTGACATAACGCCTATTATCGAGCAGATCTACGGCATGCTGTGGGCATGGATCAAGCACTTGAAGGTCGTTGAAATCATTGAGTCGAACCTCGGCAACAAGAGCATGTCCATCAAGAATTACGCAACAGAGGCCATGTGGATGCTGAAGCAAGGTGAGTACAAACAAAAGAAGATCCAAGAAAAGAGAAGAGCCATGGCGGAAGAAGTTTGAGGTATGTATGAGTTCATTTTGATATAATCAATTGCATCCAGCGATGCATGTCTTTTTTTTATTAGGTTGCATTTCGTTTTCATTGTAATAAAAAACAGTAATGATCCAAACAAACAAAAAACATGGAGTATCGCTGGAAAAGTACAAATGACCTTTAAGTCATAGCAAATGGTTGGCAATCTCCATGAGGGAAACCATTTGCTAAAAACTAACTCAACAGGCGAATATCCACCCTTTGCGTTGTATCCCTTTCATTTTACAAAACAAAGTGTTCGAAATCATTTAAAACAAACAACTCGAAAGCACAGATGAATGTGTAACTTGACTCTGCCACCACCATTTCTGGCAGGGCTCATCAGCGAAAAGGAAAACAAAGGGTTTGAGTTGGATAAAAAAAGGGGGTTTGTTATCCACACACTGACACATTGAAACATATCAAACCACTTACTCCTAATGAGCGTCTACAAGAGCTGCTCAGAAGGGAATGTAAGTTTTAATAAAAGGTGGACTCATTGTTATAGAGAGGAAACTTGCTTTCCTTTTGGGAAAGGCAAAGTTCAAACTAAAAACAATGTTTATAGTCATTCAAGCCAACTTAATTGTGTGTGGTCTTCATTCTCAAAAAAGAAAAAAGATTTTCAAGAAGATACAATAAAACCAGGGTCATCAAAACGACAACATATTGGTTTGTGTATTTCTTGGGTGTTATATGTAAGTTTTATTCATATAAACCATTGAAGAAATGTTTAACGAAAGAGATGTGTTGATTTTTTATTTTTTTGAACAATTTGTGGAAAAAAAAAAAAGAAACCAAAAAAATACTCGATCACACACATCTGTGGTAGCGCTTTGGCAGTACTTTTCCACGAAACGCGTCAGTCGCCAACAACAAACATTAGAAAACAACAACAGCAACCATACAGAATGAACACAGAAGATATCAGCCAGTCCATCGGACTACTCGAAAAAGGACTTCTAGAAATAGAGGACATCCTCTCCAAGAGAAAAGAGGAATCCGTCGGCATTGCCGTGCAGGAGCTGAAGAATGTTCTGAACGACTCGGAAAAAGACGATGTGACCACACCGTTTGAGATCGACCCTCGGAGCATCGACGTTCTCCTGAAGGAATACAACGAAGAGATCATCAAGCTGAAGCAGAAGTACATAACCTCAGGCTCCCTGGAAAACATGCTCGAAAGGATCTTCAACATGACGGGCTACGAGGACGAGCTGGAACAAATGAGAAACACGGAGATGTTCATGCAGGACAGCCTCAAAAACGAGACGGAGATCCTGGAGAAGACTTTGAACCAGAAAATAGACAAGAGCTTTGAGATTCTGGGGAGTATTAAGATGAAAAACAATACCAACTTCAGCAGCAAAGAAAAGGAGATCGTGCAAGCCATCAGCAGCATCAAGCAGAAACTGCAGGAAAAGGAGGCTATTCTTGAGGATATCAGCACCACGGTTGTTGGTCACGCTGGGAAAGAGCACAGCGAGGTGGATGCGCTTCTTAACACCTTGATAAGAAAATAAATACATTTTTTATTTTATGATTTGTTATATAAAAGAAGCTTTCCGAACTCTTCTACGTGGTCTCTTTTTTTATTATTATTGATTCATTTCCATTACTCTGAAAGCAAAGCACCCATTGCGCCCAAGTAACTCTCGTGCTCAATGAAAAAGGCTGATTTCTCCTCCTTCGACCAGAAGTTGATGGCATAGTCCAGGGTGTTCATGGTCATGAGGTGGCCTCTGATATAGCTGCCCGCAAAAAAGATCTTCGTCACATTGTGGATCTTCGCCTGCAGGTAGCTGATTTGCCCGATGTTGTTGCTCACAGTGTACAGCAGGGACTTAGATATGTCGCCGTATGAGAAGTCCGTTCCCGGTTTCTTGTAGATCTTCGCCATGGAGGATGCGATGGCTGTGGACTTCAGGCCAATGGCGTCGTAGGCTGTTCCGTAGATGTCACCCACCAGCATGTCCACATTCGAGTTGTCACCGTTGCTGGCCAGTCTGAGCATCTCGTCGTAGTCGGTGATTCCTGTTATGAGAGTCAAAAGCCCCCAGAGAGTGCCCCCTCCAAGAGATGACCCGCCCACTCTCTCGAACTGGAGATTGCTCATGTTCAATTTCAGCATGGACACACCAGAGCCTATGTTCACCAGCATGATCTCCTCGTCGTGCTTCTTGGAGCTGTCGTTGCTCAGGTACGACTTCCCTTGGGAGTCTGAGTAGGTGAAGATTTCATCCTGCTTCAGGTTTATGAAGAAGTTCAGCCCAAAAATCAGAGACTTCATCTCGTCTTTTTTGTGTATGCTGAGGTCAGGGAAGTTTGTGTTCAGAATGTCGTAGAACTTGTGTGCACCACCGCCTGTTGCCATGATGTTCTTGATCCAGAACGACTTGCTGGCGTTGTGGTCCTTACGTGACTTCACCAAGTCTTTGATTATCAAAACCAGGCCCTCGATGTCGTCTGTTTCTTTGAATCCAAACTCCACCATCTCGGTCTGTGTGTTGTAGTACGTGTACTTGGCCAATGTCCCGCCAATGTCAATCCCTATATTGTCGATGAACTTCTGTTTAGAGTCAGAAAACAGCGATGTGTCGGTGCAGCTTGTGTGGGTATCTATGCTTAATTTTTTGATACAGTTTTCTATGGGGATTGAAAGAATAGATGCATTTGAAGACAGAGACTGGCTCTTCTCCTTGGTATTGTTAAAGTCCAAAGCACTCATGATGGCTTGTGTTAGTGTGTGTTTTGGGGGGATTTTGTTTTTTTGATATATAATGTATAAACGATGTTTCCTTTAGGTGAAAGAAAATCAACCAGAAGTGGAAGAGAAGGGAGTTTATTGATTTTTTTTTTTGTTGACATTTTTTTTGGTTAAATTCGGAGTTAACAATTGTAGTCACGTGGTATTAATATAATAGTCATGTGACTACATTTATTTAACTCCGAGTTTCTCTTCTTAATTTTTCTTAAGAAAAGTGGGGCAATAAATAAAACACACACCACCCATTTCTCCCCCTGATTCAAAGTTCCACTAATAAAAATATATCAAAAATGGCCGATGGTTCTTTACATCAATTTTCTCACACTCTTTGTAGTAAATAATCGTATATAATTATCATTACCAAAGGTTAACAACTAATAACATAATAACAATACCTAACCCCAAACCATAATTACTAATGTCTGTTTACCCAAAAACCCTAAAGAAAACCGTTACCGATATATACACCAAAGCCGTGAGCACAGGCTCTGTTATCAAGTTTGAGTCCACCTCCAAGTACTTGAAAACCAGCAACTCAGGCGAAGCCAACCTGAAGTATCACCTGACCTACTGCGACATTGATGGGCAAAAGCCACAAAAGCCAGAAAGAGACGAGGTTGTCAAGGAAAAGTTCAACCCCTTCTTGAAGCATGAGCCTGAGCTGACTGTTCTGGACAACATCATGGACAACGAGTACAAGCTGGTGTTGAACAAGTACCCAATCGTTGATGAGCACTTATTGCTGGTAACCCAGAAGCAGGTTCCGCAGTCGAGCTTGCTGACCCCAAATGACCTGAATGCAGCCTACAAGTTGCTGAAGACTCTGCAACAGGAATTCGACGAGGATGAGGATGACGAGTCCGATGACGAGGATATGAAGAAGTCCAGATACGCTGTTTTCTACAACTGTGGACCAAACTCCGGCTTCTCCATCGACCACAAGCACCTGCAATGCATCAAGCTGCCAAACAAGCTGAAGACATACCAGGACTTCCTGGTCCAGGAGAACCCTGAGGCATACATTCCAAATGCGAAGAGAGAGCCTTTGGAGTACGAGAGCGTTGCCTATGCGAACTTCAACGTCCCGCTGCCAAAGGCCCTGAACAACGACGACGAGTACCTGGTCATGTGCTACGTCAGTCTGCTGCAGAGATGTCTGACCTACTTCCAGCAGTGGGATATCGAGGATCCTAAGGAGAGACTGCCAACAAGCTACTCATTCATCATGACCACTGACTGGATGACCATCATCCCAAGATCCAAGAGCGTCGCCGAGGTTGACTTTGAGGACAAGAAATACACCATGGGAACTAACGCCTTGGGGTACCTGCACATGCTTTTGTTCAGAGAGGAGCAGAAGGAGCTGTACGAGGGCATGCTGGCCAAGAAGGACTCCACTCCTGTTGAGGACTTCCTGCTGGCCTGTGGCTTCCCAAACAACTTTGGTGCCGCTCCAGCTGAGAACGATTACTAGTGGGTGAGTAAAATATGCTGAAAAAGAGGCAGTACTAGAGGGGGGAAGGGTTTTATAGAACACCACTGTTACCTTCTTTTTTTTTTGCTTTTCTTCCGATGACTATATACACAAAATGCTTTTTTATTACACCAGTTGCTTATAGAACACGACTGCTGCTTGATAATGATGACCTTTGCTGCTGGGAGAGATAGGGGAACCACTTGCCAATGGTGTGTCACGTGTCTTTTTTACTTGCATCGCGTTCTAAAAAAGAAACACGCAAGATGATTGGTGCACACGACTGGGAGTGTTTCCCGTGCCCGAGTTCTCCGACACGTGTGGGTTTTTCTTTCCCCCCAGCACCAAAACAAATGTACTCGTCTGTTTTTTCGCTGGTGTGCCCAAAGGCGAAAAAAAGCAAAAAAAAAAAAAAAATTTTCTCACTCTCAGTATTTTCTTTTTTCTTTTTTGTTGGTTAACTGTGTACAACATATACACATTACATAGATTAGAAACAAACAAATATAACACCAATAAATTGTACATCACATATAAATTTATTAGCAACAATGGTCCAATCATTCACATCTATAGTTAAGGCTGTCTCCTTCATCAACAGCACCCCTTCCTTGAAGAAGGTCGTCTTGCCTCTTTCCGAGGGTTTCAAGTACCTATCCGGGTACAGGGAACTTGGCCTGAAGATGAACGACTTGATCCACGAGGAAAACGATATCACTGAAACTGCCTTGAGAAGATTGCCAAAGGACCAACAGTACGACAGAATCTACAGAATCGTCCAAGCCCACCAACTCGAACTGACCCACCATATCCTTCCAAAGGAAAAGCAGATGAAGGCCGAAAACGACGACAACTACTTGTTGCCATACTTGTTGGAAGCCGAGGCCGAAGCCATCGAAAGAGAACAACTGGACAACTTGGAAGTCAAATAAGTTGTCTGAGGCAGAAACTGCAGCCTGACATATTCACAGCAAAAAAAATAAAAAAAATAGAAGAAATATTTATTAAAAGAAAACAGATACGCCTGTTCTTGGGGAGCAGCACAGACCAAATAGGCCTTGCCACCATTCCTATGAAAAAAAAAACAGGCATATATATTATTATCAATCAATTTTAGATTATTCAAAGAATACAAGATACAAATCAGCAACCTTTATTTTCTTATGTTTCTAATTTAATTATTAACTTGGTTTTTTGCTTTTTTTTTTTTTGTTTTACATATATAGTTCATACTCACTTCGACTTGAAAATCCACGCCATCAAAGACTGTCTCTTGGAAGTGTCTCTTCTCCGTTTTTCTTTTTTGTTGCCATGCTCAACACCCTGGCCCTGCTCCTCCTCGCTGCCTGGCCTCAAGAACTTCGACAGGGACTGGATGCTCAGCGACTTTTTGATTTTCCTGCTGCCGTCATCAGCGTCATCAGTCTTCAAAGACAGACTGCTGAACGACATCGAGCTTGAGATCCTGCTTCTTAAGTTGTGGGTGCTTCCTCGTTTCGGCTTGGCGTCGGCCTCAGACACAAACGACTTCGCCTCCTCAGACGAGCCGACAGACACAAAAGGCTTCTGCACAGCCTCCTCCTCAAAGACCTGCAGGTTCTTCTCAAAGTCATCTGGCCCCCTGACGTCCTTGTTCCCAGGCACAGTCAGAGTAATGTTCGACTCGGTGTCCGTTAGCTGTCTTGAGTGCTTCGACAGTCTCCTGTGATGCTCATCGGCCACACTGTTTCCGTGGTGGTCCACATACACATTGCTCAGTTGGGTGATTGTGGAGATGCTGGCTTGTTTCTTGTAGTTCTCCTCCGCCAGGTACTGCTTCAGCTGCTCGTCCTCGTTCTCAAGGTCCAGCAATTTCAGGTCCTCGAGGTCCTTGCTGATGTCGTACTCCTGCGACCTGAAGTTGAACGGCGCATTCAGGTTGCCTCCGCTGCTCTTCTTCGCAATGCCCATCTTCCCATTGCTCTTTTTCTTGCCCATTGTCGCATACTTGCTGATCACCTCAGATGCCAAAGGACTCAAACCCGTGTTGTTTTCATGAGCCTTTGCACTGTTAATGGCTTTGTTGTCCAAGCTCAAACCCGACTCGCCAGAGTTGGCTGAGCTTACTCTTGATGACCCTTGAGACGACCCTGTTCCGTTTGCCGTGCTTGAAGAAGCAGTCGGCGAGTAGGGTATGCCGAAGTTGTGGTATCTCTGGTGGAAGTTGTTTGTGTGTTTGGCTCTCCCAATGTTTCTATTCACGTTGGCATTGTTGTTTGCTGGCGATGCGGTTGCCAGAGGAGATGACGAGGATATGGCAGTAGCCGGTGTTGATAAAGTCAGTCTGAATGATGGCGACGACAAGTTCGATGTGGCTGATGAGGGCGTTATGGATCTGTAGCTGCTGTTTGATGTGTGTCTGATAGTTTTGGCATTGCCCATGCTGCCTGTTGAGTGCTTTTCTGGGATGCCATAGCCCATCCTGTTTCTGACAGGGCTGCTGTTGTTGGATCCAGAGTTGTTTTCATCCTCCTCCTCAACCTCTATCAGCAAGTCATTGTTCTTGGCCTTGCACGGCTCATTGACAGGCTCCTGCTGGAAGGTTGAGTAGTTGTTGTCCCAGTACTTCTTGATTTGATCATCCGATGTAGTATTGCTCAAATCAAGCCAGTCCCCGGTGGGGGTTTTGAAGTCATCCTCAGTTGGATTCATAAAAAGCATCTCTGTGGGCGCACTTTCAGATCTTTTATGTCGTAGAATACCGTCTTTTTTTGTCTGTGTGCTGTTGGTTTGCTGGATGTACTTCTCAGCATTGTCAAAATCTATAACAGGACTATTGCTCGAGATGTTTTTGCTGCCGGTGCTGATGAACTCGGGCAAACTTGAGTTGCTGTTTTTCCTGTGGTTGTTTGTAGGTAAGAAGTCGAAGTTGTTGTCCCCGGACAAGGCAAATGATCTTTTGTGTCTGTGTCTTTTGTTGAAAGATGGTTTGTTATTGTTAGACTCAGATGTAAGACTCATTGCTGGTTTTTTTTTTTTTTTTATGTTTGTATTACAATGCACTGCTTGTGTTATTACTATTGTTTGCTTAATTTAATCCGAAATAAAGAGTGCAATCAAATGCGCATCTAACTACTATGTTTTGATGGTAGTTTGATTGTCCAATTATGATGTGTTTCTGTTGTATATGGTAATTTTTCTTCTTCTATCTGTATTAATAAAAAGAAAGAGGAACTAACTGGAAGGTTATAAGATAAATAACTACTGCTTTTTCAGCTATACAACAAATGAGGGGAAAGTAGCTTTTCCAATGTGGCTAGTTTGGTCTAGAATTTAATATGGTGTTTTTTTTGTTATATATTTATCCTAGTATACAGCACACTATATAACAGTTTAATCACTTAATCTGTGTGTGTTAAAAATAAAAATAGTGTACACAAAATTCCTATAATGGGCTTTCTTGTTTTTTTTTTTTTCTACCCAAAGTAAAAAAAAAAAAGAAAGAGAAGGAAAAAAATTTACCATAATTTGGTGTGAATCACAAACAACGACTCGGGTTCCTCCACATGAAAAAGATAATGCTGCCCAGGTTGGTTCTTTTTTTGAGGGATTTTTATCTTCTTTTTTATACGAGACACGCTACCACAAAATACTCAATAAACACCAGCACACACCCATGTCCAACCACTTGTTCAGCAGCAGACTGTGCATCCTATACTTCAACAAGTCTTATCTGTACACAGAAGACATTACTGTGATTGAGCAGGATGAAGATATTGCCCTAAGAAATAACCTGGTAATAAAAAATATAAAGCCCACAGATGTATACTTCCAGGAAAGATACAACCTGAAAATCAAGAATACCAACTCAAATATCAAGTTTACCTATGCAAATGATGGTCATTTATATGGGAAGGACAACATCCTAAGACCTTTATTCTTAGAAAGCGGTTTTAATCAGTACATGGCCAATGAGAAAGTACACATCGACAATGAACTGGACTTTGTTGGCCACCTTAAGCAATTTCTAGGCACTCATGATATCAACATGCCTGCTTTCAGTACTATGTTCCACAATTTAATCAACAAAGATGGTTTTTACGATACTATAGAAATAACAGTTCTAAACGATAAGCTTACTCTTCAATTGACATATCCACAGCACTCCTTCGAAGAGGAAAAAACCATTGACTTGAATGACTTTTCAGATACAGGTATGTTCTTCACAGTAAAGGAAAATAACCTAGACACCAATGTTCAGGGGATGATCTACAAGCTTAACGAAAACAAGTTCCAGAAGACTAACTTCTATGTCAGCCTGTATGAAAATGACTACACAGACATGGACTTGTTCAATTTGCATTTCAAACAGCAAGGCATCCATCCTGAGATATCAATAGAGACCAAGTTAAGTAATGATCTTAAGGCATACAACCCCTTTGCCAATGACTGCAGCAGGTATCTCCTTCTAAATGTCCCTAAACAGAGCTTTGTGAACAAGTTTGACAACGAAATCAAATTCGATGACAAAAACTGGAAGCTTGTGGATTACTCAGAGGAGAAGATAGATCTCGAGGCACCAGACTACAAGATCGATTCCAAGGACAGTGTGTACTACTTATTCAAAAAGGAGAATTTCAACTCCAAGCACACAAACGATACTTCAAAATTCAAGTTCAATCTACATAACAGGTACATTGACTCTGCTGTTGCAAACAACAAGGGCTACTCCAGCTTTGATTTTGAGTACTTTGCATTCGACCACTGCTCGGACCCTACAAGAGATTTCATCATGACTCCTTTCAACCAGAAAAGCCCCCTGGGAGGGTACTATGTCCAGCAGTTTGCAAACCCATTGTCAAACGGTCAGGGCACATACACAAATCTGTTGAAACATGGCTCAGAAACCATTGAAATTCCTTACCCAAACACAAACAACTTCTACAAAATCCAAGCTGCTACCTGGGCAGTAGTCATACTTTCGATCCTATACATACTGAAGAAGGTATTCTTCTTCAAAAAGGTTACAATCCCAAAGAAGCAGGAAGTTAAATCATAATTAAAGTATAAAAATAAACAAAACAAATTAAAAAAAAAAATTAACTGATCATATATAGCTTACTTCTGTTTTTATTCTCTACTTCTTACCTTTGTTTTTCTTAGAGATTCTTCTTAGTGCTCTGGACTCATTCTTCAAGACACCATCAACCATCTTATACTTACCTCTAACACCCTTAGGTCTACCAGCAAGCTTCTTATTGCTACCGGCAGCAACAACCAGAGTAACCTTTGGCTTGACGTTGGCTTTCTTCTTCAGCTTTCTCATCAACTTGGAGATTTCATCAGCCTTGTCTCTTTCGGACTTATCAGAGTTGTCGTTGATAATACCAGCCTTCTTCTTCAATCTCTCGATCTTGGTGACAGCTCTCATTCTCTTTCTGGCCTTGGCTTCAGCAACCTTCTTGATTGGTCTGGCATTCAGGGCCTTCAATCTCTCCTTGATGGCCATGGCAGCCTCCTTGGTTATAGGTTTATTAATCTTGGTGTGTTCTCTTTCGTCCTGAACAAACCATTCCGGCAAATTGTCTCTATCTCTGGACGAGTATCTGTTGTAGGTCTCATCCATCAAGTCATGCTTGGTCTTCTGTCCCAAGGCCAGCTCATGCGCTAGAGTCATAGCCTGTACGGTGGCCAATTCTATATCTTTTTCGTGCTTCTTTCTTGCATCTTCGTTGGCCTCAGCATCACTATCATAATCCGATGACTCATCAGAGCTTTCTTTCGTTGGTACAATGTCAAAGTCGGAGTTGTCCTTGTCAGACATCTCAACATCAGAGTCAACCTTGAACTTGTCTGCGGTTTTGTCTTTCTTGGTTGGTTTCAAAACAGGCTTTTCCTCCACGGCTGGGGTGTTGCCTGGAAGATCAGCTTCAATACCATCAAAGATTGGGTCGTTGAACAAGGCTCTGGCATCTCTACTCAAGCTTTGGTCACCCTTTTCACCCTTGATTCTGGAAATCAACTTGGTGATGGCCTCGTCAGAGTCACTGTCAAGGTCTTCTTCTTCGTCATCGTCCATTTCTATATCGGTATTTTCGTCGTCCTTGTTGTCTTTTTCAAAACCTTCCCAATCATCAGCTTCTTGTCTGGACTGCTTGGCCTTGAATCTGGAGTCTCTTTCAGACTTTCTTTCCTTGTAGTTGTCGTACATCAAGTCCATTTGGGCTTCCAGATCGTCCAGGTCCCTCATGTCATCTCTGTCAGACAAGACAGCGTCGTCATCAATGACAATTTCGGTACCGGTGATGACATCCTCTCTGGAGAAAATCATTCTCTTCTTACCCTTGATCAAGTCATCCAATTGGCCGGTCTTTTCAGCAGTCTTCAGGTTGAAAAGATGGTCTCTTCCATCCATACCAGCTTCAATACCAATGTCCTTAGGAGTCAACATGTTCATTTGCATTCTGACAATTTCCTTTTGCTTCATCTCGTTCTTTTTTCTCTTTTCTCTCTTCTTCTCCAATCTCTTCTTTTCCTGAAGGTCTTGCAGGTCCTTGGTGATTTTTTCTTCTTCGGTCAAGGCACTGACACCATCGGCTTCGTCCTTGTCCTCTTCTTTGTCTTCCAGCTCTAGAGTATCTCTGGAGTACTTTCTCCACTTCAGAATCATCTTGAAGTCCTTTCTACCCAGGACCTTCAAATCCTCTATGCACGACATGAACTCCTTGGTGGTGAAGTCCATTCTCTTCAATATTTGCCAGTCCTTGTCGTCGTCGCTGGTGGTGAATTTATTGAGTCCGGCCAACATCTCTATAGGGTCCTCGGTCTTCACAAAGTCCATGATATCAGTTGTGTGGTACAGCAAGTGGTCGCCTTCCTCGTAACCGTCTCTCTTTCTGACCTTCTTCTCAGGGTTGTAGACCTTCATTTCCTGGTTGGCGGCTTTATCTGGCAGTTCCTCGAAGACTTCCTTTGGATCCAGCAATCTTGGGTCCATTTTCTTAGGAGCCTTGAAACCTCTACAAACAACGAAGATTTCCGCAGAGACATTTCTCGAGGCTGGAGGCTTGGTGGCCTCAACCTTATCAAACAGTTGCTGGAAAACCCACATCAACTTGTTGTAATCCTTGGATCTGAAAATCTTGGTGACGAAGGTCCCCCCAACGACCAAGTTTTCGCATGCCAACTTCAGGGCTTGGAGAGTCAGGTGGGACTGGGTGAAGGCGTCCTGGACCCATCCAAGACCAACATTCGGAGCACCATCATGCAGAACAGTGTCGGCCTTCCATGTCTTCATGTACCCCCTCAACTTGGATCTACAGTCCTCGGTGGTGATATCACTCTGGAAGGTTATACAGTTAGGCAGGTTCTTGATAGGCACGATGTCCACACCGATGATCAGGGAGTTGATTGGACACAGGTTGGTGGCGACTTGACACCAGGAACCAGGCGCAGCACACAAATCAATGACAACCTTGGATCTCTCAAGGAAATGGCCGTATTTCTCATTTATCTGGATAATCTTGAAGGAGGAACGGGCACGGTATCCCTTTTCCTTGGCAAGGTAGTAGTACTTATCTAATCTACCTTTGGAGTTTTTCTTTTGTGTTTTACCCATTGCTCTGTGTTGTTTTAATTGGTTTTTGTTCACTCAACTTCTTCTTAGAAAGATACTTTGTAGACGAATATCTCTGCTAATGTAGATATAACAATTTCAATTTCTTTTTGTTTTTGCTTGTGGAAAATTCAATGCTCGAGTTTTTTTTTCCAGATAAAGATGTTGGCTTTTTTGAGAATTTCCTAAAGTGGTAATTTTGAGTGGTGGACAGAAAAAAAGAAATTACACCATTTGCAGCACGTGACCCAATGATAAGCAAACCACACAGAGACCAGTCCTCGTATTAATTAAAACTATTGGTGTATGCTTTTTCACAACAACAACTAGTTCTAAAAATGTTTCTCCATTATTCTTTTGCAAAATAACAATATTTAAAATAAAAAATACCTATATAAAAGCTGGCAACCCCAGTGCCAGTAATGCTAATTCTAAGAATGCGTCATCACACGCTTGCCGCCCTTTTGAACAGGTGACTTTGGCCTCAACTTCTCAATCTCAGGGTCCTCGGGCAGATTCAGCATGTCCTGTGTTTCCCTGACATACTCCTTTGGTTTGAAGTTGTTCAGCATCACATCCGGACTCATGATGACCCAGCCCTTTCTCAGCTTGACAGGTGTTTCCATGCCGCTTCTGGATGGGATGATATGCAGTCTTCTTGTAGCTGTGGAGAAGTTTTCGGCTATTTGGTATATCTGGGAAGGCACGCAATTCTTTCTAGAATTTTTCTTACTTACTTTTTGGGACTCAGAGTCGTTGTTTTCAGCAGAAGCAGCAGTCGACAGCGGTGTGTCGTTTTCAAGCATCAAGTCGGTGTCCACATTGCAATGGATCAATCGTCCATCAGTGGCCCTTCTGACAGTACCAGTGATGCACATCCAGCAGTGCCATTGCATCTTGTCCAAGAGAGATTCGTCGGTATCATTGCTTAGTCCGGGGTAAAAGCATGAATCTTTGTTGACAGGAACAAATACCAACTCCTCCGATCTTCTGAACTTCTTGGCCACAATTTCTTGGTTCAAGTATCTGGACAGTTCATTGATTTTATTGGATGAGGCCCATATAAACAAAAACCCAGGCTTTGAGATCAGCTTGTCAATTGGCAAGCTTCTTAAAACAGGGTACAGGAATTGGTTTTCGCTCAAACAACCGATCATAACGACATCAAAGTTCAAAGAGTACTCACCAACCCACTTCTGCAAGTATGGCGCCATCTTGTCAACGTTCATTCTGCAGCCGTATGCCTTCTTGGAGTGTTCCTTGATTTGTTTTTCCTTTAGCTCCTTCAATTTTTGCAGCTTTGGGTAGCCCTCAACACCATTTTCCTTGTTTCTTATGTACTTTTGGGGGAACTCATCGGTTTGGATGTAATTCTCGGAGTAGTTGTTATTCTCCATCACTGAAACGACTTGTGTTTTGTAGATTTTGGGGCTTCTATTCATGTTATGATTTTTTTTATCTGTAATATTTGTAAAAAATCTGAAAAGAAAAAAGGTAAATAAAAACCAACAGCAGCGACCTCTTTATATGTAAAACAAATTCTTTATAATTAATCACTAGCTGATTATTCTAAAATAATTTAAAATTAATTTAATATGTTTCAGATCTTTTGCTGTTCAGTGTGTTTGACGTGTTCTATTAGTTAAAAGTCGTGATTTGGTTTTGGATTTAAGCGGTAGATCAACTTTTTCTGTGTGTGTAAGGTTTTTTTTTGAGGTTCGTGTTGATGTTTCCTTTTTTGGAAAATTTGTCTCCCAAAAAAGTAAACGCGCAATTAAAATATAAAGAGACAAAGCGTGACAGTCACGTGTTTTGCAATATCAAGCACAACCCCAAGAGCCAGTTACAATATCTTTTGAAACTAGCTCTTTTGTACAGAGATACACCAAGACCAACCTAGCTTAACAGCCTGAGTCATGTTTACAATGTAAAAAATACTTTAAAGTAAATGCTAAATTTGTTTTTTTTTTGTATCTTAAACTGTTTTAACATTTTTTTAAATGTAATCTTTAAATTTATGAAAACAATATTTCTTAAAAACAGCTACAGATTAGTCTGAAATTGTAAAATAACTACTAAAACCTACTCTTGCAGTAAGTGCAAACATTGTAAACCTAAAATAGTGTAACAAATCCCCTTAAAATAACACTTATCATTGGTTTTAACTACTCTATAATATTTTTTATCACTTTTGTTTACAGTTTGTTCACGTGACTTTGCCAAACAATTATCAACATTGATTACGTTAGTTTTTTTTTTTAACAGAAGGCAACTCTTCAACTTCAAACACTGCTATAGAGTGCTTGCTGATTGTCTCCCCCTCTTTTTGTTTCGACAAAAGAAGATAAATTAAAAGGATATTGCCACACATCATCACCCCATGGTTCCAAGCCGCTAAATATAGCATGCAACAGATTGCGTCAATTATTCTGGCTAACCGATTAAATCGAACAATGCTGAAACAAAAAAAAAACAATGCATTGCTGGCCCGTAGAAAAGCACAACAGAAAAAAGCGTCGAAGAAAAAAAAATCAGCAAGAGATTGTTTCAAATACTCGTAATATTTTTTTTTTTTTTGAAATTGGAGCTGGTGCTAACACAATAGGAACTGCTGTTCTTGAGCCACATTGGTTTTACGTGTCTATTAATTTCATGTTTTGTTGATTTTTCTCTGTAGCAGGGAATGTCGGTGCCTATTGACTAAAGAATAAACCTCAAGCCATCAAATTAAATGGTGATCTAATATGGAATTACAAAAAGGAAATGACCATCTTAGAGATTCAAATTCCCTCGTCAGTAATAACAGTACTCCCCCTTTTTTTTTTTTGGCTATATAAAATGACAACAAGCTGTGATTCATATTGCTATTATCAAATGCTATATTACGAATATACATCTTAGGAATTGGGAAAGAATTACCATACATATCAAGCTCAGCGATAATATATATAACTAGATGGTGTTTCCAGGAAAAATTAAAAGAAAAGTTCTTACTCAGGAAGAAGACATTTTTATATTGAGGATTTGTATGGACCAATTACCATTGCTAGAAACTTTGAAGAATTGTTCCTACAAAGGTTTGTTTTGGAAAAAAGTATTTAAAATCTTCAACTCACAAGCAGAGGCACCAAAGACTCTGAGACAGATAAGAAACAGATTTAAGTGCATGTATGTGTATTACTCAAAGATAAATGAATCAAAAAAATTGAGATTCATTGAGCAGAAAACAACTAACAGTGAAGACGACCTGTTTTTAAAAGTGCTATCAGAATGTTTCTTAAAAATTTATTACGACAGCAACGGCATACTCAAACTCAGATCAAACACTGCTACAAAACCCAAGACCGAAAAAAAACAATTAAGCCCTGAATTGTCTGAGTTCTTCTCTATAGTAATAGATGAAGTCCAGAGTTACGACAGCACTATTTCGTTCAAAGATCGCATGAATATCCGATCACGTGTCAAAACAGAACTGGATATTTTTTATGAAAAATTAATGTTGCAGGATGGTTTGGATGGAGACGACGATCTGTTCAAACAAAACCTACAGCTGACACCAGTTCAAAACTTTTTTGTATTTCCAGAGTACAAAAACAGCAGCTAAAAAGCTGTTTTCATTACCCCCCATATGTATCATATTTTTCGTTCTAAAACACCAGCAATCATTCATATTTGGTAAACAAAGCATGTCTGGCAGAGTACACAGTTTTGGAGGCTACCGATATTTTGCTGAATAAAAATTGCAGATCAAAGAAGGGGCCCGGTAGAATTCCTGTCATTTACTCCAGGTCGTATGTTAAACCCCTTTCAATTTCCACCTGGCTTAGGAAAAAAATGCCTCATGGGGAATTTTCTTTTTTTTTCAATGATTTTGTGGTTGCGTCACCACTCCACAGCATAAATCCTCAAGAATTTTCTATGGCTGATTTGCATTATTTCCGGCTAAGACGTGGCTGTTTATTCTATCGCGTGGCTGAACACCTTGCTTAAGAGAAATAAAAAAGTCTAGGCGTAAAAAAAAAAAAAAATTGCGATGATGGCTGACGGTCTCCCCTGACAGAGGGTTTGAAAAAAAAAAAAAAATCCAACAATCGTTACTAACTTGTTTTTTCAAGATTACTTCTTTATTTTTTTTTTCAACGTAATTTAGCCGAAAAAAAAATTGCTGTATTTTTTTTAGAGAAAAAAATCATCAATCTGCAACTTTTCTTGAGGGATTTATGACTGCATATTAACACTAAAGCCATTACATCATCAAGTAAAGACAAATCTATATCCATATCGCATGCGAATCTGAAAAAAGTTCAATATCGTGAGTAACATTTACGAGTTGCAGACTTGAATAAAACATGAAAGTTTAGCTTTAAAAAATAAAGATCAAAGTTTTGCATTGCACTAAAAACCAAGAGTTTGTCCGCAAACTGTGTTTTTTTGGCGTTATTTTTTTTGTTCCTTCATTCATTTAATAGGCATGTTTGCCAATGTCAATAATTACATTCCTCTGAATTATTCATTTTTGTAGCCACCCTTAGATAACATACATCCTTCATGAATCTGAATATCAAAATTGTCTATGATGTCAGCCACACCCATACTTTTATCAACAGCAGTAAACAACATCTTTTGTTTTTTTTCATTAAGCAGTCCAATATACGAGGCATTAATTCTGCCGGGGGTATATCTGTTTGCCAAACGCGGAATGTATTACTGAAATTTAATGTTTTAATCTAGGCAATTAACCACACCGCATACAATGATTTCATCGCCATGCCGTAAAGCTGAGTCAATTGAGTTTGGCTGCATAATCAACCTAAGTGGTTATACCGCTGTTTATGCTCTATTGTATTTTTTTGACTGTCGAATTTTCTGAGGGAAAAAAATAAATAAAAAATAATCACTAATTTTTTTTTACATTCTTCCAAGAGTTTTGCTCCATTTCTTTCATGCAGCTAACCTCGCCTTGTCTTTGCCTTTGTTGCAGTAATTTTTAGTCCCGTTTATGCAAGTTTTATTTATAACTTGCATTTGTTGTTTGTTTATTGTTTTAGCATTTATACAGTTTTCCCAAATGTGTTTATGCTGTCTTTGCCAATGACGAAAGAAAATTACGGAAATGGTTTTAAGGTAATTGCTGGATTTAATATTGTTTTCGTGTTTTTCTTTTGAGTTAAAGAATTTTCACTAAGTTTCTTATAAAAGAAGAGGCTTATTGCACTTTGTAAGTAGTAGTAAATTTTTCATTTTGGATCTTAAAATTTAGATTATTACACCAAAAAAAAAATTGATTAAAACATATATTCCTTATGCTGTTAAAACAACTCTACGTTTTTTTGGCAGTTTGCTTAACTCCTGTTTTTGGTTTGGGAACAAACAATTTGGGTTCGTTAGCCGGATGTAAGGTTCCTGCATCATCTGAATTAATCTCCGGGTTTAAGGGTAATCTTTACTATCATCCATGGATAACCTTTGCTGGAAACCAAAGTTCCAAGAATCAGGCTATGCTCAGTAACTCCGACAGCTATTTAAACGGAGGTTACGCTGCAAACAACACGATTGTTACAGTATCACACAAAGATTACACATATCCTGGGTACATTGCCAAGAATATTGTTGCTACAAACATCTCTTTTAACAACCAAAATTTTTGTTCCCTTTATAGCAATTGTCAAAACCAAGAGTTGTGGACTTCCTCACCTAACTTTGTTGACTCAAGCGGTAAACAAATCTATTTTCCTACAACCAATTTGGTATACCACATGGTTGGTTTAATGATTCCATCCCAAAGTGGTAATTACTCTCTGCACTTAGACTATATTGATGATATAGGGATTGTAAGTGTAGGCTCTGGTTTATACGATTCTTCCGATTGCTGTTCTAGTTTTGATCCCACTGGACAAGTAACTCTTGGCGCTAGTATTCGTTCTACATGGACAAGTTCTGGCCCAACAGGTACAAATGTTCTTAACCTTACTTTGATTCAGGGTGTTGCCTATCCAATTTCTGTTTTTTACTTGAATGTTGGTGGTCTCGGTGCCATTTCTCTCTCTTATGTTGATCCAAGCGGTAAAAATCACACTGACTTTAGCGGGTTAGTTTACAACAAGGCTGATTCCTCATCATGTTCTTATGCCAACGTTACGACAACAGTTTTACCGTGGACGGGAACATCAACTTCTTACTCCACCACATCAACATCCAAAACAACGTATTTAACAAACAGTGCGACCACAAGTATAGTTTACACTGAGGAGTTGGAATACATAACTGAATATCAGTTTACTCCTGTTCCTGCAACAGTTTCCTCTACAACTAGCTATATAACCGGAACTGCAACAACAACTCTAAGTACTATAACCACTCAAATGTCATCAGGTGGTTCCTTGACTGGAATTTCTACCTTGTATGTTATTGGTGTTCCGTCGAAATTCTCAACAACAGCAACAACAACATACTGGACGGGGACAATAACCTCAACTTATTCAACAGGCATAACAACAACAACAGGTACTGATAATGTTCCAAAAGAAATTAAAACCTTGTATGTTGAAACGCCAGAAGCAACAATTACAACATACTGGACTGGTACAACTATTTTAACAACTACTTCAACAACTGTGGTTCCAAATGCTGCCGGCTCAAGCTTTTCTTCACCAATAGTTATAGTTCAGACTCCAAGAAGCTCTTTAACTACTTATTGGACCGGTACCACTACTACAAGTACAACATCCTACGTTACCACCACTAATTCTGCTGCCTCTACTTATTCATCACCTGTTATCATCATCCAAACTCCAGAAAAGGTTATTACAACATATTGGACAGGCACAATTATTTCCACGGTAACCTCCACGACTGTTGCCATTGGTCCGGATGGATCATCGTATTCCTCTCCAATTGTTGTTGTTGAGACGCCTCAAAGCACAATAACAACATACTGGACTGGCTCAACGATCTCCACGGTAACCTCCACGACCGTTGCCACCGGCCCGGGCGGAACAACATATTTATCTCCGATCGTTGTTGTTCAAACTCCTGAAAGCACAATGACCACATACTGGACAGGCACTATTATCTCCACAGTAACTTCCACGACCGTTGCTATTGGGACAGATGGATCATCGTATTCCTCTCCAATCGTTGTTGTTGAGACCCCTCAAAGCACAATAACCACATACTGGACTGGCTCAACGATCTCCACGGTAACCTCCACGACCGTTGCCACCGGCCCGGGCGGAACAACATACTTATCTCCGATCGTTGTTGTTCAAACACCTGAAAGCATGATGACCACATACTGGACAGGCACTATTATTTCCACGGTAACCTCCACGACCGTTGCTATTGGTCCGGATGGATCATCGTACTCCTCTCCAATTGTTGTTGTTGAGACGCCTCAAAGCACAATAACAACATACTGGACTGGCTCAACGATCTCCACGGTAACCTCCACGACCGTTGCCACCGGCCCGGGCGGAACAACATATTTATCTCCGATCGTTGTTGTTCAAACACCTGAAAGCATGATGACCACATACTGGACTGGGTCTGTTGACTCCACCACCACCTCGGAAACGTATGCTACAAACTCACATGGTTTCACATACCTATCTCCGATTGTTGTTATCGAGACTCCTGAAAGCATGATGACCACATACTGGACTGGTACTATTGTCTCTACAACCACATCCATGACCGTTGCTATTGGGACAGATGGATCATCGTATTCCTCTCCAATCGTTGTTGTTGAGACCCCTCAAAGCACAATGACCACATACTGGACTGGGTCTGTTATTTCTACAACCACATCCATGACCGTTGCTACTGGAAACAATAACTCCACATACTCCTCTCCGATCGTTGTTGTTCAAACACCTGAAAGCATGATGACCACATACTGGACTGGGTCTGTTGACTCCACCACCACCTCCATGACCGTTGCTATTGGGACAGATGGATCATCGTATTCCTCTCCAATCGTTGTTGTTGAGACTCCTGAAAGCATGATGACCACATACTGGACTGGTACTATTGTCTCTACAACCACATCCATGACCGTTGCTATTGGGACAGATGGATCATCGTATTCCTCTCCAATCGTTGTTGTTGAGACCCCTCAAAGCACAATGACCACATACTGGACTGGGTCTGTTATTTCTACAACCACATCCATGACCGTTGCTACTGGAAACAATAACTCCACATACTCCTCTCCGATCGTTGTTGTTCAAACACCTGAAAGCATGATGACCACATACTGGACTGGGTCTGTTGACTCCACCACCACCTCGGAAACGTATGCTACAAACTCACATGGTTTCACATACCTATCTCCGATTGTTGTTATCGAGACTCCTGAAAGCATGATGACCACATACTGGACTGGGTCTGTTGACTCCACCACCACCTCCATGACCGTTGCTATTGGGACAGATGGATCATCGTATTCCTCTCCAATCGTTGTTGTTGAGACCCCTCAAAGCACAATGACCACATACTGGACTGGGTCTGTTATTTCTACAACCACATCCATGACCGTTGCTACTGGAAACAATAACTCCACATACTCCTCTCCGATCGTTGTTGTTCAAACACCTGAAAGCATGATGACCACATACTGGACTGGGTCTGTTGACTCCACCACCACCTCGGAAACGTATGCTACAAACTCACATGGTTTCACATACCTATCTCCGATTGTTGTTATCGAGACTCCTGAAAGCATGATGACCACATACTGGACTGGGTCTGTTGACTCCACCACCACCTCCATGACCGTTGCTATTGGGACAGATGGATCATCGTATTCCTCTCCAATCGTTGTTGTTGAGACCCCTCAAAGCACAATGACCACATACTGGACTGGCTCAACGATCTCCACGGTAACCTCCACGACCGTTGCCACCGGCCCGGGCGGAACAACATACTTATCTCCGATCGTTGTTGTTCAAACTCCTGAAAGCATGATGACCACATACTGGACTGGGTCTGTTGACTCAACCACCACCTCGGAAACGTATGCTACAAACTCACATGGTTTCACATACCTATCTCCGATTGTTGTTATCGAGACTCCTGAAAGCATGATGACCACATACTGGACTGGTACTATTGTCTCTACAACCACATCCATGACCGTTGCTATTGGGACAGATGGATCATCGTATTCCTCTCCAATCGTTGTTGTTGAGACCCCTCAAAGCACAATGACCACATACTGGACTGGGTCTGTTATTTCTACAACCACATCCATGACCGTTGCTACTGGAAACAATAACTCCACATACTCCTCTCCAATTGTTGTTGTTCAGACTCCTCAAAGCACAATGACCACATACTGGACTGGGTCCGTTATTTCTACAACCACATCCATGACCGTTGCTACTGGAAACAATAACTCCACATACTCCTCTCCGATCGTTGTTGTTCAAACACCTGAAAGCATGATGACCACTTACTGGACTGGGTCTGTTACTTCTACGACTACTGTAGACTCTGTAATTGTTGGTCCCGAAGGTAAGCCAACCACCTCTCCAATTGTTGTCGTTGAAGTTCCTATGAGTACAAGAACAGACTATTGGACCAATAGTTATTCGTCAACCATAACTTCAGAGACAGTGCTAGTTAATTCCAACTTCAGCTCAACCACAATGAGTATTGTTATAATAGAAATCCCTCAATCAACATTGACCATTCCATGGTCAGGATCAATAATTACAACAATAACTTCTAACTCCCTAAGCACAGATGCTAATAGCCAAACAATCACAATACCAATCGTTGTCATTGAAACACCAACTGTAAAGAGTTTAAACACATCTATAATGGCTTCATCAACACAATCAAGTGCAAATATTTCTACCATAGGTTCAGTAACACAATCCAGTGCAAACACATCTACGGTAGCTTCAACAACACAATCAAGTGCAAATATTTCTACCATAGGTTCAGTAACACAATCCAGTGCAAATATTTCTACCATAGGTTCAGTAACACAATCCAGTGCAAACACATCTATAATGGCTTCAACAACACAATCCAGTGCAAACACATCTACAATGGCTTCAACAACACAATCCAGTGCAAACACATCTACGGTAACTTCAACAACACAATCAAGTGCAAATATTTCTACCATAGGTTCAGTAACACAATCCAGTGCAAACACATCTATAATAACTTCATCAACACAATCAAGTGCAAATATTTCTACCATAGGTTCAGTAACACAATCCAGTGCAAACACATCTATAATGGCTTCAACAACACAATCCAGTGCAAATATTTCTAGCATAAGTTCAGTAACACAATCCAGTGCAAACACATCTATAATAACTTCATCAACACAATCAAGTGCAGGAATATCTACGGTAGCTTCAACAACGCAATCATCTTCAGCACTAACCACATCTTCAGCTAAATTCAATAATTGGAATTCAACAATTCAAACATCAATATACAGCACTTCTTCAGCAAGCACAGCAATTACAAGTACAAGCTCGGCCTCTTCTAATACCATTGTGCCTTCCTTAGTTGTGAGTACATCAAGCTATACTCCAAGCTCACAAGTTACTTCGAATGGTCAACCAGTTTCAAGGTCTACTATTTCAAAATCATCTAGCTCATACGATGGTACAGTTTCAACATCTCCGAAGCCTAGCTCCCTAAATTGGTCTTCTAGTGCAACTTTCAGTAATGAAAATAGCTATAGCCAAACGCAGAGCAATACTATCATAACTTCAACGGTAACAAGTGCGGAAACCCCGCCAAGTTCATCAGAAGTGATAATAAGTACACAACCTACATCTAGCCAAAGTGCTAGTAGGAGCACTAAAACTTTAACTTCATTTGCTGCTGGTACTAATGAAGGCTCTGTAAATACTGCAAATACCGATTCAAGTTTGAAGACGTTAAGCAATGTCGTTAGTAGCTACACAGATTCCTTGTCAAAAAGCAATGAAATTAATGCCGATTCAAGTTCTGAAACTCAAGATAATTATTCCAACAGCAGCACAAGATTAACAACACCTAGCAGTATCAATAATAATAATGCTAATTCAATGACGCCTGCCATTACCTTTAACAGCCCTTCAAGTTCTATAAAGGCAAATTCTGTTCAAGAGACTTCCTTGAGTTCGGCTAATCAAATCACCAGCGCAATTACCGTGGCTTCAACATACGCTGATGATGCGGTTATGCCTAGCAAGCTCAGTGAAAAATTCATAATACCACTTATGTTGTTGAATCTGATTTAAAAAATGATAGCTGATTTGGAACTAATAGGCATTTTATCGTTGAATCAAAGTTTGATTCAGAAAAGTTCTTCTTTTCCTTTTCAATTTCATTTAATACTCCCACCCCAGTTATTAACTCACATTCAAAAGCTCTATATGAGCTGGTTCTTTAAAATTAATCCTTACTATATATTATTGTTCGTAATTTTCTTCAATATAAGAAATATCTTTATTCTTTGACACAGTTTGCCATAGCATTCATATCTTTTTTTTTTTGTCTTCTTCAAACCAACTTTACACGTGGATTTTTTTTCTTGGTTCATTGATAAAATATTTTGAAATTTCATATCCTTTTAAAAATTTAAAAGAAGCAAAGAGCTGACGTGGTTATTATAAATGTTTATATAAATAACTGAAGTCTAAAACAAAATTTTTAAGAACTTACTTTGGTGTAGAATATATAGATTGCTTGAAGGCTAATACAAAAAGAATAAAAGGAAATTTGGTTTTTACTTAAACTGATCCTATATAATGGGGTAGTTTTTTCAATATTATGTTTCTCTGCAAAGATCAATTGTAGTATACTCTGGAGTGTTCTAGATTGCCAATGACCGACTTGAACTGGGTTTCAGATAAAATATCGGAATTATCCTCCTCATCTACTTCCAGCAGCTGAACACATTGTGTCTTGATAGAATCCCACAAGCCCCAAAATAACTTCATATCTTCAATATCCCTTGAAGTCATTGAGTTTTCCATTTTTGTTTTAATGTCTTTTAGTTTAATCTCCAGTGACTTCCATTTTTGGGAAAAAGCATCGTGTGGACAAGAAGGTCTGTTTTGATTCATTGAAGAGATTGTTGATCTTCTTCTAGCATTGCATTCAGAAAATGGAATATTTAACTCCGTGTTGTTTTCCATGTTTCCAAACGAATAGTTGCTATTACTGGATGTTGTTGAAGAGAAAGACGAGTGGTTTCTTCTGTGATGCTGCTTCATTTGGCTGTAATCAAAACTTATGTATGAAGGCACATTCTGCTCGTAAAGAGTCATTATTTCCTCTTCAGCAAAAGTTGAGGAGTCATAAATACGACCCCAAACATCATCAATAGCTTCATCGACGTATGACAAAACCTTTTCTTTGGCCTTGAAGTCTTGAGAAAATTTAGCAATTCCAATATCGCCCGATTTCTTGTTATTATCTGTTTCTTCTTCAGCGTCTTCTCTGTCTTCTCTATCTTCTTCAACGTTGCTGGCGTTGTTCTTGAAGGGCGACATCTTGACTAGCAAGTCTTTGAAGCTCTTGTTTAGCTTCAAGGAACTATTATTGCCCGCTTTTTGGTTTGAATTCAACAAAAAATCTTCATTCAAAAAACAACTGTTTGCTTCGTTGTTATTGTTTTTGAAAATATAAGATTCGATAGTCAAAGACCGGTTGTTTTGGTCAGTGGTGGTTACAAAGTAATTTCCCTGATCGTCTAAATGTCCTTTATTTTTTGGTTTTACCTGATCAAAGTCATCTTCATAATCATTGATTATGTCGTTGTCTTCAACATCACCATCTTCAAATTCGTAGCCTGAAGACGAAGGCGAGGTGTTGTGGGTTGATTGTGAAGGTGTTAATGCTACGTTGCCATGAGCTTCAGAATCTTTATTTGACCAAAAAGAAAGTTTATTTAAAAATCTTTTTTGGTAGTAATCAGCAACTTTACTGCTGTTCCTATTAGTGACATGGTTACCTTTATGGGACTCTTGTCTTCTTTTGAGGTTGGTGGTACTTCTATTATGAGCAAAGGACATTGGGCTTTAAAGAAAAAAAAAAAGAAATAAAACAAAAACAAACAAAAGGAAAGAAGTTGATTGTTTTTCAAGCAGCAGTTTAACTTAAGGTTTAAATAAGACTAAAATTACTGGTTTTGACCCAATTCCTTTGACTATATCAATGTTTATATTATTAATTAAACTGAGTGGCTGTCAATTGTCTAAAAATAAACGACTTTATAAGGGTGGGGGTTTTCCCTTTTAGGACACGTTGTCTTTTTTTTTGACCACACCAAAAAATCCCAAGACTGGCAAAATTTTTATATACTGGAACGTGACCTCCAGAGAAAGACTTTCATCAAACAAAACCAATTGCACTACCGTAGCTATGAAGTGAATGTTGTTGCTTGAAATAGTGCATATGGTTGATGCAGCATAATTTCACTAAATGCACTTATTTGTTAATTTAGTCTCTAAAGCATTAACCAGCAAACTAGGAGCTACAAATATTTCTTAGTAGATTTCTTCAATCTCATTTCTGAAAAAGGGAATCAAAGATTATCTCTGATAAAAGCTCTGTTAAGTTCATTCCAAAAGTTTGTCTAATTATGCTGTATTAATATTCTTCAGCCCAGTCCTCAATTTGCGAATACAAATATTTAGGAAGATGAAGAGATGTAATGCTGGTAGCATACTTGGTAGCGATGGTATTATAATCTATCTAAAGCTTATAGCCCAAGTAGAATCTGGTCAAGTATAAACTGCACAAAGAAACGTCTTCATATAGTGCTTGATACAATGCCCAGTCATATGGGATATTTTTTTTTTATAAAATTAAATCTGAACCTTTCCAAAGCCACAAATTCTATTTCTGTTCTAATGCTATTAAGTGTTAACAAAAGTTAGAAACTTGCCCGAAAACCAACATCTGTTTCTTTTCCTAAAATAGTATTAACTATTCATACGCGTGCGCAAGAAAATTTTTTCTATTGGTTTTTTGGTCCGAGAAAATGAACCAATTTAACCCTAAGAAAAAAAAAAAAAATAGCAAACTTTTCAATTGGCTCAGACTTTTACAATACTTCATTGAAATGATGAATCAATTTGGTGAACAAACACCAAAAAAACAAAAAAAAGCAAGACATTATTCTTATTACTAGCTTATCCAAGTTTAATTTGAATTTATTTGATTTCTAAATCTATATTACAGCACTCTCTTTTCTTTTTCTTTTTTTTTTTTGGTAAACAGCACATATAAATTAACAAAAATGGCCGATCAACAATCTAAGCAACAACAAATCATCCCTTCCCAATCTATCCTAGACTCCAGGTGGGATGCTGTCATAGCCAATGGTATCACCAAGACCACCTTAGGTTTAGTAGGTGGTATTGCTGTTTCCGTTTTATTCAAGAGAAGACCAGCCTTTGTTTTCCTAGGGACCGGTATTGGTTTCGGTATGGCCTTTGCTGAAGGTAATGCTATTTTCAAGTCCAAAGCTGGTATTAGATCTATTGATGCCTAAGTCCTGTGTTTGGAAATGTGGCAATCCCATATATAAAGTTATATATTCTTATACTCAATGAAAAAAAAAAACTATCTCTATAAATTTTGACAAATCATACATTATCAACGTAAATCTTTACCATAATTGTTGCTATTAATGAATGGAGGCTCCCGCCATGCTAAGTGTATTCCGAAACTCATGTTTTTGTGGCGTTTAGTTATTCCTTTTAAAACTATTATAGTTTAAATCCGGATATGAAGTCTAGCTGTTCGCTAAGCTCTTTCTCTGCTTTTTCCTTCAACTCCTTGCTTTCTTTTTTCACCTTGAGATCTATCTCACTTAGTTTTGTAATGCTTTGAGCAGAAGGCAAAGATGTTTTGGCAATAACGTTATCGTTTGTGATATTGTTCTTTTTCTGGTGGTCGTATGTCTTCATCATGTGATGTATGTCCTCAATCTTGTCGTTATTTTGCTTGAAATCCTGATTTATCTCTTCCAATTTAAGCTTATTTTGTTTTCTTTTGATTTTGCTGTTGTTAATTGGAGCTACAGGCTTTGGATTTTTAAATTTATCGTTTGTCTTTTTAAAACTTTTATTGTTACTCAAAGGTTGCTTACCTTTTCCAAAACTTTTGGTAGCCATATTTTATTAATGTTCTGCAAATGTGATTAAAATCAGATAGTTAACTATTTGTTTCTGGTATTTGGCTTGTTAACTTTTCAATGTGTTAATCATTAACTGAATTTGATGCTTTTCATGAAATAAAACCTCCTCTTACATGTATTTTTCTAAAAAAAATGATATATTTTGATTAATGATTTGTTGAAATGTGTAGCGGTAACTATTATCTCTAATTACCTTTTTGGGAAAGTGAACAAGTTTGCTCTTTTCTTTTTTTTTTTTTTCACTTTCATACTTTTTTAAATTTTTTTAACTATATTTTAAATTATATTGATTGTTAGATTGTTCAAAACACATCTGTAGCAGAAACACCAAAAAAACTACAGAAATGGTTTCTACTCACAACAAAGACAAGCCTTGGGATACTCCAGATATTGATAAATGGAAAATTGAAGACTTCACCGAAGCCGATAATGCATCTGGACTACCATTCGCTGAAGAATCATCATTCATGACTCTGTTCCCAAAATACAGAGAACAATACTTAAGATCCATTTGGAACGATGTCACTAGATCCTTGGATGCTCATCATATTGCTTGTGTTTTAGATTTAGTTGAAGGTTCGATGACTGTTAAGACTACCAGAAAGACTTTCGATCCATCTATAATTCTAAAAGCCAGAGACTTGATCAAGCTGTTAGCCAGATCTGTTCCTTTCCCCCAAGCAGTAAAGATTTTAGACTCTTACACCGCCTGTGATATCATCAAGATTAGCAGTTTTACATCAAACAAAGATAGATTCGTGAAAAGAAGACAAAGACTTGTTGGTCCAAACGGAAACACCTTGAAGGCTTTGGAACTTCTTACCAAGTGTTACATCTTGGTTCAAGGTAACACTGTTGCCTGTATGGGTCCACATAAGGGTCTTAAGGAACTAAGAAGAATCATCGAAGATTGTATGAACAATGTTCATCCTATCTACCATATCAAGGAATTAATGATCAAAAGGGAATTAGCAAAGAAACCGGAGCTAGCCGAAGAAGATTGGTCAAGATTTTTACCTATGTTTAAGAAGAGAAATGTTCAAAGAAAGAAGCCAAGCAAAATTAAAGAAAAGAAACAAAACGACGAAAAGAGAGTATACACTCCATTCCCACCTACTCAACAACCTAGAAAGATTGATTTGGAAATTGAAAGTGGTGAATATTTCTTGAGTAAGAAGGAAAAGGATATGAAGAAGAGCTACGAAAGAAAACAAAAACAAGAGGAAAGAACTGTTGAAAGAGAAGAGGAGAGAGCTAAACACTACGTTGCTCCTGTAGAAGAAGAATATATCAGTGCTATAGACAAGGAAAAGAAAGAAAAGAAATTGTTGAAGGAAAAGAAGAAGCAAGAAAAGAAAGAGAAGAAGGAAAAGAAAGAAAAAAAGAGAAAGTCTGAAAGCAATGATGAAGATGTTGCTGACGAAGATAAAAAGAAAAAGAAGAAAGCCAAAAAAGAATGAGAATCAGTGTATGTAAATATAATTTAAAGTTTTGTTTGTCATCTTCTAATTAGCGTTTGCTTAATGCCCACAACATTTTTATCAACAGGTCACGTTTTTCTTATTGATGGAAGTATTTCTGCTTTTCGTGAATAAGACGCGTCAAGTTTTCAAATTTATTCGAAAAAAAAAAAGAGAAAATTCATGTTATTTTTTTTAGTTTTTTGGTTTATTTCATCTTTGTTTAATGATTAACAAGCGTCGAGTGCATAACCCAAAGAAAAATACCAATGTCGTTTATAACAAACCTTCTAAAATCAGGTGATAAAAACAAAACAGATGACAAAGATGAACTCAACGAAGATAGCAGCATTTTTTTATTTGAAAGTGATGACGAAAGCGTAAACTCAGATGTTCCATCCCAATCAGAGCCAAAAAAGAAAAGAAAAACTTCTTTGCTAAAAAGGATAAGAAACGCCTTTGATAAAAATACCATAATTGAATCGGACGAGGAAGAAATCGGCACTCAGCCTACACAAGCTATTCCTAAAAAATCTAAAAATGATTTGCATATACCAACACAACCTACTCAGCTGAAGCACCCAGCAAAAGAAACAGCGGAACCACAAAACTTTACACAGCCTACTCAGCTTAAAGGTGGCTTTGACCAAAAGGATGAATCATTATCCAACACTCAGCCCACTCAGCTGAAAGGTATTTTTGATCAAGAAGAAGATGATGCACAACCAAAAACTCAGGCAACTCAGTTAAAAGGAGTTTTTGAAGAAGCGGATGATAAAGAAGTTGTCGCAGACGCAATGCAAACACAGCCAACACAGATAAACAATCAACAAGGTAAAGAAGTGCTTAATGCAACTCAGCCCACTCAATTGAAGGCTGTCTTTGATGATGTGGGTGATGAAGAGTTTTTTGAAAAGATGGACGCACAGCCAATCTCCAATGGAAAATCGACTGGACTAAGGGCTATTTTTGAAGAGTCGGATGATAGTCTATTTGATGACCTTCCAGAAGTGCCAGAGCGAGATAAATCACAAGATAAACCATTTGCAGATCCAGTTGAGTCTGTTGAAGAATTAGATAATAACGTTGCTGAAATAGACGAATATAACTCTGATGTTTCTGATTTTGAAATTGAACTAGAATCAGACAAGGAAGCTGTTGAGAATCTTAGTGAGGTTGAAGAAAAAGCTGAGGAAAAGATAGAATCTTCAAAAAAAGCGCATTTAGAGGAATACATTGTGCTTTCAGATGATGAAGATGACGACGAGTTTGATGCTTTAAAAAACAGACACAACGAATCTCCGGAAACAAAAGCAACTTCCATGATCATACAAGCTCATATAGCTCGTCAGCAGAGCTTGAAAACCAATGAGAGCTTGAAAAAGAAGAAAAAGGGCATGGATGTTCAAGATCTTTTTGCACAACTGAGAAAAAAGGCTGCCAAGCAATCTCAAAAACCTAAAGTCAATTTCGAAGTTGCTGAAAAGCTCATTATGGAGGAAAGAAATGAACATCAAATTGAAGATCAATCTGATTCCAATGACATCAGTGAAGAAGATGAGCATGCAAACATTGACAGTGATTACGATGGCGATGAAGACCTTGTTCGATTGAGCAGTGATGATGAAATAGTTGAACAGCAAGATGAAGAGATCTTCTATGGCAAAAAAGCTGTAACAGCAGATGCCATTAATATTGAAGCTCCTCTAATGACAGAACAATCTTCTATTATTTTTGACGAAGAAGATAAAGAAAAAAGAAGAATAGAAAGAGCAAAACTGCGCCGTGAAGCTTTAAAAAAGGATTTAAACAATAATGCTGAAAATCCATTTTTAGCCGAAGAAGCTGAAGAATCAGATTCTGACGAGGATGATTTGCCAAGGAACTACAGAGACAAAGATAGGCTTGAAGATGTTGAGGAAAAAGTTGATGATGTTTTGCACACATCCGATGAGGAAATGTTTGACGATGATAGTGATATAGAGAATAACGAAGAGGAACTAAGGCAGCTGGAAAGAGAGCAGCAAGCCAAAGATGACGAGGAGTTAGAAAAAGAAATTCAAAAAACATTGAAAGGTGAAAGACGTGGTATTGATCGTGAGGAAGAGTTTTTAGATGATGAAGATGGCTTTGAGCACGATGATGAGTACATTGCTTACAAAAAGATACAGGAAGCCATGGAAGCCAAGATCAGCAGGCGTTTAAATAAAAGCAAAAAAACGAAAATTAACGTACTTGAAGGTGTTAACTCTAGAATATCTCTACCAGAAAATAAAATAGGTGTATTGGATAAGCTTACTGTAACTTCTACGTTGTCATTTTTAGCCAGAGATTCTGCACTTGAAAAAAATAGCTTTCATGAGGAAAAGTCTCCTAGTGACAATGAAGACGATGATATTATGAAAAAATTCAAAACTAACATGGCATTTGCAAATTCCGTATTGGATGAAGAAGAAAACTTTGAAGATGATGATGATCAGGCTGACTCTCTTATGTTTTTGAAAAATGTTAAGAAAATTGTGAAAAAACCAGCCATAGAAAGCGAAGAAATGAAATTCAGATTAGGTGTGAAAACATACACGAAAAATCATATAAAAAACCCCCACACAAAGCCATGGACCAAAGGTGCAGATGCCTATAGTTTCAACAAAGACGGTAAAAGGGAAGTCCCATACTTAGGTAGAAAACGAAAAGGAGAATCGAAGAGCAACGGATTCAACACTGATGTCAAAAAGCATAAACTTTGATTTTTTATTATTTGGTTTTAATATAAGCAATGATATAATTAGGGTATTATTTTATGTATATATAAGACTTATAGATCTTCTAAAGCGTCTTTAAGCAAGTCAACATGTAGTTGTGTAGAGCAAACTTCTGTTCCGTTATCCAAAACGATATTGCCTTTCCTCGTTATTTTCAGAGAAGCCTGTCTCTGCGGAACAGACAAAAATGGATTTTTGAAAGATTGATGTTCTTTTTTGTAGATATTTGAATTGAACGAACTTTTTGCTGTTGATTCGCACTTTTTGGGCAGATCCCATATTATGCTGCTCTTTCTTTTGATGGTTTTGTTATCAAAATCAATTGTGGTTTCATTAACTTTTGATGTTTTGATATTTTTTAATGGATGTTTATAGGTTACATTATCCTCAGATAAATATTGTTTCAATGAATCTTTGGTTTTAAAAATAAGGGGTTCTCTTTTTGTCTTTGAAACCAAAGGCAGCATGAATGGATTGCAAAAACCGTTGGAATTGTCTTCATGTGTTGTTGTGGTTACAGCTTTTCTATTGCACATGGCCGTTACAGGTTGACTCGTTAGATACGACAATTGACCATTTCTCAAGTAGTCAAAAGACCTTTTGAATTTTTCTTCTTTCTTGGTGAAGCTTCCTAAATAAAACTTCTCAACATTGGATTTAGGACCAAACTCAAGTTTTTCTGGCTCAACAAAAACCACAGCTTTTTTTGATAAAATACTTTCATGAGAGTTGTATCTTCTTAGAGGTCTGACGCTTTCATCCGCAAAAGGGTCATATATATCCTCATTTTCGTCTTTTTCAGACAAGTCAACAGATATTTCCTCAAAGTCCTCGGCTGAATCATCTACGCCTATCATCGTTGCATCATCTTTTATGCTTACACAGTCTAGGTCACTGAATATGGCTATGGACAGCCTATTTCTTCCGTTGAAAATAGAGTATGAATCACTATGAACAGATGTTCTGATGATGCTGTTGTATGATTTTCTGTTTCTCTTAGGCCTGCTTGCCAAATCCAAACCGCTCATATTCAAACTAATGTTTTGGTTCTCATTTTGAGTTAACTGTGCATAGGCATCATCGAGGAAGTGATCGTCAGTTTCCTGGGCAAATGTGGTCGTGCTGGTATCACTCAAGTCCCTTGTTTTTTTGTCAAGTATTTTCAAAGTTTTGAATTCTTTGAAAGATTTTATAGATTCGTTGTTTGGTGATTGGTTTGTAATAAAACTATGATCTAAATCATTGTTCTGAATATCGTCTTCCAAAAAAGAATCTTCCATGTTGGTTGCAGCGGTAGAAAATGACCTTTCTTTGGTAGCTGTGATGATAATAGTATCTGTCGTTTGATATTCAACCAAATACTAAGATAATAATCTATAAAATATATGAAGTTACAATGTTTGTTAGGTGCTAGAAAATGTTTCTTTTTTTTTTTTTTGAAGTTTTAAACTTAAATGTTTACAACAAAACAATTGTTTTTGGCGTAAATCAAAGAAAAACAACAACATCAAAAAAAAAAAATCAAAAAAAAAAAAAGCAATGTCTCACGTGTACGCTCCGTTGTTTTAGCCGATTTGGAGAACCACACGGACTTTTCTTTTATTTTCCAACATAGCCAAAATAAATCACCAAAAACATACAACCACTTTGCATTATGGCTAAGGAATACACTATTGCATGTGTTGGTAAACCCAGCGTTGGTAAGTCATCTACCATCAACTCTTTGACTAAAAATGAGTCTCTGTTCAAAATCGGTAACTACCCATTCACAACTTTAACAGCACAAGAAGGTGTGTCATACATCCCGTTCAAGTGTAAATGTAACAAGAATCCGAATTGTAAACCGACATACGGTAAGTGTGATACAGGAAAACGTTACATTCCTATTAAGGTGCTGGATATTCCAGGTTTGATTCCAGAAGCCCACTTGAACTTGGGTTTGGGTAATAAATTTTTAGATTCTTTGAGAACAGCAGATTTGCTTATCCACTGTATAGACATATCTGGTACAACAAATGCTAAGGGTGAGAGTACCAGGGGATATGATCCTATTAATGATGTTGAATTTTTGATCAATGAAATAAAATTGTGGATTTACAACAACCTGGAAAAGAAGTGGGGTTCTATAGTTAGAAGACACATCAACACAAATTCGTCCATAGTTGAAACTTTAACCAACCAATTGGCAGGTTATTCTGCTAATATGAGCATGGTTCAAAAAACTATTGACTTGTTAATGCACAAACAACAAGATGAAGCCGAGTCAAAGTATCTTCCACCTTTGGATAAATGGGATGAGGAGTTGATTTTGAAATGTATTGAGTGTTTTATGGAAATTAAGTTTCCAATGGTATTGGCTTTGAACAAGATAGATCATCCCGATGCCAACAAGAACATTTCTAAATTGGTTTTGAAGTACCAAGTCAAGTATCAAATTGTTTTAACAACCGCTATAACTGAAATTTTCTTACAGAAGTTACACACTCAAGGATTCATCAAGTATGAGTCAGGTACTGAATTTCTGGATACGTATGAAGATGACCCAGAAAACTTGAAGGAACTTCCTCCAGCCATTATAGAAAAAATTGAAAAGATAAGAGACTTGATTCTGTACAGATACGGATCAACAGGTATTCAAGACTTGTTGACAACATCAGCCAAGGTTTTAGATTTAGTTCCTGTTTATACTGTGAAGAATCTGACTAATCTGGATGATGCTGATAGCAACAATTACAAAGACGCATTTTTGATCAAAAATGGAAGTACAGTTGGTGATGTCAAAAGACACTTGTTTGGTATTGAAGTAAGCATAGGATCTATACTAACCACAGGTGGTATAAGGGTCTCCGAAGAAGATATAATAACCAAAGGTAAGAATGATGTTTTATGCTTCAAGTTGGCTCCAAAGTAAATGTTATTGTGGGTTTATTTTAAGACATGAAACAACCACTATTGATTTGAGCTAAACTTGTCTTTCCATGCAAATCAACTTTAAATTAGTAATTGAATAAATCTACATACCGATTTAAACCACCTTTGATAAGACATCAATGTTTCCAGTATCGAACTGCATGCGGTAATCTTACATAAACATAAAATAAAATGAAAACTCGTCTGTTTTCAAAAATAGACTAGTATTTAATAGTGCACTGTCATGTATCAAGATTAAATATTGATTAGCCTTTATAGATTTTTTTTTAATTATAGCTTTGTATAACAAAAACTAAGAAAAAACTTTTGATCCAATCTTACAATAATTGACGCCTTAAATGGAGTTACGTCTTCTGCACGTGATATGTTTTTCTTTATGTGTGTGGTCAAGATGCAATCACGCTATAATAAAGAAGATTGGAATGCAAGAAAAGTTAGACTCCACGAGTGCTAACACAAGACCAATTTGTATTTATGATGTGCAGTTGTTAGTGTTGCGTTTGTCTCTGTAGTTTTATGCTTCTCTGGTAATCACGAAAAAAAATTTCAATTTTCAACAACGATTGGAATTGTGTCCCAACATCTGAGTAATAGACAAATATGATATTTCAATTTTTAGAAAATGAGTGAAAAACAATAATTTTTCGCAACCAGGAAGTATAAATTTTAGGTTTGCTTGATTTGGAAAGTGCATCAACTCAGTTGGATACAGCTCAAAATTTAGAAAAGCGTTGCTGTGGTTTATAAAAAGGACATTGCTAAATGCCAGTGTATTTTGATCTTTTTTCTAAAGGCCACACATCGGTTATTCCGACTAATGATATGCACACAGCGTTTTAGCATGTGAAAAATCAATATATGAAAATTGTGACAAATTATGACAAAATCACACAGTTTGGGTCTAATGTATACCCCATAAACAATTTTGGATAGGGCAATAATCAGCAATTCCGTAGATATCGGTTTTAGTACCTTTCTATTGCACGATGTGAATAGATCGTTTTAAAAATAGCTCTCTCCATAATTCCTGACAATTTTAATCCGTATATTGAAAAATAAATGGTCATCAATTATACCAATATGTCCTTATTAGTTGTTCATTGTATGTTCTAGGCTCAACATTTAATGTATATGTGATTAAAGTGCACCCCTTTGCTTTTTCACCAAAGACTGGTGTATGTAGCAACAAATTGCACACCCTTTTTTCAAAAAAAAAAAAAAAAAGAAAAACAATGATCATCGCATCGCATGCCTGCTGAGATGGGCTATTACTTCATCGTTTTAGAAAACTCAAAAATATTTTGTTATCCCAAAAGCTAGCATTCTCTCTGTTTCTAAGCAAAGTAGGTGCAAATTGCATTTGAAGCTAATTCTCTTTGGAGTATAGCATCTTTTTTTTTCTTTATTTTGATTTTCCGGAATTAACATTCTTGGCCTGCATATGGTAATCTCCGTGTTGGATTTAATTAATTATGACAGCATATAATTTCCGTATTATCTGGGGTTATTTAAGAAGCGACTGGGTTTTGTTCCAAATTTTGAAATGAATTGAAACAATTAAAAATATTTCTTTAAAAAAAAATATCAAAACAATCGAAAGACACCCAGCAGCCTGTTATTTATCAAAAATGTTTTTTTCTATTAGATTGCTTCTCGTTTTAGCTGTTGCCATTACCAACTGGCAAGTTACCTCAGCAAAGATTGAATTTGAAAAATGGTCACAGGCTAGTGATTTATCACCCTTTTACGGCTGTAAAATGGCTGTTACTGATACAGCTAGATACTGTGAGCTTGATGAGCAATACTACTACCAATGCCAATGTGACGATGTAGTTGCATTTGGAGCTATGTCTTATTGTGCAATAGAAAATAATGCCAATTTAGACCATTTTGTTAAGTATTTTAACCAAGAGTGTGACAGTATGCAAGTTAAGAAATACAACATCACACCACAAGATATTAAAGACTCTTACAAAAATGCCACCAAATACATCAAATCACTTGACGACTTCCCAAATTTCAACTATACTGCGGATATCTTTAGAACTCCGATCAAATGTACTCCAGAAACTTATAAATTGGGTTACTATACTAATTACGACTACTATCAAAATTGTTCCTGGGGTATAATCTTTGGGTTAATCTTCTTAGGATTTTGGCTTTTCTATTTCTTGATATTTGGAATGTACCAGGTTTTATTCAAGTACATGAGACCTAAAGCATTAATCAATGCTGAATTCAAATTGAATAAGTTCAATTACATTATGTTTTCCAAAATTTACAAAGTTCTTGATTATTTTAAAATCCCAATTGATCCAAATGAATTCAACTTGACCAAATGCATTGGTATCGGTGCTACTTTGATTATCTTGTTTATTGGTTCTTGTTGGAACTACCATACTTTTGAAGGAAATTTCTTTTGGACCAAGACCTCTTCCCAGATTTCAAGATACATTGGTGACAGAACAGGTTACTTGGCTATGTTCCCATTAAACCTATCCATTCTCTTGGCTTCTAGAAACAATTTTTTGTTGTGGTGTACCGGCTGGAATTTGGCTGATATGATTTTCTTCCACAAATTCTTTGGCTTGTTGGCTGTAATATTGGCCGGTGCACACGGTATCGCATACTGGATTTTTGCAATTAGATCTGACTACTACAACGTAGCTTATAAAGACCCATATTGGGTAGCAGGTGTTTATGCTATGGTTGTTGGAGCCGCTATGATTATTTTGAGTAATCACAGATTTGTTAGAAAACACTTTTATGAAATCTTTTTGGTTTTGCACATTGCATTGGCAATTGTATTTGTTGTTGGCATGTGGTATCATTTAAATCCACTAGAGTTGGTCCAATATATAATTCCATACATTGGAATTTGGGCATTGGAAAGACTTATCAGATACTTCAAAATGTTTGTCTCATTTGGTGGATTTAGAAAAAACACAGCCACCTTGTATGCAGATGAAGCTAATGACGACAAAAACGACATGTTTATTAAGTTGGACATTAGCAACTATAACAAGTCTCTGTTTAAAATTAAAGAAGGAACTTTTGGGTTTGTGTACTTAGGGTTGCCATTTTGTTTTTGGCAAGCACATCCTTTCACCTTTGTTAGAGTTCAAGACTCCGAAAACTTTGCCATTTTGATGAAAGTCAAAAAGGGCATCACTATGAAACTTTACAAGAAATTCATAAAGCTAGGTATCAAAAAGATGGATTTAAGAGTCTGTATTGAAGGTCCATATGGCCATTCTGAAAGGGAATTTGCAAATAAGCATGATCAGTTGTGTGTGATTACTACTGGTGCTGGTATTGCTGGGCCAATAAGTTATTTAAGCAGTCACAGAGCATCAAAGACATTTGATGGAAGCTCAAAACCTAACGTTTTGCATTGGGGTGTAAAATCCTTTAATATAGTCAAAGCCTTGGAAAATGAGCTTAAGGCCATACTAATGGATAAGAAGCTTAACATTCAAGTCAATATCTATTGCAAAAACCTTGTCACCAGCACTTCCGTAGAGCCTAAAAAAAGTGCGTTTGACTCTGATGAAAGTTCAAGTTTGGATATAGATTCAGACTTCAAAGAAAAATTTAATGTTACACCTGGCTATATGAACTCCATGACCTGTGTTGATAATATTTTCAAAGAAAACACTTCTGCCTTAATTATGACATGTGGTTTAATGTCCCTTTCCTACCAAATAAAGAAGCAATACATGGAAAATGTAATCAAAAGCAACGGTTCTAACCACATTGGTTTGGTTGATGAATCACAATCTTGGTGATTTTATGTGTGTTTAAAACCATAAAATTTTATGTATAATCATTATTATTTTCAAAAATTAAGAACTTTTTTTGCCGTTTTCATTTAACTAATTCATTATCACAAAGCTGATTATTCTTTTTTAATATTGTTAAAGTAGTATAAAGTTAATGGCTGCATATTAGGATGTTGATTAATGAAAGCAAAAGCAGGTGCCTTCTAATCCAATAAAAAAACAGTGTATTTCAATATGTCATTTACACTGTAAAGGTGGTGCAAAGCAAAATTACACCTACTTTTGTTTCTTTTTTTTGCTTGAAAATCTTTTTTTTGTTGGGGTCTTTTTGAAAAAAAAAAATGAAGATATGAAAAGGGATAATTTTAAGAAAAAAAAAAAAAAAAAAACAAGGTGCAAATACCGGGTGCAATGATAATGTGATTATTTTTCTTTTAAAAAAATAACATTAAACTTTCAAGCCAACAAAGATAGCTGACTGTCGTTCTTACCAATGGAACTGTGTGTTTTTTTTTTTCTAAGATTTCTTGAACATCATGCTTAGCTTATATTTTTCGTTATATATAAAGATGTGCTTGGTTGATCATTATTCATAAGTTTCCTATATCTTGTAGATGTTTATCTTTTTTTCTTCTTCATTTAACAACAAAAAATAATGGAATCAAAACCAAACATCAATAATGGTATTCCTTAAGAAGATCTTATTCTTATTTTTTGCTGCTACTCAATTGCAAGTAATTTTTGCAAAAACTAAATTTGAGAAATGGGAAAAAGCTAGTGAAGTTACCGCTTTTTATGCTTGTAAAACAGCAACTACTAAGCTCGCCATGTACTGTAAGAAAGACACCCTTAAATCTTACAAATGTCAATGTAATGATGTTGTAGCCTTTGGTGCCATGTCCTACTGCGCTGTTGAAAATGGCTCCAACCTAAAACATTTTGTTCACACTTATAATGATGTCTGTAATAATTTAGACAAGGGTTCTTACAACTTTACTAAGGAAGATATTCTTGAATCATACGAAAATGTTACTAAATACATCAAACATGTTAATGAAGTACCAAAATACAACGCTACTGCAGACATTCTAAGAACTCCTATTGCCTACAATCAAAAGAAGTATGATCTATACTATGAAGCCATTTACACTGGTCGTCAAAACAATTCTTGGGGTATCATTTTCGGACTAATTTTCCTAGGCTTTTGGTTGTTTTACTTTGTTTCATTTGGTATGTACCAAGTTTTGTTTAAGTTATTAAGAATACAATTCTTGGTTAAAGCTGAATTTAAGTTCAAAAAATACAATTATATTATGTTCTCCAAAATTTACAACATTTTAGACTACTTCAAAATTCCAATTGATCCAAATGAATTCAACTTAACTAAATCAATTGGTATCTTTGCTACATTGCTTATATTGTTGTTTGGTACTTTCTGGGACTACAATATTATGGAAGAAAATTACCTCTACACAAATAAATCAACCCAAGTTGCCAAGTATGTTGCTCTTAGAACAGCTTTCTTGTGTATGTTCCCATTAAACCTATCCATTCTTTTGGCTTCCAGAAACAACTTTTTACTATGGTGTACCGGCTGGAACTTGGCTGATATGATCTTCTTCCATAAGTTCTTTGCTTTATTAGCTGTAATATTGGCTTCTGTTCATGCTATCGGATACTGGATATATGCTGTTATACATAGAACTTACTCAAGAAACTACAAAAAACACTATTGGGTTGCAGGTGTTTACACCATTGTTGTCGGTGCCGCAATGGTTTTCTTAAGTAATCACAGAATTGTAAGAAAACATTACTATGAAATATTCTTGGTTGTCCACATCACATTAGCTATAGTCTTTGTTGTTGGTACATGGAATCATTTAGAGCCT
Organism: Hanseniaspora meyeri; assembly: GCA_030370665.1. NCBI lineage: Eukaryota > Fungi > Ascomycota > Saccharomycetes > Saccharomycodales > Saccharomycodaceae > Hanseniaspora > Hanseniaspora meyeri. The sequence goes on along the minus strand of CP113884.1, from coordinate 10,617 downwards.
ATTGACTATGCTCACTACATTATCCCTTACATTGGTGTCTGGTCGCTAGAAAGATTGACCAGATTCTTCAACATGTTTGTAGTATTTGGAGGTTACAGAAAAAACACTGCTGTCTTGTATGAAGATTCAACAAATGGAGACACCAGCGATGTTTTCATCAAGGTAAAAGTCAACAACTACAACAAGTCCTTATTCAAATTGAAAGAAGGTAACTTTGGTTTCCTATACATAGGTCTTCCATTCTGGTTCTGGCAATGCCATCCATTTACCTTTGTCAAGTTAGATGAGTCCGATGAATTTTCCATTGTAATGAAAGTTAAGAAGGGTATAACTATGAAGCTATACAAAAAGTTCAAGAAGCTTGGTACCAACACCATGGATTTGAGAGTTTGTATTGAAGGTCCATATGGTCACACCGAAAGAAACTTTACCAACAAACACGATCATTTGTCTGTTATTACTACTGGTACTGGTATAGCTGGCCCAATAAGTTACATTTCAAGTCACAGAGCTTCCAAGACATTTGATGGTAGCTTAAAGCCTAATGTTATAAACTGGGGTGTTAGATCTCTAAACATTGTTAATGCCTTTGAAGACGAGATCAAAACCATTTTAGATAAAAAGGGTTTAAATGTAAAATTAAACATTTACTGTAGAAGACTTGAAATAAATGAATCTATTGACAATAAAGACTCATCCAATAGCTCCACCCAGAGCTCTCTAAACGACACTTTGTCTAAGTATAACTCCAACATACAATTCCATGGTTGTTACATGGATGCTAAAGACTGTGTTAATGACAGCTTTGAAAACTATGAGTCAGTAGTCATTATGACTTGTGGTTTAATGTCTGTTTCTTACCAAGTTAAAAAGCAATACATGGAAAATGTAATCAACGACAAATCCAAAGAACACGTCGGCTTCATTGATGAGTCTCAATCCTGGTAGTTATATAATTATTTCTATTTATAAATAAAAATCACATATGCTAATAAAAATAACAAGTAAGATTTTTTTTTTGAATTTTTGATTCTGTGAACCACTGTTGATTGGAACATAAAATTGTACATAATTACAGCTTAAACGTAGTATTAAATACCCTCCCAAACGTACATAACTTGTGTCTAAACCTTTGCACGTGTGTATTTTTGTAGTGATTTATTTCTACACACGAATTTAAGTTACATCAAAGAAATAACTGGCAATCTGGCCGAGTGGTTAAGGCGTAAGATTAGAAATCTTTTGGGCTCTGCCCGCATAGGTTCGAATCCTGTGGTTGTCGTTCAATTTCTTTTTTTGTCTTTTTGTTGATTGGCACGTGATTAGTGTTTACTGCGGTTTTAAAAAAAAGTTTCTGTTTTTTTGTCACATCTACACACGGTTTTTTTATCTAGCTGATGCACATTTTTACCTGCAATAGACAAATCTGACACGCTTATAAACTTTTAATTTTTTTTTTTTTTTTGTTTTTGAGAGAATACATGAGAATATTTATCCAAAAATGATAGACGAATTGAACATACTACCTTGCCATTCCATTTGGAAACCTTCTGTCAGCGAAAATAATAATGAATTTTTTGGGCTTGACCGAAAAGAATGGGTTCTTGTATCTTTTCAAATTGAGGGAAATGACCATCTGGCGATGCTTGAACAAGTTTTAAAGTGTTTGGTGACAACAAAAAAGAATACACTGACTGTGTTCTCAGGTGGATATACCAAGCCAGAATTTTCTCAAATCAGTGAAAGTAAAAGTTACTACGAATTAATGATGAGATACTACAATATACTGGCGGATCCAGCAGCTATTGCTGAACTGAAAATGAAAATTGATGACACCAATTTTTCTTCTTTGATCAAGACATTTGATAGTTATGCGCAGCTGAAACAAAGTGATGTTTTTATAAAGAACTTTGCCTATGAGGAATTTTCTATGGACTCCTTTGATAACATGTACTTTAGTCTGGCTCTGTTTAGGCATAAATGCGATATCAAAATGCTGAAGAGTGTCGTAGTTACAGGATTCGAGTTTAAAGAAAAAAGATTTAGGGATTTACATTGGAAATACTGTGGCGCAGAAAAGAGATTGCCTGATTGTGTATTAAAATTTAACAGTAATGTTCCGATACACCCTGATAAAGAAAAACATGTTTCTTATCTTCAATCAGTATACGATAGTGAAACAGCATATGGTTATAACTACTTTGTAAAAGACCCATTTGCTATAAAGAAAACACTTCTTGAAAAAAAGACCCTTAGAAATTTTAAGGCCTTATCAGCAATGAATTCGGAGTTTGGTAAGTATCTAGTTGACTTTAGCGCTTTTAGTACAGATCAAAATCTTCTAAGCACAATAGAACAATCTGAGCTGTACAGATTCTGATGAAAATAAGCGACGCACTTTAAAATCTACGCCTAGAATATTTTGGGGTTTGTTATTATCGAGCGGTTAGAATTTCCTAAAACAGAAATAGTAACCACCTAACGCCGAGCATATTTATGTGATTGTATCCGATAAGAACAAATCTTCTGCATTCTTATCTGGGAATTTATTAACTTTAAACTTTGAATCTGTATTGTGAGCTATTATTCAAGGGGTTAAAAACAGTGCAAAATTATGACATATATATACACGTAAGGCTGATTGTTAACTAATGATTCTTCAATATTATTTTTTTGAAATCATGTACAAGCACCAAAAACAATAATAGCACACATATAAATGGCTGTTCCATATTCAAAAAGACACATACAAGGGCCTGGTTGGGCAAGAGATATTCCTAGAGGTTTTAAAGAAGTGGCTACTAACTGGTACACTTACGGGTCCAGAGAAGTTGTCGGTTTCAAAGGAGACGGAAACAAATTTGAAAGCGAAGACGAAGCACAAGAGTTAGATGAATACAAAAAAAGCTACAGTTACACTGATACTTTGAACAATGAGTACAGCTTCTCAAAGGCGGAAAAAAGAAAGGTCATCTTTGATATGTTCTCTGCATCTGCATGCCTGATTGGTGATGGTTATGTGAATAACTCCACAGGTATCATTTCATCTGGTTTGAAATCCGTTTATGGCCCTCAATATTCCAACTCGAAGGCCATTTCTAATATCTCTGCAGTGGTTTTTGCTGGTGAGGTCTTTTCAATAATGTTCTTTGGCTACTTCTGTGATATCATAGGCAGAAGAACAGTTACTTTGATTGGTAATGTGATCATGTGTGTTTTCTCCATTTTGCTAGCAGGTGCTTGGACGATTGGTACCAAGTCCAAAGTCACAGAAACCAGCTATTATTTAGATACTGCCACAGGGAAAAAGTATGCCAAAGCATCAAACTCTCTTTGGTCCTACTTGTGCTTTTTGAGATTTATGGTTGGTGTTGGTATTGGCTCTGAATATCCAGCTGGTGCTTCCTGGTCATCAGATATCTCCAAACAACTATTGCCAAAAGAAAGAAACCTTTGGTTCAACATGTTTACAAACACCTCCATCGATGTTGGTTTTGTTGTTTCATCTTTGGTAACGTGGATCATGACATTGATCTGTGGCAGTGATAACATGGGTACTGTTTGGAGAGTTACTGTTGGTATTGGAGCTTTGATTCCTTTCTTTTTTTTCATTGCCAGATTCAGAATGAAGGAATCTGAACACTTTGAAAAGAACAGATTCAAAACAAAGAAAATTCCTTACCATTTGGTCTACAAGTTCTACTGGTTCAGAATCTTGTGCTTTGGGTTGGTATGGGTTTTTTATGATTTTGTTTTATATGGTATGAGTGGTATTTCCTCAATGGTTTTAGACTTAGTCCTTGGTGACACATCAGACATGAGAACCGTTTGGGCTTGGAACTTGTTGTTCAATGTCTTCTACTTACCAGGTGCTTTTTTGGGATGTGTTGCATCCAAGTATTTTGGACCAAGATGGGTAGGTTCTACTGTCTGGATCCAAGGTCTGTTTGGGTTTATCATGGCCGCTAAGTTGGAAGTCTTGCAAAAGCATGTAGCTGGCTTTACTATCTTTTACGGTATTTTCATCACAATGGGTGAATTTTCGTTGGGTAATAATATTGGTTTGCTGTGTGCCAATGGTTTTGCAACTCCAGTAAGAGGCTCGTGTTACCTGTGGTGTGCAGCCATGGGTAAAGCAGCTGCATTCGGGTCAAACTACTTGTTTCCTAAGTTGATTGCCCATGGTGGTATCAAAGCTCCATTTTACTATGCGGGTGCTATTGGTCTGGCTGCTGCAGGTCTGCTAATTTTTACATGTCCACCAATGGACCAAGTTTCACAACAACTGGAGGATAAAAGATTTATGGAATATTTAGCAAAAGAAGGCTACGACGTATCTGCCCATACCACTTTCAAAGCAGCAGTTGATGAAAATGACAGCGAGTCTGAGTCATTGAAAAAATCAAAAATTACAACCGAAGTTATTGAAATCAAAGATAGTGTTTAGTTGCGTATACTTGGCAAAGCTGGACTTTGCTAGGTATATATATATATATCAAAAATAAATATTGTACTATCACAACTACATCCGAAACTTAGTTTTGCGGTTCTTTAACCTTTTTTTTTTTTTTTTTTTTAAAGAGCTCCGAAACATTTTTTTCGGGTCACTGTTTAAAAACAGAAAACTAATGCTTTAATCAACGACGACATAAACTGAATTGTATTTAAACAATTTAATATTCACATTAATTTGAATAATGCAGTTTAATAAAAAACAAAAAAAAACCATCCCACTATGTCCACTACAACCAAAACTTTTACTAATAATCTTTTTTTCTATAAAAACTTGAATACAATCTATGCTTTTAACTCCGAAAAATCATTAATTGCTTTCAGAGAAAACCAGTATAAAATTCCTGAAAAACTTTCAAAGAATTTGGGCTTTCCAAATTATCAATGTGATTTAGTTGAGACAAAGAAGCACAGTTTTTTTTCTGAAACTAAAAAATACGTTGTGTATGAGTATGTTATTGAAAGCGAAGAGAAAAAATCTAATGATTTGGATTTAAAAGATGTCAAAGTGGCTGGTTTTGAAGGCACGAATGTTTTTAAAAAATTAAAAAGTACTTTTTCTGAGAAGTCATTTTTTGTTCCTTTCTTTTCAAAAAATCACTATGAACTATATTTTCCTGATGGAAATCAGTTATATGCTGGTTTCAAATCGAACTTTGATGCTAGAGATGTTAAAGAAAATCATTTTAAAGCCATGGAAAACTTAAAATATGATTTAAAAAACAACGATATGTTTTTGGATATAGGAAATATTGTTTGTGAAAGTAAAACCTCCTTGTTGTTGCCAAATGAATTTAAAATTAATTTTGAACCTGCTTCTTTTGATTTTAATAATCACAATGCCTCAGAGAGCTTATTAAAATTCAAAAAAGACAACGAAGTAAAGTCGAGTTTGTCCTTTATACTACTTGCAACAAGTGCTTTCAAAGGTGATTCAAGCTACAGCTTTTTTTCTTTGTTTAGAAAAAATAGCGTATAGTTTACTATGTATTTCTTTTTTCAGTCCAATTAAATATACGTCAAAACAAAGCACATCCACTGTGTTCAAATGTTTAAAAACTAAAAACTCAATATGAATTTTTGATTGTGGCTGAACTTTAGCCTCCCCAGATTGTATTTTCTTTTTCAGAGCTACTCCACAAATACTTGACACTAACCATTGTCGGAGATAACCTTAACAAAGCCAAAATAAGTATTTATTTTACCCCAGAAAAAAAATTCTAAGGGTCCTTATTTGGTGACTATGGTTTTATCCCTCAAAAAAAAAACCTAGGTTTGGTTTGAGACTCCAAAAAAAGCAGTACTGGGGGTAGTTACCGGATGACATTGTACCGATCAAATAATCAGGGAAGTCACTTTTCCGCTGTTGGAGTACAAGTTTCCGATCCCATAGGTCCCCGCTTCCCCATGCATTGTTTATACTTTTGGAGGGAAAACAAAAAATACGAACAATTTTGGCTTTGATTTCAAGTTTGTCAATTGTATAAAACACAATTTCTCCACATTCCCTTAAAACTTTGATGATTTTCGAGACTCAAATTGGCTAAGTTGGAAAGATGGAGTCTGTTTGATTACGGACATTTGATGTTTTTCTGTGTGTTTTCTAAGCTGTGAAAAGTCACAAACTTCATCTTTAATTTGATGAATGGAAGATAATTAAACATAGTATACTAATAATTTTAATTTCGTAAAATGTGTCAATTAAACAAACGTAGTTTAACCTCCTCCGTATTGTATATAAACAGCTGGCATTGGAAGAAAATATTAATATTGATTGTGATGTGTAAAGATAAAATGAAAAACCACTAAAAACATAAACAGATATATCAGCAAGCAACATGAGTTTAAACCAAGCTGATTCTAACGAATCCTCATCTGAGACTTCGTATCAACAAAAAATTAAAACCACTGTATCTAACAACAAAGGTTCAGAAAACTTCGATCTTTCTGATGAACAAAAAACAGATATTTACTCTGTTTTACCTGTGTATGACAAACCATGGTACAGAATCAGACACTTTCAAAAACTATTGCTAATCATTTTGATAGTTGCTTTGACTGCCAGTAACACCGGATTTGAAAGTTCCCTATTAAACTCTCTATACACTGAGAAAGACTTTAACAACGCTATTGGTAATGTTTCTGGTTCTGTTTTAGGTGCCTTGACCAGTGGTTACTCTATGGGGTGCTTAATCTCATTCTTCTTTTCTGCTAAGGTCAATGACAAGTTTGGTAGAAAGAAATGTTTGATGTTCTTCAACGTTGTCATCATAATTGGTGTCATTGTTCAATCCATTGCTGGTAGCTGGAAAACTGACGGTATCCCTAAGAATTACAAAAAAAGAGATATTATGGGCACATTGATTGCTGGTAGAATGATCATTGGTATAGGTTCAGGTGTTATTCAAAGCTCTGCCCCAGCCTTAATTGCTGAAATTGCTTACCCAGAGCCAACAGCCAGAACCATTCAAATTAACTACTACAACTCTAACTGGTACTTGGGAGCAGTTTTGGCTGCGTGGCTTGCATTTGGTGTTAAAAGCGTTGCTCATCAATGGTCTTGGAGAATTCCAACCATTTGCCAATGTGGTTTGCCAATTCTACAATTAATCTTGATTCCAATTTTTGTTCCTGAGTCACCAAGATGGTATGTTTCTCAAGGAAGACTAACAGAAGCAAGAGCTGTTTTGGATGACTTGCATGCTGGAAACATGGAGCAGGGCCAAGAGTTAGTTGACTATGAAATGACTGAAATTCAATTGGCTATTGAGCAAGAAAACATTGCTGCTCAAACAAGATTCCGTGACTTGTTCAAAACTTCCGCCAACCTAAAGAGAGTGTGGATCATTGTCTGGGTTGGTATTTTCATGCAGCTTTCTGGTAACGGTATTTTAATGTACTACCTTGCTAAAGTTTTAAACTCTATAGGATATACTTCTACTTCCCAACAGTTGATTATTAATGCCGGTTTGATGATTTACAACTTTGGTTGTTGTATCATCCAATCATTCTGGATTATCTCACTGCTCAAAAAAAGAGTTTTGATTTTCAAAATTTCTGTTGTCGGTATGTTCATTTCTTTATTGATTTGGACGATTTTGTCAGCTAGAGCTGAAGAAACAAACTTTGAAAATAAAGCATTGGGTAAAACTGTTTTGGCTTTTATTTTCATCTACTTCTTCTTCTACTGTTTGGGTTTAAATGGTTTGCCGTTTACCTACATAACAGAAATTTTGCCTTTTACCATTAGAGCAAAGGGTATGTCTATTTTAATGTTGGTTCAATTCTTATTGCACATCTACAACGGCTTTGTAAATTCTATTGCCATGGATGCTATACACTGGAAGTACTACATTGTTTATGTGGCAATAGTCTTTGTTGAATTCTTTGTCTGTTTCACCTTTGTTGAAACATCAGGAAGAACCTTGGAAGAAGTTGCGGATGTATTTGGTGACGGTATTCAAGGCTTGGGTGAAGTGTCAGGAATAGCTGCAATGACCGATGGAAAAAAATTCAAAGATAAAGCGGAATATGTAGAATAGGTTAGTTTATTTTTTTATGTAGCATTTAATTTATTTCAATATACAATTTTTTTAAATAAGACTCTTTTCGTTTTTCTCGTTTGTTCAAAAGCTGAGTATAAATGCAGAGAGGTAATGTAGTTCATTGCTAACAACGTTGTATAAGCGTGTGCAATTATCTGCACGTGCATTTTACATTTAGTATTTAATAACTATAAATAAATATATATATTTTTAATATTTTTTAACTACATTAGCTTAAACACATTTACAAAAATTTAAAATGTAAACTACCTATAAAAAAACGTGAAAAAGTGTAAACAATTTTGGCGAGCAAAAAAAAAAATAACGAGTGCGAAGCACGAGTAGTGGCCGCCGTGTAGCGAACCGGAGCAGAGGGCACAACATCACCAGCAGCAATAAAAAAAAGAGAGCAGTAAAAAGCGTGCAAAGTAGGTATAACAAGAAAACAGATATAGGAAAATAAGAAGGAGAGAGTTTTATTAGGTTTAGTACAAGTATGGGAGTTACTGTGTGTGCTAATAGCACTTATAATAATGCATAAGTAAGTTTCTAGTTTTATTAGTTTAATATTAAGTTTAGTGGAGGCTACTTCTTCAACATGGATGTAAAATTTGTAATATGGTAGCGGTTATACCAGTAGTTCATACGACGATAAAGACAATTTTATCGTAGCTGATTCTATCAGATTGAACTTAATAAATAAGAGGTGTTTTGCTTGGTAATATGTTGTAGTTATAAACAGCCAAATTAAAGGTATACTAAAGATATTCACAACGAAGAGAAGGTAATTACCGATGATTAAATGAGCAATTACACGAACAGCTTGAGCATTGAGTTGTTATCTCAGCAGTTTAACCATCAAACAAGTTAGGATTAAGAAATATTTATAAAGATATAGACCATACATTTAATAACATAGAAAAAGAGTACAAAATAAGGAGAAAAGAAGAAACCGAGAAAATGGCCAGATTAGATATACATCGCATGATTAAAGAAGTTGCTTAACTACCAGGAATAATCTACATTTATATGATAGAATTAAAACACTTATAATTTATCCTGTTAATTTAATCTGTTGTAAACTCTAATAGTGTAAAAACTGTACGTCTTTTTACTAAGAGTTCTACATCTATGTCATAAAAGAAACTGTTAGATCAATGTCATAACACAGAGCAGGGATGTTATGTGATTATCCAGATTTAAATTACATAGCTAATACCTAACTTCTAAGTTAAATACCAGATCATTACTAATTTATACAGCAACTTGAGAGGAGAATACAACAATAAATGATTCTAAGCTGGAACACAGGTATCTACACACATGGAATATGGCATCTGTGAAAAGTAGATATAGGAGCATTACAAATTAAAGTTATATGTAATATGTAAGCTAACAGAGTAATAAGCTGGTAAAATGTTGATAAATAACCCCATTAAAGTTGAATCATACAGAGGTTCAAATGCTGAGCAGGAAACTAAGAAAGAGAATACGAGTGCGAAGCACGAGTAGTACCCGCCGTGTAGCGAAGCGGAGCAGAGGGTAGAACATCAATAGCAGCAACAAGAAAAAGGGAGAGAGGAAAAAAGAGGAAGAGAGAAACGGGAAACAGAAAAAAGAGAGAGGAACGGGAGACAGAAAAAAGAGAGAGGAATGGGAGAAAGAAAAAAGAAGAGAGGAAAAAAAGAAGAGAGAAACGGGAAACAGAAAAGAAGAAGTACTGAGTAGAAACAGGTAAGTAGACAGGAGATAGGAACACAAGTGACAAAAGAGAGGGCGAGTGACGAAGTCCGAGCAGCGTGAGGAACGAACGCCATAAGAGAGGGATGATATAAGGGAGGTATTATATAAGGTAGATATATATATATATAAGAGATATAATATTATAACACCGACAATATATAACACCGACAACATAACACCGACAACATAAGACCGACAACATAACACCGACAACATAACACCGACAACATAAGACCGACAACATAAAAAGTCAAAACAAAAAGTCAAAACAAAAAGTCAAAACAAAAAGTCAAAACAAAAAGTCAAAACAAAAAGTCAAAACAAAAAGTCAAAACAAAAGTCAAAACAAAAGTCAAAACAAAAGTCAAAACAAAAAGTCAAAAACTAAAGTCAAAACTAAAGTCAAAACTAAAGTCAAAACTAAAGTCAAAACTAAAGTCAAAACTAAAGTCAAAACTAAAGTCAAAACTAAAGTCAAAACTAAAGTCAAAACTAAAGTCAAAAGAGAGGGCGAGGGACGAAGTCCGAGCAGCGTGAGGAACGAACGCCATAAGAGAGGGATGATATAAGGGAGGTAGTATATAAGGTAGATATATATAAGAGAGATAATATTATAAGACCGACAATGTATAAGACCGACAACATAAGACCGACAACATAAGACCGACAACATAACACCGACAACATAAGACCGACAACATAACACCGACAAAACAAAAAGTCAAAACAAAAAGTCAAAACAAAAAGTCAGGTCAGGTCAGGTCAGGTCAGGTCAGGTCAGGTCAGGTCAGGTCAGGTCAGGTCAGGTCAGGTCAGG